>JANDEH010000013.1:6936292-9336292 GCA_024610705.1 Tetragnatha versicolor
AAAATAAAACTTTAATTAGTTAAGTTGAGAAAATTCTATGATTTTCATTAAAGTCTGAGATGGATAAATCATTATTTTCAATGAAAATGCCACTATAAGCAATACGCGGCCAAAGACTGCAACCTTCCCGTTATTCCAGGTGTATCTCTTCCCAAGGACGAAAGAGAAACAGGTTAACAGAACTAATTCGGGATTATAATTACGAGAGGAGAAAAATTGTTTTTTCTCTGATTGCTGACTTCCTCTGGAACTGGCATAACCACCTCTTTGATGCCACTGATTCCCGTTCTTCACATCGAGCGTTGAAAACCATTCACCTCATCTTTACTTCTAGTTGTTCTCTAGGCTAACTCCTTTCTATGCCTTTTATCGATTCTTCTTTTCATTCCGTTTTAAAATGCTGCATTTCGAATTCACTTATTACAAGAATAGTGCGGTGATGCAAAATAGAAATTTGTAACACGAAAACTTTTATAACAGAAGAAAATTATTATTTATTACAGCGGAAAACATGTTTCTTCAAAGAGAGACAAAATAAAAAATTTTAGAATTATACTCTTAGATTGCTAGGATTATGTGAAAGAGTTTATTTTAAATGGAAGTGTTTTATAACATCTTCAAACATTATAAAACTACCTATTAAAACATAACATTAAAAATATAATGAAATGAAACACCACTTATGTCGAGTTCTGAATAGAAAACAAGTAATATTTTTCAGGAAAGATTATAATTCCTCTAAAATGGTTTATTATAAAGGATATATTTAGATACACTTTAACTATTTCGACAGGCGGCTTACTTGATATATTTAAATGAAAATTAAATTTAGTGCAGGTTTTATACTGAAGTTGATTTCGATAACCAATTATTCCCAACCATAAAAAATATTTTCTATCCAGATGTGTGTTAAAAGTTTTAAGCTATGCAAGCTAGCCGAATAATTTTACTTGTTTAATAACAAATAATAAATGAGAGAGAGTTTATTAATTATCAATAGTATTATTTCATTACAAATATTATGTCTATGCAATAATAAAGAAACTTTTTTAGATAGTTTTTTCTAAGTACGAAAAACTTTTTATGTTCTGTGGTTACAACCGAGAATGTAAAATATTATTGCTAAATAAGTACCAATAACACAGACACTCCACATAAATACGACCAGGATGAATCAAAACCATCAAATGTAATAGCACTTCGATCAAAGATTGTTGCCAATTAGTGACGTATAAATAATTCCTTCTTCCTTAATAACTTTCACTAGCGTCACATTATCTACAGATACCACCGAAACACATGACATTTATTTGCCGAGTATATCAAAAGCACTGAAAAAATCGTCATTTCTCTTATCGTCAGTGTCTGGGATGGAGAACAATCGAGATACGAACGTTTTTTTTATTTCCTTGATTCGGAAATGACCGGATCGGAAATCAATCGAACGGGAGATTTAAGGGGTCATTGACCTGCAAGCGCAAACGATTTACTATCAGAGTTTAGGGTAGGTTTAGCGGAGTTATGTTGAGTTTTGACTGCTGTGAGAAATTCCGTCGTGAATTAATGTCGTTTATCATGAACGATCATGATCAGATCTGAATCAATATCTGAATGACAATGTAGTCATGAAATGAGATTACGTAAGATAAAAGTTCAACAGGGCACGATTTCATAAGAAAAATAATTAATAATATTAAAGTCATATTTGTAAAAATTCTAATCACACAAACGTTCAAGATTCCCCATTTCACCCATTCATCCATTTTCATCATGCATGGCTATATTTCGTATACTTCTCATAGCAGTTACATAAGCTTGATATCATTGGTATGAGATGTGCTACAAGGGATTAGAAGTTGTTCGTAGTTTCTAAATTTAAAATATCGAAATAATAAATTTGTTTTTAAGTAAAAAGTTATGAGTACTGAGCTATTATTGTTAGTTTTTACATAAATCCACTATCACTATTAAAATGCCATATTTTTTGTCTTAGGTAGATTTCATTATTATAATAAATAAGAATATTTGTAGTTTAAAAGGAATCACTTTAAAAAATTATAAAATTCTGGAGATATTCAGATTAATACCTAAAGTTTTTAGAGATATTGATCCACGATAGCCACACTAATTGAAAATATATCAATAATTTACACATATATTTGTTTTATTAAGGAATACACATATATTTGTTTATTGTATTAAGGAATGGAAGAAATGTCTTCACGACAATCAATACTATGTTGAATGATTGCATGAAAAGTTGTAAAACTAATCTCACAGAATAATCTATCCTTAGATTTTACAATAATTTCCTGTATTAATTTCTTGAAAACATATAGGTTACAGGCAAAGTGATAAACCGGGCATTTTTAGTAATGCCCGAAGTGTAGGCGGGCAAGGTCATAAATTCAATGACATTTATCAATAATGAATATTATTTATCCCATTGCTCGAAAAAAGTGGGCATTATAAAAAATGTCTGGATTGAGACGGATACATTTACCGTGACATATTCACTTGTAGGTATATATTTTTTCAAAAAACACCATCAATGATAGGTATTTACAATGTCAACAAAAACCTCAAACTATTCAATTAAAATACAATCTTGGTGAATCATCCTATATCCGACTGAATAATTATATTATTCAAAAAATTTAACACTTTCACCTCTACGTCAATGAATTTAATCAGTAAATGAAAGACATCACTGAGTATCGTATCAGATTACTCAACACGTGCATGGCAACGTGTATTATATACACTACCGGTGAATACTATCACCCATTATCCCAAGTAATATATCAGTTATTATCCTCACTCAATCTATCTGTAATACAGACGGCACCACTAAGGTAGGAGATAATAGGTATTGCGAATCAATTTTAATCGATTTGAACACTTTCTTATGCAGAGAAATGATAGGATTCATTTATAACTCGGGTGTTTTATACATTCACTAACAAAGAAGGTGGTATATGCAATCGTCTGTTACTTTTGGGATAGATTTTATTCAAAAATTTATTAGTATTTTAGAAAGTTTTAAAGAGTTTTCTTGTTATTTAATATTTAGAATTTAAAAAATACAACTTATATATTTCCTATTAAATTCTTATTATAACTGAATACTTTTCCCCCCTCTGCAAGGATTCAAAATTTTTTTTCTTGATTTCGGAAGTAATGTAGAGTACAGACTGACTGATAATGTTCAAATCAACGTATTGTTTTGTATCTCTCTATACATTCGTTTTTAAAACACTATGCTAAAAGTTGTTAAAAAATGAAAGTTGAAATGTGTGACTCTAATATTATATTGATTAAAAGATTTTTTTTCATACTCTTCTGTTTTAAAGCGAATAAGGTACCTCTCTTACTACCCAGCCACCTTTCAACAAAAGTTCACCACTATAATAGTTTTTAAAAATGTTATTACAAGTTCTTCCTATGCCCAGATTGTACAGAAATGGTAAAAAACCGAAAATTTTATTACGTTCGCATCTCAATTAAGATGTGAACAAATTGTTTTATGTGATAATCGGAGATAATAGTATATGTGAAAGTAGGTACTTCATAGCAGGAGCAAACGGTCGCGAAAGTGTTCCAGTCTAAATAAAATTAAGATTGCTCCGTTCCACAAATTGAGCGACTGCCAACAATCGATCCAAGCGGGCAGACATTGAATGAAGACGTCCCCCGTTGGGAGTTTCCGCTTCCGTTGCCACTCGGAAAGAAAAAATATCTCCACCGAATATCTTTCGCAGATCATAACTGAGTTAGTGTCTGAGCAATTTGTTTTTCAATTCGATTTAAAGGGTTTGCTAGAAGACTGTGGACATCTTTATAGAAACTAGTCATTAATAGTTTTTGATTTGATAAAAATGGAATATTACTGAAATGGGATTATGTTTTTGGAGTTTGTTTTGAACTATAATAGTCAAAAAGAGGAGTACGCAGAAAATAAAAGATAAAAATGCTTCTGAATTTATTCCTTTTTAATTTTGTTCTTACACGTTTAAATATATGAAACAATTTCATAGTTCTGACCGTAATTAATTAAAATACCCATAATATTACATGTAAAGATTGTTTTTAGAAGTTCAGAGATCTAATTATAAAAGGGTTTCTTCTATATAAGAGAGCATTCAGCAAATTATCATTTTCTCAAGAATTAAGTTTACCACAGTCACTTTTTATAAATCAATAATTTACTCATCTGAGTAACTACCTATATTAGAAATTTGTTATGTAAATCGCTATTAAATAACCCCTACTTACTCCTTTTATATCTATACTCACTCAAAAGTAGTAAAAACGTTCCAGTGAAGAGAAGTTTAGTGTGAATAATATAAAAGACTGTCTATAAGGGAGTCTCAATAAGGTGTAAAAAATATTAAAGCACTAATCACACATAAGATAGGATTATAACGGAGTCTCAATTCAATAAGGTGTTTTCATTATTGAGAGTTTACCGTTTCTTTACCTGGTAACCGCGAACCCAAGTTACTCCGTTCTTTTGTTCCCTACGCCTGCTCATATCCGGTGACGTCAGAAAACGAGGGTGGTCCCAGACCTTTCTTCAATCTTGGGCCCTTCCCTGGGTTTGTCCATGATTTTATTTCTAATGCAGGTTTTAAGCTCCTTGACATTTGGTGTATGGGTATCTTGATTCAAGTGTAAAACGTAAAAGAACCAAGGACTTGCTGAGTGATATTTAAGGTAAAGTTTTATTATTTATTTGATTAGAGACATTTGCCTACTCGGAAGAGTCGCTTCTCCTCCCTCTAAGTTTTTTTTCCAATTCTTTTAGTATTTAGTCACAGATAATAACTTAAGAGTTGTTCATCATTAGAATTGAGAAAGATGTTGAGTTTGAATTCAGTTTCTTGATTGCTTTCCATGAAATTAATGTATAATTTCATTACAGAAAAAAATGTCACAAAAACACCATTATCTTTAAATTTCAATCATAAATATATGCGAAAATTGTTTTAGGACAGGAAAAAAAATGTAGTTTAATATGCAATAACCAATTGGGAGGCAGTTCTCATACATTCACTTCTATTTATGGTCATTTACAAATCATTCAACACTTTGGAATGTAAAGATTATAGTAGTAGGTTTATAATGTTAATGGAGGATTTTAATTCCTTTTTAATTCTTTGAAATTAGTACTATAATACAACTCCATAATCCATAAAATACGCCCTTCTGTAGGTCACACGAAAATTAGGGCATCTCTTTAAAAGGGTGCTTAAGCATAATTGACTTCATTAAGAGCGATAAAGAAAATAAAATCTGTCTGGGCTGAGGAGAATGCGAAGATGCAATTTACAGACATAATTGATAATTTCCCAGAAACAATGAATAAAATATTTCTGTACACTTTATTGCTGTGTATTTTTTACGATTGTATTTCTAACAGTATGAAAATTTTGTTTTTTCAAAAATCTAGAGTAATTTTTTAATGAATAATAGGGAAATAGGAAATATAATGATAGGGAAAGTATAAATATAGCATTTAAGTTATTTCTAATATGTAAAAGAAATGCGAACTTCAGCTCTCTTTATTTAAAAAAAGGACTAAAGATCGTTTAAAAACTTAAAATAGTGTGTAATGTAAAATGTTTTTTGCATTTATTTTTATCCCAAAAGCATAGCACGACAAAACTCCATGTTTTCCTACTAAAAATTACATTACTGATATGAATGAATATACTACCCATAAAAATGTTCTCCAACATGAACACCGAAAGAATGAAAAGAATATCTTCAAGAAACGACGAATCTTTTCCCCTTCAGCCTGAAATATTAGCCCCTTTTCTTAAATGCTATCACCCAAACACCCGAAATTCGCAAGAAAGAAAATTCCAGTTCCGAATCTTTTGATGATGACCGTTCCATCTCCGGAACGTTCCAAAAGCCCCCCCCCTGCGATTTTTCGAACGTTTTTCGCCCCGGGAAAGAACATTTCTCGGCGAATATTCTAAAGAGCGGGAATCGAACGAGCGAAGGGCTGAATGGAAGAGGCGGGCGTTTTCGCGCGAGATTAAAATTCGAAAGAAGAAAGCCCTGGCGAAAAAGAAGGGATGACAGAGAGTTAATGTTCGATGCGGGGGTGTTCGCAGCCCCCCTACACGCCGCCGACTTTTAATCAGGGGTCGTCTGCAAATTGCTAAGTCGGGGAAGAATATATTCTGGATTGCATGTACTCAGTTCGGAAGGTTTTTTAGGACACTTATTATTTAGGCTGAGTAGACTTTTCAATTAATATTTGCTTAAGTGTTACACGGAGAGAAATGACAGCTTCAAATTTGAGTAAATCGATATTCTCATTTTGGGATGAAACTTTTTGTCTCAAATATGACCACCCAATGCTTTCAATTTTAAAACACCAGATATACTCAGTTTCAAACAATTTAATATTCACCACTCAAATTCTGCTTATTTTTAGTAAATATCTGAAAATTCAATAGAGTAAGTTTTGCTCATTTCTAAGACTTTCATTAAATTGTTGTATTTTTCTTGTCACTGCTCTATTTTTATGGTTCCACTACTATGATGTTTCAGTAATAAAAATTTAGAGTTACACCCAATTCAATTTGTCGAACGGGAGTGCATCACTTAATTGTAAATTCTTCAGAGGCAAAAGGTTTCAATTATTTCAAGTAGCACACTCACTACAATATTATTACGTCTTATTATGAACGAGAGAGAATAAGATAAAGAAAGAGTGAATGAATGAGATAGGAAGATTTATATTGAGATTGAGTTAGAAAATAAGGATCGATAGAAAAGAGTGTGAAAAAGAGAGACGGTGAGAAAGGATGTGAATGATAATAAGAGGATAAGATGTGAGAGAACAAGTAAAGGGGCGATATAAGGTGAGAATGATAAAAAGGTAGAGGAAGATTAAGAATGCAAAAAGAAGAGGTAAAGTGAGAATTAGCTAAAAAAATATTTTCTAGAAGGATTTTCTGTTGCATCCAGTGTGAGATTCTGTATAATAACAATATATTGAATAAAGGGTATTGCATAATACTATTTTCTTTGATATACATGTAACATGTACACTTACTTCCACCTACCGTATTAAGATATGGTTTTTAAATATATTTGGTACTATATTATATAAAGATTTGGACTATTTTTTATTATGTTGACTAACTAGTTACATATAGTGTAAAGTAATTATGGGTTATCTATTGGAGTCGTCAGCCGAAACATACATTCGAATAAAAAAACGAAAGCAACCCTGAACAAAAAAGAGCATTTATCTTATTTTTTACTCTACCAAGAAACCAACGCAATAACTAACACAATCTGATCTAACTCCCCATACGAAAACTGCCATTTTACGTTTACATTTTATTACGTTTCTGTCCTACGCAAGCCTAAACGACAATTTGCTATCGCCCCCTCAGAGCGTAGGCGCCACCTCGGCCCACAGTGAAGTGGTTCTTCTCTTCCTGGTCCACCCCCACCCACCCCTACTGTCCTCCCGGAGCTCCCTCTATCCATCCCGAAAGAACTTTCGCAGACGATCACTTTATTTCCATTTCAATTCGTCTTCTCCCTTGATTTCTCCCCCCCCCCCCTCCCCCTGATAAATAATGCGTCGCTGATGCATGACGTTAATTTGAAAATTTGCTCTTGCTGTGTGTGTATGGAGATGGATGAATGGAGTTGGTGTTTTTTTGTTGGTAAAGGGGTTTGGAGATGAAATGAAAAGCGTGTGTGCTTAGATAATGCGGTGGTTGTGCTCACCAGTAAAATAGACAGAAATATTATTATTTGTATAAACTCTACACAAGTTCTGTACTACTGGGTAAAATTTACTTAAGTTAAGACCTGAAATATAAATATTATGAAAGGTAGTAAATTATTGACATATGAACTACATTAGGAGTGTAATTGATATTTGAAATCAATAAAGTACGTTTTGGAAAAAATGTTGAAATTTTTTAAGTCATTAAAACACGCTTATTTAATGAAAATGGTGTGTTGTTTCTTTTGCTACTTGGGATATCCAAGCTCCAACCGCAAAGGCAGAATGAAAAATGTTAATGTTTTGAATTATGCAGCATTGTAAATTATTAAAATATGAGCTACATTAAAGGTGTAACTGATATTTCAAATGAATCAAGTGCATTTACAAATTTTTAAGTCATTAAGAAACAAATATTTTTTAATGCAGATTAAAGAACTAATATATTGTAATATGCAATATTGTAAATCATGTTGACCAAAAGAAAGTTAGTGAAATAAGAGCTTTATTAAATTTTGTTATTATTATTATTATTATTATTATTATTATTATTATTATTTGAACTCAATTTAGTGCCTTTAAAAGTTTTCAAACTATGCTAAAGTTTTCAAATAACGCTGTTAAGGTGTGAACATTGTTGTGAAAGTTCCTCCATAGTAAAAAAATGCTGCTAAGTCCTAAAAGTATTTTTAAACATTGAGTTCTCTCTTAAGTCGACTTCAGACGCCATTTCCACCATAAGCTATTCTTACCCACTTTCAAAAGTGACTAATCCCATCCATCTTCAAAGCCACAAAAAGGGCTATTACGCAAAATATTCAATCCATTAACAAGACAACAACAACAACAACAGCATAAAAAAAAGTTCGGTTCACTGACACAATGACAAAAGAAACGTCCCATTCTTTGCGAAAAACGCGCGGAACAAAAACGGCCTTCCATGCTCCGCTGGAAAAGAAGCAAAACACATTCTGCTGCAAACGATAAATAAAAACGTAATGTATGCACACCTTTTAGTGGGTCACAGGAACGACGATCGGAAAAAGAGCGGGAGGTGCTTGACCCTAAAATATCGCACCTCGGTGTTTTTCCAAGGCCGTCAGAAAAAAATACTCCTTTGGAATGCTGAGAAGGGGTTTTCGCCCAACACCCCGTTCGATTTTAAATTCCGTTTTTTATGGGTTAGTTTTTATGAGTGGCGGAAGTATTCTCCGAGGAGGGTTTTTTATCGTCTGCTAATAAAGGAGTAAGGTAGAGCATTTTTTAACTTTAGGAGTTGTTCATATAAAAAAGACAATCGCAAGGGGTTATTCGCAAATTAAATTACCTAACTAATTTTCGAAAGAGTTCTTTCCCAAGTTGTCATATTTCAGTAACCCCCATTCCCATTGTAGTATCACTCTTTAAACTGTTTATCATTTTAGTTTTAACATTTAAAATTTACTCAATGTTTGGATTATACTCACCACTATAATTTTTAATTAATAAAATACTTAAAAAAAATATAAGTATTTAGGTATATAAATTATATGTATTGTTTAGCTCTTAGATTATTACCCTGCGTCTCTGATAAATGGAGGGTTCAGAATAGAAATGAACCAAGTCCACTCTAGCTACTTTTGAGCTACAGACGTTTAAAGGTAAAGCTTCACAGGAAATTACATGTTAACGCAACAGAACTTGCTACTGCCAAGCGGATATTACCAGACCTAGGACTTGGTTCATTATTGCACTGAAATTTTACATAGTTGGTGCATGTTATATCGTTGCTAACTCAAAAATGACAAAAAGTGGACTTGGTCCATTTTAATTCTGAGCCCTCCATATGTCTCAGGAGCGTAACGAGCCGTGCTTAATGCGCATCTGTCAAAAATAAAGAAGATATTTTAATAAGTTATAAAGTTACTCTCTCTCAAGTCCCGCTGGAGCGTCTGGTAGCGTGCCTGAATAGCATGCGGCAGTTCCTGGCTTCAATCCCCAGTTATTATTTTATTGTATTTTCCAAATATATCGAAAATAAAGTCCAAACGCATGCGCATTTAGCACGGCTCGTTACGCTCCTGAGATAAACGTCACCTCTGCAACCTTAATCAACCTACGAAATTAATTACTTATCCCATCACCAACCAATCCAAACTGATACCAGTCAAAATATTTGTCCACATATTGCTCACTGAAATATCGACATTAGTTTATGCTGATCAATATAGTTCCTCTTATATAAAATATCAAAGCAGGAAAAAATTAATTTAAAGAGTTCATTTAATTCAAGTAGCGTTATTGCAATGTTTGTAACTTTTTTAATAATTAACCCGCCCCCCCCAAAAAAAACCCTTATCGACATTCATATGACATTTATCTGTATTCACGATATTGCCCAATATTGTTTACAACACTGATTGATGTTGTTGTTCCTATATGTCTGGGATGGTAACTTGCTAAATCAAAATTAGATGGAATAAATATGCGGTTTTACAACAGCAATGAAAAAAAAAGTTCTAAAATGTTAATATTCCGCAAATGTTTCAACTCCCTCTCCCCTGTAACCTGTAACATTACATCAAGTATATACAGGACTCCCAACTCCCCTAAAAGTAATTCTGAATGGTTTTTATTGTGACTTGCAAATTGTGAAAACACACTTAAAAGTTAAAACTTTGTTTGATCAAAGTATAGCAATGTGCAACGAGAATTGTGCGACGGATGTTTTGTTACGAAAAATTACTGTTGAAATCGGATAGTGGATTTTGTGTAACGAAATGACACTGCAGACTATTTCACAAAATTTTATGTTGTGGACAGGTTTTAGATATGCGTCACGTCAGGAATCCGCAGTGAACCAACTTTAAGGAGAAGGATTTTTAAGGATTGGAAAGACGGGTATAGCTTATTTTTTAAACAAAAAAATCTTCAATAATCATTCTATATTAATTTAACTGTGGTAAATTGGAAAATATAAGAACTAGTTTTACCCTAACAAAGTTATTTCTTCATAATGTGTTCGATATTTCAGTAGTGAACTTTTAAAAAAGTTTTAAGTAATGGAGACATAATACAATACCATATTTAAACGAATTTCTTTAATTTAAATTATTCAGAATGCAATAACAATCATTAAGCCTTTAAATTAAACCTAATATGATCCCAAAGACCTCGGAATAACAATTATTATTGTTTTACAAACCTTTTATGTTTTTCAGGATATTAATAGTTTTTGTGAGATAAAAAAAAGTACAGAAAAAACATAAACGAGTATAATAGATTCTTGAAGTTGCACGCAAATGCAATATTCATAGTTCTAGCTATAGATTTAGATTTTTATTAATAAATCATATACCCCCGCCTCAACTTTCCCATTGGATTCAATGGTATTCTCAATGGTGGCTAAGGATGGAAAGGGTTAAACCATGGGTTAAACTACACAAATATGTAAACGTTAATTTTCTGTAAGAAAAATAACTTTTGATGCGACAGAATTGGGATAAGTCTACAATAAAACAACAAAATTGCCATCAACTCCTCAAAGGTTATCGAATTGACCGAACAGGTGGCAACAATGACAAGAATACTTGAATACGCTCAAACAAAAGGTCTAATCAAGAGGTTAGCTCTAGGAGAAAAAAAACCCAGGAAACTCCGCAACAAGATAGCAGGCACACAGCGGTCAAGCGCCCATCATAATCGTTTGCGTGTTGAATTATAGTTCTTTTTTTGTTTCTTGGCATCCCTCCTCCGCGGCAGTCATGTGACCGGTGTCGTCATCCCGTCGATAATAGCTCCACACGGAAGAGTTTCGTGCTGTGTTACGACACCGCTACAGTAGCTCTCTTCTCGTACGTTGACTTCGCAGAGTTTGTTGTAGGCATCGTGAACTCCAGACGTATCAATTTGTTGTTGCAGATATTAAATTTAAGAGTCTTCAAGCCATGAATGCAAGTTTAAAGTTATAGTATTTGGTGAAAAACGCAACTTTTTCAGTTAGAGCATTTTAAAAAATGTCTTCATCAATAGTGTACAGGAATTTTTATCGAAACTTTTGTGAATAAATTTATCTTATAGGAAACAAAAGATTAGCACCGATTATTTGAATAAATTTCGATATCAAACCTATTATTCGTAATTTTATAGATGTAAAATACTATCAAAATTATCTAATCAAACAAAAATGATTGCTGTAAAACATTAATATATCGATAATACATCGTTCTGCGAAAAAAATTTTAAAATAACGAACACTTATCGAATACTGGTAAATTCTGATTAATTTCTGATTGATGACTCCAACAGTCTACAGAGCAACTGAGAGTCTAAAAACCACAAGTTTTGAGAGAATTAAAAAATTATATACGTCATTTATTTTCATACCAAATTTTTACTGGAAATCTGTAGTACTCTATTTAGAATGCAGGACAATGATAAAAAAAAGATCAGTCGATTGAAATATATTTTACAGTTGAATAAAATTGATGGACTTATTCCCTTTTACAAACTTATGAAATTTCAGCTTAAAATTTTTTTAAAATTGACAATCAAATCATATTTCTTCTCACAGCACAAAAGTGAGAATTAGAAAGATAAATAAAATTAAATCAAAATTTTATGCAACTGACTCATTAAGGTAGTTTTATACATATCAATGTGATCGAACATTCATTAGGTGAAAAAGGTTAAAATACTTTTAAATTAAAAACAACATTTTTTTGACTTAGTTGGCAGCACAAAAAACAAGAAAAGAAAGAAAAAAATCTTAAATTTCAATTGTAAATAAAAAATGGACAGTGATTTCATTCAAGGGACTTACATTTTCCCTCTACGGGATTATTACTACTTTGTCCCTCTCATGTGTAGAGTTAATCTGGGAAATTTTTTTGAGCCCAAAAAGTCAATTGGCCATTTTTCTTATTTATTCCCTTTTTCTTAACTGACTATTCAATTTAAACCATACATGTGGAAAGAGAGTATAACTACACTCAAACACTTTTAGTTTTACTACTATGAGTTAGTTAGGAAAAACTTAACGTAACAATTTATAAAGATGTGATTTTAAGTTCAAATTAGAACCTTAAAAATATTTTTTAAACAATGATGCTATGTTAATATCTATAGTTTTGTAATTATAATGAAACGAACAATTTGGGAGCTTAAGACTAAAGATAAATAAAATAAAAAATAACTACTTATTTCTAATTCCAACAACAACAAAAAATGTTTTTAATTAACCAGAAAAAATAAATTCAACTAAGACAATGAATTGCGTAGTTGTAGATTTATCGACAATATGTAGAATCAAATATTACACAAACATTTAAGGTGAACTTTTTAACCAACAACAATTATAAAAAAATTAAAATTAAGGTAAGGAATTGCAATATATCAAACAGGGAACAAATAAACAACAGGATGAAATATTACACAACCCTTTATGGTGAACTTTTTAATCTGTATATTCTTATAAAAAGTGGGCAATGCGGCAGGATAAAAGGTGACCCTCACACAAAATGGGGAAAATTAATACTGCTTTAACTTCATAGTACCATACAGAGGCGTTTCAGCCGTCATGAATAACATTAATTATAAATTACTACCATAAAAAGACATCGTCAACTATCTCTCTCTCTTGGGTAACTCTGCTCCGAATTATCTTTTAGCACAACTATCTTTTTTTGAAAGGAGAATTTCACCATTTATCGCTGGTTAAGCGGACAATAAGTGTATTCTCACAACTCTCAAGCGTCACCTCCAACCGTGGACCGGTTTCGTCCTTGTTAGGACTCATCAGCACGGTATAGGAAGGTAACGCAAGAGAGCGGAGGGCAACTCTAGTCTTTCCGATCTTATCTCTTTTTGTTTGTTGAGACAAAGTTACGGACGGTACTCTTATGCTTTCCCAAGTTCAGAGATTCAAGATTTCATTTAAAATTTTCAATTCTATTAGTTTGCGTGGTAAAGAAAGCAAGTCCAGTAAGCATGAATTTACTTTTTTTACTCCCTTATACAAAAATAAATAAAACATTAATGCAATAATTAATCAACCTATGAATACGTATTTTAACACGTCCATACAAGTCTCAGCAGTCTTACATTAGGGAATTACAGCAACAGCGAAAACCAAATGATTTCACTTGTGGAAAAATGTGTTTAATAATTCTCCCATAATCTCCATCTGTGTTGGGAGAAGACGAAAGCTCTGTTTATCGCTCAAAGAGATAAGATCGGAAACTTTAACCCGACCCAGGAAGCGATTGTGAAGCCCAGATATAGAAAAAAATCTTTCTTCTACAAATTGAGTTGGGCATTAGTTACAGAAGAGACACTTTTAAGTGGATAGAGGGTGGCTACAAACGGTTGCGCTCTTCCGGCAACAAGAAATTGGCCAAATTGGCAAAAAAGTTGGATATCAAATCTATCAGCTAATTATAGATTACTAAATGCATCATTTCTTAACATTCCCTTTGAAAATGTTATGGAGGACATAAGAAAAACGTTTGGGATGAAGAAGATGCAAGTGTGAGGAATTAACCAAAAATTTCGTTTTAGGAGGTATTCTAATTTTTATTGGTTGCTTAAAATTAAAATGGGGAAAATGTTGGATATTTGGAGGTATCATCTTTATATCCACATGAAGATATAATCTAGGATTATTTGAAACATGGAATACTTGGTAATTACGTTTAATTGTGGAGAAAATTAAATGCCCACTTCTAGAAAATTAAATTATTTAATTATATGTAAAAAGTACAATTATATCACATAACTAGGCAGTTTATATTGTTTCCGTAAAAACGTAGGTAGTACGTTTAGTATCCTATAAATTATTTAAAAGTATAATTCGACCGGTTGATAAAAACTGACAGAATACAAAATTTTAAAAGAAGTTCTAGTCTCAAATATGAAGCGACAGATTTGGGACGCTTTTATAGTGTTTATTAATACGCATCAACCCCAAAATTGAAGGGAATAACCTTTGACATAACAATCGCAACAATATTAAACAAAGTCAAAAGTTTTTTTTCTCATGGAGGTCGGATTATATTGAAGCAAGCATAACCCAAGTAATAAAAGGGGGTTAATATGTAGTTACCACTTGTATACATGACGAACCGACGATTACAAATTGTAACTATTCATACTACAAATAAGGAATTCCGATACGCAGTGCGTGAACTCGACACGAAGTTTGATAAACACATCTAGATTCGAATAGCGAAAAAAAATTTGGGGGCTCGATGTCTATTTTATACTTTGGATAAAGAAGGTCTCAAATGGTTTGGTTCAACCTGATTAAATGCTATAATAATTAACTTTAAAACATAGTACGGGTTAAACTGACACACCTAGTGAACAATTTAAAATAAATTAAAAAGAGATATGAGGGATGAGTTTCTAATTCTATTGATTGTTATTTTATCATACCGAAAACATGTTTGTATAAAAAAACACACGTAAACCTCGATTGAGCATTATACGAGACAAGGGAAGATACTGATACATATAAAAGCCACAAATAATAGATCCACAAGAGGTTATTATCTCTTCCGTATTTGCTGTCATTCCCTTATGCAATAACTTCAAAAAAGATAAAGGTTTTTGAAGTTTACTTTTACTCATTAGTCTGCGTAAAAACCCGGCGTAAAAAATAATTAATTTGTGAACCTATTTTTCGTGTTTTAAATCGAGTGCATTGCCTCTCTTTAAGTTGGATAATATCTCCTGGGACTGATATCTTTGGTACAGAGTTTGAGGTTTTTGTATGAGCAGAGTGGTTTTACTTTTATAAGAATAATGATGATTTTCCTAGTTTCAATTTTTTAAATAAAGTGATCATTGAGAATTAGGAGTAAAAAAAGTACGATTGGATTTTAAATTATAATATCAACTAAGTTTTCATTGGGCCTAGCATTTTATTGTTACTTAATAGTAATAAATGAAAATAATGTAAGTCAAGACATTTGGGTTGAAATCAGGATGCCCAAAGTATGTATCAGGTATTGATAAAAGACATTTAAAGGATATTAATTTTTACCGGTCACGTTTTCATGGTTTCTACACCCAAGAAAGGGGCCCTAGACCTTCCTTAATGAATAACTCTGGTTCAATAAAATTAGAAAAAATAATCTGTAGGTTTAATAAGAAAAGTTTACAGTCATTGAAATAGTAAAAAATTGCGCATAATTTTTCCTGTGTTAGACTATTGAACTACTACAGTTAGACTACAGAACAGAAAATGAGTATGATCCGAATCGGATGTTTTGGGAACTCTATGATGCTGAATATCGCTACTATAGATGATTTTTTTCAAATCGAGGTATACCGCATTTGAATTTCTCCCCTCCCCCAGAAGAATTTAACTTACACGTATTTACTCTGGAGGGTATTTTACGTATCAGCTGAGGAAGAAAGAAACCAATAAAGACAAGTGTGGATATAAGTTGAAACATACAGAAGAATAATATTGAATTTTTTTGAAGTTAAGGGTATTTTTATAATAATTCATTTGTAGATTTCAAGGTATTTATCATCATAAAAAATTTACTCAACGAAGGATTCTTGAGGATAGTCACCACTAAAAAAGTTGTTTTTTGTTTGTATAAATAAAATTTAAACGTGTTACTTTACATATTATATTTTCTTTTTTAAGAAGTTTTTAAGTGGTGACCCAATGAAATTTTTGAAAATGAGCTGTACTGACCTTTGATGGAACCGGTGGATGTCTGTGGCTGAGCCACCTCCACTTTTCCGAAGCTGGTCGTGCACCAAGACATTTGAAGCACCATCCGTACAGCAGAACACAACAATCACAACACAACCTTTCCTTCGACAAAAAAACAAAATCCTCAGTAGTCCGAGTTCGCTATTTCTTCCGGAACAGCGAGAAAGAACGGAAGAACACAGGGATCATCCACACTGGCTCCATGCCATCCTCATAGTATCCACGCTGTGAAATAACAGGCGATTCCGAATTTTTTTTATCTGCGTTCTTCTGTCGATATATCACTTGGCGGTTTCAGTAATAATAATAATCCAACACAGACGACAGTCGAGGGGGAAAATAAAGAACCGGCGTTTGAGAACAG
Organism: Tetragnatha versicolor; assembly: GCA_024610705.1. Lineage (NCBI taxonomy): Eukaryota > Metazoa > Arthropoda > Arachnida > Araneae > Tetragnathidae > Tetragnatha > Tetragnatha versicolor. Next base: position 6,953,132 of record JANDEH010000013.1, read on the forward strand.
TTAAAGCAACAAAATCCAACACATGAGTTAATTAATCCAAAGTGTTCGGCGAAGTTCGGTAAACACGAAAGAAAACGGTAGAGGTTCGGCGTTCGGAAACCATGCGCACATGCACGGAACCGCGGGAAAGGGACAACACAGCTATTCCAAAAGGGAGGGAATCGGAGACCGCGTGAACCAGCGATCCCACCTGTTTTAGTTGGAGAACCGTTATGCTGAGCGGAGACCTGGGAGTTGTTGGCCGAAGATTCACTTCCTATTCCGGGTTTTGGCGCGCGCCAAGAGCTGCCAAGGACTACCGCTACTCCATCTCGGATGGATCTTGGGCTTGTTTGTTTACACATGGAGGAGAAGCGTCTGATGCGGGGGTGGAGGGGTAGGGGTGGGGGGAGAGAGTTTGAGGGGGTCGACCCCTATGAAAAGAGGGGATGTTGGTGTAGTTGAAGGGAGAATGCGATAGTTTCGGGGTATTATTACTCTTACAAAAATATCTTTGCAAAGATTTTCGAAGATATAGTCACCAGTAATAAAGTTATTATTTATTAAATTAATTGCAGTTGATATTGGTTTTAAAAGGTCGATGGAAAACACATCTATCATGATATGACACTTTGCTTAGAAGGTGTCTGCAAACAGTAAGAAGAGAATTAATTGTAGGGCTTGTGGATGAAGGGGCTATGTTACAAGGACTGTCCCGAAAGTAACGCGAGACTGAATTCCTTAATTCTGACTGGAATTCAGTCTCATTACTTTTGAGTTTTGGCCCCTTCATCCACCAAACCCTTCAATTATCATCTGTATTCACCATCGTTATTCCATACCAAAACTTTTAACTTAAAAAAAATTAGAGGACGTAGTTTTAGATTCTTAGAATATCAATGTTATTTTAAAAAAAATAGGATTTTTTTTAGTTTTTCTCCTAAAAAAACCTAGTATTTTGCGTTAATATTTTTTCATAAACACAAATAAGAATATTTTCTATGGAGGAAAAAAGTTAAATATAAGACTATTGCTTAACCAACGATAGGAAATGGGTCACGTGATTTTGGCAGACTCGGACGGGAAGAAAGGAAGAAGCTGAGGGGCAGTTGGATCCGAAAGAGGAAGATACATTTTCTCCCTCTAATCTTAGTTAGACCCTCTATATACATAAAAAAATCAGTATATTTTAAATAAAATACTAAAGCAAAAAATCACGCGACCCGTTTCCTATCTTTGGCTAAGCAGTAATGTTTATCTCAGTATTCAATTACATTCACTGAGCATCATCATAAATTTTTATTTTTAATTTTTTTTCGGATGAGCCTCCCTCTCTCCCCTAGACGGGGGAGGGGTTATCAAACCTCCAAATGGGTTGACTCGGTTATTAAAAACATGTCCCATGATGTTTTCGATGCATTTAACCTATTTTTCATAACTATTTTGGCTCATATTGTAAGAAAGGTGCAGTTTAGTATACAAAACATATGCAGTTTAGTGTATACATACACAAATACATACAAACCTCTATACACTTTTATTATTGAACAAATACTTATATTCTAACAACAATCAATAGAATTTACCGAATAAAGGAGACTTTAAAAAGTGCTTATCAAGTAAGTTTAGAGGTGTAACCAGGGTGAGGATTTGGGGATATATCCACCCGTTAGCCAAAAACTTTTCTTTTTTTACCAAAGAAAGGAACTAAATTTACTTCTCATACTTATTATTTAACTTATAATTGCTTCTGGCAAATGAAATGGAAGTCTTAAACACGCCAACACTAGTTTTTCGTCTTAATCACAGATTTTGGTATTTTTTATATAAACGTTAAGTGTTAGAGATCAAGAAATGATTGGAAGCAGTATTTTCACATCATATAAATGTAAAATCCCTTAAAATTCCATTTGCTTCAATTGATGTTTAAATTAATTTCCAGCTTATTGTTTTCCTGGACATTAACTGAACACACTGAAGCATAATTGCAGTGAAAAGCGTTAAGCCGGGAACTTCCGAAAACGCCTTCTCCGTAACCATGACAACCGGGGCCGATACACTGCTAAGTTGAAATTCGTCACAAATCAAAACATCCGGATGACGCACTTTATTGCTAAAAGTAATAACAAAATTTTCTTAATTCTTCCGTGATTCAACTTTTTGATTCTCCATAACAACGGACCAAATGGGTATGTCGCTGTTGATAGAAAACTTTAGCAACGACTTCCCAAACGTATGAAATCTGGAAAAAAATTGACTACTCTTGACTCACAACTTTCATACCAAGGACACCACTGGAATAGCGCAGGGGTGTAATTCTAAGTTTCACTAACAACATTTATATTGTTAAATTACGGTTCTTTTAGGGGTGGTTCATAAATGATGCCCTTGAAAGAGAGGGAAGTGGTTCATTAATCTGTGACACTTTGTGACACAGGGGAGAAAGGGGGGTGACAAGAAGTGTGACATCACTTATTTCTGAAATGTGTCAAACGCCACTTTTTTCAAAAATGAGTTATTGGTCATGGGATTCTGTAAGGTTAAACGCACATTTTAGTGTAGGGGAGAGTGGGGCAGGTTTCAACAGTTTCGTTTTCGATTAAAAACGTTTTCTCGTTAGTTATGCGGTTGATTGAAATGCCATCTGGTGTTAAATAATGTTTTTTATCATGAGAACATGTGTCCGTTGTATTTCCACCCTTTCACCTTTAAAATTTTTTATAATCGAGTCAAGTTGATTTTGACGTCTCAAAGTAACTTTTTGATTTATTTGAAAAAATAGGATTTTACCTCCTTTTTATTAATTTAGGGGAGTGATTTTTACATATATTATTATTTAAAGTCTTCTGCTTCTATGTATACCATTTTCAAACTGATATCTTTATTCTGAAGGGAATGAGAGGTCTTAAACCGTGACGACCAAAGGTGGGGCACCTTTCAACACTTAGGGTGGGGCAGGTTTCAACATCACAAAAATGCGTTTTTCATGATATATTGATCTTTCTCAATGTTTTTTCACAAAGTAAACTATCCTAAATTATTTATATAGCAAATAATAGTATTTTATTATGGTTTATAATTTATTTTTAACGAAAAAACAGTTGAAAATTGGTTTATATTATTTACATTAAAATACATACAATTTTTAAAGTTACAGCTACTGTACGAGTCTTAAAAACTATTTTTATGCATTTAGTAAATATATACATCAATTTCAATAAAAACTTTTTATTTTATTCCTCTCTCTGATGACTAGTAAAAAGCAAAATTTTACATAAATTAAAAGAGATTAAAAATAGAATATCCTTGGTAAATTCTGATCGAAAAATACTCGAATCAACAAGATATTTTTGTAATACAGCTCAAAAGAACTTTTAAATGAAAAAATAAAGTTAAACACACTTATTTGAGTCAAAAAACACAAGAAATAGAAAAACATCAAAATTTGGAAAATTTTTTTAGAAATTTTTACTCCAAACTAGTAAAATATCTTTATTATAATGTATATTTCAATGTATTAAAAGTTAAATCAATTGAAACTTTCAAAATTTAGAAATAAACCCGCTGTTGAAACCTGCCCCACCTCTTGTTGAAACCTGCCCCACCCGGTTGCCAGATTTCAACTGAAGAGAACCTTTTTTAAAACGCAATTTTGGACTACTTAATTTTCTCTGAGAACTTGGGTAAAATTACACAATGTGTCCGAAAGACCACGGTAGGATATGCAAGTGAAAGTTTTAGGATGCGTCAATTTGTGAGTTCACAAAAAAATAAAAACCGAAATCTGTTGAAAGGTGCCCCACCTTCCCCTAACAATAATAAAAATAACGTGATTTTAAAATAGTTTTCCAGCATGTTAAATTTCAGCTTTAGTGCAGAAACAAGTCAAACGACGTCGCTTGACTGGTTTCTGCACTTAAATTGCGGGGGATTTCGTTCATGCCGTCTCATCTGCAGCTTGTTTGGGACTGCTGTTTTTTATTTAATCGCATACAAACACTCTATGCGATTGGAAAAGTCATTCTTTGTTAGAGGTTAGGTCCATCAAGCCATAGTAAAAACCATATTTTTAAAGCTTTTGTACGAATCTCAAGACTAAGGACGTTTCGGTAGCTATATACTTAAATTTCCATGCTTGTAGCCCTTTATTACATCCATGGGATTGATATTTTGGATTTATGAATAACTTTATTAAAAGGGGTCATCCAATTCTATACCCCAGAACATAATATTGAACTAATTGATATTGTAGGATTTTAAGGCAAAATCATTTTACTCTCCGCAAAGTTATATATAAACAACTATCTAACATTTTAAATTGGCTAATCACTATTTTTGAGTCTCGAGTGGAAATCATTTATGAAAAAAGTATTTATACATCTACTAACCAAAAGAGAAAAAATAAGAACTCTATAATAATTTTATGGGTCAGTATTTAATAAATGTTATTTTCAACTAATATTCCCACTTTTATTTCCCAATCCTTAATTAGATTCTAATTAGAGTTAATCTATGAAAATAGGCCTGAATACTCTGTTTATTGCAGAAACCTGTCAAATGCAAATATTTCAATAATTTTTTATGAAAAGAATAAAAACATAAAAAAATTCTTTTTGTCTGTAAAATATCCAAATGAGCCGTACTTAAAGAAAAAAGTAAAAAAAAAATTCATAAAAATGTAGTGAGCTTCTATACATTTTCTCTAGTTTATCTCAAAACAAGAAAAGTGGCGTTTTGACATGTTTAAGAGATATAAGCGATTCATTTCTTATCAACAAAAACCAAACAACGACATTTATTTTTTGAAAAATATAACATACACAAAGGTGTAATCGATCTCTAAAAAATACGGCACTTTTCACAAAAAGTAAAGGAATTGCCTATGAGAGATGCTACACCTCGATAAGGAGGTATCTTCCATTTAGACTCGGAGGGAGGTTCCTCCGTATTACGGTGTAACATCTCTCAATGTATTGAGGCAATTTCTCTCCACCATTTTTTGTGTAAAGTACCGTATTTTCGTTCATACCCCGTTCGCACTGGCAGAAAAAAGACCCTTTATTTTCGTTAGCACTTTGTTGTCATAGAAACACACTAATCAATTCACTAGTTAATAATCTTTTATGTATTTTTACTTGAATTTTTGGTGATTTTATTCATTTATTTTAAGTTGTATTGAGAAATTAAATTTTTAATTATTTTACAAATCATGCTGTTATTGTTTACACACAGGCAAATGCTTATTTTCGCCCCTTGTCAGTGCAAACGCCGTTTTCAAAAGATGGGCGATTTTGCCTGTTTCCATGACAACAAAGTGTTAACGAAAATAAAGACGAAAATAAAGGCCAGTGCGAACGGGGTATAGAGTGATATGATTATAAAAATTATACTATCCAATTAAGAGATCCCTTTAAAATAAAAAGTGTGGTCACAGGTTCTTGCCAACATTTCATTCAAAACAGTTTGTTTTGATAGGAGAACGGGACATGTGATAGAGGAGAGAGGCGATTTGATGAAGTATGATACTTTGTGACATAAGGCAGGGGTCAAAAATTTTTAAAAAGTGTGATCTATCATTAATGGATGGTCCCTTTTTCATATCAGTGAGGAAGTTTTATAAAGAGGCTTATGTGATGTTCTAAAATTTCCTATAAGAGATGAGATCCCCGTTCTCTCTCTTTCTTTCTTTCAAATTAAAAATTCTAAAAATGAAAGAACTCAAAAAATACAAATGAAAGTATTTACACTTATATTCATCTCCTGCAGTCCTGGCTGAAGGACTGGAGTTTGGCTGCACAAATTTCCTATGAGATTTTTATAGCTGTCTCAAGCGGTCTAATATTTTATTTTAAAAAATAGTGCATAAAATAAAAAAATTATATCAGTCTAATTTAGTCAACTTTTATTATGCTATTTTGTATATTGAACTTTTCTATATAAAACCGTTTTCTCCTTTTGTACAATTTCCTTAAGGTTTTGGCTTGATTTGAGGGATTTTGTTTTTAAATTAGTTTATTTTTTTTAAAACTTAAAAAAAAATTGGCTTGGTATTCAACATTAGCAATAAAAATCAGCCCATAAACATGTATCACGAAAATTAACATTTTAGAATGTTTGAAACTTTAAGTCTTATTTTTGAAATACTAAATTTTTTGAAGCCTTTATTGTCTTTTTTAAAACGTAAAATATTCTTTAAATTACCTTTTACCGGATGTTGTTAAAATATTAACATTTTCAACTTGTTTGGAAGTTTTTCCGAATTTTAATTTATTAAATTAATTAAGTAATGATACAACTATCCATTACTTCTGTTATATACAGGGTGTCCCATAAATGTTGGGTCACACTTCTAGGGGGGATAGTAGACACCTAGACGAGTCAGAATCACATAGGGTTTGGGGATCCCAGACCAAATCCCAGGGAGCTAAAAATGGAGCGACACCCCAAAACAATTATTGAAAAATTCAGTCTGTAGAAGAACCACTATTGGTAAAAACTTAATCATGGTCTCAAATTTTGTGGTTTAATATGATCTTTAAAATTATGCTAAATGTTTCCACTTAAAATTTTTTTACTACGAAAAAAAGTAAAAAAAAAACACAAAAAAATGTGAAAAATCTACCAAAAATTTATTTTGTATTTGGAAATTCTTTCTTTTGATTTGATAATATGAAAGATCATAGTTGAAAACCCTTAAGTCCAAAGTTTCACGTAAATACCATCAATATTAAACGCTTGAGATCCTGTTAAAGTTTGTTTTTTGAGTGCGAAAACAGCTCCAGAAAACGAACATTCAGGGAGAATCTACGAGTTACGGATAGTTAATCACTAACTTCCTTTTCTCTCCCAATTTGGCAAAACAAGCCAAGCTCCTACAGATCGCCAATCAAGCTTGGGAGATCTGTTGTTGGCGAGGAATTTTGTATCGCAAATAATGGCGAGAAATTTAGCGAGCATCAATCCGAAATTCGTAGCTTTTCCCTCAACGTTTGGTTTCTGGATCTGTTTTCGCACGCAAAAAACAAACTTTAATTGGATCTCAAGGGTTTAATATTGATGGTATTTACGTGAAACTTTGGATTTAAGGGTTTTCAACTATGATCTTTCAGATTATCAAATCAAAAGAAAGGAATTCCAAATAAAAAATAAAGTTTTGGCAGATTTTTCACATTTTTTTTGTGGTTTTTTGACTTTTTTTCGTAGTAAAAATTTTTTTAAGTGAAAACTATTACAATAATTGTAAAGATTATATTAAACCACAAAATTTGAGACCATGATTAATTTTTTACCAATAGTAGTTCTTCTACAAATTGAATTTTTCAATAATTGTTTTGGGGTGTCGCTCCATTTTTAGCTCCCTGGGATTTGGTCTGGGACTCCCAAACCCTATGTGATTCTGACTCGTCTAGGTGTCTACTATCCCCCCTAGAAGTGTGACCCAACATTTATGGGACACCCTATACTTAATTGTAATAACTATGAAAAATTAACCTTGCTCTCATAAGTTTTTATCACTTATTTGAATAAAAGAGATTATGTTCATAAAGTTTGTAGGTTAAGTATCCGAAGTCTACAATCAAAGCATTCGTCGCTTAAGGCGCAAAATGACATAACTGCATTTTCCCTATTTTGCAGGAGATGAAAAAAACAGTTTGGCTATTAATTAAAGAAAATAATATTATTATAGTTTTAAACCTTCATTTTAGGCCTTTTTGACCGGGGATTGAGATGAAACGCTTCTCTGTGCGGCGTCCCTAACAATATCAGTGAAAGGCGTGCAATTATGTCATTTTGCCTTACGAATGCAGTTATGCTAAAATGACAAAATTGACGATTGCAGCGATTTGAGTTATTTTTTCGCAAAATCGTTGGTGCCAGGTGATCCGGGGCCGGGATTTGCATAAAGATTGATGCATAACTCAAAATGGCCAAAATGTCAGTTATGTCATTTTGCGCCTTAAGCGACGCATTATGTATTAGTTTTATTCTAACTTATACATTCTATCGATTTTTTTTTACCAAATTATGGATTAATAATATCAAAATTTTGGAATTTAATTATAAAAATCAAGGAACTTTGGTTGTTCTATTAACCTTTACCAGTATCTAGCCCAGAGAAAATAGAAAAAAAGCTCTGCGAAACCAGAATTTGAATTAGATAATTAATCACGTTTTTATTAAAAGTTATGGTAGTGGCCATACTTGTTTAGCACTCTTTACTAAAAAAACCGTGATTTTGTTTATGACAATAAAAAATCTATGATTAAATTAAATTGATAAAGAAAATATTTTTGTTACAAAAATTACATTCAGAAAAATATAATTATCGATAGTTTGAAGCGTCAATGAGTGAGAAAATTAAATCGGAAAAAACACAAAAAACGGATCGACTTGATAGTAATAAATAGTCCTAATTTTTTTCTTTTGTCATTTAAGTATTATATCTCTTTTTAAAAAATCAAAGAAAGTTGGCATATGTTTTCAAGAGGGAAAAAGGAATTTTTTCAATGCTACAATATAATTGAATCGTTTATTTCAGAAACAAGTTGAACGCTGTGTTAATCCAATGGGGTTTAACGTGTTTCTGAAATACACGATTCAATTCCATTGTCAAGTTTTACAGAATCACGAATTATTCATGACTCTTTATTTATAACGTTAACCGAAGGACTCGTATTATACAGTTATCCATGTTTGAAAGCAATGATTATAGTTAATCAATTTTATTTTTTTAGTGGTGGCAAAACTCTTTAATGGCACGCATTAATTTAAATTTTTTAAATTGGAATTTCCACTATTTTCCTGTTTTTTTAAACACGTTTTGGTTTACATAAGTTTTTTTTTTGTATCTTGGTCATCAAAATACAATTAGCATGTCGCTCAGTCCTTTCAACAACGTCATATCTCAAAAAACCTAATTTTTCAGGAGAGTGATTTGAGAGGGAGAGTTTGAGGGGGTCATCCCCTATGAAAAGAGGGGGTGTTGGTGTAGTTTAAGGGAGAATGGGATAGTTTCGGGGTATTATTACTCTTACAAAAATATCTTTGCAAAGATTTTTGGAGATATAGTCACCAGTAATAAAGTTATTATTTATTAAATGAAATGCAGTTGATATTAAGATTTTATTGTTGACAGAGTGCACATCGAACATGATTATAACACTTTTCTTAGAACGTGTCTGCAAACAGTAAGAAGAGAGTAAATTGTTGGGCTTTGTGGATGAAGGGGCTATGTTACAAGGACTGTCTCGAAAGTAACGCGAGACTGAATTCCTTCATTGAAGGGTTTGGTGGATGAAAGGGTTAAGTGACATTTTTTGAAAATACAATCTAATTCAATGGATGAATTTGTTAGGAGCAGATGTGTTACGGAGCAAAATCTGTGAATATTTCAAAACAACTAGAAACAAAAATATGAAGAAGATGAAGGGGCTATGTAACATTTTCAAGTCAAAGCCATAGAGGATGAAAGGGCTATGTAACATTTTCATGCTAAATCCATAGAGGATGAAGGGGCTATGTAACATTTTCATGCTAAAGCCATAGAGGATGAAGGGGCTGTGTAACATTTTCATGCTAAAGCCATAGAGGATGAAAGCTGAAAGGGCTATATGCCCTTAACTCCTGTAAATCATAACTTAACTACATGGTCACAACAGGAGGTGTCCTAACTAGAGTTGCTTTGGTAAACTTATGTCTGAAAAAATTGAAATCATCTATATATATAAAATCCAAATACCATTCATTCATTCATTCATTCATTCATAACACTCATCACGAAATCTCCAAAACTGCCGGACCGATAGGCTTGAAATTTGACAGAGACCTTCCTTTCAGCCATTAGACGCGCACTAAGAAACGATTTTAAAATCGAACGACTCCTTCCCTGCTTTTCGGCGCTTTTTCAACTCCGTTTTACCCATTGAAATAGCATTGTGCATTGTTGAAATGCATAAATTGCAGTGTTTACTTCTCTATCTTGAGGCGACGTCTTGCCTCACTTGAATGAATATAACTGATTAACATTTATACATATTTTATTATTTACGACAAAATTTAAGAAGAAAAACAGTGTGAATATCTGTATTTAAATATTATAACAGTTATCAGAAAACCGAAGTAAATTAAAGTAATTAATTTACTTTCTTTAAGATTTTAATTTCTCAAAAATATATATATTTAAATACTAGCAAGAATTTAAAAGTTTCCAAGGAAAAAGAGCTAAAATTTCATTGCTTCATAACGGAATTGGTTTACTAGACTGTAATCACTAGATTTTTATTATAACTAGCAATCTGTTTTTACTCTTTCAGAGAAGCTTTTAAAGAAGTTGGTTTTATTAAAAAGAAGACAAGCTTACTTGATAACTTTTTATCGAGGGATTTTTGAAATTTATTTTATTTCGAAATTTATTTTTTGCGGAATTTTAAAAGGATAGCGGGAATACTTTAAGAAAATTCTGTTTAAGATTTTAAACACTGGATTTCAAATGACAGAGATGATTTCAAGTAGATTGTTTTTATCACATAGGAAGGATAAATGTTTAATAGACAAAAAATCGGGATGGAATGAGATATCACAGTTGGAACTGGGATGAGAAAAAGGCACCGGGAATACTGGGATGAAAATTATCGGGAACACCGGGTTATGAAAATTATCGGGAAAACCGGGACATTAAAATTATCGGGAACACCGGGTTATGAAAAGGTACCGGGAAAACCGGGATATGAAAAGGTAGCGGGAACATCCGGATATGAAAAGGTACACTTTAAAAGGTACATTTTAAACACTAGATTTAAAAAAGAGATGATTTCAATGTGATTGTTTTTATCACATGGAAAGGATAAATATTTGATGGAATGAGATGCCTCAGTTGGAACTGGGATGGGGAAAAGGAACCGGGAATACCGGGATGAAAATTATTGGAAACACCTGGATATGAAAATTATCGGGAACTGGGGGTATGTAAAGGTTACCGGGAAACCTGGGACATGAAAAGGTACCGGGAACACCGGGATACGAAAGGTACCGGGAAAACCAGGATATGAAAAGGTAGCGGGAACATCTGGATATGAAAAGGTACCGGGAACACCCGGATATAAAAAGTTTCCGGGAAAACCTGGTTATGAAAACTATCGGGAACATGAAAATCGGAAATGAAACTACTGGGGACACCGAGGTTATTGGTGATTCAAAAAATCGGACACAAAATCGGATCACATTTGGAACTGGGATGGAAAAAAGGCACCGGAAATACCGGGATGAAAATTTTTGGGAACACCGCCGGTAATGAAAATTATCGGGAAAACTGGGATATGAAAATTATCGGGAACACCGGGTAATGAAAAAGTACCGGGAACACCGGGTCATGGAAAAGTACCAGGAACACCGGAATATGAAAATTATCGGGAAAATCAGGATATAAAAATTATCGGGAAAACCGGGATATAAAAGGGTACAGAGAAAACCGAGATATAAAATTATCGGGAAAACCGGGGTATCAAAAGGTACCGGAAACGCCAGGATATGAAAAAGTACCGGGAACACTGGGATATGAAAAAGTACCGGGGACACCGTGATATGAAAAGGTGCCGGGAAAACAGGGATATGAATATTACCAGGAAAACAGGGATATGAATATTACCAGGAAAACAGGGATATGAATATTACCAGGAACACGGGGATATGAAAAGAGTAGGGACACCGGGGTGATTGGTGATACGAAAAATCGGACATAAACTTGGGAGAACATAAAAAAAAGGAATAAATACACTTCACCCGTGCAAGGCCGGGCAAATCAGCTAGTACAAAATAAAATGAAATCTGGTACAAGTGCTCCTCAACCTGATAAAATGGGTAGACATAATGTGAGACCCAACAAAACTGGTGAAGATATCAAGGTTTCTGTTATAGATATAGAACATGTTTCAAATGTTTTTATTTACATCTTGCTTCATTCATTCGTTAGATAATAAATTTACAGATTTAAAAAAAAATTTTGTGAATGAAGGGGTTATGTACACAAAATATATAAAAATACATATTATGGATACAGGTAAGTAAATAAAACTTGGTACACTAAAAAATAGATGTCATTAGACTAATTTCATACGCTCACTTAATGACAAAACCAGAAAACAAAAAAGTTGCAACATGAAAACTTTGAACCTAAAATACTCGAAACTAGGATTTTGTAACATAACCCCTTCATCTCCCAAGCCCTTCAATTCTGACTGGAATTCAGCCTCATTACTTTTGGGACAGGCCTTGTAACATAGCCCCTTCATCCACCAAACCCTTCAATTATCATCTGTATTCACCATTGTTATTCTATACCAAAACTTTTAACTTAAAAAAATTAGAGGACGTAGTTTTAGATTCTTAGAATATCAATGTTATTTTTAAAAAAATAGGATTTTATAAATTTTTCTCCTAAAAAAAACCAAGTATTTTGCGTTAATATTTTTTCATAAACACAAATAAGAATATTCTCTGGAAGAAAAAAGTTAAATATAAGACTATTGCTTAACCAACGATAGGAAATGGGTCACGTGATTTTGGCAGACTCGGATGGGGAGAAAGGAAGAAGCTGAGGGGCAGTTGATCCGAAAGAGGAAGATAACCTTAGTTAGACCATCTATGTTACAGTTAAAGTCCGGAAATCAGTTAATTTACAGATAACCTAGGTAATTTGCAGATTAACGAGGGTGATCCGTTAAAGAGCGAATTTTTTTTCAATTTCTAAGATTACCTAGGTAATCTTGAAATTACCTAGGTATTCTGCACCCTACCGACTAGACACTCGTTAATCTGCATACTACCTGTAATCAGTTATTTTACATATTAACGAGGGTGATCCGTTAAAGTACAAAATTTTATTTTATTTTATAAAAAGTTTAAGGAGGTTGGGGGGGCTGCCGCCCCCCCCCCAAACCCCCCTGCCCTAACTATAACCAAACTCGTTTTGGGGGTAAACAGTAACAATGACGAATCAAAAAAGGGGGATCGGTACTTTTTTCATATTACACAAAACACGCAAATCCCACAAAAATAGTAATGAAATAGCAATTTTAAAACTAGAATATAAAAACAATAATAATAGAATAAGTACCAACTGAGATTTGTATCAATTGTGGTTTTCGATCTCGATTTGACAGCGTATTTCAATGAGCACTTAAACTAGCAAATCTTAATGAAAGCGCGGTGTAATCGGCTGGTAGCCTGCACTGAACTATTTCTAGGATTCGCGATCGATTACATATGTTAAACCCTTGCCCAGGTTCCAGCGATTGTTGAATTAACGTTTGTTGAAAAGATATTTCAACAGCTGGGACATTTGCTTTCGTTAAAAGAAATCTCTGTCACTCTGAAGTCAGAGCTTCAACACAATTGTTTAAAAATACCCGTTTTAGTAGTAATATACTGTACTTAATCATGTAAATTTACAGTACTTACTTGCTTGTATTATTTTGTTTTAACATTCAACATGACAACTACCAGTGCTACGCTCTAAATTTGAAATCAAAACACCAAATATGACAACAAACTACGTATTGAAACCCAACTGCGCAGGGGTAAGCGCATGGCGCAGTAAGCACCTCAACATTTTAACAGAAAGTATTGAACGAAACAAACTATTTTGAACTTTAACGATCAAGAGGCCGTTATAGTGTAGATTCCCTAGGTAAAATGCGAAAAACTCAAAAATCCGCACATTAACGACAGAAATCCGTTAATCTTAAGTTTACCTAGGTATTCTTCAGATTAACTAATTATCAACTTTAGCGGTAACATATACATAAAAAAATCAGTATATTTTAAATAAAATACTAAAGCAAAAAATCACGCGACCCGTTAATTTGGATTTGTTCAAGGTATCATTATTTTATGGTTATTGTAAAAATTTCATGTCTAAATATGAAGAAATAAATAAATGGCGAAATATTTATTTTCTACGGTGTCATTCTCAAACTAGTAGCGGGCGCTCAAGCACTCTGACTCGGCGTACCGAAAATGCACATCACGGTTAATCGCCGTAAAATTTAGATAGGAATTTTTTCCCACACTAAATGTATTTAAACTTTACTGCCGCTTATTGTATATCAACATGGACGTGTTCATCTAACATTTAAAAAAATCATAAGTTTTGAAAGAAATTTTATTTTTCAAAATTCGTGTTTTCAATTTTTTAGATTTCTAGAGAATCACCCCATAATTCCATTATCAAGTTTTACCGAATCACGAATTCTTCATGACTCTTAATTTAAGGACAAAGGTGCTGGTAGATATACATAAAACCATTTGAAAGCAATTATTATTACTAATCAATTTTATTTTTTTAGTGGTGGCAAAACTCAAATGGTTTCTTTAATGGTACGTATTAATTAAAAATTTTTAAATTGGAATTTCCGCTATATTCCTGTTTTTAACACATTTTGGCTTACAAAATTGTCTTTTTTTTGTATCTTGGTCATCATAATACAATTAGCATGTCTCTCAGTTCTTTCAACAACGTCATATCTCAAAAAAATTAATTTTCAGGAGAGTGATTTGAAAGTTTAAAAGTAGATTGAAAGCATTAAAAACAAATACTAAGTATATGGATGATTTCTTTACAATGCACGGTCAGGCTTATGCTACTCTTTCAAGGCTTTCTGAAAAGAGTCTTAACTAAAAATCGTTGATTTTTGAGATATGCCGTTGTTGAAAGGAGTGAGTGATGTGTGGCCTTATGTCTTACAGTACTTGGTACTTCATGCAACCGAAAATGTTATTGTTGCCATATTTCTTCTGTTTAATTGGCTTATTTCAAAAGTAGTGTAAGTTTAATGTCCTACTGATATTTTTATCGCAAAGTGTTTGGACCAGTGGACTGACATTGGAACTTAAGCGCTTCTATTAACTTTAAATCAGAATTTGAAATCGATAATAAAATATTGGAAAAAAAGAAATATTTTATAACATATTTAAATATTTATAAGCTTTTATACTTTTTTTCAGAAATGTAGCGTGCTGCATCATTATTCAACAGGGTACCTATAAATAATTGATTGAAACTAAGAACGTAAGAGTCAGAAAAACATGACGGAATGAAGTCAAATCTTAATCTACAGGTCTCATTTTCGATTACCAGCTGTAGCTGTATTACGAGTATAACAGAAAAATTAACAGTTTTAAATCAAAGATTATGTGCTTGAGTAAACAATTTCTCCCATGTATGAAACTATTGAATTTTTGTGGAGCGTGATTTAGTTTACCAACTTTTGAGATAATAAGATCAATTGTTTCATTCATTAGGATCTATCGTTCAATGAGTAATCCTACAATTTAAAAATCAAACTCAACGAAAAATTTTAAATACAAATTTCATTGGGCTACAATTAATTCATATTCGGCGCGCTTAAGGCTATGGTACACACCAAAAACTAAAACTTTTTTTGTAATTCTTTTTCTACATTCTTAAAATTTTCAGTGTTTGTTTATAAGCATGATCAAACACCCCACACAAATTTTCAAATAAAAAACTTGGTTAGTTTTTTTAATTTAAATTTTAAACAAAAATTAACTAAATTTCAAAATGTTCCATGCGGCTTCAGTTTAACCTGACAATTTCAAAACTTCCCTAAAATATCCTTCTTTAGTGTAAAATTAGATTCTTGTAAAAATCAGTTGTGTGAAAAAAATATCCGTCAAAATAAATGAAATTTTTACAATTCTTACAATATTTTCAACAAAAAAGTGCGTAAATGGCCATACTTTTTAAAATATATTTTATGTCATTCCCAATTATACAAGAACTTATAAACCATTAACTATTTATATCAAATCAAGTAAAATTTTGAAAAATTTTTAAGAAACTAAGCCGCATGGAACATTTTGAAATTTAGTTAATTTTTTCTTTAAATTTAAATTAAAAAAAACTAACCAATTTTTTTATTTGAAAATTTGTGAGTGGTGTTTGATCATGTTTATAAACAAACTCTGAAAATTTTAAGAGTGTAGGTTAAGAATTACAAAAAAAATTTAGTTTTAGTTTTTGGTGTGTACCCTGTAACTTTTCACAAATTTTCCATAAGATTTTATAGCACTTTCAATCGGTCTGAAATATTATTTTTAAAAATTAATGCATAAAATAAAAAAAATTTATATCAGTCAAATTTGGTCAACTTTTATTATGCTATTTTGTTTTTTGAACTTTTTTAAGATAAAATCGTTGAAATTTCTCCTTTTGTACAATTTCCTAGAGGTCTTGGCCCCGATTTTCTTTTTACATTTGTTTTTTTAAACTTTACAACAAAATTGGCTTGGTATTCAAGATTAGCAATAAAAACTAGCCTATAAACATATACATAACAAAATTTAACATTTTAGAAAGTTTGAAACTATTAATTATTTTTAAAATACTCAATTTTTTGAAACATTTATTGACTTTTTAAAAACTTAAAATCTTATTTAAATAACTTATTATAGAATATTGTTTAAATATGAACGGTTTCAACTTGCTTGAAAGGTTTTCCGATTTTTAATTTATTAGATTTATTAAGTAACTAGCTGATATGCCCGGCCCTGCCTGCACTGGTGGAGAGTATGAATTTATTATTTTTAAGTTTTCCCAATTACATTTCTAATTTTGTATAATCAGCATTTATCAATTATTCCGGTATCCCAGGCGTCTTTTTCATATTCCGTTGTTCCCGGTAGCTCTTCCTATCCCGGTCTTCCTAGCAATTTTTCTTATCCCGGTGTCCCCGGGTGGATTAAAATTACTTTAGTTCTCAAGCAATGTAATTTTTGAATGATTTCCACATTTACAACATGGAAAAAATATTAAAAAAATTATTTAAAATTGCTTAGACATTGCTTTTACATGATCAATAATAGCAGTTTATTGCGTAATGTTGTCATTAAGGATTTGGGTGTTACATTTAATACTGCCCTTGATTTTTCTCAGCATATAGATAATATTGTTTCTAAAGCTCATAAGGTTCTTGGTTTTCTTAAGCGCAAGACAGCAAATTTTTCTAATCAAATAGCTTTAAAGTCTTTGTATTGCAGTCTTGTTCGTTCTAATTTAGAATACTGCAGTCCTATCTGGGATCCTTACTATAACAATAAAATTAAAGTTATGGAACAGGTACAAACCAAATTTACAAGGTACTTATATTTCAGGACCTCTCATATTAGTTCTCTTGATTTATCTTCTTCGCATTTGCTCAATATTTTTAATATTCCTTGTTTAAAGTCTAGACGAGAGTTATCTTGTATTTTATTTTTCTATAAAGTTTGTAATAATCATATTGATTGCAATGAAATACTAAGTGGCATAAGTTTTTCGGTGCCCAATAGATTTTTAAGGAATCATCATTTATTTAAAAATACTCTCAGCAAACGTAATTATATTGATAATTTCTGTCTTTTTAAATTTTATAGAATATACAATTGTATTGGTTTTAACTTGGATATTTTTAATATGTCTCTTCTTACTTTTAAAAATGAATGTTCTGTTCTTTTAAATTGTTAGTGTACATTTCTTTTTAGTACTTTGTAGTGTATGGTTTTTTTTTTGTTTTTTTTTTACTTTCTCTCCGCACTGTAATTGGGTCGCTGACCTGTTGTGTGTGCTTAATAATAATAATAAATAAATAAATAAATAAATATCTTCAGGAATTAACGTGTTCGGTGAAATTATTCAATAACTAGCTGTTATACCCGGCCTTGCACGGGTGGGGTGTATAAATTTATTTTTTAAAATATTTCTTAAAATACATTTATAATTTTGTAAATTAGCAATATTACAAATCATCCCGGTATCCCAGGCGCCTCTTTCCTATCCCAGTGTTCCCGGTAATCTTATCCCGTTGGCATTTTCGCCGATCCCAACCGTTTCGTCCAATGAAGACTCAGGCGCATGCGTTCGGACTTGGATATTTCCACAATACTCCGTGGTTTTGAATGGGGTTGCCAAATTTTGGCATAGTTCGCGTTTTTGGAGAGTTTTGAGAATATCTTCAGGAATACTTAAGAGTTCTGAATGTTCTGTTTTACAATTTTTACTTTCATGAATTATACCTAACGAAAGCATTTTTTTCACAGTTTAGCAAAGTTTAAGCACTAGTTCTTTTTAAACCTTTCTTTTAATCATCAATATACATATTTCTCTTACATGCTGCTCAAATTTGGCTGTATTTCTTATCCTTGGTTTGCAACAATCAGTTTATTTTTATTTAGATTTACAAAATATGTGGATTTAAAAAAATATATTTCTACAGGGGCCGTTCAAATATTATGTAAGCACCTAAGGGGGGACGGGTTTGCTCTTTGCTTATTTTTCCAGATAACATTATTTATTTATTTTTCCAGATTACATAAGATCTTACTAACACTGCATTTTTTAAAATCTCTCGTTTACTGCATTAATTCAAAATTCAACCAAAAATGAATTTTACTTTAAAATTTGGGGATCGGGCAGTTTTCTTACGTAATAATTAGGGAAGTTTGTGGTTTGCTTATCTTTGCTGCCAAGGGGGGTTTCAAATGTTACCCAAAATATACTTGATGGATATATTAGTATGTGGAAATAGCACTTTTTCAGGCCTCAAAAATGAAAAACTTAGCAACTTCATAAGTTTCCAGTGTCCTTATATAGTTTTGTGTTTTTTTAGTTAAATAAAGACACAATTTAATCAAACATTTAAAAAAACTGAAAAGTGTTGTTTTTACATGCCACATATTTATCTCCACGAATAATCATGACATTTTTATGAATTTTTTCAGTGCGTTTTTAATTCCAATGACAAAAATACTCTCATTATGGTTTTAGGTCTATCTCCTCCATTTTTAATTAATTTTTTTAACTTTTTTATTTTGCCTTTAGAGGCACTGTAAGTGTAAGTCTTCTCAGTGGATTTTTTAGGGTCACTTACATAGGGGTAGACCATATTTCTATGAGCCTAGGAGGCGTTGGTTCCAAATAAAAGCAGCGAAACTGACTTTTGAAACACCAGTATATATTTACCTAACCCTTATAAATTTTTGGTCTATATACTCTGATTTCGTTTCATAATAAAACTTACACACAAAGGGGGAGTAAGTCTGAATTCAGAGAATTCATTTATTTATTATTTCTGTTAAAGTTAAATTTCTGTTCACAAAAAACCCTTCAGTTATAATTCTTATTAACTTTGGATTAACACTTTTAAAACATTATACAGTAAAATCCCGTTATAACGAACTTCACGGGACCGTAAAATTTCTTCGTTAAAACGGTAATTTCGTTGTAACCGTACTATTGCTTATCTCTGTATAAATAAAAAGCTAACGGGCGATGTGTGTGTGTGGGTATATATGTGTGTGTGTGTGTATGTGGGTATGTCCGGGGTAATCTCTTGAAATAGGCCACGGAGCGAAACCAAACTCGACGTATAGACGTATTCCGAGTCGGGGAGTAACTTAAGATAGTTTTCAAATCTTTAAAATCGAATAATTACGAGTAATTAACGAATTTATAGCCCGAAACGCTTATTTCTCCATTTCTCTACTAGAGTAGACTGCTCGACTCACTATTGTTAACTAGATTAAAACCTTCAAAAATTAAATATTTTAACAGAAAAAACTCGATAATTGTCCATTTAAAAACTTTAAGATATTTTCCTTTAAAATTTAAATATTTATGGAAAATTGTAAATTTTATTTTCATGGAAGAGGACTTCAAAACAAAACATTGCTTCAAATGAAGCGGTTCACTAGACTTTTCAATTTACTAGATCTTTTATTATTGTTTCAAATTTGTTATTTTTGTTCACTAGACTCATTAATTTACTAGGAAACATTGCCGAGAACACCGGAAAAAGGAAAATTACCGGGAACATCGGGATAGGAAAACAAAGTACCGGGATTACCGGGACATAAAAATTACCTCGATCAGCGGGATAGGAAAATTATCGGGAACATCGGGATAGGAAAAGTACCGGGAACATCGGGATAGGAAAAGTACCGGGAACATCGGGATAGGACAATTATCGGGAACATTGGGATAGGAAAATTACAGGGAACATCGGGATAGGAAAATTATCGGGAACATCGGGATAGGAAAATTACCGGGAACATCGGGATAGGAAAAGTATCGGGAACATCGGGATAGGAAAAGTATCGGGAACATCGGGATAGGAAAAGTACCGGGAACATCGGGATAGGAAAAGTACCGGGAACATCGGGATAGGAAAATTACCGGGAACACGGATATTATTAACAATTTTATTTTCATGGAAGAGGACTTTAAAACAAAACATTGTTTCAAATGAAGCGGTTCACTAGACTTTTAAATTTACTAGATCTTTTATTATTGTTTCAAATTTATTATTTTTGTTCACTAGACTCATTAATTTACTAGGAAACATTGCCGAGAACACCGGAAAAGGAAAATTACCGGGAACATCGGGATAGGAAAAAAAAGTACCGGGATTACCGGGACATAAAAATTACCTCGATCAGCGGGATAGGAAAATTATCGGGAACATCGGGATAGGAAAAGTACCGGGAACATCGGGATAGGAAAAGTACCGGGAACATCGGGATAGGAAAAGTACCGGGAACATCGGGATAGGAAAATTACCGGGAACACGGATAGGAAAAAGACGTCTGGGATACCGGGATGATTGGTAATTGCTGATTTAAAAATTATAAATATATTTTAAAAAATTTAATTTAAAAAAAATATATATACACTCCACCCGTGCAAGGCCGGGCATATCAGCTAGTCTCTGTATAAATAAAAGGCTAACGGGCGATGTATGTATGTGGGTATATATGTGTGTGTGTGGGTATGTCCGGGGTAATCTCTTGAAATAGGCCACGGACCGAAACCAAACTCGACGTATAGACGTATTCCGAGTCGGGGAGTAACTTGGGATAGTTTTTAAAGCTTTAAAATCGAATAATTACGAGTAATTAGCGAATTTATAGCCGAAAACGCTTATTTCTCCATTTCTCTACTAGATAGATCTGCTCGACTCACTATTGTTAAGGAGATTATAAAAACCTTGAAAAATAAATATTTTACCAGGAAAAACTCGATAATTGTCCATTTAAAAACTATATCAGTTGTAAAAACACCAAAATAAATTCAAATAATTAATTTTGAAACGTTAGTTTCCCCTCTTTTAAGATATTTTCCTTTAAAATTTAAATATTTATGGAAAAGTGTAAATTTTCTTCATGGAAAACGACTTGAAAATAAAACATTGTTTCAAATGAAGCGGTTCACTAGACTTTTAAATTTTTATGATTGTTTCAAATTAGTTATTTTTGTTCACTAGACTCATTAATTTACTAGGAAACATTGCCGAGAACACCGGGAAAAGGAAAATTACCGGGAACATTGGGATAGGAAAAAAAAGTACCGGGATTACCGGGACATGAAAATTACCTCGCTCAGCGGGATAGGAAAATTATCGGGAACATCGGGATAGGAAAAGTACCGGGAACATCGGGATAGGAAAAAAAAGTACCGGGATTACCGGGACATGAAAATTACCTCGATCAGCGGGATAGGAAAATTATCGGGAACATCGGGATAGGAAAAGTACCGGGAACATCGGAATAGGAAAAGTACCGGGAACACCGGGATATGAAAATTACCGGGAACACCGGGATATGAAAAATTACCGGGAACATCGGGATAGGAAAAGTACCGGGAACATCGGGATAGGAAAATTACCGGGAACACGGATAGGAAAAAGACGTCTGGGATACCGGGATGATTGGTAATTGCTGATTTAAAAATTATAAATATATTTTTAAAAAATTTAATTTAAAAAATATATATACACTCCACCCGTGCAAGGCCGGGCATATCCGCTAGTCTCTGTATAAATAAAAGGCTAACGGGCGATGTGTGTGTGTGTATATATGTATGTATGTGGGTATGTCCGGGGTAATCTCTTGAAATAGGCCACGGACCGAAACCAAACTCGAATTATAGACGTATTCCGAGTCGGGGAGTAACTTAAGATAGTTTTCAAAGCTTTAAAATCGAATAATTACGAGTAATTAGCGAATTTATAGCCGAAAACGCTTATTTCTCCATTTCTCTACTAGAGTAGACTGCTCGACTCACTATTGTTAACTAGATGAAAACCTTCAAAAATTAAATATTTTAACAGGAAAAACTCTATAGTTGTCCATTTAAAAAGGATATAAGTTGTGAAAACGCTAAAATAAATTCATATACTTTATTTTGAAACGTTAGTTTCCCCTATTTTAAGATATTTTCCTTTAAAATTTAAATATTTATGGAAAATTGTAAATTTTATTTTCATGGAAGAGGACTTTAAAGCAAAACATTGTTTCAAATGAAGCGGTTCACTAGACTTTTAAATTTACTAGATCTTTTATTATTGTTTCAAATTTATTATTTTTGTTCACTAGACTCATTAATTTACTAGGAAACATTGCCGAGAACACCGGGAAAAGAAAAATTACCGGGAATATCGGGATAGGAAAAAAGTACCGGGATTACCGGGACATAAAAATTACCTCGATCATAGGGATAGGAAAATTATCGGGAACATCGGGATAAGGAAAATTATCGGGAACATCGGGATAGGAAAATGATCGGGAACATCGGGATAAGGAAAATGATCGGGAACATCGGGATAAGGAAAATAACCGGGAACACCGGGATATGAAAAATTACCGGGAACACCGGGATAGGAAAAAGGCATCTGGGATACCGGGATGATTGGTAATTGCTGCTTTAAAAATTATAAATATATTTTGAGAAAACTTAATTTAAAAAATTTATACACTCCACCCGTGCAAGGCCGGGCATATCAGCTAGTCTCTGTATAAATAAAAGGCTAACGGGCGATGTGTGTATGTATGTGTGTATGTGGGTATGTCCGGGGTAATCTCTTGAAATAGGCCACGGACCGAAACCAAACTCGACGTATAGACGTATTCCGAGGCGGGGAGTAACTTGGGATAGTTTTCAAAGCTTTAAAATCGAATTATTACGAGTAATTAACGAATTTATAGCCCGAAACGCTTATTTCTCCATTTCTCTACTAGAGTAGACTGCTCGACTCACTATTGTAAACGAGATGAAAACCTCCAAAAATCAAATATTTTAACAGGAAAAACTCGATAATTGTCCATTTAAAAACTATATCAATTGTAAAAACACCAAAATAAATTCAAATAATTAATTTTGAAACGTTAGTTTCCCCTATTTTAAGATATTTTCCTTTAAAACTTAAATATTTATGGAAAAGTGTAAATTTTCTTCATGGAAAACGACAATAAAACATTGTTTCAAATGAAGCGGTTCACTAGACTTTTCAATTTACTAGATATTTTATTATTGTTTCAAATTTGTTATTTTTGTTCACTAGACTCATTAATTTACTAGGAAACATTGCCGAGAACACCGGGAAAAGGAAAATTACCGGGAACATCGGGATAAAAAAAAGTACCGGGATTACCGGGACATAAAAATTACCTCGATCAGCGGGATAGGAAAATTATCGGGAACATCGGGATAGGAAAATTATCGGGAACATCGGGATAGGAAAATTATCGGGAACATCGGGATAGGAAAATTATCGGGAACATCGGGATAAGGAAAATGATCGGGAACATCGGGATAAGGGAAATAACCGGGAACATCGGGATATGAAAAATTACCGGGAACATCGGGATAGGAAAATTATCGGGAACATCGGGATAGGAAAATTATCGGGATAAGGAAAATGATCGGGAACATCGGGATAAGGAAAATAACCGGGAACATCGGGATATGAAAAATTACCGGGAACACCGGGATAGGAAAAAGGCGTCTGGGATACCGGGATGATTGGTAATTGCTGATTTAAAAATTATAAATATATTTTGAGAAAATTTAATTTAAAAAATTTATACACTCCACCCGTGCAAGGCCGGGCATATCAGCTAGTCTCTGTATAAATAAAAGGCTAACGGGCGATGTGTGTATGTATGTATGTGTGTGTGTGGGTATGTCCGGGGTAATCTCTTGAAATAGGCCACGGACCGAAACCAAACTCGACGTATACACGTATTCCGAGTCGGGGAGTAACTTAAGATAGTTTTCAAAGCTTTAAAATCGAATAATTACGAGTAATTAGCTAATTTATAGCCCGAAACGCTTATTTCTCCATTTCTCTACTAGAGTAGACTGCTCGACTCACTATTGTTAACTAGATGAAAACCTTCAAAAATTAAATATTTTAACAGGAAAAACTCGATAATTGTCCATTTGAAAACTATATCAGTTGTAAAAACATGAAAATAAATTCAAATAATTAATTTTGAAACGTTAGTTTCCCCTATTTTAAGATTTTTTCCTTTAAAATTTAAATATTTATGGAAAAGTGTAAATTTTTTACATGGAAAAAGACTTAAAATTAAAACATTGTTTAAAATGAAGCGGTTCACTAGACTTTTCAATTTACTAGATCTTTTATTATTGTTTCAAATTTGTTATTTTTGTTCACTAGACTCATTAATTTACTAGGAAACATTGCCGAGAACACCGGGAAAAGGGAAATTACCGGGAACATCGGGATAGGAAAAAAAAGTACCGGGATTACCGGGATATAAAAATTACCTCGATCAGCGGGATAGGAAAATTATCGGGAACATCGGGATAGGAAAAGTACCGGGAACATCGGGATAGGAAAAGTACCGGGAACATCGGGATAGGAAAATTACCGGGAACATCGGGATATGAAAAATTACCGGGAACACCGGGATATGAAAAATTACCGGGAACACCGAGATAGGAAAAATTACCGGGAACATCGGGATATGAAAATTATCGGAAACAACGGGATATGAAAAATTACCGGGAACACCGGGATATGAAAAATTACCGGGAACACCGGGATATGAAAAATAACCGGGAACATCGGGATATGAAAAATTACCGGGAACACCGGGATAGGAAAAAGGCGTCTGGGATACCGGGATGATTGGTAATTGCTGATTTAAAAATTATAAATATATTTTGTGAAAATTTAATTTAAAAAATTTATACACTCCACCCGTGCAAGGCCGGGCATATCAGCTAGTCTCTGTATAAATAAAAGGCTAACGGGCGATGTGTGTGTGTATGTATGTATGTATGTCCGGGGTAATCTCTTGAAATAGGCCACGGACCGAAACCAAACTCGACGTATAGACGTATTCCGAGTCGGGGAGTAACTTGGGATAGTTTTCCAAAGCTTTAAAATCGAATAATTACGAGTAATTAACGAATTTATAGCCCGAAACGCTTATTTCTCCATTTCTCTACCAGAGCAGATCTGCTCGACTCACTATTGTTAAGGAGATTATAAAAACCTCCAAAAATCAAATATTTTAACAGGAAAAACTCTATAATTGTCCATTTAAAAACGATATCAGGTGTAAAAACACCAAAATAAATTCAAATAATTAATTTTGAAACGTTAGTTTCCCCTATTTTAAGATATTTTCCTTTAAAATTTAAATATTTATGGAAAAGTGTAATGTTTTTTCATGGAAAACGACTTGAAAATAAAACATTGTTTCAAATGAAGCGGTTCACTAGACTTTTCAATTTATTAGATCTTTTATTATTGTTTCAAATTTGTTACTTTGTTCACTAGGCTTATAAATTTACTAGACTTTTTATAATAATTTAAATTTGTTACTTAATAAAAGCACCAAGATATAAACATAAACAGGAAAACCGGGATTGTAAAAAATATCGGGAACACAAGGATTGGATAATTAGCGAGAACATCGGGATAGGAATAATTACCGGGTTATAAAAAATATACCGAGAACACCGGGATAGGAAAATTACCATAAAGACACCGGGAATACCGGAATATAAAAAATTACCCGAAACACCAAGATAGGAAAATTACCGGGACCACCGGGATTAGAAAAATTACTGGGAATACCGGGATATTTAAAATTGCCGGGAACATCGGGATTTGAAAATACCGGGAACACCGGGATAGGAAAACGTACCGGGAAAGAGGAAAATTACCGGGAACACTGGGAAAGTGGAAAAATATCGGGATCATCGGGATTGGAAAATTATCGGGAACACCGGGATAGAAAAGATTACCCGGAACATCGGGATAGGATTAATTATCGGGAACACCGGGATAGGAAAGAGGCGCCTGGGATACCAGGTTGATATGTAATGCTTATTTACAAATTTATAAAAGTATTTTAAGAAAACTTTAAAAAATAAACTTATAGGATAGGAAAAAAAAGTACCGGGATTACCGGGACATAATAATTACCTCGATCAGCGGGATAGGAAAGTACCGGGAACATCATGATAGGAAAAGTACCGGGAACATCGGGATAGGAAAAGTACCGGGAACACGGATAGGAAAAAGACGTCTGGGATACCGGGATGATTGGTAATTGCTGATTTAAAAATTATAAATATATTTTTAAAAAATTTAATTTAAAAAAAATATATATACACTCCACCCGTGCAAGGCCGGGCATATCCGCTAGTATTCAAATAAAAACAGTTGGGACTTTCTAGACTTTCGTAATAACGGGATTTTTCGTTGTATCAGTATTCGTTGTAACTGGATTTCACTGTATTACATAAGCATAATTAAAACATAATTACATTATATTAGTAAAAATGCTTACATAACATAATATTTATTAATGAATCAGTAATATTAGAAAATATCCTTATTTATAAATTTCACACATTTTCAAGTAAAAATGACTTTATTACTGTATATTTAATACAGTCTCATTAGAATAGATTTTCATTACATACCAAAGGTTAGATAAGTGGACCATATCAAAAAATTTATTATGTACATAACTGTCAATTACGAACAAAAGTATATTAAAACTTTTAAATTATTATTTAAAACTTTTAAATGATATTTTACTTTTAACAAATAAAGATAAGTACTATGGCTTAACAAAAATTGGCTGAGATCTAAAATATCCCACCCCCCAATTCCGCTAAAAATGTATAAACTTGTAAACAAAAAAAACAGAATATATCCAAGTAATTTTATCGCCAATCAGAACAAGCCCAATTTAACCGCCAAACAAAATATGTAACAACTAGAACAACCTCAGACTTCCCAGACTTCGACGCATGCGCCTGAGTCTTCATTGGACGAAACGGTTGGGATCGGCGAAAATGCATCCCGTTGCCCGGTGATCATGGTAATTTTTCTAATCCCGGCTGCGTTCCCGGTAATTTTCCTATCTCAGTGTTTACGGTAATTTTTATATTCCGGTATTCTGGGTGTCTTTATGGTAAATTTCCTATCCCAGTGTTCTCGGTAATTTTTCCTTCCCGATGTTCTCGCTAATTTTCCAATCCCAGTGTTCTTGTCACTTTTTACAATTCCGATGTTTCTGATAATGTTTAATAATATCTTGGTGCCTTTATAAAATAACAAATTTGAAACCGTAGTAAAAAGTCTAGTGAACAAATTAAGAAATTTAAAACCAGTGTTTAAAACTAAAATAAAAGATCTAGTAAATGAAAAAGTCTAGTGATCTGTGTCTCATTTGAAACAATGTTTTATCTTTAACTCGTTGTATGACTGGTAAAACAGGTTTTCAAACACGGAAAAATAAGTGAAAAAAAGCAGGAAAAACGGGAAAAAAAGAATGAAGGACTGATTTTCTCTTTATAAATTATAGCCTATGTGTTATTCTGATGTATAAGCTACATTATGGTAAAATTTCATTAAAATCCATTCAGTAGTTTTTGCGTGAAAGAGTAACAAACATCCGGACAAACATTCACAATTATAATAGTAGTAGGATTATAAAGCTTATTCCATTTTGCAATTTAAGAAAAAAATCAATATTTTCTAGTTGAAAGGGAGTTTTAATAGTTTTTTGTTTGTTAACCAACTTTCTTAAAAGCTAAAATATTATCACCTTTTGATTTTACATCCTCGTTTCCATGGAGACTATTTTAACAACATGATAATCCATAAATCTTTTTAAAATATAAAAATTAGATTAACTCTCAAATAAAAATATGTTTAACTATACTTAAACTTTTAAATTTAATTGAAATAGATTTTTAAATTATTAATAAAATTTTTAAATAGACTTGTACCTAGTGTTTCAAATAAAAACTTGTTGTTTAGCATTAAATTTTCTTTGTAACAATGGAGTAAGCAGATCTCTTTTTGAATAGAAACATAGCTATTTCAGCAAAATGACCATAAAAAGGGTCAAAAGAGGGTCAAGGGGTCATTAAAAGTTTTCGAAACATAGCCTATGTTTTTTTTGGAGTTTTTTTACGTATGTATACCAAGTTTGGTGCAGATGGGAAGAAAACTGTGGATTTGTATAAAAGACAAACATACATACACTGTAAAAAAGAACGTCTTTTGATGTATTATTTTCCGTGAATTTTTCATGAATTAATTCCGTAAACTACAAAACGGAATTTTCATCGTGAAGTTTCCGTTTTTTAATTTTCCTCTCCTCACGCATGCGTATTGTACGATTTCTCCGCTAGTTCTGGTGAGACTCAAATATAGTTGTAAATAAGTAATGGAAGTTTGTGCAAGCGTCTTCAGGCGAAACGAACCTTCAGCAAATTTATTATGGGTAAGTAAGTTAAATATATTGTTTTTATTTTTTGCATTATTGGCCGTAATCGGGAATGACTAGGCTGCCGACGGGTAACCGTTGTGCGCATGATCGGGTTAAAGGCGTGGATTTAAAGTATTTAGGATGTTTCCTAGCGGAGCTCGAATGGGGTTGTGGTAGAGCGTCAGTCTAGAGTGCACATGGTCGTAAGTTCGAACCCCAGTAATTATTTTTCAGTAAATTTAATTTTAAATTTTTATTATTCCATTAAAAATTGCAAGAATTAATTTCTCTTGTTTAACAGTCATTCCTTATTTAATTAAATTCATTGTGTTTTTTTAAATGTTTTACTTTATCTAATTTTTTTAAAAATTTTTTTAATTATTAATTAATTGAAAATAAAATTATTTCGCTAAAATATTTTATAGAAACATCAAGAACCAAGTCCACAAGGATGCGCATTGCTAATAAAGTATAAAAATCTTGCAGGGATTGTGAAATACAGTACAAAACAGTACGTCGGCAACCTAGCAACGGCCGTAGTAAACGTTACCATGCTTTAAAATAGAAATACTCTGATATACTATTTTTAAACAGATATTTAAACATCGTACGATCGCTTTCTTCACCACGTAGCTGAAGTCTTAAAATATCGCATACCTAACTAGTCTTATTAGATCGCAAAAATGTGATCTAAATAGTTGTGATAACTTGTAACTTTTGATTAGACTTGTATTACTGTGATCGGTAGTGTAAATTATTTAAAAGAATCGTCTATTTGGATTTTACGGATTGTTTGTCATTTTTTTTTCAAAATTATAATGAGGAATATACTGAATCACAATAGTATTAGTAATAATACGAAGAATCCCTAAAATAACGGAAAGTTCCACTCCAATGACGAAAAGATATTAAACGAACGTTCTCTAAAATAACGGAAGGTTTCCCTCCTTTCACAGAAAAATACAAAACGGACATTCCCTCAAATGACGGAAAAAGAAAATACGGATACCTTCTCAAATGATGAAAATAATCCGGCAGCTGTGCTGCCGGGAAATTTACGTTTATTGAAGAAATATTTTTTTACAGTGTACCCATGTACCCACACTTGATTTTATTATATTAGACTAGCTGACATGCCCGGCCTTGCACGGGTGAAGATGGAGATTTTTTCTTTAAAATTTTTAAATCAATCATTCATTTCTACCTTCCAGGGGGTAGCACTCTGGACAGCACCCCCCCCCCTTGGGAGCCAAAAAGGTTGTCAAAATGAGTAAAACCCTACTATTACTGGTCTTATTTTCCAATTTTTTTTCTGGTGGAGGACCCCCATACCTCCCATTAGAACCACCAGAAGATCTTCAGTGATAATTTTTAGGAAATCCTCAATATTTTAACATTTTGGGTGAAAAAGTAAAGATAATACTGTTAAAAGTGCCCCCCTTAGACTCAAAACGTTTCTAAAAACGCGAGTTTAAACCCTACTTTTACACGTCGAATTTCTATTTTTTTCTGGTGGAGGACCCCTATACCCCAATGGGAATCTTGTCTGGAAAAGTGCCCCCCTCTTGGAGGCGTGCTGGATCTGTGCCTATAGTTTGATGAGTGAAAATTGTCGAATCAAGCATTTTAAATTCTGAACGATTTCTGCATTTACCACATGATTCCCATAAAAAAACAATAAAATATTAGAAAAATATTCTTCCCAAAATCATATCCTGACGTGGATCATGTACCATAAAAAAACCAATCAAAATAAAAAAAACTTTCCAAAATCACTTAAAATGCTCAATCATAGCTCTTAATTAATCGTATTTTCATGATTTTATTATATCTTTGGAAAATTTAATGAATAAAACATATTCCTGCAAAAATACAATATTTCCTCTGGTTTTTTATATTAACTCTAGTTTTTGATCTGTTAACCAACTGTCTTAAAAGCTACAATATGATCATCATTTGATTTTTCATCCCCGTTTCCATGGAGATAATTTTAACAATAATGATATTCCATGAAATTTTTTATTTAAAAATTACTCTCAAATAATAATATTTTGTACTATACTTAATATCATGTTTTAAAATTTTAATTTTCATTTAAAATTATGTTTTTAGATTATAGTTATAATTTTTAATTAGTCTTATATCTAATTTTCCTTTTAAAAACTTGCTATTTTGCATTATGTTTTTTTTTTTAACAATGGGGTGAACAGATCTCTTCTGGAGGAGAAATAAAGCTATTTCAGCAAAATGACCATAAAAAGGGTCGAAAGAGGGTCAAGGGGTCATTCTAGAACTTTGAAACATAGCCTATGTTTTTTCTGGGATTCTTTTACGTATATACACCAAGTTTGGTTCAGATCGGAAGAAAACTGTGGATTTGTATAGAAGACAAACACACCCACCCACACACATATATATATACACACATTGACTTTTATTATATTAGATCAGGGGTCGGCAACCTGCGGCTCTCGAGCCGCATGCGGCTCTTTCGATGTAAAGTTGCGGCTCTTCAGTTCCATACGAAAAAACTAATAATTTATTATCAAAAACCTTAACAAATCAGAAAATACATTTTTAAGTTCTCATGATGAGTCAAAACTCTACATTTAAGGGTAAGAATTCCAAACAATTTCTGGGGGAGAACTCCTAAATGCTCCTCAAAATATTGGAACATGTGCTGTTTTTTCCTGAAAATTCTGTGACTTATGAGGAGTAATCCTCATTTGATCATTATAGAAGTTCTAAAAAACGAATTAAAACACTATATTTTAGGGGCAAATTTTGCCCCTCGAAATTTTGCTTTTTATTATAACTACTTCCAATTTTTCCTAGAAAATTCAACCACTTAAATAATGAGAGGTGCTCGTAGTGTGCAATCCAAAATGGCATAAAAAGGAGTTGAAACGCTATAACGAAGAGGAAATTTCCAAAATTTTTTCTGGGGGTGAACCCCCACACCCTCCAATTTTTCTAGGAATTCCCATTGTTTACAAAATTTTTAAATTAAATTCATTAAATTTAATTTACTAGGTCATAGGTTCTGCACCGGTGGGTCGCGAACCCCTGGGGGTCGCGATGTAGTAAATATAGCGTATAATAATATATATAGTAAATCGCGATTAGTAGTAAATATCGGATGTATATCGGCAGCGTATTGCGAGCGAATAATGTAGAGCGAATAAGGTAGATAATGTTAAAGTCTTAACAATTTAGGTCTGAGGGGGTCGACAAATATTTTCCCTTTTTAGGGGATCGTGGAGTGAAAAAGGTTGAGAACCCCTGTACTAGGTGTATGCAAGTATTCTAAAACTTGATGTAAAAAAGTACCCGAAAGGAGGTACCTCAGAAAAAATGTGTGGTAAAAATGCTCCCCAACTTAAATCACCCTCTCAATCTCAAATCGAACATACATAAGCATATACTATAACATTGAAGCAAAAAATTTGGCGGCTCTTTAAAAATTGGAAAATTTTGTAAATTGTAACTTTTGGATCTTCCGTATGAAAAGGTTGCCGACCCCTGTATTAGATGCATAGAGGAGATATAACAAATATCTTCTGTTCATAAATCTGTTATATCTCCTCTATGATTAGATGATACAACTATCCACTATTTCTATTTCTGTTATATACATAACTGCGATACCTATGAAAAAATAACCTTTTTCTCAAAAGTTTTTAACACTTTTGAATAAAGAAGATGATGTATACCTACATTAGAGTGTCCCGAAAAACTTTTTTTTAACAAATAGAGTTCTGTGCACCCTCTACTTTTTTTTCGAATAGTTTGTATAACTCACTGCCGAAATTTCAGCAGACAACTCATTATCAAAATAATTTGTACAAACCATTTTTTTTCATGATGGGGTGATCGTTTAACATGATTTTTCAAAATTCTTATGTTTGCAACTAAACATGCGTTATTATAATTTAATGATAACTAACTGGGATTTCTAATAAAATAATGATTGTTTTTTTTAAATGTTGAGAAAAACTTGGAAAAATATGGAAACCGACTCACATTCCAAGTTAAACTTTTAATATATTATAATTTCGTTTCTTTACAAAACCTAAGGCCCTTTGGTATAATTTATTTATAACAATATAATCGATTATTAAAATAAATTAATTAGATTATAATTATTACATGATAAAAAAAATTTTTGGGTGAAAAATTACAATCAGATAAATATAATTATCGATATCTATATATATAAAATCAATGTCTGTCTGTCTGTCTGTCTGTCTGTCTGTCTGTCTGTCTGTCTGTCTGTCTGTCTGTCTGTATGTATGTATGTCCTTTATAGTTTTAAACTTTTCGAACCTACATTAACTATTAAACTATACCACGTTGATGTACTCGCTCCAAGGAAGGTTTCCGAATAAAAATAATTTGAAATCGATGCATCCCAATAACTTTTTTGGACAATTTTATGTTTAAAAAACCATATTTCATGCCTAACTTCATGGAAACCCCCATTGTTGTAAATATCATAAAAGAAGATGTAACTTTAATTGTTGTAGGCATATTCGATTATTGCAGTTTAAAATGCATTGTTGTAGCATAAACATAAAAGTGGCTCCTTTATTTAACTATTTCTACATTTTGACTGGCGAAGCCCATCTGTAACACACCAGAAGAATTTTTTTAATGGAGTGGCGAAGCCCATCTGTAACGCACCAGATGATATTTATAAAAAAACTGAAACCCGGGCGAAGCCCGGGTCTAGCGCGTCAGCGCTAGTTATTAATATAATGCTGTGTAAATAGGTATAATGAAGGTTAAAAACAACGTTTATTATTTTGCACATGAAAAGTTAAAATCACTGACGAAGGGTATCCACGTATCCCCGAAACTTAAGTCTGATTTTAACATTTCATGTGCAAACAATGTATTCATGTTAAAAAAACGTTGTTTTTAACCTTCATAATTATCGATAGTTCGAAGCGTCAATAAGAGAATTAAATCGGAAAAAATCAAAAAGCGGACTGACTTGATAGTAATAAATAGCCCTAGATTTTATTTTTTCTTGTCATAAAAATATTAATTAACCCTCTTTATAAAATCTAAGATATTTTGTAGTAGGGGAGAGTGGGGTAGTAAGATTCAAATGGAATAATAAGAAACATTAAATATTCCACAAGATTCTCCTTTAAGTTTATGAAGCTGATTTTTTTACAGAATGTTTGCATCATTTTTAGCTTTCTTTGAAAAAATAATGATCTTCTTAAGTAAAAAGGGAAGGGGAGTTTTTACTTGTTTCTTATTACCCCAAGCGACTGTATCTTATTACCCCGTTTGGGGTAATGGGAAAAAAGCCAGTTATTTTGCTAACTAAAACAATTAAAATCGAATGAAGGTATTAATATAATATCTATAGAATATTTTATAAACCCTGTAATTTTCAAAAATGTTCATTAAAAACCTTTCGATATATGCCTAGTTAAAAATTAGTCTTAAGTAAAGTACAAGTTGAAAGTTAAATGGACTGGCGAAGCCCATCTGTAACGCACCAGATGATATTTTTTTTTAATAATAATAATAATAATAATAATAATAATAATAATAATAATTTATTTTCTGAAACATGTACAAAATACAAAACATTAAAAGGAAAGGAAATAGTAAAAAGAAAAAAAAACATATTGCTCACTAACATATTGCTCACATATCTATTTATTAAAAAAAGTGAAACCCGGGCTAGTATATATATATATATATATATATATATATATACTATATATATATATATATATATATATATATATATATATATATATATATATATATATATATATATATATATATATATATATATATATATATATATATATATATATATATATATATATATATATATATATATATATATATATATATATATATATATATATATATATAATAGGTAATGTAGGTGGGAAATCTTTAAAACTATAAAGGACATACATACATACATACAAACAAACAAACAAACAGACATTGATTTTTATATATATAGATATAGCCCGTTTAACCTCCTTAAAAGAAAGTTCAGTAATAAAATTCCATAAAAACTTAATAGCAAAAACAAGATAAATTGAAATAGTTGACAAATCATGACTTTTTCACTGAAATAATCATTCTAAAACGATAATTTTTTATGGGATTTAGAATAAGGTAAATGTGGGTATTGTGAACACTGTACCAATAGTGGCCACCTAGCTGATTAATTTTAAATTGAACGAGTTAGAGGCATCAAACAGCCTCAAAATTCTTAGGCATAGTAGGTAGTACAATCAGGTAAGCTGGTAAATTACCACCGATACCACAGATCAGCATGGGAAGGATATTTAAATATTTGAAAATAACATCGGCCGAGTGACTGAAATTTGAATTTGCATATTGAATCGCGTAAGGAAACGAGTATGTCGGAACGGATTTTTTTGTATTTATTACCGTTTGATTGACTTTTAAATTTATATTAAGATAAAGAAGAGTGTACAAAAGGATACTGAATAAAATTTATTTGAAAATTTAGCTTTTACGAGGATTTATGGGGGTGATCACTTTACCAACACATAATCTTAGATTTTACAATAGTGGCCACCGCAATGGCTTCTAATAGAAACATAAATAAAATTTAATTTGAATCAGTTTTTCTTCATAAACAGTGGATCATGCTTTAAAATGAGTGTTGTATGAATTTGGTTTCATTCTGGTTTCGGGAACCAAGGTTTCTAAAACATTGAATTACATGCTAAATTCTTCTCAAATCAGTTACAGCGTAGGCTTTGGGCCGGAAACTATCAAGTCTTTTATTCTAAATTAAATAAATCTAATGATTTAATCCAAAATATATTTCGTTGGGAAGGAGGTTTTAATTAGAACAATATGACTATACCTACTCAATTTCATGCATAAACCCCCTCATAAAGGCCAAAAAAGGGAGGAGTCCACTTTAGATACACGAGGTGTCCACCATAGAAACAGCAGCTACATCAAGGTGGCCACTATAGATGCAATTAGGAGTACTTTTAAAAAACTAATTAAAATTACTTTACCCAATCTAATTAAAATTTTTAATCGTAAAATCGAAAGAAGAAGATCTAATTAACCTAAAAATAGGATGATAACCGTTTCCAAGCAAATAGGTTGGTATTTATTAAGAATTTAAGCAAAAATTTTCCTTAAAGTGTCCACTATACCCACATTTACCTTATGTCTTGAAGATATTCTGTAATTTTCTTCAGATTTTTATGCCCACACACAAAGCTGCAAATGAAATGTTTATTACCCCACTCTCCTCTACATGTTTCCGAGAGTGAAAACGTAAGAAAATTAAAAGTTATTCAATAGTTCAGAACCACGAATTTATCATAGTTCTTTTTTATTTAACCATCAAAATGTTCTGTTCAACCATTGAAGTACATCACAATTATTTATACTAATCAATATATATTTTATAGTGGTGACCAAACTCAAATGGGTTCTTTTAGAGTTCGACTGATGCATCGGCGCCGATTGTTAAAAAAATAGCTATCGGCGACCGAAGTTAAGATTTGAAAAAAATCGGCCCATCGACCTAAAAAAAACATCTAAATTCAGATTTTTTGCCCATGTTTTTTGCAAAAAAACGACACATCCAACAAATGACGCAAAGACTAACATAAGCGAGATTCTGCTCCCTCTAGCTCCAAATTTAGTTTTATGTTCAGATCACTACTTTTTGTGACGAAGCGCATATTTCCCATGAAGACTATTTATTTTCTATCGGACACAAATATCTTCCAGGTTTTAATTTTGAAGGAAGTCACATTTCTGTGAAAATTGGAGATTTTATATAAAGCTTTTAAGACAAGATAGTGAAGTCTTTTATCACCCCCAAAGGGAGTTAATGGATTCAACCCTCTTAATCAAACTTTTACGTCGCCCTGTCAATCGGTGCTCAAAAGGGGTATTTTCAAAACAGAATACAGGGTGCTTCAAAAGTCCGTTTCACTGTTTTTATTTGGAACCAGTCTCCCAGGGTCATGGAAGTAAGGTCTACCCCTAGGTAAGTGACCCTGAAGAATACAGATACGACATACAACACCCCTAGCGGCGAAATAAAAAAGTTAAAAAATAATTAATAAACTTAAATAAGGAGATAGACCTAAAACTTACAGCCAAAATGAACCTTTGCAGCTGTAAATCCCTCGGTTCTCAACCCGGTACCCCTTAGTAGCACGCAAAAAGTTAGTTAGGGGTGCATAGAAAAAAATTAGTTATAAATCTAATTTAATATTAAAGCCCTGATTATGAATAATTTAAAGAATACATAAAATGAGGCGTTTGCTATCAAAACCAGCTCATTCCATTTTTGGAAATTTTACAGGAAAGACAAAAAACTTCTCACGTCCACAGTTCTAAAGCTAAATTTCTTTTTAAAATTTTTAATTGTAGGTATAACCGCCTAGAATTTGATTAATTTTTCATTTTCATTCCAAGTACAATAACACTAATTAGGTTGGAATGAGCTGATTTTAATGCAAAAACACGATTTTTCATGCTTTTTTTCAGTTTTTTTTGTTCAATTAAGTTGTGTAAAATTGGTTTTTTCCAGTTTACCAGTTAATTCTTTGTGTCTTTACGAGTTTTAAATAAATGACATCCACTTAACTTTTTCAAATGATCTGAAATTTCACAGTTGAGATCAAAGTTTTCACCTTTTCATCTAATTTTGGGTTGGAATGGAATGAGCTGGATTTGAGCTATATCCCTTCATCAGGTTATGAAGGACCCTCTAAACTTTCAAAATATGCAAAAAAGGGGATTTCAGAAAAATATGGAAAGAGCTGGTTTTGATAGCAAACTCCTCAAATGAAAGTATCCGATTCTTTGTTTTTCCTGAAATTTAAATGGACGGTACACTGAACAACCAAATTTTATATAAATTTTGTGAAAACCATAAAGAGAAAAAAATCTTATAATATTACTTAAAAGTAATTTAAAATTAGTTAATTATTGCGATGGCTTTATCCGGCATTTCTTAAGAGCCGGGTGCCAGACGCTCGGTATGGAAACACCCTCCTCTTTCCTATTGAAATTATATTTGTGCTTGAAAATTTTTATTGCTTCTCTTACTATTCTTGTGGATTGATGGTTGGTGGTCCCTAGGATTTCGGTGTTGTCAAACTGTTACTATATGGTCCCCTCTGCAATTATCGTTTTTATAGATTAGAACGTCGGGTGGTGCCGATGTAAACTGCTCCACAAGAACAAGGAATTCTGTATACCCCCGTAGCAGATAAAGGGTCACAACGGTCCTTAACTGGTCTGAGAAGGGAAAAGATTTGATTAGATGGTTGAAATATTGGCTTGATATTATGGCGTGATAATATTTTTCCGATGTGGTCTGTCACAGACTTAATGAAAGGAAGAAAATCAACTCCATGGTTTTGATTTTCCGTAGTGGACTTGCTATGATTCCGGGGTTTACAGGCTCTGCGAATTTCTTGATTTGACTAACCGTTTGATTGACGTAGTATTTAGATGATCCAGCTTCCCTTGCAACAACTCATGTTTACAAATAAGTTTGGCTCGATTTAGAAGGGTCTTTACTAAACCACTCTTCTGGCTAGGATGATTACTCTTCAGGTCGTGGAAGTTTTCATCAATTTATAATGTTTTAATTGCTTAAACAAATCAAAGTCATTGTTGGGTTTCTCGTTAAAGTCTGTATGAATCAGTTGTGACGTACTTCTATCCTAAACAAAGACAAAGGGCTTGGCGATTTTAATTTTAAATATTTAATTAACTAAATTTTTTCGAAACTTTTCATGCGGATTTTTGGATTTAGATCTATTTCCTTTACTGGGAAAAATGCATTTCTTTCTGTTTTTAAAAAATGTTGGTATTGCCCATTATCTTTCTTTGCTTTCTATCACCATGCCGATATAGAATGGCACGATGTAAATTTACGTTTTTGCGGTAGCTGCGGTATATGTTGATATTCAGAACAATGGTTACTTTTAAATTAGTTTTTTTATTTTCTACTGGTGACTTAATAAATAATAATTTAATCACAATAATTAGAAGACACTGTCATTCTGTGATGTTGTATAATGACATTAAAGAACGGCTTTAATAGTGTATTTTCACCAAATTTTGAAAAAAAATGACCACACTTGATGGTCAATCCTGATTTCAAGATTAAATTCTAAGTAAAATAGTAAAAATTCTTGGTTGCTTTTGAGCGATTCGTTTTTACTTAGATAATAATCGTTAGTTCATGATGAAAAATATCTCGATCAAAAAATACAACTAAGACAGAGCTAAAACAATATCGTTCGTACCTCGCCCAAACCACCAATCTAATTTTTAGAAGACAGACTACAATTTATTATCTTCGGTATTTTTCGGAATAAAAATTGTGTTTCTTTCTTTGAGCTTTGGTGATAAACATGCGATAAGAATAAGTTTTATTTTTTGGGAGCAAGAAAAATATTACGCAGAAAAATGTGATCCCAAATTGACAATAATTAAAATTCTGATCACCAGTAATGATAATGGTTTTTGACAGTTACTTTTCTGATCGCCAAATGTTGATCCTGATTTGATGAAAAACGCTAAATGATATTTAGAAGTCGCAAATGAAAAAGTTTTGATCTTAGTTTTTTAAATAGTAAATGTAAACAGTACTTATGTAAGTCAAAGACAGAATTGTATAACTTGACCACATGAACGTTTAATCCGTATAACTTAAAACAGAAAAAAAACGTATATTAGATTCTGTTATTACAACGATTTTATCCAATTCTTTAAATGGCCAGAGTAGGAGCTCCATATGCTGAATGGGTGCTTCAAGATCACCACAGAGACAGTTGGTCATATTTTTCCATACTAAAAAAATACTGCCTTTGACAGAGGTCTTTAACCTTTATTTTTACTGATCAAATTGACAGAAAAGGCAAGGACCTCATTTTTCTCTTTCCAAACAAATATTGGAAAATGATGTTTCCCCTACATCGTATGCATCCTACAAATGATTTCATTTGTCCTTTTACAGAAGTATATCGAATGAGTAATAATTGCCTGTGGCGTCGGATCCAAAACTACTAGAAATCCTGAAGGAAGAAACTGTTTCATTTTCAAAAGGTCAGAAATTAAAAAGGATAATAATAAACAAAACAAAACTAAATGTATATGTGAGTAAAATGCATAATTAATACTTCTGGGAAATTTTGATAAAGTAGCTTCCATAAAACGTTTAAAAATTTCATCTCGATGCAATTGCTTCTACTTAGTTATCTTTGAAAAAAAAATTGTTTTTTAAAAATCCAGTTACGGTTACGGTGAATGCTGCGCCAAATGACTTTAATAAAGCGTAAAAAATGTTCAGTTTGATATGACAGTTTCCTCTGGTACCAACTTGTACCCTTGCACAAGGGTCACTTGGGGTAAGTGGTACCCCTTTTTGGCCAAGTAAATTTTTGGAGCTTTATAGAAAAAATTTGAAAGGGTTTATTTTGTACGTTTATTTCGTTAAAGAGTCTATCGATAAACAAAAATTTATCAGTAGTTTCTAAAATAAAGCTTTACATTTTTCTTAACTGGCCTTTTTATCAAAAATGAGATGGGTGACCCACTTACCCCAAGAGATGGGGTAAGTGGGTCACCCCCTCTTTATTTATATTTCAAGCAAGCAAAACTTAAATGGAAGTTAGTGGGTCTTACTTGATAAAGTACAGTAAATTTCAATATAAAATATTTTATTGTAACTGTATCCATGAGTGAGAAATATAGTCACATCAAAATCAATATGCCAAGGTAAGAATAGAATGAAAAGAAAAATAAGTATTTTAAAGAATGGTTTGAAAGGCCAAAGGGATATGTTTTACTTTAGCATATAAAATAGTGTTGAAAAAACATAATAAGGTTGATTAAAAGATTTATTTTGTCACTTTAATAAATAT
This sequence comes from Tetragnatha versicolor, assembly GCA_024610705.1. Classification (NCBI taxonomy): domain Eukaryota; kingdom Metazoa; phylum Arthropoda; class Arachnida; order Araneae; family Tetragnathidae; genus Tetragnatha; species Tetragnatha versicolor. The sequence goes on from JANDEH010000013.1 coordinate 6,993,646, forward strand.
TGTAAGATCAAAAAGAAATATACAGGGTGTATCTGAAATGGTGCAACAAACTTTCCGGGATGATAGTAGACACCTAGACGAGTCAGAATCACATAGGATTTGGGGGTCCCAGACCAAATCCCAGGGAGTTAAACATGGAGCGACACCCCCAAAATATCATTGAAAAATTCAATTTGTAGGAGAACTACTATTGATAAAAATTTAATTATGGTCTCAAAAATTGTGGTTTAATATGATCTTTAAAATTATCTCAAAAGTCTTCACTTTAAAATTTGTTTTATTATGAAAAAATTTAAAAAACCACAAAAAATGTGAAAACTCTGCCAAAACCTTATTTTGTATTTCGAAATACTTTCTTTTGATTTGATAATATGAAAGATCATAGTTGAAAACCCTAAAGTCCAAAGTTTTACGTAAATACAGTCAATATTAAACGCTTGGGATCCTGTTAAAGTTCGTTTTTTGCGTGCACAAACAGTTGTTCTGGAAACAGCTCTAGAAAAGTGACATTTTTATACGTTTTTGAAGTCATTTTGCCCAATGTCCATCCTAACCACAAACAGATTTTTCTAAAACTGATTTCATAGATTTTTTTTTCAAAATTTACGTTTTTATTTATTTATTTCCCAATTTTAGTTCTTGTTTCGTTACAACAGAAGGAATAGTCGTATCAAGCTGACATGTTTCTCGCTTGTTATTGAAGCTCATTGATCAAAATTCCACACCATTCGCAAGCAGATTTTTAAAATAAATAAATAAATACTATAAGTTGGTTTTTTTTCAAATTTGGGGGCATAGAAATAATTGTCATATTGAGTAAAGAAAAAAACTGAAGAAGTAAAAACTTTCTGAGTTTCAGGGGATATCCATATCTTGGATACCCCTCTGGAAAAGGAATTTTAATAAAACCCTAAATCTTCAACCTATCCCTAACATCATCCCCTTTTAAGTTCAAAGACCTCATCGATTCCTGGAGGTCAAGATCAGGGCATATCTCCGACAGGTCTTTAGATTCGAATTTTACACCCCTCCATTAAAAATTGGCTTTTTTCACCTTCGATAACCTCCAAATTTACCCCATTTTCACAACAATAACTTAAAAAAGTTTTCTGCGTTTCAGCCACTGGCCAGTTCTTTTACTTCCCTAAATTGCTAACTTACCTGGTAACTAAATTCATAAAATCTCTACTCTTCATCACCCAACCTAATCTAAACCCTCCTATACACAAACATCCATCCCCAAAATCCTCCTCGAGAAAAACATTTTCCTCGCCGAAAAGCGCCCCGGTAGCGCTACGCCGCAAAACCCGGCAACCCTCCATCTCGGATCCATGGGTCGTGTCCACTTCCACGGAGGGGAGCGCGCGCAGGTGTTTGTTGTGGTGGCTCGCCGATCACGTGCGGGGAAATGCGGGACTGCGCGCGCACCGGTCGGCCGCGGTTGCACGTGTTTAGATGGGAAGGGAATCGCGCATATGCGAGGGATTTTCAAGTGGATAAATGGTGTTATTTTACACCAATTCAGTGGCGGATCCAGGGAGGGGAGCAACAGGCCTTTTGCCCCCCCCCTTGGGCTCAGGTACCTTTTTAAAAAATAACGGTGGGAAAAGGAAATAACGAAAATCGGACTTCCAAAATTCGGACAAGATAATACCAAAACAAGTTAAAATCCTGTTTTATTGGGTCAAATTTCCGAAAATTTTCTGGGGGAGGACCCCCAGACCCCCTTTTGTATTTGGAACTCAATCATTCACAACTTCTTTACATTCTGCTCATCAAAATGAAAATCCTACATGAAAATGTATACCTAAAATTCGGACTATAGGTACCAAAACTAGTTAAAAAACCGGTTTTTAGTGTCAATTTTTCTAAAAAAATCTTCTGGGGGAGGCGCCCCCAGTCCCCCTTTGGTACATCAAACTTAATAAATTAAATTACCCAAACTTCAATTATTCTGTACTTCTTTAAGACGCAAATTATACTTAAAATGGGCTACAAAGTTTCATTAAACCTATTAAATATCTATGGGAGGCGGAGGAATAATTTTGGGCCCCTCCTGAATTAAATTTCTATAGTATACGCCACTGAAGGGGAATGTCCACGAGACCAGTTAATCATTTGTTAACCGTGCGCATTGTTTTTTGGTAAACATGATAATGACTAATTTTTTAGAGGATGTATTTGGAGACTCTTTCCAAATTAAAATCTATAGGGTGGGTTGGGGTAATATGGGTCAATTTCAAGGTACCTTCACATTCTAAGTTTTATTTCATCAAAACTATTACTTTTTAATGATTTCTTTCAATTGGATCTTGATATTACAATCCTTCAGAACATTTTCATCTAATTTTATCAAATATTTTTTAGTTATAAGTTGGTTAAACTTAGCATCAAAAGTAATGACCTATTTTACCCCAATGTGGGGTAAAATAGGTCTCATTGTAAAAAGATGTCAAAAATATATTTATTACTAAATATACATGAAAATAAGGAAAAAGGCAATCGGCTAAGCCGTTTTCATCTGAAAAAATTTGTTTTAAGTTGCACTTTAATGAAATTGTAAAAGTCCGGAGTTAATGAACATTGTTCAAATTTAGCATTTAAAATACTTCGTTTGGGTAAAAAAATAAACTTGTATGACAGTTCAATACATATTTGAAGGAAATAAGTTAAAAACATTGTTTTTCTTAATACAGAAGGCCTCCTAACTATGACCCATTTTACCCCAAGTACAAAATATTGTTATAAAAGATAAAATATTTTAAATTTTTCTAAGCTGATTCTGATTGGCTTGAAATGTCTCTCAGACTTTCTTTTATGGAAAAATATTACAAAAGTCTGCTGTAATTTATTACAATATACAGATATTTTGGAAGTTAGTAAACCCTGTTTTTTCGATGACATCATTTACGGTTCAAGTTAAATATTTTTTCAGTCCTCAAATTAATAAATCTTAATTTTTGACAGTCGAAAAATATTGCCAACAGATAAAAGATTATAATACAAAAAAATGAGCGAAAATTATTCAATTTAAATTTGATTTATATCGAGTTAATTAAAACTGACCCATTTTGCCCCAAGACCCACTTTACCCCAACCCACCCTATACGCCTCTGGAGTGATGAAAAAAGAAAGGGAAGAAAATTGGTGACCTGTGGAGGGAGCAATCAGTCACATGAGGTCCGGGCCCACCCTAAAAATCTGGCTTTGGATTTGGTATCAAAACGAGTTAAAACCCTGATTTTTTGGGTCAAATTTCCAAAAAAATTCTCGGGGAAGACCCCCAGAGCTCCTTTTTGATATTCAAAATATACTTTTCTTTATTTTGTTTTACATTTTTATACTATAAATACACTATACATCAAAATGCGAATCTTTCCTTATAAATGCATTACATAAGTACATCCCTCGATCCCATCTTAAATGTTCAAAAATGAGTCAAAAGACTACTTTTTAAGGTAAAATTTCAAAACATCTTCTGAGGGATGATCCCCAGACCTCCTTTTTCCCTGGGACGTCACACAAGTATTTTCAATAATACTCTAATTTTAAAAAATTTTCTGGGGAAGAACCTCCAACCTCCTTAAAATGTGGTTGCCCCCCTCTTAGGTCCAGGCTGGATCCACCACTGCACCAATTTGAGGGTTTTTTTTAGTGTAGTCCCTAAACTTTCAAATAGAAGGTCGGAAGATTATAAGTGGGTGATCCAAGAGATTCAAATGACGAGAGGTAGGTTGGGGTGTGAAAGGTTTACTATTGCGTTGGAAATCAGTGGCAAGATCCACGGTTAGGGGGCGATCGCCCCATACTCCCCAACTGTCATATAGGGCCCAGGTTTTGTTTTTTAATTCAAATATCGGGATATTTGATTTGACAAGGGGATACTTTTTCAGCTGAACAATATAACTATGATATTATGTTAGCATGTGTTTTGGTCATTTTTAACTCCCTCATCCCTTGTCAGCAAAGATTAGCAAACAGCAACCCCCCTTAATTACGTAAGAAAACTGCCAGACCCCTCCTTAAATAAATCGAGCTTGAAATATTTTTCAAAAAAAGAGTTTTTAGAAAATGCAGTGTTTGTAAAATCTTACATAAGCATCATTCATAACCCGTCCTCCCCTTCAGGTGCTTACATTATATTTAAACGGTCACTCAAATGAGAATAAATTTTGCATGAAACACCCTCATAAACTTTTTGCTTCGCAATGGGGGTAAACCCTTTATAAAAACTGATCTCTCTGTCCCCCACACACCTAATAAGGTAAAGGACGAATAAAATTTTTTGACTCAAACTTCTTAGGGGCCGTTCAAATACTATGTAAGCACTTTTTTGGTCGTTTTTAACCCTCCTCCCCCTTTGTCAGCAAAAATAAGCAAACCTCAAACCCTCCTCCATAATTACGTAAGAAACTGCCGAACACCCCCTCGAAATTTTGACATCCCTTTTAGTAACTCCTGTTTTTTTTCTCCTTAAAAATTAGGTGACTTATACAATGAGCTATCCTTTTTGGTTGTAATCCTAAGGGTTAAAAAATGAATTGAAACACTACTTTTCGGGGTTAAAATTTCAAAATGATTGGGGGGTCCATCCCCAGACAAAAGTGCTCGCGTCAGATTTCCAAATTCAATTTTTTGTTAAATTTATTTTTGTTTGAGTTTTGAAATTATTTATGCAAGAAACAAGAGTTTTCGAAATTGCAGCATTTTACGTAAGCATCACTCATATCCCCCCTACCCCCTTGTCAGGAAAAATAAGCAAAAGCCAACACCCTCCCCCTGGTGCTTATACGTGATATTTGAACGGCCCCTTATTTAGTTTTAAAATGTTTGGGTACCTTCAATTTATGAAATAGGAGGGTCTGGGGGTCTTCCCTGGCGGTTATTAATTTGAGAATTCATTAACTAATAACTTTTTTTAATATTCATCGATTAATAAGGAAAATAATAAATCCAGTAAAGAATATCAACATTATAAGCTTACCTGATAACCAGCGTTCGAAATTATCCTGGTCCGCTGGTCCGAGACCACTGAAAATCGGCTCGGACCACTGCGGTCAAAAATCACTGGTCCGCCAGACCAGTGGAAAAAAATAAAATGTATCTTTTTTTTTTGAATCTATGTTTATCGACTTTCTGGGGTATCTAATTATTTACCCAATAACGAAATATTTAATGTGATTTTCGCTCCGGCTTTCTGTTTTTAAGTTTTTCCTGCAATACCCCTGTACAAATATCTGCATTAAAACATTTCCCTTGACGTTCAAACTTCGTTTACCTTCACTCACAGGTCATTGATGAGGGTCCACTACATGATATTATCTACACTAACATATCATGTAGAACAGGGGTTCCCAACCGGTGGTATGCGGGAACGTTTCAGTTGGTACGCGTGAGTGAAAGCGATATATTTGTATGTTTTTAGACCTATGGGGTATAATAAATAAAACTGTAAATTAATACCATTTTCATCTTAACATTTCTCCTTTTTTATAAGCATGTTATAAATAAACAAATATCTAACCTTTAAATATGAAGTTTTCTCAGGAATTTAATTCAAAAAGCACTTTTAGAAGGTATACTGGTGGTACGCCAAAATTTCTCAAAAAGTCAAGTGGTACGCAGGTGCAAAAAGGTTGGGAACCCCTGATGTAGAAGCTCTCTTAGAGGCTCTCTACATGATATGTTAGACATGTGTTCACAAAATGTCAAAGAACAAGGGTAGGAATAAGCAGGTCCAAGTAATTTCAATGGAAACGCGGACCAGTCATTTCGGTTAAGGACCAGTAAGATTAGTAAAGCAAAGATAAAATTTTTTCTAGGGGAGGACCCTATACCCCCAACGGTACTATACAAGGGATCTAGTATGATGCTTTATTTTAAAATCCCCAACATTTTAGGTAAAGGTGATTGTTTGGAAATGTGCCCCCTCCTTGGATCCGCTCCAGGACTGGGGGCCCGCTTTTTAACTTTATCCCCGGGGCCCGGCTTGGCTCTCGGCTGCCCTGTAACTGTAAGGACCAATAGGATTAGTAAAGCACTGGGTCCGAAGGACCAGTGGATTTTTTCCCCACTTTTTAACGCATGAAGATCTATGACCCCATTTAAGGATGATTTCCAAACAGGATTTTTCTAGACATAATATATTCATATTAAACCCAACACTTGCCCTACCACAAACATTGCATAACGAGTTAAACCTACGGTTATTTCCAATCCTATAAAAGAAAAAAAAACATTTCCTCTAAAATATATCTCCTCTAACAATTAAAAAAAGGAGATCGGAAACAAAAACGCGAATCTGATAACGAAAAAACACGGCTCGGAACAGGGTTCCCTTCCATACCCCTTGAAAGGGCGGTCGAAGAAGGAAAAAGGAACAGTTCCTCTCAGTTTCCTTAAAGGAAGAAGGCAAACGGACACACATTAATCATATCTCTCTTATTTCTTTTGCTGCTTGGACTGATATCTATCTATCTATCAGTCCCTCGGGGTGGGAGAGATTGGTTTTGTTATACATATACACATTGGTCGGGTACACTATGGGAAAACTGATTAAATCAGAAAAGAAATTTTTTCGCGAAACCATTTATTGCAGCCAAGATCGTAACTTTAATTTTGGGAGAGTTGACTCAAAATTATTTAACCCCCTCAAGCGTACATTGTGGGAAATGTAGCTTTTTTACAGGGTGTTTTAACAAGTGCGCCCAAACTCTGTACAGAAAGATTCAATGCGTGGAGTGGATAAAAAAATCCCCATGGTTTAGATTCCTGTTTTCTGAAATTCCATGGAAAGTAATACGTATAAATTCTTTAAATATAAAATCAAACTAATTCATAGTTCTTTTTTGTAGATTTTAGTATTTGAAAATTATATTTTATAAATTTCATGTAACGCGATATAAAAAGAAACGCAAAACATAAGATGTACTACCTTTGAGGTAGATGGTAAACATACTTCCCACAAAAAAATGATCTTAAAAATCAAATTAATTTTAGGTAATAAGCTAAATGAATATCTTTTTATAAATCAATCCCAAAAATATTTTATCATAACATTACTAGAAAAAATGGCCCTATAAAGGGTTAAAAGTAAGCAGTGATATTCCTATGATTTTTTTGGAGGAGTAAAAATACTCTTCGACTTTTTTTAGGAGGAGTGAAATTAGTTTATCAGGAGTGAAATATGGAAATAGCACATACTACATAATATGCAGAGACAAATGTTCTATAATAAAACGCTTAATTTTTGTTAGTGGCCAAAAAGAAATAGGAAAAAATTAGGATGCTATTTTAGTTTTTATCAATTATAATGTACTTATAGAAAATATTAAACATAATAAATAAAAGAATTTATTTTAAAATAAACATTCTGAATGAAATATTTATTTAATATTTCTCCTGTTATATCTTTGGGAACGTCTTCGCTGAGATCAGTTGGTGTTTTGAGTAGAAAAAAATATTTTTTTTAGATTTCCGTGGGGCGTAGGGTGGCCCAAAAAACTTTTTTTCAGGTAGAGTTCTGGGCACCCTCTACTTTTTTTTGGAACATCAAATAGAAGCTCATAGCCAAAATTTCAACTCTGTATTCGAATTAGAAGTCGATGCCAAAGAGGAGGGGAATTTTCCATGTTAATTAATAGCTCTTGTATTATTTGAGTGTGTTTAGGGTTTTTATTTTTTTCTCCATGAATTTCTTTATTTTCAACTTGAAATTTGATAGAAAGGTTTATTTTAGGAGTTAAAAAGCTTTAAAGTTTCTTAATAAAATTTTTTTTATTTAATTTTTTTTCTCATTTTTTTTTTAATTTTTGAAAAAAGTGGTTATGATGCCATACCAAATGAAAGAAAATTAAATTACTAAAAAAATGAGCCTGGTTTCATTTTTTTAAGTTGTATAGTTTTAGAGTTATTAGCTGTTTAAAAATTACGGAAAAACAACTTTACAAGAGTTCCTTGGACATTAGAAAATTACTACAACCAAAATAAAGGTGATAAAAAAACAAAACCTGGAACATTATATCAATAACGTTAGTAGTTTCTTATAAAAAATCATGAACAAAATGAGATGGTTTTATCTTTGTTTTTTTAGTTGTTTTGTATAAAAATCCTCGAATTTGGACTTTTTCACTCCTCTTTGGCATCGCTTTCTAATCAAGGTACAGAGCCCAAACTTTGCCAAAATAGTTTTCTCTGTAGGTCTAAAAAATTGAGGGGGTGCCGAGGCAATTTCATAACACTTTGTTTTTTCCCATAGAAAAATGGGCCACCTTAGTGGGGCGCCATACATATTTTAAGCCAAACATTTGTTAAAAATTCAAAACATGAAAATACGCCTGCCTAGTTATTTTAAAGCGTATATCCAATTTTCAATGCGTGAAATACGTTCCCAGAGGCGTTAAAATATCTCTGAAAGTAAGGTTCGGACTAATTTTGAGACCCTACACCCTAAGAGAACCGCTCTTTGTGACACATAATTTTCATAGAAAATAACAGTATAAAAATTTGCAAAGGAAAAAAAAACTAAAACCCCTAAACCACCTAAGATACGGCCCTGATTTCGATCACATCTTCTAATCCTAAATTTCTTTACTTCATTAAGCGCATACATACACGAAACAAAAGAGGTATTATGGTTACATCAAGAAGACACTTATATAACAATGATCCTATAACAACGCAAATTCGCGGTCCCAACCTCCACATCGTCAGCAAATTGTAGGAAGTTGTAACGAGCAGGAAAGTTCGGAAGTGGGGCACTCGGCCCGTTCTTTTCGAACATTTTTCTTATTCTTTCTTTCGTTCTTTCCTTTTCTGCAGGCGGAAATTTCCGCGGAACCAACACTCCTTTGACCGGTCGGTCGGTTGGGAAGCTAGGCGGAACACGGGGCAGATCTTTGCTGTGGAGGTCCGTAATACATGCATCTGGATCAAACGGCTGTTTACTTAATGCCGAAAACAGCTGGAGGAGGAAAAAATAAGTAAGGAGTCATCAGGAATTGTATGGACTTTTATAGTCGTATCTCTAGTAACTGTCAAGAGTTTCTCTTGAAAGAGTAATTTTTTTACATGTCATTTTTGAATTCCTAAAAATCGAAATTTCCTTTATTCATAATAAGGCTTTTGCGTTTTTAAAGTTGGTGACACCTTTGTATAGCAAAATAAATAATCTGTAAATACTGACGACTTCAATTGCAGTCTAGTGTAGTACCTTTTAGTTTAAATTTATTTGAATTAATTTTGAAAACTTGTTCTATTTCCAAAACCTTGAAGTTTTGTAATAACAAACAAGTGTATTTTTTTAAAGAAGTTTTATACCTTACGACGTTACTCTCGAAAAAATTTAAAAGTATACTCAGGGCTAACTTTCTCTTTATAATTATTTTTTTTAAAATTATTAACAAAATATGCAGGGAAAAGAATCTTGTGCAAATGTTAATATAGATTGAAAAACAACGTTTATTTTTACACAATTTATAAAATTTTTTAAAAATTTTTTAAAAATGTAGACAATTGTTTCGGGGATCAATGGATCCCCTTCTTCAGTACAAAAAGACGAAAATAAACATCAAATCAACAATAATTTAAACATAACATGAAGGCAAAAAGTTACAGTTTAAGTGAAAATACAATAGAGGGAAAACGATTTGAGTTAAAAATACAAAAGCAATAATATATAAATTACAGAATCAATACAAAGGTAACCAGATGGGTGAGAAATAAGGAATACTATTTAAATCATTAACAAGGAAATCTGAAAATTTATTTATATAAAACCAGAAATATATAAATAAATTATATATAATATAATTTAAATATATCCAGATCAAATCACCCTTATAACCAAAAAATTGCTGCTTTTAGATCTCTTGTGTTCCGTGCTATTAATATTTGTTCAAATCAAATCCTTCTTAATTCTGAAATAAACCACATTGAAGCTATTGCAATTGATAGAGGCTTTTGTCATACCCTCATTGACCATATTATGCATAAAACTTTAAAAAACCATCATAATGCTAAAACTAAACTAACTGTTAATAATTTAATTGTGTTACCCTTTTACTCTAAAACAAGTTCCCGTATTTCTAATGTTCTAAAAAAGTTTGGCTTTAATACCGTTTTTTCCCCACACAATAAAATTATGTTTCCTAATCTTAAAGATCCTATAGAAACACTTAATAAATCTGGTATTTATAGAATTTATTGCAACTGCGGTTCATCTTATATAGGTCAAACAAAACGTGCGTTAAAATTTAGAGTTAAAGAGCATGAGGGTTATGTAAGAAAGCAAGAATTCGACAAATCATCCATAGCTAAACATGTTTGGAACCTCAATCATAACTTTGAATTTTCATCTGCTACCATTATTAAAAATTGTAATATACCTAGTAACCTTGATTTTTTTGAATCGTTTTATATAAATTAATTTTCAGATTTCCTTGTTAATGATTTAAATAGTATTCCTTATTTCTCACCCATCTGGTTACCTTTGTATTGATTCTGTAATTTATATATAACTATTGCTTTTGTATTTTTAACTCAAATCGTTTTCCCTCTATTGTATTTTCACTTAAACTGTAACTTTTTGCCTTCATGTTATGTTTAAATTATTGTTGATTTGATGTTTATTTTCGTCTTTTTGTACTGAAGAAGGGGATCCATTGATCCCCGAAACAATTGTCTACATTTTTAAAAAATTTTATAAATTGTGTAAAAATAAACGTTGTTTTTCAATCTAAAATATGCAGGGTTATCCTTAATTTACGGTCCAACCTGAATGGGTTGTAGGCTACTTTAGAGGACAATTCAAAATCTCGAAAAGGCACTCACTCGAAAGGCATCCTAAAGGCACCAAGAATCTCCAAAATTTTCTACCATTCTATATGAACTACTTAAAATCTTAAGTTTATTCCCTAAAGTTAAGTAAAATTATTTAACTAGCTTTAAAACCAGGGTTTGGATTTAATGATTGCACTTGCTCATCAAAACCTGATTTAATGATTAAATTTTGAGTAAAATCGTAAAAATCGGACCTTTTGAGGAAAAAAACTCATGATCGGAATTTGAGATATGTTGTTTTAGATTGAAAATTATGATTACTTTTCAGCGATACGATTTTACTCATATAATAATGTATAATTCATAATGAATCTCACCACTAATGATTACGACGCGTGTTTTTATTTTCTGATCTCCAAACGTCGTTTTGTTGAAAAGCGCTGCCTGGTTTTTTTTATCGTGTCCATGGACAGTTAAATTGCTTCGTGAACCCTCAAAACAGCAGCTGCAAGCTCTAATGCATATGGGCTGTAGAGGGCCCCACGAAGCTCTGAAGCCAGTGGCACCATGCCCAGTTGTAATACATGTGGGGTAAGGGCTGGGCACTCGAGTATGTGTTCCGGAGTGAGTTGGACATCTATGCAGTTCCTACAGGGGACATAGGTTCTTGTTTGGTCAGGAAGGATTTTCATTCCTTTGTAGTGGCCCGTTCTCAATCTTGCAATGGTAGATGTTATTATTCTGGGGCAGTCAAAATCGGTGTGTGTGTGTGTGTGTGTGTGTGTGTGTGTGTGTGTGTGTGTGTGTGTGTGTGTGTGTGTGTGTGTGTGTGTGTGTGTGTGTGTGTGTGTGTGTGTGTGTGTGTGTGTGTGTGTGTGTGTGTGTGTGTGTGTGTGTGTGTGTGTGTGTGTGTGTGTGTGTGTGTGTGTGTGTGTGTGTGTGTGTGTGTGTGTGTGTGTGTGTGTGTGTGTGTGTGTGTGTGTGTGTGTGTGTGTGTGTGTGTGTGTGTGTGTGTGTGTGTGTGTGTGTGTGTGTGTGTGTGTGTGTGTGTGTGTGTGTGTGTGTGTGTGTGTGTGTGTGTGTGTGTGTGTGGTTTTTAAAAGTGGCAAATAAAAATTTCGATCTGATTTTAAGTTCTTTCTTCATCTACAAAATTATCAATTTCACACTAACCCTAGCTTGTAACAAATTTAATTGCTTTGCATTATTATGTGGCATCAGCATTTAAAGAAAGCCTTAGTATATAACCAGTTTTTAAAAATGTCTATCTATTCAACTGGTGACTTTTCACAGCAGCATAATCCCTAAGTCCAAAATCCCAAAACTTTGAATTGGACTTCATCATCATTCCTCAAAAACAACGGCAAATCTCAATAATCTAATGAACCCAGGGGGGGGTTGAGGATGAAGGGAACGAAGGGAGCATCTTCCATCTGTCTCACGCTTCTTTCTCACGAGCCATTCGACAGGTGAGTGACTGGCAGGGAGTTCGAGGGAAGAGAATGGAATGGATTTGATCCATGGGTGTGGCTTGTCTGGTGGTCACGTATTGGGATTTCCGGGGTGATATAACACGTGAAGAAGTTAAGGACTCAAAAATCTTGGAAAATCAAATGCGGGGTTTGAAATAGATAACACTGGTAAACAAGGTTTTTGGATCAAGATACTTTTACAGTGTTTCACCTTTAGTAAGTCGAATACTATCAAGTTTATATATAAAATGCAAAATTTAGATCAGAATTAAAATGTCAGAATTACATGTCACAAAAAAACTGGGGGTGATGGAGAAAAACAACTTGCATATTTGAATTCAGCGTAGAAAGTTTTATTAGGATCGCCCCTTTCTGTTCTTGAGCCAGAAAAAAAGTTCAATTTTGTTGACTATTCTAATTAATGCTTAACCAACGATAGGAAACGGGTCATGTGATTTTTGACAGACTCGGAGGAGAGAAAGGAAGAAGCTGAGGGGCAGTTGATCGAAAGAGGAAGAGACATTTACTCCCTCTTACCTTAGTTAGACCCTCTATATATACATACAAAAGCAGTATATTTTAAATAAAATAAAAAATACTAAAGCAAAATAAAACGTGACCCGTTTCCTATCGTTGGCTAAGCAGTATATATTAGGGTGTCCCTTATTTTACCGAAAAAATTTTTTTTGCGAATTTGAAAACGATTACCCTCTATTCTTTTTATAAATAATGCCTTAGACTATTCAGATACAAAATTTTATCCCTCTACGAAGAAATTATCATGCGCAAAATCTTAATTAAAGTTGGTCAATTTGTCTGTTTTTGTCCTTTTTGTGACAGAATTTTTTTATTTTTGCGAATTTGAAAAGAGGTACCCTCTACTTTTTTTATAAATGCCTTGACCTAGTCAGATATAAAATTTCATCCCTCTACGATAATATTAACCCGTGCCGAATCTCAATTGAACATGGCCAAACAAGCCAATTACTGACAAAAAAGCCCAATACTCACCACTTTTTAAAATAAAGTTTTTCTAAAATTTTTTTTCCTGAAAAATCGTATGTTTTTTTACAAAATTCTATCCTTGGTGGCTTGGTCTCTTTCAGATGAGGTATCTAGACTTGGAACAGCTAGAAGTTGTTCCTGATCTTTAAAAGAAACAAGCACTGGCAATCGTTCTTCTTTACCATGGCTGATCTTAGTCCGGGTAACAGTTTTCCATCCCAATGCACTGTTACAAAATCTGGAAGACAATCTTGAAAGTTTTCTTTAACTGCATTTTCTGTACTCATTCTCATTTCAGACCGAACCCGTTGAATGGTGGATTTTTTCATTGAAGTTTTCGCCAAACATTATAAAGTTTAAGAACTTTCCTTACACAGTTAGCAAATAATTTCGTCGGTATCCTTGCTTTCTCCCAAAAAATAATACATTCACGGACAGTTAATACGGCACTTTGTTTACAGAAAGTAGAACTACACGAATGTTGTAAAACTGCTGGGTAACTTATCTGATGACTCAAATTCCCAACTAAGTAAATTGATTTACCTTCAATGTGTGAATTTCCTTTAACAGACATCGCTTAATATACATCGCTTAACAGACTAGCTTAAATATACCATTGTCCCAATGCTATATTTAAGCTAGATTAGTACTTAAACTAGATTACCTTTTCATGTGTGAAAGTAGTATAACGTTAGTTATTGAAATACTACCTAGCTTTAGAATTACCGTGGCAACCCTTAATTTAAAGACGCCTTATTTACTCAAACTAATGGAACTGAATCATGAAAGAATACATATTGGGGAAAAAATATAAATATATTTTGTATCTTTTTACTGGTGGTTAAATTTAAATTATTTCTTAATAAAAGTAATTTTAAAGTTAATTTTAACTATAAAAACGTTTTAAACAATATAATTATGACTCTTATCTATACATAGATATGGTATTAAACAGCACTGTTTGCCGTTAGTGAACCAAATTTATTTTTAGTCACAATTGAACATTAGGGTGGTTTTTTTTAAACGAAAGTTCGAATTTTTTTCGGGGCACCCGCTCAAAAGGTGCCATTTGATATAAAACTAATATTCTGAGAGTTACAGCTCAAAAAAATAATATTTAGACCCCGCCCCCGAGCGTCAAAGTTTCAAAAAAACTCTAAACTTTGCACGTTTTTAGCTATAAAATCCAAACTAATGGTTGTAAAAATACAAAGTGGGTCTCATTTTGTAGATAATTTATTTAGCTTCAACTTTTATAATTGAAACTTATTTGTGAAGCTAACAGATCATAAGATACGAGGGGTTTCATTACCTCCCCACGCAATATCTATTTTTTAAGAAGTGCCAGGAAATTTCTTTAAATTTATCAGCTACCGTAAAATGGTTCAATAACATACAAATAATAGTTTTAGACAACATAGGTACAAAATTTAATATATTAAAGAGCAAAAAAATTTTTTTTCGTACATACCTGTTATTTTATTCACAATCGTAAAACAATTCAAATAAAATATATAAAATATTTTTTCAACTACTTATTGAATGAATAAAATGTGTAAAAGTTGATAAACAAGCAAAAAAAATACAAATTTATATTATTTTTAGTTTTTCTAAAAAATAGAAATTTTATTTTCATTTGACAGTATTTTTCATAAGATCTCCCTGTTTTAGAAGTAGTTTTGAGAGCAGTATTCGACACGACCCTTATCTGAAGTTCTTAAATTTAAATTGAACTGATGTAAATAAAATAGTACAAAGTTCGAGTTGATGATAAAGAAGTCAATTCAAAACTAATTATCATTAAAAATATTGGAAATTTCATTTCTATGCAGTAGGAAAAATTCAGAATATCTTCTAAGAAAGGAATCTTGCAAGTGCTTGGTATTTATAAGGCTTGATACATCAAACATCCCTAGGTACCATTGTATCATGCTAGATGTAATGCAAAACTCCAATATTGCGTGAAAAATTTTCCTTTTTAAATACAATTGTATCTAGCACTTAAAAAAGGTAGCTGCAATCAGAAGTATCTGTGGTATTCTACTGATATATCAAGGGGGTTTGGTAGGGGACCCGCCAACCCCCTTCCCCCCAAAAAATCAGACTAGGTGTCCAAAACAATCCTGCTACACGCTAGATGTAATACAAAAGCCCTCTGTTGTATGAAAATTCCAGTCTGTATTTCAAATAGCTTTATCAGACCTTTAAAAGTAGAATAGAAATATTAAATCTTTTGAAAAAGTTCATTGTAAATGAAAATGAAGTGATGAAACTGTCGATTTCGTTGCTGAAAAGATAATTAGACACTTAAATTAACTCTCACTATTATTATTCTACTTTCACATAGTCTTCAGCTAGTTTTATAGTTCCTCCTCCACAAAAGCATGTTACCTTTAATTTATTTTTAAAGCTTTCTGAGAATTCAAAAGTCTCGGGGTTTAAGTACCACAAACTATTGAACAAATAATAATGCTATTTTTGATATTTCTGCATTTTTTCGTAACTAACTACAGTTTTTACAAAATTAAGTTCTTGATATGCAACTAATGTTGCATCTAGCTCAGAAAACCAAACTGTAATGAAGGTGTGTAGTAGAATACCACAGATACATCTGATTACAGCTACCTTTTTTAAGGGCTAGATACAATTGTATTTAAAAAGGAGAATTTTCAAGCAATATTGGACTTTTGCATTACATCTAGCATGATACAATGGTACCTAGGGGGGGATGGTTTGATATATCAAGCCTTATAAATACCAAGCACTTGCAAGATTCCTTTCTTTGAAGATATATTGAATTTTTCCTAATGCATGGAAATGAAACTTCCAATGTTTTTAATGATAACTAGTTTTGAATTGACTTCTTTCTCATCAACTCGAACTTTGTACTATTTTATTTACATCAGTTCAATTTAAATTTAAAAACTTCAGATAAGGGTCGTGTCTAATTATTCTCAAAACTACTGTGTATACTAAGATTCTATTACTCTCAAAACTACTTCTAAAATAGAGAGATCTTAAGAAAAATACTATCAAAGCGATGAAAATAAAATTTCTATTTTTTAGAAAAACTAAAAATAATATTAATTTGTATTTTTTTGCTTGTTTATCAACTTTTACACATTTTATTCATTTAATAAATAGT
Source organism: Tetragnatha versicolor (assembly GCA_024610705.1). NCBI lineage: Eukaryota > Metazoa > Arthropoda > Arachnida > Araneae > Tetragnathidae > Tetragnatha > Tetragnatha versicolor. Next base: position 7,010,047 of record JANDEH010000013.1, read on the forward strand.
TGAAAAAATATTTTATATATTTTATTTGAATTGTTTTACGATTGTGAATAAAATAACAGGTATGTACGAAAAAAAATTTTTTTGCTCTTTAATATATTAAATTTTGTACCTATGTTGTCTAAAACTATTATTTGTATGTTATTGAACCATTTTACGGTAGCTGATAAATTTAAAGAAATTTCCTGGCACTTCTTAAAAAATAGATATTGCGTGGGGAGTTAATGAAACCCCTCGTATCTTATGATCTGTAAGCTTCACAAATAAGTTTCAATTATAAAAGTTGAAGCTAAATAAATTATCTACAAAATGAGACCAACTTTGTATTTTTACAACCATTAGTTTGGATTTTATAGCTAAAAACGTGCAAAATTTAGAGTTTTTTTGAAATTTTGACGCTCGGGGGCGGGGTCTAAATATTATTTTTTTGAGCTGTAACTCTCAGAATATTAGTTTTATATCAAATGGCACCTTTTGAGGGGGTGCCCCGAAAAAAATTCGAACTTTCGTTTAAAAAAACCACCCTATTGAACATCTTCAGTTTAATCTCTGGCAAAAGTGATAATAATAAGCACAGTCAAATATATTTTAACACTTTCTATTTTTTCACATACTACTACTATTTACCTTAAATCATTTATTACCAAAACTTTAACATTTGTAGGGGAAGGTGGGGCACCTTTCAACAGATTTCGGTTTTTATTTTTTTGTGAACTCACAAATTGACGCATCCTAAAACTTTCACTTGCATATCCTACCGTGGTCTTTCGGACACATTGTGTAATTTTACCCAAGTTCTCAGAGAAAATTAAGTAGTCCAAAATTGCGTTTTAAAAAAGGTTCTCTTCAGTTGAAATCTGGCAACCGGGTGGGGCAGGTTTCAACAAGAGGTGGGGCAGGTTTCAACAGCGGGTTTATTTCTAAATTTTGAAAGTTTCAATTGATTTAACTTTTAATACATTGAAATATACATTACTATAAAGATATTTTACTAGTTTGGAGTAAAAATTTCTAAAAATTTTTCCAAATTTTGATCTTTTTCTATTTTTTGTGTTTTTTGACTCAAATAAATGTGTTTAACTTTATTTTTTCATTTTAAAGTTCTTTTCAGCTGTATTACAAAAATATCTTGTTAATTCGAGTATTTTTCGATCAGAATTTACCAAGGATATTCTATTTTTAATTTATGTAAAATTTTGCTACTTACTAGTCATCAGAGAGAGTAATAAAATAAAAATTTTTTATTGAAATTGATGTATATATTTACTAAATGCATAAAAATAGTTTTTAAGACTCGTACAGTAGCTGTAACTTTAAAAATTGTATGTATTTTAATGTAAATAATATAAACCAATTTTCAACTGTTTTTTCGTTAAAAATAAATTATAAACCATAATAAAATACCATTATTTGCTATATAAATAATTTAGGACAGTTTACTTTGTGAAAAAACATTGAGAAAGCTCAATACATCATGAAAAACGCATTTTTGTGTTGTTGAAACCTGCCCCACCCTAAGTGTTGAAAGGTGCCCCACCTTTGGTCGACACGGTTTAAGACCTCTCATTCCCTTCAGAATAAAGATATCAGTTTGAAAATGGTATACATAGAAGCAGAAGACTTTAAATGATAATATATGTAAAAATCACTCCCCTAAATTAATAAAAAGGGGGTAAAATCCGATTTTTTCAAAGAAATCAAAAAGTTACTCTGAGACGTCAAAATCAACTTTACTCGATTATAAAAAAATTTAAAGGTGAAAGGGTGGAAATACAACAGACACATGTTCTCATGATAAAAAACATTATTTAACACCAGATGGCATTTCAATCAACCGCATAACTAACGAGAAAACGATTTTAATCGAAAACGAAACTGTTGAAACCTGCCCCACTCTCCCCTACATATCAAATAAAATATTGAATTGGAAGTTGTCGCTTCATGATATATCTTTGTCTTAATTTTTAGGAAACGAAAAAACTAGTTGTATAGTCCGACCACCTCAAGAAAACTTTTGACGCTGAACAATAGTGGGGGAATGGGTACTTTTCCATTATACCGGCGCAGGTGATAAAGTCGCGAATAATGATGAACGCCAACGGAAGTTGCTTCGTAGGATTTCTTGCTGAGACTGTGTGCTGTCGCCAAAAAGTCTGCCTGGCGAGATTTGCGCCTGTATAATGGAAAAGTAGGGGAGAATTTTGTGGAAACTGGTTATTCCGCTCAGCTCAATTTTGGCGCTGAGGGGAATTCATAAGCACTGAAACAATGTTTTGTGCATTGAAACATTGTTTTGTACTTTTGCTGTTGCAATACTTTAAATGACCAAATATTCAATGGTAACTTGACCGCCGTGCCGGTTAACCGTCAGTCAAACTTATGATTAAAGTTAAAGGAGAAAAACAAGTTTCCCACCAATCGGAAGATTGACTCTCGGTTAACCGCCAGTCAAACTATCAGTGAATACGACCGTAAGTTGTCACGATACGCACTAACCCTTTCAATACGGCAAGCAAATAAGTTAAGTTCAATATTGGCTCTTGTTTGATCTCCAACAACTAAGATGGGGACAACTAAGATGGAGATATCCTGTGGATCATAATTCGTTTGGCGTTACATCCTGTTCCAAGATGTTTTTCAGTAACTGGGACATAATGATGCCTCAGCCGTAATTTCAAAAATTTTCCAAAATTTGACAGGTTTCTGCAATAAACAAAGTATTTAGGCCTATTTTCATAGCTTAACTCTAATTTATTTAAGGATTTGGTAAAAAAAAGATGGAATATATATTAGTTGAAAATAACATTTCCTTATTAAATACCAACCCATAAAAATATTATAGAATTCTTATTTTTATTTCCCTTTTGGTTAGTAGATGTTAAATACCTTTTTTTTATAAATGATTTCAACTCTAGACTCAAAAATAGTGGTCACCCAATTCGAAATGTTAATATAGACATCCTCAAAGTCAATTAGATAGTTGTTTAGATGTAACTTTGTGGACAGCAAAACGATTTTTCTTTAAAAGCCTACAAAATCAGTTTTTTATTTCAATAGTATTATGATCTGTCGTATAGATTTTATGTCCCCTTTTAATAAAGTGATTCCTAAATCCAAAATTTCAATCACATGGATGTAATAAAGGGCCACAAGCATGGAAATTTGAATTATATAGCTACCAAAACGTCCTTAGTCTTGAGATTCGTACTAAAACTTTAAAATATGGTTTTTACTATGGGTTGATGGACCTAATATCTAAAGAATGACTTTCCCAAACGCATTTAGTAATTGTATGCGATTAAATAAAAATAGCAGTCCCAAACAAGCTGCAGATGAAACGGCATAAAAAATTCCCCTCAGTTTAAGTGCAGAAACTAGTCAAGCGACGTCGTTTGACTTGTTTCTGCACAAAAGCTGAAATTTAACATACTGGAAAACTATTTTAAAATAACGTTATTTTTATTATTCTTACACTAAAATGAGCGTTTACCCTTCAGAATACCAATAACTCATTTTTGAAAAAAGTAGCGTCAGAATAAAGCGATTCAATTTTCCTTCACGTTCGATATCCATCAATTTCATTTTCTTATGTGGTTTTCTTTTCATTAAAGTGCTGGAGGGCTAAAAATGGTTTTAGCCATCAATATATCTAAACAATTTCTTGAGGGAGGTACACAGGAGTGGTTGACCTCGTAATGTTCCAAATTTCTTAATTCTTCCCGAGGTCAATACACTCAGGAAGCTATAACCCTCAATATAGATAGATATGCAAATAAAACCTTTGAAGATCAGCAAATTTACGTCCACCATAAGACGGGCCCTTTCAAGTTGAGAAGAGATGCTTAGGGTGGCCACATTGGCCCATTAAGCCGTGTTTGGCACGTTGCTATATGTTATAGAACTTAGTTTTGGATGATAAAAGTATTTTCTATTTTGGCGGAATTTCTTTGAAGTCACCAAGAAGAAAATAATTACTATACCTGTAAATTACTTACAAAATATGATCTGTTAGTATCCTAACTTTAAAAAAAATGACTCTCTTTGTCTAAGCCCATCATTCTTTAGACCTTATAATAATTCTTAATAGAACTTTGAGCTTGTTTCAATTTTTAGCGAAGAGTATTAATGATGATAATTATATTATTTATTATTAATCCAAAAAGTTGTATTATTAAACTGAGAGAGAAATTAAGAAGGAAATTTAATACACAAGGCAAATAAGGAGATTTTTCATAAATCATTAGCTTTTTGGTGCTTTATAAATTAGTCTTTCAGTTTTTTTTATCAATCTTGAATAATCTAGAGGGTTTAAAGATCAATCAAAGCTCTCTATGGTTTTTTTAAACAATTATAGTAATTGAAAAATGGAGAAAAAATCAATAAAAATTCTTTAGTAATAATTTAAAATCAAATAAAATTCTTTAGTAATAATTTAAAATCAAATAAAATTCTTTAATTTCCTTAAAACTGCCGTTTCATTTTTATATCGGTAAATCAAACAGTGCAATAAATTTTTCTTAGGAGAATGGTTTTTGTAAACCTAAGAGATTATAAAAAATAGTTGAAACTGAGGAAGTTTTGGAACTGTGTATATTCAAAACTTGTCGAGTTACAAAACGATTCATGACCCTCCAGGTATGACGTATTATTTTCTGTTCTTAATTGGCTCATGAGGAGATTCTTTATTTTAAATGAATAATTTAACTATATTACAAATTTTTAGTGGGAGATAACATGCATTTAATCCTAACATGGAGCACCTGGTAACGCAGAGATTAAAGCTCCTATCTGGAAAAATCGAAATTTTCAATGTAGATAATGCCAATAGTATTTCCAATTGGCTTAAGTTTGGTAGTAGAAAATATACCTAATTATTTTACTTGTGAGCGTGGTCACTGCTCTTCACAGTGATATTAAAAATGTAGTTCCAATTGCATGTCATCGAAATTTCTTGGCGCATTTTCTGCCCCCTCGCCTCTTCATTTGGCGAGAACTCATATTTAAATTCGGCAACCCTGCCCCGTGGGGTTTGTGGGTCGAAACCATCCCAGGGTGGCTACACCCCAAGAAATTAAGTACCGTGTTAAGAAAGAAAGCCAAGGAGGATAAATAACCACGAGAATAAAAAAAGAACTTTTTTTATTCGATTCCCACCCCGCGGGGATGAGGGGTATCCCTCCATTGAACGGGCAATTGACTCGGGGGTTTGATTCCCCCATATAAAAGGGGGTGGTTTTTTTTCATCAGGTTGGTTTAGGCTAGACAAGTTCCTTGATGTAGCTTGAGTGACAGGACTTTGAGCAGCCTTATAAGTATGGCCATCAGTTACCTCTTTTGAAATGTATCCCACAAACGTTCAATATTAATCCAATTTTTGTTACGTACGGCCAAATTTTGTTTACTTCTAGTTCAGTTACATAAACTTGATATATTTGGAATAAGCTACGAGGGAGGCTTTGGAGTTTTCTGTGCGAAATGCCATGTAATAATAACACTGTTCAACAATGAAAAAATTTCCTTGTTGAAAATAGTCATTTCTTATAGATTTTGGGTCGCTGAATACGAAAATCACCATTAAAATTCTCAATCGACTCATGATTTACGGGGAACAGCCCCTCCCCCTTTTTACGTTTTTGACGACTTTGTAACTCTAAACTCAATTTTCAGGGTCAAAAAGCATTGCTTTAGTCTTCAAATTGCACCCCAGGGGACAAGATAGGTTTAATGTAATAAAATATGATAAATTTATAACAAATGGATAGGTTTAAAGGGTAATTACCCCCCTAAAAATGCAAAAAAATAGCTAAAAATTACAGAGGTTTTTGTACGCTATTTTTCTTCTTATTTTTTACGCAATTCACGTTTGAAGGGTCCTAACCCTTCCCCAAGGACCCAAATTTGATGGCAATATGCAGCAATGATTTTTACTATAAGCGGTTGAGGTGAGAGAGTTCCCAAAGCACCCACGGAAGGGTTCAATGCCGCACTTAGAGTTAAACTGTGCTGTACAAAAAAAATTTGAAGCCACTAACTGAATTTCAGCTGATTCTTGTGTAAAATGATCTGCTGAATTCAAATATGACACCCATTTTCTTCCATCACCCTCAGTTTTTAAGGGGATGCCCCCTAATTGTTATCCACAGCCGTGCATCTATTAACATCTTGAAACATGGAATCCTCACTCCCTAAAACCAGTCAGTTTTTAAAGAACTGAAGAGTTTCTACTTAGGATAGACCCAAAATATAAGAAAAACGTCATTTGTAATCTTTTCAAAATCATCAATATTAGTTCCTGAGCTCGCGAGCGCCTTCGCGATTCTGGAAGTCTTCCGAACTCTTCCACGGGGCCTTCTAGGAGGCTAACACTTCAGCCGCTTTTAGTAAAAATTATTGCTGCATATTGTCATCAAATTTGGGTCCTTGGGGAAGGGTTAGGACCCTTCAAATGGGAATTGCGTAAAAAATAAGAGGAAAAAATAGCTCATAGAAACCTCTATAATTTTTAGCTATTTTTTGTATTTTTAGGGGGATAATTACCCCTTAAACCTATCCATTTGTTATAAATTTATCATATTATATTAATTTGAACATTTCTTGTTACGTGGGGAGCAATTTGAAGACTAAAACAATGCTTTTTGACCCTGAAAATCGAGTTTAAAGTTATAAAGTCGTCGAAAAACGTAAAAAGGGGGAGGGGCTGTTCCCCGAAAATCCTGAGTCAACTGAAAATTTTAATGGTGATTTTCGTATTCAGCGACCCAAAATCTATAAGAAATGACTATTTTCATCAAGGAAAAAATTTTGAAGGTCAAATTTGTTGAACAGTGATAATTTACTAAAGTGGAATTGGTAATATCAAATTTTCCTTGAATCCTTGTGGAGCTTGGTAATTCCAAGTGGCACACGACAACAACAACAAAAATTGTAAATATAATAATTATAAAAATAATAACTGCAAAAGTGGCACATCAAAAGCGTAATAGTATGTATATTCTTTTCTTTTGTCTGTTCAATATAGGAATAACTATAGAAGTTCATGTGCAACCACGAATTAAAAAAATATTACAGATGAAGTATACTAAGCGTCCTTTCGTGGTTAGCAAATGTCATAAGAAACTAACTATCGAGCTATCAATAATATTAAAATTAATCATATTTATGATTGTATTTCATTATTAGAGGCATGCCTAATTTACGTAAGAAATTATAATCAATCAATAAATTTAATTGATTAAATAATTTAAATTATTCAAATTTAAATTTATTTACAACACATAACACGACAGTAAACTACAGGAAAAAACACTGAACGATTTTTTTAATATCCCAAAGGAGCCAAAAATGCTCTTCCATGGGGTTACAGATTTCCTAATGTTATTTAACAAAGGAAAATAAATTCAATCAACATAAAAAATACAACAAAATTAATCAACATAAAAAATACAATAAAAAACTAATATGAAATAACGTCACATTCTCGACCATCTCATTTTTACAACTTTAAAATAAAAAACATAGTTAAAACTAAAAAAGGGGGTTGGTAGGACTATTTTATAATTTAGATGTAAGTTATCTCCTGACAGAATTTAATAGGTTTTCTATATTATTTTAATTTAAAATAAATAAAGTACAAAGTTTTTTAAAACGTCTAAAGTTTGGTTCTATTTAAGTTTCATACGGCAATTTATTAAATAGAATAACAGATAAATAATCAAAATGCTTTTTAAATATTTCTGTATAAGGGGTTGGTACAAGATAAAAATTTTTTCTTCTAAAATTATAATTATTATTAAGATTATTTTTTGCTACCGTGGGAAATTTCTTTAAAAAGATAAGACTATTTAATACAAACACTTGTCGAACATTTAAAAGAATTGATATATTTTATCAAATGATAAAATTTAAATAAAATAAATCTTAATTTGCTACAAATTAAATTTATATGATCTTTGAATTTCCAGTGTTGGTTAAAAAGAATGCCTAAGTATTTTAAAGAGGGGGTGTATTTAATGAGATGATTGTTAAATGATTCTTGTTTGCAATCACAAAATTTTAAATCAAGATTTATTTCAGATGTAGCTTTTAAATTAAAAATCATATAGCATGTTTTTTCTTCATTTACCTGCAATTCGCGTATGAATTATTTATTAGACAGTTTTTTTTAGAAATGATAATGATGATTAATTTTTGATCGTATAAAGCATTTATCAAACAGTTAAAAACCAACAAAGTAAACATCTATTTTTGAGTAGTAAGGTATATAGTACAGTCAAATTAGGGTTTGAGGTAGACATTTAGAAATACAAGCAGAAACCCCCTGGGATGTGTTTAGGGGGGTCTGAGGATGCCTCACCTGAAAATCCCAAAAAATCCGGTGACGGGTTTTCCGCCATTTTGAAAAAGAAGTCGGCCATGTTGGATTTTTCCATAGTTCATAAAAACAGCTATAACAGGCGAACTAATTGGTTTAAAATGTTCGTTCTTGTTTTAAAATGCGTAATTCAGTGAGTTCTTTAAGTTTCATGCATGAATTGTTGGTTCTAAACCAAGCATTTTTTAAAAATTAAGCTAAAATAGCAATTTTTTCGTATTTTTTTGGGTTGTAGTTCTTTCGTTTAATACTGTGTCGTACCTATTATAAATATCAAGACCGAAACACCTGGAACTTGTTTAGGAGACTCTTAGGCTATACCATACCAAAATTCTAAGAAATCCCGCCATTAGTTTTCCGCCATTTTGAAAAAAACGGTGGCAATACTGAATTTTCAATGTTTCTTAAAAACTGCTATAACAAGCGAACTTATTGGAATAAAATGCTCAATTTTTTTTAAAAATGCGTGTTTAAGTGTAAGTTTTTGAAATATCATGCAGTAAGTTAATATTCTTAAAGATTTAATTTTAATAACTCGGAAAAATAGTAATTTTTCAGTCTTTTTCTGTTGTAGTTTTTTTATAGTCCAGGCAAATAAGACATTCAATATAACGGGCTGAAAATTGGTGGAAATGTAGACAATAGTGTCATTCTTGATATCCTGAAATTCCCAAAAAATCCCTCCAAGGGAAAATCCGCCATTTTCGAAAAACCAACGCAATCTTGGATTGGGTTTTCAAGCACAGCGACTAAACCAAGGTGCCGATTGATTTCGTTTTTGTCACATATTGGTCAATATTGTGTATTTTAAGAGACAACGTAAAAAAATTTGAAATAAAAAAATTAATTTAATAATAATTAATTTTTATTTAATTACTGCTTTGCTGTGTTAAAATGTAGGTAAGCATTCGAGATAACAAGTTGAAAATTGGTGAAAATATAGAAGGAAGTGTCCTAATTAATATCCCGAAATTACCAAAAAATCCCTCCAAGGGAAACCGCCATTTTGAAACAACCGCCTCCATCTTGGATTGTATTTTTAAGCATAGCGACTGAACCAAGGGTCCGATTGAGTTCGTTTTTGTCTCAAATTGTTCAATAATACGCATTTTAAATATAAAACGTGATAAAGTTCGAAATAAAAAACTTAATTTAATTATAATTAAATTTACTTAGTTAATGGTTTGCCGGGTTAAAATGTAGGTAAGAATTCAAAATAACAAGCTGAAAATTGGTAGAAACGTAGAAGATAGTATCCTGACCGAAGTTCCGAAATTCCCAAAAAATCCCTCCAGATGAAAATCCTCCACTGAAAAAACTACCGTCATTTTGGACTCTCAATTTAAGCATAGTGATAGTGGAGTTTTCTCTTTCCACAACAATGAAATTCCCCTAAAAAGGCATTATTGAAGCTGAAAAAACTGCGATTTTAAAGTCGAATATTTAAAAAACCATTCTAGCGATTTAAATAAATTTAAGCTTAAAATGTAGTTTATTTATTCAATAAAATCATGCAATTACGTGCATGGTTAAAAATATCACTGTTTGGTTGCAACTAAATAAAAAAGTATGGACAAAACGGTCAAATTGAGGAAAACAAACTATGCTCAAACGATACAGCAAACAAACTTTAAAATTTTTGACCATGCACGTAAATTGCATGTTGTTCTTGAATAAATAAACTACATTTTAAGCTTAAATTTACTTAAATCGCTAGAATAGTTTTTTAAATATTCGACTTTAAAATTGCAGCTTTTTTCAGCTTCAATAATGCCTTTTTAGGGAAATTTCATTGTTGTGGAAAGAGAAAACTCCACTATCACTATGCTTAAATTGAGAGTCCTAAATGACGGTAGTTTTTTCAGTGGAGGATTTTCATCTGGAGGGATTTTTTGGGAATTTCGGAACTTCGGTCAGGATACTATCTTCTACGTTTCTACCAATTTTCAGCTTGTTATTTTGAATTCTTACCTACATTTTAACCCGGCAAACCATTAACTAAGTAAATTTAATTATAATTAAATTAAGTTTTTATTTCGAACTTTATCACGTTTTATATTTAAAATGCGTATCATTGAACAATTTGAGACAAAAACGAACTCAATCGGACCCTTGGTTCAGTCGCTATGCTTAAAAATACAATCCAAGATGGAGGCGGTTGTTTCAAAATGGCGGTTTCCCTTGGAGGGATTTTTTGGTAATTTCGGGATATTAATTAGGACACTGCCTTCTATATTTTCACCAATTTTCAACTTGTTATCTCGAATGCTTACCTACATTTTAACACAGCAAAGCAGTAATTAAATAAAAATTAATTATTATTAAATTAATTTTTTTATTTTGAATTTCTTTACGTTGTCTCTTAAAATACACAATATTAACCAATATGTGACAAAAACGAAATCAATCGGCACCTTGGTTTAGTCGCTGTGCTTGAAAACCCAATCCAAGATGGCGTTGGTTTTTCAAAAATGGCGGATTTTCCCTTGGAGGGATTTTTTGGGAATTTCAGGATATCAAGAATGACACTATTGTCTACATTTCCACCAATTTTCAGCCTGTTATATTGAATGTCTTATTTGCCTGGACTATAAAAAAACTACAACAGAAAAAGACTGAAAAATTACTATTTTTCCGAGTTTTTAAAATTAAATCTTTAAGAATATTAACTTACTGCATGATATTTCAAAAACGTACACTTAAACACGCATTTTAAAAAAAATTGAGCATTTTATTTCAATAAGTTCGCTTGTTATAGCAGTTTTTAAGAAACATTGAAAATTCAGTATTGCCACCGTTTTTTTCAAAATGGCGGAAAACTAATGGCGGGATTTCTTAGAATTTTGATATGGTATAGCCTAAGACTCTTCTAAACAAGTTCCAGTTCTTTCGGTCTTGATATTTATAATAGGTACGACACAGTATTAAACGAAAGAACTACAACCCAAAAAAATACGAAAAAATTGCTATTTTAGCTTAATTTTTAAAAAATACTTGGTTTAGAACCAACAATTCATGCATGAAACTTAAAGAACGCACTGAATTACGCATTTTAAAACAAGAACGAACATTTTAAACCAATTAGTTCGCCTGTTATAGCTGTTTTTATGAACTATGGAAAAATCCAGCATGGCCGACTTCTTTTTCAAAATGGCGGAAAACCCGTCACCGGATTTTTTGGGATTTTCAGGTGAGGCATCCTCAGACCCTCCTAAACACATCCCAGGGGGTTTCTGCTTGTATTTCTAAATGTCTACCTCCGACCCTTTTTTCGCCTAATTTGACTGTACTAATAGGGCATTGAACTGAATAAAAAAATACAAAATGGGCAAAGTGATAAAGCGGGCATTATTAACAATGCCCGGATTTATCATATTGCCCGTAACATATAACCAATTTTTCTTTCAAAACAATAAAGTAAGTAGAGTTATTTCAGGAGGAATTGAAATATTTATGTTTCTGATTGTTAGAAATTTTTAAAAAAATATTTGACAAACAAAAATTTATCTAAAATTTACACCTTAATTACTCCAAAAACGTAAGATTCCATGTTACATTAAAGTGATTAAAGTGTAAATTTTAATAAATAGCTCAAAATTGTACATAATGATTTTTAAAAAATTTTCGGCTTCGAGATTTTTTGTTTCTTTGCATTTTCTGAGAACATTTACCATAGTAAGGTATATTTTTTACACCATCAGAAAGTAGAGATTTCAACGAATAAAAAGCCCACGGACGTTTTTTTAAAAAGCAGATACTTTGACGTGAGAATTTTCGATTGAAAATAAGGGTGTTGTTCGATATTAAGTCAAAATAAGGTGAAAAAATAAATATTTTAAATAAAAAAAATTACAATGTGTTTGGGACATAAATAGGTAAGTTTTCACCAAATTTTGTGAAATTTTTTTAATAAAAGATAAAAATAAAAAAACAGAAGCTTGGTAATTTGAATTTTTCACATAAATTTTGAGGTTATGTGAAAAAGTGTAAATACAAAAGTTGTAGATCTTTTTATTATCTATAGCTTTGCCATTTAACTTTTTCCATAGGACTTGTAGATTTGCTGGAAATTGAGTTAAACCGTTTTTTACCATTAAGAACTCACTCCCTTCCACTTCCCGATCTCAAATCGTCCGTAGATTATTTTTCCTTTCAATTTTGTTATACTATTCTCTTCCTTTTCCAGTGGGTTTCATCCTACTATTATTTTTTTGTTTCGAAAATTATATTATCGACCCTGGTCTATCAAGAATTTATTGCAATCGAGTACTAGTCACCACTAAATAAATGTAAAATTAGTTTTTTTAATAATTTTATGTTACACATTTTCGACAATATCTTTTACACGTGGATTTAACTAGAAGGTGATGCTTCGCATACCTTCACATTTAAAACGATAGCACGATGATCGTTATTGAATTACTGCCGAATGTACTTATTTTAACCCTTTCTCACCGGTTGGGACATATGCTGTCCCACGGTGGAAATATTTTGAAATTACGACTGAGGCAACATTGTCCCAGTTGCTGAAAAACTTCAAGGAACAGAATAAAAGGCTCCTTTGTGCCTCCAACTCCAAACCCATCATGATCTAATGGATATCTCATCGCAGTTGCCCCCCAGGAGCTCAAACAAGTGCAAAAATTGCATTTTTCTGATTCCCTTGCCGTATTGAAAGGGTTAAATAAGCCGTATTTACCGGTAACTTGACCGGCGGTTAACCGGGACTAGAGATGGGAATGGCCGGAAAAAAACCGGAAACTTTGGGAAAAAAAACGGTTTTTTTCCAGTTTTTTTCCCGAAGGGTTTATTTCTTTCCGGAAAAATTGAAAATGTTAATTTAAAATACTTTATTTAGAATTTATGTATTAACCGATATCAATTAAAATATTATTTAGATGATATTCTTATACAATAAAGTACTTAAAAATGAAGTTTTAACCATATAATAAGCATTTTTTTCCCAAAAAAGTTGGATTCCACTCGGGAAAAGTTAAAAATTTTAAAGTTTGTATGCATTTAAAAATTTTCTACTTCACATTCTAATGTTTTCTCACTTGATATTTTTTATACTCAATATTTCACATGAAAACAAAAATTTGGAAAAAGTAAGCTGCAAGATAAATTATTTTAACATCCAAGTGTTATTTATTTTACTCTCTAAAAACAAAAATAATTATGCAATGCAAATTAATATCAATAATAACAATTAGGATTAGAAGAATATTATCCTACTACTATTATAATTGTGAATGTTTGTCCGGATGTTTGTTACTCTTTCACGCAAAAACTACTGAATGGATTTTAATGAAATTTTACCATAATGTAGCTTATAAGTAGATAGAAAATGGGTGTTCAGCGACATTGCGGCACTGCGGCTGTCTGGACCGGTACTTTGCGGCTCTGCGGCTGTCTGCGCCGGTGATAAGGGTAAAATGAGCAAAATGCGACTCTCATTGATAAGAGATGGGTTCTTTGGGGCTCCCCGAGTAGAGGGGAGGCTAATTTAGAAGATTAATTAGCAATTAACAGAAGGTGTGTATATACTTTGTGGAACTGCGGAGTGTCTGGGTTGGTAATTTGCGGTTCTACCAATAAATTGGGGCTCCACCACTAAAATAAAAAGTTAATTTACACCAATATATCTCCCAGGAGAGTTAGCCCAAGATATTCTTGGTTACCGAAGTACGCTTGGCAGAGCTTAACGCAAATCCAGGATCAGTTTGATTTGGTAAGTTACCGGAAGCCTCTCCTTTGTACTTCATCCCCCCAACCCCCTAATTAAATATTTTAAAGTATTTTAAATTGAGGTCCCACCAACCACCCGACAAGCAAAGCTTGCCGCCTCAATTCATTAACGCGAACCATGACTTATATGTGAATATATATATATATACAATTTGAAATAAAATATAAAAATGCAATTTAAACATGAAATGAAAATATAACATTTCAACAAGCATGGCTTGTCACATTATAATGTGTAGTATAATACATTTTTTTTTTCAATTTTTTTTTTCATTTTTTTTTTCAGAGACACTAAGGTTTCAATAACAAGGGTAGCTTTTAAAATATAAAAATTAAATAAAATACAATGTAACAAATTTAAATACAATATAATAAAATGCAGCGAGAAATCGAGCATGTGCATAACAATCTCCACTTTTAAAGTGAGTAATGCCCATGAGCTAATGTGTGGTTATTGTCTCGCATTAAAAAACGTTTGTCGTCGAAGGCACTGAGCGCAACCTTGTTAACTTTTAGCGTGTAGAGTTGATGACTCTCGCTCTGAATTCGATGTTGAATTGCCTTCGACGACTTGAGACTCTCTCGGCATTTTCTATAGTGCTCATGCTTGATTTCTCGCTGAACAACTGATCTAGCCACCCCTTTCGCCGTTTTCTTTTCCCCGTACTCCGATTTTATGGAATACATTTTAGGGCGAAGCCCGATAAACTCTAAAATGGGCTTCGAGTGGAGCTCGTCCTTAAAACAACCGATCTTCTTTTTATTTAAATCGCTATAGAGGAAATGAGACTGAGGATAGTCAGAGGTGTCATATATTTCTGGATGCTGCTGCATATCCAAGTAAATATCCTCAGTCTCAATTCCTCTATAGCTCTCAATTCCTCTATATTTTTATATTTTATTTCAAATTGTATATATATATATATTCACATATAAGTCATGGTTCGCGTTAATGAATTGAGGCGGCAAGCTTTGCTTGTCGGGTGGTTGGTGGGACCTCAATTTAAAATACTTTAAAATATTTAATTAGGGGGTTGGGGGGATGAAGTACAAAGGAGAGGCTTCCGGTAACTTACCAAATCAAACTGATCCTGGATTTGCGTTAAGCTCTGCCAAGCGTACTTCGGTAACCAAGAATATCTTGGGCTAACTCTCCTGGGAGATATATTGGTGTAAATTAACTTTTTATTTTAGTGGTGGAGCCCCAATTTATTGGTAGAACCGCAAATTACCAACCCAGACACTCCGCAGTTCCACAAAGTATATACACACCTTCTGTTAATTGCTAATTAATCTTCTAAATTAGCCTCCCCTCTACTCGGGGAGCCCCAAAGAACCCATCTCTTATCAATGAGAGTCGCATTTTGCTCATTTTACCCTTATCACCGGCGCAGACAGCCGCAGAGCCGCAAAGTACCGGTCCAGACAGCCGCAGTGCCGCAATGTCGCTGAACACCCATTTTCTATCTACTCTTATACATCAGAATAACACATAGGCTATAATTTATAAAGAGAAAATCAGTCCTTCATTCTTTTTTTCCCGTTTTTCCTGCTTTTTTTCACTTATTTTTCCGTGTTTGAAAACCTGTTTTACCAGTCATACAACGAGTTAAAAATAAAACATTGTTTCAAATGAGACACAGATCACTAGACTTTTTCATTTACTAGATCTTTTATTTTAGTTTTAAACACTGGTTTTAAATTTCTTAATTTGTTCACTAGACTTTTTACTACGGTTTCAAATTTGTTATTTTATAAAGGCACCAAGATATTATTAAACATTATCAGAAACATCGGAATTGTAAAAAGTGACAAGAACACCGGGATTGGAAAATTAGCGAGAACATCGGGAAGGAAAAATTACCGAGAACACTGGGATAGGAAATTTACCATAAAGACACCCAGAATACCGGAATATAAAAATTACCGTAAACACTGAGATAGGAAAATTACCGGGAACGCAGCCGGGATTAGAAAAATTACCATGATCACCGGGCAACGGGATAAGATTACCGGGAACACTGGGATAGGAAAGAGGCGCCTGGGATACCGGGATGATTTGTAATATTGCTAATTTACAAAATTATAAATGTATTTTAAGAAATATTTTAAAAAATAAATTTATACACCCCACCCGTGCAAGGCCGGGTATAACAGCTAGTATTATATAAATTTGGTATTCTTATATATTAATTGTATAATGCAGCACATAAGCTGAAATGACTTACTACTTTTCAAATTTCTCTGCTTTATCTGAATTTATAAAAAATTTAGATCAGATTTCAAAGTTTGGGATTATTGGAGGCTTTTTACGGGGTTGCTTAAAAAAATATTTATGGTGTATGAGTATTTATTGAACAATGAACACATTAATGTCATGAAAATTAAATAATAAAAAAATAAGTTCCAAAAATATTTAAACAAAACAATGAACGATTTTTTAATTTTTTTATATAATGACTTCAACATTTTTTTTTAAGTTGGCAGAATGTAAATATAACTTCTCAACCTTTCTAAGAAAACATGATTGCAATGATTATGTGAAAAAGGTTAGGATCAATTATGTATATTGATGTTAAATATTATAGCAAACATCTGTTATTTGTTATTGGATCATGTTGTATACAAAATTAATTCATCAAGAGTACTTTATGTTTAATAAATAAATATTAAATTAATGTTATTTATTACAATCACATGCTTTATATTTATATTGCATATATTATTTTATAGTTATATAAACTGTATTTTTTTTGTTTCAAAATTACTCGTAAAACGCTGCATATTTTTATTTTGGAAGAATTATTTTTAATTAACTTTTAATGATTTAACAACTTATAATATATAATGACTAATGATTTTTATACAACGAATGATTATTTAGCTTCTAAAAAAATATGTATTCAAAAACCACTCTTTTCTATGCAAAAAAGGTCAATTTTTCCGACTTTTCCAATTTTTCCGGAAAAAAACCGGTTTTTTTCCTGTTTTTTTCCGCCTGCCCAAAATTTCCGGAAATTTTCCATCTCTAACCGGGACTCAAGTCTCTGATTGGCGGAGAACTAATTTTCCTTCTTTAACTGCCAATCAGAAGTTTGACTGCCGGTCTAGTCACCGGTGAATAGAGACTTAAGTCGTAGTTTCAAAATTCCATGAGGATATCTTAGATTTTTTTAGTTAAAACTGTGTAGTGAATCGTAGCTATCCATTTGGCGACACGGACGGAGCCCAGAAAACCCAAATATAAAATATTCACCCTCCAAATCACGTCCCAACCCCCGTTTTTTGTGAGATTATGGATTATTCCTCTCACGGGGAGCCCTCTATTCAACGGGCAATTGACTCCCTTCAAAAAACCCAAGGGGAGGGGAGGAACTCGTAAACGATATGGATTTGATTCTTGCTTAGTAGCCCCTGTCCATAAAGAAGGTGTATGACAGAGCCTGGCAAGGGGGACTCTCTTCAAACGAGGGACGATCCCAGAGGGGAGTGTTTCTGTCAACCCCCTGGGATTTTTTTTAGTCTCCGAATGCTAATGCGAGGATCTTTAGTCAGTCTGGGTTTTGGGAACCGTTAACTGAAAAAAGTTGCTTGACCTTAGTTCATGCATTGCGTTTTTCAAAGTTTTGTATGGTTGAAGGCACGTTTAAGGCATAAATTAAAATTATCTACCTTCCGAGCAAAGACAAAAATAAGTATATATGGTCAAATAATGTCCATCTACGTTTAGTTGCTATTGATAGTTTTTTTAAAGTTTAAAATTTTAAGCATTATAATCTATTACTATTAACTCAATTGCTTTTGAATAAATGGCCTTTGGTACTTTCAGGAGTCCCCCCCTTAAATCCGTACCTTGTGTAGCATTAGTTTCTTTGTAAGATTACGCTAAAACAAAATTATTTCCATAAATTGGTCTTTCTAGTTGTTGTTGCATGCAACAAACTTTCGACTACAAGTATCAGCTTCGAAACGATCTCTTACACAACACTGGGAGCAATAAATGCCGTAACAGCCGAGAGAGGAGCGACATTATCTTCACCCTTCGACGTAACAACAACATAATCCTTGCACAATTCAGGAAGTCCATTCCTTTATACCTTAAAAAACGGACTACTCGGGTTCACTGTACTTGTACGAGCGATAACCGATGCTCAAAACAAGCCACTATCACCACTTTCATTTTTGTTTCTTGTCGATTTTTTTCTTGCTGCCTTGATAAGCCCGGGACTTTGCACGTTTTGCAAGAGAGAAAGTCACCCAAATCCCGTCATAAAAAAAACTTCTTTTTAGTATTGACCCCTTTTTTCCGGAACCAAGCGGCTTGATTGAATTATGTTCGTTCCGAGTGATTTTATTGATTTTTTTTCAAACGTAGAACCCGACTGCACTACATTAAAATGTTGTCGAACCTGGAGGAGTGGAATCGCCAATGTGCGATCGGGATGGCTAGGGGTGTAAAAAATAGTTCGATTCGATTCCGGAATCGATTCCTGAGGTTCGATTCCAACCTGGAATCGATTTCTTAGAGCCAATATAGAAAAAGTAGAATCGAACTTACCTACTTCAATCACAATTCAAGGATAATTAGTAATTATAACAACTTATTTAATAACCAACAGAATATTAATTAATTAGAGAACAAAACTGTTAATTATCTGTATTAATTAGAAAATTAAGTTCGATTTCTAAGATTCGATTCCTGCTGGAATCGATTCTTTCAAGGGTTCGATTCCGATTCGATTTCGGAATCGATTCCTTCAGAAATATTTATATCCCTAGCCGCCTAATTGATGTTGGTAAACGGAAAAGGATAGAAAATTATAAGGTATCGGACCATTTACAAATTAAATAATAAGGAAGTTGCATGCAAGATTTTCAAAAACAAACAAGTGTTCCGTATGGTTTTTTGTATGGTAAAATGAAATATCTAGTCAATTTTTCAAAAAAATGTACAGGTAATTTAATATTTTATTTTAAAAGTCGAGAAAAAACACGTGACTAAAAACGCATATGATGATCCCAAACTCTTGGCGTTTTCGCGCGCTTTTAAAAAGTGAATTTTTGTTAATTTTTTTGGCAATCAAAAAATTTCTCGATCGGCCTCAAATTTTGGGTAGTTGCTTATTTTTTCAAGAAGAATCGATTAAAAAAATATAAAAAATCATGCAACTTCCTCATTGAAAATTCAAGGGTTTTACATACCTTTACCTTTATGCCACATTTCAGAGACCCATTGGCAGTTGGGATGTCATTTTTTTAAACTAATTTAAACCCTTAATATGACATACTTCAAAAATCTCTTACACAATTTCTAATCTTAATTGATGGATTTGGGTTAAAATTTTAAAAACATCTATCCTATTACTCAGATTTGGTATCCTCAGATTTCCATCTCTCCCCAAAAGGGAAAATGTTTCCATCCGGTCATCGTTTTTCTTCGAATTAAGAAGTAACTGTGGGATGAATAGGTTTTTTTGACGAAATTCTAGAACCCCTAAAAGAGTAAAATAAGGCAGAGCACCAGAACTGTGTCGTTACTAGAAGTTAGACAGATTAAAAGGAGGGAATGTTGAAAAATAAGCTGTTTTTGATACCATACGTTACCATTTTCATCGTCAGGCCGAGAATTTTTCAGACTACGCTTGTAATACTGACGAAGGGGATCTCAAGCATCCCCGAAACAATTGTCTATTTTAATGTTTTTAAGTTGCAAATAAAAATCGTTGTATTTTAAATTCATACACTTGTAACTTTAGAAAGAAGGGGAACAAAAAAAGCAATGCAACCACACATACTGTTTCAATCAATTCTACTTTCCTATTGGCAAATTACATACCCTGATCCATCAGGGACTGATTGCCTCATGCGAAAGTTTTCCCACTTAAATCCCCCCATAGCAAGACCCTTTATATACAGATGGTCTCACCAATCGGAATGTAATGTCAAACGTGGGGCGAAATCGGTAAATTTTCAATAAGTCTGTATATAAAGCACAAAAACTTACTTTTTCTACAGATACCAAAATGTTCTACGCTAAGATTTCCTACGCTAATTTTCATTTTTTCCTCATCCTCGCACAATTAAAGAAGGGAACAAGCTCCCAAATGAGATTGTGTTTTCCGAATCTGTGGGTTCTTTTGTTTACCAACTTAAACAATATTTATAATTTATATTTTTGCTGTCTTAGTGTGTAATTAACCTTAGTTCCAGTATGTACTTATATGAAATTTTCTTTAAATTGTTTCTTGTTTTGTAACCCCCTGCTTGGCCCTTAGATGGGCCGCAGTATGTCAATTAAAATAAAGATCTTTCGATTCCCATCAAGTTTTAACCACCTAAAGTAAGTTGTGCACCATAGACTTAGCCATTGCAAACTCACATATTTTGCCCCATATTTGACGTCACAAGTCCGAATTGCCTGGCCATATTTATAGAGGGTCTTGCCCATGGTCGATAGGTGGACTTGTGCCACAAATGCTTCCTATATAATAATAATGGACTTTCACTCTAACCCGATTAATTGATTAAAAGTGATTCAAGGTGGTCCACAGATTTCTTCAGGTCGCAAATCAATCTAAAGCTAGCTCTCCACCAAAAGGTGGATTCCTCCAAAGCCGGCACTTCCCTGCCAAAGCGGACTCACCCCTTCTATTTTTATCCATCTTCTCTCAGTTGCACAGCACGCCCTGTGACGTTGCGATGTTGGTTTTTTTCAGTTCCACAGAAGTGGGTTAACTCCAGGATGGATGGAAGATCCTCCCACAACAACCTGTTGCAGGCAGTCATTGACACCTCCATGCGCCTCGGGGGGCAGGTGGGTTATCCGGAGGAGATATATCCTTTTAGGGATTGCGGCAGAAACCGCAATTCCTGTTGTGTTTTAGTTAGTTGGAAAACGAATATCTCCCGTTAGTGGTCCTATAAAGACTTCAGCGGTCATCATGAGAGTTTAGCTGTAGACTCCCCGTATTTTAATAATTTCCGAATGGTGATCTGCAGTTCAAAATGGTCCGTGTGAGCCTTATACAGTAAAATCCAGTTATAACAAACTTCACGAGACCGTAAAATTTCTTCGTCGTAACGGAAATTTCGTTGTAACCATACTATCGTTAATTCAAATAAAAACGGTTGGAGACTTTCTGGACTTTCGTAATAACAAGATTTTTCGTTGTATCGGAATTCGTTGTAACGGGATTTTACTGTACTACGTTCACACATGAAAAGTTAATCTAGTTTAAGTGCTAATCTATCTTAAGTCGAACATGCCTGAACGAACTGTCTTAGATTTAAGCTAGTTTAGCGAAAAGAAACTAGTTTAACTTTAAGCTAGTTTCCCGAACTATCTTAAGTCTTTAAACTAGTTTAAGTTACCGTGGTGCCATCTACTAAGAAGAACAAAAACTACTACAACTACTACCGACCTTTTTTTAATTGATATTACATTGGCACAATCGTTAATAAATTAAATATATTTCTGAAATTAAATATATTTCGATATATAAACTGGACAACACAAGAAGAAAAATTGGTATTCTGCAAGTATAAGTCCAAAGTAAAAAAGTTTGGAGTGGAGTGTTTTAGGCTTAGAGACGAGCTCTTGGACGGCCCCATTTTTTACTCGTAGTACCATATGGTTAAGATAGTTGCAGTGTGAACCCTTAAAAATAAGACAGATTAAGTTAAGCTATCTTAACTTCTTTTTTAAGTTAAACTAGATTAACTTTTAATGTGTGAACGTAGTATTAGTTCACGAAAGAGCCCTGCAGCCAACGTGTTGCCATCAGAAAAGAAGAATTTTGTGAAAAATGTGCGTTGAAGTTTTAGTGCGTTCTTGTTTAAAGTATGCTAAGGGCAGAAGATTATGCAATTGATGCAGAAAGCTTATAATAAGTCATGACTTTTTATAATGAAAAACGCATTGAAAAATCATGAAAATATCTTAAATATTCTGAGAGATATTAGCATGTGAAGATAGTACTTTTTCAGGCTTTAAGAAGTTCAAGTTTTTTTACTTTTTAATAAAAACTTGTCTTTATTTCTAATAAAATAACTCGAAATAACATCATAGCACTGGTTCAAGATTTGGGTCCCTCCCGAAGTTTTCATTTTTGACTACAAGAAATAGCTAAATTTACCTCATATCCCTCCAAAAAACAATATACCACTCTGAAATTCTTTCTGGCTACGCGACTTTTTATAGGTCTTCCCCGTTATCTCGAAATTTAATGTAAATGAATTAAAACTAAAACTTAATTTAGTCCGTAATTCAAATTGATAACATTATTTCAGTTAACTGAAGTCCATCAAATTTACTAGACAGAGAATTTAGCAGTTTCGTCACTGTTATAATTAACTATAGAAAAATAAAGTCATAAATAAGAAGACAAACTAACATATTGCGGTTTGTGGATTTTTTTCTTTGAACCAAGAGCGTGTGTCCTTCCTTTAATATTCATTAAGCTGATTGCAGTATTTAGTAATGGAAGAGGACAGATTCTTACTTTCCTGTCGTAATCTGTCAACACCATGTTTAGGTTTTAAAGACTCAAATTCCTTCAATATTCTTTTTCAAGAAGTTATCATTACAAAATTTGCTACTAAATTTAACGCAAAGACATTGAAGCCGAATAATACCTTTCCTTAAACTAACAGCCTATGGCTTTATGCGAATTCCAAAGAAAAAGGTAGCATGAATGTTGAGAGAAATTTTTTATCTAAATTACCATTCTTAAGGAAAGACACAACCGCATTTATTTTCTCTTTTGAATAGATTTACTTAAATTATCGAAAAGGGAGGTGATGAATTGTGCGGTAATGATTTTTTTGTAATCTCATTTCTTTACATTCCATTTCTTCTTTTAATCAAAACGAACGCTGCTATAATTATGATATCAGTTCCTTGTCCTGTGATGTCTATAGTGTTCTTTTATAATATGTCTTTGTTTTTTCACATAGAGTTGTGTTCAGTCAGTGTTATTCTTAATATTTTTTGGAGGAGTAAAAATACTCCTAGATTTATTAGGAGGCGTGAAATTTATTTATAAGGAGGGAAATACCGGAAATAGCATAAACTATATATAAAGAGACAAATATTTGCATAGAAAGGATGCATAGAAAGTGGTGTTAAGTCAGTCTCTCTCTCTCTCCTCTCTCTCTCTCTCTCTCTCTCTCTCTCTCTCTCTCTCTCTCTCTCTCTCTCTCTCTCTCTCTCTCTCTCTCTCTCTCTCTCTCTCTCTCTCTCTCTCTCTCTCTCTCACCCAGAAAATGATCATCATGTGTTGATTGGAATAATTGGATTGGTTGATCTCTGAATTTCTCCTTCTTTCTTAAAATTAAAAGAAAAGAGAATGAGAGGGAGAATATCAAAGATTCCAAATCTCCTAGAAAATTCCGAACAGAACAGAAAAAGCACCTCCCCCAAATAAAATAAAACACTATTTCAAACCACTTCTCATCTATATTCTTTATTGTTGTTACATGGAGCACCCGGCCCCGCAGGAGTTAAACTCTCCTATCTGAATTTTATAGCTTGGTAAATTACGTTACTGGTTAAGAATAACACACTGCTAGGTTCTAGAACTGTGGATACGTGCCCCGCTACGTACCAAAAGGTACATATAAGAAGCGGAAGGGAAAAAGTGAAATTATGTATACCCAAAATAAATTTCATAACTATTTGAGTGGTGAGTAGTGATGGGCAAAATCGATAATTTTAGGTATCGAATACTTTGGTATCGAATACTTATAGGTATCGAATACTTTGGTATCGAATACTTATAGGTATCGAGTACTTTTAGGTATCGAGTACTTTTTTCAATGTCAGGAAATGAACCTGAAGGGACAATTTTTTTAGGGCCTATCCATAATCAGACTAATATTCAAAAAACTGAAAGCGATCCATCAAAAAGCCCCGTAGCTACGGGCCTGGAGGTGGATAGAGGCGAAGGATTTGGCGGGGGAAAAACCTAGCCGCGTCAAATTTCTCTCGCGGATGATAACGACTTGGGTTTGAGCGTTGCAAAATGAAAACGGAAACAGGCTGCGTTTGATCTACAGTAGGTATTATAAAGATTACTTCATTGAAAAATTTAAAACGAAATATGTCAATAAAGTATCGATACTTTTGTGGGTATCGAATACACTCAATACCTACAGGTATCGAGTACTTAAGTATTTGCTATCTATACCTGCCCATCACTAGTGGTGAGTATGTTCGCAACAAACCCACCATTCCCAGATCCCAAAAGAGGTCCTCTCGGAACTGGTTTCTACGAATCTCCTTCCCCAGTGTTTTAACTGAGAGATTCACCTCTCTCTCATCCTTTCCAAATAGAGCAAGAGCCCGTGAACCCCAGACCTTCGTTATTTTGTAAAAGCTGAAAACTTGTCAGCGCATGCTCCCAACTCAGGTAAGAACGATGGACCATTATGAAGTTTGGGTTACCCTGGCTTTGGCAGGTAAACGGTACTAAAGGTGTGTAAAATACCGATCTACTTTCGTCAAATTGTAAAGTATGATTTTTTGGTATTACCTTCAGAATATTATAAAAAATCACGTCATTCATTCCCAGACACTTTCCATAGTGGCAACCCCTTGCCAGACACCCCTAATGTTCATGAAATTATAATTCTACTTACGTTATATTGTAAAAGCTGATTTTTATATATAGGGGAGACTCGGACAAAACCGGGTAGGTGGACAAAACGGGGAATTGAGCTTTATTCTTTGATTACTGGTGATATTTGGCGGAATCGGCTAGAACTACTTCCTAGGCAGGCGCCCTGACAACGTCAAGTGGAAAGAAAGTATATTTACAAACCCGTCTAGCTGAGGGAAGAAATTTAAAATTTCACAACAAAATCTTAAAACGAAAGCGTCTGACACATTTGTCTACCGATCCTAAATACCTACAGATTCAGTTTAGGTGAGTGTAGCGTATGGATGCCTCATTATTTACTTGTTATTTTATGGTTTTTATTCTTACCTTGGAGTTGTTTGATCAACGCTAGAATAAAATTTCTTCAAAATGGCTTGTTCGGACAAAACCGGGATGCAAAGGCTTTTACGGACAATCCAAATCTAAAGAAATTTGGATCCAGTACCGACAATGCAAGGGGTGGGCACATGAAGCATGCAGCAATGTGGATAAAAAAAGACCAAAATTTCATCTGCGATTTTGTTCTTAAAAAAGTTCCATTAAGTCCCTTTGGGGTAAAAGCAAAGTCTTTAAGGGTACATTTTAAATTAATATTATTTTATGAAAATTTTATATCGATTCAAAGTTTAGAATGCCATTCCCAGCTATTTTTCTTTTAATAAATAATGTTTTTTCGAACTTACTATCTGATTTTGATTCTTCTCCATCGTTCCCGGTTTTGTCCGAATAGGTCGGATAAAACCGGGACCTTTTACTCATCTGAAAAGTTTGCTTTTATGATCTATATTGCTATTGGTTATGGTGTATTTGCTATTTTTCTTCTTCATAAGGATTCAGTTTATCGTTTTAGCACCAGTATTGACTGTTTTGATCACACATAAAGTGAATATTCAACAAATAAAGTTTGGGTCCCGGTTTTGTCCGAGTCTCCCCTAATACTTGGGTAATAGTTAGATAATGTTTCCTCATTAGCCAGACATTTTTGATAGTTCCAACCCCTTGCCAGACAAGCATGTAGGGTAGCTGTAGAGCGAGCGCGAGAGTGTATACTAGGGTGTATCGCTAGCAAACGTAGAGCAAAAATGTGCACCTCAAAAAACTTTTGAATTTAAATATCCGTGCTCGCGACAATCTACTGAACAGGCAAATATAAAATTTAAAAACATTAAACACGTCTGATTAAGACCTACGAAAACAATGAAAAAAATGAAACTTTGATGCTTAATAATTCCAAAACTAATTCGAATTTTGTAAAGAATTAAACGCCAATCTCTTTCTAAAAAATAAGAATACAAGTGCTTAAAAAATCATATTGATACCGTGATTAGTTTTCATTTTAGGTAGAAAAAAACGAAAAAGTGTCAAAAATTTCGAAAATTAAAAAATTAATTCCTCTAAACCAAATTCGAAATTCGAAAAAAGGGCAACGTAGTGCACATCTACATACTTCAGAGTATTAGGTTGCAAAAAATCATAGTTCTGCTGCTAATAGATTTTGCTGAACTGGATTACCGGCGAAAAAAGAAAAACTTCAACTTTGACCTTAAAAATACCCCAGAACTAATTATCACATCAGTTAGCTTTTTGTTCTAGAATGTGCCCCAAATATTCCACTACAAATATTTCAAATTTCATAAACTTCTATCTAGTAGTTATTGCGATATGAGAGTTCAAATAGTTGAAAAATTAAATTTTCTGAAACAGCGGCGGCGGCAGCGGCGGCGGTGACAGTAACTTTTTTTTAATATAGAGAGAAAAAAATTAAACTTCCGCCCGGCCGATTTTGGCCGATTTTTAGTATGTTATTATTGAGGTCATTCCTAAGTGAAAACCGTTGAGAAACCTTTTATTGCAATTTGTCCGAGGTTCAACTCTATTTTCAGTGGACTATTATTTTTGCGTGAAAAATAGATTAAAAAACTAAAAAAAACTTATGTAGTTGTAGCATCGAATGTCTTTTTTTGAGATGTTTTTGAGATTTACACAGATTAATAGTTGTATAAATCTGTGCCAAAAAGTTAATTTGCATAAGTCATTGTAATCATGCCATCTCACTCGCACCCATCCATAGGATACTGTCTCGCGCTCGCTCTACAGCTACCCTACATGCTTGTCTGGCAAGGGGTTGGAACTATCAAAAATGTCTGGCTAATGAGGAAACATTATCTAACTATTACCCAAGTATTATATATAAAAATCAGCTTTTACAATAAAACGTAAGTAGAATTATAATTTCATGAACATTAGGGGTGTCTGGCAAGGGGTTGTCACTATGGAAAGTGTCTGGGAATGAATGACGTGATTTTTTATAATATTCTGAAGGTAATACCAAAAAATCATACTTTACAATTTGACGAAAGTAGATCGGTATTTTACACACCTTTAGTACCGTTTACCTGCCAAAGCCAGGGTAACCCAAACTTCATAATGGTCCATCGTTCTTACCTGAGTTGGGAGCATGCGCTGACAAGTTTTCAGCTTTTACAAAATAACGAAGGTCTGGGGTTCACGGGCTCTTAGACTAAAAATGTATCTTTCGGAGAAGCATTGTGTGAGTGTGACCTGAAAAGAGGATCCGGTTTTTTGGTTCCGGTTTCTAGTCAGCCGGTTCCAGCGATTACTTCCTTGAGGAGGAGGAAGGATTCGAAGACAATTCTCCTTCATCAGAAACGACAGGTGTGGGTAGACCTCACACGATAGGGATAATATCATTATGTGTCTTGCTTGATGATTGGGATTGGATTTCGATGACCTAAAAACTAGAAAAAATGCGCTTGCATTTTTACACTGTTTATTTCTGTGGGGGAATTAGTCAGAAAAATCAGTCAGAGTTATGTAACTTAAATTATTTTAAGTTTTTTTTACTATTAAGAAAATTTAAAATCTCCCCATGCTCCATAGAGTATAACATGAGGCTTACAGAAGTAAGTTATAAGCTCAAATAAAAACAGTTAGCAGTACAAAACAACAGAATCTAAAAACACTTTCAACAAAACCCATTAGCGCCCAGTGATCTATTTCTAGATCGCTAAACATAGTGTCATAAATGCTCTCTTAAATTACCTTAAATTCACCCAACAGTATCGAAACTGCACATATGGCAAGAGAAAACATCCCTTCGTTACCACCACGCCAGTAACACGAATCTGCATTGCATTCGCATTGCAGATTCGTGTTTCTGGCGTGGTGGTAGCGCCTTAATCTTAATACCCTATGTTTTTTGTGTTTGCTTCATTTATTTTGTAATAGGGATGGGCTAAAGTTCGTCTCGGGGTTTCATTTTACAGTTTTTTCATCTTCATTCGCGTTTTTCAAGAAAATAGAAAAGGTATACCACTTAAGGAATCCTTTTTCAGTTTTATTTTATCTTTATAGATGTAGCTATTGGGATATAATGCAGAGTTTTGTCAAAATTAATTTATTTAGTGAAAAATCAAGTCCAAATACTGCTGATCTAAAAATAGATCACTGGGCGTTCGGGCGTTAATTTTTTCTGTGTTCCTTACAATACGATCATTTAGTTTTCCCACAAAAACTGATAAAAATGAGTCTGAGAACACTCAGTAATGTTCAAGATGAAGTCAACTATTGATTTTCTTAAGAAATTTAACATTATATTATTTCTAATTAAATTTTATAATATATTCTGGTGAATAAATGGAGGATAGGCCATTATTATTCGTTTCCAATAAAGCACAGCAATGCAACTAGCGGTATAAAATTATTGGTGTTTATTCACATAAACTTATTTTATACAACACAAGTCAATACAGGTAGTTTTTAAATACTTCATAGGGGAAATTATACGACAATTAAAGGTTATCAAGGAGCTATGAAAATCTCAAACTGAGAATTGCAATTTTTTTTTTAAATTCACCCTTATCCAGCTTTTGTAACCTTAAAATTGACGTTATGACAGAGTAAATAGTTTATTGGAATATGTCGGTGAAAAGCTCAAACAAGCAGCAATTTTGAATGTTGCCATGTAAGATCAAGTTACATTTTATTTCATGAATATTATTAATTTATGATAAAACCAATCTACAAAATTTTCAAACAATTAGCCCAATGCATTTTATTTTACTTATTAGTTAAAATTTTATGTCATGTGTCAAATGTTTTCTTTAATATACTTATATAAATTTAAAGTTCTTGGTTCAATTTCCCCTTTTCCCCTATAATTACCTTCAACATAGGCTATTTGTGTATTTCATTTTGGGTAAATTATTTAATTTTATTACTATTTAATAATTTTCCACACATATTTATGCATAAATACGCGTTTTTTAAAGAGAAATACTAATATTTCTGTTTATTTCTTAATTTTTAGGATTTTTTGAAGTTCAACTAGTACTTAGCTCAGTGACAAAAAAATATCCTCCGAACGCCCAGTGATCTATTTTTAGATCAGCATTTTTTAAAGAAATTAATGACTGTGTTGACAAAATTTGTTTATAATATTCATATTGAAGGCAAAATACACCAGATTCATGATTTTTATCCAATTCGGCCCCCAAAAAATAATTTGGGCGTTAATGGGTTAACAAATAATGTAAAAGTTTTTCTATTGGATATCATATAGCAAAAAGAGATTATGGAAGATTATTACAAAAGGATTATGAAGGAGAGCATTATAGAAACCTGGTCAGATGAATACAGTGGTTCAGAGAAGGGTGAATTAACAAGGAAATATTTTCCGACTATTGGCCATCGTATGTCTTTTAAGGTTTGAATTAAAAAAATTAGGCAAGTTGCGTGCTATGGGGAGATACCAATTCGAAGGTCCTATAAATTAAAATTATTATCTAATCAGCATATTTTGTCAGTAGTTACAGCGAATTTAAATTGTTCAACTTTTTAAGTGATGAGCTTGTCACAAATAACACAGGTCTGCAAAAAAAACTTTTTTTGAGCTGTTTTGGATATTTCACCTGAACTTTGTTATTTTTGGTGCGCTGAATCCAAAAATGACCTCCATTTTGTCCTGGGACGTCACGTTTTTTGACAATTCAGATTTTTAGGTTTTATTGGGAAATGCCTTAAAATTTTGTAAAATTAACTTTTTATACTAAATTTTTTACTCAAATTTTCTCCACAAAATCTTTTTTTATGTTTTTTGATGTGCTGAATCTAAAACTGACCTTCGTTTTGTCATAGGATTTCACCTTTTTCACAATTTAAGTAAAAATGTCAATTTTTTAAGAAAATAAAAGTAAATATTTAAAAAAATTATTTTTCGACTCAAACTTTATTTGAAAATAATTTTTTATGATTTTTGGTGTGCTGAATCCAAAAAATACCTATTTTGATTTTTAAGACACCACATTTTGTAACAAATTTAGAAAATATAGCAACATTTCACATAAAATGTAAGTATACTTAAGAAGTAGATTTTTAATCCAAATTTATTTTTAAGGTGGTTTGTTTTAAGGTTTTTTTGTGCCCCGAGTTCAAAAATGGTCTCTGTTTTGCCATAGAATGTCATGTTTCCTGACAATTTAAGTAAAATTGTAAAATAAGTCATTATTTCAATTTACATGAAAATAAGTTTATAAAATAAAATTATTGTTACATATTCTTCATGAAAATCATTATATAACTAAAATAAACTTATTTACACACTCTAAAGCCAATTTTTCCTCCTCATGAAACTCCCCTTTGTACCTTTACCCTTGTGAGTAGCAAAAAGAACGTTTCTTTGAACTATACAACAAAAATCCTTCATTATTCCCCGATTAAATCTTCCCTAATATTTTCTTTCCATCTCTATAATGTCCTGATGAGATAGTTTAATATGTGCACCATTCACAGCTCCTAATTTTTAAAACTATAAAGGAGCTAGAAATGCACAAAAACTATGAAAAATGGACAAATTCGAATATAATTTTGTAATTTGTGAAAAATCCTGACGTATAGGATTTTTTTCAATATTTTTTTTCGTTATCAGCACACCAAAATACATAGGAAATCACTAAAATTATTCAAACAGCTTTTTCATTGCAGACCTGTGTAATCATCATCAAAATTTTTTATTTGTACAATTTTTAAAAACATTTTTTCTTCTCAGCTTCTTTTTTAAATCAAGAATGGATTATTACTTTCCCATCAAAACAAAAGGAAAAAACACTAAATCATTTTTACTTTGAACGAAAAGTTTTTCAAATCAATATGATAATTATTATCTGACTACTACTTTTTTAATCAGAAATATAAATCCTTTTAGTGCTAGTGATATTCAAAAGTTAATGAAGAAATGTACACATTATTTTCAATTAAATTAGTTTTATTAATGCGTTTCTTTGAAGTAAAAGCAAACAAATGCTAGATTAAAAAGTTAATTCATGCTTTTAAAACAAATCATTATTTTTTTATTTACATAACCTTGGGAACTATTGGCCCTCTTCCAAGCCAACCCCCTTCCCCTTACAAAAAAACTTTTTAAACCTTGCTTTGGAAGAAAAGAAGCCCCAATCAGTTTAATCAGCTCAAAAACGCCATGTTGAGTTCTTGTTGAAACACAACATAAAAAAGGGAAACCTTACACGTGCCTCATACGAATCTCAATCTTTGACACATTTTTGAGAAGAAAAGCTATTTCTAAACTGTCACCACTCTCATCGTGCGATAAGCTGTTTTAAAAAAAACAATCCGCCCAACTTCAAAAGTGTGCCATCTAACTCATTCACGTGCTTTCGTTGTATGCCATTTTAATTAGCAGATGGTAACTTAATTGCTGCTTCTTCCTTAGAAATACGAAGCTGATTAGATATTCTTCTTAGAAATAGTAAGTTAATTAGATATTCTGGAACTTAACGTTCACTTAAATTAATTTGAGAGATCTCATAAGGTTGCTAATGAAAAAAGTTTAATTTTAGTTATTTTCAATCTTTTTCTCGACTGTACTCCCGAAGGGTAGGGGTACCCCTACCCCTTACGCTTTCATCCATAGAGTAATTCCTATAAATTGAATCACCTATTTCAGAAACATGTCAAACGCCACTTTTCTTGTTTTGAGAAAAAAAAAATAAAAACCGTATAGAAGCTCACTACATTTTTATGAAGGTGTTTAGTAGTTTTCTTTTCTTAAAATAGTCCTCCTTTGAATATTTTAAACGCAAAAAAAATTTAAAAATTTATCCCTTGCGTAAAAAAAATATTGAAATTTTAGCATTTGACAGGTTTCTGTAATAAACAGTGTGTTCAAACCTATTTTCATAACTTAATTCCAAAAACTAAAACTAAAATTTTGTGAACTTTGCCCCTAAAAATAAAGTTTCAGCTGATTTTGAGACCTAATAAACCACAGAATTTTCAAGACAATTTATAAATAGACGTCAAATAATTGCGGGGTCTGGGAGCCCTCCCCAGAAAATTTTGAAATATACCCTTTTAAATTGTAATGTTTTATCTATTTTGACATTCTTCAGGGAAAACCCTAAAGAGGACCACTTCAAGTAAGCGGCTGAATTTTTATGGGAAAACACTATAAATTAGCCTTCAAAATTTTAGGGTTTGGGAATTCTCCTCCACAAATATTTTTTGTATTTTAGCATTTAAAAAGTGATTTGAGCTATATTTGATAGGGTTTCTCGTCGGAGAGGGACATGGCCTTCCCCTGGACCCTCCCACGGATAAGGGTACCCCTGCCTTTTCGCAGAACCACTGATTCGGAGTGGCATGTTGAATATGACCGACATTTTGAATTACGATTCCATAACACAAAATGTCGGTGTTATAGAATCATAACTCAAAACGCACAAAACCTGAGTTATGCCACGTTGTCCCTTAACCCTTCCAGTCCCAGTCCAAGACTGCCCGAAATTGCTACTGAACCCTATATTAAATTTGTAGCGGTTAGGACTGAAAGTCTACGACGAGATCATTCCCTTCAAAGAAGCTACATCATTCATTCACAAGAAGAGGTTCATCAGCATTAATTCGGAAGAGCATTCTGACCGAACAAGCGATCGAAGGGTTTATTCGAGTGACCGATTCCACGTGACCCAAATCCACCCTCGTCACGTGACGCAGATAAACATCATCATAAGAACACGGCAGGCGTGACAAGAGTCGGAAGTGTTGTTTGCATCCGTGGGTCTCTGATGTGCGAAGCCGATTCGAGATTTGTTTTTAAATATCAATTACTAGCAGGTAACTAGAGATTTGTTTACGAGGAGGGTGGCAAAGCCTTTTTCCTGACACCCGATTTCAGATTTGTGACTTCGCGTTTTTATATAGTGTTCACAATCATTTAAAATTAGATTATATTTTAAATACTTACGTATTACTAAGTGCAAAATTCAAATACAGTCAAACCTTTTTTTTGTGCGGGAGATAGGGACCGCTTTAAAGAAATCGCATAAAACTTCGCGCTAGCTATAAAATATTGTTTTCGCAACACATTTACAATTTATATTTCCATGAGGTTGGAGAAACCGCATTTTTAAAAGAATATTTTTCTCTATAAAACTGATTGGGTTTCATGTAAAATATTAATTATATTACTACTTTTAATTCTTTTACTGGTGAGTATTTACCCTACCTTCACATTTCTTTTTCGGACCCAAGTTCAAAAGGGATAGAAAGATCGTTTTGAAGATGTTTGAAAGGTGGTGTCACGTGAGCGCGGGCGTACAGCTGACCCGCTACACTCGTGACCTCGGACGACCGACCGCTCGTCACCCGGAACTGGTGGGACTGCCGCGCATGCGCCATGACGTCAACGGGTTACGCTCGGATGCGGACGCCGCGCGAGCTTTCAGTTTTGGTTTTTGAGGGTTTTTTAAGTTTCTAACTCAAATTTTTTTAGAAAACTTTTTGGAAGGAGATATAACTTTTTATAATCAAGGAAAATAGAGTTTAGAATTTTTGGATTTAAGGTAAAACACATTGTGTTTTATAGTTTAGGAAATATCTTCAAATGAAATATATTTTCTTTTTTTCTCTCGAAATTTTCCCAGAATTTGTGGTAAAAGCACAATATTTACGGAAAAATGTTTTTTTCTATAGGTAATTTTTATCAGTAAGTTAAATTATTAGCATTAAACTAAAAAGATTCCAATTTTCCATATATGTAATTCTATTCATAAAAATCGAAATTGGGAGTGTTTTTTTCTTCCACATTACACTTATCCCAATACAGTCGCCATAAGGAAACGTTGAACCATTTGGAAATACTCATTACTAGTTTATTAATTTAAGATTTTAACTTTTGCATTCCAAAATAATTTTTTGTTCCAGTTAGTTTAATCTTTCTTTTTACAATCCGTATTAAAACTTTTGTATAACCCTTTATTTCCAAAATTTAAAATTATAAGCCATAACTGTATGTAAAACTATCATTATAAAATCTTATCTGTTGATTACTTTTTAGAAGTACGAAATAACTTACACTTACAAATTAGATTTTTACTTCAACATAACCGATGTTATTCGAAATATTACATTCTACTTTACATTTTAATTCTCAGAATGATCAAAATTTTCTGTGTCTTTACCCTCACCCTGTCCATTCTTCTTCACAAAAATTGTACGGAAATTAATGAATTATCCCTTATTTTTTCTCAAACCAATTTCCTTCAGGTTTCTCACCAAAAAAGGTATACTACTATTCCTTCGATCAAGGTTTAACAATTGAAAATTTCATGGAAATCAAAAACACGATGAAACATTTTATTGATTAATTTTAAAAATAAGTTGAAGGACTTTCATCATGAACGGGGTTCACTATTTTACAATCTTTTGATACAGGGTGGCCACAAACCTGGAAAACCTTAAAAACCTGGAATTGTCAGGGAAAAATAAAAAACCTGGAATTATCAGGGATGAATCGGGGAATTTCAAAAAATTAAATATTAGGGATATTTTCAAAATCTGCCTAGTTTCAAAAAAATAAATGCATTTTTGCAATATTTTTTTCTGATTATCAAGTCTTCGAAAGTGCATTTCCATTCTCCTTCCTACGAAATAAAATTTTGAATCCATATTATTAGTACAGTTCTAAATGTTCAAAAAAGTCTTTGAGTTCCTTTGGGATAAAAGTCTGGAATAATCTGATTTATATTCCTCCATTCTCCTTTTTTCTAGATTTAGAGGATTAAAGTTTAATACATTTATAAAATATCAGGGAAAATCATACCAGATTATCAGGAAAAGCCTGGAAATTTTTCTTCAGACTAGAAGAAAGTGGATTGGTGATTACGACGAGGTAGTAACTAACTAAATTTTGCCTTTGTTTAATTTTTATTTTTTTTGGTTGAAATTAGGAATTAAAAAAATAATCTTTAATAACTTTGTCTCTATAGTCATACACCTTCAGGAGAAAATTTTTTGATGTCTTACAATTGTTAGGATTGTTAGGGGAACGGATTTTCCACTTAATTTGAGAGGTGATGGTAATTCATAAACGCTGAAAGAAACGTTTGTGAAAAATCTGCGTGGCTACCATTTGGCCTTTTGGCGATTTGGCTACCATTTTTTCTTCTTTTCAAAGTCTGGTGTCCCTGTCAAAGTTCTTCTCCTCGGGCTAGGACTCCTTGAATATTTATGAAATAAGTAAATTTAAGACGAATCAATTAAATAATCAAATCTATTATCAAATTATTTATTAATCAAATTGAACATGAAATCATCAACATGAAATTTTGAAGAAAACCTGATCATCAATTTCCTCCTCACAAAAATGTACCACGATTTACGGATCATCCCTTATCATTTCAGCTTATACAAATGCCCTTCAGGTTCCCCCAAGGAGGGACCTTTCCAAAGATAAATGAAGGTATGCTATCCGAAACCCCACACCGGCAATTAATAAAAGTATGTGGAATTCTCTAAGGGGTCGACTGTCATCCGATTTTTCGATAGCCAAGTTCAGATCCTTCACGATCACGACGATTCTTCCTTGGTCGGCGGAGCGAGCTGAGTTGAGCTGTACGGTGACTGCTGCTCCAGGATGCGTTGATGACTGACCTTCACTGCGGGCACTGGGTCACCCTTTTTCCAGGTCACTCACACAAGATGATGATGCCAAAAATAAAATACTAATAACTGAGGTAATAATAAAAGAACTCGCATGCCGAGTTAAACCTTTAACCCTTGTTTCAAGCTTTCTAGGACCTTTAATTCTGGATTTTTATTTATCTCTCCGAATTTCGTAACTCGTGATTCTACCCCTCGCTTTTAACCTTCATTTTTTTTCGGTGTGTGTGAACTTGTAACAGATATTTTTTTTGAAGTCTGTTCAGCTTAAAATGTTATGTAATTGTGGTGTTTGAATTTGTTGGGATGGATTTTTTTTCGTGTTTGTATCGCGGAGTGTAGGCCAAAAACGTGATGAAAATTGTTCGGTTTGGGCTGGAATTTAATGAGAAGGTCCAGCCGATGACCATTTTCGGATATGGGTATCAACCACTGTGATTTAACCTGTGTAGAAGCATAAGGTCAAACACTGCAATTAAAAGCTAGCAACCTATTTTTATTTTAAATACATACTGTAAGTACTATAAGGACATGGCAACTCTATTCCCCAAATTTCAATATTAAAAATAAATATTTTTTCGAATTAACTTTTAGGATGCATCAAGGCCGAAATGGGAATATAGTTTAGAGACGCGGGTTTCGACATCCATCTTTTAAGGCTTACTTGGAGGGTTCTAAATATTTCTGAAGGAATCGATTAAAGGAGGAATCGAATCTTGGAAATCGTACTTAATTTTCTAATGAATACTGATAATTATTAACAATTTTGTTCCCTAATTAATTAGTATTTTGCTGATTATTAATTAAATTACTTATTACTAATTAATGTTTGATTAGTGATTTAAATATACAAGTTCTATTTTACTTTTTCGATACTGGATCTAAGGAATCGAATCCAAGAATCGAAACTCTGGAATCGATTCCGGAATCGAATCGAACCATTTTTTAGATCCCTAGGTGTGCCCCTAAGGGTCCACCACCTAAACCCTCTCCATACAGTATAAGTAGTAAATAAATAAAAAAGGTAAGAAAAATATGGTATAAATAAAGTTGAACTTTTCCCTTAATGTGTAAATTATTATAAATCTTGATGGTTTTTTTCTATGTAGGGTTAATTTGAAAATTCGGAATAAGGAAAGTTCCCCTTTTCTAATAAGTAATTATTATGAGAGTACAACTGTCTCAGAAACTATTTAGAAATGTCTTATGTCACGTCAAAAAATTACTGCATAGAAACTATTAAAACACAGGTTAAAAAACAAATAGTGTTGAAATGAAAATTTTTTCTGTTTCCAAATTACTTTACTTGCCAATCTCACTTTTCCAGGTAATTATTGCTCCTGTATTTTGGAAACCAACATTCCCTTACAAAAAGAAAAATACATGTATTCTAAAT
This sequence comes from Tetragnatha versicolor, assembly GCA_024610705.1. Lineage (NCBI taxonomy): Eukaryota > Metazoa > Arthropoda > Arachnida > Araneae > Tetragnathidae > Tetragnatha > Tetragnatha versicolor. The sequence continues at coordinate 7,047,194 of JANDEH010000013.1, forward strand.
ACATGCTCAAGTTAAACTTGTGACTTTTGTTCATATATTTCTCAAATAGCGTTCACATAAATTAAAATATTCTGTTTTCCAGTTTCATAGGATAAGTCTTGAGAGTGACATTCTGGAACCCATTTTGAAGTGACCAATCGATGATGGCCATTACGGGGGACATGGGGAGGGCGTGGTTTCGACCAATGTCCCCCTGCCATCGTCCTATCGGACTCTGAACATCCCTTGTTTGCTGTGAGTTCTTCAGATAAGGATTGTCGTCAGTCTTTATTGAGTGGTCAACAAAGTATCAAAGAACTTTTTGTTGTGATCTAAACTGAACTGAACTAAGTGAATAACTGTAACTGTACCGAGGCTACTACACTATATAATTCTGTTGTTGTTTGTTTGTTCTTCGCTTCGCACTAATCACGATGTAACCCTTTTTAGATCTTATTAAATTCTTGTTGTTACCTTTGACTGATGTTATTCGAAACCGGACCTCATCTCAACAAATGGCGACGGGGTACGCCCATTCGGGTAAATGATCGATCCTGCTGATGCAAAATGAAAATTCTGCGATTTCATGTGAGTAGAAAGTTGGTGTGATATGCTGCTTACACGTGTTTTTCCCGTCTGCTGGAATAGTTTCAAACTCGTGTTAAATGTTTCCAGTAGGAAATAATTCTGAAATTGATTTGTCTAAGCCTCAAGAGTACAAAATGACATTTACGGTGGGAACGATTTCTGAATTTGATATTTCAAAACCTCAAAATTTTGAATTGTATCTAGAACAGTTAGAATTCTATTTGGAAGTTAATGAGATTACTGATGATAAGAAAAAACGTGCTACACTGTTAGCCGTTTGTGGTATTAAAACTTTGGGGATCGTTCACACATTGGTTGCTCCGCGGAAGCTTTCTGAAGTCCCTTTTTCTGAAATTCTTGAAAAACTGAAAAGTCACTTTTGTCCCAAATCAAATGAAATTTTTAAAAGATTCAAATTTCATAAACGTGTTCAAGGGAAGGGTGAGTCTTTTAATTCATATGTTGCTGAGCTTAGGAAATTAGCTGAAGGATGCAATTTCGGTACTACCTTATCAGATCGATTGCGAGATCAAATCGTATGTGGGATTAACGATGAGGATGTTCAGAGACGCTTGCTCTCGGAATCAGGATTAACTTTAGAATCGGCTATTTCTATGTCTCTAGCAGCAGAATCGGCGGCTTCTCAGTCGAGATTAATGCGATCAGGAAACTCTTCCGGGGATTCTCTTTCTGTAGATGTAATAAAACAAAAGAATTCTGAAAAGAAATTTAAGCCGAAAAGTTCTTCTGTTCCCAGAAAAGAGGGGGGAAGAATTGTGTGTTTCAGTTGCGGAGGTAATCATCTGCGATCTAGTTGTAGATTTCGTGATTCAGTCTGTCATTTTTGCAAAGTAAAAGGGCATATTGAGAGGGTATGTCGCAAGAAAGGCTCAAATTCTTTCCGTACTAACGAAATAGAGGTTCGGGAATACGTTAACTCATTGAAGGGTCCTACTGCAAGTAAACAGAGGATAAAGGTTCAAATAGAAGGAAAATTTTTAATTTTCGAAGTTGATTCAGGATCGTATTACTCAATTATTTCAATGAGTACTTTCAACAAACTGTTTGGTGCTGAAAAACCAAAGTTACAAAAAACTTTCGTTGAATTGCAGGATTTTCAACACAATAAAATTTCACTGTCAGGCACGTGTAGGGTCGAAGTCGTTTTTAAAACGCGCAAAGCAGATCTTGAAATCCTAATATCAAATACCAGCTGTACAAATATCCTGGGCTGTTCTTGGTTCGATGCCTTGGGAATTTATTTGGGAGGAATTAATGAGACGAAATCTGACATTATTGAGGATCTACTTTATAAATACAGAGATGTATTTAGTGAGGGACTGGGTTCTTACACAGGGAAACCTATCTCTCTACCAGTAAATCCAGAGTTTCAACCTATAAGAATGAAAGCTAGAAACGTTCCCCTGGCTATGAAACCCAAGATCGAAAAGGCTTTAGATAAGTTAATAAAAGAGGGGGTGATAGAATCAATTACAGACCCCAAATGGACTACTCCTGTGGTGCCAATCATCAAACCATCAGGGGAAGTAAGATTGTGTGGGGACTATAAGGTCACGTTAAATAAGGCGATGACACCACACCCCTACCCCATTCCTGCTGTAAATCACTTACTCTCTAACTTAAAAGGTGGGGGAGTCTATGCAAAAATCGATTTAGCGCAAGCTTATCTTCAACTTCCTGTTGATGAAAAATCGGCAGAAGCTCAAACTATCATCACACATAAGGGGGCCTTTAAGGTAAAACGGTTACAATTTGGCATAAACGTCGCTCCTGGAGTTTTCCAAAATCTAATAGAAAACTTGTTTCAAAATTTAGAGGGGGTCGTACCATACTTTGATGATGTGCTAGTAAGGGCAAGTTCCAGGGAGGAGCTGGGTTCCCGATTAGAAAAAGTTTTGGCTAAGCTAAAGGATTGCGGTTTAAAGGCTAACAAAGAAAAATGCCTTTTTGGGGTTCCTGAAGTGGAATTTCTGGGATACCGTATAGATAAAAACGGAATTCATCCTTCTGAGTCAAAAATAAGTGCTATTAAGGAATTTCCGATTCCAAAGAACAAAACGCAACTTCAAGCATTCTTAGGATTATTAAACTTCTATAATAGTTTCCTAAAGGATAGGGCAACAATTGCTGAAGTACTGCATAGGTTACTGGATCAGAACTCTGAGTGGAAATGGACAAAAAAGCACAATGAGGCGTTTGAGAGTTTAAAGAATTTATTAAGTTCGGACAGTGTTCTTGTACCTTTCGATGGAAAATTGCCCATAGTGTTAGCATGTGATGCTTCACCTTTCGGAGTAGGCGCTGTCTTGAGTCATATTCTTCCAGATGGCAGAGAAGCTCCTATTGCGTTTGCTTCTCGTACTTTGACTTCCGCTGAGCGCAACTACGCGCAAATAGATAAAGAAGCGTTAGGGGTTGTTTTTGGTGTAAAAAGATTCCATCATTTTCTATTTGGTCATGAATTCACTATAATCACTGACCATCAGCCACTTTTAGGGATCTTTAATAAAAATAAACCTACTAAAGAGATAATGTCTCCTAGAATGCTGAGATGGTGTTTGATTCTCAATGCGTATGAATACACCCTAATTCATAAATCAGGCAAAAAGATAGGACATGCTGACGCTTTAAGTAGGCTGCCTAGGGAGATAGGGGATTGCGAGGTTCCTTCTCCACTTGAGGTTCTCTTTACTGAGGAACTGGAAAACCCACCACTTCATGCCACGGAAATAGGAAAAATGACGCTCCGTGATCAGGTACTTTCCAGGGTACTTAATTTTGTACTAAGGGGTTGGCCTACGAGTGCACCGGGTACAGAATTTCAGACATATTTTTCTAAAAAGAATGAATTATCAGTCCATCGTAATTGCTTAATTTGGGGAAATAGGGTACCGTGTTTTGCAGGCACTACACCTTGGACATCCTGGCATAGAGAGGATGAAAGCTCTTGCGAGGTCTTACGTCTGGTGGCCAGGCATGGACGCGGATGTAGAAGTCTTCGTCAAGGACTGCAACAACTGTCAACTTGCACGGCACGCGCCTCCTCGCGCACCTGTTCATCCGTGGGAGATCACCAGCAAACCGTGGTCTCGCCTGCACATCGACTTTGCGGGTCCCTTCCAGGGCCAAGATTTCTTCATACTGGTCGACTCTTTCTCAAAGTGGGTGGAGGTCAAGAGAATGCCGTCTACAACTGCAGCCGCAACGATAGACGTTTTGCGAGACATCTTTTCGTCGCACGGAATTCCTGATGTCATTGTATCCGACAATGGTCCTCAGTTCACGTCCTCAGAGTTCAAGTCTTTCCTAGAGAGGAACACCATTCGTCAGGTTCTCATTGCTCCGAGACGACCAGCTGCTAATGGTCAGGCCGAGAGAACAGTCCAAACAGTGAAGGACTCTCTGCGCCGTATCATCCAAGGTTCATGGAAGAAGCGACTTGCCAATTTCCTTCTACAACAACACTGCACCCCAACGTCCACAACAGGCACCAGTCCGGCAGAACTGCTGATGGGGAGGAAGCTACGCACAATTTTGGATAGGCTCCATCCAGATCTTACTGAAGAGAGGAGAACCAAACAAGAAAAATCCTATCGGCAAGGCTGTGAAGACCGTGGACTAAGACAGTTCCAGGTAGAAGATTCTGTGTTGCTGAGGAACTACAATCCGGGTCCACGTTGGATACCAGCGACCGTCACAAAAGTTACAGGACCAGTTTCATATCAAGTACGCACCGAAGATGGGCAAATCAAGCGTTGTCATGTTGATCAGATGCTTAAACGAGAACTCCAGCCACCGTCTCCGACTTGTCCAGAGGAACCTGCCTGCCCTTATGTCGACCTGTCACATCCCACCAGTCTGGATAAAGATCCTCCGGTATCGACGTCCACACCTGCAGACACAGCCATACCGGCATCTAGTCCTGACCCTACTCCTAGTGTTCCTCCTGTTTCTCATCGCCTGAGACCTCGAGAGGACATCCGCAAGCCACAACGTTACCCTGTCCCAGAGCACCCCAAAAAGTGACATCTTTATGGGTGCTGGAGTAGGTGGGAAGGAGTGTTGTGATCTAAACTGAACTGAACTAAGTGAATAACTGTAACTGTACCGAGGCTACTACACTATATAATTCTGTTGTTGTTTGTTTGTTCTTCGCTTCGCACTAATCACGATGTAACCCTTTTTAGATCTTATTAAATTCTTGTTGTTACCTTTGACTGATGTTATTCCAAGCCGGACCTTTAGAAATGTCTTATGTCACGTCAAAAAATTACTGCATAGAAACTATTAAAACACAGGTTAAAAAACAAATAGTGTTGAAATGAAAATTTTTTCTGTTTCCAAATTACTTTACTTGCCAATCTCACTTTTCCAGGTAATTATTGCTCCTGTATTTTGGAAACCAACATTCCCTTACAAAAAGAAAAATACATGTATTCTAAATACATGCTCAAGTTAAACTTGTGACTTTTGTTCATATATTTCTCAAATAGCGTTCACATAAATTAAAATATTCTGTTTTCCAGTTTCATAGGATAAGTCTTGAGAGTGACATTCTGGAACCCATTTTGAAGTGACCAATCGATGATGGCCATTACGGGGGACATGGGGAGGGCGTGGTTTCGACCAATGTCCCCCTGCCATCGTCCTATCGGACTCTGAACATCCCTTGTTTGCTGTGAGTTCTTCAGATAAGGATTGTCGTCAGTCTTTATTGAGTGGTCAACAAAGTATCAAAGGACTTTTAAGAAAGGTTTTAGATGCTTTCTTTTCCATATGGGTTCTCAAAGCATTTTGGAGTGAACGTATTTAAAAAATATTACATCCATAAAGGTCCAAATAGATAATAAATATTGCAATAATGGAATTTAAACAAAAATTTAAATTTAGATAGATTTTTTTACTTGATGCTCTGATCAAGTTGTTTTAAATATTAAAAATAACTTGAAAATAAGTAGGTTGGTAACCTAAAACATTATTTAAAATTAATTAAATGAGCTGCTTGGGATGAAAGTGGTATAAGTCCACTGAACTCCGTTTTGTGTTATTGAAGGTTTTCTAAAAACTTCTCCAAAAAAATCAGGATTACTTGCATTTTTACTTTTTGGAGTGGATTTGTCTTAAGTCATGGGCACAATTTTTTCTGCGGATCAACTTTTATCAAATTTAAACTGAAAGTGCTTTAAATTGACTTTAATGGACTTATACCACTTTCATCCTAACAGTTTGATGGGTTTCGGAAAGGAAGATTGTTATTGAGATGTAGTAAATATGACTTCGCGAGCGACTGGTAAGCACAAAGTTTGATGTTATTGTTTCTTTCTATAGATTTTGATGCGTAGATAACGAATATTTTAATGGAAAATTTTTTATGGCCCATTTTTTGGGGGGGGTCATGTTCAAAATGGCGACCGTGAAAGGTTCTTCGCTCGATATGTCTTTCTATTTAATTTTTTCGGATTGGTTAAACTAAAGATAAGGTTTAATTTAAAATAGGTTTTCATTTTTTTAAAACTTGTTGCCGATGGGGTTTTCAAGATGGCGTCCAAGATGGCCGCCGTTTATAAACTGTAGCAGTTTTTATGACAGATGGTTGAGTAATATATCAATTTTTTTTTTATTTTGAGTGAGGAAATGGAAACTTAAATTAAAATAATTTGATTTTTTACAAAAATAAATAATTGTTTCAACCATTTATTTTTAATTTTAATAATTTTAAATTAGACCAAAATAAAAATACATTTTATGAATTTTCATTTATGACATTTGATAAAAATTACAACACTTCGCTTTGAGTTATTAGGCATTATCAATTTCATTATAACTTTGTATTAGGGTAACTTTCAAAATGGCGTCCAAGATAGCCGCCGTTTATAAACTGTTGCGGATTTTATGACAGATGTGGAGCAATATAGTATCTAATTGATTGATTTTGAGTCAGGAAATATAAATTTAAATGAAATTAAATTTATTTTTTACAACAATAAATTATTTTTTCAACCATTAATTTTCAATTTTAAAATTAAAAAATTTTCTAGTCATTAAACGGTTTTTAAACCTATAGGGGTAAATTTAAGACAATAGCATGTTTAACATCATTGCTTATGAAAATATATTTACAAATAAAAGTAATAATTTAAATTCACTTAAAAATTGGCTAGTCAATAGAAACTTAAATTTATCAGAATCTCGAAAATTATTCGTATAAAATTAAGCATTATGTTATCGAAAAGGTACCTTTTCTCAGGTTATAGGTAAAATGAAAATTTAGCTCTATAAACTTCACTTAAACCTTTTAAAAATTAATATTTCTATTATAAAATCAATACCAATACCTAAAGTTACTAGAATCCTGCAGGTTATTAGAATCGATGTTAAAATACATACTACATGTTAATGACTGTAATGGGTGAGATTTGATGTTTTTATCCTCTGTATTAGACATGGCGATTAAGGGATTATAGCTTTCCCGCCTAATTTAATAACGCGCGGATTTATTTTCGGATAAATTCTTACAAAAAGGAGTCATACAAAAATATGCAATTAAAGTTTAGAAAAAAGCCTGTCTCTCTAATGAACATATACCAATTATTAGTAAAAGGATCCCCCCTCGTTCACGCAGTTTGCAGCTGTGTTTATAACCTTGAGTTCTCTTATCAAAACACGCACCGAGCAAAACGGGCTGATGGACTAATTCCACTTTCATCCTGACCTAAAGTGCTGTTTCGATAAGTAGTGGTTTTTTGAGTCGGGCTGTAGGAGCGAAAATTTGACATTTTGCTTAACCAACCACTGCACTAAATAAAGGACCTAAAACTCTACCCAAATCCACTCTTAACTCAACTTTTGTAATTTTTGGACTTATACCACTTTCATCCTGACCAGCTCAAATATTTGAAATAGTTACAGTTAAAACTTCTTATCGATCGCATTGTTTTATTAAATATTTCAAAATAATTCATTAAATTTATTAAATAGAAAATTTTAGTAGAAATATTATTTCTTTATTTTAATTCAATAAATAGCATTATTATTATTGTTTTAAGTTGTTTTGTTTACTTCATATTGTTTTTTAACCTATAAATACATTTCATTTCGTTATATATTTCATTGTAATTATTTTCTGTACCTATCAAGTTAAACAGTATATAATATTTTGTAATTTTTTTTCGCTAAAACGGATCCCCCCCTGGAGATTCACACATATCGAGTTTCCATGTCCCTGATTTCGTTAATTTTCCAAGAAAGCGGGGCTTAAACATTCAGGTGTTTGTGATAGGAAGTAACAAATATTTGTTTCGAGCATCCACCGAGGGTGAAACTTGAAGAGCTCTGTGTGAATTTCAAATAAACCTGTTGGAAAAACATTTGCAAGGTTAGCTTAGTTAGTATACCACGAATCTTGAAAAAATTTAAAAAACTTTTTTACTCCTGTTCCCGACTAAACTTAACCACACAGTTGCTATTTATATACTCTTAAACAAATACGTAACCACAGGGTTTCAAAGTCTATTTCTTGTATTGATTAAGTGTGTAAATTTTCACAACACAGTTTGATTGGGAATAAATAAGCTTAAAAATGTATCCCCCCAGAAAATACGTCCACTATGGAAAAATCTGTTACCTTGTATTTAAAAAATTATATATTAATCCAGATTAATTTATGTGTTAAAAAAATTCTAAAAATACAGGAGCCGAAGATATTCTATAGCAAGGAGATTCAAGAGGATATTTTTTTCGAGGGGGTGCTGTAACGGCGTTCCGGCTCAAATCGAGCTTTGATTAAAACTGGGGAGATCCCCTTTTTAGTAGGAGTGCAACTATTTAGGAAACAAAAATGCGTACAACTTCAAATTTCCTTAATTTTCTAAAAATATAATAAAAAGGTGACCAATATTCATAAACTGATTATGAGGTTTTTACAGAAATGAAACATAGTTTCTGTTCAAGTCGGAGAAGGGGTTATTTAAAAGGTAATAGGAGAGGGGGCTTCCCTGATAAAAAAAATAGAATTCTGCCAAAAACGGACCATAAATGCATTTGGAAACGTTAGAATTTGAACAAATAACTTAACAAAGTTACCAAGTTTTTAAACTTTCAAATAAATCAATTTCTACATTAATTAAGGATCTGGAACAATGGGATGGATAGGCTACTTTCATTCAGACATCTAAAAGGATTTGGAATTATTACAACTTCAGTCTTCAGATATTCTAATTGAAATCGTGAATCAAATCATAGAAAAAACATTTAATAAATTTTTTTTAAGCTGGCTCTTGTATTTTTTAAAAATAGAAAAAAATCCATTTTCCTGGTAAAAAATGGTTTTAATTTCTAAAATCGACATTAAAGTTTCACAAAAAATTATTTTACTTAGATAGTTGAAAATAAAATTAGCTTAATTTGTGCTGTCCACATTTTCCAAATTTTTCAATGTCTTTGCATGCCACAGTGTTACCTCCGCTGTTCCACACTATAGCAGGCGTACAGAATGGCCATGGTCTAAAACAATTAGTTAAACCTAAAAAGACGACAACAAAAATCTTCCCAGGATAAAATCTCACAGAAATCCCACCCAGAGATATTTTCACCCCACAGCCTTTATCTACTCATTCCCCAAAAATAAAGAGAAAACCAACCCTAATATTTTTGCCCCATCCTTTTTCCTCCGCTCATTCTCTCAATGATGCGTTCTTTTGTTCACGCTCCTTTATTCCTTTTCGCTCCGATCACCGAAGCCATTTGCTGGTTTCGTTTTGCGAACGCGCCCAAGATGGCGGCCCTCATCCATCACCATGGAAACCATTAGGACGCGGAGTTGAGTCGCCTTGGCAGCTGGAGTTTCCGGTGGTTTGGCTCCTGTTGTTTTGGTTTCGTTTTTGAGAACCGTCCTGATATCCATTTTATGCTCGGGGTGACTCGAGTGTAATGTTTGAGTTTCTGGAGGGGTTTGGAACTATAATTTTTTCTGTAGAGTTTCTCGTGAGCGACCACGAGAAAATTCTGTTGTTTAAAGGAGTGGTGGTGGCTTTGGGAAGTGCTTGAAACAAAAACGTAAATGGAAATTTTCGTAACTGTTTATTCTTGGATTTTTAATGAAAGCGATAATGGAAAATTTACGGGTAAAGGTTTTCTTGTATTGCTCAAGTGAAGATTTTCATAACACAGTTTGATCAGGATTAAATAAATTTAAAATGGATTTTTCTCCCAAAAATTAAGTACCGTTATGAATAACTGTTACCTTGTAATTGCACACTATATAAAAAGTATGTAAAAAATAACCTATTAATCCAGATTGATCAAGTGTTGTGAAAAAATAACATGAAACTAAAAGTTATGACTTATATACACACCACTATTTAAGTAAAGTATGAAAATTAAATATAAAACTCACATATAATTCCGGGAGATGGAATTTCACATTAAACTCAAAATCTCCTTGATAAAAAAAGCAGTTGTATTTTATTAAAAAAACTCCCTTATTTATAAAAGCGGCAAATAGGGTAATATTTCGTTCCAAAGTTGAGTTATTTCTCCGTATTCATAATACAGTCGAATCCGCTTAATGTGATCGCAACTGTCCGAGATCAAACTGATAACATTATCCGATTGATAACAATAAGCGATTTTATATCAAAAAGCATTAAACAGTGTAATTAGATTGTTTGGTTTAAAATCAAAATTACATAATTGTAAATAATGTATTTAAAAAAATTACACTATATTTATATTTATATGCGCTACATTTTATCCTTCCAATCCAATAAATCATTTTATATAATCTGAATTCCTTTGAACAAGGGAATCAAATCTCTTTTCAGAAACATCTGCAAGACACCGATAGGCATGGAATCGGACCCCCCCCCTTTAAGCGTTTCCGTTTTCTTTCAATAATATGAGGAATGCGTGTTTTCTTTTCCTTGCTCATTAGTTTCAGAAAAAATAAGCACCAGATTCTCTAGGGTGGGGCAGATGATTACTTATAAAAATTGACCTTCAAATCAAAACAAACCACGAAAGCAGACGTTTTTCAAGAGATTTGGACGAATTTTGATAACATTAAGCGGCGTGTTGATCCATAGTTGATCACATTAAGCGATGCATTTTACATTAAATTAAATAGGAAAAATCGGGACTTGTCGATTTCGATAACATTATCCGATTGATAACATTAACCGTGATCACATTAAGCGGATTCGACTGTATTCAATTTCAAACCATGAAAGAAACCTTTCACAAGGAAAAGCGTCCGTTTCAATTTGAAGTGTGAAGTTCAATTTGAAGAACATCCACCATCCACTTCCCTCATACAAAACTCTTCGGCAGATTCCATCGAGGGATGCTTTGGAACACTCTCCCACCATCCCAGAGACCCGGAAGGGTGCCGTCCTTGACCGTGACATGGGGTGGATGTGGAGCGGAACGCCTCCCACTCCATCCCTCCTCAAAATCGTTTGCGATCGAAATCGCTCTGCACAGAGTGGGAAGTGATGATAACGATTTTACATCGGACAGTTCGCTGAAAGAATTCTCCCCGATTTGGTTTTTGTTTGTTATTGGTTATCGATTAATCAGCGGATAAATTTAATTAAATCGGGGTGTGAAGGCGGTCCAAAGCTTGTTACCGTCGTTGCTTAGGCCGAGGCAGGCATGGCAAAACTCAATTTTCTTTTTAGGGTATGAAAAAATTAACTCGCTTCAAGGTAGGTGCATATATTTCTGTGGGGATTAATCATTAAACGAGGTTTCGGCAATCAAGTGGGATCATTAAATTCAAACGTTGGGGGTAAAATCTTCTTCGGCATTCTTCTTGAGCCTCAATAAAAACCAGAGTGCCAAAAATATAACTTGTAAAATAATTGTTAATATAAACTGTTAAAAGCTTAGCTTGTTGCTTACCAACTCTTGTTTCCTCAAGCGAGGCTGCGTCTACCTTATGCAACCAGTGGCTAGGGCAGAAAAAATTTCGAAAGGGGATATTGGAATATCAAGAGGGGATATAAGGTAAATTTATAACTTTTTATAGTCATCTATAGGTACATTTCTGACGTTCCCCCTCTGGCTACACCCCTGTACTCAACCCAGGCGCGAATCCAGCACGGCTTCAAGGGGGGGGCACTTTTCCAGACCATCACCTTTACTTTTTCACACAAATGTAAAAAAAATGGGGATTTCCTAAAAAGCATCACTCAAGATCCCCTTGTGGTACCAATGGGGGTATGGGGGTCCTTCCCCAGAAAAAAGTTTGAAATTTGACCTGTAATAGTATGGTTTAACAACCCTCTGACTGATCATCCCGCGATTTCCGCGTCCAGCTCAAGTGTAAAAACTAGTCTTTCTTTATTGAGAAGCGCGTCCCATTTTTCCTTCAAAACTATTAATTTCTGAGATCTGGAAATACTTTGATCATATTGCTGAGAAAAAGTCTGTATGGAAACATACCTTATTTTTAAAAATTGACCGAGAAAAAGCCCTGAAAAAATTAGTGAAGTATGAAAATCGCAAATCCAAATTCTATAAGTCTCTCTTAAAAAAAGTTACTGTCACCGCTGCCGCCGCTGTCTCAGAAAATTTTAGTTTTGAACTCTTTGAACTCTCATATCGCAAAAACTTCTTGATAGAAATTTATGAAATTTGAAATGTTTGTAAAAGAATATTTGGGGCACATTCTAGAACAAAAATCTAACCGATGTGATAATTATTACCGGGGTATTTTTAAGGTCAAAGTTGAAGTTTTTCTTTTTATGCCGCGTAATCCAGTTCAGCAAAATCTATTAGCAGCAGAACTATGATTTTTTGCAGCCTAATACTCTGAAGTATGAAGATGTGCACTAAGTCGCCCTTTTTTCGAATTTCGAATTTGGTTTAGAGTAATTAATTTTTTAATTTTCGAAATTTTTGACACTTTTTCGTTTTTTTCTATCTAAAATGAAAACTAATCACGGTATCAATATGATTTTTTAAACACTTATATTATTATTTTTTAGAAAGAGATTGCCGTTTAGTTCTTTAAAAAATTCTAATTAGTTTTGGAGTAATTAAGCATCAAAGTTTCATTTTTTCATAGTTTTAGTAGGTCTTTATCAGACGTGTTTAATGTTTTTAAATTTTATATTTGCCTGTTCACTAGATTGTCGCGAGCACGGATATTTAAATTTAAAGTTTTGAGGTGCACATTTTTGCTCTAAGTTTGCTAGCGATATAGTATAGACTTGTTTAATAATCTTTTAAAGATACTTCGATATTTTTTGAAATACTAGAGAAATAAATAATTTAGCTTTTTTGAGTGTTATTTGTGCCGATGAAAGGAAGAGGATTTTCGACAACTTGTCTCTGCTAAACTTTTGACTACTTTTTCTCTGCTAAAGATCGATTGCAGATATTACAGATCGCGAAGCGATCTGTAAAGAGCTGCATAGCAGTTACGGGGGTTGGTGACAGTAAGCGAGCAGGGGGCGGTAGCTCCCTATCCATTAAATTATTGATAATTTAAAAAGGAATATTTCAGTAATAGTTTTATTTTGATATTTTCGTGGTAATGATCCGAATTAAGTTACAGAAAAGTTTGAGAGATAAGAAGTTTTGATATTAAATGATCATCAACTACACTCTGTTCATTTAGAATTAGCGCCTGAGACGTAATGTATTAGAAGCATTTATAACTCTAAGTATCGTCGAAAAAATTTTCTTCTGCAATGACAAGTCAGCCTAAGCAGAAGTAGTTAAAATATTGTAGAAAAAATCGGTCACTGAAGTTGTCTGATGAGCGTTATTAAGCATTGTTGAGCGTTTTTGATCCTGTTTCAGGCGCCTATTCTAAATAAACAGACTATAAGTAGACAAGTTCCAGGTTGTACTGGATAGTTGAGATGAAACAAGCGAGCTCTGCTCGCTAAGATCGCGAAGCGATCTTCAAAGAACTGCGAAGCAGTTCCGGGGGTTGGTGAGCGATAGCGAGCAGGGGGCAGAGCCCCCTAGTTCAATAAAAAATACAAATTTTTTGAAGCAATTTCGGTCCAAAAATGTAGCAGTCAGAGGGTTAAAATCCTTTTGAGAATGTTTTGGGGTCCAAGGGAGGGACTATCCAGAGTGCCCTCCTTGGATACGCGCCTGCTCCACCCTGGAACAGAACCGCATCAGGTTAAGTCTTATATTTTCCTGATTTGAAAAACCAAAGAAAAACTCAAAATCTTTTTTCTACGTCACAATTTCAAGTTCAAGTGGACGCCCCGGTTTATGAACCTCTACGAAAAGACATAACCGCAACAAATTAAGTCTTCAAATAAGCTTCTCAGAAAGATAGTGGCGTAAGTCCGTCGGACTTATTTTAAAGTGATTTACTCTACTTTGGACTTCTGCTGTGCTGTGCTGAAATTATAAAGTAATTATTTAACCTTTTATTTGGTTTATAGTGGTTTCTGGTGGTCAGCGGACCCCTCAGAAAATTTTGGGAGTCCTTGGAATCTTTTGTAGTTTAACTTTGATTTAAACTTAACTACACTGCTGGCCATTAAAATTGCAACACCAAGAAGGAATTTTCTGACGAACGTCAAATTTACATGAAAGGAAGAAGAGGTTAAAATATGCAAATGATGAGAATTTCAGATCATTTTGGCAACGCAGGAGGGAGATACGATATCTGAAGCACTGCATAAAAGGAAAATTGTGAGGGGGATTTCTACTTCGGAAAGTGCTTTATAAGGTTGAATTTTGCTCAAAATATCGTGTAATGACTCCAACAAGAAGAAGACATGCTTACCAGCATGTTTCGGTATTTGATAAAGGCAGGGTCGTAGCCTATCGAGAGTGTGGATTATCGTTCCGTGATATCGGCTGTCGCATTGGTCGAAATCCGACCACTGTCATGAGTCATGAGGATATGGAATCAATGGATTGCTGAGGGTCATTGTAGACGGCATGCAGGATCTCAACGCCCTCGCATGACTAACGAATGGGAGGACAGGCATATCGTGAGGTCGGTACTGCAAGACCGTACAACCACATCACGGACCATTAGTCAGGAAACTGGCATGTTTGCAGCACGTCCAGTGTCCTCTCGTACGGTACGACGACGTTTGCAGAAGAGGGGATTCTCAGCTCGGCGTCCATTACTTCAGATTCCATTGACAATGGAGCATAGAAGAAGGCGGCGACTCTGGTGCACCGAACGACAAAGATTGACACAGAAGTGGCATAATGTCGTCTTTTCAGACGAATCCCGATTTTGCGTGCAATATTCTGATAGCCGTATACGTGTCTGGATGTTACGAGGAGACCGCACATTACTTGCTTGAATTCGATACCGGAATAGGGGCCCTTCACCTGGTGTGATGGTTGGGGCAGCCATTGGGTATACGACCCGGACACCTCTAGTTCGTATTGACGGTAATTTAAACACAGATCGATACATTTCTGACGTCTTACGTCCAGTGGTTGTACCCTATCTTCAAGGCTTACCGAACGCCATTTTCCAGCAAGATAATGCTAGACCACATGTTGCAAGTCGTGTTCTGACCTTCCTCGGCACACAGGGCATTCAATTATTGCCCTGGCCTGCACGGTTTCCAGACCTTTCACCCATAGAAAACGTCTGATCTTGGGTTGCTGAAAGACTGGCCCGCCATCCGTCTCCAGCTATAGGGATTCAACCCCTCTCTGAAATTTTCAAATAAATTCTTGTACTTTCATTTTGTTCTTTAAAAAGTTAACGGCTTACAAGGAGCTTTTCTCTTTGGATCTTTGGATGTTACCAACAGAGCCTGAAAACCACCTAAAACTCTAATTGTGTAGAATTTCCAAAATTTCACATTTTTTCTAGGGTATCCCATTGTAACGAAAATAGAGTACACCAAGGTTTAAATCAGGGTTTCCCAAACTTTTTCATGCATCGACCCCTTGGTAGTATTTTACCTATGCCATCGACCCCCTTTCAAAAATCCGATTAAATTTTTAAGAAAAATTATTTATGAATTAATATCAAACTAAAATTATTCAACTGGTTCCACTCCAACGGTGGATCCAAGATTTGGGATTTTTTTTGGGGGGAGGAGAATTTTCAATATCAAAATAGTCTTCATATAATCTAGAGGGGAGTCTGGGGGTCCTCCCCCAGAAATTTTTTGGGAATTTAAGTCTAAAAATCAGATTTTAAATTCATTTTTTTACACCTAATCCGGATTTCGGATATACATTTTCAAGAATTTAATTTACATTTTTGTAGGATTTTTGCATTTTGACGAACTTTTTACAAAAAAGTTGTAAATAATAGAGTTCCAAGTTCTAAAGGGGGTCTGGGGGATTTCTGGAAGTTTAATCCCAAAAACAGGATTTTAACTCGTTTTGGAGTCGCTATTCCCTTTTTTAACTTCCCCTATTTCCACTTTTTCACTGTTAGTTCTTATTCCTTTGGGGGGGCTAAAGCCCCCTAGCCCCCCTGGATTAGCTAGTGTTCCAGTCACTAGTAATGTACGGTATAATATGGATAATTTATAGGTGATCCAAATAAGCAATAGACTACCAATGAAGCATTAATCTTTCAAAACTTTGAAATTTAAAATTAGTATCTAAAGAAAGTTCAAGGGACCAGGAAAATTCTTTGAATGATCTACAGTAATAAGAAAATGTTTTCATCAGCAATTTTATTTTTATGACTGTTTAACTTTCATTGACCCCCTATCGACCCCTTAAGCTTCATCGACCCCCAATCGACCACTAGAACTTCATCGACCCCCTTTAAACCTTCATCGACCCCCAGGGGGTCGGTACCGACCCCTTTGGGAAACCCTGGTTTAAATAGTTGTGTTAAGTGATTTAAGTGGAATGAGTACTGTCCGACCGCCACGAGAAAAACTTTTGGTGCAGTAACAATATTGACTCGATTGTTATGGAAACTGGTTTTACCTTCAATTTCGGAGGGCGGGTGGTAATTCATAAAAATTTTTTGAAACTGGAAATCTTTTTATGCCATATTTGTGTGAATATTATTTAGATTTAAAATTCTTATTAATTGTTTGTTTTTCTGTCAAAGTTTTCCTCGTGTTGTTCGGACTATTCCCCTTACATCCATAAAAGTAGTACTTGTAATAAGTGCTCTCTTAGATATGAAGGGCTTGGTGGATGAAGGGGCTATGTTACAAGGCCTGTCCCGAAAGTAACGAGACTGAATTCCCTAATTCTGACTGGAATTCAGTCTCATTACTTTTGGGACAGGCCTTGTAACATAGCCCCTTCATCCACCAAGCCCTTCATATATATGTTGAGTGAAACTCCCCATCTCCGAAACTAAAATCTGATTATGGCCCTGTCGTGACTTAGACCGCTACCCTACTAAACAAATAATGGAAACCTAAGTCCATGCCTACCACAAATTTGTGAGTTAGGCCATTGTCTTCCCAAGTAGCTCAAATTCAGTCAGTCATCAATCGACCTCAACGAACGAGCAAAAAAATCTCAAGGCGGAATTTCACGGTTAAGGTCACATCCAAAGTATTTTTTTACTCAGTCGGTTTTTTTTCATCTGTCGTTCTTCTTGCAAAACCAAAATCCTCTCCTCCAGAGCTGGGTCAAGTTAAATTTCAGGTTCAATCTTACCTCGGGCTAGGGGTCAACAAAGACAGCAGCAGGAATGTTGGGTAAAAAGGGGGCCCCTTTGGACTTAAAGAAGGGGCCCTTCCATAGGGGCCTCGGTCAACGGGCAATTTGTGAGCTTATGAGAAAAGTATGAAGCACCTGCTCTGGAGGAACTGACAAAGATTAATTTCGTGTTACATAATTCAGACATGGTGTTATGTCGTATCTCCAAAGCAATTTAGTGCAGCCATTAGCGACGGAATAAATTATGAGATAGGCCCCTATACCACACAGTGTTGTTCAACCTTTACGACAGTGATTTTCAACTTGTGGTTTGTGGGAGGATTACAAGTTTCATTGATTTGGTAGCGATCCTTGGGTATAGAAGTTAATTAACGTACAGGTAAAATTAACATTGCACATATTTCTTTTAATTAATCAATTTATATAACAGTTCACTTTGCAATTTGGATTTATCATCTAGCTTGGTAAAACCGGTAACTTGACCGGCGGTTAACCGGGAGTCAAACTTCTGATTGGTGGAAAACTAATTTCCTTTCTTTAACTGCCAATCAGAAGTTTGACTGCTGTTAAACCGGTCGAGTTACCGGTGAATATGGGCATTGGGTTTATGCTAACACAGAAAAATACAGTTTGAGGTACTTTGACCAGTATAGTATCGTATCTCACAATTTAATATTCTAGTTGTAACATTTTCTAGGCTCCTTCATTGAGGGAACGGAAATATGCGAGTAAATAAACGTAATATTCGTATTAATTATAATTTGTTAATACAAATAGGTTATAGCTCACTTAAATTATATTAATAAAAGGCAAAGCAAATCTAATTTCTAAATCATAACACTGGGGAACAGCCATTTCGTTGTCTTAGAACTGTGACTTGTTTTTGAATCACTTTTGGCCCCTGAATCCAAAAGTAACTGTAGATATTGTCTGTCACGTCAACTTTTTTGGCAAACAGCCCCGCCCCCTTTTTATGTTTTTCAATGACTTAATGACTTTGAATTCGATTTTCAGGGTCAAAAATCATTATTTCAGTCTTTAAATTACACCCGAGAGGACAAGAATGGTTAAAGTTTCTAAAATATGAAAATTTGTGGCCAATGGATAGGTTTAAGGGGTTATTACCCCCCCTAAAAACGCAAAAAAATCGTTAAAAATGATGCAGTTTATTTAACGCTATTTTTTACACTTATTTTTTACGCAATTCCTTTTCAAAAGGTCCTAACCCATCACCAAGGACCCAAATTTAATGAAAATTGGGCGCAACGATTTTTACAAAAAGCGATTGAGGCATTAGCGGCCCCGAAGCACCCGCGGAAGGGTTCGGAATACTATCTCTTTCGCTTAGAGGACGCGAACACCTCAACCGCTTTTAGTAAAAATCATTGCTGCTTATTTTCATTAAATTTTGGTCTTTGGGGATGGGTTAGAACCTTTTGAAAAGGAATTTCTTAAAAAATAAGTGTAAAAAATAGCGTAAAATAAACTCTATCATTTTTATCTATTTTTTTGAGTTTTTAGGGGGGTAATAACCCCTTAAACCTATCCATTCGCTAAAAATTTTCATATTTTAGAAACTTTTACCATTCTTGTCCTCTCGGGTGTAATTTAAAGACTAAAGTAATGATTTTTGACCTTGAAATCGAATTCAAAGTCATTGAAAAACGTAAAAAGGGGGCGGGGCTGTTTGCCAAAAAAGTTGACGTGATAGAAGAAAACTAACAACAGTTTTCTAATCAGTGTGCCCATTGAACTCTAAAACAGCCAAAAAATCGAAGTCAACAGAAATTATGTTAAAAATTGTTCCCCTGTGTAATTTTATCTATCTAATCTATCCTAGATTTACTTCTACACATAAAGAGTTCATAATATCCTTAATTTACTATTTACATGCAATCACACTTGTAAAATGCTGATTGCTTATTGAAATTTTGATCTAACCAGACACGAGAATAACTCAAAAAATTTTGGTAGTTTTTTTGAAACATAAAAAATTATTTTAAAAGTGGTGAGTTAAAAACCTTTTAAGTAGCAAATTCTTAAAACCTGTAACTTGTTTACATATTTTTTCTTAACCAATGTAGTTTAAGTAACTAATATATGTAAAAATTACCCCAATTTTATAAAAAATATTTAAAAAAAAATTTATACTGAAATTTGGCGGAAAATTACAATTACGCCAATACCTCTATAGGTAAATACATAAAAGTTTTTTTTGAAAATTCTTGAAATCACATGTTCCTTAGATCAGAGATGGGCAAAATGTAATCAGATTAATGATTAACGATTACGATTACAAATGTAATCTGATTACATTTGTAATCTGATTACTTTTTCACAAATGTAATCTGATTACATTTGTAATCTGATTACTTTTTCACAAATGTAATCTGATTACATTTGTAATCTGATTACTTTTTCACAAATGTAATCTGATTACATTTGTAATCTGATTACTTTTGCACAAATGTAATCTGATTACATTTGTAATCTGATTACTTTTGTACAAATGTAATCTGATTACAGATTACATTTTGTAATCGTTAATCTGATTACAGATTACAATTGTAATCTAATATAACATATTTTGATTACTTTTTCTGATTGATAATGGTAGGGTGCGAATAGGGTGTATTGTTGTTCCGCCACATACAGGAAGTGGTCCACAACTGACAGGAAATGGTCCAAAATTGACCGGAAGTGCTCCAAAATTGACCGGAAGTGGTCCAAAACTGACTGGAAGTGGTCAACAACTCACCGGAAGTGCTCCGAAACTTCCCGGAAGTAGTCCACAACTTGCCGGAAACGGTCCGCAACTTAAAAATAGAGGTTCGTAACTTCCCGGAAGTGCTCCGAAACTTTCCGGAAATGGTTCCCAACTTACCGGAAACGGTCCGCAACTTAATAGAAGTGGTTTCGTAACTCCCCGAAAGTTGTCCGCGACTCCCCGGAAGTGGTCCAAAACTGATCGGAAGTGGTCCGAAACTTACCGGAAGTGGTCCAAAACTGATCGGAAGTGGTCCGAAACTTACCGGAAGTGGTCCACAACTGACATGGTCCACATTTTACCGGAAATGGTCCGCAACTTAAAAGAAGTGGTTCGTAACTTCCCGGAAGTTGTCCACGGCTCACCGGAAGTGGTCCACAACTTACCGGAAGTAGTCAACAACTGACCGGAAGTGGTTCCCAATTGACCAGAAGTGGCCCGCAACTGACCGAAAAGGGTCCTCAACTGACCGGAATTGGTTCACATCTGACCGGAAGTGGTTCACAATTGACCGGAAGTGCTCTGAAACTTACCGGAAACGGTACGCAGCTTAATAGGCATAGTTCTTATCTTCCCGGAAGTTGTCCGCGGCTTACCAGAAGTGGTCCAAAACAGATCGGAAGTGGTCTACAACTGGCCGAAAGTGGTACACAACTGACCGGAAGTGGTCCACAACTTCCCGGAAGTGCTACGAAACTTACCGACAAGTTGTGGACCACTTCCGGTAAGTCATGGACCACTTCTGGTAGGTTACGGACCACTTCCGGTTCGTAACAGATCACTTCCGGCAAGTTGTGGACCACTTCCGGTAAGTCATTGACCCAGTTCTGGTAGGTTACGGACAACTTCCGGTAAGTAACAGACCACTTCCGGCAAGTTGTGGACCACTTCCGGTAAATCATGGACGACTTCCGGTAGGTTACGGACCACTTCCGGTAAGTAACAGGCTACTTCCGGCAAGTTGGGGTCCACTTCCGGTAAGTCATGGACCACTTCCGGTAAGTAACGGACCACTTCCGGCAAGTTGTGGACCACTTCCGGTAAGTTATGGACCACTTCCGTAGGTTACGGACCACTTCCGGTAAGAAACAGACCACTTCCGGCAAGTTGTAGACCATTTCCGGTAAGTTGTGGACCACTTCCTGTAAGTCATGGACCACTTCCGGCAAGTTGTGGACCACTTCCGGTAAAGGTACCAGAGTAATTGGATTGAAGATTACAAATGTATTTAGACTAAAAATGTAATCAAACTAAAAATGTAATCAAACTACAAATGTAATCAAACTACAAAAGTAATCAGATTACATTCACATTTAGATTACAAAATGTAATCTAACTTCAAATGTAATCAGATTACATTCATTCAGATTACAGATGTAGTTGGATTGAAAATTTCAAAATGTAATCAGATTACAAATGTAATGATTACAAATGTAGTTAGATTAAAAACTGCAAAAAGTAATCAGATTACAAATGTAATGATTACAAATGTAATGATTACAAATGTAATCAGATTATTAATCTGATTACAAAAGTAGTTTGATTACGCCCATCTCTGCCTTAGATAAATACCTGTGCATTGAACTACAAACTAAGCAACATTTAGAAAATTACAGGAGCTATGCTATTTATCGTAAAATTTGTTTTAAAAATATTTAAAAAAATGCCTTTAACTCAATTTGGGCCATAGATACCCCATTTCACGGTAACTAAAGAAATATGTGAGAATCAAAAGGATTAATATATTGATTAAAAAGTATTTAATAAAAACAATAAAGTTAAATAGATAGTGTGTGCTTCTTCAATATTCTGTGAATCAAAAATAAGTATAAATACTGTTATAAGAACTCTCGTTGGTCAATATGAATCTTTTATAGTCAGTACAATGTGTGGTTCCTTAACGGCAGAAATTTATTGACCACTTAAGCCTTAAACTGGATCCTTTACGAACCAGGTTTGATATTCTTAATTTTTTGCCCAGACAAAAATTACAAATTATAAAATTGTTATTTTTGACTAAAAATTGCTGTAAAATTAACTTTTTTGGCTCAGAAAATCCCCAAGATTTGCTCTACACAAGAGTGGAAAAAGGAAAAAAACAATTGACCCCTATAGGCAGATATAGCCCCTGACCTTAGCGAAATCGATGTCCTTTCATTGCATATTTTTAATTAAATTTGAAATTTAAATTAGTTTGTCTTTATTTTCTTATTCTTTGGGCTATGAACTAAGTCCAAATACATTATAAATTTATAAAGTAAAACCCTTTTATAGAATATTACATGATTTCTCCTTTACAGATATTTCAATTAAAAAAATTTTATTTTAACTTATCAACCAAGAATCCTTATTTTTTTAAAACAAAATATTTAAAATACACCCTGAGCAAGTATGTAAGTTTTGTAACTGAGGGAACAATATGTGTTCTTGTGTGTCCAGTATATAATTGTTATCGTTTAAAATATTTATCCTCTTTGATTCAACTTAAAAGGATTTCTCTCCCTTAAACATGGAGAATTTCGTTAAATTGCTTATTTTATTAAAAACACCCAGAAATTAAAAAATTTTTTAAACTAGAATATTTCCTTGGAGATTTAGTTTAGACCTGTCTCATTTTATGTATTTTTGTTATTATTGTTCTTTACAATTTTTTGTGTATTAACTATTTTGTAGTGTGTAACTATTTTGTAGTACCTTTGTAGGCAGGCTCCGGCCTGAACACAAATAAAATTCTATTCTATTCTATTCTAAGTCAATAAAGTTTTTTTTTAATTTAAAAGCGTTTTTAACTTTGTTTTATCCAGTGAATGTTTGACTGCATTTATATTCACTTACTCTATTGATATTCCCATAATGACTCGGTTTCATAACAATTTAATTTTTTTTGTCTTAGAATTTTTATTTTGCTGTGAATTTTTTATTTTGCTAGAGTTTCTTTTTTGCTGTGAACTGTGTTGTTGTTGTAAAGTTTGGGGACATTTGCTTACTCTAGGATGAGCCGCTTCGACTGTAAGAACTGTGTATTAATATTATCATATGTATTGAATTATTAAATATACTGTGTATTTATTGAATTATCAATTAAAATAATTTTTAAAGTTTATTTCATCTCATATTTAATAAGTTTGAAAAGAGAATAAAACAATCAACTTTTTCAACCGTAAAATATTTTTGAATATTAGTTATATTTTCTTCGATGATTGTTACGTATTCTAAATAACTAAAATTCCATAACACTTACACAGTTTTTCAATTTCTTCAAAACTTAGTTTTTAGACTTTTTTCCATTTTTAATCCGACAATTCAGTTGCAAGCTGCTGAAACGCATTTGAAACGTCTTGGGCCTAATTCCATGAAAATCCACCTTAAGCAATTATACGTGGTTCTAAAAATTTCATATTTTCTTCAGAAGGTTCATGAATAGGAAACAATTTATACTTTCAGTCAGTACTTCCCTTTGTATAACATATTACCTAACATAAAAAAATCCTATTGTAGGCAGTCCTGAAAGCACACACCTGGGTTTAAGTGGATAATTCCATTGTTTCTTAATTGAACATCAACCTGAATTTTTTTTAGGTTTTTTGAGAGTATTTTAGAACAAATTTTTTACTTCCTCCTGCGAAGTTCAATGAGGCGTTGCACTCTGGAACTTTTTTCTGGGGAGGAACGTTAAAGATTGGAATTCAAGGGCGTGGTGAAGGAATATTTTTTCTTATGGGCACTAAAATGATAATTTTTGATTGCTTGGGAAGTTGAAGGCAGGTTAAGGTCAGGTTACGGTTTGTAATAAAAAAGCTTATCTAAGAAGTCTCGCAACTAGACTTTTGAGGGTTTTTCTGGGGGAGGGATGTCCTAAAATTTATGCATGCAATATTATGTCCCTTTAAGCATGCATTAGGTATAGGTTAAAAATTTGAATTATGGGTGCAGTTAATGTTAAAATTAAAGTTAAAAATAAAATGATTATCTGTATAAAATATATGATTCTGTATTATATTGACTTTAATATGGATGTATGGTTAATATGGATAGAAAGTAGAAGAAAAGTAACTAATAAGTATTGAGAGACTTCGGGTTTTTTTTTGGGGGGGGATGTCCTAAAATTTATGCATGCGATATTATGTCCCTTTAAGCATGCATTAGGTGTAGGTTAAATTTGAATTATGGGTGCAGTTAATATTAAAATTAAAGTTAAAAATAAAATGATTCTCTGTATAAAATATATGATTTTGTATGTATTAATATGGATGCTTGGTAAATATAGATAAAAAGTAGAAGAACTAGTAAGTATTGATATACTTTGGATTTTTTGGGGGGGCATGCATTAGGTATAGTTTAAATTTGAATTATGGGTGCAGTTAATGTTAAAATTAAAGTTTTTATTTTATGATGTCAGTCACACATAATATTTACTATCTTTTTTGGTTTATTTCTTCTTTTTATGCAGCATTTATTTATTTTTCTATCTTCTTTTAAATTAAATTGTGTTATTTTGTACTTTGTATTTTCTTAAACTTCGCGTTATGTTCGATCGATGTGTTTCGATCGATTGTGTTTGAATCGATGAATTTGTATTGTTTGAATAAATTTAAAATTAAAAAAAATATATATCGATATCTCAAGTAATCACATGAACTAGTTTCTCCAGGTCGGACACCCCATCTTTCGAATCCACCTGCCCTTCACCCCACTTACCCCGAATCCCCACTCAGCCGATTTCCTCCCGTTCTTTTTTTATTCAAACTTCCACCCCCTTTTCGAGTGAAAAAAAAATCCCTACCCCTTGGGTCAAAACTCTTCAGTTCATCGGAAACTTCCGATTTTTTTCTCAACTCCGCAGACGATAAAAAAGCTCCTTCCCTTGCAAGCACCCCTTTCCCGGCCCCGATGTGGGTCACGTGGTGACCCCTCTCGGTTGAACGACCCTGGCAACAGGTGGCAGCTCCGTCGGTCAAGTCTCCCCTTTGGAGGGCCCCTTTCGTGACCTTAACCAGTTCTTTTTATTCCATTGCATAAAAAGTCTTCGCTCTTTTTATTGTTTTTTTATTATCGTTTGTGATGTTCCTTACTTTTTACCTGAGCGTGTGGCAACGACGGCCTTGAACTTTTTTAGCGGTGCCTTCTTCACTATGTGCCAGCAACTTACCTGCCAGTTACCTGCTTTTTAAAAGTATCTTATAAGACAAAGCTTTATTTGGGCGAGTATTACGCACTCTGTATGTGCGAAATATGTATTAAATATCTGTATATGTATAAATATATTATTGTGTATGGATAAAAAAAGCGAAATATGTATTTAAAAATGTGAAAAATAGGAAGATATTACGTATTTTTATCATAAGAATCCTCAAAAAATTAAAATATCTTAAAACTTATTTTTTGAACTAAGTATTTTTCACAGAGTAGGTAGAGAGCTTTTAACAGAGATACCAAACCGCCGTTTTACTCTTAAGATCCTTAATTTAATTCAGCACGCATATTATAATTCAGTTCACTAGCAGCCAATCAGAGAACGGGAAATGTATTTGATATGATTTTAACACTGATTATAGGTGATTTGGATTTGAGTGACAGCTTCAGTGGGCGAATGACAGAATTAGCAGGAATAGCGTGGAGGCAGGTCTTGAGGCCGGAAGTTTTTCAATGAGAAAAGCCCTGTTAAAAAAGTTGCCATTAGCGTCTATGGAGATGAACACTCTGTTAAGCTCTATACTCTGTGGTATTTTTAATCATGAATTAGTCATTATCACCTGATTAAAACCTTATCACGTATAAAGTCATCGTTGAATTTTAAAGGAAAGTAATAAAATTCAAGATGGGATTTAATTTTATATCACGAACTTATCTTATATGAAGCATTCACATCATAAGTCCCATTTTTTTAATATCAATAAAAAATTAATCAGTTATCTTGTTTTTTATGATAAACCGTAATCACCGAATTAAAACCCTGCCTGAAACCACCCAGTCGAAAACAGACAATAATAACGATATTTTCGTTTTGAAGGGGTGGCCTTGTTGAATTAAATCACTTCTTAAACGCATTTCCAACTTCTTGAATTGCTATTATGCCATTCCCCGCTTAAAGAAAACCTAGCATTCGAAATTTCCTTCACTAAAGGTCTTATCACTATGGAGCCAGTAAAATTGCTAGCTAAAATGAGCTGTGTGAATATTTTCATCAAAGATTAAACAATCAGTCAGTTAGAATCAAAGGTCGTGGTTTGTCGTTAAATGGACAGTTACAGTCAATTTTTTTAAAATCTTAATGAATGTATTCAAAAATGGCTTAAAACCTCTAAAAAACATTTTAATTTACTTTTCAAAGCCCTAAATTTTAAGTTTTTTTCAACTTAAAAAAACTTCCTTTCTGTCTGAGATGAAACATATTATATTGTGATGATACGCGGGCCTTTATCATTCCGATTTGAAAGACTGAGCTCTAGTTTTTTGCAGCCTTAGAGTTTCCATCTCAAAACGGTGTTTCCCACCACATTTCCAAGAGGCACGCTTGACGTCACGTTGTTAGGAGCTTTCTGTAGTAAAATATCTCATAATTAACCGAAAAATATTTTGTGGGAAAAGACAAGCGTTAATTTTTAAAGAAGATAATTTTTAAATTAAAATTGAATAGTACTTAGAATTTTAAGAGATGCCGCAATTCTCCATTCACAACATTACAGTTTAAGTGTGAATTTCCTATTTTCGTTCTTAAGCAGCACGTTCAAGATTCGTCCAATTTTTGTCCTGTATGGTCAAATTTAGTTTACTTTTAGTAGAAGTTACGTAAACTTGACATATTTAGAGCTGTGCTACTGGGGTTAGTAACTGCACAGCCGAGTAACTCTCTTACGCGTTCTCAGATGTTTCTGAAGTGTCAGTGACTGGCCATGGTCGTCCTTGAACTTTTTTCCTAAGGTAAAGAGGGATGGAAAAGGGGATCCTTTGTAGGTAAGGCCGGGTTGAAGTGATTTTTATGGATGTATAAATGGGAGGAAGGCCTGCGGACTATGATACTTTTTTTTGTCGACAAGGGGGAGGAATAAGAGGGATGCTTACGTAGGACACCAAAAACTTGATGATTATTGAGATTAGTTATACAAAAAAACTGTGGGTATTGGACACAACATGTCTACTTAATGATAAGGAAGGAGTTCAAAAATGGAGTTTAAGGTGTTTAAAAATGTGTTTATTTTCGTTGAAAAGGGAAAAAATTAACCGAATTGATATTTAATAATTTAATCGCCACTTAAACTAATTTAATGCATCCTTGACATCAATCATTCCAATTGAGTTTTTGTTTATTTTATCGTTCTTTAATTAATTTGAAGAGCAGTTTTAGCTTTTAAGTAATTTAATTATTTGTTTGTGTCTCAATTAAATGGTTTAGGGGAGAGTGGGGCACATTGGGACATTAAAAGAGGTTTTTAAATTTGTTATTAAGAATTCCCTAAAAGATATTTGGTTCAAAATTGTTTTATTGGATGCGCAAAGGACTATATTTAGTATATTAGTTGTGTTTGAAAAAATACCATTGTATAAAAAAAATTAGTCATTCAATAGAATGTGTCCCAAGGTGCCCCACTCTCCCCTATTATTTAAAGGCTAAAATTTTACGTTGGACTTTTCAAAACCATTGACTTGCTATCTTATGATCTTGTAATATGCAATGCGCCTCACAAGAGATTTTAGCAGTGAACAAATGTTTTCCAATTCTTTCACCTCTCAACACAAAGAGGGAAATTTAAAATTATTTAACGAAAATAATCTGCAACAATTACCAGCTATTGAATTTAATTTAGTATAAATTTACTTTAAATAATTTACTGGTGACTAGCAATAAAAAAGTCGATACAATTAGAGCTGGTAGAGGTACTAATACATATTTTAAAGAAAATTAATTACCCAATTTCATCTCATAGTACGGTTCAATTTGTTAGAGGCTTATCTAGAAGGTGGGTATTTAGAAGTATTCCACGATGGAATAAAAAAAATTCTTTCTGTATAGTTAGAAAGCATTCATTCCCTTATTTTATCCGTTTCATGTATTATAATTTTAAAATATTTTCTTCCTTACACTGGACAAATTCCCCCAAATAGCGTTCTGTCTCTTATTCTTAAAATTACATATACCTAGGATTTGAAACCTATAGTTATAAAAACAAAAACAAAACTCTCAAAATAGGATCAAAATTTTTATTAGCCACTTTTGAAATTCAGTTTCACTTTTGTTTCTAATCACGCGAGGATAAAATCCCCTTTTAAACAGCCATGTGATCACAAATTTTATTGATTTTCCTTAATGATTATTTTCAGAGTATTTTTCAAATCAAGAAATGAAGGGTTTTGAGCACAAGAGCCACAAAGTAACATTTCATATTAACATTTGAGGAACAAACAATCAAACCGTGTTTTCTCCAAAAAAAGTAAAAAATGAATTACTGCTATTTTCATGATCTCCACATTTAACTGCACAAAATAATGCTATTATCTTCAAATAAAACAAGTTTTAACCTATTCTAAAACTACTTACGGCTGTATTCTACACAAACGTCGTAACTCATTCTCATGCGATTTACCCTGTTTTTGGGACTTTTTCGTATTCTACTCCTACTAAAACCACGTTTATTCGGGGTTAATTGTAATCCGGTAAATTTGGCCGGTAAGTTGAATAACAGTGTTCTCGGACAAAGTTTACAATGTCTTTTCATGAAATAAGTACATTATTTTCAGATCAATAGCTCTTGTACATCAAAAAGAGCTCTTAGAAATTAATATTCAACATCTAGATGAAACAACATCTTTATTTTGCGAAGGAACTATGTTTTCTGTGCGTAGGTATAACTGAACTGCAAACAGGCGCACAGCCTACAGTTCGCCGCCATCTTAAATCTATTACTACGATTGTGGATTAATATTTTATTCATTAAAATATTCGTCATTTGGGTACTTGTTATGATGGAATATTTTTCTTTCATTGTAAAAAAGTGTTTTTACAAGATTAAAGGTTTATTAATGTACTTAAAATAGTCTGCTGGAGTTACAATAACCTGAAGTGATTTCATTTAGCTTTTTGATTATAGATGGCAGCACAATGAAGTAAATGATATTTTCATTTTTAACCAATAATATAGGTAGT
The DNA here is from genome assembly GCA_024610705.1 of Tetragnatha versicolor. Classification (NCBI taxonomy): domain Eukaryota; kingdom Metazoa; phylum Arthropoda; class Arachnida; order Araneae; family Tetragnathidae; genus Tetragnatha; species Tetragnatha versicolor. Next base: position 7,076,284 of record JANDEH010000013.1, read on the forward strand.
TTAATCAGTTTTTTTGTATTGTTTGAAGAGTTTTTAGGTCCATGAAATATATTTTAATTATTAAAACTACCTTATAATAGTCAGATTAGTTATTTCTATTAGGACGGACAAAATGGCTACCAAGATTGAGTTTTGGAAAGCCAGTTAAAACCGTGTTTGGTCATCCTAGGCAGTAGAATACCGATTTTCAACACACTCTGAAACACAATCTCATAGGGTTTCACTTACCACGCGATTAACTCAATTTGAGTAGAATACGGGTGTTAGAAAATTGATGTTTCAATCAAAAAGTGTTTCCTACAGAGCCTGTTTTCAGTCAAACAGGGATTTATCCAGTCACAGCCAATCATAGCTGTTCTTACTCGTCACGTGACCCACTCATTTGTAAGAATAAAATTGGTGATGTAAAAATATTGGTGGGGACTTTTTGATATGAAATCACCTAATGTTTATTTTAAAAATTTACATTGTATATCAGAAATAAAAAAATAGTTTTTAGGAACAGTAGGATTAATTTTTTTCATTAAAAAAGTGTTTTGCCCATGTTGGAAACATTCAAATCATGTTTCCTCCTATGTGTTCGATCAAAACGTGATTTCTCCAAATTTCAAATGCATTTTTTAATAATTAATTTTAAGTTTTTAGGTAAATTATGACTACAAATCTTCTCAGTTACTCGTTATAGAACTAAACAAACGACAATTAGGTTTTTAAATTAGTTATTTTTAAGTTATTAGTTTTTTGTGTTTCCTGAAAATTTGTATTTGAAGGAGAAAATATGGTTTGATTGTTTGCTCCTCATTTATGCAGGATTTTGTTTGCGAACTAAGGGGTAAAACACAAAAGGGCCTAGTAACCGTTTTTGTAGATTAATTGAAATACTACTAACAGGTTTTAACCCATTAATGCCCAACCTTTTATTTTTCTTAAATATTTGGTAAAAACATAGTAAATAGTGGAAAATAGTGGACTGGAAAAATAGTGAAAAAAATTCCAGGTTAATATTTTAATTTCTACACCAAAATTAAAAACGTCCCTAAAAAAACCTTAAAAAACGTCCCTATGTCAGGCACGAATGCCCCTGTGTTTTTTCCCTATAGTAAACGCATGGTAGAAAACTGTTTTAAAGCCTCAAAAACATCTTCTACCTTTTTAGGTGCATCAAAAGTGATCGGAACTATACTGTAACATGAATATGAACAAAAAATATTAATTATTTATCCAATTAACTGTAAAATGAACCTTAATTAACGTAATTTGAGCACTATTTATGCTCTATAACACACGTTTTTTCCTCCCAAATCTATATTAATTGCAAATAATTAAGATTTTTAATTGAAAAAGGCATTCTTTGTTTATATATTACCTAATATTAAGTAATAATTACTTTTACACACCTGAAATCCATCAGAATATCTCAATTTGTGAAGATTAGGCCTTTCAAATGCCCTTACTTTTTTTCATTTTATTTAAATTTATTGTGCGGAACACAAATTTTCCCCCAATAATCAAGCATTAGTGGGATGTGCATTAGCAATCCAGATGATATACATTGATCTGCAGTATAGACACAATGATTAGCGACATCTTATTAGAAAAAAGCCGAAAATTTATCACAAAAGTGACTTTTTTTGCAATTTTAATGACAAAAAGTCATTATAATTAATTAATAACACTGGCACACAAAAAAAAGAAGTGGAATGAACTTTGGACCGGACCTACCTACCGACATGTATTTCGACCCGCTGAATCTGAATTTCAAGTCCGTTTGGCCCGGTCACCCTCCAGTTTTGAGTAAAATGCAAAAAACCTCAAAAAAAGGCCAAAAATTGCAAAAAACTGCAGTCACAGCTGTGAAAAAATTTTTGTGGACCCGGATCACGTATGATTTTTGTGTATTCTAAATAACTGAATCTAAATCTAAAAGTTAATTAGCCCGGTGAGCCGTCCAAATTTGAAAGAAAAAACGAAATGAACCATGAAGTTAGTCACCAGTTGAAGTTTTTGAGAAAAGTTTACAAGTATAGTTAATTAACATACTTAAAAACTTTTCTCAAAAACTTCAACTGGTGACTAACTTCATGGTTCATTTTTATTTTTTCATGGTTCATTTCGTTTTTTTTTCAAATTTGGACGGCTCACCGGGGTAATTAACTTTTAGATTTAGATTCAGTTATTTAGAATACACAAAAATCATACGTGATCCGGGTCCACAAAAATTTTTTCATAGCTGTGACTGCAGTTTTTTGCAATTTTTGGCCTTTTTTTGAGGTTTTTTGCATTTTACTCAAAACTGGAGGGTGACCGGGCCAAACGGACTTGAAATTCAGATTCAGCGGGTCGAAATACATGTCGGTAGGTAGGTCCGGTCCAAAGTTCATTCCACTTCTTTTTTTTTGTGTGCCGGTGTAATTATTAAACTTGAAACAAAAATATAACCGAAATATATGTGCATAAGTAATAAATATAGTAAAATAATTTATTTATTCCTTTTAATTAATACAAATTAATTAATTCCTTATAATTTAAGACTTTTTATTCCATTAATTTAGCAGAAATAACAGTATTTTCCAAAAAAAACGATAAATTTATTAGCTAAAATTAAAGTAATTTTATAAATATCAGGTATTTAATTCATTTCATAAGAATCGAACGCGTTTTTATGAAAAAATAAGGAAACACTAGCATTTCACTATGGGGAAAACCACAGGGGCATTCGTGACAGACGTCCCTTTTTAGGGACGCTTTTCGAGGGTCCAAAATAAGGTCAAGATAAAATATTTTGGAAAAATAAAAAAAACACCCCAACTGATTTAATGTAAAAACAGTAATATATATCGGCATTGAATTTTTTAAAAATAATTCTAATTAAAAATAATTCTAGGATTTTTAAGCTTTTTCTTTTAAAATTTTTAAAAAGGCACTTTTCTTAGAAATTCTATTTTCCAACTTTAAAAAAAGTGATTTTTTTTTAAATTCTGCTTTCTTCTTGTGTTCGTTATGTTCTATGAAGATCAGAGATACATCAGTGCAAATTTTGATTCAAAGGAAAAATTTTTGTAGAAATAGGAAGATTTTTAAAAAACGTCCCTAAAAAGGGACGTCAGGCAGTAATGGGTTTAAACCAGGCTTGTCTAAAGTGCGGCCCACGGGCCGCATGTGGCCCAAAAGCCTTTGAAATGTGGCCCAAACGCAAATTATGAAAATATTTAAATTTTTATTTTTAAAAAATGAATGTGTGCAATATTTTTCATATAAATCGATTCGAACTGAAATAAAAATATTTATGGAAACAAAAGGGGAACCCCCCTGTGACTGAATTTAAAGGCGAAGATTGAGTTTTAGATTCAGCTTTTTTAGTAGACTTAACAGAGCATTTGAATGGTTTAAATTTGAGACTTCAAGGGAAAAAGATCAATTTATTATTTATTTGTTCCAGAATCCAGACAATAACAGCGTTTGAAAGAAAGTTAACATTTTGGGCACAGACAAATAAATTAAAATATTTGACACATTTCAGTACTTTGGCTTGCACATAAGCCTGTGAATTGCACAAAATATATGCTGCATTATTTTGGGATTTAATTCAAGAGTTTGAAAGTAGATTTCAAGATTTTCGAAAAAATGAAGATCATTTCAACATATTTTTACCCCATTTTCTCAAAAAGTAAATAAAATACCTTCAAATAGAATGCATTGAACTGCAAAGTGACATTCAACTGAAAGAAAAATTTGCGAATGTTTCTGTACTGGAGTCTTACAAAGATTACCTACCCCGCGATAAATATCCTAATTTTCACCATCATGCTTTATTAAAGTCTTCACCTTTTTTCAGTATAGTACCTATATTTATGAACAAACATCTTGAAAATGCATTAAGAATTGCGTCTATTGAACCCTATATCACTTTGCATGTTCAACAAAAGCAATTTTACAAATTTAAATTAAATATGTACCTATACATACCTAATTAAAATTATAAAAAATTATAATAAAAAGAAGTTAATTTATTTTAATAAAACTACATACAGTAAATTTTTATTTCAATTTGTTGAAAAAATATTGTATGTGTGGCCCAGCAAATTTTTTTTCGTTACAATCTGGCCCTCAAACGGTCACAGTTTAGACACCCATGGTTTAAACTAAGGTTGCTTTTAGACGTGCCAAATGCATGTTATAATGAATTAACTCTTCACGTATGGCTTCTATAAAAGCTCTCTATTAAGAAGTTTAAAGTAAAATATTAATAAGTGAGGGGAAATTAAAAACATGCTCAGAGATATTTTTAAAAACTTAATAAAAAAAGAATGACACATTATATATTATTTAAACTAATAAAAGAGGGGTATTGTAAAAGTTTGATAGTCACATTCAAAATGTTCTGCATCATTTATCGAATTTTCCATGTTGTATTGTCATGTAATATTTACTGTAAGCAGTGTAATTATAAAACATTTTCTGTAGAATAACTTTATAGTTTTGTGAGAAAATGTGAAAACCTTTAGTTGATATTTGTGTATTTAATTCATTCATATTTGTGTATTTAATTCATTCATATTTTAAGTTTCCCACATAATAACGAAACATTTATATCTAAGTTAAAAAAAAAGACAAAATACGCCAGAAAAAGGACCAAAACCGGAGAAAATACAAAAACTCACCAAATTTTTATAAAACATGCTTTTTAGTAAAAAAAAGATTCTTTTTAATTTGCGAAATATTTATCCTATTTATAGAGTTATAGGCAAGTTTTACGTATGAAAGTTAATGCTGTAAAAGTAGGGTTTTACTCATTTTGAACACTCGGTGGGGGATTCTGATATTTCGGGAAGGGATATTGGGTAGTTTTGGTGATTTTCTATTGTCAAAAAAGGAAAATTTCTGAGTTTCGAGGGATATATTTCCAAATCCCCCCCTCTGGCTACGCCCCTGGACACTGAATCGACTGCTGTATGGTCGACCGGTATAATTCGTAAGAACCAAAATTTCTTTATACACCGCACTTGGGGGCTTCAGTGGCGTAGCTAGCCTGGGTGTCACCAGGGGCGGAAGCTCTCGGTGTCACCCCCTTTTGGGATTCGGTTACAAAAAATAAAATTTGCGACACCAGTCTAGAACTGAGGGTCTCAGGTGGAACCTTATTTTATATTTATGGCATTTAATTTATCATATAAAAATTTCAAAATTGAAGGTTTTAATTTACCATTGCCTTTAATTTCCAAACTTTGCAACAACGAGTTTTGATGTAAGTTATTCTTCAGTCCAAACCGTATATAGAAATTTATTTCAGGAAGAGCCCAAAATTATTCCTCAGCATCTTTAATATACATATTTAATAGGTTTAATGTAGCTTCTTAATACATTTTAGGCGGAATCATCGTCATGGAGAAGTTCTAATTATAGGGAAAGCTGTGTATAATAAAGTTCGAACTACCAAAGGGGGGTCTGGGGGTTCTCCCCCAGAAAATTTTAGAAAAATGGACTCAAAAATCAAATTTTTAACTAGTTTTGAGGCCTTTAGCTCGAATTTCGGACACACATTTTTAGGTGGGATTTGCATTTTAACCTAAGTTCCAAGTACAAAAGAGGGTGTGGGTCCTCTCCCAGGAAATTTGACCCTAAAAACATGATTTTAATTTGTTTTTGTATACAAAGTAGTCCGAATTTCGGGCTCCCCCCTTTTATACGCCCTTGGTCAACATATTCGGATAATTCAATCCATTGGCGTATAGGGAAATTTCTATCGAGAGGGGCTTAAAATATTATTCCTAAAGCATTTTTAATAGGCTCAATCTAGCCAAAATTAGCATTTTGCGGAATTTAATATAAAAAATTGCATTTAATAGAGTTCTAAGTAATCAAAGGAGGGGGTCTGGGGGCCTTCCCCTAGAAAATTTTTTGAAATGTGATCTTTAAATATAGTGTACAAACTTATGTTTGGATATTTGTGACACTGGGTGACACCCCTGATAAAACCCTTCTTCCTTCTTGTGTGGGAAAAATTTTCAAACGATGACTAGCGAAACTAGAAGATGAAACAGTTGGGGTATTCAGATTTTTCCTGAGGTAAAATGTGGATTTAAAATTTACTCATTTAAGATTTAAATAAATATCTGATGGATTTTTTTCTCTGCCAACCCTTTACCTTGGTTTTTAAAACTATTTAAAATAGAGTTTGAATTTGAATGACACCTCCCAGCTAGCTGAATGGGTGACACCCGGGTTGAAGGGTTTATTATTTATTTAATGTTTTTTTCGCTCAATAAAAACATTTATGTGTGATCGAGAAAATTTGTATCATCTAAATAAAGCTCGATGGGTGACACCCCAGTTCATACCCCTAAAAACTGTTAATTATTTAAATCAATTCTTACACTTATATTTCATACGTTTACATTTAAAAGTACGTTCGAAATTTTTAAGCTTGGGTGGGTGTCACCCCTCTTAGGTAGCCAGCCAAATGAGTATTTTCCAGGATGATAATTTTTTTGGTTCAAGGAAGGCATATTTACCAACTTAGGGCAAAATTCGAAGACTTCGGTATCACTCTCCCAGATAGTTTGAGGGTGACAACCGATTTGCTAAACCCTAATTTATTTCATTGGTAGAATGAATTCAAAAATTTTTTTCAAGGGAAGCATACAACTTGAAAAAAGTGCCAAGTTCACTAGTTTGGGTGTCACCCCCTTCGGGGTGACACCCGGGGCGGACCGCCCCCCCCGCCCCCCCGTAGCTACGCCACTGGGGGGCTTATCGAAAAGTTGGCCCAGGAGGGTTGCTATGTATCCCCGAGAATAGCCTAGAAACATTTGAAAAATTGCTTTCATCACACTAAATTTAAAATTTTCCAGTTTAACAATATTGATTATTTTGTAAGTTATTTTATTTTGTATTATTCAGGAATATCATCAGTTCAAGAATTCATTCCGGTCTCTCTTTTATTGTGCCCACATAAAATATCCTTTACTTTCATTGTTAAAAACTCAGATCATATCAATTCAAATATTTTCTTGATCCTTTTCTGTACATTCCCACAGTTGCTGCACGGACTAACACATTTATCTGCTGAAAAACCAAGCACAAATTTCGAGAAAGATGTTTCAAATATTTCCCCCATCTTCCGTGTTTTCTGTGTCAAAGCCCACATAATGGCATAATTAGGGAGGTGTAATTTGTGACACAATTCACAAAACAAGGCAATATAAATAATCGCATCTCATCCATGTTTGCTCACCCCAGATCTGCCTTGTGCCTTTCGCATTTCTTCTCATCTATTAGCGTCATCTGACGGTGAAAGTATGAACTATTTGAAAAACTGAATTTCTAATCGATTTTGCTGCCATCTATGAAACATCCTAACATTTAAAACAAATATTAATTCATAACCTTTAATTTGGAATTTTTGAGGCTAAAATCTCTCTATTCTAAAAAAAAGTTTTTGGTGAACGGTTTCCAGAGAAAGGCTTTTTAATTACTGAACCAAATGACACATATATGGTATCAAAATGTCCGAATTCTTTCCGGATTTCCGAGTAAGCCCTTCGATTTTTCAAAAAAATTCTTAATTTTAAAATATTTCCATTTTTTTAGATTTCGGATAAGGTCGCAGTTACAAAGCAAGAAACTATGAATTTTAAAACAATTGAAAATATATTTCACTGGTTTTTTAACATTCAAATACATTAAATAATCATCTTTCTATTTATCACACTAATTTAAAAAATATATATTGGATTCTTTTTAACAATATTTATATTTTTGCTGTTCAAACGATTTTAATTATATTTAAAACTAATGTATAATTAATTTATCTTTTATTTTTAAATAATTAATTCATATTTATATATTTATCTTTGTCGTTGTGGCAACCTAATCATTACTATATTTACAATAAAATATAAACTCGCTTTCAGAAACTTTTGCATTTATTTATTACAATAATAATTATTTTTATATCCTTTTGAAAGTTATATTATTTAAGGTAGTAAAAGGTAACTTTTTTTCATAATGCCAAAACGCAAAACTAGATATGGCGGGGGAATGTTTTAGAAATAAAGATAAAAATCGAAAGTCAGAACATTCGTGTCATTGCTATGAAACTGACACAATTTCGATGTTTATTTGTTCTCATGAAGCAAAATTCTAAATTTTCGTGATGTTTACGATAATTACTACATTTTCACAGACAATCAATGAAAATCATTACAAATTTTAAGAAAGTAAAATTTATTCCGGAGATGTTTCAGTGCTTCTGAATGGATCTGTGTGAGAAAAACATTACCTTGGGGAAATGGTAAAAGAAAGTTTACACTGCTATTTTACTAATTTTCTTGGAATTAAATGGCGATCCGCCAATTCATATTGCCATAAAGGAACTGTTAAAATTTCGCCGCTGAATGAATATTCCCCTTTTTTGAAAGAATACCCCAGAGAAGTAGTTCCCCTGTTTTAAGAATGTTTTATAAAATGAGTAAGTGCTGTGAGCTGTGTTTTGTGAGGATGGCAAAGAGATCCTTAAGTTTCAGCGTCAGCAGTTAACGGGGGTTGGCGAGCGATAGCGAGCAGGGGGCGGTAGCTCCCTAGTATTTTAAAAAAAGGAATTGTGTTAGATAATTGCAATTAATAACTGTGACGTTAATAGAATAAAAAAACATGTGTTATGTAAAATACTGTACTCACGAAATAGTTCGTTTAGTTAGTTGTTGAGTAGTTTTAATATAACTCAACTATTCTGCACTTTTCTAATCTTATAACTTTAGTCTCATATATTTGAGAATCGAAATTCAAGGCCATGCATTTTCAAACTGCTTTAATTAATGAATGATAGACAATCTTTGTATTTCAGATATTCAACTTTTGGATAAATATTTCTAACAACAAAGCTACTGATACTGAATCCTTCTTTGACTAAAGGGTGAGTGAGCGAAAACCATCCCCAATTAATCATGTGATTATGTAGTTTTTTTGAGCATATATTAAACCATTTAACATTTTTAATTGCAAATGTAATCCATTCCCACCGATGTAAAAACGGAAATTCTGAAAAAATAAATGTAGCTCTTTGCTTTTGCCTTTGTGTGTGTAGATTTTACTCTTTTCTTTTCAAATAACTTATCTAATTCTTCATAATAAAGTTTGATAGCTCTGCGCATGGAGCATTGATAAAAAAATGCAAAAACAAATAACCAATGGCCTGTTAATTTAATTTCACTGGTTAACATCATTATGTGTCCTCGGTAGTATAGTGGTCAGTATCCCTGCCTGTCACGCAGGAGACCGGGGTTCGATTCCCCGCCGGGGAGGATACTTTTTGGTGTTAATAATATGTGGCACAGCTACTAAGAAATTATTCCATGTACAGATTCAAAATTTATATAAAAACAACTGTGTAAAAATTTTACTGGTGAGAATTGAAAATATAATTGTGGCTGTGCAGTAAAAAATTCACGTTTTTTTACAAGAAAAATATGAATTCGAATAGACTAGTACATAAAAATTTTGCACTATAAAATAATAATGGTCACAAATGCAAGCAAACAGCTTACTTTAGTGATAGATTAGGCTTATTACTGTTCGTATTTTACAATTGTAAGATTTGCAATAAGCAATAGTTATTGATTTCTCCTTTTACAGTTTCACTTGCAAGGCAAACGACTTCTTTTGGTTAAACTTAGAATTATTTCAGACATTTTGGAAAAAAACACAATTTCACTCTGATCATATTCCCGCTAATTCAATTTTATTTCGAATTTTTTTCCTCTTATTTCCAAATAATAGAACAGCGTATTTTATTTCTCTTATTTTCGAAATAATTTATTCATCAGAAAAATAAATATCTCCTCTCTTTTTTAAACAAGTTATTTATTGTTTGCTGTCCAACTCATAGAGATATCGACGCAAAAAACTTCCTTAAAAAGAGAAATGAAAGCTTGACAGACAGAGAGCCCACCTTTAAATTTGTTCCTACTATATTTGATAGATGGCGACTGTATGCCTAAGCGATGGAGAGGTCGATGGATGGAGAATACCCTTGTAAAATGATGAAGCTGTTGTAGCAGTGCCTGGTTGCAGAGGTGCAGGCCCGTAGCCAGGAATTTCCCTTTGGTGGGGTGCCCACTTTTTCAGGGGGGGCAAGGGGGTTTTCTGAAGGTACCATAGGCGTAAGTTCAACTGTTTGACTAGGGGACAAAGACAAAACCCATAAGACCCTCAGGCCTAAGGAGCTGTTACAAGACTTTTGTTTAGGGAGGAGTTAGTCCTAAATGTTTCTAGTAAAACCTTTCCTGTTATCTAAAGTTTTCCTTCTTTAAATTTTAGAAATTTAAAGCTTAAATTACTGTTTTAGTCCATTTTTAGATCCTTTGGGTTAATGTATAGAAGGAACTGTCCATGTAAGCTCCAGAATTGAAAAGGGAAACTCGAAAATCGAGGTGGATCACTCCTTGTTAATCTTTAAATAAGACAATTTTATAAAGGGTGTCAATTTTCCCTAACCTCCCTTTTCAGTCTGCTAGTGTATTTAAAAGTTTATTTCTGTAGGGGGGCTTAAAATATCTGTCAGCTCCCTCCCATGCATATTTAACAGATTTAATGTAGTTTTTTATACATTTTTGGGTTTGAATTTTTCGCCCAAAAGAACTTAATTAATTCGTGTGATCTGTTCTTATATTAATATAAGGAAAATTTTTTTTGTAATAGTGGGGATACAAGGTGAAAGGGGGGTCTGGGGGACCTCCCCCATAAAATTTTTGAAAATTTGACCTTAAAAAACTGAGTTTTAACTTAGCTAGAAGTGAATTACTGGTGTTTTAGAAGGGGGCAGCTGCTCCTCCCTGCCCCCCTGGCCCCCCCGTAGCTACGGCCCTGCAGAGGTGCTGGTTGTAGCCGTTTGGGTTAATTGAGTAGCAGTGGCGCGGACACGGGGGGGGGTCCGGACCCCCCCCCCCCCCCAGAGGCTGAACTAGCTCTTTTAGATCATGTATTCTTTTGTAGGAAAATTATGAAAACTTCGAATCCCCTTCAAGATTTCTCTGGGAGAGGGACCGAGTTCGGACCAAATAGTACCTCATTTCCATTATTTTCACAAAGAGAACCAGAGGCGCATCCATGGGAGGACCAACGGGAACACATCTCCCCAGACGCTGGTGGATCCTTTTTTAATTGTTTTCTGGAAGGAAAATTTGAAATATTCATAGAACTTGATCAGTGACGCCCCCTAAAGGCTGGTGGACCCACCATTTTTTGGGGGAAGAAAAGATTTAAAAACGCAGAACCGGGGGTTTCAGTTTTTAAATAATTAAAAACACCTTCACATGCATCTTTATACTTTTTTGTAATTCTTTATGTCTTGGAAATTTATTAACTTCCTGATCAATCAAATAATTTCATTCAGCCTTGAGCTGCATCCAGGGGTTGTAGAGGTATCGAACCCTCTCCGCCCTCGAAATTTTAGCGTTAATGTTTATATTGTTTCCTTGCTAAAAGTGCGGGTTACAAAAAGATCTTTGGGTGCATTCCAAGGAGTCTCAAAATTATTTATAGTACTACATATATAAGGGAAAAATTAATTAATTCTCTTGGGGGGAGACCCCCCAGCCGCCCTCAGAAATTTGGAAGTTGCATTGTTGTCTATTTATGTTCTTTTTTAACTATGCGGATGCGGCCTATAAGGAACGACTTTTGGTATGTAACCCGAAGGGCTTTTAATGAGTTTAAAGTTTAATTTGATGGGTCAAATTTAAAAAAAATCTTGTGGAGGACCCCAAAGCCCCCTCCCAAATTTTGATGTATATTCATTTATTGCGTTTTCATTTTCTTTGAAATTTCAAAAGCTATCTTTTTTAGTGCAACTCAAAAGGTCTCAGAATGAGTTTAAAACTTACCTTTGGGTGTCAAATTTTTAAAATTTTTTTGGGGAGGACCCCTAATCCCCCTTCCAAAATTTTGATGTATATTAATTAACAGTAGATTTTTCTTAGAAATTTTATGGCTTATATCAGGAGCGGCGCTCTTTATTATTAACCCAAGATAACTCAAAATGAGCTGAAATTCTACTTTAATGAGGCAATTTTCTTGAATTTTTCTGGGGGAGATCCCCCAGACCCCCTTTCATAGGGCTCACACGTTGTTGCACAAAAAATTTACATTAAGTGCACTTCATAATATTACATTTGCCAGAAAAGTACCACGCATCTTTGGGGGGGGATTTTTTGCATGATTTGTCAACTAACTTAGGACCCCCTAGAAGAAATTTCTGGCTGCGCCACTGGTGAGGAGTCCCCTTAAGGAATACCTGATATATGCCTATCCATGGCTGAGTTGGAATGTAATCTGGGCCACGTTGTTACAATACAATGTTACTAATGCTGCTGTGATCAGAGATTCATTGGATTAAGGAAAATATTTATTGGGAAACAAAACTACCTCTCTTTTTGACGAGATTAAAGATTCTGACGTAAATAATTATATGGTTAAGGTATCCGACTGGTCTAAAATCCTCGTTTTTTTCAAAAAATGTGAAAACCATTTTATGATCAATTCTTGAAGCCAGTTTAATAAGGTTTCCAAAAATGTCTTACTTTTTATCCTAGCTAAATTAGAAAAAGAGTTACACCAATTTTAGTATCCAAAAAGCTATCTCATACTGTGGCCGGAAATATTTTTACACGCGTTTTGTGAGGAATGGTATTTTTGAGCAGTAGGGTTCACGGTAAACGTGATTTCTCCTATACTATTTTAAGTATGGTTACAAAACTTTCCGAGTTTGTTGTTCATATTATTATGAATGTTTTGTTCTATTATCTAAAGCCAGTTCCTAAATAAAACTTTTTTTCAAGTGGTTTTGCATAAAAAATCGGATTTTTTCGGTAAATTTCCATAGAAGGTGGTTTTGAACATTTGTATCTCTGAAACTTGTGTTAATATGGGAATTTTTGTAGTTCACAACACAGATGTATATATTAACTTCAGTTTTTCCAAACAACCTGTTTGTATCTTATTTGGAACTTTTATAATCGTGTTTGGCGTAACGTGAAAATTTGCCTTTATTTTCGTACAAATGTCTCAATATTTTGAAAAATTATTTTAAAAAAATTTTGCTTTTTAGTTTTTTTGTAGTTTTGAAACATATCCTATTACAAAATAACCTTTTAAAATTTATTTAAGCAATATTTAAAAAAAATGTCTCCTAGACCAGTCGGATACCTTAATGCCGGGGAACCAACAACCGGCTCTTAAACCAACAATATGTTTTTTACACGAATTTGAAAATGCTCGGAACCAAATTTTTTATTTGAGCTTAATTTTTAACCTTTAAGATGCCTCTTGAGAGAACAATAAGTGTACAGTCATTTTAGCAATTTAAGTTTTTTTTTCGTTGATTTTCAGCTGCAGGATGTGATGTCACAACTTTTAAACCCCCTCCCTCCCCCTTGTCACAAATTGATTAACCTGGTCACTCAAAAGAATGCAAAAAATGCCGTATTTTTATCTGTTTTCTTATTGATTTTTAAAAAGGGGGCTATGCTAGACTTTTGATTCACCCTGTATATTTTCTCATGATACAAACGGTCTACTACAATTCGGCGCGGCCGTTTGGGCGCGGGGCCGATTCGGCTCGGCTGTTTCGGTGCCAGAAATAAAATGAAAGTACATATAACTCTTTCATAATCCTTCTAAAAATTAGATGAAAGAAATTTTGCCTCGTGCCGAAACAAGCCGGCGCCCAAACGGCCGCGCCGAATCGTCCCATTCCGTGGTACAAAGCCATCAATTTTCAGCTGTTCTATACATAATAATGTTTAATATTGACTGAAAAACTTGTCATTCCATGCCGAATCACCTGCGAAAACCTACACCTTAAGTTCTCAGATTTTTATGTATTTTTTTAAAGAGAAGGAACAATAAAATGTTTTGTCCAAATCAAGTAGTACTTGAGTTTCAGCTGTTTTAAGTTCTGCAAAATCTTGACTTGGTGCAGACTATTCGGGCTTGTGTTTAATTAACTTTACCTAGATATTTTTATTTCTATATCCGGTCGCTCTGCAAACGTTCCGATAGGTCCACATGCAATGGTGTTTACCCTACAACATGTGACCCCTGACGTCAGATGAAAGTATCCCATTCAGAATCGAAGGACAGAAATAATTTTAGGATTAAAACGATTTGTCCTTGTCAAAATTAGTCTTAAACGTGAAAAAAGCTGTTTTTTTCACGGTGTCTTAAAAAAACGCTTGATGCAAAAATATCTGGTGGAAATTTCCAATAAACTACACATACCTATTAGGAGGAATAAGATATTTGCTCTCATATAGTAAAAAATTTTGTGGGGTTTGGGTTAAGTGGGTAAGGATAAGTTATGGAGCAACAGAAAGAGGTTCTGATATTAATATTCCTAGAAGCACAGGAATATTTATGATAATAGAAATGGGGAATTGCAGCATCTCTTAAAATTCTAAATACTCAATTTTAATTTATTAAAAATTTTCTCCTGATTCCAAAAATATACACTTGTCTTTTCCCCCAAACTTTTTTTAAGGTAATAATGACATATTTTTTAAATGCAGAAAGCTCCTAACAATGTGACGTCATGTGCTTCTTGGAAATGTGGGAAACACCGTTTTCATCGAAACACTAGGCTGTAATAAAACTAGAGCTCAGTCTTTCCCACTGAGCTATAAAACAAACTGGAGTGACTAGTTAGCGTGCCGAAACCGCATCACACAGCGGAAAGGATTTCCATCTTCTTTTAATTTTACCCATCTGTTAGCACAGTTGTATGCACATAATGAAACGACCATTCTAAATTTTGCTCATAATATTTTAAAAAACAGGCATGATCGGATTAAAAGATGGTCATGCTGGGATTGCCCCGATTGCTTTTAGTCCCGAATGCCCCGATTGATGCGAGCAATCGGGGCATTGTAACTTTCCGCGCTGGCACAATCAATCGCTTGTTATAGTATCGGAGGTTGTCACTCCAGTTTGTTTTATAGCTCAGTGGTCTTTCCAGTCTTTCAAAGTGGGATAATAACAACAAGCGGGAGCAAGGCACATTTAACGTCACAAGCTGTTTCAGCTAAGACAGAAAATGAGCTATTTTTAATTGAAAATAACTTAAAATTTAGGGCTTTGAAAGGTAAATTAAAATGTTTTTTTGGAGGTTTTAAGACCTTCTGAACACATTAAGATTAAAAAAATTTGACTGCAATGGATGTTTTCATTTGCTTTTCAAAGCCCTAAATTTTAATTTTTTTTTAATTAAAAATAGCCTCTTTTGTGTCTGAGCTGAAACAGCTTGTGACGTGAAATGTGCTTTGTTCCCGCTTGTTGCTATAATCCCGCTTTGAAACAATGAGCACTAGTTTTTTTACAGACTAGTGTATCTATGAAAACGGTGTTTCCCACATTTCCACTGGCACATGTGACGTCACATTGTTAGGAGCTTTCTGTATTAAAATATGCCATAATTACCTTAAAAAAATTTGTGGGGAAAGACAAGCCTATTTTCGGAATCAGGAGAGAATTTTTAATAAATTAAAATTCAATATTTAGAATTTTAAGATTTGCTGCAGTTCTCCATTATCCATTCCTAGTAGCACAGCTCATACCAAATATGTCAAGTTTATACGTAACTTCAACAAAGAGTAAACGAATTTTGGCCGTACATGAAAAAAATTGGACGAATCTTGAACCTTTGTGCTGCTTGGGTAGAACCACATTATGAAGTATGCATATTTATTACATAAATTTAATGAGCGGGAGGCCACTTCCCTGGCAGATGCCAATGCTCTGGTCAGACTCAAGCTAAGAACCCCTACAACAGTTAAAGCTAAAAATCAAATCACACAGCTAGATATTGACAGAAAAACTGCAACCACAATCACAAGGCTCAGGATGAAACACCACAAGAACATGAAAATATCTCCTGATGGAACTAAAAACTACCAAAAATGCAGTAATTGTCCAGATGTTGAACTCACACCCAAACATATCTTTGATTGCCCAGCTGTCGCTGCAGCAATGCACAGCCTAAACTATTATTTGGCTAAACTTTATTGGCACTTAAGTTAAGGTGATTTTTAATCAGAACCACTTTCTAATTTTTAACGATCCAAAAAGACCCTTTAAACCCCAAACCCCACTAATTTTTTTCACTGTTTGAAAGCAAATTTCCTCTTCTTTCGATTAATGCATAGTTTATAAGAAAGTATTCATAGAGATTTGTGCTTCATGCTTTTTTGTGAGACACTATGAAAAACACGTTTTTCGTGTTTAGACGACCTTTTAACCACGATAAAATGTTTCAAATTTAAATTTTGCTCCACCATTTTATTTTGTAGACTATTGGCTGTAAATAAATGAAATTCGAAGCTTTTACCTACATAAATAAGAATTTGGTAGCGTTAAACGCAAAATAACACGAGCCCGAATCGCCCACTCAAGATCAAGATGGGCTTATCTTTAAACGGCCGAAACTCCGGAACTACTTGACAGAATTGGATAAAATTATTTATTTTTTCTAATCTTTATTCATACACTAAGCATACAAAATTTCATGAAATTCTGAGAACCTAGCCTAGGGTATCAAATTTGGTTTTCGCTGGATGATTTGGCATGGAATGACCCTACCACATTACCAGTGAAGTGAAATTCTTCAAACCCACTCCCCACATTCCTTCAATTTTCACTTTGTGTAGGTGGGAAGGTCCGAAAGCTTCCCCGTAACCATGGTACCGCACAGAAGCGCCGTCTCATTGGCCGAGAGCGACAGGTGGGCGGGGATGAGAAAGTGACGCAGCATGCGGCTCTTTGCTTTCCTTCTGCCCACGTGCAGTTGATTTTCGCCGGTAGTTCAGCATTTTTTCTTTAGCGGTAAGGACGTTTTGAAGGAGTTGGTGTGTTTTGGGTATCATCATACAGTGGAATATTTAACTCTTTGGTGCTAAAAATGACTGCGAACGGTGGATATTTACTGTTATCTTTCGTGTTGTTTACTCTACTTGTTGGTGAGTTGGATTTAAACAAATTTATTTGTTCTACTACAATGTATTTTCCCTTTTGTCATTGAGGAACATGATTTTTGTTTATTTTGTGCTACATTTAGTTTTATTACTAAAACTATTGAAAAGGATGATAAACAATCATCTGAAAATTCTATCACAAAATGTCTTTTCTTTCATTTTTCAATATGTTATCCATACGTTGACTATTGACGTTTTTATGATGGGGGCGATATTATGAATATGAAAAAGAGTGTAAAACGATTACATGTTTTGAAATCGCTTATTAATAACGTTTTGTTGATTGTAGAACTAGTTTTTACTGACCCCGATTTTGAACTTGTGTCAAATAATTTCGTATCCCTTACTATTTCTTATTTTTCACTATGGTGTTTATTAATTTTTATCTCTATTTCTTCAACCAAAAATATATAAGAACTTGGATAAAATAACTTTTCTCTTACAGGAAAAAAAGTCATACATTTTGTTGTTATACACTCTCAAACATTGAAACTTTTCTCATATGTGGTTCTTTCTAAAAATTATTTTACATACAAACATAAAAACTACACATGTAACATAAAATTCAATGATCTAGTAGGCCATGTGGTTACAGTCCCAAATAGTTAAAAAAATTATAGATTTAAAAAACATTTCTTGGTAAAGTTTGAAATAACTATCATAAATTTTCTTTTAAAAAAGGGAGAAATTTTCATGTTGGGTAAAAAAATTCTATGGATATACCTGCCCTCTTTTAGTAAACTAATTTTAGTCTTAATTTTATCTTCCAAAATAGTTTAATGATAAGGGGACATCCATAAATTACATGAGGTGTTTTTTCCAAAATCTGGACCCCCCTCCCCCCTTGGTGAGATTGTGCTGGACCCCCCCAAGTGAGATTTACCTACAACCTTTAAAAATAATTTTCTATCCAATTCGTTTGCATTTTGTGCTTCACAGCTCCTACCTACCTACACTTTTCCATTAATAATAATGTGGGGGAAAAGGACATTAGTCAGCCTAAAAATCACCATAGTATCTTATCTGTGGGTATTATTCCTTTCTAAAACTTTAAAAAAATCGTTTAATTTCGTTGAAGTGAGATTTTAATCGACCCCCCTCCCCCTTGGTGAGATTTTTCCAAACTCCTCCCCCTCTTTTTGACCTCACTTAATTTATGGATGTCCCCTACTATGTGTTTTTATACTAATTTTCATGAATGCTTCATGGTTATAGTTGTTTGTTACTAAAATTAACCAATTTTAGTTTAAATGGTTAAAAATCCTTCTACTTCATATTTCGGTTGCGTCTAAAATAAATAATGCAGCGGATGTTGTTAATATCTAAGTGGATATAATCTACTCAGATTAAAGCATTAGGGGAAAAAATTGACCAAAATAATAAGAGCAAACTATCAACACACAGGATCTCCCTCTTAAAAACACCTAAAAATAATAACATCCTCTTCCCATTCTCCTTCGCTAAGAAACACGTTCCAAATTGTTTCGAAATTAGCCGTGTAAAGGGCGGAATGTTCTCAGAATCATTTTGAGAGAGAATTCCTTCTTTTTTTTTTCGTTATTTCGGTCCGATTATTTCTAATTTATTTTAACGACAGCAAAATCGTCTTTCTCCGGGCCAAGAAGAATCGTAATGGTGAAATTATGCCGGTTCTTCCGTTGTGTACCTTGTTCCAACAGTTTAATGAAAAATTTGAAAGTAATCTTAAAATTTGACCTACTAACTACACTTGTGTACAAAAGTTCAGGGTAATTTGATACATTGGGGCATATCACATTGACACAAATCTTAGCTCCTGTAATGTAATGGTCTGAGTCCCTAGGCATTAGTCGAAACAAACACATAATAATATAGTTACCCTACCCCCCACCCCAATGAAGGATCAAATAGCTAAAATCTGCCCTGATGAAAATTGAGGAGGTTCTTCTTAATATCATCTTAATATTATGTTTAAAACTATTCCATGCGCTCAAATTCATGCATTGAGTTCAGGAGTATAGTATTCATTACTGGGAATTATTAGCTGAAGACTCTCACATTGACGTTTCTGCCGAATTTGTATGGAACTCCATCAAATATCATGACGAATATCAAATAATGGTAGGAATTTCATTGATAAGGAACAGAGATTTGAGTCATTATTCCAAAAATAAAATTATTCTTAATTTGTGGAATCGAGTGTAGAACAGGGATTTCCAGTTGGCGACTAGCCGTGTCTTTTCACGCTGCCCGCGAAGCCCCTCTGAAACTTCTCCAAAAGTAGCTCAAAAACACTTTAATTCACTAAAATTTAGAATACTGCTGTTTTTGGACTTTCTGGACATTTTTGGCCTCATGGGGATGACCAGATGGGGATTAGTCCCACCACCACCACCAAAATTTAAATTTTTTGAAGGAGGATCTATGGACCATCCTTTTATAGAATTCAGTCGTTTTCAGTGTGAAAATGAGAAGTTTAAGGTTTCGGGGTAAGCCAGTATACCCTAAAAACCTTGCAGCATGGGGTTATGGGGCTTAGGTTAACCTTTATCACAAGGAGAACCATATTGGAGTGTTAAAAAATGAGGCGAAATGTTTTTCTGAAAAATTTTAATCATATGAAATCTTGATTCCTTTTTATAATCAATTAAGTTGTGTTAAGAAGCACAAAGAATGATAAATATATGGGTAAGAGAAACAAGGAGAGGTAGAAAGAAAAATGAATGTTAAAAAATTGAAAGATACTAAGGTAAATGTGCCATGTGGGTATCATAGTGGACACATAAAGGAAAATGTCTGCTTAAATTCTCAATAAATACCAACCTATTTGCTTGGAAACGGTTATCCTCCTATATTTAGGTTAATTGGATCTTCATCTTTCGATTTTACCATTAAAAATTTTAATCAGATTGGGTAAGGTATTTTTAATTAATTTTTTAAAAGTACTCCAAATTGCATCTATAGTGGCGACATAGATGTAGCTGTTGTATCTATGGTGGACACCTCTTGTATCTAAAGTGGACACCTCTCTTTTTCTGCCTATATGAGGGGGTTTATGCATGAAATTGAGTAGATATATATAGTCGTTTAGTTCTAATTAAATCTTCCTTCCCAACTAAATATATTTTAGATCAAATCAAATTAGCTTTATTTCATTTAGAATAACAGACTTGATAGTTTCCGGTTCAAAGATTACGCTGTAGCTGATTTGAGAGGAATTTAGCATGTAATTCAATGTTTTTGAAACCTTGGTTCCCGAAGCCAGAATGAAATCAAATTAATACAACACTCATTTTAAAGCACAATCAACAGTTTATGAAGAAAAACTATTTCAAATTAAATATTATTTATGTTTCTTTTAGAAGCCATTGCGGTGGCCACTATTGGAAAATCTAAGATTTTGTGTTGGTAAAGTGGCCACCCCCATAAATCCTCGAAAAGTCAAACTTTTCAAATACATTTTATTCCGTGTCATTCTATACACTCGTCTTTATCTCAATATAAATTTAAAAGCCAATCAAACGGTAATAAATACAAAAAAATCAGTTCCGACATACCCGTTTCCTTACGCGATTGAATAACAAAATCAATTTTCAGTCACTCGGCCAATGTTGTTATTTTAAAATATTTAAATATCCTTCCCATGCTGATCTGTGGTGTCGGTGGTAATTTACCAGCTTACCTGATTACACAATCTACTATGCCCATGAATTTTGACGCTGTTTAATGCCTCTAACTCGTTCTATTTAAAATTAATCCACTATACCCACATTTACCTTACATGATATGTCAAAACTTGATATGCAGATCTGTCATGGTACTTGATTTTCATTAACCACCACGATGGAGAACGAGTAGTTTGTACGATCTGTGGATGACGATATATACACCACCTTAACTGCAATTGTATCAAATGTTATTTATTAAATAATATTTAATTAATTTTCTGGTGATTATATAGAAATAATTGAAGATGTAGTGTTTTCATTAGTCATCTTTTATTAATGGAACCTGGCGGTTAAACAACACTGACATCAACACAATTATGAACAGATTTTTTAACGTTTTTACTAACTCCTTTTTCACTTCACTTTGCTTGATTGACCAGAGAAAACGCTGAGAAACCATTTTATTTTTTATGAATAATTTAGTAAATTATTCTGTTACTATGAATAATTTCAACCAGATATAAATTTTTAAGTAACTAAAAGTAGATTTGTTCTAGTTTATTAGGCACTAAAACATATTTTACTGGAATTTCCATTAATTATAAATATAATACTTATGCTTAATTTTTAAAACTTGTCATACACTACATAAGGGGAGAATTTGATAAAAATCGAGTTTTTTTATATCTAATGCTAGTTTGCGTGAAAATGAAGATGGTTTTTATGGACCGAATGCAGCTTCTCAAAAGCGTTCGAACCAACTAAATAATATTTTTTATCCTAGTTTTTAAAATTAAGCTCTTAACCAAGATCTGGTTGTGTACAAAACGTGAACAAATCGCCCCATTTGCACTTAAAGAAATATCAGCATGATCTTTGGAATCTGGAGTATAATGGAAGCAAGTTTTGTCCATTTGCGTCCAAAGGTAGAGGGGATTCTCAAAAACTGACATCCCCTTGGAGAACTACGCGTCTGATCGGATCGGGGGGGGGGGTACCACCCATATAGTTATTAGAAATTTGTCCCTTATAAACATGTATTTAATTTTAACTTGTTTTTGTACACCTGAGTTTGAGGATGGCTTTCTTTTCCCTTTATATGCATCCTCCAACATTAACCCTTTCCATCCTAATTTGCAAGAGATTACTATATTTATTCCAACAGGGTTTGAATATCACACTATATCACTTTAAAGATCACACTTGCTTTCCAAAACCTGCTTTAAGGATTAACATTTGAGTAAAATCGTAAAAAAATCGGGCCTGATTTGAGGTATAAAACTCAGGATCAGATTTTGAGTTTTCCGATTAAAAATAACGATTAACCACTTAACAGTTTCCTTTTTTTGAAATTATTGGTCCAAAAAAAAAGCATATTTTTCAAAGCAATATTTGAGCTTAGATTAATTAACTCAAACCAAAAATATAATCGAAACACTTTTATATTATGATTTTAACAATATATGGCCGTTTTTAATCTTAGCGAAAATGCGACAATTTTACTTAAAGTTGGCTTTTTCCGAACATCAAATTCAGCCAGAAAGCCGATTTTACCGATACGGATGGCAAAGAAAACATTTTATGAATTGAATTACTTACAGTATTCTTTAAAAATATATTTTTGAGTGATAAATTTTGAAAAAAATGGTATCAAAAACAATGCTACGTTGCAATCCGGACCATAATAGCGCGCTTTTTGGTGTGTGGGCATTGAAAATAAAATACTGTATGTCTAGCTGGTTTTCTAGCAATAACACAGCTGCAGCGGAAATTGCACCTCCTGATAGAAAGAAACTGATGTCCCCCAAACATTTTTTCTAAAGAAAGGGGGAGAAATCGGTGACAAAAGCATAAAGGAATGCATGTCCAATTGGTGTACTTCACGGTTGAATGAACAAAATTGGTCATGCCTATCCCCTGACAAGAGGGAAGAGGTCTCCTATGGACAAGTAGTGACATCTATGTAAAAAAGAGGAATTAAAACTACGAAAAATGAGGAAAAAAACTTAGCATACAAAGCGAACCAGCGGACGAGCGTCGCTCGGGATAATCAGGGAAGTACCTGGCGCACGCGGACGAGCGGTGCTCGGGCAAATCAGGCAAGTGGTTAATTTCAAGCGATACGGTTTTACTCCGATCATAATCCTTAATTCTCGATTAAAATATTTCGATCAAAACATATCGTTTACACCTCGCCAAAACGGCCAATCCATCGACGATAGGCGTTTTCTTTGGTATTTTTTAGAACATCTGAATTTTTTCTCCGTCCGCGTAATCATCAATTTCAAACCCTGGAATCCGATTCTCAATATTTCTGAAGGAATCGATTCCGGAATCCAATCAGAATCGAATACCTTGGAATCGAATTTTTAGGAATCGAACTTAACTTTCTAATTAATACTGATAATTAAATTAACAATTTTGTTCACTAATTAATTAGTATTTCGCAGCAGGAATTGAATCTTATGAATCTTTCTTATTATTTTAATTAATACAGATAATTAATAACATTGCTCACTAATAAATTACTATTTTGATAATTAATTAATATATTGCTGATGATTAATTAAACAAGTAACAATTCCTAATTATCTTTGATGTGCGATTAGAATAGATAAGTTCGATTCTACTTCTTCGATACTGGCTCTTAGGAAATCGAACCTGCAGGAATCGATTCTGGAATCGAATCGAAATATTATTTAGATCCTTACTGAAAGGGTGAACCATCTGAACGCCTTTGTCCACCCACATGTCACTCTCCCACAAAAAAACATCGATAAGTCAACTATTAATCCCATCTTCCCACCAGTACATTCAGACATAATTTTCCTTTCTATTCCCTTCCCACGATTTCTATGATGAGACCTTTACTAAATTCCACCTAATCCATGCGCAATCATCCCAACAACCACAACATTCACGCTCCACCAAATCGAGCGAAAGAACAAAGAAAGCGTTCGATTTCACAGTCGACCACTCGCCTCCCCTCCCGCCGCTTCCTGTGGGGGGCATTCTTGGAGGAGACCCCCCACCGGATGTGGGGGCGCTCCTGCCACACGCGTTGCAGACGACTTTCGCGAGGGGAGGGAGACAACCCCCTTCTTTCTACAGGTGGATCAAGGTGTTGCGGTGGTTTTTCAGGCGATTTCGGTGCTATGGACCAGTTGCGGTTACCAGTAATTTAGCTTATCCACATAACAACCTTATACAAATTCAGTACAAGTTCTAAAAAATTATGAGGATTCTGACTTATACTTTTATCACGATCTTGTCAAAACATAATGAGCTAGTTAGTTAGGAGAATTTTGAAATTTTTTTTTCACGGGGAATCCGTAACATATAATTTTTGTCTCTTATATTTGCATAAATTTAAATTTTTACGAACAATTATGCTAGGTATTGATGTAACTAGTCCATATGATATTCGCATATGATTTTTTTTTAATTTTCACATTTATTGTAATAAATAGCATTAAAAACAAAAATAACATGGTATGGACTCTACTAAATATCACCACTCACAATTACCCAGAAATCTTCTTAGGTCCTAGTACTTACTTCTTAGAAAGCTTTGCATTCAACTCTTTATTGTAAACAATTAATTAAATTCTTAATGACATTTTATTAATGAGTATTAACTAAAATATTCTTTTGGATTTTTGAATTAAATAAAAAGGCATGTCCCCTATAAAATATTTTTTTGTGACCTCACACTATCTTACACTGCATTTACTCTTTGCAGTTACTTGATGTAATTAATATTTTATTATTTCTCTTGTAAGTAATTAATTTACATAACAAAAATAAGTGTTATCATTTACTAAACAGGTAATTATAACATTAACGACTGCCTTTTTATATTGAATATATAATTTTAAATTATATAGGAAACTAAATTAAACCGGCGAGCTAAATGCTCTCGCCAAAAATCTAAGTACAGCTTCAATCTCTCTTCCTCAAAACATCAAATAATACCGATCTTTCGATGGTTCTTAAGACTATCTTTAAAGCACATCGGGGGTTATAGTACAGACCGACCCTCTTCAGTCCCTCTTACAGAAAGTAGATGTCCTTCTGGAGCGTAAGAAAACACTCAAAGGAGCAGAAGAGTTCTGCACACAGATAAAAAGAGGACAAGCCCATCTCTTATCCACTTCGGTTTTGCCTATTAGCCACTTACAATCTTTATTTTAGAGCCCTCACTTTGCTTTGCTCTTTTTACGGTAGCACTAGAACTGGGAAACGTGTCTTATGTCTTGAGTTATCTATTGTGCTTACTACACTTTAAGGTTTGTTAACCAGGTTGAGAACGTGTCAAACCATTAGTAATTCTTGCCGTTTTATTTTATTGCTTTATTTCCATTAATTGTGGCATATACAATAAGAAATATTATTACTTTTATTTAGAAATATTTTTAATTGAATCAATATTGCCACCTTTGAAGTCAGTAAAATTTCACAAAGTAATTTCTTTTAAAGTTCTGGAAACTTAACGAAATATTTTAATAGCAAGTCTGGTCCTCTCCACACGAAGGGTATGCCATCTTGCCTTATTCGTGTAGTTTGAAGCCAAATAAAGTAAAAATGACTAAAAAAATTTAAACCGAGGAATGAAAATGAAATTTATAAATTACAGAACCAGAAAGTGCAATTATTGCTGCAATAACATAAAAAAACATGGTGAAAACCGAAGCTTATGTTATATCCACACGGTTTAGTTTAATTTAATAATAATTTCACAACACCAATGAATGAAAGAAATTCGAAGATGCATGGTAATTTCTTCTACACAAAGTGGAATTTTCTTTTAATTTATACATTTTTTTACAATTTGAGTGGTGATTACGATGGCCACACTACTTATTACCTGCTACGCGGAGGTATCCCATGGGGCCCATACGATAAATAACTCACTAGTTCGGAATTCCGACCGCCCGACTCCCTTCCCAAGCCCACCCATCCGTTCTTTTTTCGAGTCTTTATTATTCTTAGAACGTTTGCGAACCGCAGAAAACGCCCGCATACGTCTACAGTTCCTATTCCGAAAACCGCCCCGAAAAGGAACGCTAAATAAAAAGAAGAACCAAGTCTCCCCGACGACTGCTGACCACGGATGAGATGATGAAAATGGAAAGCGGGATGTCAAGCCCAGGGTTGGGCTCAAGAATGATTCGCTCACCTCCCCCTCCTTTTGTGGAAGGCACCCTTGTTACCTCGGTGCAGGTCCGAACGTGTTGAGACATGAATCACATTGCAAGATGTTGAAAGGGGTGGTTATTAGAGGGCCAGGCCATTTTTTAAGTAAGTTTCGATCAGATTATTATAATTTCATTTGGTGTGTTGACATTTAAAATGAAAAAAAATCCATACCTTATTCCTAAAGTTTTTGTTGTCCCAATTTGGGCCTAAAAACCCCTTTATGCACCTAGTTTTCAAAATTTTTCCAAAGGAGAAATCCCCAGATCCCTTTTAACTGATATGGCTTTCCCTAGTTATAGAGGGGTCCCTGCATCACTTTCTCGATGTCCCCTTAACATCAACATAAAAGAGCAGCAGAACATTAACGGAAAATTATGGACTTTTACCCCCGCAGGAAAATTTCTTTAAAAAAATGGCCTGTTAGAGACGTAGCCAGAAGAGATGGGATTAGTAGGTTGATTAGGAGACACAACCCCGCTCCCTGAAGTAAAAAAATCCCTTTTGGACCAAAGTAAAGCACAAGAGTGACCTCAATATCCTTCCAAATTTTTTGGATGGTGTCAATAGTTACCACTATAAAAACTGAAATTAGTAGTTTAAATATTTACAATTATCGCTTTATTATGAACGAATTGCACATCAGTCAAGTTTTAAAACGTGTTCTGAACAGAAGCGGAACATGATATGCAATTAACAGAAATCGTTAGGAAAGTTCGATTAACACTAGCATATTAAAATGATACTTTTTACCATTTAAGTTAACAGAAGCGTTTATATGGGAAGGCGAAAGGGGCCTGGGCTTCTCTTCTCCGAAATTCGCTTATTTGTACTAAAACCCTGTTTTTAGGGTCAAATTTCCAAATATTTTCGGGGATATGCTGATACTCTAAATTGTATGAAAACGATATCAGAGATCAAATCCTCAACTAAGAGTCACTTTATTCGGACTGAAGCGAAAACAAAGCAAGACGCACAAATAAACACTAGGAAAACACTTCTTTGGAACTTAATTTGCAAGTTCCTGTGCATTCTGGGTAGAGGAATTTGGGGGTGGCTGAGTCCAGGGTTGTCGACCCTTATCACAGTCCCCCATCTCCCTCAGAAGTAGCCGCTGGTCATACCAGAGAACCTTTGTGATACTGGCTGCCTTTTCATCCCTTGGAGAGGGTGTGACACTCCCCACTTTACCTGAAGTGTCTTGTTCCGAAAAGGAATGACAAATGGTGACACTTGGGCCACAATGCTCTTGCTTCTCATTCAGGATACCGGAGGGGGAGGCACGTTCTACTATCTTTGTTATCGGTTCCGGGCGTTGAAAACTGGTCATTTTTTAAAACTACTTTGTTGTCGTAGTGCATGATTGCCAAATTTTATTCAGGTAGAGTTCATTGATTTTACTTTGGGTGTATTAACGTTGTCAACAGAGTTGAAAAGTTCAAAGAAGTTGGAAATTGGTTGATTTCATCGGGAAGAAAATACCTCAAACTTTATGAATGGTTTGTGCCACAGAATATAAAAAGACAGAACGAACAATTTTACAGACCGTAATGCAGTAATTTTTATAGAAACAAAAAAAACCTACCATTTATTAATCTGAATAAGAAACACCCATCTATTTATTAGTTTTACTCCATTCCATCAATGCATTTATTTAAACACTATACTTCTCCCTTTTCAAAAGTAATTATAATTAAAACCATTTTTGATTATTTTTTCGCCGTGTTCCTGAATACATGACCAGACGAACTAAATAGTTGCGCATGTATGGAACCTTATTTCGATTCGGGCTCAAATATCCTCTGAAAAATTGGTCATTATCTGGCTCAAATCTAGATTTTTGCACCGGGAGGACTCAAAATTATTACTAAAAGAATCCCTTATACATTATCTAGTAGGTTTTTCGGATATTTTTAAGGGGGGTGAGCACTTTAACCCACGTTATCATGGGGGTCAAAGGGGGTGATCCCCCCACCTTTTTAAGAAAATTAAGTTTTTATGAGAGAAAATTATGTTTTCAAAGCCATCAGGGACAGTTTTCCTTTACAAGGTTACCAGTATGCCCCCAGGGTCCACCCCCTGAATCCGTCTATGCCCGTTATATGGAGGGTTCAGAATAGAAGTCCACTTTAGCTACTTTAGAGCTACAGACGTTTTAAGTAAGAGCTTCATAACAAAATTACTGTTAACGCAACGGAACTTTCTGCTGCCTAGCGGATATTATCAGAACTAGGACTTGGTTCATTATTGCACTGAAATTTTACATAGTAATTGGTGCATGTTATAGCGTTGCTAACTCAAAAATGACAAAAAGTTATTCTGAGCCCTCCATATACGCCACTGAAACTGAAAATATACGAAATATGAAATCATCTCTGTCTACGTCTACTTTCTCTAATCTAAACCTACATTGTTAAATTTTTACTAACCTTAGGAACTACGCAACCTATAAACTTACTATAAAGTGACTATATCTTCGTTCTCTTCAAAGAGATCAAGAAGACCCGATGGAAAGCCACCCGCAATACAACACCACTTGACAAGCGCAGTCGCCGACACCAGATGGTTCGATAGCCGAGGTTTGGAATGTCGCCTTCATCGCTTTTTTTTGGGTGTTATCACCTTCTTTGACATGTTTGTGGGGATAGATCTTCCCTATCAGCTGGAGGCGTTCTGAGAAGTCTTCTCCACCCCGGCAGGCGATAAAATTTGGGGAAAGAAGTATCTTAATTCAGATAAAACTCTGAGCGAATTCCATTAGGGCGTAGAATATGTATTCGCGGAGTTATTGTAGGTGATTCAGCGCTCTCTTTCGGGCTTGGCCCACCAACTTGGAAAGCCAAAATGTCACCAGTTGTTGTCGGTGAACGAATTCACCTGGATTTTTTTCTTAGGGCTGAAACACACTCAAGCTAGAACCGTCGCGCGACCTATTAACGGAGGGGACTCGAGGCTCAACTACCTGCTTTCGCCCCTTCACGTTATTTTACAAGGATCTGAGTGGGTCACACGACGGTTCTAGCTTGAGTGTGTTTCAGCCCTTAGCACCGACTACACCCACTAGCCGACAGTGAGGTCTATCTGTAAGATTTATATAACCCAAACTAAAAAAAAATAGAGATTTTTAAAATGACATGTTTCCACATTACTTTGTTAAGTTTCAATGATAACTGTAACTACACAATTATAGCTAGAACCTATAAACATAAGAAAATATGCAGAAGTATAGAAAGTCGAGGCATTGAAGATATTTTGCTTAATTCCTCTTTTCAATTTAATTTCCCATAGTTAAATTACTTAAAAATAATTGCTTGTAAAAATATTTGCTTGTATGTAAGTTAATTCTTCACTGAATCAAAATGCTGCTACAAAATCCTATTATTTTCATTTATTGGGTGGGAGAGATGGCTCACATAGTTTAGTGTTCTTCATTTATGAACAAGATAATTTATTACTGGATAATTTACCAGTTAGCCATAAACTCAGCACGTACCCGACGTTTTATTTGTAAACAATTCCAGTTGTGGTTTTTTATAGCGAGCTTTGGTTTTACCAAATTGGCAATGTATCATCTCAAATCCTTTATATACCTCTACACTATTGTTTTCTAGCTGCTATTGTTAGGCACATAAACATCGATATTCACAATACAAGCAAATTTATCCACTCCCGTCTTCATTAAATGTGCGTGTAGAAAGTCAAAAGATAACTCTACAATTAACTAGCTTGCGAGGGAAGCCCCAACTAAGAGAGAGAGAGCACAATTATGTTCTCTGAATTAGCCCAATGAAAAAGGCGGGATTTTTTAATAATAATAACAATAATTTTTATTTACACACAAAAAAAGTTACATATTAAATCGAAAAAAGAAAAAAAAACACAAAATTTAAGTTGGCATATGAGTTACCCAGGGGTCATAGGCCCATACGGGTAACCAAAAGACATTAACAGATGGATTAATATACACAGAATAAGTGGAAAAAAATGTAACACATACATGAAAATATTGTAAAAAAAATATGTGAAACCAAATATAGTTAGTAGAAAATCTAGACCATTGTACGCTAGCTTCAGAATAAAATTGTAATTAAAATAAGTAAAGAGCAATTCTAGAAATTTCTCAAAAGAACACCTCAATATTTTCTATTGTTATAATGTAGTTTTTTAAAGATTTTTTAAATTTGGAAGGAGATCTCTCAGATTTTAGATCCTCTGGTAAGCTGTTAAAAAATTTGGGAGATAAATAATAATAATTTTTATGTAGAATTTCTTTTTTTGTTTTTGGAACTAAAATTAATTTATAACTTTCGATCTATGATTATTTGGTGATTTAGCAGCCACACGCGCAAGTTAGTCGAATAAATTTCGAAACACAGTGACTCGCAATCAAGTTACTGGGATAATATTATCCCAAGGAAAAGTATCATCTGCTATACACACATGGAACTCTTCTTTCAAACTGCGTATAAATTGAACCCTTTCTTCAATTCTCCAATTAAGGTGAGCATCGGAGGGTTGAGTTTGCATTAGAGCAAACAATGGGGTGTTGTGGGGTGTTTATTACCAGGTGTTCCTTTTGTTTGATCGCATTTCTGGAAGGGATGTTTAATGATCAGGGATGCTACTAGAGAACGTGACAGAATTTGGTCTTTATGAACTAACTTGTTTAATTTTTAATGAGAAACACTATAATTGAGGTTCTCTGGTGTATAACGGAATCACGATCATCTCATTTTTTGTAGGAAAAACAGATTCCCTCTTAGCCTAAATCAGTATGAAATTTAATCTTATAGTTCAAGTCATGAACCCCCATATGGGGTCTCTCATTAGTATTAATTATTTTATCTTGTAGCATGAGATCTGATGTGAAATTCAGATTCAACCTGAGTTTGTATTTGACAATCAGGATTTTATCAAAAAGTCAGGTTGATGATTAATTTGATTAAAAAATTTGATTTGATTATGATCCGTATTCATTGAAGAATACGATTTTATCCTGACAATAATTCATTTTGATTATGAGTTCGTAATGAATAATTCCTCCAAAATTGAGAAAAAAACATTTCGAAACATATTGATCCCAACTCAACAATCACCTATATCTACTTTTGGATGAAAAGTACTTCCCTCAATAATTAAAAAAAATACAAGATAATAGCTTCTTAGACCACATTTTAATCATTTCTTTTTTGTAAACTAATTCACTGTTTTTATAACCAGGAGAGAATCCCAATTTTATTAGCGTTTTTTATCAATGCTGATTCAAACAATCAATCGTTTAAAGTTTGTCAAGTTTTGATTTTTCCAAATGGAAACGTGAATTTTTAACTAAATTACGTTAATTGTGGGTTACCAGCTAAAGCTCTTGCCCCGAATGAAATTTTAGAAAATATGCTAATTTAATAATATAATAGACAAATGAAAATTCAATTTCTTTAAACAGCGGTAAGCAAATGTGCAAAGGGAACCTTATTTTCAGTTTTTATAAACCGTAGATTACCCTTACTTTATTTTCGATAAATAACAATTTAGTTTGAAACACAAGTAGTTTTAAACTATATTTATATATTATAAAATGTTTTATTATCTAAGAAAGAGAAGTTTTCACAGCCGTTAATATCCATATTTTTTAAACATTCTTTCGAGCTTTAAGCTGTGGTCAAGAATTAAAACTTAACAAATTATTTTTCATTTTGATTAATTTTTAAATTTTTAATTCTTGACCGCAGCTTAAAGCTCGAAAGAATTTTTAACAAACATAAATTATAGAATCAAATTCAACGACTTGGAGAGTTAAATTATATACATACATATTTTGTCTATAAATAGTGGTGGCTAAATCAACCTTGCCTTCATTTTTCCCCTGAAGGGCCGGGTGCACGCGCCAGGTGTGCCCCTGCCCTTGTTTACGGCGCATTCCAGGGTTTCGGTAGCGGGCAATTAGCTGCCCGATTACCTGAAGAAAGCGTGCCCGAGGGCCTTAAATCAGGACCCAGGGTGTCAGCACTCAGAGAGGTGGAGGTCAGCCTTTTCAGGTGGGCTCATCATCCTCTATAACCTGGTTTTGGATTAAGGCTTGTTTCGGCAGCCTTGTCGATAAAATATAGTAGACTGGGAGGTTGCAAATCGTGTGTTGTGACCATGGTGTTTTGTATATCTAGTTGCGCGTCTTTTAATTTACGCAGAAAATACATAGTTCGTATGTTACCTTATACTAAAATTTGGCTGTATACCAAGCACCAAGTTTCTTAAATTATGTTGTCAGTGATATAACAGTGGAATTTAAGCGATTACTTTGCAATTGAAGGGCTTGGTGGATGAAGGGGCTATGTTACAAGTCCTGTCCCGAAAGTGACGAGACTGAATTCCCTAATTCTGACTGGAATTTGAATTCAGTCTCGTAACTTTCGGGACAGGCCTTGTAACATAGCCCCTTCATCCACCAAGCCCTTCAATGAGGTATTCTCACGTTTTGAGATTAAATTTTATTAAAATTGTAGATAAAAACCATGAAGAATGACGTTTACATCAAGTATTTTCGTAGCCTAGTTTCTGAGATATAAATTTTTGAAATTTCGTTTTTTGTTTGGGCGCGAAAACACTTTCGAATCCCAAATCATGCGCTGTGAGGTCACATCCAATAGAAGCCCGTTTTTTGATCACGTGAAAGCAGCAAACACAATGGTTTTCATGCGCTGTGACGTCACATCCAATAGAAGCCCGTTTTTTGATCACGTGAAAGCAGCAAACACAATGGTTTTCATGCGCTGTGACGTCACATCCAATAGAAGCCCGTTTTCTAATAACGTGACTTTTCTGACGTTTTGGCAAAAATAAAATTGAATTTTAAATTATTTAAAACACATTTTTGAACTTAAAAATCAGAAATTAGGGAGTTTTCGACCATAATGTATAGAAAAAGTATAAAATCAAGCAAATCCCTCACTCATGCAAATACCTCATTATCTGTGTTATATTTCTAATAATAAATGTTTAAAACACTTTGACGGATTCGGTAACTGAAAAATACTAGTTTTCGTTAAACAAATTATATAGCTGGCCGTGTAAACTAGGACTACTGTTTCAAAATGACATTCTAAAATAAAAGTGATCCGTAGAGAACCTTGGTTAAAAGCAGTAGCGGATCCAGGGGGTTGAACGGTGCCACGTTCCCCCCCAGGAGGGTGAATATTTATTGCTAGGCTTACCATATTTTCTTGGGTCCAACCCAGGACATATTTTTGGAAATTTCTTAATAAGTACCATATCAAATCATCAAAGATTAAAAAATAAGAAAAACATTCAAACTAATAAACATTGAACAGAAATATCAAATTTTATTTCTTTATTCGACATTATTTTTTCAAAAATTGTTTGATTGACTTAATTTTACTGTTCTCCAAATTAATACAGATGTTAGATAATGTAAAACAATGCAATTTTTAAGAGTTTTGTCACGATTTTTCATAAAAATGTCTGACAAATCTTAAAAGTATGAAAACCCCGGACATATTGCAACCCCGGACAGCACTAAAAACCCCGGACTGTCCGGGGTAAACCCGGACGTATGGTAAGCCTATTTATTGCATAAAATGACAACTGGGGGGACTTTCTTAGAAAATTCTTAATTTTGAAGCTTTTAATGTGTAGCTTTAGGGCACAAAAAGAGTATATTATCTATTTATTATTCAATATCTTCAAAAACATCGCAGTTTCTGCTGCTGGAGATGTTTTAAAAATCCTGGTGCCTCACCCCACAAGTCAAACCTGGATAAAAGCAAAACAGTTAATCTGTTTCCACAAACATTAGAGAAATAGCTGATTACATCTCGATCGTACGGCGGCGTAGCGAGACGCTGAATTTGCCATCCGATTAAATCGTTTCTCGTCAAAACCTTCAAAACAAGATCAAACACTGCTCCTCCATGCCCTTCAAACAAAAAGGTTGATCAGCAGACCCAAACTGTCAAAAAACTTCGTCACTCGGTTACGCAACCACTCGATGACGTCACGGGCACGTCCAAACATGCGATGAATGGGCAGAAAGCAGTGGGAAAGGAACGCAAATAAACGTTCCACGGCCGTCCGTTCGTTGACAGTGGAAGGAGGCTAAAAATAGCCCCCCTTTTTTGACGAAATAGAATCTTCATTCATGGGAACCTGGAAAAGAGAGCGTCTTGAGAAGATTCCTTCCGACCCCCATGAAGTGTCACCTTATCTTGCTTTGAGGTCGTTTTTTAGCCGCTTTTAATTATAGAACAAGGACCTGTTACGAGACATTGAATGGAACGAGCCATTATGTGTTTTAATACAAGTGGTTATGATTAAAATTATAGTTTATGATAGACTTGATTATATTGTTTTTTTGTATGGACTTTTTAATTGCTTTTAAATTTGATTAAGGCTGAGGAAAGTTTTACAACCCTCAGATTGATTTTCTTTGCGGGGTCATGAAGGGAGTGCGAGGGTGAAAACCCCCGAACCGCAAAAAGAAAGCGGGGGCATAAAACTGAGGGATGTAAAAGTCTATTTTCACCCTAATTAATTTTTTAAGTTTATTAACCTTTTCTCCATATTAGATTTTATCCAGTTACGAAATGGGGAAAGTTCCTTATATGCATCTATGTTGTGATCCAAATTGTTTAACCACAGTTCAAAAGAAAGTTAAGTTTTTTCAAAGTTTTATTCTAACACAGTTTTCCTATTCTAACACAGTTTTATTCTAACAAAGTTTTCATTCTAACAATACCACAAACGAAACCATTTGTTTTACCTCAGACTACTACATTAAACCTTTAGATGAGAACCTTGGATGCCTCAAAGTACAGGGCAACTTATTGCATGATTCGAAGCTGAATAGACCCCTGTATCTGCACAACTTCGAATTATATAAGTAAACATAGTGTTTAATCTGAAACTATCTAGAAAGTGCGTCGACATTCTCTTTTGATTCCACATGCGAAATATTGTTAGAATTTCAAAATTTTCTGAGCAAAACTTGGAATTAAAGAAGTTGAACCTCGAATCATCCAATATTATTTAACATTGATTTAAAAGAAATTTGAAAGGTTTTGGAAAATTTTAACTCTTGCCGATGATTATATCTTAAATACTATACTTTGTTCAGATCTCCTGGTCAAACCAACCTCAAAGAAAAATTAAAACTATGGTTACCTTCAGCAACAACATGACTCATTTTGCCATCACAATCATTACTTTTTGAGAAATATAAGACTTCCATTTACCAAGTTGTAAGATATTATCAATGATATTTACGTCATAATGGAATAAGCATTTTTATAAGAAAATATAGGGTCATAAAATCTCACTGGACATTAAAAAGTATTTGCTGAATATAAGCCCACTTCTGCTTTGGTGTAAGGGTAACCGACTGATGTTCATATTATCCAATGACTTAAAACACCGTAAAACAGTGTGAATCTGATCACTTTTGAGTTGCTGGCAAAAGTTTAATAATAAAGATTTTGGAATGCTTTGAAAAGAAGAGTCCCAATTAATACTTTAATAATCCGTTGAAAAAAAATCGATTATTTTGAACGGCTTTTTTTGTATTCAACTTCAAAGCCGTGGTAGACCTAAGATATTATCGCAAAATAATTTTTGATGACTGAAACAACTTTTGAACAATGTGTAGAATATGTCAGAATTTATAACTCAAACACAACCGGAGCTATGATGGTTTAAAAAACTTTTTTCAAAAGTGACCCGATTCACCCCGTTTTAAGGTAGGTATTTTCATATTTTGCGGTTTATACGCCATGGTGAAATATCTAATCATATCTACACTGAACCTATGTATATTTTAATACTCTATTTGCAACATAATTGCCCGTTGCACAATTTTATGTAGTATTATTTTTTTGGATGATAGTGTACATACTGTGCCTTATATTTTGCTTCATTCAAAATAACGTTTTAACTACCCAAACTACTACTTGCTGACCAAATTTATGTAAAAAACAAAACTGTAGTACTTATAACAGGTAGTAGTTGTAGTAGGTACTGTTGATAAAAAATGAACTGATGTATCTTTGAGATTTTTTTTAATTGCTGAAAGCCTGGAAGTTCCGACTGTGATCTCCCATTTCAGTTTAAGTGCCCACCTCTCAAGTTGATGCTTTTTTTGGTTAGTCACCGAGGAACACAGATTTTTTTTGTCATGGCAGTCATTGCAACATCATCAGTTCGTTCTTATAATTGTTTCCCCCTGCTATACTTTTGTTTGGCTGCACTAATTCTAAGCGTAAAATGAATAGTAATTGTAGGGGCTTAAGGTATGGCTTGGATTTAGTGATTATAATTGATCACCAAAATCTGGTTTAATGTGTGCGTGATTAACGTTTATAGTATAATATCTAAATAGTTGGTTCTTGGTGTGAGGTAAAAAATTCATAATCGGATTTCGATCGACATTGATTTTAATTAAAAATTGTGATTACTTTTGATCGATATAGTATTGCTCCGATAATAAAAAAATGGCTCCGATAAAATAAAACAAGCAATGCCAAAACAGCTCGCGAAAACAGTTCAACAACTTTTTTGTGGATAACGGTTCTCTTCAGTACCTAATTTTCATAATAATCTCTCTGTTCGTGATTTTCCCACGTGTAAAAGATAATCATTATTTTCTTTAAAGAATATAATGACCACAGATAATAATTAAAATTACGATCAACTATGATTAAAACGTTTCATTTTATTTCTCGATTATTGAAGGATGCTCCGAGTTGAACGAAAAGCGCAAATAAAAATTTTGAACCGAATTATTCTTTTTCTCACCACTGACCTTTCACCAGCAGGGAAGTCAATTTGTATAATTCAATCAATACACATTAATCCGTACCCACCGATTTTGATAAAACAATATAATAGTATAGTTTAGCTAATTTAGTGGTGACCAGGGCTCGATTTCTAAAAAAAGAGGTAGTACCGGAACGGTAAAATTATTGGTCTCAAAACTGAAAAAAAGCGAATACTTTTTAATACAAAAACTTGTGCTAGATTAGTAAGAATTTTCTAACTTAATTATTGTATAAGACTATTTATGCAATTTTTTGTTAAAACACCTTTTTTTACAGTGAGTTGTGCTGTACTTTTTTTCCCCAACAGGTTCTTGTAAAAGTAGAAGTCGGGACGGTTTATCATCAATGAACCAGTGTATATTTTGCCAGTTTAAGGAATATAATGCGTAGTTAAAGTCCTCTTAAACGGTAGAATTTAAGATGTTGCAAATTTTCTTGGCAAATTTGACCAGCAATCTGGCAAATCTGGTTCAAATAAAAAAGAATCAACACCAGGAGCGGAATGTGTGGGTAGTTGAAATTGGGGTTCACAGTTATGTTTTAAAAGAACACAATTAAGTAAAATATCCTTAATATTAAATCACAAAATTATTGTTATTTGCAAAAAAGATAAAAATGCATTTAAATTTTTTTTAAATTTAAAATATACACAAGTGAATGGTTGAAAATAAGTTTTAAATAGTAAAAAGAGAAAAATGTTTTTTTAACGCATCTAGAATCTTAGTGGCGTATGTAGAAATTTATTTCGAGAGGGGCCAAAATATCCTTTAAGAAAATTAAATCACTATCAGGCCCCAAGTTAAATTTTTGCACAAGGGGGGAAGAAACTTAAAAAATTCCCCCAAACCCTTTTTACGCATGGCATGTTTACAGGTTTAATGTTCTTTTTTTAATATTTTTTAGTAAGAGTCGCCCTTTTATGAAATTAATCTGAAGATAAATGTGATTAGTTGAGTTCTAAATACAAAAAGGGGGGTCTGGTGTTCCTCCCCCAGAAAAATTTTGGAAATTTGAACCCAAAATCAGGGTTTTAATTCATTGTAGGACTTTTTTTTCTTACACATAGAAAGGTTTTCGCGGGCTGTAATTATAGGAGACCCCTGAAATAAAATATGAATTTTTTAATCGAAAAAGAGGTTCCGGAACGCCGTTCCGGTTGAAATCGAGCCCTGGTGGTGACTATTACTAATGCAGGATACCTCATTCCTACAGACAATTCCGGCCAATCAACGAAGCCACTGATAGGCGACCCACGACTCCAATACATCTCCATTGGTGCATGTGTGTGCTTTACCCCTCGTAAAAGGGAGGTCCGAACGTGACCCCTCGGGGGTCCTCCTCCTCACGACCCTCGATCACGAGCAAGCGCGTGCCACGGCTCACGAACCCCTGCTTCCGATCGTTTGCTACTCGTGTTAAAAGCACTTTCTTTTCGAGCAGCTGTTATATTGCTAAATCGTGTTTTCAGTAGTGAGCAGGGATTTACTGACAGTGAAATTGTTGTTTTTGATTTAGAATTAGCGATACAAGTGGTACGGGTTCAATTAAATTTATTGGGTTGATACTGACTGTATGCGATGAGGTAGCTCGTCTTTACTCACTGAATAGTGATGTTTTCTGGTTTCCATTATTATTTCTTCATTGGTACCAGTTTATTTTTATACAAGAATCTTAAAAAGCTCTGTTTTTAGCAGGTGCTGGGTTGGAAGATTATGGAGATGAAGAACAAACTCGAAATCGGATCAAAATATGTATTTGCCAATCTTAAAAATCAGGGATATTTTTTTATTCATCAAAAATGGATCATCGTCGGTGATAAGAAAAACTCATTAAGTGTCGTAACTCTTTTAGAAATTCTTTGCGTACGCACCGTGCACCCGAAGGAAACCGCTACTTATGAGTCGCAGAGTTTTCAAGAAAACAATCAGTAGTATAAAAAATTGTACATCAACATTTCGTAGGGGTATACTATTGAGTCTAAACATTCTCTTGGGATTCTGATAGGATATTTTTAGTTGTTTTCTTTAGTTAAAACGCAAAGTTTAGAGTGAGGGTAACTTTCTTAAATCCCTTCCACTGCCTAACCCAGAACTTACACGGTATTTATTCTGCACCAGGCAGGGGTGGCACTCTGGGCAGTGCCCCCCTCTTGGGGACCCAAAAAGGTTAACAAAACCCTACTTAAACAAGTCAGAGTTCAAAATTTTTTTCTGAGGGAGGACCCCCATACACCCTATTAGTACCGCAAGGGGATCTTGGGTAATACTTTATAGGAAATCCCCAATATTTTGACATTTTGGGTTAAAAACGTAAAGGTAATTGTCAGGAAAAATGTCCCTCTTGTACCAAAAAGGTTCTTAAAATGAAAACCATACTTTAACAGGTAAAATTCAAAAAAATTTTCTGGGGGAGGACCCCCATACCCCCAATAATACCACAAGGGGATCTTGTCTTGAAAAGTGCCCCCTGGGAGCCCTGCTGGATCCGCGCCTGTTCTGCACACTCACAAACCATTTGATGGGATGTCCATAAAACTACGTTTGCAGCACAAATGAAAACGAGTGTTATCCTTTCTTACGGGGGGCCATATTATGATCCATTCGACACCCCTAAACGGATTACGACTTGATTTCGCACACTGAACGACCGTAACGTACCCCCAATAATCAACAACAATAAAAAAAACTCCATAACGTCCTAAACCACTTTCCCTCACAGCAAGACTCACATCACAATAATCCCCCTCCTGACGATTTATTTATTTGCCCAACTACTCCGCATTTTTTCGTTCTATTCGAACAAAGCCTCCACCCCCTACCGAGCGCTCGAAAGCTACCGAAACACCGCCAAACGATAGCAAAAGCGTTCCTTTACCTGCTTCTTCCGAGAACGACGACGGCTCTCCCACCTCTCTTCGCATTCCATCGGGCTCCCTGGGGCTGACACACCCAGCGTTCGAATTACCTCCGTTTCGCCGCCCCCCTCCCTCCTCGCATCCGGAAAGTTCGAAGCGTTTTTCGTTTGGGGGCGAGCACACACCGACAATCGAACTTTTACCGAGTCCGTTTTATTTTTTTTTTAATTTTGTTTCACCTTTTATTCGACCCACCTTGACTGAAGGGATGAAAGTAAAGCCAAGGCCACACACTTGGATTCACCGATTGTGATTGAGGTTTTGTAAGGTTGATGTTGATCAAAGGTGGAGTTTTGTTTTGATTTTAGAAATTAATTTTCTTTTTTTGCATTTAAATAATTTAATTGAATTTTCCGTGGGTCACTGGTGGATTCAGGGAGGGGCTTTAGCCCCCCCTCCAAAAAATGGAACGAGAGCTAACAGGGGGTAAAAGGGGAGGTCAGAACTCCGGGGCGTATATAAGGATGGGGGGTGACTAAGTGCACCAAAACGAGTTAAATTTCTTTATTTTAGGGTCAAATTTCCAAAAATTTTCTGGGGGAGGAAACCGTAAACCCCTTCCGGGGTACTTGGAATTCTACAATAAAAAAATTTTTCTTACAATATATTTGGGAAAAATGCAAAAATCCTACAAAAAATCTATTAATTTCTTGAAAGTGTATGTCGGAAATGTGATTAGATGTACCAAAACGAGTTAAACCCTGTATTTTAGGGTCAAATTTCCAAAAAGTTTTCTAGGGGAGGAAACCCAGACCCCTTCGGTACTTGGAATTCTATTATAAACTATTTTTTCATACAATAAATTCGGCAAAAATGCAAAAATCCTACAAAAAATCTATTAATTTCTTGAAAGTGTATGTCGGAAATGTGATTAGATGTCCCAAAACGTGTTCGAAAACCTACTTTTTGGACCTAAACTTCCAAAACCTTTTGGGGGTGGACCTTAGACTGTCCTTTGGTATAAAGATAAAATTAGATTTTTATCTATTATCTAAAGTTTCTGCTCAACAATTGGAACTTAAAAGTTTTTTCTATTTTTATAGATATTATCTTGATAAAACTTTAGCAATCAGATATCCGAAAACATTCATTTTACTTATATTTGTAGGTTTCCAGCAGCTAATAAAGGAGTGAAAAATTAAATGTAACCTTAAATTACAATATCTATTGAGCAATTTCTTAAAATAATGATTATGATTGTAGTTTATTATCATCTTTTATTATTATGCATGCATTATTGAAATGCATTTTATATGCACAGATTGAAAATCAAAAATCAACACAACCCCTGGTTTTTTACTGGAAATACTACAGTACTAAATGTATCTTAATTTTCACTAAAAGATATTAATTAAGTGCAATATATAAATTACAATATATCTCCTCCGCTAGTAATGTTAAAGTAATAATGATAAATATTCAATTTTCAAATCTTTACTCTCAAAAATGGATCATAAACCGACTGAACTGATACTGTCGCACCTGGAGCACTTCCCAACACGTCAAGGCAGTTTAAAACTATTAATTTTTCTTTCCGATGTTTTGGTTCGTTGATCTCAAAAAAATCTCCGAAAGAATCCCGAAGGAATTCTAAAAATTCAACCGGTTCTGAATCACTGTCCGGCGAAAGCCTCCAACCAGTTTCAGAACCCTTAATTAGGTTACTAGAGCATTATATTGATTGCGATGGCCCCTGCCACCACTAAATAAAAAATAGTAGCATTTGATACCATATTTACAAACTGACAGTGCATGCAACTTCCACCAGAAACTCTATTTACTTATATAATTTATTCACTTGGGCACAAAACTAATTAAATTGGTTTCAGACGTCTCGGTGGTCGAAATCCTAATTTACTACTTAAAGGAACTTAGCAATTTTTATTTTTGATATTATAACTGATAACTGTAGTAGTTAATAAGGAGAATGTAAAATCTACTTAGTACAATAAAGTTTCATTGCTGAATATTCCTTTGTGTGTATCTGTTATAGGGGGTGTCCATAAATTATGTGAGGTGTTTTTCCCCATATTTTTTGAACCCCTCCCTCTCCCTTGGTGAGATTTTGTTGGACCCCCTCCCCCCTCAATTTCTCGCGTGATATTTTTCCTGTTATTTTGTAAGAAATTTTTAAACTTTAACAAATTAAGCATTGACACTGTAAGGGCCAGTTGAGTTGCCTGTTTCAGTTCAACTTCTATTATTTTGTTCAAAATTAATGTTTATCTTCACGGTATGTTTAAATCACAGACTTGTGCTTCTTACTTTCTTTTAACCTCTCCTTTAGAAAACTTTGACTTCAGATTTTTTCTGCATGTTTACGTCTGTTGTATTGATATCCTAACCTTACGTAGTGACGTCTACTGCAAACTTACCATTCAGCAAAAAAATACACAAGAACTTTTAGAAGAATGCATCATATGCAAGAACTAAATTAAAAACCTCTTCGCCTTTTCACCGCTCTTATCTCAATTTCACATAAAAATTTTCCGTAATACATTTTCCATTCAAACCTCTGTAATCTTCACCTGAAAAAAGATCACGGAATTTCAAATCGCTCTCAACACCATTTGCTTTCACAATGAGTGTTTTCGAACAATCGCAGCTCCGAAAAGAAATAATCGAACACAGAGGGGTTCAAGCGATTTGTTTGCTCCTGAACGCGAAGCTACTCGTTCTGACAGGTAAAAGAAACTCACCTGCCGGGCAGGGGGGAAGCAAACGATTTTCCATCCCCCCTTTGCGTTCTCTGAAGCGAAGTGAGGATAGGTAATAAGATACTTTTCCCACTATTAGATCCCTTGCCCACTACTGTTCAGTAATGACTACAATAAAATTTAAACCTTCTTCCATTTGGAATTTTTTTTCTTACG
The DNA here is from genome assembly GCA_024610705.1 of Tetragnatha versicolor. Classification (NCBI taxonomy): domain Eukaryota; kingdom Metazoa; phylum Arthropoda; class Arachnida; order Araneae; family Tetragnathidae; genus Tetragnatha; species Tetragnatha versicolor. The sequence goes on from JANDEH010000013.1 coordinate 7,118,758, forward strand.
AGAACGTTTTTTTTTCGTCCAGGGAAATTGTTCGGAATTCCACAGATCTATACCCCGTGTCTGGATGGTTCTGACGGTGGAGGCATTACCGAAATTGCGCGTTGTTCTTTTTTTATTATTCGTTCTAAATGTTCTGTCTTGATGGGATTGGAAGAAGGAGAACGTTTCCGTTCTGTTGTGCTTGGAACGTTCCGAAAGGGTTAGCTTTTATGGAAGAATATGGAGAGAGAAAGAAGAACGTTTTTTCGTCGACGTCAAGGCCATCAGCGCCGTGGAATGCCGTGGGAAGTAATCGAACGTTTTAATGAAGTAAATTACAGACATGATCGTCTGCGTTTCGTTTGGATTTTATATCGATTGTTTGTTTTTGTCGAATCGATTCCGTAATAGAATAAATTATTACATGATAATTTCCGAGGAATTATCTATTCTAGGTGTTTTGTCATGTGACAAGTAAATTCACTTCAAAAATATTACACTTAATTTTTATAATAACATTAATTACACTAGTCGACAAATTTAAACTTTTTTTCCCTAACAAAAATGAGATTAGGTATTTCCGACTAATTTCAGGGTGTAGAATTCAGAAATAGTTGTGAAAAAGCTGCAGCACGTACAGTTTTGTTGTTACAAATATGGCACTAATTCTGTAAGAAACTGACAAAAGCGTTGAAAACACTCATTTTTAACAAATAATCTCATTATTTTAGCATAAAATACTATCATAATTAAGTTTATATATATGTTTCAGACAATATAAAACTAAAAATTACTAAAGATTCATTAAATACGATGCAATTTTATCACTTTTTGTTTCTTAAATAGCGTTAAATCTCCTCTTTCAACGAACCAAGTGCTGTAGCCCAAAATTGCTATTTCTCAGTGACCTATGTATCGAATAAATGTCCTAAGGGAATCTTTATCCTTGTTTATGATTGACTACAGTGATATTTTCCGTAAATAAGTTCAAACGTGGATGTAAAATATGAATTTTGGGTGATGCTCAACATTCTATGGCTTGGTAAGACTAAAGAGAACCTTCTTTTGGGATTAAAACATTTTTATCGGTCCTATTTTCTAAAAATCATCTTACCACTCTCCTAAAAACCATTTTCAAGCTTATAATCCGTTTTATTAATTTTTACTTCATAAGCAGGGTCGTGAATTCTTTTTGAATCAGATGTTCATACTGACTTTGAGTTTGTCTTCACTTAATGGCGAAAAAAGTCCTTTTAAATACTTTTTTAAATGTTTTTTCTGTATTTGTCATTGATATTATATAAATAAGATAATTTGAATGTCCTCCCCATACTATAGGGATAGTAATTTGCATAGAACTACCGTTGACTCTTACGTACTTAAAAAGAGCCACATTCTAACTTTTGCAACACACGTGAGATGCCCAGATTTCATTTTAGTCATCTATTTGGACCCAAATCAGTGGGGAAAAACCTTTTCCCACTTTTTCAGTAAAATATTACCATTGAATTGTAGTTTAACCCGTACCCAAATTAAGCAAACCGTATTGTACATAAATGGGCAAAATTTACACGGAAAACTAGTCAATTTTCAAAATGAACTGCAGTACGAAAACATCGCCACACTATTAAAAGAATGTCTACATACCGGGATACTAGAAATAAATTAATTGGATGGGATTGCAGGGTTGCTATTGGACAAAAATGACGCTAAAAACGCAAAAATTAAGAAAAAAAGCAGAAAATCGAAAATTTTTGTTACGCAAAAATGGGACGTGGTGGAACTTTTTTACTTGCAGATATTTAAATAACTACATGAGTTAGTAACAAAAATAGTAATTTGGTCGTTGTTAGGAAACCACTGTCGACTAGTGTTATTTATAGAATTAATTAATAATAACTATTCTTCATTAATATTAAATTTTATCTTTAAAGGGAAATACCCGTTCAGAGGACAGTAGAAAGAGATAGCAAAAGAAAAAGTGGATTTAAAATAAATTAAAAAAAAATCGTAAAAGAAACACAAATAAATAAAAATTACTAAATATTTCAAAACTAACAGATCAGTACTGTATTTAGTCTCACTATTCTAAAAAAGTGTATAGAGAACGGTTTCCAGAGAAAAACCTTTTAATTACGGATCCGAATGACACATTTCTAGCATTAAAATGTCCTGAATTTTCGAGGATTCCGATTGCCTATTGGATTTTATTAGATTTGAAAAAGTTGTTCCATTTTTTCAATTTAAAGTATTTCCATTTTTTAGATGACTCATTAGGTCGCAGTTACAAAGCAAGCAACTGTCAAACAACTAATTAATTGTTGATAAGTTAGAGTTAATAAATATTTTAACTTTTAAGAGCGTGTTATTCTATAATATAAAGACAACAAATATATCCGCATTGGTACATGAGTAGTTGTAAATTTTGGTGCTAATTATAGAAATATTCAAAAATAATTTCTTCTTTTTTATACAGGGTGTCCCATAAATGTTGGGTCACACTTCTAGGGGGGATACTTGACACCTAGACGAGTCAGAATCACATAGGATTAGGGGATCACAAACCAAATCCCACGGAGTTAAAAATGGAGCTACACCCCAAAAAAATTATTGAAAAATTCAATTTGTAGAAGAACTACTATTGGTAAAAATTTAATTATGGTCTCAAAAATTGTGGTTTAATATGATCTTTAAAACTATCTTAAAAGTTTTCAGTTTAAAATTTTTTTTATTACAAAAAAAGTTTAAAAACCACAAAAAAATGTCAAAACTCTGCCAAAACTTTATTTTGTATTTCGAAATCCTTTCTTTTGAATTAATAATCTGAAAGATCATAGTTGAAAACCCTTAAGTCCAAAGTGTCACGTAAAAACCATCAATATTAAATGCTTGAGAGCCTGTTAAAGCATGGTTTCAGTCCATTTTTTGGGTCCGCAAACTGCCGTTTTGGAAACGGCTATAGGAAACCAGTTAGCGCACGCAAAAAACGAACTTTAACAGGATCTCAAGCGTTGACTATTGATTGTATTTTCGTGAAACTTTGCACTAACATGGGTGTACCCAGGGGGGTAGGGAGGGGCAGCTGCCCCCCCTAAGTCCAAAGTAATTTACTTTTACTTTGCTTTTAGTTAAGTTAAAACCCAGTTTTTTAGGGTCAAAGTTTCAACATTTTTCTGGGGGAGGGCCCCCAGACCCCCCTTTAGTATTTTAAACCCTTATTATTGACGTTTTTTTAATAATAAGTTCATTAAAATCAAATTTATACCTAAAAGTGTTTGTCCAAATTTAGGCTTACTTGAACTAAAAAACTGTTTAAAACCATGTTCTTTGAGTCAAATTTCCAAAAATTTTCTGGGGGAAGACCCCCCAGACCACCCTTCGAAACTTGGACCTTTTTTACTAAACAATTTTTTTACAAATTATTCTTACACGCAAATTCTACCTAAAAAGTGTGAAAAACTACACTAAACCTATTGATAGAGCTCCCACCCATGGCCATACCCAAGGGAAGGTAGGGAGTTGACCACCCATTCCAAAATTATTATGTCTATTATGTTGCTTTTTGCCTTGAAAATTATGAAGATTATACAAAGAATGATCCACCTCGAGTGCAGCCTAAATGGCCCCCTATGTCCAAAAAAAGTCACAAACTACTTTTTAGTAAAAGATTACAAAAATGTTTACCTAAAAATAACCATCGTTGTTTCCACGCTACCCACAAAACTTTAACATTAATTTCATTAAGGTCATAAACCCCTCTCGAAACAATACTGTAGCTACGGCCCTCTCTCACGGGGCTTTAAAATTTTTCTCCAGAAACATACAAAAGTCGACCCTGCTTGCCCCCCCCCTAAGTGGAACCCTGGCTACTCCCATGGTTTTTAACTATAATCTTTCAGATTATCAAATCAAAAGAAAGGATTTCGAAAAACAAAATGAGGTTTTATCAGAGTTTTCACATTTTTTTGTGGTTTTTTAACTTTTTCATAATAAAACAAATTTTAAAGTGAAGACTTTTGAGATAATTTTAAAGATCATATTAAACCACAATTTTTTAGACCATAATTAAATTTTACCAATAGTAGTTCTTCTACAAATTGAATTTTTCAATAATTTTTTGGGGTGTCGCTCTATTTTTAACTCCCTGAGATTTGGTATGGGACCCCAAATCCTATGTGATTCTGACTCGTCTAGGTGTCTACTATCCCCCCTAGAAGTGTGACCCATTATTTATTGGACACCCTGTATAATGGAATTTATATGCTTAATGTGGTATTCTTTTAGGAATACTCTTTCTAGTATACTAATTTATCTATGTTCCCACTTAAATACACTACAACTCGATGTAGTTAAAAAGACTGGACCAACCTTGCTGGGCTTACGTCTGTAGTTGGTCGACTTTATTTGTATTTGTAAAAAAGAATCTAGGCTGAGAGGTAACAATTAAATATTTCTGCTCAAACAAATGAATAATAACTGTCCTACTGAACAGTTATTATCCAATATATAGAAATAAGTTTCATTCAAATGTTGGACTAGTTTGAAATGGGTAAAAAAAGAATCGCCCAATAAGAACAGAACCTTTAATAGCGTTAAAGTCTTTTAATTTATCATCTCTGTCATCAATGAAGTTGTCTAAGTAGCTATACAATATACATTCAGTAGCTTCATCTTCTCCATTTTACAAATTAATGGATCATTTTATTTACTAACTAAATCTTCATGAAAAGTTTTGTACTATGCTTTGGCATATGTGAGGCGGAAAGCGAAAAGGGACCTCTTGTCGGCAAAGTTGATTTCGAGAAAAAGCCAAAAAACCGGAAGAAGGTCAAACTATCGAATTTTTTTCTCTCGATTTTATCGATCCTTGGACCCTTTAGAAACCGAATTTTAGCTGTTGGAAGCATTCCTTAACTGTGAAAAATAACGAAAGGGTAGCATTTTGAAAGTTTAAGGTCGTTTTTTGCGAAATCCACTTATTCTATTAAAACTTTTAATTACTGGCGATTCGTCATTTTTTGAGCTACAAGGATGATGATGATCTTAAAATCTTCATAAATCTGTACAGATTTAGAAAAAAAAATAATAACTCCATTTCGACGAACGCCGACAAGAGGTCCCTTTTCGCTTTCCGCCTCACATATTTACAAAGATAATGCAACAATTTCTAAATTATTAATATACTAGCTGTTATACCCGGCCTTGCACGGGTGGGGTGTATAAATTTATTTTTTAAAATATTTCTTAAAATACATTAATAATTTTGTAAATTAGCAATATTACAAATCATCCCGGTATCCCAGGCGCCTCTTTCCTATCCCAGTGTTCCCGGTAATCTTATCCCGGTGGTCACGGTAATTTTTCTAATCCCGGCGTTCCCGGTAATTTTCCTACCTCAGTGTTTACGGTAATTTTTATATTCCGGTATTCTGGGTGTCTTTATGGTAAATTTCCTGTCCGAGTGTTCTCGGTAATTTTCATAACCCGGTAATTTTTCCATCCCGATGTTCCTGATAATGTTTAATATCTTGGTGCCTTTATAAAATAAAAAATTTGAAACCATAGTAAAAAGTCTAGTAAATTAGTATGTCTAGTGAACAAATTAAGAAATTTAAAACCCACTGAGCTATATAACAACAGTGTTTAAAACTAAAATAAAAGATCTAGTAAATGAAAAAGTCTAGTGATCTGTGTCTCATTTGAAACAATGTTTTATTTTTAACTCGTTGTATGACTGGTAAAACAGGTTTTCAAACACGGAAAAATAAGTGAAAAAAAAGCAGGAAAAACGGGAAAAAAAGAATGAAGGACTGATTTTCTCTTTATAAATTATAGCCCATGTCCTATTCTGATGTATAAGCTACATTATGGTAAAATTTCATTAAAATCCATTCAGTAGTTTTTGCGTGAAAGAGTAACAAACATCCAGACAAACATTCACAATTATAATAGTAGTAGGATTATCTAAATTATTTTTAACAGTCTTGTGGGAACTCTTATCCATATACATAATACATCAATTACATGTTCTACCGGGTCCATTCACGGAACACCGGTCAATGGCGGATTACAATAAAAAATAATTTTCCTAAAAAAAGAAATCATAATCCAGATGAACTGTATCCGACCGTCACATCATGTGACATTCCCCCTTCAATCCATCCGCTATCTTCATCATAAACCCAGCAAAACTCTTCTCAGAACGATCATCTCGTCGTCATCATCAAAAACAAAACTAGTGGAAGAACGTCTTGGACGATGAAGAAGACAAGAAAAAAAGGTTCCATTTACCCCGTCGGGTTAGAGTGAACCAGCAAAGCGGAAATCCGCAGTGAAACACCCCCATCGTTCTCCTAAAAAGAAGCAAACGATATCTGAAGCAGCAGCAACGGACAACTCAGCACCGTGAGAAAGGAATGAGATGCCGACATGCATGGCTGAGCGCTGATGTTCTGCCTCCCACAACTTGGAGGGTTTTTGGGGTTAAAGAAGCACGTATCAACAGCGCAATAAGCTGACATCTTCTGGATTTTTTTGTTTCCAACTTAATCGCAGAATTTTATCTCTTTTAAAATGAGAAAATGGTTTTAATGTAAGAACCAATCGTTGCGCACTGCTTTCTGTTCCGATTTGCTCCTTCACAAATTGTGGTTAGAATAACAGAATGGTTGTTGCCAGGGGTAAAATATACGGCCGAACACATCTTCAGGAAAACGTAAACGTGAATCGAGAAAATAAACTCAAATTTAATTTACACTGTACAAAAATATGGAACGTTTCAAAATAAAATGGTGGACTGTATTGGTGCCTCATTGGGGCAACTGATGAGAGGAAGAGATGATATGCTGATGCGACATTATCTTTTGGACTTATACTGCTATATTCATTTTGAATAGGCGGCTGAAAATATTTCCTTCCCCTCCACCGAACTCGTAACCATGGCAACTATCAACGTCAAAGTGAGAAAGAAGGCTTACTATTGGCTGCGCGAAGATCATAAATATGGTTACGCTTTACCGTCGGGGAAAGCATTATTTTTCAGCCACCTATTCTAAATTAACAGTATAGCTTTAAGGCTTGTGTCATACCTGGCGTTCATAAGACGTGACATCGATCCATCACCATTAAAAAACGATTAAGATAGTACCAGGAGGAGGGGCGATCGGAGTGGACTCGAGGGGGCGATATAGTAGATAACTCCTGATGATAAAAGATGACACCCGTTTTCCTCCGCTGCAGGAATAATCTACTACATCGTCCCTCGAGTCCCCTCCTCTCCTCCCCTTATCGCTCCTCCCATTGACAGTGTGAGTTATTGGAGCGACTGCTATAAGAAGTCCGGTCTGTCATGACCCTAAGTAGCAAGTCAGACCTAGCGACCATAAGCAGTGACAGCAATCAATCAAAGAGGGGAAAAAGCATGGAGTTCAGCCGGAGACTCCCCCTATCTTGACAGGAATCTTCATTCCTGTCAAGATAGGGGACTAGGCTTTCTCCATGCTCTTTTAGTGACTATAAGCCGCGCAGTGTGTTTTGAGCCTAAGGGGTGCCTAAACCAAGAGGATAGCAACATCATAAAGTGGCGGACTGAAATGAAATCGCTACCTTATCATCGGAGAGATGTCTCACTGTGACTCGGTGGGAGGTCGTCCAACCGCAGGCTGTCCCACAGAGTCACAGTGGTAACTCCCTCCGTATCGTGGTGTAACGTCTCTCAATGATATGGTGGCAACTTCTTTCTACGACTTTATTGTGTAACGTTCCATATTTTTTACAGTGACAGTTTATGAATCAGTTTCATGAATCAGTTTTATTCAAAAACTGATAAAGAATGATGTTGACAGTGATGAATAGGGGCAAACCTCTAGTTTTCTTTCTTTAACTGCCAATCAGAAGTTGGACAGCCGGTTAACCGTTGGTGTGGATAACGGCAGGGCTTGAAATTGATAATTATGGAGAGGGTGTGAAGAATCACAAAAGCAGATCGAAATTATATTTGCCACTTTATTTTATAAATACTGACACCCTGGGGGCATGTTGCATATTAAGTTCCCTGAACAAAAATTCTGATTAGATTTTAATGTTTTAATTCTTTTTTCTAATCCCGGTCAAAATCATGATTTTTTACTCTTTGTGTCTAACTGCTGCTATCTTCGTCTTTGTTATTTCCATTCACTTTACTTCATGCCTAAATACTTATGGAAATCTACTTGTTTTAATATTTTTTAAACATTCAAGCTTCCCTCTTTATCCTCCGACATTACTATTATACTATACATACAGCTTAGAGAGGGGGACATATCCTGTGTCAGAGCGTGATAGTTGGTTGATAGCTCTTTCACAATAGCCTTTTTGAACTGTGATGACAATAGAGTGATCCGATTAGTGTGGATTACATCGGAGGTTTACTGTGTTGAGTATATGGAAGTGCTTGAGTCTTTGAACCTCATTGGGAGAACCTAGGAGATCCCAACCACCAGCGCTATCTTATTTTATATCGCCTGTTTCCTCCATTTCCTTTCAAACAGAGGTCTATGGCCATGGGTTTGATCCATAGAGTAACAATAAGGTTAGGCCCTACATGGTGTTTCAAAACAAAAACTGTACTTTTCTTTCATCTTTCAATACTTAGTACCCCCTCATTTCATTTTAAATCACCCAAAATGAAAAATTCTTGTTGCCATCATGTCACGGATTTTCCTGAAAATTTTATATGGAAAAGAACATGATGAAAAAAGCGTAAAATAATATTTTCAGAATTTTTTAAAACTTACGTTGTGAGGCCATTTTGAATTTGACTGAAATTCTCAAAATGGCGTCACTAAATGGTGCCTCACAACGTAAGTTTTGATAAAAAAAAATTCCGAAAAAATTATTTATACTTTTTTCATCATGTTCTTTTCCATATAAAATTTTCCTTTTCTTTATTGGGCAAAACATCGTACTTTTATAAAGCGTATCTATACGCCATTGGCACTTAACACTCGAGATTTTCCAACCGTATATTTACGTCGACGGCAGTTAAGGGGTTAAATCACCCAAAATGAAAAATTCTTGTTGCCATCATGTCACGGATTTTCCTGAAAATTTTATATGGAAAAGAACATGATGAAAAAAGCCTAAAATAATATTTTCAGAATTTTTTAAAACTTACGTTGTGAGGCCATTTTGAATTTGACTGAAATTCTCAAAATGGGGTCACTAAATGGTGCCTCACAACGTAAGTTTTGATAAAAAAAATTCCGAAAAATTTATTTATACTTTTTTCATCATGTTCTTTTCCATATAAAATTTTCCGGAAAATCCGTGACATGGGGGCAATACCCATCGGGTGATTTTAAATGAAATGACGCTACCCTATTCTTCATTCCCTTTTCACATTTTCATTATCATTCTCTTTTCTCTCATGGTGTTTTTGCACTTTTTTTTAAAAATTTGTACGAATTTTTTTGTAAAAAAATATGGCACGTTTTTTAAGTGTTTTTTTAAAGATTTTTCTTCAGCTGAAATTATTTCGTAAGATTGAAAAAAGGAATAAGTCCATATATTTTTTTAATTGTACAATATTTATGATTTTTAGATAATTATTCTGTATTCCAAAAACCGGTTCTGTATTTAATTTAAGGATTTAGACGTAATAAAATGAAAATTACATTTCTTTACATTTCCCCCTCGTTTTTTTCAAAACTTGATTTTTAAACTTATTCCCTTTTTCAAAATCACGATTCAATTGTTGTTGGTATGAAATAACAGGAATAACTTATGCAATGAAAACATATTGCTTATAAACATATTCTAATGGAGTCTGTTTTACAGGGAGTGTAAGGTCTGTGTGCTATTTTCCTGTGGAGTTTTTGGGCACATACCTCATACAAAGCGAGAGCGCAGGCGCTCTGTCCTTCTCAGAGATCAGTTTCGAACTCGATGCTATTCCACCGTGGGGAAAGTGTCACATACGCAGAGGGAATAATGTTATACTGAAAGACAGGTAAGAATTATTGTTAAATCCATCATGGATAAACGAAAGTTTAACCTACTTGGGGAGAGCACGCTCACCAGTTAAATAATTAATGAGTAAATTATATTTAAAAAATTATTGTATTGTAAAAACTAGGTTAACTCCGGTTGTTATAACTATTATTAAGCGACTGAACAAGTCGTCTATCCGTCAAATCAGTTTTCAAGTTTGAACTTGTTTTGATATATCTCTCCTTTGTTAAAACGCAGGGTTTGAAACGGATAAATATTGAGACGGTGAAAAAACTCCCAAGCTGATCGAAATTTTTATTTGTCACTTTTAAAAATCTGACTTTTTTACATCGAACACGGATCACACGAAAGATCGCCAATGGAGAGATTCCTTGATTGTTCTGAAAAATACTAAGGATAAGCGCCTATGCTCGAAAAATATTATTGGCGGTTTTGACGATATGTTAACGATATGTTTCAGCACTGTTAATGTTTTGTTTCTTGATTGGAGATTTTTTTATATCAAATATTAAGGATTATATAATCGGAGTAAAACCGTATAGCTCAATGGTAATCATGGGTTTTAATAAAAAACCAATAAAACTTAAAAAATCCTATCCCAAGTTCTTTGTATCAATCCAGGCCCTGTTTTTGCGATTTTACTCAAAATTTAATTTTTAAACCAGACTTTGGTGTTAGAGTGTAATCGTTAAATTCAAACCCTCGTAAAAAGGCGTCGGAATACTTAACGAGTGATGCATAAAATAAAGTAAGGATAGTTTCATGTGATAAATGTTACTGACCACCTAGCCCCCTCTGTTGCAAAATATCGAGTTTTAAATACGAAGGATTTTAAAGCTTTGCATATATTTTTCAACCCTTTAAAAAATATTTCTTAATATCAAGTAATCTTTATATAAGATAGTTAATTGAAATATTAGTTTTATAATTTAAATAAATTTTCATGTTTTAAACTATATAAATGGAAATCGTAAAATTTATCTTCTATTGTTTGTTATTATTTGGTTTTGTGTAAATGCATTCAAAATTTATATTGCAGCACTGCAGGAGAAGACTGCATGAGATGCCTTCACTTGACCTTAAAAGCCCCAAACGTCATTCAGATACACACTGAAGGTAAACTCCCCTTATTTTACTCTTTTTTGGTTAAAGTTCTCTATTTTTACCTATTAATTTACATTGCTTTATGTTCCTTCTTGCTCAAATCCCTATTTATTTTACCTATTAACTTACATTGCTTTATGTTCCTTCCTTGCTCAAATCCCTATTTATTTTACCTATTAATTTACATTGTTTTATGTCCCTTCTTGTTCAAATCCTTATTTATTTTACCTATTATTTTAAATTGCTTTATTGTGTTGCAGGTCTTGGAAAATGTTACACGAAGGAAGAGGCCGTTAGAGCAACCTGTCCTGATGATAGAGCCGTACACGAGAGGAAGTTCCAAGAAATAATGCTCTACAGTAAGTTTATTTTCCAAATTTAGAAATCTTTTGATATTCTTGAAGTGCCCTTTAAGTTGTAAAAAGTCCGTCTGTACTGTCAAACCAACGATAGTAAAAGGGTCACGTGATTTTGACAACGCTGGAACTAGTATTTCGGAGGGGAGACAGGGGGAAGTTGAGGGGCAGTTGATTTTGACATTTGAAGAGACATTTGCTTGTATATAGAAACAAGACCCCAACTATCAACGGTTCGGTTACACAACTATCGGCCCTCTAAAGTCTATAAAAATCACGTGACCCTTTTACTATCGTTGGGCGAACAGTAGAAGTCTAAACTTTTGACTTTCAGAGCGACGATACAACAGTATACTCTCGATAAGACGAACTTCGTTAAGTCGAAAACCTCTATGTTTCAAACAAAAATTTCCCATTGACGTTAGGTATTCCTCTAATTTAACTTGTTACACCGAAAACTTTTTCTTGAAACTTTTTACCCGTCCCTTCAACTTCGTCATATCGTATCGAAAATATATACTGTAATTGGAAAATAAGACCATAAAGATCAGTTGTAAAAAGTTTTTGATTACGTGAGATTTTCTTGCTTAGAAGAGAATGTCCATATTTCTTTCCCTAGGGAAGACTTCACGGCATAGTTTGGGAATCACTTCTATAGAGTAAAATTATACTTAAGAACCTGGTTTTCATTACTTTTTCATTCAGCAAACATAGTTATCTTTTATGCATTCATCTAATCAATGTTGAGTTTTTTGGAACGGATATACAACTGTTTCACAAGGTATACAAAATTTCATTGATGTACCACCCGCCTATGGAGCATCCCTTAATAAAAACCGTAGCACTCAGGTGCCCCACCGCGAAAACCCACTAACCAAAGTCTCCACCCATTAACCCAGGGACCCACAAAGGTTCCGACTTCCCTGCTAGTTGATCTGGTCTCCACTTTCTCCCAATAGTCCCGTAATCACCCAATAGCCGAGCCGCAAACGACTTTACCGCACGTGTCGTTGCTCATTAAGAAGGATCCGGATGGCAACCGGTTCTATGAGCGCTGGAGAACAAGTTTTGGAAATATCTTGGTGTATAAAAGATGTGTTAGGGATAAACAAAGAGGATATACCGAGTCCCGTTATGTATAAGGGGTCTACAGTGGCGTTTATATTGTAAATAATTCGGAAAAGGTGTCTCAAAAGGTTAATGCTAAACTTAACATGCCGGTCTGTCATGCCATGCCAAAAAAATTTCATAGGAACCCATGTCCGCAAATCTAAACTGTGTCCGCTAGAGGATAATGTTTGTCGGCGAAGGGGGTTAACGTTTAATTATTTTCTTCTACAGAAAACTTACAGTATTGTTACGTATTCGGAGATCCCCCAAAACCCCTGCGAACCAACTATCAGTAAATTTTGCCGGTAATAATAAGCAGATAAAATCACTTTCCTCTCTCTCTCTCTTCCTCACATTAAATTTCAATTCAACAGTTTGCTGAAATTAGAAAGATATTTTCTCTGCTAAATAGATTTCATTATAATTTGGTATATTGGGTATTTGAGGGTGCTCTTTCGGACTATGAAATGAATTCAATCTTCTTTAAATGAATTTCAATCCAAATGCTCTTTTAATTCATTGATGTGTTAGTTGCTGTTTAATGTATTTGTATTTTCTTTTTTCTCCCTCGATGTAACACTGTTATTGGATTATTTTTCTGTTGTGTACATCTAAAAAAATTTATTATACTATTATAATGCGTGTAATAAAACTATTGACGTTTTCCTCGTAAAATAAAAAAATTGAAAGCTGCCCCTTCGCCAGTGAACATTGTCCTCTAGCGGACACTGTTTACATTTGCAGACAAGGGTTCTAAAGATTTCTGAAGGAATCGATTCCGGAATCAAATCGGAATCGAATACTTTGGAATCGATACCAAGGAATCGAACTCTTGAAGGAATCTATTCCAGCAGGAATCGAATCTTAGGAATCGTACTTAATTTTCTAATTAATAGTAATAATTATTAACAATTTTGTTCTCTAATTAATTAGTATTTAGATAAGTAATTAATAATTTGCTGATTAAAAATTAAATCAATAATAATTACTAATTATCTTTGATTAGTGATTGAAATAGATACGTTCGATTCTACTTTTTCGACACTGGCCCTAAGGAATCGATTCCAGGTTGGAATCGAACCTTAGGAATCGGACCCTAAGAATCGATTCCGGAATCCAATCAAAAGATTTTTTTAAAACCCTAGACATGGGTTCCAATGAAAATCTTGTTGTTCATGCCATGAAAGACTTGCAAAGTTGCATGTTAAGTTTAGCACAAACCTTTTGAGACACCCTGTATAAACGGAACGTTAAATTCAAATTCCGTTTTCCGTTCAAGTTCCACTGCCTACACACCTTTAAAACTAAATAGGCATGATCGTATTGTGTGCTGCTCATCGCTCTGCTCACATTACACCCTGTGCACTTCTTCCCTGTGAGAAACATTCACTTTTCCGTGGGAAGTCATTGTTGACGCGTGGGAGTCTTGACCCCCCGGGCGTGTCCATGTTGACCCAAAGGGGTGCGCCTCGGGAATGCCAGAGTGGGCGGCTCTTTCTGTTGTTGTCCGAGCATTTTCTCTTTTGCTGCATGCAGATTCTTCGCATTGCCATACAAGGAGGGAAGAGTTTGAATTTAATGGTCATAATTGACCGCCAAAACCTGGTTTAATGATTAAATTTCGAGCAGAATTCATGAAAATCGGGACTGATTTGAAGAAACTCATGATCAGATTTTGAGTTTGTTTCGATTAAAATTGTTGATTAAGTTGAGCGATTCGTAATAATCATTAATATACGATGGAAGTTATTTTAGTCAAAAAATAAAACTCAAACAGCATCAAAACGTATTGTACACATACACACCTCGCCCAAACCGCTTATCTAATAACTCACCTAACTCTATATTTTTCGCAATAATCGAAGTATCTCTCCATTGGCGATTTGGCGATCTTTCATGGAACAAATATGATTTTTATTTTCAGGTTAGGATAATTAAAAGTCAAAAATATTGCTCACAGATAATTTTTAAAATTATAATCACCAGTTATGATAGGACATAGGATAGCCACTTTAAGCTCTAAATATTCTACCTAACTTTTAGGTATCCGTTAGTTGAAGACCGTTGATGCTCAATCTAAGCTATAGAAAAATAAAAAAAATTATTTAATTTGAAGTCATAAAAATATTAAAATAAAAGTGTTACCGTATCACTATCTTATATTGAGAATATCGGTGTCTCATACTAAGACCGGTATCTCATATTAAGTACAACATATTTTAATTAAAATGCATTTTTTTAGGATACTAGGGATACTTGATCCCTAGGGATATGATCCCTAGCCAAAAAATGCACTAAAATAAAATGTCAGATCTTTGAAATCTGGCAACAATTTTTAAGTTATACTTGTACACAAAAACGGGCAAAACTACATCTTTTTCAGTCACTAGGGGGCTCTGCCCCCTGCTCGCTATCGCTCACCAACCCCCGGAACTGCTTCGCAGTTCGTTGAAGATCGCTTCGCGATCTTAGCGAGCAGAGCTCGCTTGTTTCATCTCAACTATCCAGTAAAACCTGGAACTTGTCGGCTTAGTTTATGATCATTTAAAATCGAAACTTTTATCTCTCGAACTTATCAATAACTTAATTCGGACCATAACTACAAAAATATCAAAATAAAACTGCAACTGAAATATCCTTGTTTTAACTTGTCAATAATTTAATCGAAATGTTTTTTAAAATATCCAGCAAGTCTACTAATTATCATCAACTATCTTAGAGAAAAAGCATGCCATTAATATCTTTTAAATTTATAAAATGCACGTGTATCTAGTGAATCGTTGGAAATAAAAGAAATCAGACTCACATAAAAATCGGCTGTTTCTCTAGTGAACGACCAGAAAGAGATGAAAAAATTGAAACTTTGAATCTTAATAATTCTAAAAATAATTCGAATTTTTTAATAAACGAAATTCCAATCTTTTTATAAAAAATAATTGTATGTGTGTTTAAAATATCATAGTTTTACTGTGATTAGTTTTTCTGTTATAACGAAAAAACCGAAAAAGGGTAAAAAATTTCGAAACTTTAAAATTTAATTACTCCAAAAATAATTCGAAATTCGAAAAAAGGGCGACGAGGTGCAAAACTTCATACCTAAGAGTATGTGTCTGCAAAAAATCATGTTTCTGCTGTAAATAGATTTTGCTGGAGGCGAACCCGCAGCAGAAAAAAATAATTTTCGACTTTGACATTAAATAACTCCAGAACTAATTATCTAATTAATTAGGTTTGGGAACTGAAATAACCATCAAGCATTTGTCTACCAATGGTCAAAATTTCATAATATTCCTTCACATAGTTTTTGCGTAGTGATAGTTCAAAGTGTTCAAAAATAAAATTTTCAAAATCAGCGGCGGCGGCGGCGGCGGTCACTGTTACTTTTTTTTAATATAGAGAGAAATGCAATTTGTTTTCATAAAAAAGTCAGGATCAGGCATGTACACATTAAACAAAACAACTTTTAGTTTTTAAAATCCTTTTTCAGGTAAGCGTAAATTGGAATAATAAAAGTGGTATCCCACATTGGGGCACTTTCCCCTATCAAAAAATCACATCCATTCCCAAATCATTTCTTATAAAATAAAATAAAAAATGGCGTAAATGTGCATTCCGAGGAATGGAATGTCTTGACTTCCGCTTGGGAGGGGTGTGGCCGGCTCGCGGTAGCCCTGTCATCTCCACCGCAGGGCCCTGGGGCAAACGATTTTGAGGAGCAGGGAGACTCCCGGATATGCACCTCACACAGGTGCCGCCTTACCTGATGGATGCATGCGACTTAATGGGGATAGGTGTCCCCGTCGTCGGGGCGTAATTGAAAGGTAGAGGAAGAACTTGTTAAGTGAGGGGTATTGGGAGGATAGGGAGATGGTTGTTTGGAGGGAATAGCAGTGGTGGTTGAGTAAGTAAATAAGCGTGGCGTTGGGGTGGTGGACTAGGTTGTGGGGCTGAGCCCCGGGTGGTTATGGGTTCAACCCCGTGAAAATTTTCATGACTGTTGTTTATATTGTGTTTTATACTACTACAAGGAGTTTCAAAAGTATCTTTCATGGCTTTAATTTGAAAGCAATGTCTCCTTGGGTCAAGGTCTACCCCTGTAGTTCACTGAAAATACATTTCAACCTCGGTTTAAAAAATGGCCGAAAAAAGTGCTGTTTTTTCCGAATACTTATCTTAGTGCTTCTTATTGTATAGTAGTCCGAAAAAGTGCCTACTTTACAATAAGATTTAGAACAAGTGTGGAAAATTTGAAACATTTATCGTATTATACTCATTTGATTTTAAAAATAATCTGTTTTATTATGCGTTAAGATAAAGTCAGATAGAAGGATTTTTTCCTGAAATTATACTCATTATATTTCCTACTTTTTAAATCTTCAATGTTTTAGAATTACGTGAGAAGAAATTAATTATTATGGTAATCCTTCCCTAGTGGTTGTCTATACCTCTGTGCTACGGTTTGATTGTTTATTGTCACTTATATTGCATTCGTATTTTAGGGAAGCCTGATAGTGCTGAATCCTCGTTCTGTCCGCTCAGTGGAAAGTTCAGGTTCACATATACTGCAGCCGGAGGGCAATTTCGATGTGACCAG
The DNA here is from genome assembly GCA_024610705.1 of Tetragnatha versicolor. Taxonomy (NCBI): domain Eukaryota; kingdom Metazoa; phylum Arthropoda; class Arachnida; order Araneae; family Tetragnathidae; genus Tetragnatha; species Tetragnatha versicolor. The sequence continues at coordinate 7,135,891 of JANDEH010000013.1, forward strand.
ACTCACTCGGACCTTTCCAACTGCCCAATGGCCAATGTTCTTGGAGTGCGATTCCGGCAGTGCAATTTTCCAGATATGGGTAAGTTTCTTTCTATTGATTCTGAAATTTTTTACTTGTGCTTCAAAATAATCTAAGGTTTCATTCATATTCAGAGAAATATCTAATGTGTGTGGTTCAATATTGTAGTCACCACCAATTTAACTTTTCGAGAACATGCGTTCTCTTCAATATTTTCTGAATAATCGTGCCGTCGCGTGAGATAATCTTTCGTGCAACAAAATAACTTTTATTTTTCGGTTCGAAAGTTTTCACTCTATCTCTAGTTTTTCTATTACTTTTTTGAAACAATTTTATTTCGTCGTATGGGCACTGTAAGACGTTGTTTTCAAATAAAAGCCGTGAAAAAGAGTTTAGAAACACCCTGTATGTTAAGCATAACTCTTTTCGTTTCCAGATGTCACATTTCGCTGCTTAGGTGATTGGGAAGGAAACGGACACGGAGAACGTTATTTAGCATTGATGGACACGAGAGGACCTGACAACGTTCGCTTCAGATGTGGGGTGAGTTAACATGAATATTTAAATATTTCTCTTTCTAAATCTTTGATTTTCGTTCATTTACTTTACACTAGATTGCAACGTTTCCTTTCAGTGACTTCCCGGGTTTACATAATATCACGCCCTACTTTCTAGCTACCTAATTGTCGAAAAAGACAGAGCGAGCAATAGTCATCTATCTCTGATTGGCCTGTTAGGTTGCTAGAAAGTGGGGAGTGATATTACGTAAACCCGTAACGTCACTGACACATAGGAAAAGTTCTTTTGAAAACATATTGATACTTTAACAAGCTTTGATTGAAAATTGTATGACTAACATTTATTGTTATTTATTTTGTAGATGTATCGAGTGGATCCTCTCACTGGAAGAGTATTTATGTCTCTGAGTGCTGATTCCAGTTGCTATAATCAGCTACGCTCATCAACCGATGGCTATGAGTCCCTTATACTGACACCCTGTGAGTGCATACTTCTTATTTGCATTGTGTGGGGGGGGGTAGACAGAGACAGTTTCATAATGAGTTACTCTAAATATCTACTTTATCATTTATATGTATCCTGGAAAAGGGGGATAATTATTTTCTAGCAACCCGGCTAACGTACCGGATAGTGAATTATGGCACCAAAAGGGGAGAAGTGCTAAAAACGTCGCTTAGAAGAGTGGAACTAAGTTGTAATAATATAGCCATTTTTGGAGATTTGGGACCTGTGGGTGAGATGTGAGACCCGGGGAATTTTATTTATGTTCTGGCTTTTCTCTCTCTCCCTTGAAACACCTTAGATGTTAGATTCAATGATCTATGAGCTATTTTGGGAACTATACTTAATTCCAATCCAAGTATAAGTTAGTAATTAAAGAAGTAGGGATTCTCATGTAGTCAGACTGCCATTAGAAAAACTTATGACGTTGTTCAATATTGTAGCTATTGTTATGTAAACAGGTTAATCCCTTCAATTTTAGGGCTGATTCTATTCTTATTCATAAACGCTGAAAAAAATCAGTCCCAAATGTGTGCGACTATCATTTAGAGATTGTTGAACGTCTTTTATAAGTTTAGTTTTTCTGTCAAAGCTTTTCTAGTAGCCCGGAGCGGTCAGACTATAAAAATACTTGTAGTGCTTGAAAACATTATGCAAAAACTTTACCTACTTCTTTGTGTAGATTTGGTTCACTTAAAAAACTAAACTAAACTCATTAGCGCAACAGCCCTAGTGGGCCAAGGCCTACGATGCCCATCTTCGTTTTCGTGGGGCCCTGGGGTGCAAGGTGTTAGGCATGTGTCCCGGTTGCCCGGTTAGGTGGTCATTCTAACGCGAGACCCCCAGTGTTTAGTTCCCAAGCATGCTTGGTCCGCATTTTATCGACCCACTGAAGGGATGAAAGGCTGAGTGGACCTTGCCCAGCCCGGGTTACTTAAGTTTAGCCCGAGTGCACTAAAGTTTGTTTTAAAATTTTCCTTCCGATGTCAGCAAGATTATTATATAGTACTATAAAATTTCTGACTATTTCACTGGTGAGTATTAAGACCATACTTTGATTCTTCCAGTCCCAGAGAAAAGTCCCCCAGCCGCCGTTCTTCACTCCCACTGCCGCTTTCCTGAGTGGTCTCAGGGACAATGGGAGACATCCAGAGTCTCTCGAGACATTCTGCTGTACAGAGACGAGACAGCGCTACAGAGATTGTCCATCACCTGTCTATCACGCACACACCCTGACAAGGATACCTACATCGTTTTCTCTTCGACACACTGGTAAATAACTACACTGCTCACAACAATTAAAGGATATTGGTGGTTTTGGTTCATATTGGCAAGCAAATAAAAAATTTGCAGTGGTTCAAGCATTTTTCATAAACTTTGTGCCATTTCAAAGCTAAATCCATGCAGTTATCAAAATAAAAATTTTATTTTTACTTTTTTTTATCAAAATTGGAAAATGCACATTTTGCAATGTTAATGCACGTTAAGCAAAAAAACTGAAAAATCTTTCAATACTTAATTGAAACCCCATTTTGCTTAAGGTATGCTTTCTCCTGACTTGAAACAACGTTGTGGGACTGTTTGCCACCAGGTTTGTTTGTTTATTTTTGAGGGGCTGGGGTGTTTTCTCCATTTTCCCCTTTTAGAGCATTTTTCAGCACCTGAGCTGTTTGAAAGATATTGGATGGTCAGAAATTGGTTTCTCAAGCATGTCCTAGACTTGTTCTATTGGATTCATGTCGAGAGAACGTGCTGGTCGATCCCTTTCTAGCGATTTCTTCATCCTGAAGAAAATCATTAACTAAGGTAGCACAATGTTTTCTGCAATTACCATCCCTGAAAGTTAAATTATCACCAATTTCTCCTGCATGAGAGGCAACCAGATGTGTAAAGATATTGACCTTATTTTCCTGAACCACCAGAAACGGCCCCTTTACCGGTGGGGGGTCTTTATTCCATAGATAGAGATGGTGCTCTATTTCATCACTCCGCATCTTCAAATCTGACTTCTTCATGCACAAAAAATGGGTTATTTCGTGTTCCTTGTACCCTCCAGGCAAAAATAAGAAGTTATCAGGATGAACTGAGAGTCAGATTTGAAGATGTGGAGTGATGAAATAGAGCACCATCTCTATCTATGGAATAAAGACCCCCACCGGTAAAGGGGCCGTTTCTGGTGGTTCAGGATAATAAGGTCAATATCCTTACACATCTGGTTGCCCCTCATGCAGGAGAAATCGATGATAATTTAACTTTCAGGGATGGTAATTGCAGAAAACATTGTGCTACCATAGTTAATGATTTTCTTCAGGATGAAGAAATCGCTAGAAAGGGATCGACCAGCACGTTCTCTCGACATGAATCCAATAGAACAAGTCTAGGACATGCTTGAGAAACCAATTTCTGACCATCCAGTACCTCCCAAACAGCTTAGGTGCTGAAAAATGCTCTAAAAGGGGAAAATGGAGAAAACATCCCAGCCCCTCAAAAATAAACAAACAAACCTGGTGGCAAACAGTCCCACAACGTTGTTTCAAGTCAGGAGAAAGCATACCCCAAGCAAAATGGGGTTTCAATTAAGTATTGATAGATTTTTCAGTTTTTTTGCTTAACGTGCATTAACATTGCAAAATGTGCATTTTCCAATTTTGATAAAAAAAAAGTAAAAATAAAATTTTTATTTTGATAACTGCATGGATTTAGCTTTGAAATAGCCCAAAGTTTATGAAAAATGCTTGAACCTCTGCAAATTTTTTATTTGCTTGTCAAAATGTACCAAAACCACCAATATCCTTTAATTGTTGTGAGCAGTGTATATTATCTTTTCTATTATGAATCAAAGGACTCTATCATTTCTAAAAACTCTTTAATAAATAGAGTTAATTTTCTGGAAACTTGATTTTGGGAGTATACTCTGGAAAAAATAATGGAACGTTACATAATAAAGAAGTGTAAAGAAATTGCCACCATATCATTAAGAAACGTTGCATCGCAACACTGAGGGAGGTCACACAGTGGGACGACTTCCCACCGAGTGACAGCGGGATCTCCCTCCAATGATATGGTGGAAATTTCTTTACACTACTTCATAGTGTAACGTTTCATAGTTTTTTTCCAATATCAATATTTTTGTCAGTTTCTTAGTGAACATTCTTGAAAGAAAGGTTGAGTCTAGCTAGGCCTTTATTTTACTAATTTGAGTGTGAACCAGTTTAAAGTTTCTGAAATATTTTTTTTATTTTTTAGTGGGCAGGAATCCTATAACTGCTTGTGGCTGAAAAGAAGAAATCACAATGTAATGGAGTTCCAGATAGGTAAGGTTATTTTTCCGTTGAGAAGTTTTCTTACGGCTGTAACCAGTAACTTTACCTAAAGTTAACCTGGAGTCAAGCTTTTCCGACAACTCTGATTGGCTTAAAACTTGATTTTCCTTCTTCAACCAGCAATTAAAAATTTTGATTCCAGATTAACTTTAGGTGAGGTTAGTTATGAATATGGAATACGGCCGTTAGGGTCAATTCTAGTTTTTCTGTATGAATTGTTAACACACCCCTACCCCCATGTCGATATTTTTCCCTGCTTGTGACATTCATCTTTATTGTAATGCCAATGCCATTCTTTCGATATAATTTTATAATTTCCTGCTTTAATTTTTTATAGTTTGCGGAATCAGTTAGCATACAGTACCATCGACATACACTCTTAAAAAAGTTACAACGCGCATGTGACGCTTATAATATGATTTATCTGGCATAACTGGTTTCGCGTTGTGAAATATTTAGCACGGACAACAATTTTCAGCAAAAAAGCTTGGTTAAGGTGAAACATTGTGTGTGTGACGCTTATAAATATTTATGTCACAGCTTGGCTTATAGACATTGTTAGAAATCATCAACAGAATATTGAGGGTTGAGGGATAACCCCCCGAATGATTAAAGAGAAAGCTTTGGTTTATTAAGTACCTAAAAAATAAATTATTTGAGTTTCAGAAAGATCTTCAATTTAGTTTGAAACTGTTCAATTAACTTGTCTTTAGTGCTTTTGAGTTATTTAGCAACTTTATATATATTAAAAGGGGGTCTTGAGAGTCCTCCCTCAGAGAATTTCGGAGATTTTACACAAAAAAACAGGATCAAACTAATCTTTTACTTATTTTTGCGTTCCTAATAGTAATTAATGATAAAAGTGATTAAAAATATGTCACCCCGTTCTTCACGAAAAAAAAAACGCCAGCAGATTTTTTAAAACTGTAAGCAAAAAGTCTGACACGTAGCCATCCAGCTTCACCGGATCACATTCTTGGATGCGTCGGACTTTCCAAAGAGGACTTAATATCTGACCCTCTCATGGTTATTGACTTTTTGGCGGTCAACAACTTGATGGAGTTGATCTGACAAATGTCAGATGTGAGGATAAGCAACAACAACAACAAAAAGTCTGACAAGATTCCGAATCTCAATATTACTCTGCAAATTCACACTTATTGTATGTTTTTGCATTTACCTATTTAAACTAATATAGATTTCGAACATTTAACCCCTATGGATGAATAATTTAAACTATTTTAAGAAACACTTTTAAAGTGGTGAGTTTGAAAACGCTCCTGCGTGCTAATTCTTAACCTTCAGATGCATGCAAGCATGAATGGTTATTTTTTATGTAAAAATACTAAAGAGTTGCAAGTTCTTCTTAGGCAGGCTTAGTACACAAATTTGTTCTGATAGATATTTTGAATATAGATAAAATGGCCTCCAAATTTCAGTTTTCTGATTTCCCATAAAATGGCATTTAATTTTCTCCTTAAGTTCAGCAATAATTTAGCATTTTAAGCCTGTTACCTTCTCAAAATTTCAAAATTTAAACTTTATTTATTATTATATTTTAGTTTTGTTTTTGTCATTTTGTTTTATTTTATGTGTATTGTAGTGTTTTTCTTGTTAATTACTTACTCCTGTTAGCCCCGTGCTATACATTGTGGTGCACGAGGAGCTTTTTGTTTGTTTAAATTTAAAAAAAAATAGAAATTTTATGGAAAAGAAATTGATTGGAAGTAAATGAAATTAATAGGAGACAAATAAATGATGAGGAGCTGTTCTCAATCAAATTAAGGAAATGCCTAATGATTCAATTAATACACGAAATAAATTTTACTTCAGTTTATTTTTTCTGTGAAAATATTCATACTAAAATATTACTACAAATTGTTCAAAAAAGTATATCGGTATGTACTGCCTTTTTTAAGTGTCCATATTTTACCAAGTGGGTGATTTTCCTGTCTGATCTGGAGTTATAAAATTTTTTAATAATGTTGAATATTGACGAGTATAACCTCAGCTCAGGTATTAAACTATGATTTATTGCTTCCTGTCATATGATTTAAATTTAAAACATTGCAGATTTTATATTGATAGTAACGGTAATAATTCATTGCTTTCAGGTCAGCAACCCAGCCCGACTTTCTCTGACAAACTATGCCACGAAATGCAGTTCACACAGGATACTTGGATGACCCAAGGAAGTAAGTATGCAGGCACTCTTTGGTTCAAGACGCATTATAAAAGCTCCAAACTGTGCTGTATTTGTTAAATCCTCCACTAAATTTATAGCAGTTTTTAACCCTCTGACTGCTACATTTCTGGACCGAAATTGCTTCAAAAAATGTGTATTTTTTTATTGCCCAGTGAATGAACACTTAGAGTTTGGATTTTAGATTTTCATTCTTAAAACATAATTTTAGGGATTTTTCTCGGTCAGTTTTAGAAAATAAGGTATGTTTCCAGAAATTAATAGTTTTGAAGGAAAAACGGGACGCGCTTCTCAATATAGGAAGAAAAACACATGCACGTGGAAATCGCGGGATGTGCAGATTTTGTTAAACTTGAATTGGACGCGGAAATCGATGAATTATCAGTTAGAGGCAGAGGGTTAATTATACAAACTGAATTGCACAGAATTTGTGTGATTTCCGTTAACATTACGGGTCCTTATTCTGTGCTCTGGAAAAATATATCGCACTTTACATGAGAAAGTGGTGGTTTGTTGAGGATGTTTACACCACGATTCGGAGAGACCTTACACCTGAATGGGACCTCCTCACCGAGTTTCAGTAGGAGGTCGCTCCTAATCGCGGGGTTACATCTCATTGATATTGGGGCAACTTCTTTTTTAATTTTTTGTTTACAGTGTGCTACTTGACCAGCGGTTAACCAGCAGTCAAAGAAGAATTCCACCAATCACATTCGGCGATTTCTTTTTTGATTGCTGGTTAACCGTTGATAAGGTAGCACTGTATTAACGACCGTTAATCTGATACCTATTACAAATTTTATCTGCTTCAATTGAATTCATTCTTGTATATTTCCCGCAGGGTCGAAAGGGTCGGGGTCTTCATCGTGCCCTATCACCGGGGACTACTCTGGAGTATTGCCAGAAAACCCTGGGCTGTGTGCTAAAGTGGCTTCTGACTGCAACAATCCCGATCTCATGTTCTACACTGTAAGCAGTTGCGAAAACAGGTCCCATGTCTTTGAAGGTAAGCCACTACAAAACTCAGTCATGACTTATTTAACGAATATCCAGAAAAACACGAAATTGCGCGTATATCAATGGATCATCTACCAATCTATCTTGATGGCTCTACCATTTTCTACCCAGCAATTTTTCCCATATACGCCACAAGTAATACTTCGTTATGGGGATTGTCTTCTCAACATGTGCCCAGAAAAATGTGAATAAAAAATATTGATGCTGCTGGTACCCTTGATCAACGTATATGTTACTGAAGTAGTCATTTCATATCAGCCGTGGATCCAGCACGGCTCCAAGGGAGAGCACTTTCTCAGACCATCACCTTTACCTTTTGACACATAATGTTGGGAATTTTCTATAAAGTATCTCGCAAGATCTCCTTGTGGTACCGCTGGGGGGTTAGGAGGTCCTCCCCCAGGAAAATAATTTGATTTGTTAAAGTAGGGTTTTAACTTATTTTGAGAACCTTTTTGGGTCCTAGGGGGGCACTGTCCAGAGTGCCTCCCCTTTGATCCTCGTATGATTAATATTTAGTTTGAAAATGTAGTGGATATCACCATATGATAGTGGCAATAAAACAAACTGCAATATTTTTTATCTTATAGTTTTTCTTTATTGTTCTATCACAATTTTCGGCTGAATTTCAATCATGTCTGGACCATTGTCAGTTATTTCAAGTATATCTCTACATGAACCTATTAACGCATAATACCGAGCTTTAAGCATCACAAAGAAATGAGCTACACGGCACAAAACACAAATCCTTTTCTTCGCACTTTTGACAGCGACCCCCCCACGGAATCTTCCCAACAAAACTCCCATTTTTTCTCATCTTTTCTCGAAATCCAATCTCCACCCAATGTTTCTATAGAAGCGGAACGACGTTCCATAATAGAAGATTCGACCGAACGCCTGCAACGCTTTAGCGGATCCGTTCTTTTGTTAGCTCAGAAACAGGCTCATTACAACACTAATTGCTAGGCCTAACATGGTCTTTCGCAATGTATTGGATGACTGCGCAGAATCGGTGCAGGTTCACTGCACTAATTGTTCGTTGGGGTGTGACGTGTTATCGGACAGCGGAGATAACAGGTGGATTTTTGTTTCTTTTCCCCCTTTTTTTTGGACGGCTATTTAATTAGATATGGATTTTTGGAAAAAATACGGGAATTTCAATTTCCTGTATGGGATTGTTGGAGGTATGTGTTGATTTGTATCTTCCACTTTTCGTGCTTAGGGCAGTTGACCGGAACCGGAATATGGCTTTTGTGGATGGAATTCCGATTTTTCCTTGTTTTGGATTTAATTTTTACTGCCTTGAGTTTGTTGTTTGTTGAGTTTTGTTGTCTGCCTTGAGAAGAAGAATTTTTTTCTGTTGTTTACGAGTATCTAATTAATGTTATCCTTTAATATGAATTCTTCTTTTTTAAGTTTTCATTTCCGTAGACCGTAGAGGACTGGGCGAGCGCGGGGATAAACAATGACCTCGTCCGCAAAATGTTTGTATAAGAACTTTTAAACAGGGCGCAAAAACCAGATCTATCCGACTTCATTCTATCGAAACAACGTTCTTATGATTTAAAGGAGTCGTCGGTTTTTATTTCAAAATATGCCTACGTACTGGCCTAGTGGATAGAGCATCTGACTGGGAAGCGGTACATCTTGGGTTCGAATCCCCGTTTGGCATGAATGTTAGTTTCTGTCATTGTGTGATGAGAATGAATGTGCCCCCCCCCTGTAAAAAAGGGTTGTGCGAGCGAATATGTGTGTATGGCGCGGGTAGCAATACCTCACCTCCGTGGTTCTGGTCCACAGGTGCCCGCTGGGTAACGCTAAGTACGTACTTCTTTGGGTAGTTCAGGGGTCAAGGATAATGTCCAGTATATTAACCTCCCATTAGCAAAAAAATTCAAAATATTGAATTAACTTAATTTTTTAAAACTTTTCTCTTGTCGATTTTTAATTTTAAACCATTTTTTATTAGAAAAATGTTGTCAGAAGAAACGTGCCGGTTATTGTAAAATTCAATTAAAAAATTAATGCACCTAAAATTATTGATTTACCTACTTAAAATATCTGGTTCTACATATTAACAAATACAGACAGCTTGTGTATCTTTCACATTTTTACAGAAGAGTGGAAAAGTGTTCTCTTAATGCTTGATTTGGGAGGTAAATACCTATAGAAATTAATGATTTTGACTATTGTGTATCGTCCCAGAGGCTCTAAATAACCAGTTTTAAATTTTTTCAGATTTTTTAAAACTAATTAATTTGCGATCCTCATTCAAAAGTTCCAATGGACGTGACGTCATAGTTGCGGATGAAGTACTAGTATAAAGGAGCCGCCGCTCGCTCGAACAGCTCCAACCAATCGACCAATCCAATTTCCCCTCTGCTTTCGTACGATGACGTTTTCCGCAACTCGGACGTCATGAGCTGAGCTACTGTGCATGTAGTAGTTTTTATTTATTTAAAAATTAACCAATCATCGGATGTAAAAAAATTTCTGGACCGATGATCTTCTTTTATGAAAATATGTTAGAAAAAATTAAGTATGAAAAAGTGTTTACCAGCCAATTCTTTGGTGCAGCGTAGACTTTTCCACTGGCTGTAATAAAACGATTACTGCTAGGCTCCAGCACTTGCGGTTTAGGGGGAGATATCGGGATATCTCCCCCTAAACCGCTAGTGCTGGACGCCTGGCAGTAATCGTTTTATTACAGCCAGTGCCTGGCTGTAATAAAACTTTGCGTTGGCCCTTTCCTTTCCTTCTGATTGAAAAAAGTTAATGATGTACTATCGGTTTATAAAGGAGTTAAAAACCACCAGGAGGTACGATTCCTACTCAATGAAACTGGTCTTCCTGACCAATTTATTCTGGCTAATGATCATTGATCAGCAACTTTTTATTCAGCTTCATCATTGTACCCAACACCAGGCACACGTCTGATGGCACCACTCAGGCACCTGTTGCCGGCGCAACAGGTGTTGCCACCGCCCTTTTTTGTTGTTGAAGTGTGTGTGCGGAGATTGCTCTGGCTCTTCGTTCCGCTCCGAACCACCGAAGCGTGTCTAACTGATTGAAAACGCATTTTGACTCTATTTTTGTTGAATCTTCTTCCTTTCGATGAACTTGGTGGCGTTTCGGTAGTGAACTCATTGTCCAAACCCGGGGTTTGTTTGTAGATGATGGTAGATAGTGGTGAATCGATTATTTCAGATATCGAGTTTCTTTTGGAATCGAATAGATAGAGAGGTGTCAGTTAAGGAGCTATCCTACCTATAAAATCTTAACTTTCCGAATCTGTTTGGATTTTGTTTCTATGTAATATAGAACATGAAATAACAGTTATTTGAAGTTGACTAACTTTTTAGGATTTTACTCTTGCCAAATCTTAAAAAGTAAAGGTTTAAATAACTAGAAATTTTGTACCAATAACTGGTTTAATCTATGAGCTGGACCATTCCTGTGCATTAAAATCATTGACTGATTCAAAGAAAGGGTTCCATGTGGGAAAGGGGAGCCTGTAACCCCTACATGGCGCGGCCCCATCAGGGACGGATAGGGGATGCCTCCATCGGTTAATCCTTTTGGTGGTAGGAAGGAAATAAAATATACCTCCCGCGGACCAACATGTAGAAGTCCAACCTCCTCGGAGGATCTGGCAACTTTTCTCTTCCATGAGTAGTGCAAAATATGTGTCTGGACAAGACAACAACAAAGAAAGGGTTGTCATAAAAATTTGTCGATTTTAATTTGTTATTGAATCAAAACCGTGCTTCAATATCAATGTAATAAATTCGGGGTCACTTTTGAGAATGATGTAACTCCTAAAGAAGGTTTTTATCTATGTAAAAAAGTTTTCAGATTTATGATATGTTCATTGAATGTTGAGACTTGACAATTTGCGTAATAGCCATTTATTGTTGATTTGCGTTTGGGGGAATTTTTTTTCAATTTAGGTTTTATTTTGACGTTTTTCAAAGTTTTTAAATAAATATATAAATTAATTGTTAAACCATAATGCTCAAAAATAAATATTATTGCTTTTAAATATTGTCAGCAAATAATTTTAAAAAAGTCTCCAAAGGTAGAGTCACCTTCAGGGGCATGATTCAAATGAGATTTTTCGCTTACGTTCTCGACAATCCTTCTAGTTCTCCATTCCGATTTTTAAAAGTGGTGACAAATAATTTCTGTATTATATTTCGATTTTTTTTCTCCGTGTTCATATTTTTTATCGATTTAAAACCTTGCCACAGAGTTCTTTGATCTAGCAGAACTCCATGTAATAGTTGCAGTAGAAATGTAACTATTTTGAGGTTATTTTGGTTCAATTCCTGTTAAAGGTCAAGCTAAATATCCCCAAGTTTTTTTAGGGCCATATATTCAAATATCGACAAATTTTTCAGATTTTTATTGATAAACTAAACAGTCATTGATCCAACTAAACATTTTGATCTATTAGTTTGAAATTAATTATTTAGCAATATTTATACTTTTGGGTGACCAAAAGAACATGGCGCTATTTAGCGGAACCTAACGGAATTGAACCTTATTTTCATTACCCTGCTTTCCCAAGCAGCACAAAGGTTCAGGATTCGTCCTGTTTTTTCATGTACGGCCAAATTTCGTTTACTTCTAGTTGCAGATAAGTAAACTTGACGTATTTGATACGAGTTGTGGTACTAAGGTTTCAGTTTAGTATACTACATTGTTTTTTCTTTCTTTCCAGAACGAGAGTACCGTTGTTTGGGAAGCTGGCTGGACGTAGAGACTGGAGTCACCTTTACCTACACCCAAAGAAGGGACATGCAAGGATTTCAGTGCTTTGTAAGTTTAACTTTCTTATTTTCCATAATTTCGAGTGTATCCGTGGTTTTGTATTTAACACGCGTTTGCCTTTTTAAAATTATCTACGTACATCACAAAAAAATGCATTATTTTCCTTGTTGCAATCACCTCACACACCCTCATAGGCTAGGGGTGATGATCAAAATATATTGAGGGGAACTGAAATAAATCGAACCCTTAATAACAATTTTATAAATATAATTTATAAAACAATAAACTTTTACTGGTGACTTCCTTCTTCAAACATATTATTGTAACTATTTGAAGAACCATTGTCTTTTGACGCTGAATGTCATACCTATAAAACTGAAAGATTATGCTAAATTTTTTCAGTCTGGCAAGGTGTTGGAAGGTGGTCGGGAAGCCTACATAAAAGAAGCTGGACACAGCTGCATAAGAGGTGAAGATCCTCTTATTTATGGCATGAAGATAACAAGGCATGGTGAGTCCTCATTTTTCCTCTTAACTAAGACTATTTTTCTTAGGATAGATTTCGAGGTTGACGATATAAGCACTGGGTGTCTCAAAAGTTTGGTGCCAAACTTTGCAAGCAGTCTGTCATGTCATGACAAGCAAGATTTTCATCGAAAAAAAAATAAGGATATTTGTCTTTTTGGGAGTTATAGAAGGTGCTCTTTCCGAATATGTAATAAAAATTGATAATTTCCGGCAAATAAAAGAGTTAAACGTTGACCCTTTGAAGGTGAACATTGTTCTCTTGTGGACATGAGTTCCTGTGAAAATAGTATTTGTCATGGCATGACAGACCTGCAAAATGCATAAGTTTGGCACTAACTTTTTGAGAAACCCTGTGTAATGTTATAGAGTTGATTGCTAACCACGCTTTATAGGCGTTTGCTCACTCAATATTTAAATATTCATTGTATTATGGAAAAATATCTAGTTTTAGAACCTTCCCTCTTTAAGGACCATTCGATAAATTTGGAGAGACGATTCGAGTTATCATCAAGACAGACAAGAATTGCAAAGGAAAATTACTCATTTATGGGACTTCAGTAGTCACTGACCATGTTTCTCTATTTTCTGAAGTGTTTCCTTCTCCATTCCATGTTCCATTGCAATATTTGTCCGTTTTGACTAGTCCCATCATCCCTCCAAACTTACTGCATGACTTCAGAGATCCCTGTATATAAGGATAAGGAGTTGGATTAGTTTCAAAGAATACAAAAAACTTGCTTAAATTTACTTAGCCTGTTTTAATTCTTCGCTTTCATAACCTGACTTTTTAATTCTTGTTGTAGCTTCATGCCCCGATCTATCGTCTCCTGCCCCTCGTTTTCCCACTGCTCCTCCGGAGGATCCTTTCTACAGCCCTGTTCCGAACGACCCTTACTGGTACCAAAAAGAAGCGGATGTTCCCAGAACGCCCACTCGTAAGTATACTGTACTTTTGTTGCTGTACATTTTCCAAATTTTTCGAGTAATAACCTTTTGAATTTTCTAATTTAAGTTTCCTTGGTGCTTTATAAATGTAATTCCCTATAGAGAAAGTAAATTTGTGATAGTCCGTGTGGTTTTCGAGTATTTTTTGATGTGCTGTGCTTTTAATTCACAAAGTGACAAAGAAGTAATAAAACTCTTGAATTAACCCGCAAGGGCACGGGCCGTGCCTGCCAGGCCCGGGCACTGGTATAAATGATCACAGAAACTCGCCTTTTCGATATAAACGTATGAAAACACGGTTCAATTCCGTTAACGGTCCCGCTAAATGCCGCCAAGCTCTTTTTGACACCAAAAATTAGAAATATTGGTGTATAATTTAAAACTCGTTGATTAAAATGTTCTCTGTTATGTCAATAACTACAAACCATAAAAATTTGTCGATTTTTGAAAGTATGGCGATAAAAACATGGCTATATTAAGCGAGATTCTGACGGGATTGAACTGGAAACACAACATGTAATAACTGCTTTTAAGGTTATTCTAAATAACCAACTAAATTTTTCAAGAAGCTTTCTTATTTTATAAAAATAAGCTTTTTTTGTATTGAATTTCATTTAAACCCTATGGTTATAACCGTTTGGTGTGCGTTCTTTTCAATGTGCGCTTCTCAAAATATTCGAAGCTCAAATCGTCACCTTAAAATCAAATACCACTGTAACTGCAAGCGGAAAAGTTTATTTGATTGGTTTGTAAGCGCTGACGTCATCAAGCGGAAGAGATCAAAACCAATCAAATGAGCTTATTCACCAAAGATCGGGATTGCCGAACGAGATATTAGTGTTTGATATTAAGGTGACGATATTTTCTCTCTTTTTAAGTGTGAGATTTATAAACCATTACCTCCTTTAGAAAACTCAAATGTGTCTTTCTTTGGCAGGTTCGACTGATTCCAAGCCTCCTCCTCCTCCAGAGTCCACCTTCCCTAGTTCGTCTCATGTTCATCTACTCTGTCCTGGTCTGCTGGTACTCCTCCTAGTCCTAGTGTCTTGGAGGACGGCCGTCCTAGTGTAATCAAAAGACAAAAAAAAACTTAGACTAACCCTGCTAGGCTTCCGAACTCATCCACAGCCGAGGAAAAGGTTACAAAGTGTGTAGAGCTTCATGAACTGAATCAAGAGCAACTGGCATGTGATGTTGTTCAGTTTACTTGGTGCGAGCTACTGGTCTGATGGTAGCAAAGACTAAACCCCAGAGAAATAGCTGAACAGAGGGTCCAAAGCTCCATTTTCAAATGCCATCACATGGTAGGGGGAAGTAGTGCAAATAATGTCTTTGATTGACAGATGGGTAGGCGGTCCAATTTTAGTGGTAACGGCTGTGATTGGCTGGGGATCTCACTTTCGAATAGATTCCAACATGGAATCGATTCTTTAGGGCCAGTATCGAAAAAGTAGGATCGAACTTATCTTTTTCAATAAAAAATCAAAGATAATAAATAATTATTATTAATTTAATTAATAACCAGCAAAATAATAATTAATAATCAAAATTATTATTAATTAGTGAAAAAAATTTTTTAATAATTATCTGTATTAATTGGAAAATTAAGTACTATTCCTGATATTCGATTCCTGCTGTGTAATACTGATTACTTATCAAACTACTAATTACTAATTAGTGAAAAAAAATTGTTTATAAATATCTGCATTAATTGGAAAATTAAGTACGATTCCTATGATTAGATTCCTGCTGGAATCGATTCCTTCAAGGGTTTGATTCCTTGGTATCGATTCCAAGGCATTCGATTCCGGAATCGATTCTTTCAGAAATATTTAGAACCCTACTCGTGACGTGACAAAGAATCCCGAGTTCGATGCGGTCCCAGTCCCAACAGGGCCTCTATAACAAGGCTTACTCAATGTTTTTTCGTTTATCCTCTGTGCAGTAGCACAGCTCGTACCAAATATGTCAAGTTTACGCAACTGCAACTAAAAGTAAACAAAATTCGGCTATTGCATTCAAAATCGCACGCATATTAAACGTTTGTGAGCTTGGATATGGCCATGGATTCTCTGTTCTGGTACTCTGTGGACTAAATAACCTCGCTTGGCTATATACAGTATTCTGACAAGAAGGTCGGATGCATATTACTGTCACGCCAGCTACCAGTTGTTAAGTGTCAGTAAATCGTATGTTACGAAAAATGAACAAGTATTCAACGTTAGTTTATACCGTGGCTTCAATTACTTCATCCGAGAGGATCCATTGGTCCGAGTCTACTCTGATTGGCCAGAAAATAACATTAACAAGAGTGCAGGTCATCACGTGGTATGTTTTAACCAATCACAGTAGACAGTTTAACGGACCCTCCTGTTCAAATATTTTTGACGTTGGCTTCAAGGTTTTTGATGCCAGTGCAACCTCTGGCAATTTTTCTAGGTATATCTTTAATGCCAGAATCAAGTCATTTGTGAGTGTTATTGTATTTGTAGTCATTATAGAGAAATCTTCATCCTATAGGTATTGGTTTAGCTATGAGTGATTTTTTACAGTTTAATTTCCAATGTGATCATTTCTTCAGTTGCATGTTGATGAGAATTTCGTATTTCATTTTCAAAAAAATTAGGAACCCATTAGTTATTTTATTAATGTAATACACATTGCTCACACCTATTATACTTAGAATGCCATTTTCTCATTATGATTTGGTTAGGATACCGTATATCTTTAAACAAATTCTTCTTGTTTAAATGAATTACGTTTGGAGATAACTACACCCTAGAATAGTGTTACGTAATTAATTATCAGCATTTATTCGATAAGCTTTGTTTTACCTTATTTCAAATACAATAAAAATAAGAGAAAATTAATAATACACTGTTAAAAAACAGTTCAACCTTTCACCACAAATTTGAACCAGTTTATGGTGAAACAGTTCACCCTTTCGCCACAAACTGGTGAAAGGTTGATCTTTTTTTTAAAAACAGTGTACCTATACCTTACCGAATTACGGTCGCTCGCTAAAACTTTTATAAGAATTCAATGCCTAACTATACCGATGCGTTTTGGCAATGCTTTTTGAGATTCTCATATGTAAATAAAATTTTACTAATCAAGGCCTCGTACTTACTGCGGGGAGTGTGCACAAGATGCGTTAAACAGTGATAAAAGTCCAGAGCAATAAACGCATTTTGTGGGCTGTCCCTGACGTTTAAAGGGCAGCTTTGCATGCAGCGATTCAAGCGATGTGACCGGGAAACGGTTTAAAATTTCCTATCGCTTTCCATATCGATTTAGAATGTGGTCCTGCCATTGGTTCTTAGAGCAATGACGTAGTAGTTTTGTCATCAGTCATAATTTCAACCAATCACAACAGTCGCGTCGCTTGAATATCTGCATGTAAGCCCCTCTAAAGGTATTGTTGAAAAAATCGTTTTGAGTGTATGTAGTAAAACTTAAGGGTATGCCTTAGTAAGTCTTCCTTCTGAGTGTCTTTTTACGATGTTCCTAGAGATGAAATGCAAGAACTACAATATTTTTCTACGACAATTCCCCTATATCTCAATAGACACGATATACCATACTATTGTGACAGACCTATTGACAAACATACTACTTGACCTATTTTTAAAACTATAAATTTTATATACATGAGTTAATAGTTTTTACTGGATACATCTTTAAAATGAAATAGAAAATTATGTAAAAGTAAAAATGTCACAACTTTAGTTAGAAACGTTTGTTCTTAGCATTTTGTCTCCCATTGATTTGTAAATATTTGTATTTATTTTGCATGTTCAGGTTTACTCTGCCATCCATTGTATTGAATGATCTTTAATAAAAATGGTTGTTTTATTTTGACATTTCAATTGCATTAATCATTTGCATTGCAATGAACACAGGGAGAAATAACAATTATTGACAGTACAAAGTGATCCCATACGAAATGCTATAAAAATGTTTTTATAACTGGTGCAACATATAGTAAAAAAAGATCTTTCAGTAAATAAAAATCAGAAAAAAGTAATTATAAAATAAAAAGGGTTCTCCATTAATTTATTAAAATATTATTCCTACTTCAAAAACCTGTCATTATTACAAAGAAAATATTTTTAATGAGTCTGTTTTGCAAAAAAGGAAATAGTAAAAAAATACCCTCCATATTAAAAACGAAGTATACTTACCCTAAAACCTTAAAATTATATTCTTTCAAAAGAAGCTGTTAAAACACCTATAAATCGGGTTCTGGTATAAGAATCGAGGAGAGAAAGGGAGTATTTTCACCCACATTTCTACATCTTGTATTTACCTCCCCAGAATTAAGTAGAAAAATCTAAAAAAAATCTAGGGAAAAACAACTTTTCAAGCATAATAGACAACACTTTCTTGATCCTTTTTTCAATATCTCTAAAAAATCTGTTAGTTTACACATTACCAATACCCAATACCCCAATCTTATGTAGTATGTGCCCATCCAGGGACGAGTTCATTAAAGATCTGCAGACCAATCTTTCGGTCCAGAAGATCAACTGAAACTTACAATTGCTTTCTCATGATATTTATACTCATTAAATCACAGGGAAAAAAGATTGTGCAATATTTATTTTAAGAATTATTTCGAAGAACTTTTTAAATTTTTGACGTTTACATGATTTCTTATGACTTTTTCCCCAGCTGCGATATTAATTATTTCCATTTGCATATTATAATATTAATAAACCAAGTAAAAGAAAACAGTTCAAATATTCTACTAGTAGTTCTAAAAATCCATAAAGATTATCGTATAGGACTTATTAGCTAAATTAAATTTTTAGAATCATTCAAAAGGACGGATGGGGGCATCCAGCCATGTGCAGTCAGACCTACTTTTACATTAGGATTAAAAAAAACCTTTTGAAATTATAAAGTCATTTGTTACTCTTTTCTTCCCGAAATACATTTGCTGGTAATGTAATGTTTTGACCTTGAGGATTTTTAAATCGAAACTTTCACTGTCTCTTCGGTCCAGCGAGCGGTGCCACTTTTCACGGTGGTGCTGCCATCTAGCACTAAACTTGAAACTTTTTTTAGTGAGGGAGGGATTAAAAGTCCTTTTCTATGGTCTTAAACATCCCCCCCCCAGAATCCTACTAAAATTTCCATGACTGAATGTGGGGTTTTGGTTATTAGAGGTTATTTTGGTTAGATAAATGCCTATATTAGGACATCCGTGGGGTACAAATTGAATGAAAGGCACATTTTAATCGGAATTTAAAGTAGTACTACTACTTTAATAGGGTTAATTAACCTATGGAACGCGTTGCCAGAAAATAAAGTTAATTCGAAGGGTGAGTATGAGTTTAAGCTAAAATTGAACAGTCATTGGTAATTTGTGAGTTAGTAATCAAAGGACCAGTCTTGTTGGGCTTTGAGCCTGTAGCTGGTCGACAATATTTGTATTTGTAAGAATTCCAAGAAATCAAAAGAGATTAAAATAGCTCTTTAGAAAAAACGAAGAGTAGGATTTGACTTTATTAGGCATTAAAAAGGGCGTCAAAAAGGGATCTGTGGTTTCAGTGCCCAGTGGTGCAGCCATGGGCGTAGCCCAGGGTTCCACTTACGGGGGGGCAAGCAGGGTCGACTTTTTTATGTTTGTGGAGAACAATTTTAAAGCCCTGTGAGAGAGGGTAGTAGTCACAATATTGTTTCTAGAGGGGTTTTTGACCTTTAATGAAATTACTGTAAAAGTATTGTGGGGTAGCGTGGAAACAATGAGGTCTCTTTTATCCATATTAATAGGTTTAATGTAGTTTTTCAACACTTTTTTAGGTAGACTTAGCGTCCAAGAAAAATTTATACAAAAAGACTTTTAGTTATCAAGGTTCAAGTTTCAAGGGGGATCTGGGGGTGCCCCCCCCATAAAAATTTTGGAAATTTGACCCTCAGAACAGGATTTTAAACTGTTTTTTAGTACACGTAAACCCAAATTTGGACAAACATTTTTAAGTAGAATTTTGATTTTAATAAACTTATTGTAAAAAAGTGTGAATAATAAAGTTTAAATACTAAAGGGGGAACTGGCTTTTCCTCCCTCTGAAATTGTTGGAAATTTGACCCTAAGAAAAGGGTTTCAAACTGTTTTTTGGTACACGTAAACCCAAATTTGGACGTAGATTTTTTTGTAGAATTTTGATTTTAATGAACTTATTATAAAGAAGTAGAGAATAATAAAAGTTTTAACACTAAAGGGGGGCCTGGGGGCCCTCCCCCAGAAAAATTTTGAAAATTTGACAATAAAATCTGGTTTGTAACTTAATTAAAAGTAAATTACTCAGGACTTAGGGGGGGGAGAAGGGAGGGGCAGCTGCCCCCCTGGCTACGCCCATGGGTGCAGCCCGAAAAATTTTTCGGAGGGGATTATTGGATATTTTGGAGGGGATATTGGATATTTTTCCCTTCCTATGATCATTGGTCGAGTAAGAAAAATTTCTGACTTTCGGGGGGGGGATATATCCCCCAAACCACCCCAGTGTGGTTTGAGTCCGTCCTTGGATATTTCTTAGAAATTTGACTTAAAAATAGAGCTTAAACTCCTTTATTTTGCAATCTGCTGTGTGCAACTTCTAAAACTCTAAAAATTTATCTCTTTTTATCTTTATCATTTATCTTTATTATTTACTTACTTTAAGGACTTATTCAAATCAATCGGTGATGATCTCGCTTCAGAAAATGATAAGCACCGCCACTTTGCCTTTGATCTCAGGCCACAACAGCGACGTGCATCTGGCAACAGCACCGGCCCGCAGACGATTGAGAATCCGGAACCTCTCTGGGCGGCTCCACCCCTGGGGATGATCGTCTGCTGCATTCCTTTGTCTACTATCGTTTGCACCTCGCAATTCGAAGGTCAGAGGCTGTACCTTCCTTGTTTGATGTAGGAAAAATGGGTGCGACTCGCAAAACAAGAAAGAAAAAAAAAGAACGAAGCTGGCGAAAGATATTACGGGCCGCCCACACCAACTAGCAAACGATTTTCCAACCATCTGGGGGCTAAAGGGTTTTTAGAGGGAGGCAGAGGGGTCTGCGAAGGGGTTTCGAACGCGTCGGTGCGGTCTTTTGGTAGTGAAAAGTCGCAAACGACTTATTAAGTGTGCGTGGGGTGGTCGCAAGGGGTGGAGGGGAGCGTGGGAAAGAAATCGTTTGCAGGAAAAGTAAGCAAACGATGAAAAAAAAAGTCAATTTGTTCCAGAGCTGCGTTTCTGTCCGGTTTCGTTTTTTTCTCTTTCTGCTGACGTTTAATTATCGTTTTATTGTGAGAAGGGAGGAGGTTGTGATGGTATGCGCGTGGTAACCCACGTCACTTTTTTCTTTGCGGATCTGTTTTTTTTCCAACACAGACTAAATACTTGGTGGATTAGTCATTGGACAACATTTGTCAAGCATAAGTGCCTGGCAACACTTGTACGACTAGAGTCGCTCGAAGTCGTTAAGAGTTGGGGCTCAGGTTAACTTTTACAATGCCTAGCTTTATGGTCCCGCTTTCTTTGTGGGGTCAATTAGCGAACAAAAGAATTCACCTCCTCTGAAGGGGTTGCTAGTGGAAACCCACTAACCACACAAAGAGATCGGGGAGTAAAACTTAGGGCAATAAAAGTTAAGCTCAGCCCTTAGGATACGGTCATGACTCATGGCAGGCACAGCATTTCAGTATCAGTTGAGGCGTATCTACTTTCTCGGACTAGCACAAAGAAGAACAACCCCCTCCAACAAAATCTTCCCCAATGGGAAAGGGGATGTTAATTAACACCAGTGGCGGATCCAGCCTGGACTTACGGGAAGGCAACCACATTTTTGGGTTGGGATTTTCCACCAGAAAAATTTTGAAAATAAGACCCTAAAAACCCATTTTAGGTTAACTACAGGAACGTAAACCCCCAACCAGACTTTTGTTTTCAGAAATGGTTTTGAATCACAATTTCTTTTCTAAGGTTCCTTCCCTCAAAGTATTTTATGGATCCAATGTGAACCTTCGCTGAAAAAATGAGCAAGTTTTATTGTCGATACCTAAGGAACCTAACCTTCTACCTACCTTACCTTGTACCTTGCTAGGAACTTGTACCTAAGGAAAGGAGGGGGTTCTGGGGCTGGGGGTCCTTCCCCAGAAATTTTTAAAAAAAGTTAGACCATCAGTTTCCCAACCTTTTTCGGTCCATGCCCCACCAAAGCCTTTCTAAATTTTCGATGCCCCCCGGTCTCAGTGGCATATATAGAAATATATTTTGAGAGGGAGCCAGAATTATTTCTTAGCCCTTCCCTTCTATGATGTACAGGGTGATTCAGATAAGTGTTTCATAACTTCTAGGGGAGGTAGGGTACATCAAGACGAACAAGAATTGGTATAGAAAGGGGGGTCTCAGTTACACCGTTAAAGAGCTAGGTCCTAATGTAGTGCGAGAGCGTTACAAAAGGACGTTTTGCCAAGGCCCGTTTAACGAAAAAAAACATAATGAAATGAAAAAATTTATTGCATGAGGTACAGCAGTATCCGTATTACTTACATCATAAATTTGATAGAAATTGGACCACTTCCTAAACCGTGGGGTGAGTTTTAAAACGTGCTCTTAGTCAAACAATGGAGTTCCATTAATGGTATTTAGAAAAATGATGATCGGGGAAGGAATTTTCAATGATCAAACAGTTTCAATGATCCATGTTACGATCATTGAAAATTCCTTCCCCGATCATCATTTTTCTAAATACCATTAAGGAATGTGATTCTTTGACTAAAAGATTAATATTGCATGTTTTAAAACTCACCCCACGGTTTAGCAAGTGGTACAATTTCTATCAAATTTATGATGTAAGTAGTACGGATACTGCTGTACCTCATGCAATAAATTTTTTCATTTCATTATGTTTTTTTTCCTTAAACGGGCCTTGGCAAAACGTCCTTTTGTAACGCTCTCGCACTACATTAGGACCTAGCTCTTTAACGGTGTAACTGAGACCCCCCTTTCTATACCAATTCTTGTTCGTCTTGATGTACCCTACCTCCCCTAGAAGTTATGAAACACTTATCTGAATCACCCTGTATATTTAATAAGTCTAATGAAGCTTTTCTGAAAAATTTTTAGGTAGAATTTGCATGCTTAAGATCTAAATCAAGTCATGAGTAATTAAGTTCTAAGTACCAAGGGGGTCTAGGGGTCCTCCCCCAGCAAATTTTCGGAAATTTGACTCTAGGAAGCAGGTTTTTAACTAGTTTGGTACCCACAGTTGGGAAATTTTGGATCTAAATTTTTAGGTAAGATTTGCATTTTGATGAACCTAATGCAAAAAAGTTTCAAATATGAGCGTTCTGAAAACGAAGATATCCTGGGTCATCCCCCAGAAAAGGTTTGAAAATTAGACTCTAAAAACAGGGTTTCAACTTGGTTTTGATACATACTGGTCCAGATTTCAATTTCAGACATACATTCTCATTAAGGATAATAGGATCAGATTTTGATAAATTTCTTAAAAAGTTTTTTTTCTTAATTTCCCCCTTGGATTGACCCCACCTGGGAGGCAATTTGGTTGAAAATTTTCAAATTACCCCCTAAAAAATGATATCACCCCCCGGTGGGGCGTGCGCCCCACGTTGGGAAACACTGAGTTAGACTAAAAAAGTAGTACCTCGACTCATTTTTTAACATTTTAGACGGGATATGGATCGGAGGTTGAGATCTTAATTAGGGTGCCGTAATACATAGGCGCCGACTTCATAGGGTTTGGGGGGGGCCCGAGCCCCCCCCCCCCCAATATTTAAGGAAGAGTGACTGGCCCCACAATAATTACTGGTAGATATAAATTTATGTTTAAAGGGGATGAATAAAAATCTATTACAACACAACATCGACGGCCACATATTTTGTGATGGATGTGGTCATATTGAATCATGTCGAATATCAAAATTCTGATAACCGAACATGGAGATATGGTTGTTTTGACTTTGGAGGGCAAGAATCAAAATTTTCTACATCAGTTGTAATTTTTAAGGGGACTGAATAAAAATCTATTTTATCACCACATCAGCGGCCACATACGGTTTGGTATATGGGGTCTAGGGTGGTTACAAAAAATCCACTTTCGAAATCCTTAGGTCTCACCCCCCTAAAATGTGCCAATAGGCTAAAAAATGAGATTGGCCAAGTTTCAGCTCAATCCGATAATATTAACCCGTGCCTCATCGAGGTCAAAGTTCAGAAAAACAGCGATTTTTAACAAAAATTGGTGGTTTTCGCCCCATAAAACAAGAACCGTTTGTCCCAGAGACCCAGTTAGGGTGTCATTTAATAGGTAATTTTATACACTTTAACTCTGATTTAATCAGATTTTATTTACTCAAATGGATGGGGCGCTATTTAGCATTTTCATAGTGAAGGTCCTCGAAAGCAAATTTCCTTGCAAGAACCCTAGAACATTATGAAGTCACAAAAAACTTTCTTTTCAGGCTTTCCCTATTCATTTTGGCTCCAATAGATAGTAAATGAGTTTTTAGACCCCTAAGAGAATTCCAGGGTATGATTTCAATCCCCCTAGGTTTCGGAAAAAAGAGAAAAAAAAATTTTTTTACAAATTTTTTTTATTGTTAATGTGTTAATAAAGTTGGTTCAAATACATTATTTATTAGTTTAATTAGGTAGAAGACCAATGGTAAAGGGGATTAACCTTTCGTTATAACCCCTATAATCTAAGCGAAAGAAACGCGACTGTGAGAGGTTTTGCTAAAACCCATCAATACCCATTGAAGTGATAAACATAACTAAATTACAAATTTTTTCTAAAAGCATCTAAAGAAATATCATTTGGTGTTAAAAATGATGGTTGATATTATTTATGTGCTATAAAATTATAATAATAGCCCCCTTCTGGACTCTAATTTAAAAAAAAATCATTTTTACCAAAGTTACTCGCTACCAGCTGATTAAACTAAAAGTATAATCTTAGAAAAATGTATAAATCAATTTATTTGTAATATATATTTCAGTTTTCATTTGCCTATCGTTCCAGAAAATTCACTTTTAAATGCATAACATAATTTAGTATATGAATTATCATCAAAAGTTTTCTTTCTGTACATCACACATGTTTTCATATTTCTACTTAAATGCATAGTGTGAATAAAGAAAATTAATTTGCTTTAAAAGTAATTTTCAAAAAAATAGTCTCAAAATTGTTTGATAATTATAATAAGGTTTTTCCATAAATTAACCTTATCCATTTTTACGATTAGGACTATAACTTAGACGTTACTTACAGTAATCCAGTGGAAGCTTAAAAGTGATATACTGTTGGAGTTTCTCAACCATAGTATATTTTTCAGAGAAATCTTGTTTTCAAATTATATCAAATATTTACCATGGGAAACAATAACTTTTACTGAATATTAGGGCTCGACCGATGCATCGGTTTGGCCGATGCATCGGCGCCGATTGTTTGAAAAAATAGCCATCGGCCTAGACATCGGCGGCCGATGTTAACTTGAGAAAAAATCGGCCCATCGGCCTAAAAAACATCTAAAAGCCGATGTTTGGCCGATGTTTTTTGCAAAAAACATAATAACATCAAGCGATAGACAAAAAATTGTGATTCTGCTCCACCTTGCTCCAAATTTAGTTTTAAGTTGAACTTGCACCAGCATGGGTGTCATTTAGGGGAAACCGGGGGGGAAACTAGAAAAATAAGTGAAATGAATTAAAAGAAAACTAGTAAAAATAGTTGTTTCAAGTCCCTTGAAAATTTTGTAGATCGAGAAAGGGCATCCGGGTGTAACTTAAAAAAGTCTCAAAATGGTTTAAAACACTACTTTTGAGGTCTTCATTTTAAAACTATCTGGAAGTGAACCCTCAAACCCTGGCAAAAAGTCGTGCTTCCTGGAGGCTGCAGACGGAGAAAGCCTTGGACTGCACCAGGCTGTAGTGCTGCTGAAGAAGAAGAAGAACCCCCAAACCACCCCATCTAAAAGTTTGACTTCTGATACCAGTATTTTCTCCTTAATAATTCTGCTGCTTACCAGAAGCGGTTCCGTTTGGGTGTTCCCCAAAGTGTTTTAAACAGAGTCAAAGCACTTGTTTTCAGGGGAATTATCAACACATTTTCTGGAGGAGGATCCCCATTCCTATTTAAAACTCTGATGTTTTTTAAAGCTTTTTCCCTTGGAAATTCAACATTTTCAGTTTAAAAGGGTCTGTACCCCCAGATGAGCAGAAACACTATACTGAAAAAGGCAAATTTCAAAAAAATTGGTGGGGGAGAACCCATAAACCCCCTCTGTAAAAATTTCGGCAAAATACAGTGCTTTTTCCTGAAAATTATGTCACTTACAAAAAGCTTTACCCTTTGGGTGTCCCCTTAAAGAGATTTTAAAGGAAATAAAACTCTTGGTAAAAGGGGAATATTCAACAATATTTTTGGGGAGGACCTCCGCCCCCTTGAAACTATGCCTTAGGAAATTTTGTGGTTTGCAGGGAACTGTTCTTTTAAGATGTAACCCAAAGAGTCTCCAAATAAGCTGAAACTACTTCAGAAGGCAAATTTTCGAAAATTTTATGGGGTACAATCCAGACCCCCCCTTTTTTTACCTGGAGCTTACGTTGTAAATGAACTCACGTTAGGCCTGGCGATCCTATTAATTTCCACAATAGTCCATACAATGAATGAACCGGACATTTATTATCAACCTTTTTAAATAAGGTCAACTCTTCAGGGGCGAAGCCAGAGGAGAGGATTTGGGGAATAGCCCCTCCCGAAATCCAGAAAATTTTCTTTTTTGACTATAGAAATGAACGAAATTTATCCCATACCCCCAAAATTCCCATCTCCCTTGGCACCAAAACAGTTATCCAAGTTAAAGGGAGTTTTGAGGGGAGCTATTGCTTTGACCTAGAATTGCTTATAAATTTTCTACTTTTAAGCTAGTGTTTTATCTTATTTTGAAACACTTCTGGAGATCCCCCAAGCAGAGCCGTGCCAAGGGGGGGGCGAAGGGGGCGGCCGCCCCGGGCGCCGAATTCACTAAAGGGCGCCAAATTCATGTTTGAGAACTATGTTTTTTTGCATGAGTTGTTACTATTAAAAATGTATTCCTGATTTCGTTTTGCCTTCCACTTGAGGTTCAGGAAGTGAATAGAGCCATAGAACACGGACTCTCACACGCCTTTTGGGAGAGACGCCATGGGGGTAGCCTGTTTGCGTCTCCAGTTGCGATAAGTAAAAGAAAGAAGCGCGCTTTTTGTTTGGTAAACGCCAGTTGTGTCCACTTCCAGTCTTCGGTTGGGTTGCAATGTTGTTTTAAGACACAGTAGGGGTGACGATTGACAGAGAATGGGGTAGGACGTGTGAACGATTTATGGACCAGACGGACTAGGGAGGTTTTGTTCTGCCTGGGGCTTTCTTCAAAGGGGGTGCTGTTGTGATAACAAACATTTCAGGTTTCTTGACCAAAGAATTCCAGGAAAATCTTGAGAGCTCAGGAATGGAAAGAACGTTCAATTAGTTCAATTGCCACCTGCTCAAAGGGGTCATAAATAAATCGAAGATAAAAGGATTCCGCTTCTTGAGCTCTTCATCAGCTATTGGTTCATTCTACGAAAAACTAATCCTGTGTATTGGGGGGTTGGTTTTCATCCCCTTTCATTGAATGTGTTCACGAGACCGCTTCCATATAAGCTCTGTTTTGCTTCTCAATTGGCAGTATAGAAGACTTTAGCCTTGAACAGAGAGAGACCTTCTAAATTTGTGTAATGTAAGTTCAAAAACACAATTGGAACATCGTTTTCTGGTAAGTTTCTATTTGTTTTTCGTATTTTATTGTATTAATCAATAAATTTCATAAAAATAATTGGATATTCATACTTGCCAACTTTTAAGGTTTGTCCGTAAAATGTTCGGATTTTCGTTTAGTTTACGGTCTTCTGATGGATCGGAAATTTCTGCGGTTATTGCGTTTCTTTTCACTTCAAAATCAGATTCCTCTGCTAATCCCTGTCCATTTGATTTTCACAATTTTGGTCTTTTTATTAAATTAATTTTAGACTTTTTTGTAAGTCTTGGATTCGCTCGCAAGTCTCCTGAGGCCTTGATGGGCACTCTCCGGGTAAGTTTGCTAATCTTGTTCTTATTGAAATGCGAAAAGAACAACTTAACCGAGATAATAAGACCCTGAAAGATGCTTCGATGCATGAAACTTGTTTTCAATCAATGTTCATATTAGTTCCCTTAGTAGTAGTTGATACGAGTGATAACTTATGAAAAAATTTGCTAGAAACTAGATGAAAGAAAATATGTTTTTATTTCTTAGAAACTATTGCAGATTTTTAATAATATTTTATGCAATTTTACATGCTGTTGTATAATTTCAATTGTTTCCTTGAGTTAAAACACTAATTTCGAGGATCAAATTTTTTAAAAAAGGGAAAAAAATTCTGGTAGAGAACCCCCAATCCCCAAAATTTGGCGTTGGTTTTAGGTAGTGTTTTTCTCATTAAAAATTCTGATGCCTAAATGAAGAGGTCTACTTAAGTTATTTTCCTTTAAAAATTCAGTGATTCTTAAGGTCTCAAAATGAACTAAAACACTTTTTTTCGAGACATTTTTCAAAATTTTTCTGGGGGAGACCCCCCAGATTTACTTAAGCTCACATTAAAAAATTTCGACAATTTGTACAACACATTCAAGAGCTTCTTTCAAGTGATTAAAAGTTTAACGCCTAAATAAAGGTACTCGTTAGGGGTACATTAACATTAAAAACGTTGAGTCAATCCCCCCAAAACAAAAGTCTGGTTATAGCCCTAAAATTTTCCCACATAAAAAATTTGACATAAAAGGGTTCAAAAATAAAGGGGGCGCCAAAGAGCCACCTTCGCCCCGGGCGCCGTTTTACCTCGGCACGGCTCTGCCCCCAAGCAACCGGATTGCTCCTTGTAAGTAAAAAAGTTTTCAAGAAAAGAAATTGACCAAAAATTTATACAAAAAAAGATTTCATTTCTGGCTCTGCGATAGGTTTTAATGCTTTTTTAAAAAAAAGTAAGGCCAAATGGTTTGCATTTTTTACCATCGGCCTTAAGCATCGGCCATCGGCATCGGCAATCGGCCAAATAATTACCATCGGCCATCGGCTTGCCGTTGGAAATTTTCAAACAATCGGCATCGGCCCATCGGCCAAAAAAATGCCATCGGTCGAGCCCTACTGAATATATAATAATATTTCCTATTTTACACTCTATTTTTGTCTCCTTCAACACAGGTGTGAACATAATTGGCGACTAAAGAATAATATATTTAAGTAATTAGATTATAGATCAAACATATGTAATGAAACCTTTTCATACCTATTAAAAATTAATTTTCCTCGAATGTTAGGCAAATGAAACCCCTGAGGTATATTTATTAAAAATAAATCACTTTATACATTTTTCTAATATCATACTTTTAGGTTAATTAGCTGAAAACGAGCAACTTGGGTAGAAATAGGGTTTCTTAAAATTTTAAGTCGGTAAGGGTGCTATTATTATAATTTTATAGACACAAATAACCAATTGACATCTCTCAATAGGTTTTTGCTGAAAAAATTCGTTTGTTAGACCTTTTTATCACTTTAATGGACACTAAAGCCTTTTTTTAGCAAAACCTCTCAGTCGCGCTTCTTTCGCTAAAATTATAGGGGTTATAACGAAAGGTTAATCCTCTTTATAATTGGTTTTTTACCTAATTAAACTATAAATAATGTATTTGAACCAACTTTAAAACATTAACAATCAAAATAATTTGTAAAAAAAATATTTTTTCTCTTTTTTCCGACACTTGGGGGGGGGTTGAAATTATACCCTAAAATTCTCTCAGGGGGTCTAAAAACTCATTTACTATCTATTGGAGCCAAAATGATAGGGGAAAACAGGAAAGAAAGTTTTTTGTGACTTCGTAATGATCCAGGGTTCTTGCAAGGAAATTCGCTTTCGAGGACCTTAACTATGAAAATGCTAAATAGCGCTCTATCCTTTTTAGTAAATAAAATATGATTAAATCAAAAATAAAGTGTATAAAATTACCTATTAAATGACACCCTAACCGGGTCTCTGAAACAAACGGTTCTAGTTTTATGGGGCGAAAACTATCAATTTTCGTTAAAAATCGCTGTTTTTCTGAACTTGGACCTCGATGAGGCACGGGTTAAGGCCCCGGATTAAAAGTTTTTTACATCACCGTTTAATTTTAAATTCCTTTTAGGGGGAAGAATAAAAATCAATTACAACCCCACATCGGCGGCCAAATATTTTATGATGTATGTGGTCATATTGATTCTAGTCGAATATCAGAATTCTGACATTCGAACATCGAGATATGATTATGTTGACTTTGAAGGGCCAGAATAAAAAAATTCTATATCACCCAATAATATTAAGTGATTTTTATGGGAATCGAATATAAATCTATTTTGTCTCCTCATTGGCGGTCATATGCAGTTTGATATTTGGGGTCATATGGAGGATTATATTGAATATCAGAATCCTGACATTCGAATTTTGATGTATTTCGTTATTTCGACTTTTAAGGCCCCGAATTAAAAATTTTTTACATCACCGTTTAATTTTAAATTCCTTTTAGAGGGAGGAATAAAAATCAATTACAACCCCACATCGGCGGCCAAATATTTTGTGATGTATGTGGTCATATTGATTCATGTCGAATATCAGAATTCTGACATTCGAACATCAAGATATGATTATGTTGACTTTGAAGGGCCAGAATAAAAAAATTCTACATCACCCTATAATATTAAGTGATTTTTAAGGGAATCGAATATACAGGGTGTCCCATAAATAATGGGTCACACTTCTAGGGTGGATAGTAGACACCTAGACGAGTAAGAATCACATAGGGTTTGGGGGACCCAGACCAAATCCCAAGGAGTTAAAAATGGAGCGACACCCTAAAACAATTATTGAAAAATTCAATTTGTAGAAGAACTACTATTGGTAAAAATTTAATCTTGGTCTCAAATTTTGTGGTTTAATATGATTTTTAAAATTATGCTGAAAGTTTTCACTTTAAAATTTTTTTCTACGATAAAAAGTCAAAAAACCACAAAAAAATGTGAAAAATATGCCAAAACTTTATTTTGTATTTGGAAATCCTTTCTTTTGATTTGATTATCTGAAAGATCATATTTTAAAACCCTTAAGTCCAAAGTTTCACGTAAATACCATCAATATTAAACGCTTGAGATCCTGTTTAAGTTTGTATTTTGAGTGCGAAAACAGCTCCAGAAAACGTACGTTCAGGGAGAATCTACGAGTTACGGATAGATAATCGCTAACTTTCTTTTCTCTCCCAGTTTGGCGAAACATACCAAGCTCCTACAGATCGCCAAGACCGCTTGGGTGATTTGTTGTTGGCGAAAGTTGGCGAGGAATCTCGTATCGCAAATAATGGCGAGAAATTTAGCGAGCATCAATCCGTAATTCGTAGATTTTCCCTCAACGTTTCTTTTCTGTATCTGTTTTCGCAAGCAAAAATCAAACTTTTATTAGATCTCAAGCGTTTAATATTGATGGTATTTACGTGAAACTTTGGACTTAAGGGTTTTTAACTATGATCTTTCAGATTATTAAATCAAAAGAAAGGATTTCTAAATACGAAATAAAGTTTTGGCAGATTTTTCACATATTTTTGTGGTTTTTGACTTTATTTCGTAGTAAAAAAATTTTTTAAAATGAAAAATTTTACAATGATTTTAAAGATCATGTTAAACCACAAAATTTGAGACCATGATTAAGTTTTTACCAATAGTAGTTCTTCTACAGATTGAATTTTTCAATAATATTTTTGGGGTGTCGCTCCATTTTTAACTCCCTGGGATTTGGTCTGGGACCCCCGATTCCTATGTGATTCTGACTCGTCTAGGTGTCTACTATCCCCTCTAGAAGTGTGGCCCACTATTTATGGGACACCCTGTATAACTATTTTGTCCCCTCATTGGCGGTCATATGCAGTATGATATTTGGGGTCATATGGAGGATTATATTGAATATCAGAATCCTGACATTCGAATTTTGATGTATTTCGTTATTTCGACTTTTAAGGCCCCGGATTAAAATTTTTTACATCACCGTTTAATTTTAAATTCCTTTTAGTGGGAAGAATAAAAATCAATTACATACCCACATCGGCGGCCAAATATTTTATGATGTATGTGGTCATATTGATTCTAGTCGAATATCAGAATTCTGACATTCGAACATCGAGATATATTATGTTGACTTTGAAGGGCCAGAATAAAAAAATTCTACATCACCCTATAATATTAAGTGATTTTTATGGGAATCGAATATAAATCTATTTTGTCTCCTCATTGGCGGTCATAGGCAGTTTGATATTTGGGTTCATATGGAGGATTATATTGAATATCAGAATCCTGACATTCGAATTTTGATGTATTTCGTTATTTCGACTTTTAAATCCCCGGATTAAAAATTTTTTTCATCACCGTTTAATTTTAAATTCCTTTTAGGGGGAGGAATAAAAATCAATTACAACCCCACATCGGCGGCCAAATATTTTATGATGTGTGTGGTCATATTGATTCATGTCGAATATCAGAATTCTGACATTCGAACATCGAGATATGATTATGTTGACTTTGAAGGGCCAGAATAAAAAAATTCTACATCACCCTATAATATTAAGTGATTTTTAAGGGAATCGAATATATATCTATTTTGTCCCCTCATTGGCGGTCATATGCAGTGTGATATTTGGGGTCATATGGAGGATTATATTGAATATCAGAATCCTGACATTCGAATTTTGATGTATTTCGTTATTTCGACTTTTAAGGCCCCGGATTAAAAATTTTTTGCATCACCGTTTAATTTTAAATTCCTTTTAGTGGGAAGAATAAAAATCAATTACAACCCCACATCGGCGGCCAAATATTTTATGATGTATGTGGTCATATTGATTCTAGTCGAATATCAGAATTCTGACATTCGAACATCGAGATATGATTATGTTGACTTTGAAGGGCCAGAATAAAAAAATTCTACATCACCCAATAATATTAAGTGATTTTTATGGGAATCGAATATAAATCTATTTTGTCTTCTCATTGGCGGTCATATGCAGTTTGATATTTGGGGTCATATGGAGGATTATATTGAATATCAGAATCCTGACATTCGAATTTTGATGTATTTCGTTATTTCGACTTTTAAGGCCCCGGATTAAAAATTTTTTACATCACCGTTTAATTTTAAATTCCTTTTAGAGGGAGGAATAAAAATCAATTACAACCCCACATGGGCGGCCAAATATTTTGTGATGTATGTGGTCATATTGATTCATGTCGAATATCAGAATTCTGACATTCGAACATCGAGATATGATTATGTTGACTTTGAAGGGCCAGAATAAAAAAATTCTACATCACCCTATAATATTAACCCTTTCAGGGGCGCTACATAAAAACACTATTTTTTCGGGTTAACAATACTTGGAATCAACTACTTTAAATTCTAGGATCACGAAATGGTAATTTAAAAAAATTTAGCCCTTACTGTTTTTTCAGGGGAGGCGGTTCCATAGCGCGACCACTGCCCCGGATGGGTAGAGGAAAACGCGGAGTTGCGCATTAACAGGAAAGCATAAAATGAGCTTTCTTCCGCTTTTTTCTTAATTTAACAACTTAGTAATTCAATTTAATGCAATTGCTAATGAATTATTACCGATATTTCACCATATTTTGAAAAAAATAAGTAATTTCCTTCTCCGTGATGTATATTTATTCGAGAAACATAGATACAATAATTCTTTTAACACTGAATAAAGTCGATGAATAATTCAATCAATGCAGCAAACTCATAAATCAAATCCAAACACATAACAGTAGAACCATAAATGAAATAAATAACCCACCAACTCTCATCTCAATGAATGAAAGAGAACTTGAATCTCATAAACCATCGGAATTCTCAAACACTTCCAGATGAATCAAATAAAAAAAAACAAAGAGTGCGGACTGCGGATAGTCTCAATGTAAGCAATCCTAATATTCATTCAACCCCCTTTAGAGTACCCCCCATAAAAAAAGAGGAGTGATAAAGAATATATATTTCGAGAGGGGTGTTGAGGAACAGGTTTCGAATTTCGCGGCGCTCGCTTATCAGCGGAGAAAGATTTCTTCTACCCATCCGGCGCAGTGGTCGCTTTATGGAGCCGGCTACTTCAAGGGGCTCAAAAGGGGTGTTAAAAATGTGTTTCACTTATATTACGGTTCTTTCTGACCCAAATAACATAAGTTGATGGTTAAATTAAAAATTTAGACTATCTTTTATGATAAAAATTGTGTTTATTTTTAATTACTTAAAACAGCTTTCGTTTGGAAATTCATATTAAATATAAAAACTCTTGCTTGATTCATGATGCCATCTACAAAGGTTCAAAAGAAGTAAAATTTAGCTTTGGGAAAAAAAAATTGGAACTTTGCTGTGATTTAAACAAGAGATAAAAAATCGCAAAGTTGCGGTTTCAAAACGCGACCACTGTGCCGCAAAGGGTTAAGTGATTTTTATGGGAATCGAATATAAATCTATTTTGTCTCCTCATTGGCGGTCATATGCAGTTTGATATTTGGGGTCATATGGAGGATTATATTGAATATCAGAATCCTGACATTCGAATTTTGATGTATTTCGTTATTTCGACTTTTAAGGCCCCGGATTAAAAATTTTTTTCATCACCGTTTAATTTAAAATTCCTTTTAGGGGGAGGAATAAAAATCAATTACAACCCCACATCGGCGGCCAAATATTTTATGATGTATGTGGTCATATTGATTCATGTCGAATATCAGAATTCTGACATTCGAACATCGAGATATGATTATGTTGACTTTTCACTAATCTGCTGGTAGCTTTTGCTATAAAGAACAGGTTGGATGTATTGTTGCTTCAGGACATATATTTGAGAGAGGGTCATCCGGTGGGAGTTCCGGCATCCTGGAGAATATACTTATCAGAAAGGAAAAAACGCTGCAATAGTCATACCGAATCCACTAGTTCAGGGGTGGCCAACCCAAATGTTGTTGAGGGCCACTTTGGAAAACCACAATACTCTCGCGGGCCGCATATAAAATTTTAGGATATTAGGTGCACAGAATGACAGTGGAGTAAATTGAATAAATTAGGTATATGAATTAGGGAGTTTCTTAGATCCTTTGCTTAGTTTGACAGATTCCTAAATGAAATATTCATTTAAATTTACCTTGAGCAACCCCAAGAATACCTTCTGTAGTATATCCATAGGAACTAAACAGGTGCCGTTAAAAAACAATCACTCGAAACTATAAGGAGCCTGTTGCGCTTATAGAAATTTATTTCGGGAGGACCCAAATTTTCTCTAAAAATTGCAGCTAGATTTTTGCATCCGGAAAAAGTCCCAAATCTTCATCTCATGGCCCTGTGACATGTGCGAGCCACGGGCGATACCGATCCGAAGGTCATACGACTCAAAAGTATACTTTCGGAGTTATAATCACTTCAGTCGGTATTTATAGCCCATTTGAATTGTTTTGACTTTATACCGGTGACTAGTTCGCTACAGTACTCCCCCTCCAGAAGGCAGCATGGCTGGATTCGTCCGTCAACCTGGCTCTTGGTGAATTGTTGATTGAGTTGTGGCCAGCGTTAGGCTCTTCCACATGTCGTGGAGTGTTGTGATCCGAGAGCCATGGCACAGCTTATAGAAGCACAACTACACCGAAGGGGGATGGTAGTGAAGATGGTGAAGGTAGGTGCGTGTTCGTATACCGGGTCACCAATGTGACATATGCGAGCCACGGGCGATAGCGATCCGAAGGTCATACGACTCAAAAGTGTACTTCGGAGTTATAATTACTTTAGTCGGTATTTATAGCCCATTTAAATTTTTTTGACTTTATACTGGTGACTAGTTCGCCACAGCCCCATGCATATTTAATTGGTTCAATGCATAAATTAAAATATATTTTAAGTTAGGATTTACACCTGACTGAACTAATATCCTTAAAAAGTTGTGAACAATGGAGTTCCTAGTACTAAAAGGGGGATCTGGTCTGGGGGTCCTCCCCCAGAAAATTTTTTGGTTGGTTGGTTGGTTGGTGGGGTTTTATGGCGCAAGAGCCATATTTGGCCATTCCGCGCCAAACACAAGACAAATATATTTCATTCAAATTTAGATACGTTTAATTACATTAATATCACATAGAAAAGAAAAAATATATTTATTGAATTCGTCCCCTAGAAGGTCTGATAACGATGGATATGCCATGCCAAATCTCCTCTGCCTCACTTGGCAAAACCTTGGGCATTCAGATAAAATGTGCTTCACAGATAACGGAAAATTACAAGGTGAGCATATAGGCCATGGTTCGTTATGAAGGAGATGTTTATGAGTAAAATAACTGTGTCCGATTCGGAGCCTTGTCAGCTTTACATCAAAATACCTATTCAATTTAGTTTCAGGGAAGCCAGTAACAGAAGGTTTGATAAAATGCAATTTATTTTCACGTTCTTGGTCCCATGTATTTTGCCAGTATGATATAATTGAGTTTTTAATATATTTTCCAACATCGTTGAGAGGTATAAAAGAGCTTAACTTCAAAGTGGCAGTTTTTGCAGCTAAGTCTGCCTTGTCATTGCCAGGGATGCCTGAATGGCCAGGTATCCAGCAAAATTTTATGGAGTATCCCTTGTCCTTTGATATAAAATAGGAATTTACGATTTGGAGTACGATAGGGTGGCTTTTATTGTTATAGTTTTCAATTGCATCCAAGCAGCTTTTAGAGTCCGTATATAAAATGTACTTTTTTGCCCGACAATATTTAATTTTATTCAGAGCAATGAGAATAGCATTGCTTTCAGAGGTAAATACAGAGCAGCGCCAGTCTAGCTTCCTGGAGATCACTCCATCGTCAAAGATTGCTGCAGACCCAACATGGGCGTTGTTCTTAGACCCATCAGTGTATACCTCTAAAAAACTTGAATATTCTTGTCTGTGATGTCTAAAAAGAGAATTGAATATGATATTAGGTGTCGAGGATTTCCTCCATTCACTGAAGTCATGGATAATGTCCAAGTCTCTCGGATTCCAAGGAGGAATTTTAAAGTCATTTTTTAAAATATTTACATTTTGTATACCCAATGAGGAGAGTAATGTCAACATCCGGTGTCCAAATGACGGTGTAAAAGACTTTTTTAATGAAAAATGTGTTTTGAACTTGGGATATACTACAGTTTGAAATAAGGGATGAGATGGATTTGATTTTGTTTTAAAGTAATATCGCAATTGAATACTTGCACGTCTAAGGCTTAAGCTTGGTTGTCCAGCCATTACATAAAGGCTATTGACGGGAGAGGTCCTAAAGGCTCCCAACGACAATCTTAGACCTTGATGGTGGACCGTGTCGAGGCTTTTCAAAGAAGACTTTGAGGCAGACCCGTACACAGCACAGCCATAGTCTAGTTTGGATCGAACTGTGGCATCGTATATTTTAAGAAGGTAATTGGAATTTGCTCCCCAAGATGTATTTGTCAAGTATTTTAAAATGTTCAATGACTTGGTACATTGCCGTTTAAGATTATTAATGTGAGGTTTAAATGTCAGTTTGGAATCGAAGATGAGACCCAAGAATCTACCCTGAGTCCCAATTGGGATAGGATTTCCATTAAGTAAAATTCTGGGGTCAGGAAAAATCCCTCGTTTTTTAGTGAAATTGATACAAATGGATTTCTGGGGTGATATAACAAAACCGTGTTTCTTTGTCCAAGAATCAATATTATTTACAGCAGTTTGCAAGAGTCCTTCAATAAAATTAATGTCAGTCCCACTACAAAAAATTTGGAAGTCGTCAACGAAGAGTGTGCCATTTACTCCAGGAGGTAGTTGGTTGATTACGTCATTGATTTTAATGATAAACAGAGTGACACTCAAGACGCTACCCTGAGGTACTTCTTCCTCTTGAGTGCAGTCATTTGAATAGGTGTCATTAATGCGAACATTAAAAGTTCTTGTCTGTAGGAAGTTTTTTATAAAAATGGGAAGGTTCCCTCTTAAGCCCATGTTATATAGGTCACGAAGAATACCATAACGCCAAGTTCGATCATAAGCTTTTTCCATGTCGAAAAATATAGATGTTAAATGACGATTTCGAACAAACGCCTCTCTGATGGCAGATTCCAACAAAAGCATATTATCGTTGGTGCTGCGTCCGAAGCGAAATCCACTCTGGTATTTGGATAGATGTCGTCCTTTTTCTAAAAAATAAACTAGTCTTGCATTGATCATTCTTTCCAATAGCTTGCACATGCAACTTGTCAAGGCTATGGGTCGATAGTTATTAGGGTCAGAAGAATCTTTCCCAGGTTTCGGAATGGCAACAACAGTAGCCCTCCTCCATGAAGTCGGGAAAACACCCTCGTTCCATATTCTATTAAATAATGATAGGATGTTGAGCAATGAGTCTTCGTTTAGATGTTTAAACATGTCATAATGGATGTGATCAGGACCAGGTGATGTTGGATGGGATTTATTCAGTGAATGTCTTAGTTCTGTAATGCTAAAATCTTGGTTATAGTCAAAAGAGGACGACGTGTCAAAGTCAAGAGTTTTCAGTTCTTCACTTCGTTTGTATGCTATGAAATCTGATGGGTATGACATTTCATGCGATATTCTGGAGAAGGCTTTCCCCAGAGTATCTGCAATCGTTTTGACATCAAAAATAACATTATTATTTATTTTTAAAGACGAGATCGAAGGGGATATGAAGCGACCGGATATTTTCTTCACCTTGTCCCAGAGGACCTTAGATGAGACCTTCCCCTGAATTGATGATACGTAGTTTTCCCAGGACTCTCTCTGAGCTCTTCTTCTCACCTTGCGGAACTCCGCCTTCGCCCGTTTAAAAGAGATGAAATTTATAGTCGTTGGGTATCTTCTGAATTTGGACCATGATTTCTTTTGTTTCTTCAGAGCTTCTTTGCACTCTTCGTTCCAATATGGCTTATTAATTTTAGTTTGTCTCCCAGATGTTTTGGGAATTGTCATTTCGGCCGCCGCAAGAATGACAGATGTCACCCTCTCTACAGCTTCATCTATAGAACCAATATTAGTAATGTCAGGAGTAATATTAGCTAACCTCTGAAAAAATTCCCAGTCTGCTTTGGCTAAAATGAATCTCTGTGGCCTTTTAGACGGTGGCAGGTTATTAGATAGAATTGACAAAATCAGAGGAAAGTGGTCACTATTGTGTAGATCGTCATGAACTCTAAGATGCAATGACGGTAGCAATGATGGTGAACACAATGCTAAATCAAGGTGATGGTACGTTCTTGATGGGAAATGAAAATATGTTGGGGTGTCATCATTTAGGACGCAGAGCCCATAGTCATCTATAAGGTTTTCGATTAACCTACCTCTATCATTAGTATCACTACTTCCCCATATGGGATTATGTCCGTTAAAATCTCCCAGTAATATGAGAGGTGATGGTAATTGTGCAATGAGGTTATTAATATCAAGCTGGTCTAATTAACAGACTTTAAAGTGTTTTGGTACCCTTTGTCCAAATGGGGGGGGCCTTAACTTACCCTAAAACTTTAACTTTTGACTAAAAAAATTCTTGCGGACCACAAAATTATTTTAAAACGGGCCGTGGGTTGGCAAAGCCTGATCTAAGAGGTACGAGGGTTGTTTTTTAATTAACTTCCGTTTTGCTCCTGAAAAAAAAGTAGTAGGAATTTCGAAATAATTTTGCTACTGCTAGATAGGTACATCCTTGAGGATCAATTTCCCTCTTTACTGGAAAAAAATCGGACATTTTTTCTATTATTTTTCGAATTTACAAGCGCGCTCCACAAACTAATTTCCCGCCAACCCATAGAGAAATCATATTTTTCGAAATTTTCCCCTTTTTTATAGTTTAAAATAAAAAACAGAATATTATTTAAAAATAAGGTTATTACGGAAGGATACAAACATCTTTAATTACTTTTCAACGTAATCACCTTTGAATAGAACATTTACCGTACCATTTCACAAGTTTTTCGATTCCGCTTCATGAAAAGTTTGATTTTTCGTTGAGCTTCGCATCGGTTCGGACAGCCGTTTTCCCCCTCAGCGCACACTTTGCCTGCGAATCTATCGACGTTGCCTTGTTTAATATGGCTTTAACTCCAGAATCCCCAATGCCTGGAACTTGGCAGATGCAAAACTTATGGTTTTAAACATGCACAATAGCATGCTGCAAAAATCACCTGCCTGCCAATTGTCTATTGTTAATGCGAACAGAGTTTAAAGGAAGAGAAATTCTCTATGGGCCGGCGGGAAATAGGTTCGAGAAGCGTGCTTGTAAATTCAATAAATAATAGAAAAAATGTCCAATTTTTTCCAGTAAAGAAGGAAATTGATCCTCAAAGATGGACCTATCTGCCAGTACCAAAATTATTTCGAAATTCTCACTACTTTTTTTACAGGAGAAAAACGGAAGTTAATTAAAAACAACCCTTATATGGGGGGTCGGGGGTTCTCCCCGAAAAAATTTTGAATTTTAGTGTGCTAAAAAGTGTTTTGAAGCTACTTTTTGGAGAGTTTTCAGAGAGCTTCGCGGGCCGCACAAAATGACCCGGAGGGCCGCATGCGGCCCGCGGGCCGCGGGTTGGCCATGCCTGCACTAGTTACATGTGTTGAAGCTGGAGTTTTTGGCCCTGCGGTTTTTGTTACGCTTTCAGGCCTGGATGGACCATTGACGTTGGGCTCCTTTTATTCGCCGCCATCGTCGGACTTGAATGATGATGTCAACTCCTGGCTGGTGGATATGGATGGGGAGGCACGGATCGTGGTTGGGGGAGATTTTAATGCGAAAAATAGGTTGTGGGGATATGCGCGCAATGATACAAGGGGAGATGTGATTTTGGACATTTGCTCAATATATGACATATGTGTCATGAATGATGTCTCACAGCCACCTACATACCATTTACAGGGTAGGTTTGGATGCCCTGATCTCACTCTTGCAACGGACGACCTGCGTAACAATATTAAAAACTGGGTAGTCCATATCGAGGAATCTGGTTCGGACAATCGGTATATCACTTATACCGTGGACTTTTCGTTCGAGCAAAAACCCCTGAGAAGATATAAGACTAGATATTGTGCTGTGGGGGCACTGAGGATTGCTCTTGCTGAAGAGACTAGGGTGCTGGGGAAACACCTGGAGGGGGTGAGTAGTATTGAGGACCTGGATGATCATCTGGCTGAGATGTATAAAAGAGTCCATGGCGTTTGCAGAAGATATTTCAAGATGGGTGGAGGTCGGAACAGAGTTAAGCTGACTTGGTGGACTCCGGCTTTGGCGAAAAGGAGAAACCTGCTGACGGCTCTGTATAGAAAGATGAGGAGAACTGGACAGGACTCGGATAAGATTATATACAACAGACAGAGAGCTATCTATAAGAGAGATGTGAACAAGCAGAAGAAAGAGAGCTGGATTTCCTACTGCAACAGGGAGGGAGATGTTTATGGAGGAGCCTTTAAGCAGTTCAGGGGTAAGACAACTGCAAGGAAGGGACAGGTAGAGGTGGCTCTGGAGGGACTATCGAGCAGGCCGACTCTGGTCGAAATTACAGAGTGTCTTATTTCCACGCATTTTCAAAGGACGTTCAGTGAGGCAGACGAGCAGTTGCATCACCACCCACCCGATGTCTTTACGCAGCAAGAGGTGTGGGAGGCGGTCAGAAGACAGGCTCTGAATAAGGCCCCTGGTCCAGATGGGATAGACTCCAGAGTAGTAAGACACCTGTACAAGGCAGACCCTATTTACCTGCGTGCCCTCTATAATAAGGTTCTCCAGCAAGGATATTTCCCAAGAGTTTGGAAGACTGCGAACGTTTTGTTTTTCTTAAAGCCGAATAAGTGTCCGACATCTCCTAAATCATACAGGCCGGTGAGCCTTCTCCAGAACATAAGTAAGGTTTTGGAAACCATGATTAACGCCAGACTCATGTATCAACTTGAGTCTACCGGTAAAGTGCATCAAAACCAGTTTGGTTTTAGAGAGGCCCGCAGCACAGAGCTGTGCATCAAGGAGGTCTTGACGACGATCAGGGCATACCTGGGCGAATTCACTTATTGCGCCGCGGTCTTTTTTGACTATACTGGAGCGTTTGACGCTGCAGATTGGAATATACTGATTGATAGCTTGACCGCCCTGGACGTTGATGTTCGATTGGTGTCCTTGCTGAGAAGCTACTTGAGAAATAGGCAGGTGGCCTGCAGAGCCGGTACAGAAGAGGTCATCCACAGGATCTCTAGGGGATGCCCGCAGGGATCCTGTCTGGGTCCGGCATTGTGGAATGTTCTCGCAAATAACATCCTTGCTCACTTCGATGATGAAAGGGAAGCGACACTTCTGGCATATGCGGACGATATGACACTGGTGGTCCCTGCGGGATCTAGACGAGCTCTCGAGGAGAAAGTCAACAGATTAGTTAAAAAATTTGCTGCTATCAGCAATACTCTTGGTCTCAAAATCTCCGTGGGAAAGACGAGCGCTCTGGTCTTTGGAAAGGATACGTCAAGGAGGAACCCAATCTTTAAGTTGGCAGACCAGACCATCAGGGCCACCAACACAGTGAGATATCTGGGTATTACCCTGGACAACAGACTCTCTTTCATCCCCCACATTGAGAAGCTGAGGGAAGAACTGACCACCCTGACAACGGGCTTGAACAGTGTCTACCAAGTATTGGGGGGTTCCGTCACCTATGATGGTCAAGTGGTACGTTACAGTCATTAGACCTAAAGCCCTATATGCGGCGGGTGCCTGGTATGGCTATATCGGCGTCCATGGAAAGAAAAAGCTAGAGTCAATCCAGAGACGCTTCCTTGTTAAGGCACTTAGATGTTATCGCACCGTAGCCAACGAGGCTTTGGATGTGCTGGCGGGGGTTCCACCCATTAATATATTTGCGGAGGAAACTTGCCGCAAGTTCGACATGTTTTGGAGAGACCAGTCAATAATGGTTGGTAATCGGTACCTCGGAAGTGGAGACTTTGAGAAAAAATCCCTAAGGTCCTCAAGGAGCCCGGAGGCCTACCCGACAAACCTGTTTCTGGGTAAGGCGGATGAGGTGCAAGACTGGATTAGGGGTTCAGTCGTTTACTTCACGGATGGTAGTAAGACGGAGGAAGGTGTTGGCCTGGGGGTGTTCAGGATGGAGGGAGGTGCTGGAATGTCAACTCTGATGGAGACGTTGAGTATTGGGAACTCCGTCTTCCAGGCGGAAGCGCTCGCCATCCTGAGATGCCTCCAGAGCCCTGAGGCGGCCAATCATCGGTCTGTCTATATTTACACCGATAGCCTGTCCACAGTGAGAGCGCTGAGCAACACATGTCCCAGGTCCCCAATTGTGGGAGAAATTCTTGACCGAGTGATACATCTGGCGGTCCCCATCTTCATTGTCTGGATTAAGGCTCATGCTGGACATCTGGGCAATGAGATGGCGGACCTGCTGGCTAGAATGTCAACTCGGAAGGAGGGTCCGGCAGTTGGAGTTCCCCTGCCTATGAGCCACCTTACCACCTTCTTGAAAGAGAGGATTATTGCACGATGGCAGTTTCAGTGGGATACATCCGATAAGGGCCGCTCTACCTATGACATAGTTCCAAGGGTTGGACAGAGGATGCCGATCCAGAGTCGGGAACTGAGATATTTTGTTACAGGTCAGGGTAGCTTCCCAACGTTCCTGCATAGGATAGGGAAGTTGGCCACCAG
This sequence comes from Tetragnatha versicolor, assembly GCA_024610705.1. Classification (NCBI taxonomy): domain Eukaryota; kingdom Metazoa; phylum Arthropoda; class Arachnida; order Araneae; family Tetragnathidae; genus Tetragnatha; species Tetragnatha versicolor. Next base: position 7,179,543 of record JANDEH010000013.1, read on the forward strand.
CAGTTGTACATGCGGTATGGAGGGGTCGCCGTTGCACTATTTGCAGGGCTCCTGCTCCCTCTCGCAGGAGTTCATCAAACGGAGGGACAACGAGGACATTGCTAACTATTTCAGGAGAATAGACAATAGTGCTCGCAACCTGTGGGTGCTTAAGGTTATTTATAACACCCTAAATAAAAATTATTCATTTGTGATGACACTCCTCTAGCACCGGTGGTTTCCTGGGTGGCAATCTGTTGTTGGGACGCTTTTAGATGTATGTCTTCACCTTTATTTGGTAGTTCATAGAATTAATGTGATATTTAATGTAGAAATATGGGATGTTTTCTAAGTGTTTAGGTCTTTGCTTAACTTGTTGTCTGATTTATTTGTGTTTGCCTTCTTCAGGGGGACTTACAAATGCTTTTAGACGTGACTGTGTCTTTGCCTTTTCTTGCGATTTGGTGGGTTCCATAATTCCTAATTGATCGCTGCTTTCAATGGGCTTCACGGAGTTCTATAGTGTATTAATTGGTGGTTCACTTGTTTATTATTATTAGGACTCTTATTCGTATTTTCCATAGTTAGAATAATTCTGTTGTTGGATGTTAATTTTGAATTACTATTGGGCAGAATTGTTGACGTTGTGACATTTTTTAAATTGATAATTTTAACTATATAAATTTTAGACTTTGGGAAATGGTAAACGCTTTTGGATTTTAAACAAACCTTGTAAATATAAATTTTAGAAAACTGGGATTGTTCGAGTTAGAGATATAATTCTTGGTTTATATTTTGTCTTTGTTTGTATATTTCTTGATTGTGTTTTGTATCTTACACCGCTGGCCGGCATGTGGCGATATAAAGCGGCTCTAACCTGAGAATTTGTTAATACGAGAATTGTATATTTCTTGTCTGAGTAATAAATGCCGTTGACTCCAGGTCGGCTCCCCTGCGTGGGTTCGCTGGGCGATGGATGTCTCCCCCTCCGCTCACTAAGAGCTATAAACCCGCTTCGCGGGTTAGCTCGGCGCTGGGGGCCTTTGTTGTTGTTGACTTTGAAGGGCCAGAATAAAAAAATTCTACATCACCCTATAATATTAAGTGATTTTTAAGGGAATCGAATATAAATCTATTTTGTCCCCTCATTGGCGGTCATATGCAGTTTGATATTTGGGGTCATATGGAGGAATATATTGAATATCAGAATCCTGACATTCGAATTTTGATGTATTTCGTTATTTCGACTTTTAAGGCCCCGGATTAAAAATTTTTTACATCACCGTTTAATTTTAAATTCCTTTTAGGGGGAGGAATAAAAATCAATTACAACCCCACATCGGCGGCCAAATATTTTATGATGTATGTGGTCATATTGATTCATGTCGAATATCAGAATTCTGACATTCGAACATCGAGATATGATTATGTTGACTTTGAAGGGCCAGAATAAAAAAATTCTACATCACCCTATAATATTAAGTGATTTTTATGGGAATCGAATATAAATCTATTTTGTCCCCTCATTGGCGGTCATATGCAGTTTGATATTTGGGGTCATATGGAGGATTATATTGAATATCAGAATCCAGAAATCAGAATATCAGAAAATTTTTTACATCACCGTTTAATTTTAAATTCCTTTTAGTGGGAAGAATAAAAATAAATTACAACCCCACATTGGCGGCCAAATATTTTATGATGTATGTGGTCATATTGATTCTAGTCGAATATCAGAATTCTGACATTCGAACATCGAGATATGATTATGTTGACTTTGAAGGGCCAGAATAAAAAAATTCTACATCACCCTATAATATTAAGTGATTTTTATTTGAATCGTATATAAATCTATTTTGTCCCCTCATTGGCGGTCATATGCAGTTTGATATTTGGGGTCATATGGAGGATTATATTGAATATCAGAATCCTGACATTCGAATTTTGATGTATTTCGTTATTTCGACTTTTAAGGCCCCGGATTAAAAATTTTTTTCATCACCGTTTAATTTTAAATTCCTTTTAGGGGGAGGAATAAAAATCAATTACAACCCCACATCGGCGGCCAAATATTTTATGATGTATGTGGTCATATTGATTCATGTCGAATATCAGAATTCTGACATTCGAACATCGAGATATGATTATGTTGACTTTGAAGGGCCAGAACAAAAAAATTCTACATCACCCTATAATATTAAGTGATTTTTAAGGGAATCGAATATATATCTATTTTGTCCCCTCATTGGCGGTCATATGCAGTGGGATATTTGGGGTCATATGGAGGATTATATTGAATATCAGAATCCAGACATTCGAATTTTGATGTATTTCGTTATTTCGACTTTTAAGGCCCCGGATTAAAAATTTTTTACATCACCGTTTAATTTTAAATTCCTTTTAGGGGGAGGAATAAAAATCAATTACAACCCCACATCGGCGGCCAAATATTTTATGATGTATGTGGTCATATTGATTCATGTCGAATATCAGAATTCTGACATTCGAACATCGAGATATGATTATGTGGACTTTGAAAGGCCAGAATAAAAAAATTCTACATCACCCTATAATATTAAGTGATTTTTAAGGGAATTGAATATATATCTATTTTGTCCCCTCATTGGCGGTCATATGCAGTGTGATATTTGGGGTCATATGGAGGATTATATTGAATATCAGAATCCTGACATTCGAATTTTGATGTATTTCGTTATTTCGACTTTTAAGGCCCCGGATAAAAAATTTTTTTCATCACCGTTTAATTTTAAATTCCTTTTAGGGGGAGGAATAAAAATCAATTACAACCCCCATCGGCGGCCAAATATTTTATGATGTATGTGGTCATATTGATTCATGTCGAATATCAGAATTCTGACATTCGAACATCGAGATATGATTATGTTGACTTTGAAGGGCCAGAATAAAAAAATTCTACATCACCCTATAATATTAAGTGATTTTTATGGGAATCGAATATAAATCTATTTTGTCCCCTCATTGGCGGTCATATGCAGTTTGATATTTGGGGTCATATGGAGGATTATATTGAATATCAGAATCCTGACATTCGAATTTTGATGTATTTCGTTATATCGACTTTTAAGGCCCCGGATTAAAAATTTTTGACATCACCGTTTAATTTTAAATTCCTTTTAGGGGGAGGAATAAAAATCAATTACAACCCCACATCGGCGGCCAAATATTTTATGATGTATGTGGTCATATTGATTCATGTCGAATATCAGAATTCTGACATTCGAACATCGAGATATGATTATGTTGACTTTGAAGGGCCAGAATAAAAAAATTCTACATCACCCTATAATATTAAGTGATTTTTCCCTTCTCCGTGATGTATATTTATTCGAGAAACATAGATACAATAATTCTTTTAACACTGAATAAAGTCGATGAATAATTCAATCAATGCAGCAAACTCATAAATCAAATCCAAACACATAACAGCAGAACCATAAATGAAATAAATAACCACCAACTCTTATCTCAATGAATGAAAGAGAACTAGAATCTCATAAACCATTGGAATTCTCAAACACTTCCAGATGAATCAAATAAAAAAAAACAAAGAGTGCGGACTGCGGATAGTCTCAATGTAAGCAATCCTAATATTCATTCAACCCCCTTTAGAGTACCCCCAATAAAAAAAGAGGAGTGATAAAGAATATATATTTCGAGAGGGGTGTTGAGGAACAGGTTTCGAATTTCGCGGCGCTCGCTTATCAGCGGAGAAAGATTTCTTCTACCCATCCGGCGCAGTGGTCGCTTTACGGAGCCGGCTACTTCAAGGGGCTCAAAAGGGGTGTTAAAAATGTGTTTCACTTATATTACGGTTCTTTCTGACCCAAATAACATAAGTTGATGGTTAAATTAAAAATTTAGACTATCTTTTATGCTAAAAATTGTGTTTATTTTTAATTACTTAAAACAGCTTTCGTTTGGAAATTCATATTAAATATAAAAACTCTTGCTTGATTCATGATGCCATCTACAAAGGTTCAAAAGAAGTAAAATTTAGCTTTGGGAAAAAAAAAATTGGAACTTTGCTGTGATTTAAACAAGAGATAAAAAATCGCAAAGTTGCGGTTTCAAAACGCGACCACTGCGCCGCAAAGGGTTAAGTGATTTTTATGGGAATCGAATATAAATCTATTTTGTCTCCTCATTGGCGGTCATATGCAGTTTGATATTTGGGGTCATATGGAGGATTATATTGAATATCAGAATCCTGACATTCGAATTTTGATGTATTTCGTTATTTCGACTTTTAAGGCCCCGGATAAAAAATTTTTTTCATCACCGTTTAATTTAAAATTCCTTTTAGGGGGAGGAATAAAAATCAATTACAACCCCACATCGGCGGCCAAATATTTTATGATGTATGTGGTCATATTGATTCATGTCGAATATCAGAATTCTGACATTCGAACATGGAGATATGATTATGTTGACTTTGAAGGGCCAGAATAAAAAAATTCTACATCACCCTATAATATTAAGTGATTTTTAAGGGAATCGAATATATATCTATTTTGTCCCCTCATTGGTGGTCATATGCAGTGGGATATTTGGGGTCATATGGAGGATTATATTGAATATCAGAATCCAGACATTCGAATTTTGATGTATTTCGTTATTTCGACTTTTAAGGCCCCGGATTAAAAATTTTTTACATCACCGTTTAATTTTAAATTCCTTTTAGGGGGAGGAATAAAAATCAATTACAACCCCACATCGGCGGCCAAATATTTTATGATGTATGTGGTCATATTGATTCATGTCGAATATCAGAATTCTGACATTCGAACATCGAGATATGATTATGTTGACTTTGAAGGGCCAGAATAAAAAAATTCTACATCACCCTATAATATTAAGTGATTTTCATGGGAATCGAATATAAATCTATTTTGTCCCCTCATTGGCGGTCATATGCAGTTTGATATTTGGGGTCATATGAAGGATTATATTTAATATCAGAATCCTGACATTCGAATTTTGATGTATTTCGTTATTTCGACTTTTAAGGCCCTGGATTAAAAATTTTTTACATCACCGTTTAATTTTAAATTCCTTTTAGGGGGAGGAATAAAAATCAATTACAACCCCACATCGGCGGCCAAATATTTTATGATGTATGTGGTCATATTGATTCATGTCGAATATCAGAATTCTGACATTCGAACATCGAGATATGATTATGTTGACTTTGAAGGGCCAGAATAAAAAAATTCCACATCACCCTATAATATTAAGTGATTTTTGAGGAAATCGAATATATATCTATTTTGTCCCCTCATTGGCGGTCATATGCAGTGGGATATTTGGGGTCATATGGAGGATTATATTGAATATCAGAATCCTGACATTCGAATTTTGATGTATTTCGTTATATCGACTTTTAAGGCCCCGGATTAAAAATTTTTTTCATCACCGTTTAATTTTAAATTCCTTTTAGGGGGAGGAATAAAAATCAATTACAACCCCACATCGGCGGCCAAATATTTTATGATGTATGTGGTCATATTGATTCATGTCGAATATCAGAATTCTGACATTCGAACATCGAGATATGATTATGTTGACTTTGAAGGGCCAGAATAAAAAAATTCCACATCACCCTATAATATAAAGTGATTTTTGAGGAAATCGAATATATATCTATTTTGTCCCCTCATTGGCGGTCATATGCAGTGGGATATTTGGGGTCATATGGAGGATTATATTGAATATCAGAATCCTGACATTCGAATTTTGATGTATTTCGTTATATCGACTTTTAAGGCCCCGGATTAAAAATTTTTGACATCACCGTTTAATTTTAAATTCCTTTTAGGGGGAGGAATAAAAATCAATTACAACCCCACATCGGCGGCCAAATATTTTATGATGTATGTGGTCATATTGATTCATGTCGAATATCAGAATTCTGACATTCGAACATCGAGATATGATTATGTTGACTTTGAAGGGCCAGAATAAAAAAATTCTACATCACCCTATAATATTAAGTGATTTTTCCCTTCTCCGTGATGTATATTTATTCGAGAAACATAGATACAATAATTCTTTTAACACTGAATAAAGTCGATGAATAATTCAATCAATGCAGCAAACTCATAAATCAAATCCAAACACATAACAGCAGAACCATAAATGAAATAAATAACCACCAACTCTTATCTCAATGAATGAAAGAGAACTAGAATCTCATAAACCATTGGAATTCTCAAACACTTCCAGATGAATCAAATAAAAAAAAAACAAAGAGTGCGGACTGCGGATAGTCTCAATGTAAGCAATCCTAATATTCATTCAACCCCCTTTAGAGTACCCCCAATAAAAAAAGAGGAGTGATAAAGAATATATATTTCGAGAGGGGTGTTGAGGAACAGGTTTCGAATTTCGCGGCGCTCGCTTATCAGCGGAGAAAGATTTCTTCTACCCATCCGGCGCAGTGGTCGCTTTACGGAGCCGGCTACTTCAAGGGGCTCAAAAGGGGTGTTAAAAATGTGTTTCACTTATATTACGGTTCTTTCTGACCCAAATAACATAAGTTGATGGTTAAATTAAAAATTTAGACTATCTTTTATGCTAAAAATTGTGTTTATTTTTAATTACTTAAAACAGCTTTCGTTTGGAAATTCATATTAAATATAAAAACTCTTGCTTGATTCATGATGCCATCTACAAAGGTTCAAAAGAAGTAAAATTTAGCTTTGGGAAAAAAAAATTGGAACTTTGCTGTGATTTAAACAAGAGATAAAAAATCGCAAAGTTGCGGTTTCAAAACGCGACCACTGCGCCGCAAAGGGTTAAGTGATTTTTATGGGAATCGAATATAAATCTATTTTGTCTCCTCATTGGCGGTCATATGCAGTTTGATATTTGGGGTCATATGGAGGATTATATTGAATATCAGAATCCTGACATTCGAATTTTGATGTATTTCGTTATTTCGACTTTTAAGGCCCCGGATAAAAAATTTTTTTCATCACCGTTTAATTTTAAATTCCTTTTAGGGGGAGGAATAAAAATCAATTACAACCCCACATCGGCGGCCAAATATTTTATGATGTATGTGGTCATATTGATTCATGTCGAATATCTGAATTCTGACATTCGAACATCGAGATATGATTATGTTGACTTTGAAGGGCCAGAATAAAAAAATTCTACATCACCCTATAATATTAAGTGATTTTTAAGGGAATCGAATATATATCTATTTTGTCCCCTCATTGGCGGTCATATGCAGTGGGATATTTGGGGTCATATGGAGGATTATATTGAATATCAGAATCCAGACATTCGAATTTTGATGTATTTCGTTATTTCGACTTTTAAGGCCCCGGATTAAAAATTTTTTACATCACCGTTTAATTTTAAATTCCTTTTAGGGGGAGGAATAAAAATCAATTACAACCCCACATCGGCGGCCAAATATTTTATGATGTATGTGGTCATATTGATTCATGTCGAATATCAGAATTCTGACATTCGAACATCGAGATATGATTATGTTGACTTTGAAGGGCCAGAATAAAAAAATTCTACATCACCCTATAATATTAAGTGATTTTTATGGGAATCGAATATAAATCTATTTTGTCCCCTCATTGGCGGTCATATGCAGTTTGATATTTGGGGTCATATGAAGGATTATATTGAATATCAGAATCCTGACATTCGAATTTTGATGTATTTCGTTATTTCGACTTTTAAGGCCCTGGATTAAAAATTTTTTACATCACCGTTTAATTTTAAATTCCTTTTAGGGGGAGGAATAAAAATCAATTACAACCCCACATCGGCGGCCAAATATTTTATGATGTATGTAGTCATATTGAGTCATGTCGAATATCAGAATTCTGACATTCGAACATCGAGATATGATTATGTTGACTTTGAAGGGCCAGAATAAAAAAATTCTACATCACCCTATAATATTAAGTGATTTTTATGGGAATCGAATATAAATCTATTTTGTCTCCTCATCGGCGGTCATATGCAGTTTGATATTTGGGGTCATATGGAGGATTATATTGAATATCAGAATCCTGACATTCGAATTTTGATGTATTTCGTTATTTCGACTTTTAAGGCCCCGGATTAAAAATTTTTTACATCACCGTTTAATTTTAAATTCCTTTTAGGGGGAGGAATAAAAATCAATTACAACCCCACATCGGCGGCCAAATATTTTATGATGTATGTGGTCATATTGATTCATGTCGAATATCAGAATTCTGACTTTCGAACATCGAGATATGATTATGTTGACTTTGAAGGGCCAGAATGAAAAAATTCTACATCACCCTATAATATTAAGTGATTTTTATGGGAATCGAATATAAATCTATTTTGTCCCCTCATTGGCGGTCATATGCAGTTTGATATTTGGGGTCATATGGAGGATTATATTGAATATCAGAATCCTGACATTCGAATTTTGATGTATTTCGTTATTTCGACTTTTAAGGCCCCGGATTAAAAATTTTTTACATCACCGTTTAATTTTAAATTCCTTTTAGGGGGAGGAATAAAAATCAATTACAACCCCACATCGGCGGCCAAATATTTTATGATGTATGTGGTCATATTGATTCATGTCCAATATCAGAATTCTGACATTCGAACATCGAGATATGATTATGTTGACTTTGAAGGGCCAGAATAAAAAAATTCTACATCACCCTATAATATTAAGTGATTTTTATGGGAATCGAATATAAATCTATTTTGTCCCCTCATTGGCGGTCATATGCAGTTTGATATTTGGGGTCATATGAAGGATTATATTGAATATCAGAATCCTGACATTCGAATTTTGATGTATTTCGTTATTTCGACTTTTAAGGCCCTGGATTAAAAATTTTTTACATCACCGTTTAATTTTAAATTCCTTTTAGGGGGAGGAATAAAAATCAATTACAACCCCACATCGGCGGCCAAATATTTTATGATGTATGTAGTCATATTGAGTCATGTCGAATATCAGAATTCTGACATTCGAACATCGAGATATGATTATGTTGACTTTGAAGGGCCAGAATAAAAAAATTCTACATCACCCTATAATATTAAGTGATTTTTAAGGGAATCGAATATAAATCTATTTTGTCTCCTCATTGGCGGTCATATGCAGTTTGATATTTGGGGTCATATGGAGGATTATATTGAATATCAGAATCCTGACATTCGAATTTTGATGTATTTCGTTATTTCGACTTTTAAGGCCCCGGATAAAAAATTTTTTTCATCACCGTTTAATTTTAAATTCCTTTTAGGGGGAGGAATAAAAATCAATTACAACCCCACATCGGCGGCCAAATATTTTATGATGTATGTGGTCATATTGATTCATGTCGAATATCAGAATTCTGACATTCGAACATCGAGATATGATTATGTTGACTTTGAAGGGCCAGAATAAAAAAATTCTACATCACCCTATAATATTAAGTGATTTTTAAGGGAATCGAATATATATCTATTTTGTCCCCTCATTGGCGGTCATATGCAGTGGGATATTTGGGGTCATATGGAGGATTATATTGAATATCAGAATCCAGACATTCGAATTTTGATGTATTTCGTTATTTCGACTTTTAAGGCCCCGGATTAAAAATTTTTTACATCACCGTTTAATTTTAAATTCCTTTTAGGGGGAGGAATAAAAATCAATTACAACCCCACATCGGCGGCCAAATATTTTATGATGTATGTGGTCATATTGATTCATGTCGAATATCAGAATTCTGACATTCGAACATCGAGATATGATTATGTTGACTTTGAAGGGCCAGAATAAAAAAATTCTACATCACCCTATAATATTAAGTGATTTTTATGGGAATCGAATATAAATCTATTTTGTCCCCTCATTGGCGGTCATATGCAGTTTGATATTTGGGGTCATATGAAGGATTATATTGAATATCAGAATCCTGACATTCGAATTTTGATGTATTTCGTTATTTCGACTTTTAAGGCCCTGGATTAAAAATTTTTTACATCACCGTTTAATTTTAAATTCCTTTTAGGGGGAGGAATAAAAATCAATTACAACCCCACATCGGCGGCCAAATATTTTATGATGTATGTAGTCATATTGAGTCATGTCGAATATCAGAATTCTGACATTCGAACATCGAGATATGATTATGTTGACTTTGAAGGGCCAGAATAAAAAAATTCTACATCACCCTATAATATTAAGTGATTTTTATGGGAATCGAATATAAATCTATTTTGTCTCCTCATCGGCGGTCATATGCAGTTTGATATTTGGGGTCATATGGAGGATTATATTGAATATCAGAATCCTGACATTCGAATTTTGATGTATTTCGTTATTTCGACTTTTAAGGCCCCGGATTAAAAATTTTTTACATCACCGTTTAATTTTAAATTCCTTTTAGGGGGAGGAATAAAAATCAATTACAACCCCACATCGGCGGCCAAATATTTTATGATGTATGTGGTCATATTGATTCATGTCGAATATCAGAATTTTGACTTTCGAACATCGAGATATGATTATGTTGACTTTGAAGGGCCAGAATGAAAAAATTCTACATCACCCTATAATATTAAGTGATTTTTATGGGAATCGAATATAAATCTATTTTGTCCCCTCATTGGCGGTCATATGCAGTTTGATATTTGGGGTCATATGGAGGATTATATTGAATATCAGAATCCTGACATTCGAATTTTGATGTATTTCGTTATTTCGACTTTTAAGGCCCCGGATTAAAAATTTTTTACATCACCGTTTAATTTTAAATTCCTTTTAGGGGGAGGAATAAAAATCAATTACAACCCCACATCGGCGGCCAAATATTTTATGATGTATGTGGTCATATTGATTCATGTCCAATATCAGAATTCTGACATTCGAACATCGAGATATGATTATGTTGACTTTGAAGGGCCAGAATAAAAAAATTCTACATCACCCTATAATATTAAGTGATTTTTATGGGAATCGAATATAAATCTATTTTGTCCCCTCATTGGCGGTCATATGCAGTTTGATATTTGGGGTCATATGGAGGATTATATTGAATATCAGAATCCTGACATTCGAATTTTGATGTATTTCGTTATTTCGACTTTTAAGGCCCCGGATTAAAAATTTTTTACATCACCGTTTAATTTTAAATTCCTTTTAGGGGGAGGAATAAAAATCAATTACAACCCCACATCGGCGGCCAAATATTTTATGATGTATGTGGTCATATTGATTCATGTCCAATATCAGAATTCTGACATTCGAACATCGAGATATGATTATGTTGACTTTGAAGGGCCAGAATAAAAAAATTCTACATCACCCTATAATATTAAGTGATTTTTATGGGAATCGAATATAAATCTATTTTGTCTCCTCATTGGCGGTCATATGCAGTTTGATATTTGGGTTCATATGGAGGATTATATTGAATATCAGAATCCTGACATTCGAATTTTGATGTATTTCGTTATTTCGACTTTTAAGGCCCCGGATTAAAAATTTTTTACATCACCGTTTAATTTTAAATTCCTTTTAGGGGGAGGAATAAAAATCAATTACAACCCCACATCGGCGGCCAAATATTTTATGATGTATGTGGTCATATTGATTCATGTCGAATATCAGAATTCTGACATTCGAACATCGAGATATGATTATGTTGACTTTGAAGGGCCAGAATAAAAAAATTCTACATCACCCTATAATATTAAGTGATTTTTAAGGGAATCGAATATATATCTATTTTGTCCCCTCATTGGCGGTCATATGCAGTGGGATATTTGGGGTCATATGGAGGATTATATTGAATATCAGAATGCAGACATTCGAATTTTGATGTATTTCGTTATTTCGACTTTTAAGGCCCCGGATTAAAAATTTTTTACATCACCGTTTAATTTTAAATTCCTTTTAGGGGGAGGAATAAAAATCAATTACAACCCCACATCGGCGGCCAAATATTTTATGATGTATGTGGTCATATTGATTCATGTCGAATATCAGAATTCTGACATTCGAACATCGAGATATGATTATGTTGACTTTGAAGGGCCAGAATAAAAAAATTCTACATCACCCTATAATATTAAGTGATTTTTATGGGAATCGAATATAAATCTATTTTGTCCCCTCATTGGCGGTCATATGCACTTTGATATTTGGGGTCATATGAAGGATTATATTGAATATCAGAATCCTGACATTCGAATTTTGATGTATTTCGTTATTTCGACTTTTAAGGCCCTGGATTAAACATTTTTTACATCACCGTTTAATTTTAAATTCCTTTTAGGGGGAGGAATAAAAATCAATTACAACCCCACATCGGCGGCCAAATATTTTATGATGTATGTAGTCATATTGAGTCATGTCTAATATCAGAATTCTGACATTCGAACATCGAGATATGATTATGTTGACTTTGAAGGGCCAGAATAAAAAAATTCTACATCACCCTATAATATTAAGTGATTTTTATGGGAATCGAATATAAATCTATTTTGTCCCCTCATTGGCGGTCATATGCAGTTTGATATTTGGGGTCATATGGAGGATTATATTGAATATACGAATCCTGACATTCGAATTTTGATGTATTTCGTTATTTCGACTTTTAAGGCCCCGGATTAAAAAATTTTTACATCACCGTTTAATTTTAAATTCCTTTTAGGGGGAGGAATAAAAATCAATTACAACCCCACATCGGCGGCCAAATATTTTATGATGTATGTAGTCATATTGAGTCATGTCGAATATCAGAATTCTGACATTCGAACATCGAGATATGATTATGTTGACTTTGAAGGGCCAGAATAAAAAAATTCTACATCACCCTATAATATTAAGTGATTTTTATGGGAATCGAATATAAATCTATTTTGTCTCCTCATTGGCGGTCATATGCAGTTTGATATTTGGGGTCATATGGAGGATTATATTGAATATCAGAATCCTGACATTCGAATTTTGATGTATTTCGTTATTTCGACTTTTAAGGCCCCGGATTAAAAATTTTTTACATCACCGTTTAATTTTAAATTCCTTTTAGGGGGAGGAATAAAAATCAATTACAACCCCACATCGGCGGCCAAATATTTTATGATGTATGTGGTCATATTGATTCATGTCGAATATCAGAATTCTGACATTCGAACATCGAGATATGATTATGTTGACTTTGAAGGGCCAGAATAAAAAAATTCTACATCACCCTATAATATTAAGTGATTTTTAAGGGAATCGAATATATATCTATTTTGTCCCCTCATTGGTGGTCATATGCAGTGGGATATTTGGGGTAATATGGAGGATTATATTGAATATCAGAATGCAGACATTCGAATTTTGATGTATTTCGTTATTTCGACTTTTAAGGCCCCGGATTAAAAATTTTTTACATCACCGTTTAATTTTAAATTCCTTTTAGGGGGAGGAATAAAAATCAATTACAACCCCACATCGGCGGCCAAATATTTTATGATGTATGTGGTCATATTGATTCATGTCGAATATCAGAATTCTGACATTCGAACATCGAGATATGATTATGTTGACTTTGAAGGGCCAGAATAAAAAAATTCTACATCACCCTATAATATTAAGTGATTTTTATGGGAATCGAATATAAATCTATTTTGTCTCCTCATCGGCGGTCATATGCAGTTTGATATTTGGGGTCATATGAAGGATTATATTGAATATCAGAATCCTGACATTCGAATTTTGATGTATTTCGTTATTTCGACTTTTAAGGCCCCGGATTAAAAATTTTTTACATCACCGTTTAATTTTAAATTCCTTTTAGGGGGAGGAATAAAAATCAATTACAACCCCACATCGGCGGCCAAATATTTTATGATGTATGTGGTCATATTGATTCATGTCGAATATCAGAATTCTGACTTTCGAACATCGAGATATGATTATGTTGACTTTGAAGGGCCAGAATGAAAAAATTCTGCATCACCCTATAATATTAAGTGATTTTTATGGGAATCGAATATAAATCTATTTTGTCCCCTCATTGGCGGTCATATGCAGTTTGATATTTGGGGTCATATGGAGGATTATATTGAATATCAGAATCCTGACATTCGAATTTTGATGTATTTCGTTATTTCGACTTTTAAGGCCCCGGATTAAAAATTTTTTACATCACCGTTTAATTTTAAATTCCTTTTAGGGGGAGGAATAAAAATCAATTACAACCCCACATCGGCGGCCAAATATTTTATGATGTATGTGGTCATATTGATTCATGTCCAATATCAGAATTCTGACATTCGAACATCGAGATATGATTATGTTGACTTTGAAGGGCCAGAATAAAAAAATTCTACATCACCCTATAATATTAAGTGATTTTTATGGGAATCGAATATAAATCTATTTTGTCCCCTCATTGGCGGTCATATGCAGTTTGATATTTGGGGTCATATGGAGGATTATATTGAATATCAGAATCCTGACATTCGAATTTTGATGTATTTCGTTATTTCGAATTTTAAGGCCCCGGATTAAAAATTTTTTACATCACCGTTTAATTTTAAATTCCTTTTAGGGGGAGGAATAAAAATCAATTACAACCCCACATCGGCGGCCAAATATTTTATGATGTATGTGGTCATATTGATTCATGTCCAATATCAGAATTCTGACATTCGAACATCGAGATATGATTATGTTGACTTTGAAGGGCCAGAATAAAAAAATTCTACATCACCCTATAATATTAAGTGATTTTTATGGGAATCGAATATAAATCTATTTTGTCTCCTCATTGGCGGTCATATGCAGTTTGATATTTGGGGTCATATGGAGGATTATATTGAATATCAGAATCCTGACATTCGAATTTTGATGTATTTCGTTATTTCGACTTTTAAGGCCCCGGATTAAAAATTTTTTACATCACCGTTTAATTTTAAATTCCTTTTAGGGGGAGGAATAAAAATCAATTACAACCCCACATCGGCGGCCAAATATTTTATGATGTATGTGGTCATATTGATTCATGTCGAATATCAGAATTCTGACATTCGAACATCGAGATATGATTATGTTGACTTTGAAGGGCCAGAATAAAAAAATTCTACATCACCCTATAATATTAAGTGATTTTTAAGGGAATCGAATATATATCTATTTTGTCCCCTCATTGGCGGTCATATGCAGTGGGATATTTGGGGTCATATGGAGGATTATATTGAATATCAGAATGCAGACATTCGAATTTTGATGTATTTCGTTATTTCGACTTTTAAGGCCCCGGATTAAAAATTTTTTACATCACCGTTTAATTTTAAATTCCTTTTAGGGGGAGGAATAAAAATCAATTACAACCCCACATCGGCGGCCAAATATTTTATGATGTATGTGGTCATATTGATTCATGTCGAATATCAGAATTCTGACATTCGAACATCGAGATATGATTATGTTGACTTTGAAGGGCCAGAATAAAAAAATTCTACATCACCCTATAATATTAAGTGATTTTTATGGGAATCGAATATAAATCTATTTTGTCCCCTCATTGGCGGTCATATGCAGTTTGATATTTGGGGTCATATGAAGGATTATATTGAATATCAGAATCCTGACATTCGAATTTTGATGTATTTCGTTATTTCGACTTTTAAGGCCCTGGATTAAAAATTTTTTACATCACCGTTTAATTTTAAATTCCTTTTAGGGGGAGGAATAAAAATCAATTACAACCCCACATCGGCGGCCAAATATTTTATGATGTATGTGGTCATATTGATTCATGTCGAATATCAGAATTCTGACATTCGAACATCGAGATATGATTATGTTGACTTTGAAGGGCCAGAATAAAAAAATTCTACATCACCCTATAATATTAAGTGATTTTTAAGGGAATCGAATATATATCTATTTTGTCCCCTCATTGGTGGTCATATGCAGTGGGATATTTGGGGTAATATGGAGGATTATATTGAATATCAGAATGCAGACATTCGAATTTTGATGTATTTCGTTATTTCGACTTTTAAGGCCCCGGATTAAAAATTTTTTACATCACCGTTTAATTTTAAATTCCTTTTAGGGGGAGGAATAAAAATCAATTACAACCCCACATCGGCGGCCAAATATTTTATGATGTATGTGGTCATATTGATTCATGTCGAATATCAGAATTCTGACATTCGAACATCGAGATATGATTATGTTGACTTTGAAGGGCCAGAATAAAAAAATTCTACATCACCCTATAATATTAAGTGATTTTTATGGGAATCGAATATAAATCTATTTTGTCTCCTCATCGGCGGTCATATGCAGTTTGATATTTGGGGTCATATGAAGGATTATATTGAATATCAGAATCCTGACATTCGAATTTTGATGTATTTCGTTATTTCGACTTTTAAGGCCCCGGATTAAAAATTTTTTACATCACCGTTTAATTTTAAATTCCTTTTAGGGGGAGGAATAAAAATCAATTACAACCCCACATCGGCGGCCAAATATTTTATGATGTATGTGGTCATATTGATTCATGTCGAATATCAGAATTCTGACTTTCGAACATCGAGATATGATTATGTTGACTTTGAAGGGCCAGAATGAAAAAATTCTGCATCACCCTATAATATTAAGTGATTTTTATGGGAATCGAATATAAATCTATTTTGTCCCCTCATTGGCGGTCATATGCAGTTTGATATTTGGGGTCATATGGAGGATTATATTGAATATCAGAATCCTGACATTCGAATTTTGATGTATTTCGTTATTTCGACTTTTAAGGCCCCGGATTAAAAATTTTTTACATCACCGTTTAATTTTAAATTCCTTTTAGGGGGAGGAATAAAAATCAATTACAACCCCACATCGGCGGCCAAATATTTTATGATGTATGTGGTCATATTGATTCATGTCCAATATCAGAATTCTGACATTCGAACATCGAGATATGATTATGTTGACTTTGAAGGGCCAGAATAAAAAAATTCTACATCACCCTATAATATTAAGTGATTTTTATGGGAATCGAATATAAATCTATTTTGTCCCCTCATTGGCGGTCATATGCAGTTTGATATTTGGGGTCATATGGAGGATTATATTGAATATCAGAATCCTGACATTCGAATTTTGATGTATTTCGTTATTTCGACTTTTAAGGCCCCGGATTAAAAATTTTTTACATCACCGTTTAATTTTAAATTCCTTTTAGGGGGAGGAATAAAAATCAATTACAACCCCACATCGGCGGCCAAATATTTTATGATGTATGTGGTCATATTGATTCATGTCGAATATCAGAATTCTGACATTCGAACATCGAGATATGATTATGTTGACTTTGAAGGGCCAGAATAAAAAAATTCTACATCACCCTATAATATTAAGTGATTTTTATGGGAATCGAATATAAATCTATTTTGTCTCCTCATCGGCGGTCATATGCAGTTTGATATTTGGGGTCATATGAAGGATTATATTGAATATCAGAATCCTGACATTCGAATTTTGATGTATTTCGTTATTTCGACTTTTAAGGCCCCGGATTAAAAATTTTTTACATCACCGTTTAATTTTAAATTCCTTTTAGGGGGAGGAATAAAAATCAATTACAACCCCACATCGGCGGCCAAATATTTTATGATGTATGTGGTCATATTGATTCATGTCGAATATCAGAATTCTGACTTTCGAACATCGAGATATGATTATGTTGACTTTGAAGGGCCAGAATGAAAAAATTCTGCATCACCCTATAATATTAAGTGATTTTTATGGGAATCGAATATAAATCTATTTTGTCCCCTCATTGGCGGTCATATGCAGTTTGATATTTGGGGTCATATGGAGGATTATATTGAATATCAGAATCCTGACATTCGAATTTTGATGTATTTCGTTATTTCGACTTTTAAGGCCCCGGATTAAAAAATTTTTACATCACCGTTTAATTTTAAATTCCTTTTAGGGGGAGGAATAAAAATCAATTACAACCCCACATCGGCGGCCAAATATTTTATGATGTATGTAGTCATATTGAGTCATGTCGAATATCAGAATTCTGACATTCGAACATCGAGATATGATTATGTTGACTTTGAAGGGCCAGAATAAAAAAATTCTACATCACCCTATAATATTAAGTGATTTTTATGGGAATCGAATATAAATCTATTTTGTCCCCTCATTGGCGGTCATATGCAGTTTGATATTTGGGGTCATATGAAGGATTATATTGAATATCAGAATCCTGACATTCGAATTTTGATGTATTTCGTTATTTCGACTTTTAAGGCCCTGGATTAAAAATTTTTTACATCACCGTTTAATTTTAAATTCCTTTTAGGGGGAGGAATAAAAATCAATTACAACCCCACATCGGCGGCCAAATATTTTATGATGTATGTAGTCATATTGAGTCATGTCGAATATCAGAATTCTGACATTCGAACATCGAGATATGATTATGTTGACTTTGAAGGGCCAGAATAAAAAAATTCTACATCACCCTATAATATTAAGTGATTTTTATGGGAATCGAATATAAATCTATTTTGTCTCCTCATTGGCGGTCATATGCAGTTTGATATTTGGGGTCATATGGAGGATTATATTGAATATCAGAATCCTGACATTCGAATTTTGATGTATTTCGTTATTTCGACTTTTAAGGCCCCGGATTAAAAATTTTTTACATCACCGTTTAATTTTAAATTCCTTTTAGGGGGAGGAATAAAAATAAATTACAACCCCACATCGGCGGCCAAATATTTTATGATGTATGTGGTCATATTGATTCATGTCGAATATCAGAATTCTGACTTTCGAACATCGAGATATGATTATGTTGACTTTGAAGGGCCAGAATAAAAAAATTCTACATCACCCTATAATATTAAGTGATTTTTATGGGAATCGAATATAAATCTATTTTGTCCCCTCATTGGCGGTCATATGCAGTTTGATATTTGGGGTCATATGGAGGATTATATTGAATATCAGAATCCTGACATTCGAATTTTGATGTATTTCGTTATTTCGACTTTTAAGGCCCCGGATTAAAAATTTTTTACATCACCGTTTAATTTTAAATTCCTTTTAGGGGGAGGAATAAAAATCAATTACAACCCCACATCGGCGGCCAAATATTTTATGATGTATGTAGTCATATTGAGTCATGTCGAATATCAGAATTCTGACATTCGAACATCGAGATATGATTATGTTGACTTTGAAGGGCCAGAATAAAAAAATTCTACATCACCCTATAATATTAAGTGATTTTTATGGGAATCGAATATAAATCTATTTTGTCTCCTCATTGGCGGTCATATGCAGTTTGATATTTGGGGTCATATGGAGGATTATATTGAATATCAGAATCCTGACATTCGAATTTTGATGTATTTCGTTATTTCGACTTTTAAGGCCCCGGATTAAAAATTTTTTACATCACCGTTTAATTTTAAATTCCTTTTAGGGGGAGGAATAAAAATCAATTACTACCCCACATCGGCGGCCAAATATTTTATGATGTATGTGGTCATATTGATTCTAGTCGAATATCAGAATTCTGACATTCGAACATCGAGATATGATTATGTTGACTTTGAAGGGCCAGAATAAAAAAATTCTACATCACCCAATAATATTAAGTGATTTTTATGGGAATCGAATATAAATCTATTTTGTCCCCTCATTGGCGGTCATATGCAGTTTGATATTTGGGGTCATATGAAGGATTATATTGAATATCAGAATCCTGACATTCGAATTTTGATGTATTTCGTTATTTCGACTTTTAAGGCCCTGGATTAAAAATTTTTTACATCACCGTTTAATTTTAAATTCCTTTTAGGGGGAGGAATAAAAATCAATTACAACCCCACATCGGCGGCCAAATATTTTATGATGTATGTGGTCATATTGATTCATGTCGAATATCAGAATTCTGACATTCGAACATCGAGATATGATTATGTTGACTTTGAAGGGCCAGAATAAAAAAATTCTACATCACCCTATAATATTAAGTGATTTTTAAGGGAATCGAATATATATCTATTTTGTCCCCTCATTGGTGGTCATATGCAGTGGGATATTTGGGGTAATATGGAGGATTATATTGAATATCAGAATGCAGACATTCGAATTTTGATGTATTTCGTTATTTCGACTTTTAAGGCCCCGGATTAAAAATTTTTTACATCACCGTTTAATTTTAAATTCCTTTTAGGGGGAGGAATAAAAATCAATTACAACCCCACATCGGCGGCCAAATATTTTATGATGTATGTGGTCATATTGATTCATGTCGAATATCAGAATTCTGACATTCGAACATCGAGATATGATTATGTTGACTTTGAAGGGCCAGAATAAAAAAATTCTACATCACCCTATAATATTAAGTGATTTTTATGGGAATCGAATATAAATCTATTTTGTCTCCTCATCGGCGGTCATATGCAGTTTGATATTTGGGGTCATATGAAGGATTATATTGAATATCAGAATCCTGACATTCGAATTTTGATGTATTTCGTTATTTCGACTTTTAAGGCCCCGGATTAAAAATTTTTTACATCACCGTTTAATTTTAAATTCCTTTTAGGGGGAGGAATAAAAATCAATTACAACCCCACATCGGCGGCCAAATATTTTATGATGTATGTGGTCATATTGATTCATGTCGAATATCAGAATTCTGACTTTCGAACATCGAGATATGATTATGTTGACTTTGAAGGGCCAGAATGAAAAAATTCTGCATCACCCTATAATATTAAGTGATTTTTATGGGAATCGAATATAAATCTATTTTGTCCCCTCATTGGCGGTCATATGCAGTTTGATATTTGGGGTCATATGGAGGATTATATTGAATATCAGAATCCTGACATTCGAATTTTGATGTATTTCGTTATTTCGACTTTTAAGGCCCCGGATTAAAAATTTTTTACATCACCGTTTAATTTTAAATTCCTTTTAGGGGGAGGAATAAAAATCAATTACAACCCCACATCGGCGGCCAAATATTTTATGATGTATGTGGTCATATTGATTCATGTCCAATATCAGAATTCTGACATTCGAACATCGAGATATGATTATGTTGACTTTGAAGGGCCAGAATAAAAAAATTCTACATCACCCTATAATATTAAGTGATTTTTATGGGAATCGAATATAAATCTATTTTGTCCCCTCATTGGCGGTCATATGCAGTTTGATATTTGGGGTCATATGGAGGATTATATTGAATATCAGAATCCTGACATTCGAATTTTGATGTATTTCGTTATTTCGACTTTTAAGGCCCCGGATTAAAAATTTTTTACATCACCGTTTAATTTTAAATTCCTTTTAGGGGGAGGAATAAAAATCAATTACAACCCCACATCGGCGGCCAAATATTTTATGATGTATGTGGTCATATTGATTCATGTCGAATATCAGAATTCTGACATTCGAACATCGAGATATGATTATGTTGACTTTGAAGGGCCAGAATAAAAAAATTCTACATCACCCTATAATATTAAGTGATTTTTATGGGAATCGAATATAAATCTATTTTGTCTCCTCATCGGCGGTCATATGCAGTTTGATATTTGGGGTCATATGAAGGATTATATTGAATATCAGAATCCTGACATTCGAATTTTGATGTATTTCGTTATTTCGACTTTTAAGGCCCCGGATTAAAAATTTTTTACATCACCGTTTAATTTTAAATTCCTTTTAGGGGGAGGAATAAAAATCAATTACAACCCCACATCGGCGGCCAAATATTTTATGATGTATGTGGTCATATTGATTCATGTCGAATATCAGAATTCTGACTTTCGAACATCGAGATATGATTATGTTGACTTTGAAGGGCCAGAATGAAAAAATTCTGCATCACCCTATAATATTAAGTGATTTTTATGGGAATCGAATATAAATCTATTTTGTCCCCTCATTGGCGGTCATATGCAGTTTGATATTTGGGGTCATATGGAGGATTATATTGAATATCAGAATCCTGACATTCGAATTTTGATGTATTTCGTTATTTCGACTTTTAAGGCCCCGGATTAAAAAATTTTTACATCACCGTTTAATTTTAAATTCCTTTTAGGGGGAGGAATAAAAATCAATTACAACCCCACATCGGCGGCCAAATATTTTATGATGTATGTAGTCATATTGAGTCATGTCGAATATCAGAATTCTGACATTCGAACATCGAGATATGATTATGTTGACTTTGAAGGGCCAGAATAAAAAAATTCTACATCACCCTATAATATTAAGTGATTTTTATGGGAATCGAATATAAATCTATTTTGTCCCCTCATTGGCGGTCATATGCAGTTTGATATTTGGGGTCATATGAAGGATTATATTGAATATCAGAATCCTGACATTCGAATTTTGATGTATTTCGTTATTTCGACTTTTAAGGCCCTGGATTAAAAATTTTTTACATCACCGTTTAATTTTAAATTCCTTTTAGGGGGAGGAATAAAAATCAATTACAACCCCACATCGGCGGCCAAATATTTTATGATGTATGTAGTCATATTGAGTCATGTCGAATATCAGAATTCTGACATTCGAACATCGAGATATGATTATGTTGACTTTGAAGGGCCAGAATAAAAAAATTCTACATCACCCTATAATATTAAGTGATTTTTATGGGAATCGAATATAAATCTATTTTGTCTCCTCATTGGCGGTCATATGCAGTTTGATATTTGGGGTCATATGGAGGATTATATTGAATATCAGAATCCTGACATTCGAATTTTGATGTATTTCGTTATTTCGACTTTTAAGGCCCCGGATTAAAAATTTTTTACATCACCGTTTAATTTTAAATTCCTTTTAGGGGGAGGAATAAAAATAAATTACAACCCCACATCGGCGGCCAAATATTTTATGATGTATGTGGTCATATTGATTCATGTCGAATATCAGAATTCTGACTTTCGAACATCGAGATATGATTATGTTGACTTTGAAGGGCCAGAATAAAAAAATTCTACATCACCCTATAATATTAAGTGATTTTTATGGGAATCGAATATAAATCTATTTTGTCCCCTCATTGGCGGTCATATGCAGTTTGATATTTGGGGTCATATGGAGGATTATATTGAATATCAGAATCCTGACATTCGAATTTTGATGTATTTCGTTATTTCGACTTTTAAGGCCCCGGATTAAAAATTTTTTACATCACCGTTTAATTTTAAATTCCTTTTAGGGGGAGGAATAAAAATCAATTACAACCCCACATCGGCGGCCAAATATTTTATGATGTATGTAGTCATATTGAGTCATGTCGAATATCAGAATTCTGACATTCGAACATCGAGATATGATTATGTTGACTTTGAAGGGCCAGAATAAAAAAATTCTACATCACCCTATAATATTAAGTGATTTTTATGGGAATCGAATATAAATCTATTTTGTCTCCTCATTGGCGGTCATATGCAGTTTGATATTTGGGGTCATATGGAGGATTATATTGAATATCAGAATCCTGACATTCGAATTTTGATGTATTTCGTTATTTCGACTTTTAAGGCCCCGGATTAAAAATTTTTTACATCACCGTTTAATTTTAAATTCCTTTTAGGGGGAGGAATAAAAATCAATTACTACCCCACATCGGCGGCCAAATATTTTATGATGTATGTGGTCATATTGATTCATGTCGAATATCAGAATTCTGACTTTCGAACATCGAGATATGATTATGTTGACTTTGAAGGGCCAGAATAAAAAAATTCTACATCACCATATAATATTAAGTGATTTTTATGGGAATCGAATATAAATCTATTTTGTCCCCTCATTGGCGGTCATATGCAGTTTGATATTTGGGGTCATATGGAGGATTATATTGAATATCAGAATCCTGACATTCGAATTTTGATGTATTTCGTTATTTCGACTTTTAAGGCCCCGGATAAAAAATTTTTTTCATCACCGTTTAATTTTAAATTCCTTTTAGGGGGAGGAATAAAAATCAATTACAACCCCACATCGGCGGCCAAATATTTTATGATGTATGTGGTCATATTGATTCATGTCGAATATCAGAATTCTGACATTCGAACATCGAGATATGATTATGTTGACTTTGAAGGGCCAGAATAAAAAAATTCTACATCACCCTATAATATTAAGTGATTTTTATGGGAATCGAATATAAATCTATTTTGTCCCCTCATTGGCGGTCATACCCAGTTTGATATTTGGGGTCATATGGAGGATTATATTGAATATCAGAATCCTGACATTCGAATTTTGATGTATTTCGTTATATCGACTTTTAAGGCCCCGGATTAAAAATTTTTTACATCACCGTTTAATTTTAAATTCCTTTTAGGGGGAGGAATAAAAATCAATTACAACCCCACATCGGCGGCCAAATATTATATGATGTATGTGGTCATATTGATTCATGTCGAATATCAGAATTCTGACATTCGAACATCGAGATATGATTATGTTGACTTTGAAGGGCCAGAATAAAAAAATTCTACATCACCCTATAATATTAAGTGATTTTTATGGGAATCGAATATAAATCTATTTTGTCCCCTCATTGGCGGTCATACCCAGTTTGATATTTGGGGTCATATGGAGGATTATATTGAATATCAGAATCCTGACATTCGAATTTTGATGTATTTCGTTATATCGACTTTTAAGGCCCCGGATTAAAAATTTTTTACATCACCGTTTAATTTTAAATTCCTTTTAGGGGGAGGAATAAAAATCAATTACAACCCCACATCGGCGGCCAAATATTATATGATGTATGTGGTCATATTGATTCATGTCGAATATCAGAATTCTGACATTCGAACATCGAGATATGATTATGTTGACTTTGAAGGGCCAGAATAAAAAAATTCTACATCACCCTATAATATTAAGTGATTTTTCCCTTCTCCGTGATGTATATTTATTCGAGAAACATAGATACAATAATTCTTTTAACACTGAATAAAGTCGATGAATAATTCAATCAATGCAGCAAACTCATAAATCAAATCCAAACACATAACAGCAGAACCATAAATGAAATAAATAACCACCAACTCTCATCTCAATGAATGAAAGAGAACTAGAATCTCATAAACCATCGGAATTCTCAAACACTTCCAGATGAATCAAATAAAAAAAACAAAGAGTGCGGACTGCGGATAGTCTCAATGTAAGCAATCCTAATATTCATTCAACCCCCTTTAGAGTACCCCCAATAAAAAAAGAGGAGTGATAAAGAATATATATTTCGAGAGGGGTGTTGAGGAACAGGTTTCGAATTTCGCGGCGCTCGCTTATCAGCAGAGAAAGATTTCTTCTACCCATGCGGCGCAGTGGTCGCTTTACGGAGCCGGCTACTTCAAGGGGCTCAAAAGGGGTGTTAAAAATGTGTTTCACTTATATTACGGTTCTTTCTGACCCAAATAACATAAGTTGATGGTTAAATTAAAAATTTAGACTATCTTTTATGCTAAAAATTGTGTTTATTTTTAATTACTTAAAACAGCTTTCGTTTGGAAATTCATATTGAATATCAGAATCCTGACATTCGAATTTTGATGTATTTCGTTATTTCGACTTTTAAGGCCCCGGATTAAAAAATTTTTACATCACCGTTTAATTTTAAATTCATTTTAGGGGGAAGAATAAAAATCAATTACAACCCCACATCGGCAGCCAAATATTTTATGATGTATGTGGTCATATTGATTCATGTCGAATATCAGAATTCTGACATTCGAACATCGAGATATGATTATGTTGACTTTGAAGGGCCAGAAGAAAAAAATTCTACATCAACCTATAATATTAAGTGATTTTTATGGGAATCGAATATAAATCTATTTTGTCCCCTCATTGGCGGTCATATGCAGTTTGATATTTGGGGTCATATGGAGGATTATATTGAATATCAGAATCCTGACATTCGAATTTTGATGTATTTCGTTATTTCGAATTTTAAGGCCCCGGATTAATAATTTTTTACATCACCGTTTAATTTTAAATTTCTTTTAGGGGGAGGAATAAAAATCAATTACAACCCCACATCGGCGGCCAAATATTTTATGATGTATGTGGTCATATTGAGTCATGTCGAATATCAGAATTCTGACATTCGAACATCGAGATATGATTATGTTGACTTTGAAGGGCCAGAATAAAAAAATTCTACATCACCCTATAATATTAAGTGATTTTTATAGGAATCGAATAAAAATCTATTTTGTCCCCTCATTGGCGGTCATAGGCAGTTTGATATTTGGGGTCATATGGAGGATTATATTGAATATCAGAATCCTGACATTTGAATTTTGATGTATTTCGTTATTTCGACTTTTAAGGCCCTGGATTAAACATTTTTTACATCACCGTTTAATTTTAAATTCCTTTTAGATGGAGGAATAAAAATCAATTACAACCCCACATCGGCGGCCAAATATTTTATGATGTATGTGGTCATATTGATTCATGTCGAATATCAGAATTCTGACATTCGAACATCGAGATATGATTATGTTGACTTTGAAGGGCCAGAATAAAAAAATTCTACATCACCCTATAATATTAAGTAATTTTTAAGGGAATCGAATATAAATCTATTTTGTCCCCTCATTGGCGGTCATATGCAGTGTGATATTTGGGGTCATATGGAGGATTATATTGAATATCAGAATCCTGACATTCGAATTTTGATGTATTTCGTTATTTCGACTTTTAAGGCCCCGGATTAAAAATTTTTTACATCACCGTTTAATTTTAAATTCCTTTTAGGGGGAAGAATAAAAATCAATTACAACCCCACATCGGCAGCCAAATATTTTATGATGTATGTGGTCATATTGATTCATGTGGAATATCTGAATTCTGACATTCGAACATCGAGATATGATTATGTTGACTTTGAAGGGCAAGAATAAAAAAATTCTACATCACCCTATAATATTAAGTGATTTTTAAGGGAATCGAATATAAATCTATTTTGTCCCCTCATTGGCGGTCATATGCAGTGTGATATTTGGGGTCATATGGAGGATTATATTGAATATCAGAATCCTGACATTCGAATTTTGATGTATTTCGTTATTTCGACTTTTAAGGCCCCGGATTAAAAATTTTTTACATCACCGTTTAATTTTAAATTCCTTTTAGGGGAAGAATAAAATCAATTACAACCCCACATCGGCGGCCAAATATTTTATGATGTATGTGGTCATATTGAGTCATTTCGAATATCAGAATTCTGACATTCGAACATCGAGATATGATTATGTTGACTTTGAAGGGCCAGAATAAAAAAATTCTACATCACCCTCTAATATTAAGGGATTTTTAAGGGAATCGTATATAAATATATTTTGTCCGCTCATTGGCGGTCATATGCAGTGTGATATTTGGGGTCATATGGAGGATTATTTTGAATATCAGAATCCTGACATTCGAATTTTGATGTATTTCGTTATTTCGACTTTTAAGGCCCCGGATTAAAAATTTTTTACATCACCGTTTAATTTTAAATTCCTTTTAGGGGAAGAATAAAATCAATTACAACCCCACATCGGCGGCCAAATATTTTATGATGTATGTGGTCATATTGAGTCATTTCGAATATCAGAATTCTGACATTCGAACATCGAGATATGATTATGTTGACTTTGAAGGGCCAGAATAAAAAAATTCTACATCACCCTATAATATTAAGTGATTTTTAAGGGAATCGAATATAAATCTATTTTGTCCGCTCATTGGCGGTCATATGCAGTGTGATTTTTGGGGTCATATGGAGGATTATATTGAATATCAGAATCCTGACATTCGAATTTTGATGTATTTCGTTATTTCGACTTTTAAAGCCCCGGATTAAAAATTTTTTACATCACCGTTTAATTTTAAATTCCTTTTAGGGGGAAGAATAAAAATCAATTATAACCCCGCATCGGCGGCCAAATATTTTATGATGTATGTGGTCATATTGAGTCATGTCGAATATCAGAATTCTGACATTCGAACATCGAGATATGATTATGTTGACTTTGAAGGGCCAGAATAAAAAAATTCTACATCACCCTATAATATTAAGTGATTTTTAAGGGAATCGAATATAAATCTATTTTGTCCCCTCATTGGCGGTCATATGCAGTGTGATATTTGGGGTCATATGGAGGATTATATTGAATATCAGAATCCTGACATTCGAATTTTGATGTATTTCGTTATTTCGACTTTTAAGGCCCCGGATTAAAAATTTTTTACATCACCGTTTAATTTTAAATTCCTTTTAGGGGAAGAATAAAATCAATTACAACCCCACATCGGCGGCCAAATATTTTATGATGTATGTGGTCATATTGAGTCATTTCGAATATCAGAATTCTGACATTCGAACATCGAGATATGATTATGTTGACTTTGAAGGGCCAGAATAAAAAAATTCTACATCACCCTATAATATTAAGGGATTTTTAAGGGAATCGTATATAAATATATTTTGTCCGCTCATTGGCGGTCATATGCAGTGTGATATTTGGGGTCATATGGAGGATTATTTTGAATATCAGAATCCTGACATTCGAATTTTGATGTATTTCGTTATTTCGACTTTTAAGGCCCCGGATTAAAAATTTTTTACATCACCGTTTAATTTTAAATTCCTTTTAGGGGAAGAATAAAATAAATTACAACCCCACATCGGCGGCCAAATATTTTATGATGTATGTGGTCATATTGAGTCATTTCGAATATCAGAATTCTGACATTCGAACATCGAGATATGATTATGTTGACTTTGAAGGGCCAGAATAAAAAAATTCTACATCACCCTATAATATTAAGTGATTTTTAAGGGAATCGAATATAAATCTATTTTGTCCGCTCATTGGCGGTCATATGCAGTGTGATTTTTGGGGTCATATGGAGGATTATATTGAATATCAGAATCCTGACATTCGAATTTTGATGTATTTCGTTATTTCGACTTTTAAAGCCCCGGATTAAAAATTTTTTACATCACCGTTTAATTTTAAATTCCTTTTAGGGGGAAGAATAAAAATCAATTATAACCCCGCATCGGCGGCCAAATATTTTATGATGTATGTGGTCATATTGAGTCATGTCGAATATCAGAATTCTGACATTCGAACATCGAGATATGATTATGTTGACTTTGAAGGGCCAGAATAAAAAAATTCTACATCACCCTATAATATTAAGGGATTTTTAAGGGAATCGTATATAAATATATTTTGTCCGCTCATTGGCGGTCATATGCAGTGTGATATTTGGGGTCATATGGAGGATTATTTTGAATATCAGAATCCTGACATTCGAATTTTGATGTATTTCGTTATTTCGACTTTTAAGGCCCCGGATTAAAAATTTTTTACATCACCGTTTAATTTTAAATTTCTTTTAGGGGGAGGAATAAAAATCAATTACAACCCCACATCGGCGGCCAAATATTTTATGATGTATGTGGTCATATTGAGTCATGTCGAATATCAGAATTCTGACATTCGAACATCGAGATATGATTATGTTGACTTTGAAGGGCCAGAATAAAAAAATTCTACATCACCCTATAATATTAAGTGATTTTTAAGGGAATCGAATATAAATCTATTTTGTCCGCTCATTGGCGGTCATATGCAGTGTGATTTTTGGGGTCATATGGAGGATTATATTGAATATCAGAATCCTGACATTCGAATTTTGATGTATTTCGTTATTTCGACTTTTAAAGCCCCGGATTAAAAATTTTTTACATCACCGTTTAATTTTAAATTCCTTTTAGGGGGAAGAATAAAAATCAATTATAACCCCGCATCGGCGGCCAAATATTTTATGATGTATGTGGTCATATTGAGTCATGTCGAATATCAGAATTCTGACATTCGAACATCGAGATATGATTATGTTGACTTTGAAGGGCCAGAATAAAAAAATTCTACATCACCCTATAATATTAAGTGATTTTTAAGGGAATCGAATATAAATCTATTTTGTCCCCTCATTGGCGGTCATATGCAGTGTGATATTTGGGGTCATATGGAGGATTATATTGAATATCAGAATCCTGACATTCGAATTTTGATGTATTTCGTTATTTCGACTTTTAAGGCCCCGGATTAAAAATTTTTTACATCACCGTTTAATTTTAAATTCCTTTTAGGGGAAGAATAAAATCAATTACAACCCCACATCGGCGGCACAATATTTTATGATGTATGTGGTCATATTGAGTCATTTCGAATATCAGAATTCTGACATTCGAACATCGAGATATGATTATGTTGACTTTGAAGGGCCAGAATAAAAAAATTCTACATCACCCTATAATATTAAGGGATTTTTAAGGGAATCGTATATAAATATATTTTGTCCGCTCATTGGCGGTCATATGCAGTGTGATATTTGGGGTCATATGGAGGATTATTTTGAATATCAGAATCCTGACATTCGAATTTTGATGTATTTCGTTATTTCGACTTTTAAGGCCCCGGATTAAAAATTTTTTACATCACCGTTTAATTTTAAATTCCTTTTAGGGGAAGAATAAAATCAATTACAACCCCACATCGGCGGCCAAATATTTTATGATGTATGTGGTCATATTGAGTCATTTCGAATATCAGAATTCTGACATTCGAACATCGAGATATGATTATGTTGACTTTGAAGGGCCAGAATAAAAAAATTCTACATCACCCTATAATATTAAGTGATTTTTAAGGGAATCGAATATAAATCTATTTTGTCCGCTCATTGGCGGTCATATGCAGTGTGATTTTTGGGGTCATATGGAGGATTATATTGAATATCAGAATCCTGACATTCGAATTTTGATGTATTTCGTTATTTCGACTTTTAAAGCCCCGGATTAAAAATTTTTTACATCACCGTTTAATTTTAAATTCCTTTTAGGGGGAAGAATAAAAATCAATTATAACCCCGCATCGGCGGCCAAATATTTTATGATGTATGTGGTCATATTGAGTCATGTCGAATATCAGAATTCTGACATTCGAACATCGAGATATGATTATGTTGACTTTGAAGGGCCAGAATAAAAAAATTCTACATCACCCTATAATATTAAGGGATTTTTAAGGGAATCGTATATAAATATATTTTGTCCGCTCATTGGCGGTCATATGCAGTGTGATATTTGGGGTCATATGGAGGATTATTTTGAATATCAGAATCCTGACATTCGAATTTTGATGTATTTCGTTATTTCGACTTTTAAGGCCCCGGATTAAAAATTTTTTACATCACCGTTTAATTTTAAATTTCTTTTAGGGGGAGGAATAAAAATCAATTACAACCCCACATCGGCGGCCAAATATTTTATGATGTATGTGGTCATATTGAGTCATTTCGAATATCAGAATTCTGACATTCGAACATCGAGATATGATTATGTTGACTTTGAAGGGCCAGAATAAAAAAATTCTACATCACCCTATAATATTAAGGGATTTTTAAGGGAATCGTATATAAATATATTTTGTCCGCTCATTGGCGGTCATATGCAGTGTGATATTTGGGGTCATATGGAGGATTATTTTGAATATCAGAATCCTGACATTCGAATTTTGATGTATTTCGTTATTTCGACTTTTAAGGCCCCGGATTAAAAATTTTTTACATCACCGTTTAATTTTAAATTCCTTTTAGGGGAAGAATAAAATAAATTACAACCCCACATCGGCGGCCAAATATTTTATGATGTATGTGGTCATATTGAGTCATTTCGAATATCAGAATTCTGACATTCGAACATCGAGATATGATTATGTTGACTTTGAAGGGCCAGAATAAAAAAATTCTACATCACCCTATAATATTAAGTGATTTTTAAGGGAATCGAATATAAATCTATTTTGTCCGCTCATTGGCGGTCATATGCAGTGTGATTTTTGGGGTCATATGGAGGATTATATTGAATATCAGAATCCTGACATTCGAATTTTGATGTATTTCGTTATTTCGACTTTTAAAGCCCCGGATTAAAAATTTTTTACATCACCGTTTAATTTTAAATTCCTTTTAGGGGGAAGAATAAAAATCAATTATAACCCCGCATCGGCGGCCAAATATTTTATGATGTATGTGGTCATATTGAGTCATGTCGAATATCAGAATTCTGACATTCGAACATCGAGATATGATTATGTTGACTTTGAAGGGCCAGAATAAAAAAATTCTACATCACCCTATAATATTAAGGGATTTTTAAGGGAATCGTATATAAATATATTTTGTCCGCTCATTGGCGGTCATATGCAGTGTGATATTTGGGGTCATATGGAGGATTATTTTGAATATCAGAATCCTGACATTCGAATTTTGATGTATTTCGTTATTTCGACTTTTAAGGCCCCGGATTAAAAATTTTTTACATCACCGTTTAATTTTAAATTTCTTTTAGGGGGAGGAATAAAAATCAATTACAACCCCACATCGGCGGCCAAATATTTTATGATGTATGTGGTCATATTGAGTCATGTCGAATATCAGAATTCTGACATTCGAACATCGAGATATGATTATGTTGACTTTGAAGGGCCAGAATAAAAAAATTCTACATCACCCTATAATATTAAGTGATTTTTAAGGGAATCGAATATAAATCTATTTTGTCCGCTCATTGGCGGTCATATGCAGTGTGATTTTTGGGGTCATATGGAGGATTATATTGAATATCAGAATCCTGACATTCGAATTTTGATGTATTTCGTTATTTCGACTTTTAAAGCCCCGGATTAAAAATTTTTTACATCACCGTTTAATTTTAAATTCCTTTTAGGGGGAAGAATAAAAATCAATTATAACCCCGCATCGGCGGCCAAATATTTTATGATGTATGTGGTCATATTGTGTCATGTCGAATATCAGAATTCTGACATTCGAACATCGAGATATGATTATGTTGACTTTGAAGGGCCAGAATAAAAAAATTCTACATCACCCTATAATATTAAGTGATTTTTAAGGGAATCGAATATAAATCTATTTTGTCCCCTCATTGGCGGTCATATGCAGTGTGATATTTGGGGTCATATGGAGGATTATATTGAATATCAGAATCCTGACATTCGAATTTTGATGTATTTCGTTATTTCGACTTTTAAGGCCCCGGATTAAAAATTTTTTACATCACCGTTTAATTTTAAATTCCTTTTAGGGGAAGAATAAAATCAATTACAACCCCACATCGGCGGCACAATATTTTATGATGTATGTGGTCATATTGAGTCATTTCGAATATCAGAATTCTGACATTCGAACATCGAGATATGATTATGTTGACTTTGAAGGGCCAGAATAAAAAAATTCTACATCACCCTATAATATTAAGGGATTTTTAAGGGAATCGTATATAAATATATTTTGTCCGCTCATTGGCGGTCATATGCAGTGTGATATTTGGGGTCATATGGAGGATTATTTTGAATATCAGAATCCTGACATTCGAATTTTGATGTATTTCGTTATTTCGACTTTTAAGGCCCCGGATTAAAAATTTTTTACATCACCGTTTAATTTTAAATTCCTTTTAGGGGAAGAATAAAATCAATTACAACCCCACATCGGCGGCCAAATATTTTATGATGTATGTGGTCATATTGAGTCATTTCGAATATCAGAATTCTGACATTCGAACATCGAGATATGATTATGTTGACTTTGAAGGGCCAGAATAAAAAAATTCTACATCACCCTATAATATTAAGTGATTTTTAAGGGAATCGAATATAAATCTATTTTGTCCGCTCATTGGCGGTCATATGCAGTGTGATTTTTGGGGTCATATGGAGGATTATATTGAATATCAGAATCCTGACATTCGAATTTTGATGTATTTCGTTATTTCGACTTTTAAAGCCCCGGATTAAAAATTTTTTACATCACCGTTTAATTTTAAATTCCTTTTAGGGGGAAGAATAAAAATCAATTATAACCCCGCATCGGCGGCCAAATATTTTATGATGTATGTGGTCATATTGAGTCATGTCGAATATCAGAATTCTGACATTCGAACATCGAGATATGATTATGTTGACTTTGAAGGGCCAGAATAAAAAAATTCTACATCACCCTATAATATTAAGTGATTTTTAAGGGAATCGAATATAAATCTATTTTGTCCCCTCATTGGCGGTCATATGCAGTGTGATATTTGGGGTCATATGGAGGATTATATTGAATATCAGAATCCTGACATTCGAATTTTGATGTATTTCGTTATTTCGACTTTTAAGGCCCCGGATTAAAAATTTTTTACATCACCGTTTAATTTTAAATTCCTTTTAGGGGAAGAATAAAATCAATTACAACCCCACATCGGCGGCACAATATTTTATGATGTATGTGGTCATATTGAGTCATTTCGAATATCAGAATTCTGACATTCGAACATCGAGATATGATTATGTTGACTTTGAAGGGCCAGAATAAAAAAATTCTACATCACCCTATAATATTAAGGGATTTTTAAGGGAATCGTATATAAATATATTTTGTCCGCTCATTGGCGGTCATATGCAGTGTGATATTTGGGGTCATATGGAGGATTATTTTGAATATCAGAATCCTGACATTCGAATTTTGATGTATTTCGTTATTTCGACTTTTAAGGCCCCGGATTAAAAATTTTTTACATCACCGTTTAATTTTAAATTCCTTTTAGGGGAAGAATAAAATCAATTACAACCCCACATCGGCGGCCAAATATTTTATGATGTATGTGGTCATATTGAGTCATTTCGAATATCAGAATTCTGACATTCGAACATCGAGATATGATTATGTTGACTTTGAAGGGCCAGAATAAAAAAATTCTACATCACCCTATAATATTAAGTGATTTTTAAGGGAATCGAATATAAATCTATTTTGTCCGCTCATTGGCGGTCATATGCAGTGTGATTTTTGGGGTCATATGGAGGATTATATTGAATATCAGAATCCTGACATTCGAATTTTGATGTATTTCGTTATTTCGACTTTTAAAGCCCCGGATTAAAAATTTTTTACATCACCGTTTAATTTTAAATTCCTTTTAGGGGGAAGAATAAAAATCAATTATAACCCCGCATCGGCGGCCAAATATTTTATGATGTATGTGGTCATATTGAGTCATGTCGAATATCAGAATTCTGACATTCGAACATCGAGATATGATTATGTTGACTTTGAAGGGCCAGAATAAAAAAATTCTACATCACCCTATAATATTAAGGGATTTTTAAGGGAATCGTATATAAATATATTTTGTCCGCTCATTGGCGGTCATATGCAGTGTGATATTTGGGGTCATATGGAGGATTATTTTGAATATCAGAATCCTGACATTCGAATTTTGATGTATTTCGTTATTTCGACTTTTAAGGCCCCGGATTAAAAATTTTTTACATCACCGTTTAATTTTAAATTTCTTTTAGGGGGAGGAATAAAAATCAATTACAACCCCACATCGGCGGCCAAATATTTTATGATGTATGTGGTCATATTGAGTCATTTCGAATATCAGAATTCTGACATTCGAACATCGAGATATGATTATGTTGACTTTGAAGGGCCAGAATAAAAAAATTCTACATCACCCTATAATATTAAGGGATTTTTAAGGGAATCGTATATAAATATATTTTGTCCGCTCATTGGCGGTCATATGCAGTGTGATATTTGGGGTCATATGGAGGATTATTTTGAATATCAGAATCCTGACATTCGAATTTTGATGTATTTCGTTATTTCGACTTTTAAGGCCCCGGATTAAAAATTTTTTACATCACCGTTTAATTTTAAATTCCTTTTAGGGGAAGAATAAAATAAATTACAACCCCACATCGGCGGCCAAATATTTTATGATGTATGTGGTCATATTGAGTCATTTCGAATATCAGAATTCTGACATTCGAACATCGAGATATGATTATGTTGACTTTGAAGGGCCAGAATAAAAAAATTCTACATCACCCTATAATATTAAGTGATTTTTAAGGGAATCGAATATAAATCTATTTTGTCCGCTCATTGGCGGTCATATGCAGTGTGATTTTTGGGGTCATATGGAGGATTATATTGAATATCAGAATCCTGACATTCGAATTTTGATGTATTTCGTTATTTCGACTTTTAAAGCCCCGGATTAAAAATTTTTTACATCACCGTTTAATTTTAAATTCCTTTTAGGGGGAAGAATAAAAATCAATTATAACCCCGCATCGGCGGCCAAATATTTTATGATGTATGTGGTCATATTGAGTCATGTCGAATATCAGAATTCTGACATTCGAACATCGAGATATGATTATGTTGACTTTGAAGGGCCAGAATAAAAAAATTCTACATCACCCTATAATATTAAGGGATTTTTAAGGGAATCGTATATAAATATATTTTGTCCGCTCATTGGCGGTCATATGCAGTGTGATATTTGGGGTCATATGGAGGATTATTTTGAATATCAGAATCCTGACATTCGAATTTTGATGTATTTCGTTATTTCGACTTTTAAGGCCCCGGATTATAAATTTTTTACATCACCGTTTAATTTTAAATTTCTTTTAGGGGGAGGAATAAAAATCAATTACAACCCCACATCGGCGGCCAAATATTTTATGATGTATGTGGTCATATTGAGTCATGTCGAATATCAGAATTCTGACATTCGAACATCGAGATATGATTATGTTGACTTTGAAGGGCCAGAATAAAAAAATTCTACATCACCCTATAATATTAAGTGATTTTTAAGGGAATCGAATATAAATCTATTTTGTCCGCTCATTGGCGGTCATATGCAGTGTGATTTTTGGGGTCATATGGAGGATTATATTGAATATCAGAATCCTGACATTCGAATTTTGATGTATTTCGTTATTTCGACTTTTAAAGCCCCGGATTAAAAATTTTTTACATCACCGTTTAATTTTAAATTCCTTTTAGGGGGAAGAATAAAAATCAATTATAACCCCGCATCGGCGGCCAAATATTTTATGATGTATGTGGTCATATTGTGTCATGTCGAATATCAGAATTCTGACATTCGAACATCGAGATATGATTATGTTGACTTTGAAGGGCCAGAATAAAAAAATTCTACATCACCCTATAATATTAAGTGATTTTTAAGGGAATCGAATATAAATCTATTTTGTCCCCTCATTGGCGGTCATATGCAGTGTGATATTTGGGGTCATATGGAGGATTATATTGAATATCAGAATCCTGACATTCGAATTTTGATGTATTTCGTTATTTCGACTTTTAAGGCCCCGGATTAAAAATTTTTTACATCACCGTTTAATTTTAAATTCCTTTTAGGGGAAGAATAAAATCAATTACAACCCCACATCGGCGGCACAATATTTTATGATGTATGTGGTCATATTGAGTCATTTCGAATATCAGAATTCTGACATTCGAACATCGAGATATGATTATGTTGACTTTGAAGGGCCAGAATAAAAAAATTCTACATCACCCTATAATATTAAGGGATTTTTAAGGGAATCGTATATAAATATATTTTGTCCGCTCATTGGCGGTCATATGCAGTGTGATATTTGGGGTCATATGGAGGATTATTTTGAATATCAGAATCCTGACATTCGAATTTTGATGTATTTCGTTATTTCGACTTTTAAGGCCCCGGATTAAAAATTTTTTACATCACCGTTTAATTTTAAATTCCTTTTAGGGGAAGAATAAAATCAATTACAACCCCACATCGGCGGCCAAATATTTTATGATGTATGTGGTCATATTGAGTCATTTCGAATATCAGAATTCTGACATTCGAACATCGAGATATGATTATGTTGACTTTGAAGGGCCAGAATAAAAAAATTCTACATCACCCTATAATATTAAGTGATTTTTAAGGGAATCGAATATAAATCTATTTTGTCCGCTCATTGGCGGTCATATGCAGTGTGATTTTTGGGGTCATATGGAGGATTATATTGAATATCAGAATCCTGACATTCGAATTTTGATGTATTTCGTTATTTCGACTTTTAAAGCCCCGGATTAAAAATTTTTTACATCACCGTTTAATTTTAAATTCCTTTTAGGGGGAAGAATAAAAATCAATTATAACCCCGCATCGGCGGCCAAATATTTTATGATGTATGTGGTCATATTGAGTCATGTCGAATATCAGAATTCTGACATTCGAACATCGAGATATGATTATGTTGACTTTGAAGGGCCAGAATAAAAAAATTCTACATCACCCTATAATATTAAGGGATTTTTAAGGGAATCGTATATAAATATATTTTGTCCGCTCATTGGCGGTCATATGCAGTGTGATATTTGGGGTCATATGGAGGATTATTTTGAATATCAGAATCCTGACATTCGAATTTTGATGTATTTCGTTATTTCGACTTTTAAGGCCCCGGATTAAAAATTTTTTACATCACCGTTTAATTTTAAATTTCTTTTAGGGGGAGGAATAAAAATCAATTACAACCCCACATCGGCGGCCAAATATTTTATGATGTATGTGGTCATATTGAGTCATGTCGAATATCAGAATTCTGACATTCGAACATCGAGATATGATTATGTTGACTTTGAAGGGCCAGAATAAAAAAATTCTACATCACCCTATAATATTAAGTGATTTTTATAGGAATCGAATAAAAATCTATTTTGTCCCCTCATTGGCGGTCATAGGCAGTTTGATATTTGGGGTCATATGGAGGATTATATTGAATATCAGAATCCTGACATTTGAATTTTGATGTATTTCGTTATTTCGACTTTTAAGGCCCTGGATTAAAAATTTTTTACATCACCGTTTAATTTTAAATTCCTTTTAGGGGGAGGAATAAAAATCAATTACAACCCCACATCGGCGGCCAAATATTTTATGATGTATGTGGTCATATTGATTCATGTCGAATATCAGAATTCTGACATTCGAACATCGAGATATGATTATGTTGACTTTGAAGGGCCAGAATAAAAAAATTCTACATCACCCTATAATATTAAGTGATTTTTCCCTTCTCCGTGATGTATATTTATTCGAGAAACATAGATACAATAATTCTTTTAACACTGAATAAAGTCGATGAATAATTCAATCAATGCAGCAAACTCATAAATCAAATCCAAACACATAACAGCAGAACCATAAATGAAATAAATAACCACCAACTCTTATCTCAATGAA
The DNA here is from genome assembly GCA_024610705.1 of Tetragnatha versicolor. Classification (NCBI taxonomy): domain Eukaryota; kingdom Metazoa; phylum Arthropoda; class Arachnida; order Araneae; family Tetragnathidae; genus Tetragnatha; species Tetragnatha versicolor. The sequence goes on from JANDEH010000013.1 coordinate 7,218,812, forward strand.
TGAAAGAGAACTAGAATCTCATAAACCATTGGAATTCTCAAACACTTCCAGATGAATCAAATAAAAAAAAACAAAGAGTGCGGACTGCGGATAGTCTCAATGTAAGCAATCCTAATATTCATTCAACCCCCTTTAGAGTACCCCCAATAAAAAAAGAGGAGTGATAAAGAATATATATTTCGAGAGGGGTGTTGAGGAACAGGTTTCGAATTTCGCGGCGCTCGCTTATCAGCGGAGAAAGATTTCTTCTACCCATCCGGCGCAGTGGTCGCTTTACGGAGCCGGCTACTTCAAGGGGCTCAAAAGGGGTGTTAAAAATGTGTTTCACTTATATTACGGTTCTTTCTGACCCAAATAACATAAGTTGATGGTTAAATTAAAAATTTAGACTATCTTTTATGCTAAAAATTGTGTTTATTTTTAATTACTTAAAACAGCTTTCGTTTGGAAATTCATATTAAATATAAAAACTCTTGCTTGATTCATGATGCCATCTACAAAGGTTCAAAAGAAGTAAAATTTAGCTTTGGGAAAAAAAATTGGAACTTTGCTGTGATTTAAACAAGAGATAAAAAATCGCAAAGTTGCGGTTTCAAAACGCGACCACTGCGCCGCAAAGGGTTAAGTGATTTTTATGGGAATCGAATATAAATCTATTTTGTCTCCTCATTGGCGGTCATATGCAGTTTGATATTTGGGGTCATATGGAGGATTATATTGAATATCAGAATCCTGACATTCGAATTTTGATGTATTTCGTTATTTCGACTTTTAAGGCCCCGGATAAAAAATTTTTTTCATCACCGTTTAATTTTAAATTCCTTTTAGGGGGAGGAATAAAAATCAATTACAACCCCACATCGGCGGCCAAATATTTTATGATGTATGTGGTCATATTGATTCATGTCGAATATCAGAATTCTGACATTCGAACATCGAGATATGATTATGTTGACTTTGAAGGGCCAGAATAAAAAAATTCTACATCACCCTATAATATTAAGTGATTTTTAAGGGAATCGAATATATATCTATTTTGTCCCCTCATTGGCGGTCATATGCAGTGGGATATTTGGGGTCATATGGAGGATTATATTGAATATCAGAATCCAGACATTCGAATTTTGATGTATTTCGTTATTTCGACTTTTAAGGCCCCGGATTAAAAATTTTTTACATCACCGTTTAATTTTAAATTCCTTTTAGGGGGAGGAATAAAAATCAATTACAACCCCACATCGGCGGTCAAATATTTTATGATGTATGTGGTCATATTGATTCATGTCGAATATCAGAATTCTGACATTCGAACATCGAGATATGATTATGTTGACTTTGAAGGGCCAGAATAAAAAAATTCTACATCACCCTATAATATTAAGTGATTTTTATGGGAATCGAATATAAATCTATTTTGTCCCCTCATTGGCGGTTGTAAAGAAGTGGAACTAGTAGCACAAGAAATAAAACACTAAACAATATAAGATAGGAAGATTAAACTATACTAGTAGATCAAAAGAAAAGACTTCGACTTGTTCTAAAAAGAAAAGAAAAAAGATTGTACCATTTTTAATTCAGTGTGAAAAGATGTTTTTGAATAAAGATACTATTTTTTTAACTGTTTTTTTTTCTTAAGACGTTACAGTCTTATATTATTGGTGGCAGCTTTACCGGATGAAAACCCACGGCCTTAATGGAATTTATTTATGGTATATGATGTTTGTTAGTTTTTATAGTTTAATTAGTTGAGATTTTGTTTTTAAGTGTTGAATTTAGGATTTTTGTTGATTTGGAGATTTTGGTTCTGGAGTTGGATTTTTGTTCTGTTTGTGTTGTAAGTTTCAAAGGTGTGGTTAGAAATTTAATTGTTTGAGATTTTGTTTTTAAGTGTCGAATTTAGGATTTTTGTTTATCTGGAGGTTTTTGGTTTGAAAATAATTTGTAGTTGAATTTTAGTGCGTTGTGAGTTTTAGTAATGGCTTTTCTTGCTAAAGGAAGGAAACAAGACCTTATATACCTGGCAGAGGAAATGGGTGAGGTGGTAGAAACTTCAAAAACAGTGCCAGAGATAAAGCAAAAAATAAAGGAAAGTAAGTTTTATGAGGAGGAGGAGGTCAAATTGATGTTGGGGCGAATTATTGCAGATAGAGAGGAGCGTGAAAGACAAGAGCAGGAGAATCAGAGGCTGGAACGAGAAAGAAAATATGAGCTTGAGAGACAAGAGCGGGAGAATCAGAGGCTGGAACGAGAAAGAAGAGAGGAGCTTGAGAGACAAGAACGGGAGAGTCAGAGACAAGAACGTGAAAGAAGAGATGAACAGGAAAGAAGGTTACAGGAAATAGAATTGAAACGTCTGGAGATTGAGGCTAATAGACACTTGACGGAAAGGTCGACTCAGCAATGTAACAGAATTCAACTTGCCCAAATTACTCCTAAGTTTGATGAGAAGCGAGATGAAATGAGTTTATATTTAGTTAATTTTGAGAGGAAAGCTAATATGGCTGGTGTTCCAAAGAAGGACTGGGTCGCTTACTTGTTGAGTGTTTTGCCGGCTGATATATGCAATATGCTGGCAAGAGAATCTCCTGAGGATTCTGAGAATTATGAATTTGTTAAAAGTCTTATACTAAAAAGGTACAAGCTAAATAGTGAAGAGTTGAAACAGTGTTTTTATCGGCATCAAAAATCATCAGAAATGTCTTGGAGACATTATGCCCATGAACTGAATAGCTACTTTTCAGAATGGATAGATGATCTGAAGATCCAGACCCTTCAAGAGCTTAAAGATTTAATTATCACCGAACAACTGAAGTTACGAGTTCCAGCTGAGACTAGAGATCATTTCCTTGGGGAGTGGATCCAATTGAAAACTCCGTATGAACTGGCCGAGAAACTAGATGAATATGAAAGTTTACGTTTTAGTTTTAAAGAACATCAAAGGAATCCAGATTTTGGTAGACAAGGAGTTAATCATAGAGAGTGTATGCCAACATACCAGAGTGCTAGTAACAGCAAGAAGTCTTGTGTCAAAGCCTCAATAATAAACCAGAAGCAGGGTTTAAACTTTGTTTATTTGGAAGCATCCCGCTACCTTCAAATCATAGTAGTATCGTAACGTATCGCTTATCGATAAAGGTTTACAATAGTTTATATACCCAACGCAATTTACATAAATCAAAACAGTTACAGTTAACATACTCATAACAGTCACAGAACATACTCCTGCCCAAATTTTTTTAGACAGAAAGGAAGAAAAAATTTAAATTATAAGAGTTCATGGACTGATGAGACGAGTGCAGCAGCGTGAAAAACGATGAGACGAAGCGCAGCAGAGTGCAAGACGATGAGATGAAGCGCAGCAGAGTGCAGTCGTTGAGCAGCAGGGTGCAAGACGATGAGGCGAAGCGCAGCAGAGTGCAAGATGATGAGACGAAGCGCAGCAGAGTGCAGTCGTTGAGCAGCAGGGTGCAAGACGATGAGGCGAAGCGCAGCAGAGTGCAATCATTGAGCAGCAGGGTGCAAGACGATGAGGCGATGCGCAGCAGAACTAAAGACGGCACCAAGGGTGCCGATGTCTGGTGAATTCCCGGGTCGAAAGGGATTGCAACTCCAGCTCTGTGGGCCAATTCAGGCAGTAAAGGACCATAGGCGGGGTGTGCCGGAGAAGGAGGCGGCAGCGGGTGTGCCGGAGAAGGAGGCGGCAGCGGGTGTGCCGGAGAAGGAGGCGGCAGCGGGTGTGCCGGAGAAGGAGGCGGCAGCGGGTGTGCCGGAGAAGGAGGCGGCAGCGGGTGTGCCAGAGGAGACAGCAGCGGGAGTGCCAGAGGAGACAGCAGCGGGAGTGCCAGAGGAGACAGCAGCGGGAGTGCCAGAGGAGACAGCAGCGGGAGTGCCAGAGGAGACAGCAGCGGGAGTGCCAGAGGAGACAGCAGCGGGAGTGCCAGAGGAGACAGCAGCGGGTGTGCCGAAGAGGGCGGCGATACATCATTCGGGATTTTGACAACTTTAGCAACAGATCTCTTGTAGTAGCCCTTTGCAGTCCTGACCTCAACGACCCGGACTAAGCCGTCTGATCCCGGATATACTTCGGTGATTCTCCCCAATGGCCAGGTTGCAGGTGGTAGGTTAATTTCTTTTGGGAAGACTAGGTCTCCGTACTTTACGTTCGGTTGAAGTTGATGCCACTTTGACCGTTGTTGAAGCGAGCTTCTTAGTCTACCTCCTGCCCGTAGAAGACCCTCTTTTGGCGCTGAAAAAGCTTCATCAGCTAAATTAAGTCCAACCAAAGATTCACGATCTTTGAATGATATAGCTTGTGAGGGTTGGGGTGCCGTTAATCTTTTCAAAACATGGGCATCAATATCAAAGGTTTCCCGAGTTCGATCACGTAGATTTACCTTGGTCTTCAGTTTCTTTACCACGGATTCAGCTATAATTGTTGCTTGAGATCTGGAATCCGATTGCACTCGGATGTCAGTTGAGTTTCCGAAAGCGTCACGAGCCGAGACTACTACAGTAGGTAGTTGTGCTATATTGAAGGAGATAGTGTTAGAAACATAATTCACGAGAGTTTTCGCACTGGGATCTTTATCATTTACAAAGTCTTTAGACGGACTTTTAGAAATTACACCAAGGTTACTTGTAACCGATTCGTGCAAACTAGAGTGATGCATCTGTTTACATACACGACATGAATAGGTCGACTTACATTGGCGCACAGAATGTTTTTCAGATAAACAATTGAAACACAAGTTTTTCCTTTTAACGAAGTCTCGGCGAGCAGGTATGCCAAGACTCAAAAATACAGAGCATTTTGACAGAATGTGAGTACCACCGCATTTTAGACATCTAATCGCTTTCTTGAATCTCAACTCAGGAGGGGACTTCAAGTTCGGAATGTTGAGACGAGGCAATCGAAAATCTGAATTGCTGATTAGCGATGACCCTTGAAAACTAGGGAGATCTGTGACAGAAATATTCGAAAACACAGCTGGGGTTCTTTCCTTAATGAAAGTTAATAGGATAATTTTACAATCAGAATATTTAGCTTCAATGTCGGCGATTTCGGAAAGCTCATTACTTAATAATGCGTCAACTCGGCATAAATTAGAAAAAACGGTTTCTAGGCGATCAAGCCTTATTTGCACCGCGATCACACTTGTACCAGGAAGTAGGTTTGTAGCGAAATTAAAGATCCGAGTTAAAGATGCTTTTTGGTAGTCCCGCTCTTTTACAAGTTTAACTTGATCCGTATCCTCAGGCATGATGAAAATATTGAAAGATCTTACCAAAGATAGACGATAACTGCTAACGCTGCTGTCCTGTCGCGGACGCCATTTTTATGTATGCCAACATACCAGAGTGCTAGTAACAGCAAGAAGTCTTGTGTCAAAGCCTCAATAATAAACCAGAAGCAGGGTTTAAACTTTGTTTATTTGGAAGCATCCCGCTACCTTCAAATCATAGTAGCATCGTAACGTATCGCTTATCGATAAAGGTTTACAATAGTTTATATACCCAACGCAATTTACATAAATCAAAACAGTTACAGTTAACATACTCATAACAGTCACAGAACAGAGAGAATTCAAGGGATTTCCAGACCGGATTTCAAACAAACAGAGGACACGATAGTGAGAGAACATGGTCGAATAAATTCGAAAGGAGACAGTGCTATGAGTGTGGATCGTATTCACATCTGAGACATCAGTGTGATAAGTTAATAAAGAATTATGATGAAGAAGTGGCTTCAATTTCAAGTGCCCAATTTGGGTTTAAAGATTCCCTGGCGCCTTATACTAGCATAGGGAAGGTAAATGGAGTTAAGATGCCTGTATTGAGAGACACAGGGTCAAGTGTTGATTTGGTTTGCAAGAAACATGTCCGACCATATATGTATACCAACGAAACAGTCTGGATCCGCACGCCGCTAATGGATCATCCAGTCGGCCTACCCTTAGCAGAAGTAGAATTAGATTGTGTTTATGGCCATGTAAAAACAAAAGCTGCTGTTTTAAGGGACTCGCTTGATCAAGGAAGATATATTTTGGGAAATAAGACCGCTGCACTATTCAGAAAAGTGCCGGGAAAAGTAAATGATGACGTCGTTAGAAAAATTCCAGATCAAAGATCTAAGAAGAAAGGGAGAAATACATTCACCGATAAATCAAGTAAAAAAGTTGAATCCGACCTAGGTGCTTTGAGTAGAGGTGGCACTTTTCCAACAATTGAACCTAAATACACTAGCCTTAATTTTGTGAAAGAGTCCTGCAAAGAATTTGCAGAAAAAGAGAATTTGCTATACCACCTAGAAACTTTTCCCTCTTCTATCGTGAAAAGTTCCTCTCGAGGAGGGGAGGAGTCAATAATATAAGACTGTAACGTCTTAAGAAAAAAAACAGTTAAAAAAATAGTATCTTTATTCAAAAACATCTTTTCACACTGAATTAAAAATGGTACAATCTTTTTTCTTTTCTTTTTAGAACAAGTCGAAGTCTTTTCTTTTGATCTACTAGTATAGTTTAATCTTCCTATCTTATATTGTTTAGTGTTTTATTTCTTGTGCTACTAGTTCCACTTCTTTACACGGTCATATGCAGTTTGATATTTGGGGTCATATGAAGGATTATATTGAATATCAGAATCCTGACATTCGAATTTTGATGTATTTCGTTATTTCGACTTTTAAGGCCCTGGATTAAAAATTTTTTACATCACCGTTTAATTTTAAATTCCTTTTAGGGGGAGGAATAAAAATCAATTACAACCCCACATCGGCGGCCAAATATTTTATGATGTATGTAGTCATATTGAGTCATGTCGAATATCAGAATTCTGACATTCGAACATCGAGATATGATTATGTTGACTTTGAAGGGCCAGAATAAAAAAATTCTACATCACCCTATAATATTAAGTGATTTTTATGGGAATCGAATATAAATCTATTTTGTCCCCTCATTGGCGGTCATATGCAGTTTGATATTTGGGGTCATATGAAGGATTATATTGAATATCAGAATCCTGACATTCGAATTTTGATGTATTTCGTTATTTCGACTTTTAAGGCCCTGGATTAAAAATTTTTTACATCACCGTTTAATTTTAAATTCCTTTTAGGGGGAGGAATAAAAATCAATTACAACCCCACATCGGCGGCCAAATATTTTATGATGTATGTAGTCATATTGAGTCATGTCGAATATCAGAATTCTGACATTCGAACATCGAGATATGATTATGTTGACTTTGAAGGGCCAGAATAAAAAAATTCTACATCACCCTATAATATTAAGTGATTTTTATGGGAATCGAATATAAATCTATTTTGTCTCCTCATTGGCGGTCATATGCAGTTTGATATTTGGGGTCATATGGAGGATTATATTGAATATCAGAATCCTGACATTCGAATTTTGATGTATTTCGTTATTTCGACTTTTAAGGCCCCGGATTAAAAATTTTTTACATCACCGTTTAATTTTAAATTCCTTTTAGGGGGAAGAATAAAAATAAATTACAACCCCACATCGGCAGCCAAATATTTTATGATGTATGTGGTCATATTGATTCATGTGGAATATCTGAATTCTGACATTCGAACATCGAGATATGATTATGTTGACTTTGAAGGGCAAGAATAAAAAAATTCTACATCACCCTATAATATTAAGTGATTTTTAAGGGAATCGAATATAAATCTATTTTGTCCCCTCATTGGCGGTCATATGCAGTTTGATATTTGGGGTCATATGGAGGATTATATTGAATATCAGAATCCTGACATTCGAATTTTGATGTATTTCGTTATTTCGACTTTTAAGGCCCCGGATTAAAAATTTTTTACATCACCGTTTAATTTTAAATTCCTTTTAGGGGGAGGAATAAAAATCAATTACAACCCCACATCGGCGGCCAAATATTTTATGATGTATGTAGTCATATTGAGTCATGTCGAATATCAGAATTCTGACATTCGAACATCGAGATATGATTATGTTGACTTTGAAGGGCCAGAATAAAAAAATTCTACATCACCCTATAATATTAAGTGATTTTTATGGGAATCGAATATAAATCTATTTTGTCTCCTCATTGGCGGTCATATGCAGTTTGATATTTGGGGTCATATGGAGGATTATATTGAATATCAGAATCCTGACATTCGAATTTTGATGTATTTCGTTATTTCGACTTTTAAGGCCCCGGATTAAAAATTTTTTACATCACCGTTTAATTTTAAATTCCTTTTAGGGGGAGGAATAAAAATCAATTACAACCCCACATCGGCGGCCAAATATTTTATGATGTATGTGGTCATATTGATTCATGTCGAATATCAGAATTCTGACTTTCGAACATCGAGATATGATTATGTTGACTTTGAAGGGCCAGAATAAAAAAATTCTACATCACCATATAATATTAAGTGATTTTTATGGGAATCGAATATAAATCTATTTTGTCCCCTCATTGGCGGTCATATGCAGTTTGATATTTGGGGTCATATGGAGGATTATATTGAATATCAGAATCCTGACATTCGAATTTTGATGTATTTCGTTATTTCGACTTTTAAGGCCCCGGATAAAAAATTTTTTTCATCACCGTTTAATTTTAAATTCCTTTTAGGGGGAGGAATAAAAATCAATTACAACCCCACATCGGCGGCCAAATATTTTATGATGTATGTGGTCATATTGATTCATGTCGAATATCAGAATTCTGACATTCGAACATCGAGATATGATTATGTTGACTTTGAAGGGCCAGAATAAAAAAATTCTACATCACCCTATAATATTAAGTGATTTTTATGGGAATCGAATATAAATCTATTTTGTCCCCTCATTGGCGGTCATACCCAGTTTGATATTTGGGGTCATATGGAGGATTATATTGAATATCAGAATCCTGACATTCGAATTTTGATGTATTTCGTTATATCGACTTTTAAGGCCCCGGATTAAAAATTTTTTACATCACCGTTTAATTTTAAATTCCTTTTAGGGGGAGGAATAAAAATCAATTACAACCCCACATCGGCGGCCAAATATTATATGATGTATGTGGTCATATTGATTCATGTCGAATATCAGAATTCTGACATTCGAACATCGAGATATGATTATGTTGACTTTGAAGGGCCAGAATAAAAAAATTCTACATCACCCTATAATATTAAGTGATTTTTCCCTTCTCCGTGATGTATATTTATTCGAGAAACATAGATACAATAATTCTTTTAACACTGAATAAAGTCGATGAATAATTCAATCAATGCAGCAAACTCATAAATCAAATCCAAACACATAACAGCAGAACCATAAATGAAATAAATAACCACCAACTCTCATCTCAATGAATGAAAGAGAACTAGAATCTCATAAACCATCGGAATTCTCAAACACTTCCAGATGAATCAAATAAAAAAAACAAAGAGTGCGGACTGCGGATAGTCTCAATGTAAGCAATCCTAATATTCATTCAACCCCCTTTAGAGTACCCCCAATAAAAAAAGAGGAGTGATAAAGAATATATATTTCGAGAGGGGTGTTGAGGAACAGGTTTCGAATTTCGCGGCGCTCGCTTATCAGCAGAGAAAGATTTCTTCTACCCATGCGGCGCAGTGGTCGCTTTACGGAGCCGGCTACTTCAAGGGGCTCAAAAGGGGTGTTAAAAATGTGTTTCACTTATATTACGGTTCTTTCTGACCCAAATAACATAAGTTGATGGTTAAATTAAAAATTTAGACTATCTTTTATGCTAAAAATTGTGTTTATTTTTAATTACTTAAAACAGCTTTCGTTTGGAAATTCATATTGAATATCAGAATCCTGACATTCGAATTTTGATGTATTTCGTTATTTCGACTTTTAAGGCCCCGGATTAAAAATTTTTTACATCACCGTTTAATTTTAAATTCATTTTAGGGGGAAGAATAAAAATCAATTACAACCCCACATCGGCAGCCAAATATTTTATGATGTATGTGGTCATATTGAATCATGTCGAATATCAGAATTCTGACATTCGAACATCGAGATATGATTATGTTGACTTTGAAGGGCCAGAAGAAAAAAATTCTACATCAACCTATAATATTAAGTGATTTTTATGGGAATCGAATATAAATCTATTTTGTCCCCTCATTGGCGGTCATATGCAGTTTGATATTTGGGGTCATATGGAGGATTATATTGAATATCAGAATCCTGACATTCGAATTTTGATGTATTTCGTTATTTCGAATTTTAAGGCCCCGGATTAATAATTTTTTACATCACCGTTTAATTTTAAATTTCTTTTAGGGGGAGGAATAAAAATCAATTACAACCCCACATCGGCGGCCAAATATTTTATGATGTATGTGGTCATATTGAGTCATGTCGAATATCAGAATTCTGACATTCGAACATCGAGATATGATTATGTTGACTTTGAAGGGCCAGAATAAAAAAATTCTACATCACCCTATAATATTAAGTGATTTTTATAGGAATCGAATAAAAATCTATTTTGTCCCCTCATTGGCGGTCATAGGCAGTTTGATATTTGGGGTCATATGGAGGATTATATTGAATATCAGAATCCTGACATTTGAATTTTGATGTATTTCGTTATTTCGACTTTTAAGGCCCTGGATTAAACATTTTTTACATCACCGTTTAATTTTAAATTCCTTTTAGATGGAGGAATAAAAATCAATTACAACCCCACATCGGCGGCCAAATATTTTATGATGTATGTGGTCATATTGATTCATGTCGAATATCAGAATTCTGACATTCGAACATCGAGATATGATTATGTTGACTTTGAAGGGCCAGAATAAAAAAATTCTACATCACCCTATAGTATTAAGTAATTTTTAAGGGAATCGAATATAAATCTATTTTGTCCCCTCATTGGCGGTCATATGCAGTGTGATATTTGGGGTCATATGGAGGATTATATTGAATATCAGAATCCTGACATTCGAATTTTGATGTATTTCGTTATTTCGACTTTTAAGGCCCCGGATTAAAAATTTTTTACATCACCGTTTAATTTTAAATTCCTTTTAGGGGGAAGAATAAAAATCAATTACAACCCCACATCGGCAGCCAAATATTTTATGATGTATGTGGTCATATTGATTCATGTGGAATATCTGAATTCTGACATTCGAACATCGAGATATGATTATGTTGACTTTGAAGGGCAAGAATAAAAAAATTCTACATCACCCTATAATATTAAGTGATTTTTAAGGGAATCGAATATAAATCTATTTTGTCCCCTCATTGGCGGTCATATGCAGTGTGATATTTGGGGTCATATGGAGGATTATATTGAATATCAGAATCCTGACATTCGAATTTTGATGTATTTCGTTATTTCGACTTTTAAGGCCCCGGATTAAAAATTTTTTACATCACCGTTTAATTTTAAATTCCTTTTAGGGGAAGAATAAAATCAATTACAACCCCACATCGGCGGCCAAATATTTTATGATGTATGTGGTCATATTGAGTCATTTCGAATATCAGAATTCTGACATTCGAACATCGAGATATGATTATGTTGACTTTGAAGGGCCAGAATAAAAAAATTCTACATCACCCTATAATATTAAGGGATTTTTAAGGGAATCGTATATAAATATATTTTGTCCGCTCATTGGCGGTCATATGCAGTGTGATATTTGGGGTCATATGGAGGATTATTTTGAATATCAGAATCCTGACATTCGAATTTTGATGTATTTCGTTATTTCGACTTTTAAGGCCCCGGATTAAAAATTTTTTACATCACCGTTTAATTTTAAATTCCTTTTAGGGGAAGAATAAAATCAATTACAACCCCACATCGGCGGCCAAATATTTTATGATGTATGTGGTCATATTGAGTCATTTCGAATATCAGAATTCTGACATTCGAACATCGAGATATGATTATGTTGACTTTGAAGGGCCAGAATAAAAAAATTCTACATCACCCTATAATATTAAGTGATTTTTAAGGGAATCGAATATAAATCTATTTTGTCCGCTCATTGGCGGTCATATGCAGTGTGATTTTTGGGGTCATATGGAGGATTATATTGAATATCAGAATCCTGACATTCGAATTTTGATGTATTTCGTTATTTCGACTTTTAAAGCCCCGGATTAAAAATTTTTTACATCACCGTTTAATTTTAAATTCCTTTTAGGGGGAAGAATAAAAATCAATTATAACCCCGCATCGGCGGCCAAATATTTTATGATGTATGTGGTCATATTGAGTCATGTCGAATATCAGAATTCTGACATTCGAACATCGAGATATGATTATGTTGACTTTGAAGGGCCAGAATAAAAAAATTCTACATCACCCTATAATATTAAGTGATTTTTAAGGGAATCGAATATAAATCTATTTTGTCCCCTCATTGGCGGTCATATGCAGTGTGATATTTGGGGTCATATGGAGGATTATATTGAATATCAGAATCCTGACATTCGAATTTTGATGTATTTCGTTATTTCGACTTTTAAGGCCCCGGATTAAAAATTTTTTACATCACCGTTTAATTTTAAATTCCTTTTAGGGGAAGAATAAAATCAATTACAACCCCACATCGGCGGCCAAATATTTTATGATGTATGTGGTCATATTGATTCATTTCGAATATCAGAATTCTGACATTCGAACATCGAGATATGATTATGTTGACTTTGAAGGGCCAGAATAAAAAAATTCTACATCACCCTATAATATTAAGGGATTTTTAAGGGAATCGTATATAAATATATTTTGTCCGCTCATTGGCGGTCATATGCAGTGTGATATTTGGGGTCATATGGAGGATTATTTTGAATATCAGAATCCTGACATTCGAATTTTGATGTATTTCGTTATTTCGACTTTTAAGGCCCCGGATTAAAAATTTTTTACATCACCGTTTAATTTTAAATTCCTTTTAGGGGAAGAATAAAATCAATTACAACCCCACATCGGCGGCCAAATATTTTATGATGTATGTGGTCATATTGAGTCATTTCGAATATCAGAATTCTGACATTCGAACATCGAGATATGATTATGTTGACTTTGAAGGGCCAGAATAAAAAAATTCTACATCACCCTATAATATTAAGTGATTTTTAAGGGAATCGAATATAAATCTATTTTGTCCGCTCATTGGCGGTCATATGCAGTGTGATTTTTGGGGTCATATGGAGGATTATATTGAATATCAGAATCCTGACATTCGAATTTTGATGTATTTCGTTATTTCGACTTTTAAAGCCCCGGATTAAAAATTTTTTACATCACCGTTTAATTTTAAATTCCTTTTAGGGGGAAGAATAAAAATCAATTATAACCCCGCATCGGCGGCCAAATATTTTATGATGTATGTGGTCATATTGAGTCATGTCGAATATCAGAATTCTGACATTCGAACATCGAGATATGATTATGTTGACTTTGAAGGGCCAGAATAAAAAAATTCTACATCACCCTATAATATTAAGGGATTTTTAAGGGAATCGTATATAAATATATTTTGTCCGCTCATTGGCGGTCATATGCAGTGTGATATTTGGGGTCATATGGAGGATTATTTTGAATATCAGAATCCTGACATTCGAATTTTGATGTATTTCGTTATTTCGACTTTTAAGGCCCCGGATTAAAAATTTTTTACATCACCGTTTAATTTTAAATTTCTTTTAGGGGGAGGAATAAAAATCAATTACAACCCCACATCGGCGGCCAAATATTTTATGATGTATGTGGTCATATTGAGTCATGTCGAATATCAGAATTCTGACATTCGAACATCGAGATATGATTATGTTGACTTTGAAGGGCCAGAATAAAAAAATTCTACATCACCCTATAATATTAAGTGATTTTTAAGGGAATCGAATATAAATCTATTTTGTCCGCTCATTGGCGGTCATATGCAGTGTGATTTTTGGGGTCATATGGAGGATTATATTGAATATCAGAATCCTGACATTCGAATTTTGATGTATTTCGTTATTTCGACTTTTAAAGCCCCGGATTAAAAATTTTTTACATCACCGTTTAATTTTAAATTCCTTTTAGGGGGAAGAATAAAAATCAATTATAACCCCGCATCGGCGGCCAAATATTTTATGATGTATGTGGTCATATTGAGTCATGTCGAATATCAGAATTCTGACATTCGAACATCGAGATATGATTATGTTGACTTTGAAGGGCCAGAATAAAAAAATTCTACATCACCCTATAATATTAAGTGATTTTTAAGGGAATCGAATATAAATCTATTTTGTCCCCTCATTGGCGGTCATATGCAGTGTGATATTTGGGGTCATATGGAGGATTATATTGAATATCAGAATCCTGACATTCGAATTTTGATGTATTTCGTTATTTCGACTTTTAAGGCCCCGGATTAAAAATTTTTTACATCACCGTTTAATTTTAAATTCCTTTTAGGGGAAGAATAAAATCAATTACAACCCCACATCGGCGGCCAAATATTTTATGATGTATGTGGTCATATTGAGTCATTTCGAATATCAGAATTCTGACATTCGAACATCGAGATATGATTATGTTGACTTTGAAGGGCCAGAATAAAAAAATTCTACATCACCCTATAATATTAAGGGATTTTTAAGGGAATCGTATATAAATATATTTTGTCCGCTCATTGGCGGTCATATGCAGTGTGATATTTGGGGTCATATGGAGGATTATTTTGAATATCAGAATCCTGACATTCGAATTTTGATGTATTTCGTTATTTCGACTTTTAAGGCCCCGGATTAAAAATTTTTTACATCACCGTTTAATTTTAAATTCCTTTTAGGGGAAGAATAAAATCAATTACAACCCCACATCGGCGGCCAAATATTTTATGATGTATGTGGTCATATTGAGTCATTTCGAATATCAGAATTCTGACATTCGAACATCGAGATATGATTATGTTGACTTTGAAGGGCCAGAATAAAAAAATTCTACATCACCCTATAATATTAAGTGATTTTTAAGGGAATCGATTATAAATCTATTTTGTCCGCTCATTGGCGGTCATATGCAGTGTGATTTTTGGGGTCATATGGAGGATTATATTGAATATCAGAATCCTGACATTCGAATTTTGATGTATTTCGTTATTTCGACTTTTAAAGCCCCGGATTAAAAATTTTTTACATCACCGTTTAATTTTAAATTCCTTTTAGGGGGAAGAATAAAAATCAATTATAACCCCGCATCGGCGGCCAAATATTTTATGATGTATGTGGTCATATTGAGTCATGTCGAATATCAGAATTCTGACATTCGAACATCGAGATATGATTATGTTGACTTTGAAGGGCCAGAATAAAAAAATTCTACATCACCCTATAATATTAAGGGATTTTTAAGGGAATCGTATATAAATATATTTTGTCCGCTCATTGGCGGTCATATGCAGTGTGATATTTGGGGTCATATGGAGGATTATTTTGAATATCAGAATCCTGACATTCGAATTTTGATGTATTTCGTTATTTCGACTTTTAAGGCCCCGGATTAAAAATTTTTTACATCACCGTTTAATTTTAAATTTCTTTTAGGGGGAGGAATAAAAATCAATTACAACCCCACATCGGCGGCCAAATATTTTATGATGTATGTGGTCATATTGAGTCATGTCGAATATCAGAATTCTGACATTCGAACATCGAGATATGATTATTTTGACTTTGAAGGGCCAGAATAAAAAAATTCTACATCACCCTATAATATTAAGTGATTTTTATAGGAATCGAATAAAAATCTATTTTGTCCCCTCATTGGCGGTCATAGGCAGTTTGATATTTGGGGTCATATGGAGGATTATATTGAATATCAGAATCCTGACATTTGAATTTTGATGTATTTCGTTATTTCGACTTTTAAGGCCCTGGATTAAAAATTTTTTACATCACCGTTTAATTTTAAATTCCTTTTAGGGGGAGGAATAAAAATCAATTACAACCCCACATCGGCGGCCAAATATTTTATGATGTATGTGGTCATATTGATTCATGTCGAATATCAGAATTCTGACATTCGAACATCGAGATATGATTATGTTGACTTTGAAGGGCCAGAATAAAAAAATTCTACATCACCCTATAATATTAAGTGATTTTTAAGGGAATCGAATATAAATCTATTTTGTCCCCTTATTGGCGGTCATATGCAGTGTGATATTTGGGGTCATATTGAGGATTATATTGAATATCAGAATCCTGACATTCGAATTTTGATGTATTTCGTTATTTCGACTTTTACGGCCCTGGATTAAAAATTTTTTACATCACCGTTTAATTTTAAATTCCTTTTAGGGGGAGGAATAAAAATCAATTAAAACCCCACATCGGCGGCCAAATATTTTATGATGTATATGGTCATATTGATTCATGTCGAATATCAGAATTCTGACATTCGAACATCGAGATATGATTATGTTGACTTTGAAGGGCCAGAATAAAAAAATTCTACATCACCCTATAATATTACGTGATTTTTAAGGGAATCGAATATAAATCTATTTTGTCCCCTTATTGGCGGTCATATGCAGTGTGATATTTGGGGTCATATTGAGGATTATATTGAATATCAGAATCCTGACATTCGAATTTTGATGTATTTCGTTATTTCGATTTTACGGCCCTGGATTAAAAATTTTTTACATCACCGTTTAATTTTAAATTCCTTTTAGGGGGAGGAATAAAAATCAATTAAAACCCCACATCGGCGGCCAAATATTTTATGATGTATATGGTCATATTGATTCATGTCGAATATCAGAATTCTGACATTCGAACATCGAGATATGATTATGTTGACTTTGAAGGGCCAGAATAAAAAAATTCTACATCACCCTATAATATTACGTGATTTTTAAGGGAATCGAATATAAATCTATTTTGTCCCCTCATTGGCGGTCATATGCAGTGTGATATTTGGGGTCATATGGAGGATTATATTGAATATCAGAATCCTGACATTCGAATTTTGATGTATTTCGTTATTTCGACTTTTAAGGCCCCGGATTAAAAATTTTTTACATCACCGTTTAATTTTAAATTCATTTTAGGGGGAAGAATAAAAATCAATTACAACCCCACATCGGCAGCCAAATATTTTATGATGTATGTGGTCATATTGATTCATGTCGAATATCAGAATTCTGACATTCGAACATCGAGATATGATTATGTTGACTTTGAAGGGCCAGAAGAAAAAAATTCTACATCAACCTATAATATTAAGTGATTTTTATGGGAATCGAATATAAATCTATTTTGTCCCCTCATTGGCGGTCATATGCAGTTTGATATTTGGGGTCATATGGAGGATTATATTGAATATCAGAATCCTGACATTCGAATTTTGATGTATTTCGTTATTTCGACTTTTAAGGCCCCGGATTAAAAATTTTTTACATCACCGTTTAATTTTAAATTTCTTTTAGGGGGAGGAATAAAAATCAATTACAACCCCACATCGGCGGCCAAATATTTTATGATGTATGTGGTCATATTGAGTCATGTCGAATATCAGAATTCTGACATTCGAACATCGAGATATGATTATGTTGACTTTGAAGGGCCAGAATAAAAAAATTCTACATCACCCTATAATATTAAGTGATTTTTATAGGAATCGAATAAAAATCTATTTTGTCCCCTCATTGGCGGTCATAGGCAGTTTGATATTTGGGGTCATATGGAGGATTATATTGAATATCAGAATCCTGACATTCGAATTTTGATGTATTTCGTTATTTCGACTTTTAAGGCCCCGGATTAAACATTTTTTACATCACCGTTTAATTTTAAATTCCTTTTAGATGGAGGAATAAAAATCAATTACAACCCCACATCGGCGGCCAAATATTTTTTGATGTATGTGGTCATATTGATTCATGTCGAATATCAGAATTCTGACATTCGAACATCGAGATATGATTATGTTGACTTTGAAGGGCCAGAATAAAAAAATTCTACATCACCCTATAATATTAAGTGATTTTTAAGGGAATCGAATATAAATCTATTTTGTCCCCTCATTGGCGGTCATATGCAGTGTGATATTTGGGGTCATATGGAGGATTATATTGAATATCAGAATCCTGACATTCGAATTTTGATGTATTTCGTTATTTCGACTTTTAAGGCCCCGGATTAAAAATTTTTTACATCACCGTTTAATTTTAAATTCCTTTTAGGGGGAAGAATAAAAATCAATTACAACCCCACATCGGCAGCCAAATATTTTATGATGTATGTGGTCATATTGATTCATGTGGAATATCAGAATTCTGACATTCGAACATCGAGATATGATTATGTTGACTTTGAAGGGCAAGAATAAAAAAATTCTACATCACCCTATAATATTAAGTGATTTTTAAGGGAATCGAATATAAATCTATTTTGTCCCCTCATTGGCGGTCATATGCAGTGTGATATTTGGGGTCATATGGAGGATTATATTGAATATCAGAATCCTGACATTCGAATTTTGATGTATTTCGTTATTTCGACTTTTAAGGCCCCGGATTAAAAATTTTTTACATCACCGTTTAATTTTAAATTCCTTTTAGGGGAAGAATAAAATCAATTACAACCCCACATCGGCGGCCAAATATTTTATGATGTATGTGGTCATATTGAGTCATTTCGAATATCAGAATTCTGACATTCGAACATCGAGATATGATTATGTTGACTTTGAAGGGCCAGAATAAAAAAATTCTACATCACCCTATAATATTAAGTGATTTTTAAGGGAATCGAATATAAATCTATTTTGTCCGCTCATTGGCGGTCATATGCAGTGTGATTTTTGGGGTCATATGGAGGATTATATTGAATATCAGAATCCTGACATTCGAATTTTGATGTATTTCGTTATTTCGACTTTTAAAGCCCCGAATTAAAAATTTTTTACATCACCGTTTAATTTTAAATTCCTTTTAGGGGGAAGAATAAAAATCAATTATAACCCCGCATCGGCGGCCAAATATTTTATGATGTATGTGGTCATATTGAGTCATGTCGAATATCAGAATTCTGACATTCGAACATCGAGATATGATTATGTTGACTTTGAAGGGCCAGAATAAAAAAATTCTACATCACCCTATAATATTAAGGGATTTTTAAGGGAATCGTATATAAATATATTTTGTCCGCTCATTGGCGGTCATATGCAGTGTGATATTTGGGGTCATATGGAGGATTATTTTGAATATCAGAATCCTGACATTCGAATTTTGATGTATTTCGTTATTTCGACTTTTAAGGCCCCGGATTAAAAATTTTTTACATCACCGTTTAATTTTAAATTTCTTTTAGGGGGAGGAATAAAAATCAATTACAACCCCACATCGGCGGCCAAATATTTTATGATGTATGTGGTCATATTGAGTCATGTCGAATATCAGAATTCTGACATTCGAACATCGAGATATGATTATGTTGACTTTGAAGGGCCAGAAGAAAAAAATTCTACATCAACCTATAATATTAAGTGATTTTTATGGGAATCGAATATAAATCTATTTTGTCCCCTCATTGGCGGTCATATGCAGTTTGATATTTGGGGTCATATGGAGGATTATATTGAATATCAGAATCCTGACATTCGAATTTTGATGTATTTCGTTATTTCGACTTTTAAGGCCCCGGATTAAAAATTTTTTACATCACCGTTTAATTTTAAATTTCTTTTAGGGGGAGGAATAAAAATCAATTACAACCCCACATCGGCGGCCAAATATTTTATGATGTATGTGGTCATATTGAGTCATGTCGAATATCAGAATTCTGACATTCGAACATCGAGATATGATTATGTTGACTTTGAAGGGCCAGAATAAAAAAATTCTACATCACCCTATAATATTAAGTGATTTTTATAGGAATCGAATAAAAATCTATTTTGTCCCCTCATTGGCGGTCATAGGCAGTTTGATATTTGGGGTCATATGGAGGATTATATTGAATATCAGAATCCTGACATTTGAATTTTGATGTATTTCGTTATTTCGACTTTTAAGGCCCTGGATTAAACATTTTTTACATCACCGTTTAATTTTAAATTCCTTTTAGATGGAGGAATAAAAATCAATTACAACCCCACATCGGCGGCCAAATATTTTTTGATGTATGTGGTCATATTGATTCATGTCGAATATCAGAATTCTGACATTCGAACATCGAGATATGATTATGTTGACTTTGAAGGGCCAGAATAAAAAAATTCTACATCACCCTATAATATTAAGTGATTTTTAAGGGAATCGAATATAAATCTATTTTGTCCCCTCATTGGCGGTCATATGCAGTGTGATATTTGGGGTCATATGGAGGATTATATTGAATATCAGAATCCTGACATTCGAATTTTGATGTATTTCGTTATTTCGACTTTTAAGGCCCCGGATTAAAAATTTTTTACATCACCGTTTAATTTTAAATTCCTTTTAGGGGGAAGAATAAAAATCAATTACAACCCCACATCGGCAGCCAAATATTTTATGATGTATGTGGTCATATTGATTCATGTGGAATATCAGAATTCTGACATTCGAACATCGAGATATGATTATGTTGACTTTGAAGGGCAAGAATAAAAAAATTCTACATCACCCTATAATATTAAGTGATTTTTAAGGGAATCGAATATAAATCTATTTTGTCCCCTCATTGGCGGTCATATGCAGTGTGATATTTGGGGTCATATGGAGGATTATATTGAATATCAGAATCCTGACATTCGAATTTTGATGTATTTCGTTATTTCGACTTTTAAGGCCCCGGATTAAAAATTTTTTACATCACCGTTTAATTTTAAATTCCTTTTAGGGGAAGAATAAAATCAATTACAACCCCACATCGGCGGCCAAATATTTTATGATGTATGTGGTCATATTGAGTCATTTCGAATATCAGAATTCTGACATTCGAACATCGAGATATGATTATGTTGACTTTGAAGGGCCAGAATAAAAAAATTCTACATCACCCTATAATATTAAGTGATTTTTAAGGGAATCGAATATAAATCTATTTGGTCCGCTCATTGGCGGTCATATGCAGTGTGATTTTTGGGGTCATATGGAGGATTATATTGAATATCAGAATCCTGACATTCGAATTTTGATGTATTTCGTTATTTCGACTTTTAAAGCCCCGAATTAAAAATTTTTTACATCACCGTTTAATTTTAAATTCCTTTTAGGGGGAAGAATAAAAATCAATTATAACCCCGCATCGGCGGCCAAATATTTTATGATGTATGTGGTCATATTGAGTCATGTCGAATATCAGAATTCTGACATTCGAACATCGAGATATGATTATGTTGACTTTGAAGGGCCAGAATAAAAAAATTCTACATCACCCTATAATATTAAGGGATTTTTAAGGGAATCGTATATAAATATATTTTGTCCGCTCATTGGCGGTCATATGCAGTGTGATATTTGGGGTCATATGGAGGATTATTTTGAATATCAGAATCCTGACATTCGAATTTTGATGTATTTCGTTATTTCGACTTTTAAGGCCCCGGATTAAAAATTTTTTACATCACCGTTTAATTTTAAATTTCTTTTAGGGGGAGGAATAAAAATCAATTACAACCCCACATCGGCGGCCAAATATTTTATGATGTATGTGGTCATATTGAGTCATGTCGAATATCAGAATTCTGACATTCGAACATCGAGATATGATTATGTTGACTTTGAAGGGCCAGAATAAAAAAATTCTACATCACCCTATAATATTAAGTGATTTTTAAAGGAATCGAATATAAATCTATTTTGTCCGCTCATTGGCGGTCATATGCAGTGTGATTTTTGGGGTCATATGGAGGATTATATTGAATATCAGAATCCTGACATTCGAATTTTGATGTATTTCGTTATTTCGACTTTTAAAGCCCCGGATTAAAAATTTTTTACATCACCGTTTAATTTTAAATTCCTTTTAGGGGGAAGAATAAAAATCAATTATAACCCCGCATCGGCGGCCAAATATTTTATGATGTATGTGGTCATATTGAGTCATGTCGAATATCAGAATTCTGACATTCGAACATCGAGATATGATTATGTTGAATTTGAAGGGCCAGAATAAAAAAATTCTACATCACCCTATAATATTAAGTGATTTTTAAGGGAATCGAATATAAATCTATTTTGTCCCCTCATTGGCGGTCATATGCAGTGTGATATTTGGGGTCATATGGAGGATTATATTGAATATCAGAATCCTGACATTCGAATTTTGATGTATTTCGTTATTTCGACTTTTAAGGCCCCGGATTAAAAATTTTTTACATCACCGTTTAATTTTAAATTCCTTTTAGGGGAAGAATAAAATCAATTACAACCCCACATCGGCGGCCAAATATTTTATGATGTATGTGGTCATATTGAGTCATTTCGAATATCAGAATTCTGACATTCGAACATCGAGATATGATTATGTTGACTTTGAAGGGCCAGAATAAAAAAATTCTACATCACCCTATAATATTAAGGGATTTTTAAGGGAATCGTATATAAATATATTTTGTCCGCTCATTGGCGGTCATATGCAGTGTGATATTTGGGGTCATATGGAGGATTATTTTGAATATCAGAATCCTGACATTCGAATTTTGATGTATTTCGTTATTTCGACTTTTAAGGCCCCGGATTAAAAATTTTTTACATCCCCGTTTAATTTTAAATTCCTTTTAGGGGAAGAATAAAATCAATTACAACCCCACATCGGCGGCCAAATATTTTATGATGTATGTGGTCATATTGAGTCATTTCGAATATCAGAATTCTGACATTCGAACATCGAGATATGATTATGTTGACTTTGAAGGGCCAGAATAAAAAAATTCTACATCACCCTATAATATTAAGTGATTTTTAAGGGAATCGAATATAAATCTATTTTGTCCGCTCATTGGCGGTCATATGCAGTGTGATTTTTGGGGTCATATGGAGGATTATATTGAATATCAGAATCCTGACATTCGAATTTTGATGTATTTCGTTATTTCGACTTTTAAAGCCCCGGATTAAAAATTTTTTACATCACCGTTTAATTTTAAATTCCTTTTAGGGGGAAGAATAAAAATCAATTATAACCCCGCATCGGCGGCCAAATATTTTATGATGTATGTGGTCATATTGAGTCATGTCGAATATCAGAATTCTGACATTCGAACATCGAGATATGATTATGTTGACTTTGAAGGGCCAGAATAAAAAAATTCTACATCACCCTATAATATTAAGGGATTTTTAAGGGAATCGTATATAAATATATTTTGTCCGCTCATTGGCGGTCATATGCAGTGTGATATTTGGGGTCATATGGAGGATTATTTTGAATATCAGAATCCTGACATTCGAATTTTGATGTATTTCGTTATTTCGACTTTTAAGGCCCCGGATTAAAAATTTTTTACATCACCGTTTAATTTTAAATTTCTTTTAGGGGGAGGAATAAAAATCAATTACAACCCCACATCGGCGGCCAAATATTTTATGATGTATGTGGTCATATTGAGTCATGTCGAATATCAGAATTCTGACATTCGAACATCGAGATATGATTATGTTGACTTTGAAGGGCCAGAATAAAAAAATTCTACATCACCCTATAATATTAAGTGATTTTTAAGGGAATCGAATATAAATCTATTTTGTCCGCTCATTGGCGGTCATATGCAGTGTGATTTTTGGGGTCATATGGAGGATTATATTGAATATCAGAATCCTGACATTCGAATTTTGATGTATTTCGTTATTTCGACTTTTAAAGCCCCGGATTAAAAATTTTTTACATCACCGTTTAATTTTAAATTCCTTTTAGGGGGAAGAATAAAAATCAATTATAACCCCGCATCGGCGGCCAAATATTTTATGATGTATGTGGTCATATTGAGTCATGTCGAATATCAGAATTCTGACATTCGAACATCGAGATATGATTATGTTGACTTTGAAGGGCCAGAATAAAAAAATTCTACATCACCCTATAATATTAAGTGATTTTTAAGGGAATCGAATATAAATCTATTTTGTCCCCTCATTGGCGGTCATATGCAGTGTGATATTTGGGGTCATATGGAGGATTATATTGAATATCAGAATCCTGACATTCGAATTTTGATGTATTTCGTTATTTCGACTTTTAAGGCCCCGGATTAAAAATTTTTTACATCACCGTTTAATTTTAAATTCCTTTTAGGGGAAGAATAAAATCAATTACAACCCCACATCGGCGGCCAAATATTTTATGATGTATGTGGTCATATTGAGTCATTTCGAATATCAGAATTCTGACATTCGAACATCGAGATATGATTATGTTGACTTTGAAGGGCCAGAATAAAAAAATTCTACATCACCCTATAATATTAAGGGATTTTTAAGGGAATCGTATATAAATATATTTTGTCCGCTCATTGGCGGTCATATGCAGTGTGATATTTGGGGTCATATGGAGGATTATTTTGAATATCAGAATCCTGACATTCGAATTTTGATGTATTTCGTTATTTCGACTTTTAAGGCCCCGGATTAAAAATTTTTTACATCACCGTTTAATTTTAAATTCCTTTTAGGGGAAGAATAAAATCAATTACAACCCCACATCGGCGGCCAAATATTTTATGATGTATGTGGTCATATTGAGTCATTTCGAATATCAGAATTCTGACATTCGAACATCGAGATATGATTATGTTGACTTTGAAGGGCCAGAATAAAAAAATTCTACATCACCCTATAATATTAAGTGATTTTTAAGGGAATCGAATATAAATCTATTTTGTCCGCTCATTGGCGGTCATATGCAGTGTGATTTTTGGGGTCATATGGAGGATTATTTTGAATATCAGAATCCTGACATTCGAATTTTGATGTATTTCGTTATTTCGACTTTTAAGGCCCCGGATTAAAAATTTTTTACATCACCGTTTAATTTTAAATTCCTTTTAGGGGAAGAATAAAAATCAATTATAACCCCGCATCGGCGGCCAAATATTTTATGATGTATGTGGTCATATTGAGTCATGTCGAATATCAGAATTCTGACATTCGAACATCGAGATATGATTATGTTGACTTTGAAGGGCCAGAATAAAAAAATTCTACATCACCCTATAATATTAAGGGATTTTTAAGGGAATCGTATATAAATATATTTTGTCCGCTCATTGGCGGTCATATGCAGTGTGATATTTGGGGTCATATGGAGGATTATTTTGAATATCAGAATCCTGACATTCGAATTTTGATGTATTTCGTTATTTCGACTTTTAAGGCCCCGGATTAAAAATTTTTTACATCACCGTTTAATTTTAAATTTCTTTTAGGGGGAGGAATAAAAATCAATTACAACCCCACATCGGCGGCCAAATATTTTATGATGTATGTGGTCATATTGAGTCATGTCGAATATCAGAATTCTGACATTCGAACATCGAGATATGATTATGTTGACTTTGAAGGGCCAGAATAAAAAAATTCTACATCACCCTATAATATTAAGTGATTTTTATAGGAATCGAATAAAAATCTATTTTGTCCCCTCATTGGCGGTCATAGGCAGTTTGATATTTGGGGTCATATGGAGGATTATATTGAATATCAGAATCCTGACATTTGAATTTTGATGTATTTCGTTATTTCGACTTTTAAGGCCCTGGATTAAAAATTTTTTACATCACCGTTTAATTTTAAATTCCTTTTAGGGGGAGGAATAAAAATCAATTACAACCCCACATCGGCGGCCAAATATTTTATGATGTATGTGGTCATATTGATTCATGTCGAATATCAGAATTCTGACATTCGAACATCGAGATATGATTATGTTGACTTTGAAGGGCCAGAATAAAAAAATTCTACATCACCCTATAATATTAAGTGATTTTTAAGGGAATCGAATATAAATCTATTTTGTCCCCTTATTGGCGGTCATATGCAGTGTGATATTTGGGGTCATATTGAGGATTATATTGAATATCAGAATCCTGACATTCGAATTTTGATGTATTTCGTTATTTCGACTTTTACGGCCCTGGATTAAAAATTTTTTACATCACCGTTTAATTTTAAATTCCTTTTAGGGGGAGGAATAAAAATCAATTAAAACCCCACATCGGCGGCCAAATATTTTATGATGTATATGGTCATATTGATTCATGTCGAATATCAAAATTCTGACATTCGAACATC
Source organism: Tetragnatha versicolor (assembly GCA_024610705.1). NCBI lineage: Eukaryota > Metazoa > Arthropoda > Arachnida > Araneae > Tetragnathidae > Tetragnatha > Tetragnatha versicolor. Next base: position 7,245,078 of record JANDEH010000013.1, read on the forward strand.
GAGATATGATTATGTTGACTTTGAAGGGCCAGAATAAAAAAATTCTACATCACCCTATAATATTACGTGATTTTTAAGGGAATCGAATATAAATCTATTTTGTCCCCTTATTGGCGGTCATATGCAGTGTGATATTTGGGGTCATATTGAGGATTATATTGAATATCAGAATCCTGACATTCGAATTTTGATGTATTTCGTTATTTCGATTTTACGGCCCTGGATTAAAAATTTTTTACATCACCGTTTAATTTTAAATTCCTTTTAGGGGGAGGAATAAAAATCAATTAAAACCCCACATCGGCGGCCAAATATTTTATGATGTATATGGTCATATTGATTCATGTCGAATATCAGAATTCTGACATTCGAACATCGAGATATGATTATGTTGACTTTGAAGGGCCAGAATAAAAAAATTCTACATCACCCTATAATATTACGTGATTTTTAAGGGAATCGAATATAAATCTATTTTGTCCCCTCATTGGCGGTCATATGCAGTGTGATATTTGGGGTCATATGGAGGATTATATTGAATATCAGAATCCTGACATTCGAATTTTGATGTATTTCGTTATTTCGACTTTTAAGGCCCCGGATTAAAAATTTTTTACATCACCGTTTAATTTTAAATTCATTTTAGGGGGAAGAATAAAAATCAATTACAACCCCACATCGGCAGCCAAATATTTTATGATGTATGTGGTCATATTGATTCATGTCGAATATCAGAATTCTGACATTCGAACATCGAGATATGATTATGTTGACTTTGAAGGGCCAGAAGAAAAAAATTCTACATCAACCTATAATATTAAGTGATTTTTATGGGAATCGAATATAAATCTATTTTGTCCCCTCATTGGCGGTCATATGCAGTTTGATATTTGGGGTCATATGGAGGATTATATTGAATATCAGAATCCTGACATTCGAATTTTGATGTATTTCGTTATTTCGACTTTTAAGGCCCCGGATTAAAAATTTTTTACATCACCGTTTAATTTTAAATTTCTTTTAGGGGGAGGAATAAAAATCAATTACAACCCCACATCGGCGGCCAAATATTTTATGATGTATGTGGTCATATTGAGTCATGTCGAATATCAGAATTCTGACATTCGAACATCGAGATATGATTATGTTGACTTTGAAGGGCCAGAATAAAAAAATTCTACATCACCCTATAATATTAAGTGATTTTTATAGGAATCGAATAAAAATCTATTTTGTCCCCTCATTGGCGGTCATAGGCAGTTTGATATTTGGGGTCATATGGAGGATTATATTGAATATCAGAATCCTGACATTTGAATTTTGATGTATTTCGTTATTTCGACTTTTAAGGCCCTGGATTAAACATTTTTTACATCACCGTTTAATTTTAAATTCCTTTTAGATGGAGGAATAAAAATCAATTACAACCCCACATCGGCGGCCAAATATTTTTTGATGTATGTGGTCATATTGATTCATGTCGAATATCAGAATTCTGACATTCGAACATCGAGATATGATTATGTTGACTTTGAAGGGCCAGAATAAAAAAATTCTACATCACCCTATAATATTAAGTGATTTTTAAGGGAATCGAATATAAATCTATTTTGTCCCCTCATTGGCGGTCATATGCAGTGTGATATTTGGGGTCATATGGAGGATTATATTGAATATCAGAATCCTGACATTCGAATTTTGATGTATTTCGTTATTTCGACTTTTAAGGCCCCGGATTAAAAATTTTTTACATCACCGTTTAATTTTAAATTCCTTTTAGGGGGAAGAATAAAAATCAATTACAACCCCACATCGGCAGCCAAATATTTTATGATGTATGTGGTCATATTGATTCTCATGTGGAATATCAGAATTCTGACATTCGAACATCGAGATATGATTATGTTGACTTTGAAGGGCAAGAATAAAAAAATTCTACATCACCCTATAATATTAAGTGATTTTTAAGGGAATCGAATATAAATCTATTTTGTCCCCTCATTGGCGGTCATATGCAGTGTGATATTTGGGGTCATATGGAGGATTATATTGAATATCAGAATCCTGACATTCGAATTTTGATGTATTTCGTTATTTCGACTTTTAAGGCCCCGGATTAAAAATTTTTTACATCACCGTTTAATTTTAAATTCCTTTTAGGGGAAGAATAAAATCAATTACAACCCCACATCGGCGGCCAAATATTTTATGATGTATGTGGTCATATTGAGTCATTTCGAATATCAGAATTCTGACATTCGAACATCGAGATATGATTATGTTGACTTTGAAGGGCCAGAATAAAAAAATTCTACATCACCCTATAATATTAAGTGATTTTTAAGGGAATCGAATATAAATCTATTTTGTCCGCTCATTGGCGGTCATATGCAGTGTGATTTTTGGGGTCATATGGAGGATTATATTGAATATCAGAATCCTGACATTCGAATTTTGATGTATTTCGTTATTTCGACTTTTAAAGCCCCGGATTAAAAATTTTTTACATCACCGTTTAATTTTAAATTCCTTTTAGGGGGAAGAATAAAAATCAATTACAACCCCGCATCGGCGGCCAAATATTTTATGATGGGTGTGGTCATATTGAGTCATGTCGAATATCAGAATTCTGACATTCGAACATCGAGATATGATTATGTTGACTTTGAAGGGCCAGAATAAAAAAATTCTACATCACCCTATAATATTAAGGGATTTTTAAGGGAATCGTATATAAATATATTTTGTCCGCTCATTGGCGGTCATATGCAGTGTGATATTTGGGGTCATATGGAGGATTATTTTGAATATCAGAATCCTGACATTCGAATTTTGATGTATTTCGTTATTTCGACTTTTAAGGCCCCGGATTAAAAATTTTTTACATCACCGTTTAATTTTAAATTCCTTTTAGATGGAGGAATAAAAATCAATTACAACCCCACATCGGCGGCCAAATATTTTTTGATGTATGTGGTCATATTGATTCATGTCGAATATCAGAATTCTGACATTCGAACATCGAGATATGATTATGTTGACTTTGAAGGGCCAGAATAAAAAAATTCTACATCACCCTATAATATTAAGTGATTTTTAAGGGAATCGAATATAAATCTATTTTGTCCCCTCATTGGCGGTCATATGCAGTGTGATATTTGGGGTCATATGGAGGATTATATTGAATATCAGAATCCTGACATTCGAATTTTGATGTATTTCGTTATTTCGACTTTTAAGGCCCCGGATTAAAAATTTTTTACATCACCGTTTAATTTTAAATTCCTTTTAGGGGGAAGAATAAAAATCAATTACAACCCCACATCGGCAGCCAAATATTTTATGATGTATGTGGTCATATTGATTCATGTGGAATATCAGAATTCTGACATTCGAACATCGAGATATGATTATGTTGACTTTGAAGGGCAAGAATAAAAAAATTCTACATCACCCTATAATATTAAGTGATTTTTAAGGGAATCGAATATAAATCTATTTTGTCCCCTCATTGGCGGTCATATGCAGTGTGATATTTGGGGTCATATGGAGGATTATTTTGAATATCAGAATCCTGACATTCGAATTTTGATGTATTTCGTTATTTCGACTTTTAAGGCCCCGGATTAAAAAATTTTTACATCACCGTTTAATTTTAAATTTCTTTTAGGGGGAGGAATAAAAATCAATTACAACCCCACATCGGCGGCCAAATTTTTTATGATGTATGTGGTCATATTGAGTCATGTCGAATATCAGAATTCTGACATTCGAACATCGAGATATGATTATGTTGACTTTGAAGGGCCAGAATAAAAAAATTCTACATCACCCTATAATATTAAGTGATTTTTAAGGGAATCGAATATAAATCTATTTTGTCCGCTCATTGGCGGTCATATGCAGTGTGATTTTTGGGGTCATATGGAGGATTATATTGAATATCAGAATCCTGACATTCGAATTTTGATGTATTTCGTTATTTCGACTTTTAAAGCCCCGGATTAAAAATTTTTTACATCACCGTTTAATTTTAAATTCCTTTTAGGGGGAAGAATAAAAATCAATTATAACCCCGCATCGGCGGCCAAATATTTTATGATGTATGTGGTCATATTGAGTCATGTCGAATATCAGAATTCTGACATTCGAACATCGAGATATGATTATGTTGACTTTGAAGGGCCAGAATAAAAAAATTCTACATCACCCTATAATATTAAGTGATTTTTAAGGGAATCGAATATAAATCTATTTTGTCCCCTCATTGGCGGTCATATGCAGTGTGATATTTGGGGTCATATGGAGGATTATATTGAATATCAGAATCCTGACATTCGAATTTTGATGTATTTCGTTATTTCGACTTTTAAGGCCCCGGATTAAAAATTTTTTACATCACCGTTTAATTTTAAATTCCTTTTAGGGGAAGAATAAAATCAATTACAACCCCACATCGGCGGCCAAATATTTTATGATGTATGTGGTCATATTGAGTCATTTCGAATATCAGAATTCTGACATTCGAACATCGAGATATGATTATGTTGACTTTGAAGGGCCAGAATAAAAAAATTCTACATCACCCTATAATATTAAGGGATTTTTAAGGGAATCGTATATAAATATATTTTGTCCGCTCATTGGCGGTCATATGCAGTGTGATATTTGGGGTCATATGGAGGATTATTTTGAATATCAGAATCCTGACATTCGAATTTTGATGTATTTCGTTATTTCGACTTTTAAGGCCCCGGATTAAAAATTTTTTACATCACCGTTTAATTTTAAATTCCTTTTAGGGGAAGAATAAAATCAATTACAACCCCACATCGGCGGCCAAATATTTTATGATGTATGTGGTCATATTGAGTCATTTCGAATATCAGAATTCTGACATTCGAACATCGAGATATGATTATGTTGACTTTGAAGGGCCAGAATAAAAAAATTCTACATCACCCTATAATATTAAGTGATTTTTAAGGGAATCGAATATAAATCTATTTTGTCCGCTCATTGGCGGTCATATGCAGTGTGATTTTTGGGGTCATATGGAGGATTATTTTGAATATCAGAATCCTGACATTCGAATTTTGATGTATTTCGTTATTTCGACTTTTAAGGCCCCGGATTAAAAATTTTTTACATCACCGTTTAATTTTAAATTCCTTTTAGGGGAAGAATAAAAATCAATTATAACCCCGCATCGGCGGCCAAATATTTTATGATGTATGTGGTCATATTGAGTCATGTCGAATATCAGAATTCTGACATTCGAACATCGAGATATGATTATGTTGACTTTGAAGGGCCAGAATAAAAAAATTCTACATCACCCTATAATATTAAGGGATTTTTAAGGGAATCGTATATAAATATATTTTGTCCGCTCATTGGCGGTCATATGCAGTGTGATATTTGGGGTCATATGGAGGATTATTTTGAATATCAGAATCCTGACATTCGAATTTTGATGTATTTCGTTATTTCGACTTTTAAGGCCCCGGATTAAAAATTTTTTACATCACCGTTTAATTTTAAATTTCTTTTAGGGGGAGGAATAAAAATCAATTACAACCCCACATCGGCGGCCAAATATTTTATGATGTATGTGGTCATATTGAGTCATGTCGAATATCAGAATTCTGACATTCGAACATCGAGATATGATTATGTTGACTTTGAAGGGCCAGAATAAAAAAATTCTACATCACCCTATAATATTAAGTGATTTTTATAGGAATCGAATAAAAATCTATTTTGTCCCCTCATTGGCGGTCATAGGCAGTTTGATATTTGGGGTCATATGGAGGATTATATTGAATATCAGAATCCTGACATTTGAATTTTGATGTATTTCGTTATTTCGACTTTTAAGGCCCTGGATTAAAAATTTTTTACATCACCGTTTAATTTTAAATTCCTTTTAGGGGGAGGAATAAAAATCAATTACAACCCCACATCGGCGGCCAAATATTTTATGATGTATGTGGTCATATTGATTCATGTCGAATATCAGAATTCTGACATTCGAACATCGAGATATGATTATGTTGACTTTGAAGGGCCAGAATAAAAAAATTCTACATCACCCTATAATATTAAGTGATTTTTAAGGGAATCGAATATAAATCTATTTTGTCCCCTTATTGGCGGTCATATGCAGTGTGATATTTGGGGTCATATTGAGGATTATATTGAATATCAGAATCCTGACATTCGAATTTTGATGTATTTCGTTATTTCGACTTTTACGGCCCTGGATTAAAAATTTTTTACATCACCGTTTAATTTTAAATTCCTTTTAGGGGGAGGAATAAAAATCAATTAAAACCCCACATCGGCGGCCAAATATTTTATGATGTATATGGTCATATTGATTCATGTCGAATATCAGAATTCTGACATTCGAACATCGAGATATGATTATGTTGACTTTAAAGGGCCAGAATAAAAAAATTCTACATCACCCTATAATATTACGTGATTTTTAAGGGAATCGAATATAAATCTATTTTGTCCCCTTATTGGCGGTCATATGCAGTGTGATATTTGGGGTCATATTGAGGATTATATTGAATATCAGAATCCTGACATTCGAATTTTGATGTATTTCGTTATTTCGATTTTACGGCCCTGGATTAAAAATTTTTTACATCACCGTTTAATTTTAAATTCCTTTTAGGGGGAGGAATAAAAATCAATTAAAACCCCACATCGGCGGCCAAATATTTTATGATGTATATGGTCATATTGATTCATGTCGAATATCAGAATTCTGACATTCGAACATCGAGATATGATTATGTTGACTTTGAAGGGCCAGAATAAAAAAATTCTACATCACCCTATAATATTACGTGATTTTTAAGGGAATCGAATATAAATCTATTTTGTCCCCTCATTGGCGGTCATATGCAGTGTGATATTTGGGGTCATATGGAGGATTATATTGAATATCAGAATCCTGACATTCGAATTTTGATGTATTTCGTTATTTCGACTTTTAAGGCCCCGGATTAAAAATTTTTTACATCACCGTTTAATTTTAAATTCATTTTAGGGGGAAGAATAAAAATCAATTACAACCCCACATCGGCAGCCAAATATTTTATGATGTATGTGGTCATATTGATTCATGTCGAATATCAGAATTCTGACATTCGAACATCGAGATATGATTATGTTGACTTTGAAGGGCCAGAAGAAAAAAATTCTACATCAACCTATAATATTAAGTGATTTTTATGGGAATCGAATATAAATCTATTTTGTCCCCTCATTGGCGGTCATATGCAGTTTGATATTTGGGGTCATATGGAGGATTATATTGAATATCAGAATCCTGACATTCGAATTTTGATGTATTTCGTTATTTCGACTTTTAAGGCCCCGGATTAAAAATTTTTTACATCACCGTTTAATTTTAAATTTCTTTTAGGGGGAGGAATAAAAATCAATTACAACCCCACATCGGCGGCCAAATATTTTATGATGTATGTGGTCATATTGAGTCATGTCGAATATCAGAATTCTGACATTCGAACATCGAGATATGATTATGTTGACTTTGAAGGGCCAGAATAAAAAAATTCTACATCACCCTATAATATTAAGTGATTTTTATAGGAATCGAATAAAAATCTATTTTGTCCCCTCATTGGCGGTCATAGGCAGTTTGATATTTGGGGTCATATGGAGGATTATATTGAATATCAGAATCCTGACATTTGAATTTTGATGTATTTCGTTATTTCGACTTTTAAGGCCCTGGATTAAACATTTTTTACATCACCGTTTAATTTTAAATTCCTTTTAGATGGAGGAATAAAAATCAATTACAACCCCACATCGGCGGCCAAATATTTTTTGATGTATGTGGTCATATTGATTCATGTCGAATATCAGAATTCTGACATTCGAACATCGAGATATGATTATGTTGACTTTGAAGGGCCAGAATAAAAAAATTCTACATCACCCTATAATATTAAGTGATTTTTAAGGGAATCGAATATAAATCTATTTTGTCCCCTCATTGGCGGTCATATGCAGTGTGATATTTGGGGTCATATGGAGGATTATATTGAATATCAGAATCCTGACATTCGAATTTTGATGTATTTCGTTATTTCGACTTTTAAGGCCCCGGATTAAAAATTTTTTACATCACCGTTTAATTTTAAATTCCTTTTAGGGGAAGAATAAAATCAATTACAACCCCACATCGGCGGCCAAATATTTTATGATGTATGTGGTCATATTGAGTCATTTCGAATATCAGAATTCTGACATTCGAACATCGAGATATGATTATGTTGACTTTGAAGGGCCAGAATAAAAAAATTCTACATCACCCTATAATATTAAGTGATTTTTAAGGGAATCGAATATAAATCTATTTTGTCCGCTCATTGGCGGTCATATGCAGTGTGATTTTTGGGGTCATATGGAGGATTATATTGAATATCAGAATCCTGACATTCGAATTTTGATGTATTTCGTTATTTCGACTTTTAAAGCCCCGGATTAAAAATTTTTTACATCACCGTTTAATTTTAAATTCCTTTTAGGGGGAAGAATAAAAATCAATTACAACCCCGCATCGGCGGCCAAATATTTTATGATGGGTGTGGTCATATTGAGTCATGTCGAATATCAGAATTCTGACATTCGAACATCGAGATATGATTATGTTGACTTTGAAGGGCCAGAATAAAAAAATTCTACATCACCCTATAATATTAAGGGATTTTTAAGGGAATCGTATATAAATATATTTTGTCCGCTCATTGGCGGTCATATGCAGTGTGATATTTGGGGTCATATGGAGGATTATTTTGAATATCAGAATCCTGACATTCGAATTTTGATGTATTTCGTTATTTCGACTTTTAAGGCCCCGGATTAAAAATTTTTTACATCACCGTTTAATTTTAAATTCCTTTTAGATGGAGGAATAAAAATCAATTACAACCCCACATCGGCGGCCAAATATTTTTTGATGTATGTGGTCATATTGATTCATGTCGAATATCAGAATTCTGACATTCGAACATCGAGATATGATTATGTTGACTTTGAAGGGCCAGAATAAAAAAATTCTACATCACCCTATAATATTAAGTGATTTTTAAGGGAATCGAATATAAATCTATTTTGTCCCCTCATTGGCGGTCATATGCAGTGTGATATTTGGGGTCATATGGAGGATTATATTGAATATCAGAATCCTGACATTCGAATTTTGATGTATTTCGTTATTTCGACTTTTAAGGCCCCGGATTAAAAATTTTTTACATCACCGTTTAATTTTAAATTCCTTTTAGGGGGAAGAATAAAAATCAATTACAACCCCACATCGGCAGCCAAATATTTTATGATGTATGTGGTCATATTGATTCATGTGGAATATCAGAATTCTGACATTCGAACATCGAGATATGATTATGTTGACTTTGAAGGGCAAGAATAAAAAAATTCTACATCACCCTATAATATTAAGTGATTTTTAAGGGAATCGAATATAAATCTATTTTGTCCCCTCATTGGCGGTCATATGCAGTGTGATATTTGGGGTCATATGGAGGATTATATTGAATATCAGAATCCTGACATTCGAATTTTGATGTATTTCGTTATTTCGACTTTTAAGGCCCCGGATTAAAAAATTTTTACATCACCGTTTAATTTTAAATTCCTTTTAGGGGAAGAATAAAATCAATTACAACCCCACATCGGCGGCCAAATATTTTATGATGTATGTGGTCATATTGAGTCATTTCGAATATCAGAATTCTGACATTCGAACATCGAGATATGATTATGTTGACTTTGAAGGGCCAGAATAAAAAAATTCTACATCACCCTATAATATTAAGTGATTTTTAAGGGAATCGAATATAAATCTATTTTGTCCGCTCATTGGCGGTCATATTCAGTGTGATTTTTGGGGTCATATGGAGGATTATATTGAATATCAGAATCCTGACATTCGAATTTTGATGTATTTCGTTATTTCGACTTTTAAGGCCCCGGATTAAAAATTTTTTACATCACCGTTTAATTTTAAATTCCTTTTAGGGGGAAGAATAAAAATCAATTACAACCCCACATCGGCAGCCAAATATTTTATGATGTATGTGGTCATATTGATTCATGTGGAATATCAGAATTCTGACATTCGAACATCGAGATATGATTATGTTGACTTTGAAGGGCAAGAATAAAAAAATTCTACATCACCCTATAATATTAAGTGATTTTTAAGGGAATCGAATATAAATCTATTTTGTCCCCTCATTGGCGGTCATATGCAGTGTGATATTTGGGGTCATATGGAGGATTATATTGAATATCAGAATCCTGACATTCGAATTTTGATGTATTTCGTTATTTCGACTTTTAAGGCCCCGGATTAAAAATTTTTTACATCACCGTTTAATTTTAAATTCCTTTTAGGGGAAGAATAAAATCAATTACAACCCCACATCGGCGGCCAAATATTTTATGATGTATGTGGTCATATTGAGTCATTTCGAATATCAGAATTCTGACATTCGAACATCGAGATATGATTATGTTGACTTTGAAGGGCCAGAATAAAAAAATTCTACATCACCCTATAATATTAAGTGATTTTTAAGGGAATCGAATATAAATCTATTTTGTCCGCTCATTGGCGGTCATATGCAGTGTGATTTTTGGGGTCATATGGAGGATTATATTGAATATCAGAATCCTGACATTCGAATTTTGATGTATTTCGTTATTTCGACTTTTAAAGCCCCGGATAAAAATTTTTTACATCACCGTTTAATTTTAAATTCCTTTTAGGGGGAAGAATAAAAATCAATTACAACCCCGCATCGGCGGCCAAATATTTTATGATGTATGTGGTCATATTGAGTCATGTCGAATATCAGAATTCTGACATTCGAACATCGAGATATGATTATGTTGACTTTGAAGGGCCAGAATAAAAAAATTCTACATCACCCTATAATATTAAGGGATTTTTAAGGGAATCGTATATAAATATATTTTGTCCGCTCATTGGCGGTCATATGCAGTGTGATATTTGGGGTCATATGGAGGATTATTTTGAATATCAGAATCCTGACATTCGAATTTTGATGTATTTCGTTATTTCGACTTTTAAGGCCCCGGATTAAAAATTTTTTACATCAACGTTTAATTTTAAATTCCTTTTAGGGGGAAGAATAAAATTCAATTACAACCCCACATCGGCGGCCAAATATTTTATGATGTATGTGGTCATATTGATTCATGTCGAATATCAGAATTCTGACATTCGAACATCGAGATATGATTATGTTGACTTTGAAGGGCAAGAATAAAAAAATTCTACATCACCCTATAATATTAAGTGATTTTTATAGGAATCGAATAAAAATCTATTTTGTCCCCTCATTGGCGGTCATAGGCAGTTTGATATTTGGAGTCATATAGAGGATTATATTGAATATCAGAATCCTGACATTTGAATTTTGATGTATTTCGTTATTTCGACTTTTAAGGCCCTGGATTAAAAATTTTTTACATCACCGTTTAATTTTAAATTCCTTTTAGGGGGAGGAATAAAAATCAATTACAACCCCACATCGGCGGCCAAATATTTTATGATGTATGTGGTCATATTGATTCATGTCGAATATCAGAATTCTGACATTCGAACATCGAGATATGATTATGTTGACTTTGAAGGGCCAGAATAAAAAAATTCTACATCACCCTATAATATTAAGTGATTTTTAAGGGAATCGAATATAAATCTATTTTGTCCCCCTATTGGCGGTCATATGCAGTGTGATATTTGGGGTCATATTGATGATTATATTGAATATCAGAATCCTGACATTCGAATTTTGATGTATTTCGTTATTTCGACTTTTACAGCCCTGGATTAAAATTTTTTTACATCACCGTTTAATTTTAAATTCCTTTTAGGGGGAGGAATAAAAATCAATTACAACCCCACATCGGCGGCCAAATATTTTATGATGTATATGGTCATATTGATTCATGTCGAATATCAGAATTCTGACATTCGAACATCGAGATATGATTATGTTGACTTTGAAGGGCCAGAAGAAAAAAATTCTACATCAACCTATAATATTAAGTGATTTTTATGGGAATCGAATAAAAATCTATTTTGTCCCCTCATTGGCGGTCATATGCAGTTTGATATTTGGGGTCATATGGAGGATTATATTGAATATCAGAATCCTGACATTCGAATTTTGATGTATTTCGTTATTTCGACTTTTAAGGCCCTGGATTAAACATTTTTTACATCACCGTTTAATTTTAAATTCCTTTTAGATGGAGGAATAAAAATCAATTACAACCCCACATCGGCGGCCAAATATTTTATGATGTATGTGGTCATATTGATTCATGTCGAATATCAGAATTCTGACATTCGAACATCGAGATATGATTATGTTGACTTTGAAGGGCCAGAATAAAAAAATTCTACATCACCCTATAATATTAAGTGATTTTTAAGGGAATCGAATATAAATCTATTTTGTCCCCTCATTGGCGGTCATATGCAGTGTGATATTTGGGGTCATATGGAGAATTATATTGAATATCAGAATCCTGACATTCGAATTTTGATGTATTTCGTTATTTCGACTTTTAAGGCCCCGGATTAAAAATTTTTTACATCACCGTTTAATTTTAAATTCCTTTTAGGGGGAAGGATAAAAATCAATTACAACCCCACATCGGCGGCCAAATATTTTATGATGTATGTGGTCATATTGATTCATGTCGAATATCAGAATTCTGACATTCGAACATCGAGATATGATTATGTTGACTTTGAAGGGCCAGAATAAAAAAATTCTACATCACCCTATAATATTAAGTGATTTTTATAGGAATCGAATAAAAATCTATTTTGTCCCCTCATTGGCGGTCATAGGCAGTTTGATATTTGGAGTCATATAGAGGATTATATTGAATATCAGAATCCTGACATTTGAATTTTGATGTATTTCGTTATTTCGACTTTTAAGGCCCTGGATTAAAAATTTTTTACATCACCGTTTAATTTTAAATTCCTTTTAGGGGGAGGAATAAAAATCAATTACAACCCCACATCGGCGGCCAAATATTTTATGATGTATGTGGTCATATTGATTCATGTCGAATATCAGAATTCTGACATTCGAACATCGAGATATGATTATGTTGACTTTGAAGGGCCAGAATAAAAAAATTCTACATCACCCTATAATATTAAGTGATTTTTAAGGGAATCGAATATAAATCTATTTTGTCCCCTTATTGGCGGTCATATGCAGTGTGATATTTGGGGTCATATTGATGATTATATTGAATATCAGAATCCTGACATTCGAATTTTGATGTATTTCGTTATTTCGACTTTTACAGCCCTGGATTAAAATTTTTTTACATCACCGTTTAATTTTAAATTCCTTTTAGGGGGAGGAATAAAAATCAATTACAACCCCACATCGGCGGCCAAATATTTTATGATGTATATGGTCATATTGATTCATGTCGAATATCAGAATTCTGACATTCGAACATCGAGATATGATTATGTTGACTTTGAAGGGCCAGAATAAAAAAATTCTACATCACCCTATAATATTACGTGATTTTTAAGGGAATCGAATATAAATCTATTTTGTCCCCTCATTGGCGGTCATATGCAGTGTGATATTTGGGGTCATATTATGGAGGATTATATTGAATATCAGAATCCTGACATTCGAATTTTGATGTATTTCGTTATTTCGACTTTTAAGGCCCCGGATTAAAAATTTTTTACATCACCGTTTAATTTTAAATTCCTTTTAGGGGGAAGAATAAAAATCAATTACAACCCCACATCGGCAGCCAAATATTTTATGATGTATGTGGTCATATTGATTCATGTCGAATATCAGAATTCTGACATTCGAACATCGAGATATGATTATGTTGACTTTGAAGGGCCAGAAGAAAAAAATTCTACATCAACCTATAATATTAAGTGATTTTTATGGGAATCGAATAAAAATCTATTTTGTCCCCTCATTGGCGGTCATATGCAGTTTGATATTTGGGGTCATATGGAGGATTATATTGAATATCAGAATCCTGACATTCGAATTTTGATGTATTTCGTTATTTCGACTTTTAAGGCCCTGGATTAAACATTTTTTACATCACCGTTTAATTTTAAATTCCTTTTAGATGGAGGAATAAAAATCAATTACAACCCCACATCGGGGGCCAAATATTTTATGATGTATGTGGTCATATTGATTCATGTCGAATATCAGAATTCTGACATTCGAACATCGAGATATGATTATGTTGACTTTGAAGGGCCAGAATAAAAAAATTCTACATCACCCTATAATATTAAGTGATTTTTAAGGGAATCGAATATAAATCTATTTTGTCCCCTCATTGGCGGTCATATGCAGTGTGATATTTGGGGTCATATGGAGGATTATATTGAATATCAGAATCCTGACATTCGAATTTTGATGTATTTCGTTATTTCGACTTTTAAGGCCCCGGATTAAAAATTTTTTACATCACCGTTTAATTTTAAATTCCTTTTAGGGGGAAGAATAAAAATCAATTACAACCCCACATCGGCAGCCAAATATTTTATGATGTATGTGGTCATATTGATTCATGTGGAATATCAGAATTCTGACATTCGAACATCGAGATATGATTATGTTGACTTTGGAGGGCAAGAATAAAAAAATTCTACATCACCCTATAATATTAAGTGATTTTTAAGGGAATCGAATATAAATCTATTTTGTCCCCTCATTGGCGGTCATATGCAGTGTGATATTTGGGGTCATATGGAGGATTATATTGAATATCAGAATCCTGACCTTCGAATTTTGATGTATTTCGTTATTTCGACTTTTAAGGCCCCGGATTAAAAATTTTTTACATCACCGTTTAATTTTAAATTCCTTTTAGGGGAAGAATAAAAATCAATTACAACCCCACATAGGCGGCCAAATATTTTATGATGTATGTGGTCATATTGAGTCATTTCGAATATCAGAATTCTGACATTCGAACATCGAGATATGATTATGTTGACTTTGAAGGGCCAGAATAAAAAAATTCTACATCACCCTATAATATTAAGTGATTTTTAAGGGAATCGAATATAAATCTATTTTGTCCGCTCATTGGCGGTCATATGCAGTGTGATATTTGGGGTCATATGGAGGATTATATTGAATATCAGAATCCTGACATTCGAATTTTGATGTATTTCGTTATTTCGACTTTTAAAGCCCCGGATTAAAAATTTTTTACATCACCGTTTAATTTTAAATTCCTTTTAGGGGGAAGAATAAAAATCAATTACAACCCCGCATCGGCGGCCAAATATTTTATGATGTATGTGGTCATATTGAGTCATGTCGAATATCAGAATTCTGACATTCGAACATCGAGATATGATTATGTTGACTTTGAAGGGCCAGAATAAAAAAATTCTACATCACCCTATAATATTAAGGGATTTTTATGGGAATCGTATATAAATATATTTTGTCCGCTCATTGGCGGTCATATGCAATGTGATATTTGGGGTCATATGGAGGATTATATTGAATATCAGAATCCTGACATTCGAATTTTGATGTATTTCGTTATTTCGACTTTTAAGGCCCCGGATTAAAAATTTTTTACATCACCGTTTAATTTTTAATTTCTTTTAGGGGGAGGAATAAAAATCAATTACAACCCCACATCGGCGGCCAAATATTTTATGATGTATGTGGTCATATTGATTCATGTCGAATATCAGAATTCTGACATTCGAACAACGAGATATGATTATGTTGACTTTGAAGGGCCAGAATAAAAAAATTCTACATCACCCTATAATATTAAGTGATTTTTATAGGAATCGAATAAAAATCTATTTTGTCCCCTCATTGGCGGTCATAGGCAGTTTGATATTTGGGGTCATATGGAGGATTATATTGAATATCAGAATCCTGACATTTGAATTTTGATGTATTTCGTTATTTCGACTTTTAAGGCCCTGGATTAAACATTTTTTACATCACCGTTTAATTTTAAATTCCTTTTAGATGGAGGAATAAAAATCAATTACAACCCCATATCGGCGGCCAAATATTTTATGATGTATGTGGTCATATTGATTCATGTCGAATATCAGAATTCTGACATTCGAACATCGAGATATGATTATGTTGACTTTGAAGGGCCAGAATAAAAAAATTCTACATCACCCTATAATATTAAGTGATTTTTATGGGAATCGAATATAAATCTATTTTGTCCCCTCATTGGCGGTCATATGCAGTTTGATATTTGGGGTCATATGGAGGATTATATTGAATATCAGAATCCTGACATTCGAATTTTGATGTATTTCGTTATATCGACTTTTAAGGCCCCGGATTAAAAATTTTTTACATCACCGTTTAATTTTAAATTCCTTTTAGGGGGAGGAATAAAAATCAATTACAACCCCACATCGGCGGCCAAATATTATATGATGTATGTGGTCATATTGATTCATGTGGAATATCAGAATTCTGACATTCGAACATCGAGATATGATTATGTTGACTTTGGAGGGCAAGAATAAAAAAATTCTACATCACCCTATAATATTAAGTGATTTTTAAGGGAATCGAATATAAATCTATTTTGTCCCCTCATTGGCGGTCATATGCAGTGTGATATTTGGGGTCATATGGAGGATTATATTGAATATCAGAATCCTGACATTCGAATTTTGATGTATTTCGTTATTTCGACTTTTAAGGCCCCGGATTAAAAATTTTTTACATCACCGTTTAATTTTAAATTCCTTTTAGGGGAAGAATAAAAATCAATTACAACCCCACATAGGCGGCCAAATATTTTATGATGTATGTGGTCATATTGAGTCATTTCGAATATCAGAATTCTGACATTCGAACATCGAGATATGATTATGTTGACTTTGAAGGGCCAGAATAAAAAAATTCTACATCACCCTATAATATTAAGTGATTTTTAAGGGAATCGAATATAAATCTATTTTGTCCGCTCATTGGCGGTCATATGCAGTGTGATATTTGGGGTCATATGGAGGATTATATTGAATATCAGAATCCTGACATTCGAATTTTGATGTATTTCGTTATTTCGACTTTTAAAGCCCCGGATTAAAAATTTTTTACATCACCGTTTAATTTTAAATTCCTTTTAGGGGGAAGAATAAAAATCAATTACAACCCCGCATCGGCGGCCAAATATTTTATGATGTATGTGGTCATATTGAGTCATGTCGAATATCAGAATTCTGACATTCGAACATCGAGATATGATTATGTTGACTTTGAAGGGCCAGAATAAAAAAATTCTACATCACCCTATAATATTAAGGGATTTTTAAGGGAATCGTATATAAATATATTTTGTCCGCTCATTGGCGGTCATATGCAGTGTGATATTTGGGGTCATATGGAGGATTATATTGAATATCAGAATCCTGACATTCGAATTTTGATGTATTTCGTTATTTCGACTTTTAAGGCCCCGGATTAAAAATTTTTTACATCACCGTTTAATTTTTAATTTCTTTTAGGGGGAGGAATAAAAATCAATTACAACCCCACATCGGCGGCCAAATATTTTATGATGTATGTGGTCATATTGATTCATGTCGAATATC
This sequence comes from Tetragnatha versicolor, assembly GCA_024610705.1. NCBI lineage: Eukaryota > Metazoa > Arthropoda > Arachnida > Araneae > Tetragnathidae > Tetragnatha > Tetragnatha versicolor. The sequence goes on from JANDEH010000013.1 coordinate 7,262,809, forward strand.
AGAATTCTGACATTCGAACATCGAGATATGATTATGTTGACTTTGAAGGGCCAGAATAAAAAAATTCTACATCACCCTATAATATTAAGTGATTTTTATAGGAATCGAATAAAAATCTATTTTGTCCCTTCATTGGCGGTCATAGGCAGTTTGATATTTGGGGTCATATGGAGGATTATATTGAATATCAGAATCCTGACATTTGAATTTTGATGTATTTCGTTATTTCGACTTTTAAGGCCCTGGATTAAACATTTTTTACATCACCGTTTAATTTTAAATTCCTTTTAGATGGAGGAATAAAAATCAATTACAACCCCACATCGGCGGCCAAATATTTTATGATGTATGTGGTCATATTGATTCATGTCGAATATCAGAATTCTGACATTCGAACGTCGAGATATGATTATGTTGACTTTGAAGGGCCAGAATAAAAAAATTCTACATCACCCTATAATATTAAGTGATTTTTAAGGGAATCGAATATAAATCTATTTTGTCCCCTCATTGGCGGTCATATGCAGTGTGATATTTGGGGTCATATGGAGGATTATATTGAATATCAGAATCCTGACATTCGAATTTTGATGTATTTCGTTATTTCGACTTTTAAGGCCCCGGATTAAAAAATTTTTACATCACCGTTTAATTTTAAATTCCTTTTAGGGGGAAGAATAAAAATCAATTACAACCCCACATCGGCAGCCAAATATTTTATGATGTATGTGGTCATATTGATTCATGTGGAATATCAGAATTCTGACATTCGAACATCGAGATATGATTATGTTGACTTTGAAGGGCCAGAATAAAAAAATTCTACATCACCCTATAATATTAAGTGATTTTTAAGGGAATCGAATATAAATCTATTTTGTCCCCTCATTGGCGGTCATATGCAGTGTGATATTTGGGGTCATATGGAGGATTATATTGAATATCAGAATCCTGACATTCGAATTTTGATGTATTTCGTTATTTCGACTTTTAAGGCCCCGGATTAAAAAATTTTTACATCACCGTTTAATTTTAAATTCCTTTTAGGGGGAAGAATAAAAATCAATTACAACCCCACATCGGCAGCCAAATATTTTATGATGTATGTGGTCATATTGATTCATGTGGAATATCAGAATTCTGACATTCGAACATCGAGATATGATTATGTTGACTTTGAAGGGCCAGAATAAAAAAATTCTACATCACCCTATAATATTAAGTGATTTTTAAGGGAATCGAATATAAATCTATTTTGTCCCCTCATTGGCGGTCATATGCAGTGTGATATTTGGGGTCATATGGAGGATTATATTGAATATCAGAATCCTGACATTCGAATTTTGATGTATTTCGTTATTTCGACTTTTAAGGCCCCGGATTAAAAATTTTTTACATCACCGTTTAATTTTAAATTCCTTTTAGGGGAAGAATAAAATCAATTACAACCCCACATCGGCGGCCAAATTTTTTATGATGTATGTGGTCATATTGAGTCATTTCGAATATCAGAATTCTGACATTCGAACATCGAGATATGATTATGTTGACTTTGAAGGGCCAGAATAAAAAAATTCTACATCACCCTATAATATTAAGTGATTTTTAAGGGAATCGAATATAAATCTATTTTGTCCGCTCATTGGCGGTCATATGCAGTGTGATTTTTGGGGTCATATGGAGGATTATATTGAATATCAGAATCCTGACATTCGAATTTTGATGTATTTCGTTATTTCGACTTTTAAAGCCCCGGATTAAAAATTTTTTACATCACCGTTTAATTTTAAATTCCTTTTAGGGGGAAGAATAAAAATCAATTACAACCCCGCATCGGCGGCCAAATATTTTATGATGTATGTGGTCATATTGAGTCATGTCGAATATCAGAATTCTGACATTCGAACATCGAGATATGATTATGTTGACTTTGAAGGGCCAGAATAAAAAAATTCTACATCACCCTATAATATTAAGGGATTTTTAAGGGAATCGTATATAAATATATTTTGTCCGCTCATTGGCGGTCATATGCAGTGTGATATTTGGGGTCATATGGAGGATTATTTTGAATATCAGAATCCTGACATTCGAATTTTGATGTATTTCGTTATTTCGACTTTTAAGGCCCCGGATTAAAAATTTTTTACATCACCGTTTAATTTTAAATTCCTTTTAGGGGGAAGAATAAAATTCAATTACAACCCCACATCGGCGGCCAAATATTTTATGATGTATGTGGTCATATTGATTCATGTCGAATATCAGAATTCTGACATTCGAACATCGAGATATGATTATGTTGACTTTGAAGGGCCAGAAGAAAAAAATTCTACATCAACCTATAATATTAAGTGATTTTTATGGGAATCGAATATAAATCTATTTTGTCCCCTCATTGGCGGTCATATGCAGTTTGATATTTGGGGTCATATGGAGGATTATATTGAATATCAGAATCCTGACATTCGAATTTTGATGTATTTCGTTATTTCGACTTTTAAGGCCCCGGATTAAAAATTTTTTACATCACCGTTTAATTTTAAATTTCTTTTACGGAGAGGAATAAAAATCAATTACAACCCCACATCGGCGGCCAAATATTTTATGATGTATGTGGTCATATTGATTCATGTCGAATATCAGAATTCTGACATTCGAACATCGAGATATGATTATGTTGACTTTGGAGGGCAAGAATAAAAAAATTCTACATCACCCTATAATATTAAGTGATTTTTATAGGAATCGAATAAAAATCTATTTTGTCCCCTCATTGGCGGTCATAGGCAGTTTGATATTTGGGGTCATATGGAGGATTATATTGAATATCAGAATCCTGACACTTGAATTTTGATGTATTTCGTTATTTCGACTTTTAAGGCCCTGGATTAAACATTTTTTACATCACCGTTTAATTTTAAATTCCTTTTAGATGGAGGAATAAAAATCAATTACAACCCCACATCGGCAGCCAAATATTTTATGATGTATGTGGTCATATTGATTCATGTTGAATATCAGAATTCTGACATTCGAACATCGAGATATGATTATGTTGACTTTGAAGGGCCAGAATAAAAAAATTCTATATCACCCTATAATATTAAGTGATTTTTATAGGAATCGAATAAAAATCTATTTTGTCCCCTCATTGGCGGTCATAGGCAGTTTGATATTTGGGGTCATATGGAGGATTATATTGAATATCAGAATCCTGACATTTGAATTTTGATGTATTTCGTTATTTCGACTTTTAAGGCCCTGGATTAAACATTTTTTACATCACCGTTTAATTTTAAATTCCTTTTAGATGGAGGAATAAAAATCAATTACAACCCCACATCGGCGGCCAAATATTTTATGATGTATGTGGTCATATTGATTCATGTCGAATATCAGAATTCTGACATTCGAACATCGAGATATGATTATGTTGACTTTGAAGGGCCAGAATAAAAAAATTCTACATCACCCTATAATATTAAGTGATTTTTATGGGAATCGAATATAAATCTATTTTGTCCCCTCATTGGCGGTCATATGCAGTTTGATATTTGGGGTCATATGGAGGATTATATTGAATATCAGAATCCTGACATTCGAATTTTGATGTATTTCGTTATATCGACTTTTAAGGCCCCGGATTAAAAATTTTTTACATCACCGTTTAATTTTAAATTCCTTTTAGGGGGAGGAATAAAAATCAATTACAACCCCACATCGGCGGCCAAATATTATATGATGTATGTGGTCATATTGATTCATGTGGAATATCAGAATTCTGACATTCGAACATCGAGATATGATTATGTTGACTTTGGAGGGCAAGAATAAAAAAATTCTACATCACCCTATAATATTAAGTGATTTTTAAGGGAATCGAATATAAATCTATTTTGTCCCCTCATTGGCGGTCATATGCAGTGTGATATTTGGGGTCATATGGAGGATTATATTGAATATCAGAATCCTGACATTCGAATTTTGATGTATTTCGTTATTTCGACTTTTAAGGCCCCGGATTAAAAATTTTTTACATCACCGTTTAATTTTAAATTCCTTTTAGGGGAAGAATAAAAATCAATTACAACCCCACATAGGCGGCCAAATATTTTATGATGTATGTGGTCATATTGAGTCATTTCGAATATCAGAATTCTGACATTCGAACATCGAGATATGATTATGTTGACTTTGAAGGGCCAGAATAAAAAAATTCTACATCACCCTATAATATTAAGTGATTTTTAAGGGAATCGAATATAAATCTATTTTGTCCGCTCATTGGCGGTCATATGCAGTGTGATATTTGGGGTCATATGGAGGATTATATTGAATATCAGAATCCTGACATTCGAATTTTGATGTATTTCGTTATTTCGACTTTTAAAGCCCCGGATTAAAAATTTTTTACATCACCGTTTAATTTTAAATTCCTTTTAGGGGGAAGAATAAAAATCAATTACAACCCCGCATCGGCGGCCAAATATTTTATGATGTATGTGGTCATATTGAGTCATGTCGAATATCAGAATTCTGACATTCGAACATCGAGATATGATTATGTTGACTTTGAAGGGCCAGAATAAAAAAATTCTACATCACCCTATAATATTAAGGGATTTTTAAGGGAATCGTATATAAATATATTTTGTCCGCTCATTGGCGGTCATATGCAGTGTGATATTTGGGGTCATATGGAGGATTATATTGAATATCAGAATCCTGACATTCGAATTTTGATGTATTTCGTTATTTCGACTTTTAAGGCCCCGGATTAAAAATTTTTTACATCACCGTTTAATTTTTAATTTCTTTTAGGGGGAGGAATAAAAATCAATTACAACCCCACATCGGCGGCCAAATATTTTATGATGTATGTGGTCATATTGATTCATGTCGAATATCAGAATTCTGACATTCGAACATCGAGATATGATTATGTTGACTTTGAAGGGCCAGAATAAAAAAATTCTACATCACCCTATAATATTAAGTGATTTTTATAGGAATCGAATAAAAATCTATTTTGTCCCCTCATTGGCGGTCATAGGCAGTTTGATATTTGGGGTCATATGGAGGATTATATTGAATATCAGAATCCTGACATTTGAATTTTGATGTATTTCGTTATTTCGACTTTTAAGGCCCTGGATTAAACATTTTTTACATCACCGTTTAATTTTAAATTCCTTTTAGATGGAGGAATAAAAATCAATTACAACCCCACATCGGCGGCCAAATATTTTATGATGTATGTGGTCATATTGATTCATGTCGAATATCAGAATTCTGACATTCGAACGTCGAGATATGATTATGTTGACTTTGAAGGGCCAGAATAAAAAAATTCTACATCACCCTATAATATTAAGTGATTTTTAAGGGAATCGAATATAAATCTATTTTGTCCCCTCATTGGCGGTCATATGCAGTGTGATATTTGGGGTCATATGGAGGATTATATTGAATATCAGAATCCTGACATTCGAATTTTGATGTATTTCGTTATTTCGACTTTTAAGGCCCCGGATTAAAAAATTTTTACATCACCGTTTAATTTTAAATTCCTTTTAGGGGGAAGAATAAAAATCAATTACAACCCCACATCGGCAGCCAAATATTTTATGATGTATGTGGTCATATTGATTCATGTGGAATATCAGAATTCTGACATTCGAACATCGAGATATGATTATGTTGACTTTGAAGGGCCAGAATAAAAAAATTCTACATCACCCTATAATATTAAGTGATTTTTAAGGGAATCGAATATAAATCTATTTTGTCCCCTCATTGGCGGTCATATGCAGTGTGATATTTGGGGTCATATGGAGGATTATATTGAATATCAGAATCCTGACATTCGAATTTTGATGTATTTCGTTATTTCGACTTTTAAGGCCCCGGATTAAAAAATTTTTACATCACCGTTTAATTTTAAATTCCTTTTAGGGGGAAGAATAAAAATCAATTACAACCCCACATCGGCAGCCAAATATTTTATGATGTATGTGGTCATATTGATTCATGTGGAATATCAGAATTCTGACATTCGAACATCGAGATATGATTATGTTGACTTTGAAGGGCCAGAATAAAAAAATTCTACATCACCCTATAATATTAAGTGATTTTTAAGGGAATCGAATATAAATCTATTTTGTCCCCTCATTGGCGGTCATATGCAGTGTGATATTTGGGGTCATATGGAGGATTATATTGAATATCAGAATCCTGACATTCGAATTTTGATGTATTTCGTTATTTCGACTTTTAAGGCCCCGGATTAAAAATTTTTTACATCACCGTTTAATTTTAAATTCCTTTTAGGGGAAGAATAAAATCAATTACAACCCCACATCGGCGGCCAAATTTTTTATGATGTATGTGGTCATATTGAGTCATTTCGAATATCAGAATTCTGACATTCGAACATCGAGATATGATTATGTTGACTTTGAAGGGCCAGAATAAAAAAATTCTACATCACCCTATAATATTAAGTGATTTTTAAGGGAATCGAATATAAATCTATTTTGTCCGCTCATTGGCGGTCATATGCAGTGTGATTTTTGGGGTCATATGGAGGATTATATTGAATATCAGAATCCTGACATTCGAATTTTGATGTATTTCGTTATTTCGACTTTTAAAGCCCCGGATTAAAAATTTTTTACATCACCGTTTAATTTTAAATTCCTTTTAGGGGGAAGAATAAAAATCAATTACAACCCCGCATCGGCGGCCAAATATTTTATGATGTATGTGGTCATATTGAGTCATGTCGAATATCAGAATTCTGACATTCGAACATCGAGATATGATTATGTTGACTTTGAAGGGCCAGAATAAAAAAATTCTACATCACCCTATAATATTAAGGGATTTTTAAGGGAATCGTATATAAATATATTTTGTCCGCTCATTGGCGGTCATATGCAGTGTGATATTTGGGGTCATATGGAGGATTATTTTGAATATCAGAATCCTGACATTCGAATTTTGATGTATTTCGTTATTTCGACTTTTAAGGCCCCGGATTAAAAATTTTTTACATCACCGTTTAATTTTAAATTCCTTTTAGGGGGAAGAATAAAATTCAATTACAACCCCACATCGGCGGCCAAATATTTTATGATGTATGTGGTCATATTGATTCATGTCGAATATCAGAATTCTGACATTCGAACATCGAGATATGATTATGTTGACTTTGAAGGGCCAGAATAAAAAAATTCTACATCACCCTATAATATTAAGTGATTTTTAAGGGAATCGAATATAAATCTATTTTGTCCCCTCATTGGCGGTCATATGCAGTGTGATATTTTGGGTCATATGGAGGATTATATTGAATATCAGAATCCTGACATTCGAATTTTGATGTATTTCGTTATTTCGACTTTTAAGGCCCCGGATTAAAAATTTTTTACATCACCGTTTAATTTTAAATTCCTTTTAGGGGGAAGAATAAAAATCAATTACAACCCCACATCGGCAGCCAAATATTTTATGATGTATGTGGTCATATTGATTCATGTGGAATATCAGAATTCTGACATTCGAACATCGAGATATGATTATGTTGACTTTGAAGGGCCAGAATAAAAAAATTCTACATCACCCTATAATATTAAGTGATTTTTAAGGGAATCGAATATAAATCTATTTTGTCCCCTCATTGGCGGTCATATGCAGTGTGATATTTGGGGTCATATGGAGGATTATATTGAATATCAGAATCCTGACATTCGAATTTTGATGTATTTCGTTATTTCGACTTTTAAGGCCCCGGATTAAAAATTTTTTACATCACCGTTTAATTTTAAATTCCTTTTAGGGGAAGAATAAAATCAATTACAACCCCACATCGGCGGCCAAATTTTTTATGATGTATGTGGTCATATTGAGTCATTTCGAATATCAGAATTCTGACATTCGAACATCGAGATATGATTATGTTGACTTTGAAGGGCCAGAATAAAAAAATTCTACATCACCCTATAATATTAAGTGATTTTTAAGGGAATCGAATATAAATCTATTTTGTCCGCTCATTGGCGGTCATATGCAGTGTGATTTTTGGGGTCATATGGAGGATTATATTGAATATCAGAATCCTGACATTCGAATTTTGATGTATTTCGTTATTTCGACTTTTAAAGCCCCGGATTAAAAATTTTTTACATCACCGTTTAATTTTAAATTCCTTTTAGGGGGAAGAATAAAAATCAATTACAACCCCGCATCGGCGGCCAAATATTTTATGATGTATGTGGTCATATTGAGTCTTGTCGAATATCAGAATTCTGACATTCGAACATCGAGATATGATTATGTTGACTTTGAAGGGCCAGAATAAAAAAATTCTACATCACCCTATAATATTAAGGGATTTTTAAGGGAATCGTATATAAATATATTTTGTCCGCTCATTGGCGGTCATATGCAGTGTGATATTTGGGGTCATATGGAGGATTATTTTGAATATCAGAATCCTGACATTCGAATTTTGATGTATTTCGTTATTTCGACTTTTAAGGCCCCGGATTAAAAATTTTTTACATCACCGTTTAATTTTAAATTTCTTTTACGGGGAGGAATAAAAATCAATTACAACCCCACATCGGCGGCCAAATATTTTATGATGTATGTGGTCATATTGATTCATGTCGAATATCAGAATTCTGACATTCGAACATCGAGATATGATTATGTTGACTTTGAAGGGCCAGAATAAAAAAATTCTACATTACCCTATAATATTAAGTAATTTTTAAGGGAATCGAATATAAATCTATTTTGTCCGCTCATTGGCGGTCATATGCAGTGTGATATTTGGGGTCATATGGAGGATTATATTGAATATCAGAATCCTGACATTCGAATTTTGATGTATTTCGTTATTTCGACTTTTAAAGCCCCGGATTAAAAATTTTTTACATCACCGTTTAATTTTAAATTCCTTTTAGGGGGAAGAATAAAAATCAATTACAACCCCGCATCGGCGGCCAAATATTTTATGATGTATGTGGTCATATTGAGTCATGTCGAATATCAGAATTCTGACATTCGAACATCGAGATATGATTATGTTGACTTTGAAGGGCCAGAATAAAAAAATTCTACATCACCCTATAATATTAAGGGATTTTTAAGGGAATCGTATATAAATATATTTTGTCCGCTCATTGGCGGTCATATGCAGTGTGATATTTGGGGTCATATGGAGGATTATATTGAATATCAGAATCCTGACATTCGAATTTTGATGTATTTCGTTATTTCGACTTTTAAGGCCCCGGATTAAAAATTTTTTACATCACCGTTTAATTTTTAATTTCTTTTAGGGGGAGGAATAAAAATCAATTACAACCCCGCATCGGCGGCCAAATATTTTATGATGTATGTGGTCATATTGATTCATGTCGAATATCAGAATTCTGACATTCGAACATCGAGATATGATTATGTTGACTTTGAAGGGCCAGAATAAAAAAATTCTACATCACCCTATAATATTAAGTGATTTTTATAGGAATCGAATAAAAATTTTTTTTGTCCCCTCATTGGCGGTCATAGGCAGTTTGATATTTGGGGTCATATGGAGGATTATATTGAATATCAGAATCCTGACACTTGAATTTTGATGTATTTCGTTATTTCGACTTTTAAGGCCCTGGATTAAACATTTTTTACATCACCGTTTAATTTTAAATTCCTTTTAGATGGAGGAATAAAAATCAATTACAACCCCACATCGGCGGCCAAATATTTTATGATGTATGTGGTCATATTGATTCATGTCGAATATCAGAATTCTGACATTCGAACATCGAGATATGATTATGTTGACTTTGAAGGGCCAGAATAAAAAAATTCTACATCACCCTATAATATTAAGTGATTTTTAAGGGAATCGAATATAAATCTATTTTGTCCCCTCATTGGCGGTCATATGCAGTGTGATATTTGGGGTCATATGGAGGATTATATTGAATATCAGAATCCTGACATTCGAATTTTGATGTATTTCGTTATTTCGACTTTTAAGGCCCCGGATTAAAAATTTTTTACATCACCGTTTAATTTTAAATTCCTTTTAGGGGGAAGAATAAAAATCAATTACAACCCCACATCGGCAGCCAAATATTTTATGATGTATGTGGTCATATTGATTCATGTGGAATATCAGAATTCTGACATTCGAACATCGAGATATGATTATGTTGACTTTGAAGGGCCAGAATAAAAAAATTCTACATCACCCTATAATATTAAGTGATTTTTAAGGGAATCGAATATAAATCTATTTTGTCCCCTCATTGGCGGTCATATGCAGTGTGATATTTGGGGTCATATGGAGGATTATATTGAATATCAGAATCCTGACATTCGAATTTTGATGTATTTCGTTATTTCGACTTTTAAGGCCCCGGATTAAAAATTTTTTACATCACCGTTTAATTTTAAATTCCTTTTAGGGGAAGAATAAAATCAATTACAACCCCACATCGGCGGCCAAATTTTTTATGATGTATGTGGTCATATTGAGTCATTTCGAATATCAGAATTCTGACATTCGAACATCGAGATATGATTATGTTGACTTTGAAGGGCCAGAATAAAAAAATTCTACATCACCCTATAATATTAAGTGATTTTTAAGGGAATCGAATATAAATCTATTTTGTCCGCTCATTGGCGGTCATATGCAGTGTGATTTTTGGGGTCATATGGAGGATTATATTGAATATCAGAATCCTGACATTCGAATTTTGATGTATTTCGTTATTTCGACTTTTAAAGCCCCGGATTAAAAATTTTTTACATCACCGTTTAATTTTAAATTCCTTTTAGGGGGAAGAATAAAAATCAATTACAACCCCGCATCGGCGGCCAAATATTTTATGATGTATGTGGTCATATTGAGTCTTGTCGAATATCAGAATTCTGACATTCGAACATCGAGATATGATTATGTTGACTTTGAAGGGCCAGAATAAAAAAATTCTACATCACCCTATAATATTAAGGGATTTTTAAGGGAATCGTATATAAATATATTTTGTCCGCTCATTGGCGGTCATATGCAGTGTGATATTTAGGGTCATATGGAGGATTATATTGAATATCAGAATCCTGACATTCGAATTTTGATGTATTTCGTTATTTCGACTTTTAAGGCCCCGGATTAAAAATTTTTTACATCACCGTTTAATTTTTAATTTCTTTTAGGGGGAGGAATAAAAATCAATTACAACCCCACATCGGCGGCCAAATATTTTATGATGTATGTGGTCATATTGATTCATATCGAATATCAGAATTCTGACATTCGAACATCGAGATATGATTATGTTGACTTTGAAGGGCCAGAATAAAAAAATTCTACATCACCCTATAATATTAAGTGATTTTTATAGGAATCGAATAAAAATCTATTTTGTCCCCTCATTGGCGGTCATAGGCAGTTTGATATTTGGGGTCATATAGAGGATTATATTGAATATCAGAATCCTGACATTTGAATTTTGATGTTTTTCGTTATTTCGACTTTTAAGGCCCTGGATTAAAAATTTTTTACATCACCGTTTAATTTTAAATTCCTTTTAGGGGGAGGAATAAAAATCAATTACAACCCCACATCGGCGGCCAAATATTTTATGATGTATGTGGTCATATTGATTCATGTCGAATATCAGAATTCTGACATTCGAACATCGAGATATGATTATGTTGACTTTGAAGGGCCAGAATAAAAAAATTCTACATCACCCTATAATATTAAGTGATTTTTAAGGGAATCGAATATAAATCTATTTTGTCCCCTTATTGGCGGTCATATGCAGTGTGATATTTGGGGTCATATTGAGGATTATATTGAATATCAGAATCCTGACATTCGAATTTTGATGTATTTCGTTATTTCGACTTTTACAGCCCTGGATTAAAATTTTTTTACATCACCGTTTAATTTTAAATTCCTTTTAGGGGGAGGAATAAAAATCAATTACAACCCCACATCGGCGGCCAAATATTTTATGATGTATATGGTCATATTGATTCATGTCGAATATCAGAATTCTGACATTCGAACATCGAGATATGATTATGTTGACTTTGAAGGGCCAGAATAAAAAAATTCTACATCACCCTATAATATTACGTGATTTTTAAGGGAATCGAATATAAATCTATTTTGTCCCCTCATTGGCGGTCATATGCAGTGTGATATTTGGGGTCATATGGAGGATTATATTGAATATCAGAATCCTGACATTCGAATTTTGATGTATTTCGTTATTTCGACTTTTAAGGCCCCGGATTAAAAATTTTTTACATCACCGTTTAATTTTAAATTCCTTTTAAGGGGAAGAATAAAAATCAATTACAACCCCACATCGGCAGCCAAATATTTTATGATGTATGTGGTCATATTGATTCATGTCGAATATCAGAATTCTGACATTCGAACATCGAGATATGATTATGTTGACTTTGAAGGGCCAGAAGAAAAAAATTCTACATCAACCTATAATATTAAGTGATTTTTATGGGAATCGAATAAAAATCTATTTTGTCCCCTCATTGGCGGTCATATGCAGTTTGATATTTGGGGTCATATGGAGGATTATATTGAATATCAGAATCCTGACATTCGAATTTTGATGTATTTCGTTATTTCGACTTTTAAGGCCCTGGATTAAACATTTTTTACATCACCGTTTAATTTTAAATTCCTTTTAGATGGAGGAATAAAAATCAATTACAACCCCACATCGGCGGCCAAATATTTTATGATGTATGTGGTCATATTGATTCATGTCGAATATCAGAATTCTGACATTCGAACATCGAGATATGATTATGTTGACTTTGAAGGGCCAGAATAAAAAAATTCTACATCACCCTATAATATTAAGTGATTTTTAAGGGAATCGAATATAAATCTATTTTGTCCCCTTATTGGCGGTCATATGCAGTGTGATATTTGGGGTCATATTGAGGATTATATTGAATATCAGAATCCTGACATTCGAATTTTGATGTATTTCGTTATTTCGACTTTTACGGCCCTGGATTAAAAATTTTTTACATCACCGTTTAATTTTAAATTCCTTTTAGGGGGAGGAATAAAAATCAATTACAACCCCACATCGGCGGCCAAATATTTTATGATGTATATGGTCATATTGATTCATGTCGAATATCAGAATTCTGACATTCGAACATCGAGATATGATTATGTTGACTTTGAAGGGCCAGAATAAAAAAATTCTACATCACCCTATAATATTACGTGATTTTTAAGGGAATCGAATATAAATCTATTTTGTCCCCTCATTGGCGGTCATATGCAGTGTGATATTTGGGGTCATATGGAGGATTATATTGAATATCAGAATCCTGACATTCGAATTTTGATGTATTTCGTTATTTCGACTTTTAAGGCCCCGGATTAAAAATTTTTTACATCACCGTTTAATTTTAAATTCCTTTTAGGGGGAAGAATAAAAATCAATTACAACCCCACATCGGCAGCCAAATATTTTATGATGTATGTGGTCATATTGATTCATGTCGAATATCAGAATTCTGACATTCGAACATCGAGATATGATTATGTTGACTTTGAAGGGCAAGAATAAAAAAATTCTACATCACCCTATAATATTAAGTGATTTTAAGGGAATCGAATATAAATCTATTTTGTCCCCTCATTGGCGGTCATATGCAGTGTGATATTTTAGGTCATATGGAGGATTATATTGAATATCAGAATCCTGACATTCGAATTTTGATGTATTTCGTTATTTCGACTTTTAAGGCCCCGGATTAAAAATTTTTTACATCACCGTTTAATTTTAAATTCCTTTTAGGGGGAAGAATAAAAATCAATTACAACCCCACATCGGCGGCCAAATATTTTATGATGTATGTGGTCATATTGAGTCATGTCGAATATCAGAATTCTGACATTCGAACATCGAGATATGATTATGTTGACTTTGAAGGGCCAGAATAAAAAAATTCTACATCACCCTATAATATTAAGTGATTTTTAAGGGAATCGAATATAAATCTATGTTGTCCCCTTATTGGCGGTCATATGCAGTGTGATATTTGGGGTCATATTGAGGATTATATTGAATATCAGAATCCTGACATTCGAATTTTGATGTATTTCGTTATTTCGACTTTTAAGGCCCCGGATTAAAAATTTTTTACATCACCGTTTAATTTTAAATTCCTTTTAGGGGGAAGAATAAAAATCAATTACAACCCCATATCGGCGGCCAAATATTTTATGATGTATGTGGTCATATTGAGTCATGTCGAATATCAGAATTCTGACATTCGAACATCGAGATATGATTATGTTGACTTTGAAGGGCCAGAATAAAAAAATTCTACATCACCCTATAATATTAAGTGATTTTTATGGGAATCGAATATAAATCTATTTTATCCTCCCATCGGCGGTCATATGTGGTGTGATATTTGGGGTCATATGAAGGATTATATTTAATATCAAAATGCGGACATTCGAATGTTGATGTATTTCGGTATTTCGACTTTTAAGGCCGCGGATTTAAATATTTTTACATCACCGTTTAATTTTAAATTCATTTTAGGGGGAAGAATAAAAATCTATCACAACCCCACATCGATGGCCAAATATTTTATGATGTATGTGGTCATATTGATTCATGTCGAATATCAGAATTCTGATATTCGAACTTCGAGATATGATTATGTTGACTTTGAAGGGCCATGATAAAAAAACAACTACATCACCCCATAATATTAAGACTATTTTAAGCCTAATATCAGGATCCTGTATCACTTTATGACGTAAAAAACACGTTTTTTACACAAAAACTGGCAGTGATCCGATTCACCCTCCTTACGGGGTGAATCTGATATTACTTAAACTTAAAAATTGGCATTGAAATTGCACGCACTTAAAAATTTGTATAAATAAACCATTGAAGTTAATTGAATTTTTTTATCGGGTTCTCAAAGTACTAATTGGGACTCGAAATGTTCTTTTCAGAGCATTCCAAAATGTTTATTATTAAACTTTTGGCAGCAGTTCAAAGTTCAAACGTGATCCGATTCTGTCCAAAATTCCTCCCAAACTGTATCATGCCGCTTGTTTCGAGTCTGCGTGCGCTATACTGAGTGTGTCACCTCTCTCGTATACAGGCTCTCTACTTGTAGGAAGCGGGACGGCTTTTAACATGGCCACCTAAACTTATAAGGCCGTAGAAGCTCGAAATCTTGAGTGATCACTTGAATTAGACACACACACACGTGCCGAATATTTCAAGATGGGAGAAAGTTTGATCTGAATTCGTTTTGCACAAAAAGTTAGAGGTTTCCCCTTAAAACCTGAAAAATGTTTAAGCAGTTTGATTTTAATTCTCACATTTGAACACTAAAACCTGGTTTAAGATTTAAATTTTGAGTAAAATTGTTATAATCGGGCCTGGTTTTATTATTATCGTTCTGCATCCTGATTTTTAAAATTGTCAAATAAAAATTTTGACCTGACTTTGACTTAGCCAATAAAAGATTATAAAAAATCTTTAAAGAGAATAATTACAATACTTTTAGAGGGAATCAATAAGATTTTAAAATTAAAAATAGGAATGGAATTTTAATAAAAATATATTTAATTCATTCTTAATAAGTATTAAAAGTTTTTTTAAATTCTGTTTCTGCACATGGATCGCTATATAATACTCTCCTAGACAGAGGGGGTTACAGAGCAGAATAATCCTGATCTGAAATTTGCACCCAATCCTTTGATTGGACACCTAAGATTGAACCTAAAACCAGCAAAATCTTTCTGTTAATGCATTTATTACGTAAAACTGATCGAAAAGATGAAACAGCAGCTAATATTTCACCCCTCCATTGTAATCGTAATTTTGAAGGCTTAAAATATGTCCGATTATGAGTTTTAAACCTTAAACCAGGCCCGACACTTACAATTTTACTCAAAATTTAATCATTAAGTCATTATAAAAGAAGCAGAGTGATTTTAATGATCATATTTGATCACTTAAATCTGGTTTAATGATTACATTTTGAGTAAAATTGTAAGTGTCGGTGTCGGGCCTTGTTTAAGGTTTAAAACTCATGATCAGCATGAAATTTCTTTATTATAGAGTACGGAATCAACTCGGGGTTCGCGATCTCTAATTCACTTTCTCACTTCAGAAATATTCGGCACGTGTGTCGGTGTGTCTAATTCAAGTGACGTTTTCACCGTAGTTGAGGAGACCAATCAGGCTGTAGGGGTGGGGCTAGCAAGATTTCAGACTGGAGTTGCGCTGTTGTCTTAAACGCGTCGATGACGCGAATTAGTAGGCATGACGTCACTCAAGATTTCGAGCTTCTACGGCCTTATAAGTTTAGGTGGCCATGCTTTTAATCAATGAACCATTAGTGTTTATATATTGTCAAAACACATTTTAGCAAATTTGATGATTTCAATATTTCATTTTCAAAAGGACTAAACTTAAACAAAAATACACTGTAGTACAATATTTTATTTAAAACTATTTTTAAGTATTTTAATCCAATTTAAATAACTCTCATTAAAACAAAATGTGAAATGTTTTAAAATTACACCACTTTTCGTAATAAAACAATAAAAAGACATTTCAATGGTGATTTTCAGCTTTATCTAAATTTAAATTAAGCTGAATGTCACCATCTATAATAGGGGAGAGTGTTGTACCTTTGGACAAAAATCCCGTTTGGATTTTTATAAGACAGGTAAAATCACATTTTTACCATTTAAAGTGCCCAACCTATAGTCCTAACCTTAGCAAAGAGTGTAATATTTTTTATCAGCTAAGATCTTAAAAATTGGATTTTTAATTCATTTTAATAACTTGACGAAATTTGTGTCCATAGGTACAACAACGTGTTCCCCCTATGGACAGACCCAGTTGTACCTGTGGACACCCTTAAAAAGGAAAGTTTTAATTGGAAAAAAGCTTAAAATGAACATTTTTATTGGTGTATTACCTTTTTATAAACTATTTCAAACATTTTTAAAATTGGAAATATATTTTTTAAAGTAATGTAGTTTTAGATCGTAAATGATCATTAAAGCGAAGTTGATTGATAAAAGTCTTGATTTTTTACCAAAAATACATAAATCACATGGAATTTTCAGATCGAAATTTGAGGTAATAGTTTCATCAATCATGCTGATTGATCTGATCACTTCACTGGTCCAAAAAAACAGTTCGATCGACACTTAGTTGTGCAAGCATTTGGTGGCAATAACTTTCGCAAATCTTCTTCGGTGGAAATTTTAAGTTTTTTTGTAATCATACTTAAATTCGATAGTGTGCTTAAGATTTTAAACCATATTTTGCATTAAATGTAAAGTAAAATCATAAATTTAAAAACTAGTTTGGATCACAAAATATTTGATTTTTCATCTAAAATCACTTGAAAATAATCGCCGACAAATAGATAACCATTTAGACCTAATTCAATATGCATTACAATGTATTCACTTTAATGAAACCTGATTCAAAAACGCCGATTAGCTACAGACACCCACAAGAACGTGTCCGTAGGTACAACACTTATGATGGTGTCCGAAGGTACAACACCAGGTGTTTTTGCATTTAAAATTTTGTAAAAAATTAAATAATAGAGATATGTTGATTTCTAATAAAGAAACTTTTTTACTATAGAACATTAATTTATATTCATAACAACTTTATTTCGTTTGAAAGCTCTAATATCAATTATAATCTTAGATAACCTCCTCTTCTAAACATTCCGAAACCAAACAAAGAAATTCTTCATAAAAGTTTTATCTACAAGGGTCCTTTCTAGTGAGCAATACGTTTTTTTCCTTTTGACTATTTCCTTTCCTTTTAATGTTTTGTATTTTGTAAATGTTTCAGAAATAATTTATTATTATTATTATTATTATTATTATTATTATTATTATTATTATTATTATTATTATTATTATTATTATTATTATTATTATTATTATTATTATTATTATTATTATTATTATTATTATTATTATTATTATAATATCATAAATAAAAGTAAAAATCTCGGGGATTCGCCCCTTATATCACATTTTATCATGTTATAATTAAAGGGAAAGAAAAATATTAATGTAGTGATGCACTTAAAAAAACTTTGAACACCTAAAAACAGTAAATTTATTATATTAAATTTAAATATTATTTTAAAGAGCTGATTTCACGTTAGCAATTAGATAGCATCTGTTTACATTCAAAATCAATAACAAATTAAAATTTACATTTTTTCCCGTATTTTAAAACGAGGTGGCTGAAGGTACAACCGTCCTTAGGTACAGCACTCTCCCCTATTAGCAGAGTCCACTGAAAATAGAGTTGAACCTCAAACAAATTGCAATAAAAGGTTTCTCAATGGTTTTCACTTAGAAATGACCTCAATAATAACATACTAAAAATCGGCCGGGCGGAAGTTTAATTTTTTTTCAAATTTTTTAAAAATGGCCGAAAAAAATAAAAAATAACAATAATATAGACATATATGATACATGTTTATAGGTTATTTTTGAGTGCTGAAACCGAATATTGCATTTAGTTTGGAAAAAAATTGAAATTTCAATTTTTAAAATTAATTTGAATAATTAGCTATATGAAAAATTAAAAACCCCCTAAAAACCTAACAAAACCATCAAAAGAAATAAATCCAACGGTTTTCATTTAGAAATGACCTAAATATTAACATACTAAAATTTCAAAATTTTACGAGTTAAAGAAGTTAAATTTTTTTTCAAATTTCCATTTTTTTTGGCGAAAAATGCATTTCTTTTCAAGTTCGTGCCAAAAACTTATTTAGAGGCTTTTGAAAAGGTCATTTTTCGGTGGATATTGTCCAAAGATAGTTATATAATGGAAAACCGGTGGAATTGACCCTCAATGAATTAGTTAATTATTTTAAATTCTGATGTAAATATGCCAAAGTATTACCTTTTTTTCACTTTTTACTACATTTTACCAATTTCAAAATTTTAAATAAAATAACTAACTAATTCATTGAGGGTCAATTCCACCGGTTTTCCATTATATAACTATCTGTGGACAATATCCACCGAAAAATGACCTTTTCAAAAGCCTCTAAATAAGTTTAAAAAAATGGAAATTTGAAAAAAAAATTAACTTCTTTAACTCGTAAAATTTTTAAATTTTAGTATGTTAATAATTAGGTCATTTCTAAATGAAAACCGTTGGATTTATCTCTTTTGATGTTTTTGTTAAGTTTTTAGGGGTTTTTTAATTTTTTCATATAGCTAATTATTCAAATTAATTTTAAAAATTGAAATTTCAATTTTTTTTCAAACTAAATGCAATTTTTCGGTTTCAGCACTCAAAAATAACCTATAAACATGTATCACATGTCTATATTATTGTTTTGGGGGGGTTTTTTAATTTTTTTCGGCCATTTTTTAAAAATTTGAAAAAAATTAAACTTCCGCCCGGCCGATTTTGGCCGATTTTTAGTATGTTATTATTGAGGTCATTTCTAAGTGAAAACCGTTGAGAAACCTTTTATTGCAATTTGTTTGAGGTTCGACCCTATTTTTCGCTATTTTCAGTGGACTATATAGTAGGGTGTATCGAAAAAAACTTTTTTTTATTTTGATGACGCCTTAGTGCGGAAAAGTTGTCTAAGGTGTCAGAGAGTACCTGTGAATTTTTTCAGAATTTTCGAATAATATCTTGAGGTGCCGCCAAGGCCCTGAAGGTCCCTATGTTAATCCAATGGAGCGCGCAAGCCAAGAAGGCCGAAAATTGGTTTTTCGCCCCTCATTTCTACCCTAATCACACGACGAATGTCTTCACTCGAGTTATGGACCCTATATGATCTAGGCTATCCGAAAAAACTTGAATAATAGCCTAAATCTTTGTATTACGTTTTTTTGTATGCTCCAATTTCTCGTATTTTCTCGTTCAAATCAGAGCCCACAATCAACATAATATAGAGATTTAGGCTATTATTCAAGTTTCTGCGGATAGCCTAGCTAGATCATATAGGGTCCATAACTCGAGTGAAGACATTAGGGTAGAAATGAGGGGCGAAAAACCAATTTGGCTTGCGCGCTCCATTGGATTAACATAGGGACCTTCAGGGCCTTGGCGGCACCTCAAGATATTATCCGAAAATTCTGAAAAAATTCACAGGTACTCTCTGACACCTTAGACAACTTTTCCGCACTAAGGCGTCATCAAAATCAAAAAAAAGTTTTTTTCGATACACCCTACTATATAGTACAAAATTTCATTTGGTCCGCATTGTATTGCATCTCTCGCGATCTCTCCTTGCTTTTGACGGCTGTGGCAGAATGATGACCAGATTCTAGCCTGGAGTACACGTATTTTCCCGGGACAAAATAGTCTTAATTGTAATTTTATTAGACCTTTTTAAGCAAAAGTGATATTCTAAAAGCTTACGTTCCAAAACTGCGAAGATACAATAGAATTATAATAATTTTCTGAAAAAGAGGTCCCGTAGCCGAAATCGAGGCACTGGTAAAAATAGTAATTTAAAATAAGATTATAACTTTTCTTTCACCCAGGGTTTTCCACCTTGGCGGAAAAAACGTGTGTGTTTTTTATTTGTTGTTTGTTTTGTTTATCAAGTGTAATCAATAAAAATGTTTGACTCTAAATTCAATCCTATCCTCTCCAGATACGATTTTAAGATTACTATGTTTCATTTAAATCAAGCTTACTGCCTCAATTCTTAATTTGTCCTCTATCTCTTAATAAGCATTCAATCATCTTTTTAATACAACACCGCTTTAATTTCTATACTTATCTTTTATGATCTTCCTCTCCATAGACCTTCTTATCCCACCATAAGTTTTTTCTCATTATTTATCCCACCCTGATCATACATTATATGTACGTTATCTTCATATTTGTTTCACGAAGAAAAACTATTATTTTATTGAATAATTTTATAACAACTAAAGAATTTCAAGAATGATGACAGGAGAAACAAATTTTTTAAGATTGTTTACCTACATTTTGCGAGTGGGAAGAACAGTTTATATATATTTCTAGTCTTTCATAAAAGATGGCAGCATGGGCTCGATTGACAAAAATTGATGAATAAACAGTAGGGCGGAACGAAAAAACGATATTTTTTATTTTGATTATGGCCTAGTGCGGAAAAGTTGTGTACTGGTGAGTTAACCACGTGTGCAAAATTTCGGGGAAAACAAAAAATATCTTCCGTGTTTAAAATGGCCTTGAAGTTTAAAAAAAGTGGTGATTTTTTTACAAAACAACTAAAAACCCAAAGATTAAACTCTCAAATATTGTTCATGATTTTTTTATGAAGAACTAATATAGGTATAGATATAATCTTTCAAGTTCCATTCTTCTATCACTCTTTTTTCGTTAGATATAATTTTTTAATGTTCAAAGAAATCTTGTAAAGTTGTTTTTCCTGCATTTTTAAAAAGCTAATAACTCTAGAACTATACAACTTAAAAACCTGAAATTAGTCCCATTCAGTTCGTAATTTTTTTGTCTTTGATTTGATGTGCATCATGACCATAATTTTCTAAAAAAAAATTTTCAAAATTTAATAAAAGTGAAAAAAATTAATGAAAAAAATTTTTTTTTGGAAAATTTTTTTGAAAAAAATTTAAAAGCCTTTTAATGAATAAATTAATAGTACTACCAAATTTCAAGTTGAAAATAAAATTTAATCATGTATAAAAAAATTTCAATATTCGAAATTTAGGCAAGTCCCTAAACAATACCCAAAATTATACAGCAAGAGCAATTCACTCATGGAAAATTCATTAACTCGCTTGAGGGTGTTCATATGACTTAAAACATGCAAAAAATGTCACAAAATGTTCTGAAAATACGACAATTAACAAATTCGGTACAAAACCTTACAGAGCTAATTTTCAACTTTAAGTTAATTCAATTTGCATGCTTTACTCCTGAAAATTCCTAAGAATTATATTTATATCTAATTGTTTTTACTTTTAACAAATCAAATCAAAGTAAATTAAAAATTTTAGAACATAAAAAATTGGATATAAACACATTTCTTAGGAATATTGAGTTAAAATTCGTGCAAATTGAATTAACTTAAAGTTGAAAATTAGCTCTGTAAGGTTATGTACCGAATTTGTTAATTGTCGTATTTCCAGAACATTTTGTGACATTTTTTACATGTTTTAAGTCATATGAACACCCTCAAGCGAGTTAATGAATTTTCCATGAGTGAATTGCTCTTGCTGTATAATTTTGGGTATTGTTTAGGGACTTGCCTAAATTTCGAATTTTTTAATTTTTTTATACATGATTAAATTTTATTTTCAACTTGAAATTTGGTAGTACTGTTCATTTATGAATCAAAAGGCTTTTAAATTTTTTTCAAAAAAATTTTCCAAAACAAATTTTTTTTTCATTAGTTTTTTCACTTTTTTTTAAATTTTGAAAAACATTTTTTAGAAAATTATGGTCATGATGCACATCAAATCAAAGACAAAAAATTTACGAACTGAATGGGACTAATTTCAGGTTTTTAAGTTGCATAGTTCTAGAGTTATTAGCTTTTTAAAAATGCAAGAAAAACAACTTTACAAGATTTCTTTGAACATTAAAAAATTATATCTAACGAAAAAAAAGTGATAGAAGAATGGAACCTGAAAGATTATGTCTATAACTATATTAGTTCTTCATAAAAAAAATCATGAACAATTTTTGAGAGTTTAATCCTTGGGTTTTTAGTTGTTTTGTAAAAAAATCACCATATTTTTGAAACTTCAAGGCCATTTTAAAGACGGAAGATATTTTTTGTTTTCCCCGAAATTTTGCACACGTGTTTAACTCACCAGTACACAACTTTTCCGCACTAGGCCATAATCAAAATAAAAAATATCGTTTTTTCGCTCCGCCCTAATAAACAGCCTTTTATTTTGCTGCTTCTCCCCACTGAGCTATAGAGTAGGGGTTTCCAACTGGCGGCCCGCCGGATCATTTTGTGCGGCCCGCGAAGCTCTCTGAAAACCCTCGAAAAATTGCTTCAAAACGCTTTTTTTTTATTTTTTTAAATTTTTATAGGTTTAATACAAAATTTAAGAAAACATATTATTTGTCACCAAGAAGAAAAATATCTTTTTTAGCACACTAAAATTCAAAATTTTTCGGGGGAGAACCCCTGACCCCCCATATACCCTTAGATTATGGACTAGCTTCGATCGTTTTCTATTGGGCAAGAATTAAAAGCTTAAAGTTTTGAGAGATCGTTTGTAAAACCTGAAATTCCCCCTGAGAGTATAGCAAGGGGGTATGAAGGCTTTTATAATTAACCTTTATCATGAGGAGGGACAAAATGGAGTATCAAAAAATTAGGTAAAACTATCATCTAAGGAAATTTTACAAACAGTTTCTTACGGAAGACCTTTTCATTTAAGTAATATTCAGTATATTAAATATATTCAATATTCCTACGAGTTGTATAAGAGAAAAAAATTCATATATCCTCTGGAATTTTGGAAAATACAGTGTAGTGCATACATTCAAAATATGGAAAAAAAACCTTCGCCCCTCTTTTGCTGAAAAAGTTTCATATGGAAGACTCTCACCCCCAAAAAATTATCATCTTTAAAAAGGAGCCAGATTACTTTGCGGCCCGCCACTTGACATGTGATTTCGATTGCGGCCCGCGAGTACTTAGAAGTTGGAAACCCCTGCTATAGAGCTTCTCCCAGCGACATTAAAACGATATCTATAAAACCTAAACGATCACGGCAATAGAGGGCGCCACGTTTGCATAGTTTTGCCCTGAAGGGGGAACTCTAGGGTGGTCACAAAAAATCAACTTTTGAAATCCTTAGGTCTCACCCCCCTAAAATGTGCCAATAGGCTAAAAAATGAGATTGGCCAAGTTTCAGCTCAATCCGATAATATTAACCCGTGCCTCATCGAGGTCGAAGTTCAGAAAAACAAAGATTTTTAACAAAAAATCGTAGTTTTCGCCCCATAAAACTGGAACCGTTTGTCCCAGAAATCTGGTTAGGGTGTCATTTGTTAGGAAATTTCATACACTTTAACTCTGAAGTTACGGAATTTTATTTGCTAAAACGGATGGGGCGCTATTTAGCATTTTCATAGTAAAGGTCCTTGAAAAAGCGACTTCATTGCTAGAAACCTAGAACATTGCAATGTCACAAAAAACTTCATTCTCCGGGCTTTTTCTATTACTTTTGGTCCCAATAGATAGTAAATAAGTTTTTAAACCCCCTAAGAGAATTCTAGGGTATAATTTCAAACCCCCTAGTGTTTGGAAAAAAGGAAAATATATATAATTTTTTTTTAATTTTTAAACACGCAATTTGGGACTGATAATGTGATAAAGTTTGTCCAAATACATTATTAAGAGCTTAATTAGATAAATACCAATGGTATAGGGCCTTAAGCTTTCCCTATAACCCCTATAATCTAAGCGAGAGAAGCGCGACTGCGAGGTTTTGCTAAACAAAGGATTTAATGCCCATTTAAGTTATAAACAGAGCTAAATTACAAAATTTCAATAAAAAACCTCCAGAGATTTGTAATTTGGTGTCAGAAATGACGTTTGAGATTACATATGTGGGTAAAATTATAATAAAAGCGTCCTTCCGACTCTAAATGTTAAAAAAATCCTATTTCTACCAAAGTTACATGTTTTCAGCTAAAAGTGATCTTAGATAATGTATAAATTTATTTATTTTAATATACCACAAAATTCCTTTGCTTATTATTCAAGGAAAATAACTTTTTTGAAAGGTATGCAATAGTAAATGATTTCAAAAATTTTGTTTCAGTGTACTACACATGGGGAGAAGAAAGAAAATTTTACCAAGTAATTTTTTCAAAAATATTTTAAAAAGTTTTTGGATAATTATAATGATTTTCTATAAATTGAGTTTATCCAACTTTAGGTTTAGGACAGTAACTTGGTTGCCCTTAAAAAAATCCAGTGAAAACTACAGAGATTATACTGTTGGAGTGTCTAAGTATTTTTCCGAGAAATCTTGTTTATGGTTTTTTTACAAAAATTAGTTATGAAAAGCATAGAAACATTTACTGTGAAATCAAAAATATTTCTTAATATTTAATTTTCTTACATGATATTTTATCTCCTTTCACACAGGTGTAAAAACAGTTGACGAATAAAGAACAAAACATAGTAATTAGATTATAGATCAAACATATAACATTTTGAGTCGGAAGGACGCTTTTATTATAATTTTACCTACATATATAATCTCAAACGTCATTTCTGACACCAAATTACATATCTCTGGAGGGTTTTTTTTGAAATTTTGTAATTTAGCTCTGTTTATAACTTAAATGGGCATAAAATCCTTTGTTTAGCAAAACCTCGCAGTCGCGCTTCTCTCGCTTAGATTATAGGGGTTATAGGGAAAGGTTAAGGCCCTATATCATTGGTATTCTATCTAATTAAGCTCTTAATAATGTATTTGAACAAACTTTATCACATTATCAGTCCCAAAATGCGTGTTTAAAAATTTAAAAAAATTATATATATTTTCCTTTTTTCAAACACTAGGGGGTTTGAAATTATACCCTAGAATTCCCTTAGGGGGTTTAAAAACTTATTTACTATCTATTGGGACCAAAAGTAATAGAAAAAGCCCGGAGGATGAAGTTTTTTGTGACATTGCAATGTTCTAGGTTTCTAGCAATGAAGTCGCTTTTTCAAGGACCTTTACTATGAAAATGCTAAATAGCGCCCCATCCGTTTTAGCAAATAAAATTCCGTAACTTCAGAGTTAAAGTGTATGAAATTTCCTATCAAATGACACCCTAACCAGATTTCTGGGACAAACGGTTTTAGTTTTATGGGGCGAAAACTACCAATTTTTGTTAAAAATCGCTGTTTTTCTGAACTTTGACCTCGATGAGGCACGGGTTAATATTATCGGAATGAGCTGAAACTTGGCCAATCTCATTTTTTAGCCTAGTGGCATATTTTAGGGGGGTGAGACCTGAAGAAAGTCGAAAAAAATTTTTCCCCATGTTACTTGTGACCACCCTAGGGAACTCTGAAGACGTTTGTTTTGAGGGAATTTTTTTGGGAAAACGTCCACGGAAAGGAGCCGTCCATAAAAGGTGTTACACGCTCAGAGGGGGATGGGGTTAATCAATTTGTGACAGTTTGTGACAAGGGGAGGGAGGGGGGTTATGAGTTGTGACATCATACTCTGCAGCTGAAAATCAACGAAAAAAACAACCTTAATTGTTAAAACGACCGACTTATTTTCTCTCAAAAGGTATCTTAAAGGTTAATAGAAATTAAACTATCAAGAAGGGTAAATTTAAGCTCAAATAAAAGGTGGTTCCGGGTACTTACAAATTCGTGTATTAGACATTGTTGGTTTAAGAGCGTGACATGTAACAGAGGGGAAGGGGGTCAAAAATGAGCAAAAAAAGTGTGGCATATTATTTATGGATGACCCCAAATATGGGATTACGCTTAAAACTGTTCGTTTTGTGTTGCTTTAAAAATAATATTATTACTACTGAATATTAAATTAAAGCAATGTTATGAATAATATTGCCTTAGAATAGTTTTAGGGAATGTATATAAATTCTAGATGGAATTTATTTATAAATAAGTTGGCTGTAAAATACCTATACATTCAGAAATTTATCTATCACCTGAATAGGATAATTTTTCTCCTTGTAAATTGTCCTTGTAATCCTAATAATTTTCTCCTTTCCCTTAATTCCCATTCGTAAGGGGCCATTCATTAATTACGTAAGGATGATTTTGGCAATTTTTGACCCCCCCTCCCCCCATGTAAGGGTACGTAAGATTTTTCAAACCCCTCCCCCCCTATTCTTACGTAAGATTCCATTATGTTTTTCAAAACAATAAAATGTTAGAAAACTCTCCGTTTGACGTAAATCAAAGATTTTTATTTTTCAACAGATAAGTAATATTCTTGCTGTCAACTACATATTACTATTATATTATTATCTCTTGATTATAATAATTGGAATTTGTTTATATTAACTAGAAAAATCTTACGTAAGAATTGGTTTGACCCCCCACCCCCCAAGTAAGGGTATGTAGAGATTTTTCCAACCCCCCTCCCCCTTGGGACCCTTACGTAATTAATGAATGGCCCCTAATAACATGTTAATCAAGTTTTTTTTATTAAAAAATTGTGAAGAAAAGTATTTAAAATGTGCGAGACAATGTGTTTTAACATAAATTGATGCATGTCTAAAAACGTCGTGAAGTAAAATATTTTCCATAACAACCATCTTGCATCTTGCCTATCGTGTTTCGTGCGTTGGTTGATGTTTATTTTTTCCCTTTGTTGCATGGAACTAAAATGAATTTTCTCGAAAAGTTGGGAGGGGGGAATTGCTTACCATGCCCCCCATAAGCCAACCCATTCCTAGTTGCATCATAACCTGACTTGAAAAGGGATGCATTATGTTATGCATGTTAAGGAGGACTCTTGAAATTACTGGTTACCATATGCAGTAACTAAGGTAAATTTGGGTATAGTGGACAGTTTAAGGAAAATTTTTGCTTAAATTCTTAATAAATATCAACCTTTTTGCTTTGAAACGGTTATCATCCTATTTTTAGGTAAATTGTATCTCCTTCTTTCGATTTCACCATTAAAAATTTTAATTAGAATGGGTTAAGAATTTTTAATTAATTGTTAAAAAGTACTCCAAATTGCATCTATAGTGGCCCCATAGATGTAGCTGTTGTTTGTATGGTGGACAGGACACCTCTT
This sequence comes from Tetragnatha versicolor, assembly GCA_024610705.1. Lineage (NCBI taxonomy): Eukaryota > Metazoa > Arthropoda > Arachnida > Araneae > Tetragnathidae > Tetragnatha > Tetragnatha versicolor. The sequence goes on from JANDEH010000013.1 coordinate 7,290,665, forward strand.
GCATCTTTAGTGGACACCTCTCTTTTTCTGCCTGTATGAGGGGTTTATGCATAAAATTGAAGAGTTTTTTCGGTATAGTCGTTTAGTTCTAATTAAATCTTCCTTCCCAACGAAATGTATATATTAGATCCAATCAAATTAGCTCTATTTATAAAAGACTTAACAGTTTTCGGCACAAAGCCTACACTGTAGCTGATTTGAGAGGAATTTAGCATGTAATTTAATGTTTTAGAAACATTGGTTCCCGAAGCCAGAATGAAACCAAATTCATACAACACTCATTTTAAAGCACAATTAACAGTTTATGATGAAAAACTTACTCAAATTAATTATTATTTATTATTCTATTAGAAGCCATTGCAGTGGCCACTATTGGAAAATCTAAGAATACGTGTTGGTAAAGTGGCCACCCCCATAAATCCTCGTAAAGTCAAAAATTTTCAAATACATTTTATTCAGTATCATTTTCTACACTCTTCTTTATCTATATATAAATTTAAAAGTCAATCAAACGGTAAGAAATACAAAAAATCCCTTCCGACATACCCGTTTTCTTCCTTACACGATTCAATAAGCAAAATCAAATTTCAGTCACTCGGCCGATGTTGTTATTTTCAAATATTTAAATATCCTTCCCAAGCCGATCTGTGGTATCGGTGGTAATTTACCAGCTTACCTGTTTGTATACAATCTACTATGCCTATGAATTTTGACGCTGTTTGACGCCTCTAACTCGTTCTATATAAAATTAATCTGCCACTATTGGTGCAGTGTCCACTATACCCTCATTTACCTTACTGCTCGAATTTTTTTTATTAATTTAAAACTTTTAAGGGTTCTTCAAAATATTATCTTTTCCATTGACTTGTTAATTCATTATTTTTCAATTTAAATTTACTGATTTTGAATATTTAAAGCTATATTTTGCTCTGCGAATTAATAAAACATAAAAGTATATTTATTTTTAAATTTCCCCCTTTACTTTGATTAGCACATAAAAACATGTAGCCTTAATATTGAAATGTAATTACAGTATTTTAAAGCCTAAAACAGCAGAAAAACTCGTTTGACCGAAAACCTGTACGTATTTTCAGAAATTTTGAAACACCAGGATCCAGATTTGATTTCGGGGGGGGGGGGGGCACCAGGATTTTCAAACATCTCCAGCAGCACAAAACGCGATGTTTTTGAAAATATTGGAGGATAACACACTTTTTGTCCATAATACTACACATTTAAGCATTCTAGAGTATGCTGTTCAGTTTTGGTCTCCATACTTAAAAAAAGACATTAATTCAATTAAAAGGATTCAGCATAGGACTACTAAAATGGTCAAGGGTATATCCAGTTTAAGTTATGAGGGAAGAGTAAAGAAGCTAAATATGTTTACCCTAGAGAAAAGAAGGATTAGAGGGGATTTGATTCAACTTTTTAAAATGCTAAAGCAAGGGGACACAGAGGGACTAGATTTCAATACGGGTAATAGAACAAGGGGTCACAATTTTTTTTAAATAGGAAGAAACATAAAATAAATACAAATGAAAAACATATGATACGCCCAGGGGAAACCAAAGATCCCATACGGGGGTAATAGAAATTAATACAGTTAAAATACAATGGAAAGTAACAAAAAAGAGAAGACAAAAAAAGACAATACAAAAACACACACACAAAAAAGAATTCTAGAACAAATTGAAATAAATACATGAAGAGATAAATATCAATTAAAAATATATTGTGATTCAATAATAATAAAATAAAATAATTAAACAAAACAAAATATATTGAAATTAATTATTTTTTTTTCCATTGGCAAAGTCTGGCTGCTGCAAAAGTCAAATTTAAGACGGATTGTAGAAAGCATTAATTTTTTTAATAGCGTAGTGGATAGATGGAATGCGTTGCCTGAAACAATTATGGTGCTGTCCTTTAAAAAACTCACTTTTTCACTTTTCCTTCATTAAAAGCTTAAAAAATATGATAATTAAATCGAACAAAATGGTGTTGTAACGGCTCATCCTCCCCTACATTTTAGTGCTTAGTATTTTTAATTCCAACTCTCCGTTACAAATTGGCAGACAATTAAGTAAGAATCCAAAAAAAACCAATTTTCTTAAAAAAAACCCCATGCTTGAAAATACTCAAAAAATTAAGAAAAATATGATTGAAAAGTTTATTTTGATAGAAAAGAGAATAATTAAGATAATAAAACCCAAATTTATTACAAATTATTTCTAAAATTAAAATTGCGAAAAGTTTTTCTACTCAAGAATTTTGCCTTCAAAATACAACGATAATAGCGTTTTTATTGTTGTATTTTGATGAAAACGACCTATTAAATACTAATACTTAATACAATTTTTATAAAAAAGCTTAAAAAACGGTAATTGGAACTGATATTTTATTTTAAACCCCCAACTATTAACTCTCTAAACCCACTTTCGAGTAAAACTCGGTAAAATGCTATATTTTCACGGAAAATGGCTGTTATCGGTATCATTGAATTTTTATCAAAAATACTGAAAAAAAACATCGAGAATTACTGAAAAAACTATTCTATTTGAGTAATTAGTTGTATATCATGAATAATATTAATAATTTTGCATAATTTTTTATTTATTTCATCATTTATTACAAAAGGAAAAGTGGTTTTTTAGGCACCCTATGGGTTTTTTCACCCTTCATTTCAAAGACTGCCGTAAGGTCCCTAATTGGCCGACTGAGCTGAAATTTTAGAATTTTATTCTCATAATAACGGGATAACACAAAAACACGTGAAAATGCTTTAAAGTCTTTATAACATAAATTTTTACAGCATCAAAATCTGCATAACTAAATCATATTTTTAGCCCAAACTCGACATTTTCTATTTATTCAAATAAATAAGTAAATAAACGGTTCTTTGACATGTTATCAAGTTCTCTGCCACTCTAAATGGCTTAGGAAGACAGGGGACATGATAATTTAAAATTGTTTTAATTATTTATTTAAAATATCTCGCTGGGTTTTTTTTTAGGGTACAATTTGGAGTGGGTTTTTTTTAATGGACACCACTATATAAATTCAAGTGTTGTAAACGAGTTCAAGTGGAAAATTGACACATACTGGGATTCCGGTAGTTTGGGTTAAAAAGACTGGACCAACCTTGCTGGGCTTACGCCTGTAGTTGTACTTAATTTGAATTTGTATTTGTAAAAGCTTCAAAATAACGAATTTTTAGAAATTATCTTCAGATGCCACATGTCATTTTATTCATCCAATAAACTATTGCCCTTCCTCGGTCGCACGTGCCACTCCCTGACTGAATGCGCTACTGAGCACTATGGCCATAGTTCGAAAACCTCTCCATCACACATCACACTGAAACTCTTCAATGAACGAAATCCATTACCATCAACCAACCAACACATATCCTTTCCCATGAGAAAAGAGTTAAAAGTAAAAGATCGGTAAAAACACACGAGGCGCATTAAACACTAATTTCTCTTCATCGACCACAGAAACTATTTTTTATACAAGGAACACAATTCATTTTCGGAAATGCCCCTCGCAGTACAAAAAAGTCCAATTCAATCGTATATCGTCGTTCCCTTGGTAATCAAGGGTTTATGTACTTGGTTAACTTTTTATACGAGGGAATCCTTTGAAAAAGATATGGGTAGTTAAGTTCCTTTATTCGACGATCCTTAGATATCTGGCTTGTTATCTCAGGTTCACTGCATTTGAAGCTTTGCTATTGATTCTTTGTCGTATTTTACACGTGGATACTTAAGGATATCCATGAGGTTTATTGACACTGGGTAACAAAGATTTTTTTCAGGTTCTTATTTTGATCCATACTATTTTATCCTTTTTTATTCATTTAAATTTCGGAATATTTTCTAACACGAAAATTCGTTATTAATCGAGAGGCTTAAAGAAGCATTAAATGAGGAGCCGAATAATTTATAGTCATTGGATTTACAAACAGGATTTAATGTTCATGGTAACGTTTTCAAAGCTTAACAATTAGGCATTACACAGAATCTTTTTTCCCCTATTGTTAAAATTAAACTAAAAATGCAACATTATAGTCACCTGTGAGCCATGTATATGAAAGAAATGTAGAATAAAGAATAATAGATAGAATAATAGTAGAATAAAGGAATGTAGATGACTCAAATAAATGCACAAATGTAAATGTAAAACAAAAATGAAAGAAATATGACAATTTTAAGAAAAGTAAATAAATAAATAAAACAGAGAGGCAAACAGGCCGCTAATAAAATAAAAGTTGATCTTTTATAGCCTAGAAATAATTATAAAAACCTAATTACATAAATAACTAAAGAGGTATACCAAATAGTAAAAAAAATATCGACATCATCAACAGAAACAGAAATTCTTTATATTTCTTTTCAGATAGGTATTAGGAGGGGCTATTTTAAATATATATTGATAGTTTGTTAAAACATTTAAGGGTTATTTAACAAAATTGATATAAAAAATCAAATCTGCCCAGGCCTAGTGGCCTATCAGGCGGTGCCCATCTCCATTTCATTAGCCTTTGGGCCTGGGGTGCTAATTACTTAGCTTGTGTCCAGGCCGAGTGGCTAGCCCGACGCTGAACCCCCAGTTGATTCCCCAAGCAAGCTTGGTGCTCATTTATCGACCCCGGAAGGATGAAAGGCTGAGTTGACCCATGACCAGCTACCCAAGCAGGAGCCGCGAGGGAAATTGATATAGGTGAAGACAAATTGTATAGTAAAAAGACGATGAACTGAAAGGGTATTAAAATGTTTAAAATAATTTATATTAATCTTGATGGATTTTAAGCACTTAGTGTTTTCCAATTAGTCCAATTAGATTAGGTTATTTCTCATTTAATGAATAAAAGAATGCATCAATGTGATCAATAAATTTAAAATCATTATTTCAGTACTAGTGCTGAACATTTTATTGTTCTAAATCTGTTATCTCTGGTCTAAAATAACTAAGGGAGTCCATAATTATTTTATCTTCCAAACAGAACTTAAACTTCGCAACTATGATCCGCTTTCGAATAGAAAGCAGTGAGAAAAAACGAGCGAACGGCATTTAACACGAGCGAAGACGGATTTCGTTCGATGTCCAGTGGTCACTTGAGTGATGTATCCGGCTCAGTGCCATCTTTGATCCCAACCGCTAATTCAATGACCCTGAATATTCGGATTATCTATAAACTGTTTTAAAAAGCTTACTTATTTTAAGAGTTTCTTAAACTCTCAAGTCAGCTTTCTTAATTACATAAGAAATTTTTTTCAAGACCCAACCCAGGGCCGATAGTTAGATAACCAGGATATGACTGCCTAAAACTATCTTAGATAACCTCGGCCCTTTGGGCCACTAAATAAATTGTTTAATATTTAATATACTATACATTTTAACGAAATTCCCCAGAGCAGCGGTTTTTAAACTGTGGTCCGCGAGTTACTCTAGGAAAAAATCAAATCAAATCTGCCCAGGCCTAATGGCCTATCAGGCGGTGCCCATCTCCGTTTCATTAGCCTTTAGGCCTGGGGTGCTAATTACTTAGCTTGTGTCCAGCCCGAGAGGCTAGCCTAACGCTGAACCCCCAGTTGATTCCCCAAGCAAGCTTGGTCCTCATTTATCGACCCCCGGAAGGATGAAACACTATAGTTAACTTTGAGCGTTCTCAAAGAGTTTCAAAATGAGAAAAAACACTAGTTTAAGGGGGCTGATTTCATAAATCTTTCTGGGGGAAGACCACCAGCTCCCTTCGAAATTTTGACTTCTATTTATAAATTTTTCCTTGATAATTATGTGGATTACAAAAAGCTGTTCTCTGAGGGTGTGACCAAAAATGTTTTATAAACTGGGCTAAAACATACTTTTTGAGACAAATTTTCAATATTTTCCCATCATCACTTGGTGTAATTATTAAACATTAATATAATGTAAATGTATGTTTAAAATAATTTAAATACTACAAGTAATCTAATACTCAGCTAGAAAAGGAAGTAACAAGAAACAACTTTTTGAGCGCGTGTTTTTGATGAAAAAACTCTTAACACTTGTTTCAGTGGTTTTGATGTGGTTACAGTTAATAAGAAAAGTTTAATTGATCCACATTTCATCAAGCAGTGTTGTGATATATTAGATCCTATTTCCTATTCAACCTAAAATCCTATTTCCACCCTTTTTATTGTGTTTTCACTTTGTAAAACTTTTTACGAATTTTTTTATTTTTTCACGGGGATAATGTGGCAATTATAGAAATCGCTTTAAAATGCTTATTACATGGATATATTTTAATACATCTGATTAAAAATTAAAAACATAGAACTTTTATGTAAAAGTTTAATGAATAAAGCTATTACTTCACCCGTGGAAGGCCAGGCATATCAGCTAGATTAAAACACAGTTAACTGAAACGGATTAAGATCTTGGGCAAAAAAAATCTACAAAAACAAAAAACAACTAAATACAAGCTGAAAATTACAGAACTTTTTCTTCAGCTCTTAATTGTATGAGTTTTTCCACTTATTATATTAAATAATCTTGGCTGTGGTAATTCACATTCTATTGTGTGTGTATTATTCTGAGTTAAACTCATACAATTGAAATTGATGGTCAACAAAAAGAAATACAGTCTGCCATTTTAAGGTATATGGCATATAAAACCCATCTCAAGTAATCATCAAAAATTTTAGTTGCTAAAATATCCTCTTACCAGAAACTTTCATACAACGTTATAGTTGGTATTAGCTTACGTTTTTTACAAATAGTACACTTACTGATGTTAGCCAAAACTGATTGGTTTGCATGAAAGATGCCACATTCCTAATATGGGACTTCCATACGGTCTGCAACAATTTAATTGGTCCTGAAGAATGTTTGAGTGCATGATTTGTAAATAATATGCATTTGGGATCATCATCCCCGTTTTGGTCTGAAGTTAGTTAACAACATATCCCTACATAAAATATACATAGAAAAGTTTATGACTTAAAAAACTGAAAAGTAAAGGATCAAGCTGCGATTAGTGTTTTTATCTCCATACATAAAACCTATTTCAATAGATGATACTTTTACCTATGAACTAGTATTGCGTTCAAGGACATAAGACCGGCGCCTCATTTTTTTACTTTCTTCAGAAAACATTTCATAACTGTAAATAAGACTTAGGCGAAAATGGGGATTGAACGGGACATTTAGTAACCTGTAATCATAGGAACAACTCCTTGTTATTATATAGCTTTAAACCATTCCCCTAGTATAGATGTTATTTTATAACTTAAGGTGAAAAGGTTAAAGAAAACCCAAGTTAGAATTACAAGGATAATTGTCACTGGTCTGAATAGCCTTAGTGAATTTTAGTGATAAAAATAAGACCCGTAAAAACAATCTTCTGCGTAAACCAAACATAAAATTGACAGTATGCGGATTAAGCAAAGCATGCACCTTTAAAATCCGTTGATGGGGGGATCACAAAAGTTGAAGAAGGGTTACTGTTATTACTGTATAACAGAGAGTGCCATTGGGTTCCTTCAGACGAGTTGGCTTTTTTTTCGCCAACTGTATACCTAGTGATGCCAAAATTTTTGAGCCAGTATCAAAAGGGCTCTCAGAATTAGAAACAGCTCAATATTATGGAAAATAAATTGTCGATATTCCGATATTGTTTAGTAATATTTATCATTGTAATTCATTGACGAGTTTTTTGGAAGTGTGTGTCTCGAGATAAGATGTATGATCTGGTTAGTGACGTCACTATAACGTCACTGAGGGTCACACAAGTCACAGGTCACAGAGTGACTGAAATGCGTCTACACAAAGAGGTCACATTGTGACCGCCATCTAATAGAACTTGTGTGAACACTCTGCAACGTCATTGTGACTTCTAGACAGAGATGGGCGTAATCAAACTACTTTTGTAATCAGATTAATAATCTGATTACATTTGTAATCATTGCATTTGTAATGATTACATTTGCAATCTGATTACTTTTTGGAGTTTTTAATCTAACTACATTTGTAATGATAACATTTGTAATCTGAATGAATGTAATCTGATTACTTTTGTAGTTTGATTACATTTGTAGTTTGATTACATTTGCAATCTTCAATCTGATAACTGTGGCAAGTTTACTGGAGTGGGGTTCGCGACTTAACGGAAGTGGTCCGTAACCTACCGGAAGTGGTCCGTAACTTACCGGAAGTGGTCCGTAACTTACCGGAAGTGGTTCATAACTTACTTGAAGTGGTCCACAACTTACCGGAGGTGGTCCATAACTTACCGGAAGTGGTCCACAACTTACCGGAAGTGGTCCATAACTTGACGGAAGTGATCCACAACTTACCGGAAGTGGTTCACAACTTACTGGAAGTGGTTCGCGACTTACCGGAAGTAGTCCGTAACCTACCGGAAGTGGTCCGTAACTTACCGGTAGTGGTCCGTAACTTACCTGAAGTGGTCCGTAACTTACCGGAAGTGGTCCACAACTTACCGGAGGTGGTCCGCAACTTACCGGAAGTGGTCCACAACTTACCGGAAGTGATCCGTAACTTACCGGAAGTGGTCCGTAACCTACCGGAAGTGGTCCGTAACCTACCGTAACTTCCGGTAAGTTTCGGAGCACTTCCGGTAAGTTGTGGACCACTTCCGGCAAGTTGTGGACCACTTCCAGTAAGTTGTGGACCACTTCCGATTCGTTATGGACCACTTCCGGTAAGTTATGGACCACCTCCGGTAAGTTGTGGACCACTTCCGGTAAGTTACGGACCACTTCCGGTAAGTTATGGACCACTTCCGGTAAGTTGTGGACTACTTCCGGTAAGTTACGGACCACTTCCGTTAAGCCGTGGACCACTTCCGGTAATTTTTGGACCATTTCCGGTAATTTTTGGACCACTTTCGGTAAGTTTCAGACCACTTCTGGTCAGCTGTGGACCACTTCCGGTAAGTTGTGGGTCACTTCCGGTAAGTTGCGAATCATTTCTGGTAAGTTGTGGATCGTTTCCGGTAAGTTGTGGACCACTTCCTGTCATTTGTGGACCACTTCCATTAAGTGGCGGACCAACAAGTGCATCCTATGCACCGTACCATTATCAGTCGCAAAAAGGTATGCAAAAAGGTATCAAGGTATGTTATTTTAGATTACAATTGTAATCTGTAATCAGATTAACGATCACAAATGTAATCTGTAATCAGATTAACGATTACAAAAAGTAATCAGATTACAAATGTAATCAGATTACATTTCTACAAAAGTAATCAGATTACAAATGTAATCAGATTACATTTGTAATCGTAATCGTTAATCTTAATCTGATTACATTTTGCCCATCTCTGCTTCTAGAGGTGACCGTCAACCCTAAGTCCCCTCGAGACGTCTCTGTGATTTCACCGTGTGACCGATTAGTGACGGCATGTTTTAGTAGGATTATATTGAGGTATTTCTGATTTCAAGTAAAAAATGCACTTAAAATAGCCTGAAAATACTTAACTATTTCAAACTTGAAGCAATTGTTAATTTTATTTAATTTTTTTCTAATTTTAGAAAAAATACTTGTTACCAGTATTAAAATCTCTGTCTAAAATATATAAATATCTGTAATAAGTTAAATCTCCAAAGTTGACTTTACGCAGCACCTAGAAGAAAACCTTTTCTAGTAGCTCTAGCTATATTTTGTATGCTAGAATATCGAGGTTTTTCTAAAAAGCTTCAAATTCAAGTCATTAGGTGACCACTAAAGGTTTTCTGAATGTATACAAGTAAGCAATAAGATCTGCCATATTAGGGTGGAACGAAAAAGGGCCAAAAAAAACTTTTTTCGAATATTCAATTAGTGATAGTGCGGAAAAGTTGCCTTAATATATCAGTGTCAATATGTGAAAATCTGTAATTGATCAAAAAATATCTTGAGGTGCCTCAAGAGCCTTGAAGTTTCAAAAAATTGTCACTTTTTCTACAAAACAACAAAAAAACCAAAGATTAAACACTTAAATTTTTTTCATGATTTTTTTATGTGAAACTACTAATATAAGAGATATAATGGCACAAGGTTCGTTTTTTTATCGCCCTTCATTTGGGAGAAATATTTTTTTAGAGTTACGCAAATATTGTAAAGTTGTTTTTCTTGCATTACTAGGAGACATAACTCTGGAACTATTCAGTTTAAAAACAAGAAATGGAGCCCATTTTGTTCATAAAATTATTCTCTTTGTTTCCTTTCTTCTTGTTACCTTTCTTCAATTTTTTTTCACAATTTCCAAAAAAAATATTTAAAAAAGTTTTAACCGAAAAAAGTTATTAACCTGTAAAAATTTAATACCAATCAAGAAATGCTTTGAGATTATCACAAATTACTAAAACATTGTAAAATTCTAGTTAATTTCAGCTATAAGTGCTTCATTAATAAACATTTTCAGTTAAAAATTTTCTTTTAAAAGCATTAAATACTTTCACGAAATACTGATCAAAATTATTTATAGATTGTAGTTTAAGTTAAGTGATTCTCAGGGGTCTGCCAACTATATACTAAATATGAATTCTGAACAATTACGGTAAAGCTTTTACTGTTTTTGTCTTGTTATACCTTAGGAATTTTATACGTATTTGTGGTTCTGCTACAATAATTCAACCAATAATTGTTGACCTTCAAAAGTTTTTCCTTGATGAAAATAGTCAGTTCTTATAGATTTTCGGTCGCTGAATACGAAAATTACCATTAAAATTCTCAATTGACTCACGATTTTCGGGGAACAGCCCCTCCCCCTTTTTACGTTTTTTGACGACTTTATAACTTTAAACTCGATTTTCAGGGTCAAAAAGCATTGTTTTACGGCCATATTCACCGGTAACCTGACCGGCGGTCAGGTCAGGAAACCATGGTTACAGCCTCTGATTGGTGGAAGGAAATATTGAATTATTTTTCCACCAATCAGAGGCTGTAACCATGGTTTCCTGACCTGACCGCCGGTCAGGTTACCGGTGAATACGGCCGTGAGTCTTCAAATTGCTCCCCAGGTTCAAGAAATGTTCAAATTAATGAAATATGATAAATTTATAACAAATGGATAGGTTTAAGGGGTAGCTACCCTACTAAAAATACAAAAAATAGCTAAAAGTTATAGAGGTTTCTATACGCTATTTTTTCGTCTTTTTTTTACGCAATTCCCGTTTAAAGGGTCCTAACCCTTCCCCAAGGACCCAAATTGGATGACAATATGCAGCAATAATTTTTACTAAAAGCGGCTGAGGTGTTAGCCTCCCAGAAGCCCCCGCGGAAGAGTTCGGAAGACTTCCAGAATCGTGAAGGCGCTCGCGAGCTCAGGAATTAATATTGATGATTTTGAAAAGATTACAAATGGACGTTTTCCTTATATTTTCGGTCTATCCTAAGTAGAAACTCTTCAGTTCTTTAAAAACTGACCGGTTTTAGGGAGTGAGGATTCCATGTTTCAAGATGTTAATAGATGCACGGCTGTGGATAACAATTAGGGGGCATCCCTTTAAAAACTGAGGGTGATGGAGGAAAATGGGTGTCATATTTGAATTCAGCAGATCATTTTACACAAGAATAAGCTGAAATTCAGTTAGTGGCTTCACATTTTTTTGTACAGCACAGTTTAACTCCAAGTGCGGCATTGAATCCTTCCATGGGTGCTTTGGGGGCGCTCCATCTCAACCGCTTTTAGTAAAAATCATTGGTGCATATTGCCATCAAATTTAGGTCTTTGGGGAAGGGTTAGGACTCTTCAAACTTGAATTGCGTAAAAATAAGATGAAAAAATAGCGAATAAAAACCATCTATAATTTTTAGCTAATTTTTTGCATTTTCAGGAGGTAATTACCCCTTAAACCTATCCATTTGTTATAAATTTATCATATTTTATTAATTTGCACCTATCTTGTCCCCTGGGGGGCAATTTGAAGACTAAAGCAATGCTTTTTAACCCTGAAAATCGAATTTTAAGTTATAAAGTCGTCGAAAACGTGAAAAGGGGGAGGGGCTGTTCCCCGAAAATCCTGAGTCAATTGAGAATTTTAATGGTGATTTTCGTATTCAGAGACCCAAAATCTGTAAGAAATGACTATTTTCATCAAGGAAATTTTTTCATATATGGAAGTGTAATCGTTCTTTTTCTGTTTTTTGATAAGGGGTGTTAAAAACCTACTAAAATTTCGATAAATTGTATTTTTTCTGCAAGATTAAATTAGATTTTTAACTTGAAACTTGGTAAAATAAAAAAACTATAAAAATAATAATAAAAATTAAAAATAAAAAAATTTAAATTTTTTTCACATTTTATTTTAAATTAAATTTTTTTGGGAGGGGATTGTCAATGATGCATACCACTGTAAAGAGAAAAAAATATCGGACAAAAGGAATCCAATTTTACGTTTTTAGGTTTGATAGTTCTAGAGTTATTGATGTTTCAATAATGCAGGAAAAACAACTTTACAAAATTTATTTGAGGTTAAAAAAATATTACTACCAAAAAAAGGGGTGATAAAAAATGAAACCTGGAATATTATATTGAAAATAATAGTAGTTCCTTATAAAAAAAATAATGAACAAATTGTAATGATATTATCATTGGATTTTTTGTTGTTTTATAAAAAAACAGCATTTTTTTTGAAACTTTAAGGGCTTTGAGGCACCTCAAGATATTTTTTGATCATTTTAAAATTTTTAACTATTGATACTGATTGCTTAAGGCAAATTTTGCGCCCTATCACTAAACGATTTGACAAAATTCGTTTTTTCGTTCCACCCTAATGTATATGAACGGACAAAATGGAAAAATAAAATGGTGAGTGACACTATTAGGGAGGAAATTACTATGTCATTATTAAGCATGGATTAAAGCAAATATATTTAACAAGTTATGTAAGAGTAAGAAGATAAAGATAAATAATTTTTTTGGCATATATGCGTTAGGAAAATAAATAAATAGTGTAACTTCACAGCTAGGTCAGTGTGTCCGTGTAAACTGATTTGCCCCGTTGTGGTGACGCGGCATCGCGGTCACGGTGTGACTCGTCACACGGAGACTACACAAAGAAGTCAAATTCAAGTCATGAGATGACCACTGCACGGCAATGTGTCGAATACCAGTCACTACGACGTCGCAGCCAAGTGACTGTGACGTCACAATCAAGTCATCAAGTGACACTGCGACGTCACCATCAGGTCATCAAGTGACGTACACATCGTGACTACTCTGAGACGTCACATTCGCGTCACGTAGTCACAATCTGGTTGTACTGTGACTTCACAAGGAAGTCACGAGTGGTCACAGATTTTGGTCAGAAATTGCGGACATTAAGCTGTCACTGTGACGTCCTGGTGACTTCACGGTCATGCCCGTGACCCCAAAGTGAAAGTCCCAAACGAGTCACATATTGGTCACCTGGCTATTAGGGTACTTACACAAGTCCAACCAACTTTAAAATTACATAAAATAACCATCCTTATGAACATACTGACAATACTTTCCAAGAACACTCCTTTAGTTTAGTTATTCCCTTCCAGAATAAAATGCAGCACTGGTTCTGTGATGAGTATTTTAGTGGTAAATGCGAATAGATTTAAAACTGAAGTTGTGCTTTCAGCTGCCATTTTGATCAGATTCGTCATTTTTGTTCCCTCAAAAGCAGTTTAAGTCAAAAGAATAGCGCATTATTTTTAAAGACTAAAAACTATATATTGTATTGAATATTTTAGCTCTCAGTGCTACTTAAAAGTATCAATTTAATTAATTAGCTCTAGCGGATTAAATTTCCCAGATATGATTATTTTGTTAATGTATATCCCTTAGTTTCCAATTTAGTGACTTAAAAAATATTTGCAGGACAAGAATTGCAGAAAATCATAATGCAGAAGATAAAGGGTTAAAGCGATCATTAAACTCGGATTTGTAACTGTTCTGAGCAGGAATTATTTCCTTAGATTATCGAGTAAATCGACTTTGTTCCTTTTAAATATTTCAATGGAAGAACACCTATCTAACGAACTAAAAATACAATACAGCCATCGAAGAGAAAGCTATAAGTCAGGTTCTATCAACCTTTTTGAATCTTCGGGCCGAACTCAAAGAGGTTATCATGACTCGGAGGGCCGTAGAGTTGTTAATAGGTAATTGTGAAAAATGAGTCGGTTTATTATCTACTTTTTAAAAAATTCAATTATTATTTCATTCAAAGTAATTCCCTCTCCCCTAATTTTGAACATACAGACCCCCCTTTTAGAGATAGCAGGGCTTTGCTACGTCCAAGGAAATTTAGTACCCCCCCTACTTTAGAATTTCCTATTTTCATTTTAAAAATCACTCTAATTATTTATACCTCCCTCCATAGATAAAAAGGGGATCCGGGGCTCTTGCCCCGGTAAGTTTTTTGAGTTTAGCATGTTAAAAAGTGATTGTATGCCACTTTTATGGGATTTTGGAACGAAAAACGACTATAAACAATATACAAAAACGAAAACGACTATAAACAATATACAAAAACGAAAACGACTATAAACAATAGTTTAAAAATAGTCCAAGTCCCCTTTATTTCTAATAACTCCCCAGATTTTCTATCAAACCATCACCGCACCCTAGAACTCTTAGAACACCCTAAAACTCTGAGGGGCGGTCGTAAAACGCAATTTGGGAACCACTGCTGTAAAGCCAACAACTCCTCGAAGTGACGAGCAGAATAAACACAGCACAACATAGTGGTGCACCAAGTTTAACTTCAAAAATTAAGTTCTTTTAGAGGGAAAGTTCCGTATCTCCAGTCTCGCTATTATTGAAGACAGCCAGAGTGATTTTTCGAGTACAATTTTAAAAATGTTCCGCGGGCCGTAGGTTGCCCATATGTGCTATAGGTAAAGGGATACATTATCAGGGGGCATCCATAAATTACGTGAGGTAAAAAGGGGGGGAGAGATTTGGAAAAATCTCACCAAGTTGGGAGGGGGGTCGATTAAAATCTCACGTCAACTTTTTAAGTTAGAAATTAAACGATTTTTTAAGATTGAGAAAGGAATAATACCCCCAGATAAGATACTGTGGTGATTTTTAGGCGGAATAATGTCCTTTTCCCCCACATCATTAATAATGGAAAAGTTTTAGGTGCTGTGAAGCACAAAATGCAAACGAATTGGATAGAAAATTATTTTTAAAGGTTGTAGGTAAATCTCACTTGGGGGAGGGGGTCTAGCAAAATCTCACCAAGGGGGGTCCAGATTTTGGAAAAAATACCACGTAATTTATGGATGTCCCCTCATTCGCAGTTTCTTCTGTTTTTACCGCGCGTTAGGAAACGTAGTATTTACCATACTGCACTTTGATAGAACACAAATAGAAGAAAATATTTATTTTCTTCTGTAAAAACGGAAAGAGAGGTTATACCAGGAGAATTACCTTGTCAGAACGCTTACAATTTAAAACGACTTATTATATTAATTTACTGGTGGTTATAATCAAAATTTGATATCCAAAACCAAACTTTCGATTGCGGCCGAAAAGCTTCACCAGCTTCTGTGAAATTTTAAATTATTTTGGGATTTAGAAAATTGAAGGGCTTGGTGTAGAAGGGGCTATGTTACAAAGCCTGTCCCAAAAGTAACGAGACTTAATTCCAGCCATAATTAGGGAATTCAGTCTCGTTACTTTTAGGACAGGCCTTGTAACACAGCCCCTTCATCCACCAAGCCCTTCAATTATAAACTGAACTAAACTACAGTCAGTGGAGAGACTGTAGAATGTGCTAACGCCTATGATCCTTCTTTTCGTTTTCGTGGGGCCTGGGGTGCAAGTCCCGATCAGGTGGTCAGTAGGGTGGCCCTAAACAGTATGGGGTTTTTAAAAAGTTAAAAATATGCTGCTCCCACCCCCTAACTTTGTTCCAATGGACAAAAAAATGATAATTGCAAAAGTTTAGCCAAATCGGATATTATTTACCGGTCCCTCAAACGCCTTAAAGTTTTGAGTTTTTGGTCATTTTTTTTGAGAAACTGACAAAAAACCCAAGATAAAATCTTCACAAACTTTTACCAATTTTTTACGATGAACTACTATTATTAGAGATATAATGCCACAAGTTTAGTTTTTTTATCACCCCTTATTCGGGAGTAGTAATTATTTTAGTGTTACGCAATTATTGTAAAGTTGTTTTTCCCGCATTTTTAAAATAGCTATTACTCCACAACCCCTTAACTCAAACACATGAAATTGGACTCATTTTGTTCGTAACTTTATTCTCTTTAAAGTGATATGCATTAAGAACAAATTCATTTCCAAAAAAATTCCAAAATTTGAAGAAAAAGGGAAAAAATATAAAAATTAAATAAAAATTATAATTTTTTCAAATAATTTTGAAGCAAAAAATCTTATTGCCTTTTATCGCTTTGGTATACATTGATACCAAATATCAAGCCTAAAATTGGATTTAATCACATCGGAAAAAATGAAATTCCCCGTACATTTGGTAGGTCCCTTAACAACCCCCCTAATCTATAGTAAAAGAATGATAAACTCAAAAAAGTTCGTAAGATTTCTTGAAAGGGTTCATATGATTCAAAGACATGCAAAAAGGTTAACACGAATAAGATACAAAACGTTTTTAAACTAATTTTCTCAAAAATCTTAGATCTTCCAAAAGGAGAGGCATAAGCTTTTTAAATTTACTATTTCTATTTAAAATTCACTAGAATTTTTCCCATATTTCTAACCTTTTTCTTGTCACAATCAACAACAAAAAGTGGAAAATGTTTATCAATTGGAAAATTTAAAGGCAACCCTCAAAAGCCTTGATAATTTGTGATTTTGACCACAGTCACTTTTTAGAATAAAAAAACTGTTTGCATTATTTCTCCCAGAATATTTGTGTTTTTAATTATCTTCATTTCTATTAATAATTCATATTTTCTAAAAAAATTTGTTTTGGTGACCTTGAAAACTTTTCATTCTATAGCGCTAGGGGGTGACGAAGCTTCGCCAATACGCGACGCTTTCAAAGTTGAAAGAGGTTACTGAAAAGCGCGGGTTAGGTGTATATTTGTTTAAAAAATTGATTCATTTGGTGGCCATCTTAATATGTTTTGAGAATATGAGCCGTGTGAAATCGAAAGGAAGTAAAAACAGATACATAAGGGGCCATTCATTATTTACGTAAGGATGATTTTGGCAATTTTTGACCCCCCCACCCCCATGTAAGGGTTCTTAAGATTTTTCAAGCCCCTCCCCCCTATTCTTACGTAAGATTCCAAAGTTGAAACTAAAACTAATAAAGTTTTCTCTCTCTCTTTTTGCTTTTGTTTTGTTTCAACTTTTGACAGCTGGAAGATAGATTCAACAGTTTTATTTTTCATCTTAACTTAATGCTACTCCAATAAAAAAATCGTTGGCATTTTAATTTTTTAGGAGGTTATTCAATCGTAATTTGATTAGAATATAATTGGAATTTGTTTACATTAACTTGGAAAATCTTACGTAAGAATGGGTTTGATCCCCCTTCCCCCCAGGTCAGGGTATGTAGAGATTTTTCAAACCCCCCCTCCCCCTCGGGACCCTTACGTAATTAATGAATGGCCCCTAATGATAATTCTGAGGAATTTTATAAATAGAAATAGTTAATTTAAAAAGCTTCCACCTCTTTTCTTGAAGATCTAAGATTTAAAATAAAATTAGCTTAAAAACGTTTTGCATCTTATGTGTGAAACTTTTTGTATGTTTTTGAATCATGTGAACCCTTTCAAGAAATCTTTCAAGCTTTTTTGAGTTAATCATTCTTTTACTATAGATTAGGGGGCTGTTAAGGGACCTACCAAATGTACGGGGAATTTCATTTTTTCCAAATGTGATTAAACCCAATTTCAGACTTGATATTTGGTATAAATGTATATTATAGATGGTTAACTACAATAAAAAATTTCTGAAATTTTTTAAAAAATTATAATTTTTATTTAATTTTTATGTTTTTTCCCTTTTTCTTCAAATTTTGGATTTTTTTTGGAAATGAATTTGTTCTTAATGCATATCACTTTAAAGAGAATAAAATTACGAATAAAATAAGCCCAATTATATGTGTTTGAGTTAAGGGGTTGTGGAGTAATAGGTATTTTCAAAATGCGAGAAAAACAACTTTACTATAATTGCGTAACACTAAAATAATTACTACTCCCGAATGAGAGGTGATACAAAAACGAAACTTGTGGCATTATATCTCTACTTATAGTAGTTAATCATAAAAAATTTTTGAAGATTTATCTTGGGTTTTTTGTCGGTTTTTCAAAAAATGACCAAAAACTCAAAACTTTCAGGCGTTTGAGGGACCGGTAAATATTATCCCATTTGGCTAAACTTTTGCAAAAATAATTTTTTTTGTCCATTGGAACAAAGTTAGGGGGTGGGAGCTATACATTTCGAAAGTTCGAAAATAAGGGCCACCCTAGTGGTCAGGTCTAACGTTTCCAGGTCAGTGTTTGTTCCCAGGCACGCTTGGTCCTCAGTTCATCGGTTATTTGGTGGTTTTACAATGAAAATTCAATTATTTTTTCTATCTCTCTATTCTAAAAAAAAGTTTTTGGTGAACGGTTTCCAGAGAAAGGCTTTTTAATTACTGATCCGTATAACACATATTTGGTATCAAACTGTCCGGATTCTTTTGAGGATGTGCAAAGTGCCTTTAGAATTTCTAAAAAAAAATCTCAATTTTAAAATATTTCCATTTTTTTAGATTTCGGATAAGGTCGCCGTTACAAAGCAAGAAACTATGAATTTTAAAACAATTGAAAACATATTTCACTGGTTTTTTAATATTCAAATAGATTAAATAATCATCTTTCTACTTATAACACGAATTTAAAAAATATATTTTGTGTTATTTTTTTCAATATTTATATTTTTGTTGTCCACAAAGGGTTTAATTGTTGTTCAAACGGTTTTCATTATATTTTAAACTTATATATAATTAATTTATTTTTTATTTTTTAAATAACAAATTAATATTTTTATATTTATCTTTGTAGTTGTGGCAACCTAATCATTACTATATTTACAATAAAATATACACTCGCTTTCGGAAATTTTGAATTTTGCATTTATTTTTTATATCCTTTTGCAAGTATGTTTTTTAAGGTAGAAGGCACAGCTTTAGAATAAGTCCGCTTTTGGCGACCGTTTTCAGCCGGTGCCAACTTGGCGCCGGCTAAAAACCCGGCCGCCATGTTTACCTAAGCTAAAAACTCACGGGTGAATGTTTTAGAAATAAGGATGAAAATGTTGGAAGTCTTGACATTCGGTGTCGTTGCTATGAAAATGACACAACTTCGTAGTTTGTTTCTCATGAAGATAAAATTCTAAATTTTCGCGATGTTTAAGATAATTACTACATTTTTAACAGTCAATCATTACAAATTTTAAGGAAGTTAAATTTATTCCTGAGATATTTCAATGCTTCCCTTAATGTATCTGTGAAAAAACATTACCTTAGGGAAATGGGTAGAAGAATGTTTACATTGCTTTGTTGTTAATTTTCTTGGGGTTCAATTCCGTTATAGTTCCCGCTAAATATCGCCAATCTCTTTCGAACGCTCAATATTCAAATGTAAACCAATTTTTCTAATTTTTAATGATAAACTGAATAGTTATAGATCTAATTAAACACTTTAATCTATGAATTTGAAACAATTTAGCAATATTTATACTTTATAGTGTCCGAAAGAGATTAGTGATATTTAGCGGGAACTATAACGGAATTCAACCCCAAGAAAATTAACAACAGAGCAATGTAAACATTTTTTACCCATTTCCCTAAGGTAATGTGTTTTTCACAGATACATTAAGGGAAGCACTGAAACATTAAGGGAAGGTTCATATTTAGCGGGAACTATATATGAACCTTTCTTGGAATTATAAAGCGATCCGCCAATTTATGTTACCATAAAGGAAATGATAAAATTCTACCACTGAAAAAATATTCGCCATTTTTGAAAGAATACCACGGAGAAGTACTACCCCTGTGTTAAGAATGTTTTATAAAGTGAGTAAGTGCAGTGAGCTGGGTTTTGTGGGGAATTGTGAAGCGGTCCAAAAGTTACTGTGTCAGCAGTTAACGGGGGTTGGCGAGCGATAGCGAGAAGGGGGCGGTAGCCCCCTAGTTTTCTAAAAATTTGGTTTTTTGGCTTATCTCTTTTTCAAAACTGACTGTTCTTTCACTCAGTAAACCACCTTCGAGCAAACAGACTTAATGCAAAGGTAATACATAAGTCTGAAACGCAATTTTTACTAGGGTTTAAAATTTATAATTATGGTGAGGGAGGAAAAACTCAAAAATTGGATAGAAATTTATATTTTCCACTTTGAAAAAATCAGGCAGCGTTGTTCATCAAAAACGTTTCTACGTTCAGTGATAAAAAAATCATATTTTTATCATAACTGTATCATAACTCATTTTACACTCTTTACTTTACTCAATTTTTTAATCAAGAGTGGATTATTTCCAATCACAAGAGACAAAATCCCATTTTAATCCTCGCTGCCATCAAAATTTTTAATGACAGTTTGTGATGATTTTAATGAAATTTAGTCACATATTTACATACTCCAAAAACTTGATAGACAGCTTGATAGACAGTCTAGGGTTCTTCTCTCAGAAAATTTTAGAAAAATCAATTCTAAAAACAGGTTTTTAACTAGTTTTGATACCTTCAGCCTAAATTTTGGATATATATTATTAAATAAGATTTGGCATTTCGATGAACTTAATATAAAAAGTTGTGAATAATAAAGTTCTAAGTAAAGAGGGTCTGGGAGATCTCCCCTAGAAATATTTTGGAAATTTGACCCTAAAAACAGGGTTTTAACTTGTTTTTCTATACTTAGTCCTAATTTCAGGGGGCCCCATCGCTCCCCCCATATATACACCTTTGCATGGAAATCATTTATCCAATCCAATCACATCCACAAACGACGGCACGACGACAACCAAAGAAGATCCAGTCCCAAGAAACACTTTCACCTCCTCAAAGATTCCACAATAACAGACAAAACAACCCGCAGATGAAGAAAAAAAACCCTTTTTCCCCTGAAGCACAAATGAAAATGCCCTCACTGGAAAAATTCCGCACAAAAAGAAAAACAAAAGTCGGGCCAACCAGCACCGGCGGGGTGTTCCTGCGAAAGAAGTGAAGTGAGACGAGTGAGAGTCCCCGCTGAAGACCTTGGATCCGCTGTCTGTTGCTTCTTGGGGATTGAACGAGCAAGGTCGTTTCCAGCCGACTCGGAGATGCTGCAACAGGTGAGTTGTTGTTCGACCTTTGCGCTTTTCGTCTTCGGGTCGCTATTGTAGACCTAGACCCTACTGCTATATGTACAGTGAAGATGTATTGTATATACTTGATCTTCCCTTAATAACTTAGTGAACACCATGATGATATTCACCTTATCAAATTTTTCTCGAAGTCTTTGATTTATTAATCTCTTTCTTAATTATCTCTCTATTCTAAAAAAAAGTTTTTAGTGAACGGTTTCCAGAGAAAGGCTTTTTAATTACTGAACCGAATGACACATATATGGTATCAAAATGTCCGGATTCTTTCCGGATTTTCGAGTAGGCCCTTCGATTTTTCAAAATAATTCTCAATTTTAAAATATTTCCATTTTTTTAGATAACGGATAAGGTCGCAGTTACAAAGCAAGTACTGTCAGTCAAATTATTATGCATCCAATCACAACGACCGATTGAAGCTATATTTTAAGATGAAACACGTTTTTTCACCTTTTGAAAAAAGTACTTTCTTGATGAAATATCTCTCAAAGACTGATAAAAACATATTCTAAAAACTTACATGAACGCCATTTTATACTAAAGTTTCACACTTTTTGTCCAATATTTATAATTTTTAGTCTGATTTTATCGAAATTAATTGTAAACATAGAGTGATGTTTTGTCTCTATTATTTTCAATTGCTTAAACGGTATTGTTTAACAAGTCTGGGTTAAAAAAATATGAATGATAAACACTAGGCATATTATACTAACGAGTTACTTTAAAATAATGGTTTTTGTTTGGTCCTAATATTGATAAACAGTTAGAATTAGTTATTTTTATAATCATATATTAAAAATAATTAAGATGAATATTTTTAAAACCATTTAGTTTAAATTTTTGATAAGTTCGAGTTAATATATATTTAAACTTTTAAGGGAGATTTGTTCATGGAGGGGATTTGGTGATGTATTTTTGGGAAGTTGGTTGACGTTTTATCTGTAAATTGTTTAATTGTTTTATAAAGTGTATTAAGTTCAGCGAGTTGGAATTGGTGGGAATTGCGAAGCATTTCCAAAAGGTCCTGCGTCAGCCGTTTACGGGGGTTGGCGAGCGATAGCGAGCAGGGGGCGGTAGCTCCCTAGTATCTATAAAAATTTGTTTTATAAATATAGTGGTGACTAAAAAGTTGCTAGTAGAAACTCGATAGAGTAGTCTGTTTTGGGACCAACAATCTACTGTCCGACCGCCACTAGAAAAACTTTTCACGTCGTATAGTAATGAGGCGGTTGTTAAGGTAACAGAATTTTCCATTTAATTTTAGGAGTGTGAGATGATTCATAAACCCCCATAAAAACACCCCTCTTGTCCTCCTAAAAGTTTTTAATTATGTCAAGGTTTTAATTGAGATTATTAAACAATATACTACGTGATCTACTATTAACAACTTTGTGAAGTACATGATTATACACACGTATTCACATTACTTATACGTTCCTTGGTTTCAATGTACTATTACTGGACGAAATCTGATTGTATTTGATAATAAGTTTTTCATAAATATAGTGGTGGCTATAAACATCTTAGTTGAACTTTGATAGAACGGTCCGTTTTGGGGCCAACAATCTTGTTCGGAAAAGGTTATCCCCTCAATTTCGGGGGTAATGAAAATTCATAAATGCCGAACAAACGTTTTGTGTCAAATTAGTGTGGCTATCATTTGAATTTCAATTACTTTTCAAAGTTTTGTTTTCCTGTCGAAGTTTTTCTTGTGGCGTTCGGACTATACTATAACTATACTATTAATAAACTAAAGACTTTTTAACGAAATGATGTTATGGTTATCTATATAGTATATAAAAATGAATGTTTGCAAGTCTGTATGCATGTTCTTTAAAGTTTAAACTTTTCAAACCTACATTAACAATTAAACTTTACCACGTTGATCTACTCGACGTGGTATCTGAATAAGAATTAATTAAAATTGAGGCATCCTAACAACTTTTTTAATGTCTAACATCATGGAAAAATCATCAATTGTTGTAAATATAAAAAGAGAAGATGTAACATTAATTGTTGTAGGTATAATATCGATTGTTGTAGTTTAAAATCAATTGTAGCATGAACATAAAAATCGATCTATTATTTAATTATTTCTCACTCTGCCTGCCATATTGTCCGGGTAACGCCTGGCCTGGGATATAATACAGTGCTACACATTTGGACTGGCAAAGCCCGTCTGTAACACACCAGATGATATTTATTAAAAAACTGAGCACTAGTAACGAATGAATATAACTCCTATTCAGATAAAGCAATGGGTACTTTACCGGTGGTTGTAACGAGGGGCTGCTATATTGGGGATTGTTGTAATAAAGGTTATACCCACAGCAAGTTGCTCTGGTCATGTTGTAAAATAGAACTACAGATGAATAATCTATTTCAAGATGGGACTGCACATTTTTAAAACTGTGTTGAGGAAATAAAAAATTCGTGAAAAGAAAAAGGTCCGTAAATTATCATCTCAGCATGATCAAATGAAATCAAATTTATTACAATAAACAAACAAAATACAAAACACTATGCCAAGAAAATATACAAAAAAGAAAAAAGAGAAAAAGGGGGAGGGGGAATCCATTGATCCATAATTTTTTTTATTACAAAGGAGCAACTTGCTCGTCTTATTACCAATTTATATAAAGAACAATAATAAAAAGGTGGAATAGAGTTATCCTCACAACCATTTGAAAAACAACAAATAACAAACTTTGAGCTTAAATTCAGTATAGCCTAGTCATCTCCAATTTGATATCTTGAAAAAAATATTTCCCTCCTTTTAAAATTAAGAATTCTCCAATTATCTTAAGAATTCTCTTAAGTCCCTTGTTATCTCGAAAACTCGCTATCTCGAAACTTTTTCCGTTCTCTTCGATTCTGCGATGTTAAGGTTATACCTACTGTAC
The DNA here is from genome assembly GCA_024610705.1 of Tetragnatha versicolor. NCBI lineage: Eukaryota > Metazoa > Arthropoda > Arachnida > Araneae > Tetragnathidae > Tetragnatha > Tetragnatha versicolor. The sequence continues at coordinate 7,314,879 of JANDEH010000013.1, forward strand.
TTTTTCCGAGTATTCATAAAACATAATAGACAAACATTATAAAGATAACATTTTTTAAATTTCATTATTTAAAAGAGTGTTTTTCTTGAATGATGCTTCTATTATTGGTTCTGTATTGAATTTTTTTTATTTTGAAGTTTTTTGTTCGCTTTTGGTGTGAAGAGCAAAAAACACACATACAGTAGAACTCCAATTATCCGAATCAATTGGGACCGGACCCCATTCGGATAATCAAAAATTCGGATAATTGGATTTTTTACCGAAAACTGAGTGTAAAGGATTCTTACCCAGCCGTTAACTGCTTTAAAGTATGTACAACCGAGCTTCAGAGCTAAGATTTTGTTTTTTCATAGAGAATTTAACCCAGAATAGGGTTTCTGATAGAACTTTGGGGCAAAAGACACTTCAAAACGAACTCTTCTATACCTGTTTCTAGCTGCCTTCATTAATTTTCTTTTAAGAACTTCTCTTTTCATTTTGCAAGCGGTTCGGATAATCGGCGATTCTGATAGTCGGAGTTCGGATAATTGGAGTTCTACTGTACGTAATATTTGAATGGCCCCCAGGAATCCCAGGATTCAATGGCAATCTAGGGATGTCTAGGACTGTAAGGGTTACACCATTACATGCCCATCATATTACATACATAAATCATTCATATTTCTGTCACATAATTGCAGGAGATTTTATGAACACACAAAAAAGACATTTGTTACTTTATATTACTCAGTGGTGTACATAGAAATTTATTTCGGGAGGGGCCCAAAATAATTTTTCACCCCCTCCAAAGCAAATTTTTTACGTCAATTGTAACTTTTTATATATTTTTTGTAAAAATTTACACCTAAAGACTTATTATCTAAAAAAAGTTGTGAGTAATCTTGTTCTAAGTATCAAAAGGGGGTCTGGGGGTCCTTCCCCAGAAAATTTTTGAAATTTGATTCTTAAAAACTGGTTTTTAACTAGTTTTGGTACACCTAGTCTGCATTTTTGATTTATATTTTTAGATAGGATTTGCATTTAGGTGAACTTAAAATAAAAATAAGTTGAAAATAATAGAGTTCCGAGTAGAAAAGGGGATCTGGGGATTTCCTTCAGAAATATTTTGGAAATTCGAGCCTATAAACAGGATTTCTACTCGATTTTGGTACACCTAGTCCTAATTTTGGACATATTTTTTAGTAGGATTAGGATTTTGATGAACTTATTATAAAAAGATTTGGAATAATAAAATTTCAATCAGAATGGGGAGATTCAAAGAAAAAAACCTTGTAAATTTGATTCTTCAAAAGGAAATAAAAGAAAAAGCACTTCTACATTTGATTCCTTGAAACTAATTAAAAGTAAAGGAACTTTTAAATTTGATTCCTTTAACCCTTACCATCATTAATGGAATAAGAAATAACAAGTACTTTTTGAACTCGGTTGTTTGGTTTTTAAACTGCAAATATAAGAAAACTGAAGAATATATTATTTTATAAAACGAATATTACGGATGTATCATGTATCCTAATCAGATGTTATTAATTATGAACTCAGCTTTTACTATGCCAATTACTTAGCATCATTGTTAAAGAAAATTTTATAAAAACATCATAATACCCTTTTTCCAAAAAAAGAAGATTTAGAAGTCATATCAAGGCCTACTGTAATCTGCAACTCTGTCAAAATGACAAAACTTACGCATTTAAACGAATAAAATCTTTTAGTTTCTTAGAAATACTATATATTCTGAGATGATTCCTTAAAACTTAATTGATACATTTTTTTCCCAAATAAGTATAGAAAACCTAGCTATAGTCTGTTCATTTAGAATTGGCCAGTGAGACGTAATGTATTAGAAGCAGTTACTATTGTAATTAAATCGTATGTTTGAAGAAGGAAATAAGTCAAATACCAAGTTTTGAGAAAATCGAAAAAAAAAACTGAATAAGTAATGGAATTTTTGTTGTTTAACCACCAAGTTTTTATTGGAAATTCAGGAACTGATTTAAAAAACAGGGCAGTCATCGAAAAAATAAACCAATTCCTATAAACAAATTTAATCAATGTTTATCAATGTTAATCAATATTTTTGAATTTTGCAATTTAATTTTCTCTAATTAAATAAAATATTTGTAATCCTTTCCATAGAGTAGAAAAAATAGACATCCGGTGAAACGATATGGGGCCATTTAATAAAGCTATTGGTTTGCCTAATGAGGTATTTGCTTGTGAGGGATTTGCTTGATTTTATACTTTTTCGATACATTATGGTCTAAAACTCCCAAATTTCTGATTTTTAAGTTCCAAATGTGTTTTAAATAATTTAAAATTCAATTTTATTTTTGCCAAAACGTCAGAAAAGTCACGTTATCAGAAAACAGGCTTCTATTGGATGTGACCTCACAGCGCATGATTTGTGATTCGAAAGTGTTTTCGAGCCGAAACAAAAAACGAAATTTCAAAAATTTATACTAGGCTACGGAAATACTTGATGTAAACGTCATTCTTCATGGTTTTTTATCTACTCTTTTAATAAAATTTAATCTCAAAACGTGAGAATACCTCATTCTAAGTGAAAATAATAATTTTGCAATTTGCTTGAGGATTGGCCCTTATTGGGCCATTTTTAGTTTGTTATACCATAAAATTTTCCAAGGTTTAGATTTTCTTCTGTTTTAGTAGTCTCCTATGATAATTTTTAAAGGGATAATCATGAAAATTAAAAAACCGCATAAAATTCGATCAATTAAAATATTTTTTGATCCTTTTAAAAATAGATGACGTTTTTCTTTCTCTTTACCATATAAATAACAGATTAAAAATTCCGAATTACCAAAGAGAAAAACTGATTTTAATTATTACTTGGATTGACATTTTTTTGAATCAAAAATAAAAATTACATTTGTACTCGAGAAAAATGTTGCCAGTAGAGATATATCGATTACTGTAGAATTTTATCTTAGGAAACATGTATTTGCGAAAAGGTGCATTGGTTGTTTTATCCAGGGGTTTTTATATGTTTCAGCCTTATTTATTTTTAATATAAATATATATCATCGGAATTAGTCATTATTATCTGAAAAATAACCAGTATCGCTCAATAGTACCCTTGAATTTTAATCGAATGAATAAAACTCAAATTTATATTATTTTTTATGTACAAACCGGACCTTATTTTTAATGTTATAAATCAAAATTGATTATCAACTTCGGCTTTTTTTATGAAAATCCTGCTTATTATGGTTTGCATCTTCTATTTGTTACAAATTTAAAAGAAACAATTAAATAGTGGAAGAAACTTCATTCCAAACTTCAAAAAGGCATTCTTCAAAAAAACCTCATATATTCATAAGTCATAAAAACTTCAAAAAGGCATTCAATCAAATAAAATTAAGTATTCAGTTTATCATGAAATGTATTCTGAATGAAATTTTTCTTTGCAGGAAATGAAGGTCCAGTCTCTCTTCTTCGCTCTTCTGGTAAGTCTTTATTTTTCACATTAAAAAACGCTATTGACATAATCATGTGGTCATGGAGTTTAGTAAAATACGGGAAAAAAATAAGAATCGAAATAAGAATAGACAAATTTGAACCTAGTTACAGAAGAGGAATTCATTTCTTTTACCCAAGGCTTAAAATTAAGATTGGATAATCCTGTGGTTTACGAGATTAATTTCAGACGGACTCAAGGTATTAGAGTTTCTTGAAAAACAATTAAGCATACTTGACCTTAACCTTCTTATGAATTGAAAGAGATTTTTTTGCGGTTGAAATAAAATAACTTACGCTTTTTTAAAACTTAAGAGATCGGCTCTAAAATAGCACCAACTTGGCTAATATTAAAGACTTTCGCCAAAGTTAACTCTTTTCATAGGTTAAACAGCTGGTATTTAAGTAATAGCTTCCACTGTATTTGTGTCTGTGGTAAATTTCATACATACCCAGTCGTTATTAAGCATTCATAAATTTCTAGGATGAAATTTAGTTTAATTAGAACTCATTGAAAAAAGCTTTTATCTGGATGAAAGCTTGCACTACCTGGATTTTAGGCAAACAAAATAAAAAAAAGAATCTTATATTCATGGGAAAGACTTAAAGGAAGATCCTGATAGATAAGAGGTAGAGTGTTAGAGGGTATGCTGTCTCTGATTGCGATGGAAACAAACATAGTTTATTATGAAATAAAAATGGAATACTAAGATCTGAAAACTGAAATTTAAAATCATATATAAAAAAGCTCATTGTGTGTTCCAAATAGATAAAGTACAAATATCGTAAATTATTTTATGAATTTATTTCTTATGTTTTAAAAGAAATAACTGTTTCTCTGACCTTTTATAGGTAAATTCTTTCGAAAATTTATAAAATGTTTTAATTTTTCACTGGACCAGCTGATTTTTTTAATTTTTTTACAAACATACGCAAAAGTTTTCGAGGGCTTTTTGAGGCCTTTTCCATAAAAAAGTATTCTTTATATATTTCTTATTGAAATGTATAAGACCTGACGCGTCATATACCTTTTTCTGTTACCATTTTTTAAAAACTATTAATAGTTAGAGGTATAGTTTCGTGGGTACTTTTTGTAAACTCCATTCAAGGACGTGCAGAGTTTGGGTTTCGCACGTCGATCAGTCGATAGATTTACGTGAGATACTATACTAGACAGTAATATTTCTTGACCCTATAACGTCACTACGCGGGTAGAAAAACTGACAACAGAAAGCCTGGCGGAGTTTCAGTTCGCAAATAGTGAGAGAAAGCCGCTATATTACATAGGTTTAACAAACTAATCCCATTTCTAAATTGAAGTCATTAATTTCAATCAATATTCAGACAACGCGCTGGATAGGCTTACCATACGTCCGGGATTACCCCGGACAGTCCGGGGTTTTTAGAGCTGTCCGGAGAAATGTCCTGGGTCGCTAAATGTCCGGGGTTTCATACATTTAAGATTTGCCAGACTTTTTTATGAAAAAATCATGACCAAAATATTTAAAATTGCGTTTTTTTACGTTTTTAACGTCTTTATTACTTCAGAAATGTTACTTTCAGTGAATTTTGTGATAAAAATTAAGTCAATCAAACAATTTTTGAAAAAGTAATGTTAAATGGAAAAATAAAATTTGATGTTTTTGTTTAATGTTTATTAGTTTGAATCGTTTTTCTTAGTTTTTAATCTTTGGTAATTTGATATGGCACTTATAAAGAAATTTCAAAAATATGTCCTGGGTTGGCCCCGAGAAAATATGGTAAGCCTAGCGCTGGATAAGTAACGATGCATTCTAATACAAGTACTACTATACTTCACAGCAACGTTTCCTGAACCCAGTTCGTCACTACGCGAAAGGAGAAAGTTAGTAAACACAAAGCCTGTTAGGTTGATAGGAGGAATTTCAATACGCGAATTGTGATAAAAAGACACTATTTATAGATGGGTTTAATGAAATAATCATATTTTAAAATTGACGTTCTTTGTTTCACTCGAAATTCAGACACCGCCATGGTGGAACTACTTTGTTTGTTAGAGACGTACTAGGTTCAACTTAAGTTGCTGTCTACTATTCATTTAGAATTGGCGCTTGAGAGATAGTGCTTTCCCCCACGCTAGAAGCGTAACCATAGTTACGCTCTTCGAGCAGCCAATAGTAAGCCTTCTTCGTCACTTTGACGTGCACAGTTTCTATGGTTACCGATCGGTGGTGGGGGAAGGAAATATTTTCAAGCGCCAGTTTAAAATGAACAGAGTATATACATTAGGTAATGGGCACGCCGAGACTACGGCCCTAAATAAATTTTTTTTACATATTATGAAGATAGAATATATGTATACCCCAACTAAATTATCTAAAATTATCAGATATTTTAGTGGTGAGTTTGCTCGCCACAGTTTCTCACCATTGGCAAACCCGTTGATTACTGGCTAGCCAGCTACTCACCTCGCGAGTGATTCACCTGACCATTCCTTTCCGGCTGGCTGACCCTCGAGTATTCGGAAGAGCAAATGCTTCCGAGAAACGCAATCAAGTCCTATTACATGAGGTATATTCTTGTTGTTTATGATGCCTGTTTTGAGAAGACTCTCTTCTCTGCTTTCGTTTTTCATTGCTCCTAAGGGCATTGTTAAGCTGTTTTTCACAGCCGATGCAATGATGATGGATATCCTATGACACACGAGTCTTATATAACTGCATTCAAATAGTAGTCTTCATTGCTATGCCTAAAACTCTTTCTCTCAAAAATTTTAATGCATCCCTTCGATTTCGTCACATTGAGAGTAGGTACTGAACTAAAACCAAGATTGAAAGTTAGAGATCACCAGGCAAAAATAATCCAGGAGCTAAAACAGATGTGATGTCATTCAATCCAAAACAATGGTCTGGGAGCATCCATAAATTACGTGAGGTGTTTTTTCCAAAATCTGGACCCCCCCTCCCAACTTGGTGAGATTTAGTGAGATTTTTCTTGACCCCCCCTCCCCCCCACGTGAGATTTGCCTACAACTTTTAAAAATTATTTTCTAAAAATTATTTGCATTTTGTGCTTCATAGCACCTAATTAAGTTATAATTAAGTTAAAAAAAGTTGACGTGAGATTTTAATCGACCCCCCCTCCCCCCTTGGTGAGATTTGGTGAGATTTTTCCAAACCCCCCCCTTTTTTGACCTCACGTAATGGATGATCCCTCTTAAGATTCAAAATAATTGTCCATTTTTATTATAACAAACTAAATATTTTTAAATTTTATTCCGTAAACTAAATTAGTTTCCTTTTTAGTCCTTGTTATTTTTAATAGTTTCCTTTTCATTATAAAACTAATTTTACTACTTTGACTAAACACTTTTGAAACTGTTCGTGCAGATTTTTGATTTTAGAACCCTTTTATTGACAGGAAGAATGAAATTTTTTTCAGTTTTAAAAAATGGGGGAATGGAGACACCTCTCGCTAATGCCATGATTTTCTATTCATAAATATATTATCTTTAAAGTAGGAGTTTATAATGTTCATAAAATATTAATTCATATATGTAAATAACCATCTTTTTTAAATCATTTGAGAATCATCACATTATAGACTTTGAAATCTTTATAATTTTCTATACCTGTACCTGCACCCTTCACTTACACATTGAATAATAAATTTGTTATTAAACCTTAATTATTCTATATTACTACAGTCAGCTCATTTAGAATTGGCGACTGAAACAGGATCAAAAACGCTTAATAACGCCTACTAACGCTTCACGCAACTTCAGTGACTTATACAGTATTTTAACTTAATTCTGTTTACTCTACCTTGTTGTGGCACAAGAAAAGCCGATGATAATTGAATCGTCAGTTTTAAAAAGGGAATTCCAAAAATGACAAATTGACTTTTTTGAGCTCAAAAAAATCTCCAAGCTTTTCTCTACAAGTGAGTAGAAGGAGAGGAAATATACCCCCTATATAAGGAGATATAGACCCTTGAAATTTCGAAATCAATGCTCATTCACTGTATTTTTTTAAATTGAATTTTAAATTGAAGTTAATTTCTCTTGCTTTTCTTTTTATTTGTGCTGTAAACCCTATTGGAAAAAGTTCACAAAACCAGTATCAAAATCATACTGGAACCAGTAAAAATGATACTGGAACCAGTAAAACCATACTGGAAATTCAAAACCAGTATGAAAATCATACTAGAAATTTAATACCAGTATAAAAATCTTACTGGTAATTCTGAAACCAGTATTAAACCATACCAGAAATGTTCATACTGGTTTTCAAATATACTGGAAATTTTGAAACCAGTATTGAACCATACTAGAAATGTTCATACTAGTTTTCAAATATACTGGAAATTTTGAAACCAGTATTAAACCATACTAGAAATGTTCATACTGGTTTTCATATATACTAGAAATTTTGAAACCAGTATTAAACCATACTAGTTTTCAAATATTCCGGAAAATTTGAAACCAGTATGAAAGCATACTGGTAATTTTAAATCTAGTCTAGAAACTAGAGTATGAAAGTCCATTGTAGATATATACAAATTTTTCAAACTTTCCTGGCAGCATTCCGACTTAAATAATTTCTAAAATTTAGATCTCAGAATATAGAAATAAGGCATTAAAATAGACAAATTACTTTTATTAAATGAAATAAAAGTATATAATGTGAAAACAGATTCAAATGTTTTTATGAAAAAGAAAATAAATTTAAAAAACTCCCTTGTCCTGCAATTGACAAATAAATATTTGAACTATGTTTAGATGCTTTTTATTTTGACTACCCAGTATCACAAAAATATTGGCCAACTGCGTGCGAATACTGGCCACTATCGTGTAATATCGGACATTGTAATAACGATATTGGCCAGTATTTGTTTGCATTATGACCCGAGAAAATTTATAATTTTTGAACTGGCAAAAATATTTTTTTTCAAAATATTTTTGGACTTAATATAATTTTATTTAACTTTTAGCAATCTTTTTTTAAGTAAAGTGTTATCTTTACTTTTCTTTAATTTCACTGTTCGCCCCCTCCCTTAAAAAATTAAGGGGTGAAATATCCTTCTATCTCTTTCAATATACAGGTTAACTTTAAATGATTTAAACTTTTAAAAAATACCTTTACAATTAAAAGTAATTTTTTAAAACTAACTCGGGTAGCACATTAACATCGGAACACATATTTTGGATGATATTATATAGCCTTTATGAAAACTACCCCCTCTTGAATACCGGCTGATACCGTCTAACATCGTAGAGCACTGATAGGTGTTGAATTTTCGGAATTCGTCTTTTCCGACATCTTTCGATGTTACCCGACATTCCTGTTGTAAAAAAAGGAAATTTGCTAAGATAATGTTGGAAAACTGGTATTATCCGGCATCAGATAATGATAATACAATCAAAGTCAGAGAAACAATATACTCGCTGATATTGGATGTCGTCTTAATTTTGGCGTAGATTATTAAAAATTTATTTAAAATAAGTTTAATTTGCAGTTATTATGCATGCTAAAAGGGTAATTATTGGTTTCATAAATTGAAGAAATTTTTTACTTGTCCTTGATCGATGGAATAAAAATTATGAATTTCAGCAAAGATGATTATTTACTATATTTGCAATTAAATAAAATAATATTGTGCTATCCACAGGTCCTGTAGTATATTTTTTACATTTTCTGGAGTAAAAATATAGCTATTTTTCGGAAATATTAAAAAATGTTTAAGGCTGGGATTAGAACCCGCGACCTGCCGCATGTCAAGCAAGCATTATACCACTGAGCCAGCGGGGATTCTGAACATGGAAAACTTGTTTAGATCTTAAATATGTCCTTCTTTGTGACGCATGCGCAAACCCAGACCTTGTAGGTATTGTGAATTTTCGTCAGCAGTGCCTGATGGCACATTAAGCCTAAATGTACTAACTTGGACGTTGAATAGCTCCGGATATATTGGAAGCCTAGCTAAGTGGTTTATATTTCCTGAAAGCATATAAAAAGCGGTTTCGAACAATACGTTTAACTAAGAGATGTTATAAAAATTGCGCAATCCAGAAAATTTATATTTTAGTTGTTCAAGACGATTTTTCACGGATTTCTCCCAAAATAATTGTCAAAGAGCTTATTAATAACCATATTCTTGAAGAACTCTTTGAATCTTGTTAGAAAGACTCCGTTTCTTCTGGAGAAAAGGAGTTAGGGGCGTTAAAAAGTGAAAATAAAAACGAGCATGCGGTTCTGAAATCTCTTAATATGGGTCCAATCCCTTAGTGTCATACATCATTCAATAGGAAATATTAAGGAGGTACACATACTAAAATTTCAGAACCCTATCTCTAAAATTAAGGACGTGACGCCCAATTAAAGTTTTCCAATAAAACCGGAAAAACTCCCGAAATAAGGAACCAATCCCCTTATACTTTATATATTCTTAATCTACTAAATTATGTGAACACGATGATGTAAAACACTTGGGGGTCAATTTATATTTTTACGCATTCCTCCATTTTCTCATAGCCCGAAAAACGTAATGGATTCCTATGAAGACAAGTCAATCACTTTTGTGTTCAAAAATTCCTGGATGACGCCAGAATGACCATGGCAACTCGAAATTCTAGAAAAAGCTTACCATATTACTCAACTACCATAATAAAAATTCAAAAAATTTCTAACTTATAATTAAATACCAATTATTAGGCTATTTTGGACTTGTGTTTTTTACTCAAAACTACGATTTTTTTACGACTCCGAAAAGCCCTTAAATGTTTAACAAATTGCATAAAAATTCGATATGAAGTGTATTTTACGGTCCTCTGTAAGAATATGTCAAAGAAAAAATTTTAAATTGCGTTTATTAGGTTTAAAACGACAAAAGAGTACTATTTCGACAGTGAAATACCTGCTGTAAATAATAATTGCAAATAGAAAATAAATGCATTCATTAATATAAATTAAATAAGAAATAATGACATAATTTGAACTATTTAATGAAGCTAAGTAAAAAAATAAAGCTGGGCAAGGGTAAATGGACGTAAAGTAAGAACAAGAGACACATGTCACAATCTCACCCCCGCACTGTATGGGCTGTATCGCTTTTATAGTGTACTTGTTCATGTTTATGTAACCACAGATTTTTGAAAATTTACTTTTAAAATTTCATCAGAATTCCTTTTTAATGCTTGATTGTATTTTTAGTGGAGTATAATTTTTATTTTATAAACTGGTTTGATTTGGAATTTATTAGATTTGACTTATGCGAATGGCAACACCAAATATGTTGTTTATTTTCATATTCTTTCAGCACCATGCTGTTGATATCCTTTCCTATTTTAAGTAAGTAAAATGGTATCTATCTTTAATTAAAATGTATAAAACATGTCGTTATTTCGACCCATTAATAAATTTTTATTAAGATTATAAAGTTCGGAACTTTAGCAGGGCCGGACTGGGAAAAAATTTCGGCCCGGGCATTTTAAGTCTGAACCGGCCCACTGCATATTTTTCATGGAAAATATAACTTCATAGAATTAAAAATTTCGGGGGGAAATCATGGTACTTCCCCAAGAAATTCTTTTGAAAACTGGCCCCTAAGAAATAGTCTAAGTAGATACGACTCAATATGGACTTCTAATTCTTTGTTGGTAAATTCAGTGGATAGAAAGAATTTCCACCTTGACGATCTTAATATTAAAATAAATTGTAAATAATGTAGCTCAAAATAGAAAGGGGGGTCTGGGGGTCCTCCCCCAGAAAAATTTTGGAAATTTTACTCTTAAAAGTACTGTTTTACCTCGTTTGGGTGACATCCGAAAAGATTCGCTCCTTTTATGCCATAGAATTTTTAAAGATGAAACCAGGAAAATTAGTTCATAAAAATATTTTATATAATATAATATGTTTTTGAGTCCAGTAATTTATGCCATCATTAATGAATTTAATTTCTGGTAAATTAATGGTTTGGTGGCCACACAAAAAGAAGTTGTGGGCCGCTAGTTGGAAATTCCTGCGGAGTACGGATTCATTTTTACAGGATCTTTTTCGTAAAATATTTTGGTTGTAGGCGGCCCACAAACGGCCCTCGATGAGTAACGGCCCACCGGGCATTTGCCCAGATGCCCGCATGGCCAGTCCGAGCTTGAACTTTAGGATAAGCCGGGCTGTTGTGAGATAGGGAGGGACATAGCGGCCGGCTAATCCTTAAGTATCTTAGTTTATTTGATACATTTGTTTCTTGTATTCTTCCTTTCGGCACAGCTGGGATATACGTCTGCCAGCCGCCATGTTTACTCACAGCGCTCAAATTAGATCTATATTGGCTCAAATTAGATCTATAATGTTGTGGCATCATTTGAGCTGTGGGTAAACATGGCGGCTGGCAGACGTATATCCCAGCTGTGCCAAAATAATCACTACTACTTGAAAAATATCATTGAATTTATCACCCTACCTGGCTCAATTCGGATATTATTAACAATGCCCAGTTTATCATATTGGGGAAAGTTAATGTAATACATTATTTTACTTTCTGTAAGATTAACGGCTAATCTGAATTACATTTAATCTAACTAATAACTAAAAAAAAAGCATTCTCTTAAAAGTGATATATCCAGTTATGTTACCATTACTTTTTTTCAACTTCCAATGAAACACACAATTTCCAATATAGCACATGTTTCGCACAGCTACATAACATACCTGTTATAGTGTATGTATGCCATTCATGGCTTATTAGGGGACATCCAAAAATTACGTGAGGTCAAAAAAAGGGAGGAGGGGTTTGGAAAAATCTTCCCAAGGGGGGAGGGGGGTCGATTAAAATTCCACGTCAACTATTTAAGTTAGAAATTAAACGATTTTTTTAAGTATGAGAAAGGAATAATACCGACAGATAAGATACTGTGGTAATTTTTAGGTGGAATAATGTCCTTTTCCCCTACATCATTAATAATAAAAAAGTTTTAGGTGCTGTGAAGCACAAAAGCAAAAGAATTAGATAGAAAATATTTTTAAAGGTTGTAGGTAAATCTCACGTTGGGGGAGGGCGGACCTGGAAAAAGTGCCCGAACCTACGAACCTGGTTCGGGGGAAGCCCCTGCCAGCTCCATAGAAACAATACATAAGGTTTGGGGAAATTTTGTTAGGTTCGGGGGAAGGTGACAACTTTTTCCAGGTCCGGGGGAGGGGGGTCCAGCTAAATCTCACTAAGGGGGAAGGGGAGACCAGATTATGGAAAAAAACAACACCTCACGTAATCCAGATTTTGGAAAAAACTCCTCACGTAATCAGGTATCATTAATAATGCCTGATCTATCACATTGCCCGTAACATATATTTATCGTTGCTGTGAAAACAAATCGGCATATCTGCAAAATGCATATTAATTATGCTAGAGCACTTTTAAGTTTTCCCATGTGATACTTCAGATAATAATAAAAATGTGCTATTGTGAGATAATTCAGTTTTACTTAGATGATGGATATCTTTCCACCTTGAAGGTTATGAAGCGACTGGTGTATTGCACAGTAGATCATAGATCTGTAGCTTCTGATAAACAAAATGGCTATTCCCGATTACATGCACATCTGTCCAACACGATCTGATGGAGTTTTATTCAAGTATATGACATGCCAGTTTGACATAAAAATATACGAGAAAAAAAATAAATTTTTGACACTAACAACTCAAAAACTCAATTTTGCAGATAAATGCCGGTATGATTTCACAGCGACAATATATATGTATGCCTTATGTAACATTAATAAGTGAAATATTGTTTTTGCAGTTCAACACGGTGCTGGAGCTAAGCCCTTAAAAGCGAAATTAGAAGAGAAAATTTTTTTACTGCACCTGGCTCAGATAGGTAAAAACCATTTTAGCCCTCCTGGGGGTTAAAATAAAAGCATTGTCATCCATATTAAAGTTTGTGTTATAGCTTGAGAGTGTTGTCAAGTAATTTTACGTACGTAGGGTTAAAATAATTTTTAAAATCCAGATTATAAGATAATGCGATAGTGCATTTACTTAAATTACAATATATGTAAAAATGTGTATCTGAAAATGAGTTTAAAAGTAATTTAGCACCAATTTTTTCTCTGGACTTCAATAAGAATTTTCAAAATTTATTGGTTTGGTTGGCAAAATAAAATGCTTTCATTAAAAGAGTGACCATGTAAAAATTTTTGGTAATCTTCCAGAATATCCGCGAATAAAGCCGCCAATAATGATGCAACCAGCGACAAACGGAAGGTCATGTGTGAGCTGTCGCCAAAAAAAAAAAAAGAACAGATGATTGATTAAGTGAAAAGTAAGTAATATTTGTCCTAATTGTTTGTAAACTAAAGGGTATTTTTGGGTTTTTAATGTGGCTAATATTAATATTTAGCAGAGTCAGAAGAAACAGGTTTAAAACAAAACTTTTTTTTTGGCTTTTAAACCGGTTTTTATAAACACTTCCTACCCCCATAAATATAACTACTTAGTGTTTTCTGTTATGAATCCATTGAATTAATTGTTTATCAATTCATCTATAAACAAAGTTACTTAACTAATTTATTATTTAAAATTAATTTAAAAAAAGTTAAAATTATATATAACCCAGGTTTTTATTGCTGCATAAAAAACCCACTGGTTTTTATAGCATGGAAAAAAGTGTTTATTTGTACATTTTTGATAAGATTTTTATTTATTTATAAATAAAAACCAACTGGGGTTTTTATAATGGATTCAAATATCTGGGGGTTTTATAATGCATATATTTAAATATTTGATGCTTTAAATATATTGTTCTTAATGAATTAAAACAAACATACAGGACAATTCCATTTTTTTACAATTCAGCCTCCCTGTCTTAATTACAAGATTCGTAATCATTAAATTAACTTTTGTCCTTTACCTGCAGGCCTACATCCTACATACTCAGGCATCAATATAGCTTCTAAAGACGAGTGCCTGATCTGCTATCATCAAAGAGCCTGAAGGCCAGACTGATAAAGTTAAAAAGTAAGTAACATTTTTCTTAAGTGTTTGTAAAATATATTGGGGAGAGTAAGGATGAACGGGACAGCTCAATTTTTTATACCTTAACTTCACTTTAAATTTTTGTTATTTCAGCCATAAGATAGTACCTAGCCTATTCAATAAATTGTGTTCATTAACATCAGCTTCTATTTTTGTATAAATTAGACTACTAGATGTGTTTTTCCATACCTAAAGTAACTTGTTGTTTTACTTCATAATTATTGAAAAACAATTTAACTTAAGCTAAAAAATTTTCCGTGTGTTGAAAGAGTTACTTATATTAGTATAATTTAAAATTTAAATGGAGAAAGTCCATGGATTTTTTTCCTTGTCTAGATTTGTTTTTTTTTAAATAAGTGGGTATGGGGATGAATGGGACAGTTCCATCATCACTTTATTTCCTGTTTTCAAAATTTTCCATCAATAGCTTGCTATAATCAACTCATTTAAGTAATTTCTGAATAAGTAACTAAAATAGGGTGCAAAAATCTATGTGTGAATATGCTAAGTCTTAATGAGCAATTACTTGCAACTTTCATCATGTGTTATGATTAAACCATTATTACAACAAGTTAGGTTTTTATGATCAATTTTTATGAAAAGTTCCTTCCTAGTGCAATATTATATTTGTTATTATGTAAATTTCTGAACTTTTTTAAACTGTCCCATTCATCCCCACCACGGGGATGAATGGGACAAAATACATGCATTCATAAAAACTTTGAGTTTAAACCAGCGGTTCCCAAAGTGGTCCATATGGACCCCCAGTGGTCCACAGCAACTTCCAGGGGGTCCACGGACATGAAAATGAAAATTGGGGGTCCACAGCAACTTCTAGGGAGTCCACAGCGACTTTCAGAAGTTCACAGGGAAAATTTCATTAAAATGGAAAACTTTGATAAGTTTCAAAAATGTTTTCTTTTTTATAATCAAATTTTAGTTATATGAAAACTTGTTATCATTGAATCCTCGCAACGTGACAGGGGCGATGGAATCCTTGCTCTTATCACGGTGGAGATCCCCCGACCAGCCTCGCATAATTCCTTTTCATAAATTAAAACTAAATTTCAGTAATGTATGATTTTACTTCTTTTCATAGTTGAACTTAATTAAACATTGTTTAACATTTCAAAAATTAACTGTAATTATTTCTGAAATTTTATGATTTGGTGAATGAATAACTCACTCATAAGCCATTAACTTTGACAAACTTGCGACCAAAACATATAAAATTTAAAAGTTTTTGTGTCTTGAAATGTAGAGATATTAAAAGTTAAGATTTGTTTTTATTTCAAACTTTTTGAATGTTTGATTGCTATAATTTCCTTAAAAATATGGTGTAACCATGTGAAGGCAAAAATTAAAAACAGTTTTTTTAAATATGTAAAAATGTGAAATCAAATGCTTATTGATGCAAGTAAAAAACACTTGGAAAAAATTTACAAAACTTATGCGCGGTTTAGAAATTTATATCAAAAACAAGATTTTTAGCTACTTTTTGAATGGTCCCTAAAACAGGGGGTCCACAGGGTACGAAAAATGTCGTCAGGGGGTCCATGGGCCAAAAAAGTTTGGGAACCCCTGGTTTAAACGATGGCTAAATGATTGAATACATGCATTTATAATGTAAGATAGTTCAATTATTCAATTGTGATTTAAGAGTTCAATTATTGGTGATCAGGGTGTTTTTAAATAGTGTAAAACAGGTTATTTTCTTAAATATTTCACTTAGACACATACTTCCAAGTACAAATTTTCATTTTGTGAGTTATTTTTGCTACAAACTAGTATTTGATAACATAACTTTTTCAACTTTCAACCTTATATTTTAATATTTTATCTTTAATGCAGATTCATCATTAAAAAATCTAGTATCTATAAGCTCTTATTTTAGTTTATTACAAAAACTATGCTGTTAGTGTTTGCTTTTAAATTATAAGGACAAAAAATTGCACTGCTCTTTTTAAACTCATTGAAGACATATAAATTAATCTGTAAAATTCTATACTTGTTATATGTTCTTCAAGTTCTCTCCAGCAAGTAACATTAGACTCATTTTAATGTTTTTTTCTTCTTTTAGATGGATTGAGATATTTTTTGAAAGATTATCAGGGGATGAAGGATGAAAAACTTTTGTCAGCCTCCTCTTCCGTTGCTGTAAATAAGATGCTTTCTGATAAGATAAACCTCCAAGAAAGAACGCATCTTCAGCACCACAATAGTTATTTAATCAAGATTTTTTTGTATATATATTACTTAAATTTTCTTTTTATTTATTAAATTTAATCAAGATTTGCAATATGATGTGATATATTGATACTTTCCAATAATTTATACATTAACAAAGTTTTTTTGTAAAACCACAACAAACAGTTTTTTACAGTAATTGTTTGACATCTTGCTTTGTATACTGGTACTAGTACCATACACTGGTATACCAGTATATACTGGTACCAGTATACACTGGTATACCAGTATGTACTGGTACTTCTTGGTATACCAGTATATACTGGTACCAGTACCATATACTGGTACACCAGTACATACTGGTACCAGTACCATATACTGGTACACCAGTACATACTGGTATACCAGTGTATGGTACTGGTACCAGTATATACTGGTATACCAGTATATGGTACTGGTACCAGTATATACTGGTACCAGTACATACTGGTGTACCAATACCATATATTGGTATACCAGTATAGGGTACTGGTACCAGTATATACTGTTAATATGATGTGATGATATATTGATACTTTCCATTTATTTATTACAAATCAAGGTTTTTTTTGTGAAACAACAGTTTTTTACAGTAATTGTTTTCTTGTATAAACCTGTGTTTCATAAATGAACATAATTGATTTCACTCCAGTATATACTGGGACAAATTTAAACCAGCTTATAAAATACCAAATCCAGTATCATACTGGGTTCCGTTATATACTGGATCCGGCATCATACCAGATCCAGTATATATCGGAACCAGTTTATACCGGGTTATGAAACACCAAAACTGGTATCATTCTGCATCCTGTATATACTAGAACCAGTATAATACCGGGTTATGGAACACCGGGACCAGTATGATACCAGAACCAGTATAATACTGGTTCTGGTATCATACTGGACCCAGTATATACCATAACCAGTATAATACCGGGTTATGGAACACCGGGACCAGTATGATACCAGAACCAGTATAATACCGGGTTATGGAACACCGGGACCAGTATGATACCAGAACCAGTATAATACCGGGTTATGGAACACCGGGACCAGTATGATACCAGAACCAGTATTATACTGGTTCTGGTATCATACTGGTCCCGGTGTTCCATAACCCGGTTTATTTTTTCCGGTAAGGAAATTTTTTTTCCAATAGGGAACTGAGCCAAAGACAAAATTTGCTTTTAATTTAAAAGTATTAAATTTTATAATACACTAGCTGATATGCCCGGCCTTGCACGGGTGAAGAGTATAAATTTATTATTTGAGGCCTTTGCTATCAAAACCAGCTCATTCCATATTTTTCTGAAATCCACTTTTTTGCATATTTTGAAAGTTTAGAGGGTCCTTCATAACCTGGCGAAGGGATATAGCTCACCACTTCACAACTTAATTGAACAAAAAAAAACTGAAAAAAGTATGAAAAATCGTGTTTTTGCATCAAAGTCAGCTCGTTCTAACCTAATTAGCGTAATTATGCCCAAGGTAATGCAACTGAAAGGAAAAAGAAAAACTAATCGAATTCTACTTACAGTTAAAAATTTTAAAAACATATTTAGCTTTAGAACTGTGGACGTGAGAAGTTTTTTGTCTCTCCAGTAAATTTTCCAAAAATGGAATAAGCTGGTTTTGATAGCAAACGCCTCATTTTTAAGTTTTCCCAAATACATTACTAATTTTAGATAATCAGCATTTACCAATCATCCCGGTATCCTAGGCGTCTTTTTCATACTCCAGTGTTCCCGGTAACTTTTCCTATCCCGGTGTTTTTAGTAATTTTTCTTATCCCAGTGTTCCCAGATGGATTAAAATTCCTTCAGTTCTCAAGCAATATAATTTTTGAATGATTTCCACTTTTACATGGGAAAAATTAATCTAAAAAGTATTTAAAATTGCTTAGATCCCTTGATTAATCATATCTTCAGGAATTAAGGTTTTCGGTAAAATTATTCAATAACTAAAGCTTATTCCATTTTGAAAATTAAGAAAAAAAATCAATCTTTTCTAGTTGAAAGGGAGTTTTAACAGTTTTTTTGTTTGTTAACCAACTTTCTTAAAAGCTAAAATATTATCACCTTTTGATTTTACATCCTCGTTTCCATGGAGACTATTTTAACAACATGATAATCCATAAAATCTTTTTAAAATATAAAAATTAGATAAACTCTCAAATAAAAATATGTTAAACTATACTTAAAACTTTTAAATATAATTGTAATATATTTTTAAATAGACTTGTACCTAGTGTTTCAAATAAAAACTTGTTGTTTAGCATTAAATTTCCTTTGTAACAATGGAGTAAACAGATCTCTTCTTGAGGAGAAATAAAGCTATTTCAGCAAAATGACCATAAAAAGGGTCAAAAGAGGGTCAAGGGGTCATTAAAATTTTCGAAACATAGCCTATGTTTTTTCTGGAGTTTTTTTACGTAGGTATACCAAGTTTGGTGCAGATCGGAAGGAAACTGTGGATTTGTATAAAAGACAAACACATATACCCACACTTGATTTTATTATATTAGATGGAATGTTTGACTCCATTCATAACCACTTACTCCATTGATAATTGCCTTAATGACTCAGTTTCACTATAATTTTGAATTTTATTTGCCGTAATCTTTTTATTTTTCTCTTTTGCGCTGTCAACTATCAAAAAAGGATTTTTAAGGTTTTTTGACAGTTAAAATTCCATAAGATTAAAAAAGTCCAACAACTTTTTTCAGCTTTAAAATATTTTTTAATGTACTTATATCTTTTCGATGACTGCACTGTTTTTTAAATCAGTTCCTGAATTTCCAATAAAAACTTGGTGGTCATACAACAAAAATTCCATTACTTATACAGTTTTTTTCCCGATTTTCTCAAAACTTGGTATTTGACTTATTTCCTTCTTCAAACAGACGATTTAATTACAATAGTAACTGCTTCTAATACATTACGTCTCTCTGGCCAATTCTAAATGAACAGACTATAGCTAGGTTTTCCATACTTATTTGGGAAAAGAAATGCATCAATTAAATTTTAAGGAATCAACTCAATTTTAAGGAAACTAAAATATTTTAATTTTTTTAAATATACTTAAGTTTTGTCATTTTGACAGAATTGCAGATTACAGTAAGCCTTGACATGACACTTCTAAATCTTCCTTAAAATATTTATTCACTTTATGTAATTTTTTTTCAAACTCCTAGAATACATTCTTTCTTAAATCAGTGCTTCTCAAACTTTCAATATTGGCCAACCTATTTTCAATCGTAATTTTCGTCGCCCTCCCTTTCATATAGCAACAATGTATGCAAAAAGCAATATTATTTTTTGACGCTACCTGAAGAAAACCGGTTAGGCACCGCTGTCCAAGAGGAATGAGGGTTCTGGGGAAAATAACTTAAAATTTTAAAATTTCAGTGTGTTAAAAGTTGGGTTTGAATTTAATGATCACAAATAATTGCCAAAATCAGCTTTAATGATTATATTTTGAGTCAAATCGTAAAAATCTGGTGTGAGGCACACTCTTGATCGGATTTTGAGTTTTGCTGGTTTCGATCAAAAGTAATAGTAGTTACTTTTGAGCGATACAATTTCACTCTGATAATAATTACGATTCGCAGTGAAAAATATTTCGATCAAAAAAATAAAACTCAGACAACACCAAAATATCCCATGCCGAAACCGCCAATTAAGTTTTTCGAGGATAAACGTTCTCTTTAGCACTTTTTTTTTTAGCAGAAATAGATGTCCATTCATTGTTTTTTAGATTAAATTTTAAAAAATCTTTCCGATATTACCCTTTGTTCTGCATACTGAAACTGCATACTGAAATTTACTTGCAATATAATACTATCTTAACCTTTTTCATATCCAGTGAATACTTGACTCCATTGATACTGCCTTAATGATTCAGTTTCATAATAATAATTTTTAATTTTATTTGTCTCTGTGTTTCCATTTTTCATTTTTGTACTGTGAACTAAGAAAATATAGTATAGTTTAATCGTCCAATAAAGTGGTTTTTAAGATATTTTGCCGCTTAATATCCCCTCATAAGGTTGAAAAAGATAACATGTCCATCAACTTTTTTTAATTGGAAAATATTTTTGAATAAACCTTTAATATTTTTAACATTTTAGATGGTTATTCTGTACCTTTAAAAGGCTTCCTAATTTCCACTACAAATTTAAATTCAATAACCTTTAGAGTTTTTTTCCGATTTTCACAAAATTTGGTTTTTGGAGTTAATCCTTTTTCAAACAGACGATTCAACTATCAATTTTATCCTCAGTTTCAAAGCAGCAGAAAAGGGTTATCCCAGATCAGTCGGGCAGGGTGTTTCTCCTCATATTGACCGAAGTATCTCCCTTTTTCAACAGCGGTTAAGGGGTCAACTCGCGCCAGGGATTCGTCCCATTACAACATCAATTCCACCAAAATAAAAACAGTTTAAGCGATATTTCCCGGGAGAGAGACCGCTTATGCTAACACAGCGGGGTGACTCGTAGCAGACGAATTCATTCCTAGGTAACGTAGTTGGGGGTTTGGCTAAGGAATGAGAGGTTAAACGTTCAAAGGGGCATGGCGGGGAAACTAATGGGTGTTTATTTGGTGCTTCTTGGAAGGAAATTAATGATTAAACACTTTTTAATTGATGAAACTACTGGATTTAACATAGTTTAATTAATGAACGAGGGAGGGGAATGGATATGTACAAACAAAATAAGAAGGTGGGTGGGTTACTGTAAGTAGGTTGACGGAAGGTATATTTTTTAAACAAAAATAAACTTCATTTTGCGTTTGTATTACAGCACATCTAAATGTTAGAAGAAAACACATATTTGTTACGGTTCCTTGGGGAATACCCGTCCAGTGAACTAGGAAATGTAATACTTTTATAAATACAGATTGTGATAAGACAACATAATTCAACACTATAATCCAAATAATACAAAAGTAACATAGAACTTCAAAAATAGAATGAAAAACAAAAGTATGAAAAAAAAAATACTAATAATAATAATAATAATAATTATAATAATAATAATAATAATAATAATAATAATAATAATAATAATAATAATAATAATAATAATAATAATAATAATAACATTAAAATATTTAAAAAGGAGTTGGTACAGCAAATAGAAAAATACAAGGTCTTCTCTTGCTCTCTGGAACACTTTAAAATACGCTGCGAAAACCTCACTCACGTCCTCAATAAAATAAAGTATCGCAAATACTGTGCGACTGTTTGTGTTATGATTTGAAAATAACCTACTTGTTTTTGGTCAAAAAGAAGGGTCACTTAATATTGTATCAAAAATGAATGGCTAGAATGACCAAATTTTGAGCCAGGCACCAGGAATGTGATTCGAAACAGCTTAGTTATGCAAAGTTCGCTACGAGTTAGCTACGCTACAAAATTAACTTAGCATCTTAGTTATTATTTTTACACCCTCTTCATATAAAATTAGGTGAAATAAACTTAGCCAGATTTTTCGCGAGAATTCCTTTTTAAATATTATTTTAGAAAAATTATCGATATCTGACGTGATGGAGGAAAGGGACGTCATTTTCGAAATCAGCTTACTAAATAACATGAATATCACCTAAAACATCTTTTGTATTTTTAAAAACTTTAATTTCTCAGGCCTGTGTAATTAGTTATACAGGGTGACTCAAAAGGTCGGTGCCAAACTTTACAAGCAGAACTTTTGAAACAACCTGTAGAAAGAGATTTAACATTAGCTTACTCCAGTAAAATTTTCAAACAAGAAGAAAATCCGAATTGAATAACAAAATAAAATTTCCTATTACCCGTCCATATAACCGCGGATTGACCGACTCTCTTCCCCCAACTCTGACAACAATCCTCCTTAAGCCACCGCGCGTTCCTTACAGAATCTTTCACTTATTGAGTAATCGATTTAGAGTAAAAACCAAATTGCCGATAATAGAATATCCATTCAATAAAAAAACACGCGAGTCTTCATCAGGTCGAAAGTGGTTTGCCCCAGGCCTTTTCGGAAAGTGCGGCCGATGTTTTCGAATTCCTCTCCGGTTGAGTGCCACACGCGACCGATTTCGAATGGTCGCGTCACACCCCCAGCCCCCGATCTGAAGAAACGGATCGAACACCGTCTTTTGGCAGGGCACCCAGGGGTGAAATTGCAGCCTTGATCCTCACAATTGCGCCGGTTACATCCGGGTTGGAGGAGTATGCTGCACACCTCATCGTCTGGAATGCAGACGAACCGAGTTTTTAGGTTTTAAACCTTGCAAAAAAGTTTTTACATTTTTTTAGTAAAGACCTTGTTAAATATTTGGGGTTAATCCAGGGTCATAACCATTTTACCCTAAGGTGAACTATGACTGGACATTGCTTTCAAGCCGAAATTAACCTACTTGTAATTAAAATATTATAATTAAACTTGGATGGAAATGTTCGGAAAGAATGCAATGCCAAGATCCAATAGAAAGAAATTATGAAAATAATAGTTTTTATGCCACAAAATATAAGATGTGAAATTAGCTAAGTGTCCCATTTCCCCCCACTCCATCTTATTGAATGCATGCCCCAGTGCGCCTCTAAATTTTGTTCTACCCTCCTTAAGCCTTTCTAAATTTCTATTCCTCCGAATGTATGTAGATTTAAGATGGTGGGGGTTTGACCCTTAATTTGTTGTTAACATTAATTCCATGTATGCATGCATCAGAGATTAAATATATGAGATCCTTTTTGAAAAATGGTAGGATTCATACCTTGGGGATAAAATGTTTACCATTTTGTCGATAAAACTAAGTTCCTTGATAGGAAATTGGCTCTATGGGTACTCTTCCATAGTTGTTTTTAAATGTGACTCTTAAAACAGACACGATTAAAAAATCAGTAGATTCTCGTTCATTTTTTATTGAGATTTAAAACTCAGTAAAATGCATACTTGACATAATAATGACAAGAAAATTCATGATACAATTACGATTAAAATTTTTAAATACGAATGAAACATGTAGATCAAGAATAAATCATAGTTTATAACGTTTAAAACAAGAGATTAGTTTGAACTATAACTCCAAAACACTCCTTTTTTAGTAATAATGGAAGATAATTTTGAATCATTAGAAATTGTCTTTGGAAAACGCCCAAAACTTGTCATTGGCCTCATAGTTTATCAAATATTCTCTACCTAAAGTCCAATGTTAATAACCACTGGTCTGTGCTGTTTATTTAACTGTAACTGCTATATTTTTTGCCCAACAAATTATTCAAGAAAATTACCATTCTGGTTATTTGCATTGGTCGATTTACACTGAATTCCACTCTCTATCATGGATATCAATTCTAAAGAGGTATCATAAACATAAATGACTTGGAGATGAAAAAACACTTCATTAAGTACAGGATGTATTAACTTAATGCAACTTGACATCATGACACTATTCCCAGCTCCATTATCATCTTATTTTTAAAAAAACTCCATTTCAAGAAAAGTGATTTTTTTCCGTTTGGGATTTTGTAGATTTATTTCTTCTGCTGATTTGATAGAGGTATTTTAGGAAAAAAAAACTTGCGTTACGACGACGCAAGGAAAGGACATTGAAAATGAAAGTGTGTGTTTGGACCCGAATGTATGATGATGGGTTGATTGAATAAATTGAAAGAGATATAAAACTTAGGCAATACATATCCCAAGCAGCACAAGATTCTCCAATTATTGTCATGTATATGGTCTAATTTCCTTTACTTCTCTATGTAGTTACGTAAACTTAACATATTTTGTATGAGCTGTTCTACTATGGATGATACTGTATTGCGTATTATGATGAAGAAAAAAGAGAAAGTGCGAATTTCTATTTGGTTAACAGAAATCCTTTGTTTTTTACCAATAATACATGTTCATTAATTATCGAAATTCATTTTTTTGCTCTCAAAGGGACTTTCGTTGCTTTTTGGAAGAGTGCTGTTCATAAATTGTATATTTACTATGTAGATTTTTTTGAAGAGCTTTGAAGGAGTTTTACGCACTGTATGGCATTTTTTACGTGTGTTATCATAACTGAAAGTCAAACATTTTATCGTGTCTAAAACACAAATTGAATGGCCAGTTTGTAAAAGGGAATAAGTACAAAACACAAGTTTTGAGAAAATCTAAAAAAAAACCTGTTTAAAAAGCTGTTTAAGTAATGGAGTTTTCATTGCACAACCACCAAATTGTTACTTGAAATTCAGGACCCTATTGAGAAAACAGATTAATTATAGAAAATAATATAAGCTCATTAAAAAAATTTTTATAGTTGAAAAAAGTTGACAGACTTATTCTCTTTTTCAACCTTAACCTTCCTACCCTCTTGAAAAAATAGTCACATATTCCCCTCGTGGGGTCTCTGAGGACCCCATGCGTAAAACATACCTATGACTCTAATAAAGGTTAAAAATTCCTTAAATGGAGAAGAATTGTCATTTTTTATTTCTAGAAAGATGCTTCAGATTAATTTATCCAATTTTTTTGGTATTTTTCTCATTTTTTTCGTCTTATTACGGCTTAATTGGGTTTCTTTTGATACACGTTTTTTATAACATCTGGACCTTCAAACAAGAATTAAATTACAGAAATGAACTACATTGAAGTTGTTTTACTTAAAATATTTATAATCACACTGTTTAAAGCATACTAGTTGATATACCCGGTCTTGCACGGGTAGAATTTAGTAGTTTATTTTAAACGATTTATGAAGCTGCATATATTCTCTATTCTGCATTATCAGCTACCTGTCACCCCAGATTAATTTATTTAGTATTATGAAACATGTAAAGTTTGGATTCTTCTTTTTAAAATTGAAATAATACAAAAAAAATGATCGGTTCAGATTTCTTAGTGAAATCAGAATCTCGCTTGCTTATGTAAGTTTTAACATAAAATTGGTTTTTTCTTGATAATTCTTCGAAATCACATTCTGGACTTCCGTAAACACTCATAAATATTTGAAAGCATTCTTATTTTTCAAAGAAGACTGAATATAAAAACCTATTTACAATCAACCATGAATTTATATTGTTTTTGTAAAGAATGTGTTCAACAGGAAGTAATGGCGACAGTTGTCTGAGTTTTTTTTGCTGCAACTGTTAGATACTCAAAAGATTTCTATAAATAGCATATTTTTCTTAGAATGTGAATAAAAAATTTAAGAAATAGCGAGTGATTCAATGTATTTAGCCGCATCTTCTTTTTGTAAAAAAAATGACAATTTCTACGAAAATATCTTTCTAATATTTCTCCAAACGTTCTAAACAAACATGCAAACCTTTTTTTTATCTATAATACAAAAAAAAAATAAAATACTAAACTTTATTTGATACTGTTTTACCGCCATTCATGGCTGGGGTCTCAGAAGACCCCAGAGGGGGAATATGTGACTATTTCTCCCAAGACACTTAAAAATGGAATAATAACTCCAAAATTTTTACCCATTGTAAAACTTAGCGTAATTAAGGAATAGTAGCATCGGAAATTGTCAAAACAAAAATGCATGGGAGATATCAAGCGTCAAAGTGCGTCTGGGGTCGAAAAAGACCCCAAAGGGGTAGGAAGGTTATGAAATTTCAACTGCAGGAAAATCTTTAAAACAACTTAAATTGACTTTCGTTCACAGCATAAAAGTGAGAAATAGAAAGACTAAGACATATACAATTCAAAATTATCATGCAACCTAGTATGGAGCACAAAAAATTTGAAAAAAACACAAATTAACTTTAATTCTAAAATAAATTCCAAAAATACAATGAATGATGGACATCCATTTCGCAAATTCAAGGAGATATAACTGCCTATAGAGGATAGTTATTTTCGGCTTTCCACTCACGTGTAGAACAAAGTTATTTTTGAGCACAAATAGTCAATTTATAATTTTTTGGACTTATTACCTTTTTCAAACTGGAGTTTCAATTCAAATAGCATCAAAACATATCGTTCCTACCTCGCTAAAAACGCCAATCTATCTTTTCGAGGATATGCGTTCTTCTCGGAATTTTTCAGAATAATAAATTTATCTCCCCATTGACGATAATTCGTGATTTTTATTCCGTAGAACGAAAAATGCTAACAGATAATCATCATTAAAATGTCGATCACCAGTAATGTTAACGCGACGGGAGTTTTTCTTTTCTTATCCCTCAACGATGATACATGTGTGATTAAAAACGTTGTCTGTTTTTTAAAAGTGACGAATAAAAATTACTAATATGATTTTGAGTGTTTTCTTTCGCCACCGTAATTTTCGATTTCAATCCCTGCTAAAAAGTTTATGGAGCAAAATATAATATGCGATCGTTCTAAGATGGCTAAACAGAAATCACTAGGACTAAATAGGCACACTAATGTATATGCGCAGCGAACAACATATCCAGGTGCTGGGAATAAGGCGCCTCCGGCGCCAGGTGTCTCACCAACAAAAGTTTAGTTTAGTATAATATGCTACTCAGATATAATGCTCATAGATAGTAATTAAAATTAAAATCACCGGTAGAGTAATAATGAGGAAGTTGCATGATTTTTTTTATTTTTTTAATCGATTCCTCTTGCAAAAATAAGCAACTACCCAAAATTTGAGGCCGATCGAGAAATTTTTTGATTGCTAAAAAAATTAACAAAAATCCCATTTTTAAAAGTGCGCGAAAACGCCAAGAGTTTGGATGTGACGTCATCTTATACTAAACATTTTTGTAAAGCAATGGAGTTGATGGTATCATTGTTGACGTCATCTTATAGTTTTAACAATAAACGTTTTCAGTCACGTGTTTTTTTCTCGACTTTTATATTAAAATATTTAATTACCTGTACATTTTTTTGAAAAACTGACTAGATATTTCATTTTACCATACAGAAAACAATACGGAACACTTGTTTAATTTTGAAAATCTGACACATGCAACTTCCTTATTACGTCGCGAGTTATTTTTCTGATCACCAAACGATGATCCGTTCTTGATGAAAAACGCTGCCCGACTCTAAAAAATCACAAACACCAATTTCAAACCGACATCAAGTTTCCCTGCATTTCCATAACAATCAATTTCAAACCCAGCAAGAACAATCGTCTGGGACGTCCCATTGCATTGCATTACACCAAACGATCATCGCTACCGTTTCGAGCCATCCCCACCAGAGAAAGTGCAAATGCTGTTGCAGCAAGGTCAAGTCCGTGGTCAATGACTCTTGGAGAGAGTGAGAGCAGTCAAACGAGCGATGC
This sequence comes from Tetragnatha versicolor, assembly GCA_024610705.1. Lineage (NCBI taxonomy): Eukaryota > Metazoa > Arthropoda > Arachnida > Araneae > Tetragnathidae > Tetragnatha > Tetragnatha versicolor. The sequence goes on from JANDEH010000013.1 coordinate 7,342,834, forward strand.
AGCTCTTCTCTCTCTTCGCTTCATTTCAGAACACGCACTCACGTGACGGATTAGAAACAACAACAACTGCAGCAGGAAAGAACAATGGAGCCGTTCTGTGAGAAAAGCTGCTGCTCGAAAATTGAATTCGGAGAGTGGATTTTCGAGTTGGAACTCAAAGGGTTTTGGTTGTTTTTTTAGCTTCGCCAACTAGGGCGATAATTAGTTTTCTAGCAACCCAGCGGATATACCATGTATTGAATTAAGACGCAAAAAGTGGTGCCAAAAACGTTGCCAAGAAGAGTGGCCCCCGGTTGTATAGTAGCACCCATATTTTTTTCGAATTTCCCATATGCCTACCTCAAGTTGTTGCAAATACTAAAATATTATTACCAGAAAATTTACAGGTCTCTAGGACAGTTTTTAACCCCCGCGCTCTTCAAATGTAGGTTTTCCATGATAAAGTATAGGGGAAATATTGAAAATATCGTCATTTTTGGTTCTTTTCAATTTTATCAGCCTAAACGTAGTCAATATAGAATTAAAACCTATACATCATCTTTGGGATATCATTATCTCAAGATCCTATCAGAAAAACATTCAATGGCACCTATAATGGGGGGAAGTTCCACGGGGGTTAAAAGATGATTCTCTCTGGCGCTTGCGGCTAGAGCTGGATGAGATGAAGGCCTCACAAGGGGGTTTTATTGAATCTTTTCCCTATTTTACTTCAGCTGGCATCATCTGATAGTACTTTCCTTAGCTTTGGGAAGTACACGAGAGTAGTACGAGAGAGCCATACTGTAACCATACTCAAGGCCTTCATCCTGCTCCCGCCGCAAGCATTCTCATTTATCGGTGAAAGCACGTTTTTAACCCCCGGGGAACTTCTCCCCAGTAGGTGCCATTGCCCATTGAATGTTTTTCTGATTGATTCTTGAGACAATGATATCCCAAAGATGATGTACAGGTTTTAATCATAGTGTCAGGCTCATAAATTTGAAAAGAACCAAAAATGACGGTATTATCAATATTTTCCCTATACTTTAACATGGAAAACCTACTTTTAAAGGGCGTGAGGGTCAAAAATTGTCCTAGAGACCTGAAAATTTGCAGGTAATAATGTTTTAGTACTTGCAACAACTCGAGGAGAGGGGCATCTGAAAAATTCGAAAAAAAAATTTCCGTGATGGACTTTTGAAACACCCTAGTACCTCAAATCACTGTAAGGACTATCTTTGTCTTACACCAGCACGTTATATGGTATTTTGTAGCCGCAAGCGCGGTATTTAGCTCCAAAATTTTCAGTTTTCAAATATGAAAACAAAGGGTACCTATACTTGAGGGGTACCTTGATTTTTAGACCTTCCACTTAAACAGCCTCACTTCACAGGCATCTGAAGCAAATCCCATTGTTTCCCCTAGTTAATAAGATCCTCATTTTATCCACACCAGAGAGATGAAAGGCTGAGTTTGCCTTGCCAATCTAGGCACTTGTGGAGTGGTAGTGATATGCATACCACGACACTTCTCTTTCAACTTTGCGTTTTACAACTTGTTTATCTTCTAACAGTAGTTCAATTTAAATGGTTACCACGGAGGATGTTTGTTTTATTTTTAATGCAGATGCCCCCCGAAGCAGATGGCATTAGACGATAGGATATTTGTCATCTGTGGATTAAAATCGTGGATTAACTAATTAATAGTATTTTAATTAATTAACTAATATAGTGGTGAGTAAATATTGGGTTGTCCCATAAGTTCTGTTACTTTTTACAAAGTTTCGTGTTTGAAAATTTTTTATGAAAAACTGGCCATAGGTGGAGATTTCAAACAAAGGGGATTTTGATATATGTATATTTATGAACATAATGTGGGATTTTGGTAGTTCTCGTGATATTATTTCTTTTCAAAATGGTAATTTGAAAAAAAGACCGCAAACGACGATTTTCGCGTAATTTTTTTCTTTTGTTTAAAAAACTAGGAAGAGCGCATAATTCATGGCTAAAAAAAGTTGTACTGTATGTTTAAAATGTTTAGTTTAAGATGTCATAGTTTCAAGATAATTCAATAAGTTTAACTTAGGAAATTTCGGTCTCAAACACAACATCTTTGCAAGAAACTTACCTCAGTCATGTTAGTCATTTCGAAGAAATTTTCACGAAAAAAAGCATCAAAATCAATAAAAAAGCTTACGAAATACCCAAGTATTCAAAATATGCAATATATATTAAATTATAACTGAAATTAAGTTCAGAAAGTAGTGCGCAATATTCAAGCGCGCAACGTTTTTGCTTATCAGAATTACACTCCCTGAACTTATGCTAAGCGAACACAGTAATTAATTGCTTCATACGAAAACACTACAATAAAAACAACTCGTTCGAATTTAGAAATAAATCAACTCAAAGACATTATGAAAAGAGGCTTTCAATGTTTAAACCGTTGAAACAAGCATTATTGTTCAAAAAACATCTGCCTTTAACTTGCTTCATACCAGCTGCTTAGAAAAACAATAGGTGTGCTTTAAAAACACGCGAAATTACGAATATATGAACTTTTAAAGTCAAAATTTCCTACCTTAAACTTATCGAATCATCTTGAAACTATGACATCTTAATCTTAGCATTTCAAGTATGCAGTAAAACTTTTTTTAGCCATGAATTATGCGTTCTTCCTAGTTTTTTTAACAAAAGAAAAAAAATACGCGAAAATCGTCGTTTTTGGTCTTTTTTTCAAACCGCCATTTTGAAAAGAAATAATATCACGAGAACTACCAAAATCACACATTATGTTCATAAATATACATATATCAAAATCCTCTTTGTAGTCCAGTCAAATTGTCCTAAAATAAGGCCATTTTGGGAAAATTTTGGGGTAGAAGATATTTTTCGCTATCTGTATGTTTTTTGGGGTGCTGAATCCGAATCTGAGGTTTGCCAACAAAATTTCGTGACGGAACATTGTGGAAATTCGAAAAAATGACAAAAAATCGCCCCTTTTTTTCGTTTTCGGCCCCTAGAACATTACCTTTGCGCTTCTGAGCTAAACAGTCAATCCAGAAAATAAAGAACACTAACCAAGCTACAAAAAAGTCAATTACAACTTTTCTCTCAGACGCATAGTTTCGCCGATAGAGCACGTTGAAAAAGGGGCTGTTTTCGTTCGATTGGTAAGAAATCCAAAAAATTTCACTAGTATCTACAAAAAACCACATTTTTGGAACAGGATACTATAAAAACTGCCTAAATAATATTTCATATGTAATTAGCCATCTGAAAACTCCAATAATGATAACTAAATGCATTTTCGTTCGGTGATTTCTCTTAAGAACGAAAGTTCAACAGGAGATAATAGGATTTCTACAACTATGTTGCTTCTTCGAAATTACATGCAAAATTTTTCTATTGACTGCTCTATATGTTTTTGAGGGTGCCGAATCCGAATTTGAGGTTTGCCAACAAAATTTCATGACGGAACATTGAGAAAATTCGAAAAAATGCCAAAAATTCACCACTTTTGTTCGTTTTCTGCCCTTAGAACATAAACTTTGCATTTCTGAGCAAAACAGTCAACACCAAAATAAAGAAGAGAAAACAAGCTACAAAAAAGTCAATTACAACTATTATCTCAGATGAAGGGTTTGGACGCTAGAGAATGCTGAATATTGAGAAGTTTTTGTTCCATTGGTGGAAAATTCATAAAATGTCACTCGTATCACCGAAAAGCGGCCTGTTTTGGAACAGGATACTATAAGAACGGCTTCAATTATGTGTTATGCCCATGAAATCAATGTTCTGCATACTCAAATGTTAATTGATAAATAATTAAGCATAACAATAACATACGACCATTAGGAACATTTTGGGATTACTGTAATATTGATCATTGTTAAAGGCTTTAATCAAAGAAAATAGAACTTTAATATAGAAAAATAGGTACTACATGAAATAAATCGTGCATTTAATTAATTAATGCACGATTAAAGCCTTTAAGAAAGAGCAATATTACAGTAATTCCAAAATGTTCCTAATGGTCGTATGTTATTGTTATGTTTAATTATTTATCAATTAACATTTGAGTATGCAGAACGTTGATTTCATGGGCATAACACATAATTGAAGCCGTTCTTATAGTATCCTGTTCCAAAACAGGCCGCTTTTCGGTGATACGAGTGACATTTTATGAATTTTCCACCAATGGAACAAAAACTTCCCAATATTCAGCATTCTCTAGCGTCCAAACCCTTCATCTGAGATAATAGTTGTAATTGACTTTTTTGTAGCTTGTTTTCTCTTCTTTATTTTGGTGTTGACTGTTTTGCTCAAAAATGCAAAGTGTATGTTCTAAGGGCAGAAAACGAACAAAAGTGGTGAATTTTTGGCATTTTTTCGAATTTTCTCAATGTTCCGTCATGAAATTTTGTTGGCAAACCTCAAATTCGGATTCGGCACCCTCAAAAACATATAGAGCAGTCAATAGAAAAATTTTGCATGTAATTTCGAAGAAGCAACATAGTTGTAGAAATCCTATTATCTCCTGTTGAACTTTCGTTCTTAAGAGAAATCACCGAACGAAAATGCATTTAGTTATCATTATTGGAGTTTTCAGATGGCTAATTACATGTGAAATATTATTTAGGCAGTTTTTATAGTATCCTGTTCCAAAAATGTGGTTTTTTGGAGATACTAGTGAAATTTTTTGGATTTCTTACCAATCGAACGAAAACAGCTCCTTTTTCAACGTGCTCTATCGGCGAAACTATGCGTCTGAGAGAAAAGTTGTAATTGACTTTTTTGTAGCTTGGTTAGTGTTCTTTATTTTTTGGACTGACTGTTTAGCTCAGAAGCGCAAAGGTAATGTTCTAGGGGCCGAAAACGAAAAAAAGGGGCGAATTTTTGCCATTTTTTCGAATTTTCACAATGTTCCGTCACGAAATTTTGTTGGCAAACCTCAGATTCGGATTCAGCACCCCAAAAAACATACAGATAGCGAAAAATATCTTCTACCCCAAAATTTTCCAAAAATAAATACTATTTGACTGGACTATTGTTTGAAATCTCCACCTGTTACCAGTTTTTCATAAAAAATTTTCAAAGACAAAACTTTGTAAAAAGTAACAGAACTTATGGGACAACCCAATATAAAATATAGAAAACACTCTGTCAACAATCTGGAAAAGCGGATTAATAAATGTAGTATTTTACGTAATTAACCATTACAGTCGTTAGTGTGGTCAAAAAGATAAATTCAAGGTAAATGAAGCTTTACACTCTGTAATTAGAATAGCCGTATCAATGTAACGTCTAAAACCTTGTCGCCCTTGCTCGTCACTTTGCTAACGATGAGACTAACATAAGCACTTTTAATTTTACACATTTTACCGAACATATACGTTTTCGTGTTAATGCTCATACATTGCCTACTCCTAAAGTAGTTAAAAAGAATCAATTTACTTTAGAAAAATACCAATTACTTAAAATTGGTTTTATCAATTTGAAGCAGAGGTTAAAATTGATAATCATTCGAAAAAGACACAAAAAGACGAAAAAAAAATCCATTCTTAGTTTTATTTGCTCTCTTTGAACATTTGAAGTTATTAATCAAGAACGGATTTTATCGTTTCCTGATCTCAATCAGAAAAAAAATATAGATGATCTGTGTTCATTGTTTTATGAAAAACTTTTTTAAAAATTAGGAATTAAAAGTTATTAAGTTTCGGGGGAAATCCCCGATTCACCTACGGAGAGGTATCTCAATTATTGTGAAAAAAATACTGAAATAAAACTATCATCCTCGAAAAACCGGATGGGAATGTTGTCGAGTTGTAAAGGCGAACAATACAATGTTCTGGTGCTATTGAATTTTGTGTGTTTCTGATAAAAATATTTTTAATCGTGCACTCTAATTGTTATTATTTGAATAAAAGACATTGATAAAAAGTAACCACTGTTTTTTTGTGGTAACCAATAAATTTCAAAGATCGATTGAGTTTTATACCTTCAAGTCCAATTTATTAAAACATCAATCTAAAATTGATCAATAAACTTGGTTTTTGCAATTAAACATGTTTTGAAATGACTTAAAAATTCCCAGTTTCATCAGCGTCTCAAAGCTTCGTCTTAAGAAGGGTAAAAGGATATCTTCTTTTGAGTAAAGCAAAAATTTTTTAAAAATATTTCTTATGTTTTAGGTGATAATTTTAACCTAATTTTGTCAATGTTTATACTTATCATATTTTTGTCTTTTGATGGTTTCATATGTGCATCAGAAAGGTTTCATCCATATTTCTCTAATCCACTACAAATTTCTCTTAAACTTAGTAATTTTTCTTCAAAATGGTAAACTTGTTTTTCCACCCTTTTATTAATTTTTATTTTTAATTTTATTTAAATGGATGTTTTGTCAGTTTTACTAACTTTTGCACTATCAAATATGTGAAAATAGGCTGAGAAAACGGAGATTAAAGACGGAAAAGTCATTTAGTCATGGTTGAAGAAGAGCAAACATTCGGATCCCGAGAAATTTCCCACACTTTTAATCTCACCTCAGAATTACTTTCTGATATGCTCGGTATTCAATCTACATTTCCACAATTCTCTTTAACATAAATGTTTTCGTAATATATTTAGGCATTTAAAAGGTCGTTTTTGAATCAGTTTCTTAGTCATTTAAATTTTTTTTCATATCTTGAAACTTTTGGAATGAAAAGAAGGTATTATTTAAATGTTTTCAAAGTCAACGTCGAAAATGTAGTTTTATGTTCAAATATGTATTACATTACTTTAGTGGAGTGGAGTAAAGATATTTTCTGCATCTTTCGTAGATTATTCGTACTTTCAGCGGTGAGATGATGTGAGCGAACATTGATAAAAAATTTGGATTGAATCAGTCAGCGATTTTATATGCTATTTTCAATATAAAAAGAACTGTAAAAAGTTTATGGTAGTTGGGGGGTGCCCCCCCTAAACCCCTATAACCAAACTAGCTTTGAGTGTAATCAGTAATAGTGAAGATCCCGAAAAAGGGGGGCTCGGTACTCCTTAATGTCACACAAAACACACAAATTGAGCATTAAAATAGCCAATATGAATACAAATAGCATAACTTATCGACCTCGATTTTGTATCAATGTCCGCTCACAACACGATTTTTAGGTGCCGCTCACAACACGACACCCCTTCAGCCGCCTATTTTCACCTTTAATGGTTTATTTACCTATATTAATATGGTAAGGAATCACCACGGTTTTATTGTTTGGAAAGCAATTTTAAATCCTTTAAAGATATTTTCATTATATGCTTCATCTAGCATCGGTTAATTATATGCTAATGTTATTCAATCAATTGTAAAATTCAATTTTAGTTCAATTGTAAAAGAATTTGTCTAGTTTAAATCACTGACGAGAAAGATCAACGTTAAAAGCTTTAAAAAAATTCTCCCAGACGTAACAAAACTGGCCATCTTATTGCATCACTTTATTTCTAACCTCGCTTCCGGGCAAGTTATGTCTTTTTCGAAGAAAAAAGTTTGAAAAACACTTTACTCGGCATTAAAATGGAAGTCAACCACCTCAGCAGAATGCAAATAATTCCCTAGATCCCAATCTTACTTATAAAAAGAGGATATCCCCAGCTTGTTCTTGGAATTAACAATACCATTAACAAAACAATAAGAAGCTCAAAAGAGTCGATTGTTTTGACCGGAGATTATTCCAAAGACATCAAAGTGATTTACACAGAAAAAAAAACGGGTCTGGACCAGCTAAAATAATTCTGAACGGGAAGTGGTTTGAACGGGAAAATTAAATGAACTTGGCAGTGGTTTCCAACCTAGGCTCTTTAAAAAGCAAATCTCAATTTTTTTTTCGTTTAGTAATGTTTGCATACAATCTGATATTAATCCTTTATTCGGAAATTTGTGAAGATATTTTTACCGTAATCGGAATGGCCAATTATTCGAGTTTTTTTTTGCCAAATTTTAGTTTTTTATATGCTTTTTATGCTTAGGACGACAAATTTAGTACTCCACAAAGATATTTTGGTTTTATTACTGTCGGGAGACTCATTGGTTTTTCTGTGTTCTTGCAATGTATCTGTGTTCTTGCAGTGTATTTCTTATCCTCTGATCCACGGACCACATATGGTGGATAAGTGGAAATTTCTGAAAAGGATGAATCAATCACTAGAATAGATTATCTGTCCCTTCGACATGTGATCCGTGAGAGGATTTCAAATTTCATTGATTTGGTAAAGTATCTTGTGGTCCTTTGGTACGAAAAGGTTGGGAACCACTGGCCTAGATGGTATAACTGCAGGTAGGTTTTGGCAGAAAGAGTAGTATCATAAACTTGCCAAGAACAAGTAGCACCCAATGTTTAAACTCACCAATATTTACATGGTTGTCTAAAAATTTCTGTTTGGAAAAATTTCTCCCTAAAATTGTTTTCTAATTCCTCTTCTAAAAAGTTCCTCTTAACCTTCACTTTTTTCTTTGACCCCTTTCATAAGGAACTCCCAACAACATTGATGTCATCATTATTTTTATCTAATACATATGTGTATTTTGTTTTAATAAATCAGACCATGATTTATTAACTTGATAGAAACCGCATTAATCAGTAAAAAATTCGTAAGTAGGTCGTAAAATGGACGGTTTTTTAAAAACTGCGGAAAAGGATAAACGAAAGAAGTTTATAATTAATTAATGGTAAATTTTGTGGGAAGTTTGTTTAAGGGGTGATAAATCGAAAAGAAAAATATGATGTATAAAAAGATACAGAGTTACCTAATTAAAATTTTCTCCGGATATTTTTCCGGATTTACTAATACTGTGCCTTAATGAATAGGCTAATTATGCATTGTATAAAAGAAAACTGTGCCTTCATTATTTGAATCGCCAGTTTGAAAAACGGTATAAGTCCAATGAATGGCCAATATACTTTTCTGTCCAAAGGCTATTAGTCATTCATTTTCTGTTGGTTTTTGGACTTATACCCTTTTTCAATCTGACAAGTTATATATTGCTTCATGTATGAATATTGTGTAGTCTGAATAAGTGGTACTGTAATCGTTAATTTCATAACATTCGATTCAAAATTATGTAACAAAATTAAATTATGCGTGTCTTTTTTTTAGGTGTCGGTTGTGTTTCATGTTTCTAAAGCTCAACTTCTCTTAAAATCAGGTAAGATTTTCATCAATAATAATTTAATTACGTTACAATGAGGTATTCTCACGTCTTGAGATTAAATTTCATTAAAATAGTAGATAAAAAACCATGAAGAATGACGTTTACATCATGTATTTTCGTAGCCTAGTTTCTGAGATATAATTTTTTGAAATTTCGTTTTTTGTTTTGGAGCGAAAACACTTTCGAATCACAAATCATGCGCTGTGAGGTCACATCCAATAGAAGCCCACTTTCTGATCACGTGAACACAGAAAACACAATGGTTTTCATGCGTTGTGACGTCACATCCAATAGAAGCCCGTTTTCTTATAACGTGACTTTTCTGACGTTTTGGCAAAAATAAATTGAATTTTAAATTATTTAAAACACATTTTTGAACTTAAAAATCAGAAATTCGGGAGTTTTAGAATATAATGTATCGAAAAAGTATAAAATCAAGCAAATCCCTCACTCATGCAAATACCTCATTGTGTTTTCAGTGTTTTGACTTTTTTTACTAAATGTTAATCAATAGTATACTCTACTATATTATGAATATGCTGTACTTAAGAGATTAGGTAATTTGAATAGATAGCGTTCCACCATTGAAAAGATATGCCCTCCATTTCTCCCAATACTTTCCTGTAAAGCCAAAATTGCTGTCAAACACTAATACATATAACTTTTGTAAATGCAGAAGGGATGATATTGTAATGTATTTATTCTGATGAACACCGACTGAGACTATCATAAAAACACAAATTGATGATGATAGTACAGATACCCGGGGGAGATATTTTCATGAAGGTAATTTTTCAACAGCTGTTGGTTTTTTCTACGGCTTTTAGACATCATCAATATCTGGTTAAGAATAGATCCGAAGATTATATACACTTGAGAAAGTCGTGTTTACTTTATGAAGGTTTTATGATCAATCTTTCAATATGAATATGGAAGAGTTTATTTTACTTACGAGTTTATCAGAGATATTTGATGATTATTGACTGAAGGCAGGTATTCCTTTTCTCGAAGTGGTTTACTTTAATATTTACAATCTTGTTTTTTATTGATATGAGAAAGATTGACAAATTAAAGTTTTCTCAGTTATCCGTACTATCATTACTATTCTAAGTTAGGCTAAGCGCGTACTAGATACTTCTGTCACGGCGACTATAAACACTAGGTCACTCGAAAGCAATGCATTTCTATGGAGATGACTCTTGGCAACCGGCCAAGACTCTCGTCGCCTGTGCGCGCTCTCTAGCATCTTGCAATAGCCAGGGTGATAATTTTGTCTCTGTCTCCGTGAAAAAAGTCTCTGTTGCGCGCTTAGCCTTAGTAAACACTAAAACCATACTAAAAAATACAATATAATGAATAACTTAAACATCTCTCATTGGAAGTCGTTGGTAACTAGTCAAATAATACAAATATTAAAATTAATTTATTTCCTTTATTTCAAAGTTTTGAATATATTTAAATTTTTAGTCGTTTTTTACAAATTTCATCATGCAAGCTGTATTTCTTATTAATTACATTTTCGGAGTGTCATGTTTTTAAAAGTCGATAACTTAAGTATAGTCAGAGTCTGCTTTTTTGTCTAGAATTCTCTAACAAAATACTATTGGTTTCACTTTCTTTGAAGCGGGGTTTAAAATTGATAATTATGGAGACGGGGAACAAACTCAAAATCGGATCAAAATTTTTATGTTCCACTTTTAAACATCAGGCAGCGTTTTTCATCAAACAAGGTAAGTTCATCGTTTGGCGATCAGAAAAGAAAAAAATCTCCTCCTAATCATTACTGGTGATCGTTATTTTAATGATTATCTGTAAGCATTATTTTCTGTGAAATATATTTTGCTCCAAATAATTTTAGTCTTGTGAAAGATTGCCGAATATTTAACGGAGGTACACCTCGACTGTTCTAAATATACTGAAGAGAACGCCTATCCTCGAAAAGTTAAGGGTCATTCAGATTTATCACTTTTTGTGTTCATTTGGAGGAATCATCATGGAAAATATCGATTCGCTGGAGTAAAGATCGAAGGATAAGAGTCCTTCGATAAGTCCTTGAGGATAAGGTGCAGCGTAGACTTTTCCACTGGCTGTAATAAAACGATTACTGCTAGGCGTCCAGCACTTGCGGTTTAGGGGGAGATATCGGGATATCTCCCCCTAAACCGCAAGTGCTGGACGCCTAGCAGTAATTGTTTTATTACAGCCAGGCACTGGCTGTAATAAAACTTTACGTTGGCCCTAAGGTGCAGCGTAGACTTTTCCTTCCTTCCTTCCTCCTCGGCTCTACAGTCCATGTAGGACCTTGGCCTCCCTCACAAGACAGTTCCACTTTCTCCGATCCCTGGCCTTTATCCTCCAATTTCTCACCCTCATCTTCCTCAAATCTCTCTCAACCTCGTCCAGCCATCTCTTTCTAGGACGTCCGATCTTCCTCTTACCCTCTATTTTTCCTCTGTAGACCTTCTTTGTAGCTCTCTCGTCACTCATTCTCTCCAGATGTCCAAGCCATTGTATTCTTTTAGATTTTATAATATTGACAATATCTTTTTCTTTATATAGTCCACTTAACTCTAAATTGCTCCTAATTCTCCAAAACTCTCCATCTTTGACTGGTCCATATATTTTCCGTAATATCTTTCTTTCAAATGTAATAAGTTTTTTCTCTTCATTCTGAGTGGTTGTCCAAGTTTCTGCTCCATATGTAACGATAGGTCTGACTATTGTTTTATATAATTTTAGTTTTAACTTTCTTGACAGCAGAGAGGACTTAAACAACTTTATCATTGAAAAATAACATCTGTTTCCAGCCGCCAGTCTAGCCTTTATCTCTGGGTTTAACTCATTGTTGTCAGTGATAATTGAACCTAGATATTTAAATTCTGTCACCCTTTCAAAACCAAGTTCAGCAGTTACTGAACCCGCAGTTGATCCATTTCCTCTGTCCATGGCAACATATTTGGTTTTTTCTCTGTTAACTAACAGTCCCACAGTCTTTGCCTCTCTTTCTAAATCTCTATAGCTTTCAATCAGACATTTTTCGGTTCTGGACATCAAGTCCACGTCATCTGCGAATGCAAAAATTTGCAATGATCGGTTTATAATTGTGCCTCCTCGACTAGAATAAATTTTTCTTATAATGTGTTCTAAACAGAAGTTAAAAAGTGTCGTGGACAGCACATCACCCTGTCTTAACCCTGTATCAATTACAAAATTTCTCGAGAGCTTTCCCTGTACCTTAACCTTTGCTTCTGTATTTAACAGGGTCATTTTCACAAGTCTTATTATTTTTCCTGGTACTTCAAAATCATTCAAGATGTGATATAGTTTCTCTCTATTTATACAGTCATACGCTTGTTTAAAATCTATGAATAGTTGGTAGAGTTTGATGTTTTGCTCAAAAAACTTTTCCAAAACATTCCTTATACTAAAAATATGGTCAGTAGTAGATCTACCTGTTCTGAAACCACACTGGTAGTCGCCTATTGCTTTCTCTGCATATGGCTTCAGTCTATTTGCAATAATTCTTGAGAGTACTTTGTAAGATGTACTCAGGAGCGATATCCCACGGTAATTTTCACAACTTAAGATGTCTCCTTTTTTGTGTATAGGACAAATAATTGCGCTTTGCCATTCATTTGGCATTGATTCCTTTATCCACACACTTTTCAAAAGGTCATGTAACATTCCACTTAGGTTTTCCCCTCCATATTTCAGTATCTCTGCTGTAATCAAGTCCTCTCCTGGTGACTTTCCATTCTTTAATTTCTTTATAGCTTGTTTTATTTCCTCCAAAGTTGGTGGATCACAATTTTCATCATCATTGACATTATATTCATTTATCTCTACGGTCATATCAGTTGTATCCCTTTTATTTAAAAGCTCCTCAAAATATTCTGCCCATCTTTCAATTATTTTGCTTTCTTCACCAAGCATTTCTTTATTCCTGTTTTTACAGAAATTAATTCTGGGTTGATAACCCCTCCTGATGTTTTTGATTTTAGAATACATTCTGCTGGTATCTCCTATCTCAGATAGGTTTTCCACTTCTTGTATTCTTCTTTGCTCAAATGCTCTCTTTTTGTGACGTAGAATTTTTGAGACAGCCTTTCTTTTCTCTCTATACATTTCTTCTCTCCGTCTTGTTTTATGGGATAACATTTTTTCCCTGGCAATATTTTTTTCCTTGATGAGTTCCCTGCACTCATCATCAAACCACTCATTTCGTGGTGTCCTTTCCTCGTCCCCTAGGACCTCTTTTGCTGTTTTTAGTATGATGTTTCTACATTTTTCCCATTTTAATTCTGGAAGATCCTCTTGATCGGATCCCCAATATTCATTGTCAATTGTCTCTGTAAGTTTTCTCTGGAATTCTTTTTTGGTCTTGTAATCTTCCAAAGCCTTTGTATTTATTTTATTTGGCTTTTCCCCTTTTTTCAATCTAAATCTGGTAATTTTTTGTCTATATTTTGCTACCACAAGGTAATGATCAGTATCAGCATCTGCACCTCTGAAACTTCTAACATCCACTATATCCGATGCATGTCTCTTTTCAATCATGACATGGTCAATCTGGTTTTTTGTCTGGCCATCTGGTGATACCCATGTATGTTTATGTATCTGTTTATGTTCAAAACAAGTTGAACTAATTATCAAATCATTATTACTTGCAAAATCCACAGCTCTAAGACCATTTTCATTACATAAATCATGTAAACTAAAATTTCCAATTGTGGGTTTGAAACTATCTTCCTTTCCAATTTTTGAGTTCAAATCCCCCAAAACTATTTTTACATCATGCCTTTGTATGTTCTCATATTCTTTCTGTAAGGTGTCAAAAAATTCATCCTTCTCATTCTCATCAGAATCCTCTGTTGGTGCATGTACTGACATCAATGATATGTTAAAAAACTTTCCTCTCAATCTTATAACACTAATTCTTTCATTAACAGGTCTGAAATCAATAATGTTTCCTCCAAGACACTTCTTAACAACAAATCCGGTACCATGAGTATTTCGCTTAGTGCTTGCGCTATTCAGGAAAACATACCTTCCCATATCAGATATACCACTCTTCATCCACCTAACCTCCTGAATGGCCAATATATCCAATTTATATTTATCCATTTGCATCTGCAGCTGCTTCACCGCTCCAGAGCGATACAAACTCAACACATTCCATGAACCAATTTTCATACACCCTAATCGTTTTCCAGTCGTCACCAAGTGATCAGTCCGGTTTTGCTGTATTGTTAAAGGCTTCGCAACAATTAGTTTTTACAGGGTGGGGTCGTTGGCCCCACGCCAAACCCCCAACCTGGAGGACCAGGCCTCCATATTTGTAAACCCCCTGGAGACAGGGGTGCCCGGCTATACCCCCGGACACTGGGTACCCATTTTAGTACGCCTCTTACGACATGCATGGGCTACAGTGGGCCTATTCTTTCCCGGAACCCACACGGGAGGTAGACTTTTCCACTGGCTGTAATAAAACGATTACTGCTAGGCGTCCAGCACTTACGGTTTAGGGGGAGATATCGGGATATCTCCCCCTAAACCGCAAGTGCTGGACGCCTACCAGTAATTGTTTTATTACAGCCAGGCACTGGCTGTAATAAAACTTTACGTTGGCCCTATGACTCAGAATGAAGAGTGAAAGTGAAACAGTATGGGATTGAGCCTGTGGATTAGGGTAACCATATGTTAGGGGTGTAAACCGCATGTGTTTTGTCGAATGTTATTTTTTTTGATCGAAACATTATTCATCATAAATTAATCTTCATCTAAGTAATTTCGTATCAAAAGTTTTAAGATTTTTCTCAAAATTTAGTTATTAAACCAGGTTTTGGCGATCAAATGCGATGATTAAATTCAAACCCTGCAGAATTCCTTTGTATATACTTTCTTTGAAGGTAGAATTTCTTTTCAATCCATAGTAATCATATACCTGTGCGTGTCATATATCACTCGAAATACACCCTGGGGCGATTGACCATCTCGTTCATCATCAACCGTTGAGACGAGCACTCGGCATGCATATGGAATGCCCTTCCTCGTTCCTTCCTTTCCGAACGGTGGTTTCGGTTGCGGTCCCTTGCTTCGATCATCTTCGACCCCTTCTGATTAAGTATTCGGATCATGCAAAGCGATTATGTTTAGAACCAGACTGTTCTACGCTTGGCCGTGTGTTGCGAGTAGCAGAATCGTCACTTGCGATGATCAGCAAGATGTTGTCCTGGCCTCACACTCACCACTTAAAAAGTTATAATATTTAATTTATATAATAACATCGGGTATATAGCTTCGTAGTGAAAGCAATTAGATAGGAAATTGTTTAAATTAACGGGTGATGTTAGCCGTTATAATTTTTCTCAATTAAGTTCTGAAGTTTTCAATCAATTTTTTTAATTCAATGGCAGAGCGCAACACACTCTGAGACCAAAGTCATTACCGAAAGCAGCACATCTTACTTTACGTTACCCAGTGAGTACCTGTGGATCGAAGTCACGGAGGTGAAGGACTGTTGCCCACGCCACACACATTCTCTCGCACAACCCCTTTTTACAGCGTGGGGGCACATTCATTCCTCATACTAAGACAGAAAAACATCCATGCCAAATGGGGATTCGAACCCCAAATAAAATGCTTCGCAGTCAGACGCTCTCTAACCACTAGGACAGTATGACGGCGTTTCTCAATCAGTCACAATGATTATAATGATAATCGATTAATCGTTAAAATGTGTATTTAATAGTGTTCAATTTTAAAAAACAAACAGAACACCAGAATTTTACATACTGTTGTGGTTTTTATCACAGAGTATAGATCTTAACAAAGGATTCATCTCCATAGAGGCTCCATGGCAACTTTTTTTAACATGGGTTTTCCCATAGTCAACTTTTGGAACTTCGGACCACCTCCTATAGTTCCACTTCACTCCTGATAAGTCTCTGTCATTCGCCCACTGAAGCTGACACTCAAATACAAATCGGAAGTGGAGGGAAAATAGCAGCACCGATGAAATTAAAATACCGCTTGATAGAAGTTCCATATCCAATCAGGAATCACTTTCGCATTTCACCTTCCCTGATTGGCTGCTAGTGAAATTAATTATAATCTGCGAGCTTGAATTAAGTTAAGTACCTAAAGAGGAAAACTGCCGTTTGGACCCTCTGTTAGTTCTTTATCTGTGTTTTTTATTGACGATTTTCTTCTAGATGTTAAGTAATATATTGGAAACGGCGTTTTTAAATACCTTTGTATCGATGCGTAAAATTACCGGTTTTGCCCACAACTAGAGATAATATCGGGAAGGAAGTTAAATTATCCTTTTCACAACCAGTTTTGAATTTAGCAAACATTAACAGGGAAGGTTCAGAAATATTGGCTTATTTACAATATGACAAACTTAGTAACATTAAGAGGTTTAGCAGATTTGTTTAGCTTTCTGCGTATGCCTTAATACAGGGTGGTCCTAAATTTGTAGTACATACTGGGTAGGGTAGGTAGAGGAGACGTAGACAAGCATATTTCGAATAGGAAGAGGGGGCGGAGATACACCGTTAAAGAGCTTGGACCTAATGTAGTGCGAGAGCGTTACAAAAGGACGTTTTGCCAAGGCCCGTTTAACGAAAAAAAAAGATAATGAAATTAAAAATTTATTGCATGAGGTACATCAGTATCCGTACTACTTACACCATAAATTTGATAGCAATTGGACCACTTGCTAAACCGTGGGGGGGTTAAAACGCGCAGTATTAATCTTTTAGTTCAAGAATGGAGTTCCCTTAATGGTATTTAGAAAAATGATGATCGGGGAAGGAATTTTCAATGATTATACATTGATCATTGAAACTGTATGATCATTGAAAATTCCTTCCCCGATCATCATTTTTCTAAATACCATTACACACTAATTTAAAGGAACTCCATTCTTTGGCTAAAATATTAGTATTGCATGTTTTAAAACCCACCCCACGGTTTAGCAAGTGATCCAATTTCTATCAAATTTATGATGTAAGTAGCACGGATACTATTGTACCTCATGTAAAAAATTTTTCCATTTCATTATGTTTTTTTCGTTAAACGGGCCTTGGCAAAAGGTCCTTTTGTAACGCTCTCGCACTACATTAGGTCCCAGCTCATTAACGGTGTAACTGCGCCCCCCATTCCTATTCGAAATATGCTTGTCTAGGTCTCCTCTACCTACCCTACCCAGTTTTTACCACGAATTTAGGACCACCCTGTATTTAAGTTTAGAGTACGTGTGCCGGTGGTGGCTATATGTTTCCGTATTTAAAGTATTTTACAGTACTTGAACGTCAATTACCAATTTTCCATCTGAAAGTACTGAAAATTTATGCACTCGATACTTGAATATTGATTGATTATATTTTCTAATTTTTAAATTTATATAATTATCCTAATCTCAGCAAATATTAAAAGATATCGTTTTGAACACCATTTTGTATAAAAATCGCTAAATTGTCATTTCAATTGATATTTATACCTTTTCTGAATTATTTGCTTACTTTTCTGGTGAGTCTTCTCATCAAAAGGCAATGTCCGTTCGTCTATTGGAAGCACAAAGATTCGAACAACGAACCTGGTGCTTGGGAGTCCAACGATCCCTTCCCCACCCTCAAAAACCTCGAAAAAATAAAGAAACGAAGACATTCAATTGCTGCAATTCCGGAAAAAGGAAATAAACTTGGCGAAAAAATGACCTCAGAGAAAGTTTCAGATTTTATCTACCCCTAATGCGTACACCTCCCAAAAATGGTCAAACACAATTCAACAGGAGGTTCATGTCAAAAACGATCATCGTTGATTTTTTTACGACCGCTCGAATGGCAACATCTTCGCTGGTTCGTTCAACTCGAACTTTATCGTGCGAGTCGAATGGAGTGTCTGGCTATTTTCCACTCACCCCTAATGGATGTTCCCGAATACCTCTGCTCTTGATGTTTAGAAAATGCACCTTTTTCTCGTGGAGTGATTTTCCAGCTTTTCTCTGTGATGATTTCGTGTTAGGAAATAAACAGCAACCCGATTTTGTTTGGAATTATCCGCGACAGAGAGGTCGCTGGAGGCCAAAGAACTTGGTTGTTTCGGAGGTTGTACTAATGACTTGGAGGCTTTGCTCAGAACCTTGTTGTATAGCAGGGCGGTGCATAAAAAAGGAGTTAAGTTAATAGAGAGAGAGGAAATTGAAAATCATGACCTTGCAATCTCATGACATAAAAAGTATTTTGACCTCAAAGCCATTCCCTTAAGATTTTGGCCAAATATTGCATCTCCTAGAAGCTAGAGTTTGCATATTTCAGATCAAGTTTCTTATATAAAACTTGATGACTGATACCAACTTTTGCTACAGAACCTTTCAGGTTTTATTCATAGAGATCTTCTTATAGAAATGAAACTACAATATTATACTGCTTAGCCACGGCTTACTAGATACTACTACAGGCTGACCGAGATGCGGAAATCTTTAAAAACGTAGATGGCAATAGTTAACATCAAGCAAAGCAAATCCACAGAGTTGAAGGCGGGGCTTAATGGCTTAATGGCCAACAGTCAGAAGTTACCTCTTGAAAACACGCCTTTGTTTTTCTTTATTTGTCAGTGTGTTTATCCAATTGGTTAGGACGTTATAGACCCGATATGTGTCGATCCTAGTGGGAAAAGTTGTCAAAAGTTTTAAATAATTCAAAACTCGGTCAGCCTGTAGAAGTATCTAGTAAGCAGTGGCTTAGCCAACGATAGTAAAAGGGTCACGTGATTTTTACAGACGTTGCATGGCCGACTTGTATGAAATAAAATCTCCATATTGATATTAAACGGTTCCGCTCCTTGGTTAATATCAGTATGGAGATTTTATTTCATACACATCGAGTACTATCGGCTGTGCAACGTCTGTAAAAATCAAGTGACCCTATTTACTATCGTTGGTTAAGCAGTATGTATCTCTTTGGTTTTAATATATATTTTTGTGGTGTGGTAATTGTAGCTTAGGTAGGTATTATACAGTACCTACGGGTTACTGTTTTCTATTTAATAGAAATTTCCCTAATTTTGGTAGATAAAAATTTTCAATCTGAGATAAAATGCCTTCTACTGAAACATTTGACTTAAATTCTAAGGTCTTTTGCGTAATAATGATGAGAAATTTAAGGGAATTCATTATACAGGGTGTTTCAAAATTGCGTTGCACGGCTTTTATTCGGAACCAGCGCTTCCTAGGGTTATGGAAGTAAGGTCTACCCCTAGGTAAGTGGTCCTGGAAAATCCATTGAAATGACTTACAGCGCCCCAAGCGGCAAAATTCAAAAGTTAAAAAAATTAATTTAAAAACTAAAGGAGATAGAGCAAAAACCCCAGTGAGAGTATTGTTGCCAACGTCAAGAAAAACTCACTGAAAAAATTTTTATCAAAATATCTTGAATATTCGCGGAGATATTAACATGTGAAAATAGCACTTTTTCAGGGGTCAAAAAGTAAAAAGTTCGCATATTTGCAAATTTTTTTGATTTTTTGATTAAATTTTGTGTTCTTTCAATTAAAAAAACACAAAACTACACAATAACACTGAAAAATTGGCAAATATGCGAACTTTTTACTTTTTGACCCCTGAAAAAGTGCTATTTTTACATGCTTATATCTCCGCGAATATTCAAGATATTTTGATCAAATTTTTTTCAATGAGTTCTTCTTGACGTTTGCAACAATACTCTTATTGAGGTTTTTACTCTATATCCTTTAGTTTATAAATAATTTTTTTTAACTTTTAAATTTCGCCGCTAGGAGCGCTGTAAGTCAACTCAATGGATTCTCCAGAATCACTTACCTAGGGGTAGACCTTACTTTCATGACCCTGGGAGGCGCTGGTTCCGAATAAAAGCCGTGCAACGCAATTTTGAAACACCCTGTATAAAGTTAATACCGTAATACACAACTGCACTGTGGTATAATCTTTCACTTTAAAGGTATAATAGACAAGTTCAAAGGAATAGGAATGACCTTTCATTCCTATTCCCGAATTTTCTATAGAATCCAATGGTAATCTTGGGTTACGAAATTCCTTTTTAAAATGCCCCATTTTCTTATGTGAAGATTATAACGAATAAGGCAGAACCTAAATATTAAAAAATGTGAAATTAATTTGAAATATAGTAAAACATATATTTGAGAAGGTAATCTTAGCAGTAAAATGATGAAGAAGATGGAAAACATAAGAATAAAATCAAAACATTTGAAAAAGTCACGCAAAAAATGAAGCATTTCAAACATAATTTCCGTAGAACAAGATGGCTTCATCATTAACCCTACAACCATTAAGAACGTCTCAAAACAATAAGAGTTTTCAACGGTAACTTCTTTTTACAAATGAGAAACGGAGAGTAAACTGTAAACCACATGACCCATGGACAACTATGAGAAGTATTCTTTTTTTTACTTTATCCACTGTACACTGAGCCTTAGTTAATGACAGACTGTTGTCCATTCTCTCCTCAGAAAGTCAAAGGAATCCTCCTTTTTTACCTTCAAACCCTTCAATTACACTCACTGGTCAGGCTTTTCAAGAGAACACTGTGTGTGGCTTTACACCAACCGCTGAAAAACATCTCCCGTCTTTTTAAAAAATGGAATAAAGGTTTCCTTGGGTCTTTTTTAGAGGTATGGCACAAATCACTAGGTTGAGCTCCAAGAGTGTTTTTGTAGAGACAGTTCCTATATGAAGGAATTCGGTGTTGACCATCTCATGAAGAGAGCCCGAAGCTTAAAAAAGTACGGCATTTGAAGGTTTTCGTAATGTAAAATAATGGTTAATTGAAAATATTATCTTTGACATAGGTTTTGCTGTTTACTTATTCGACTTAAGTCATACTAATACTGTTTGTCGAAATGTATGATGGCGTGGTTTTTTTTAATTCAGAAGCTAACTCATAGAAAGCAGGTCATGATATATGAACAAGTAAACTACCTTTTTAATGATATCAACTATTTTATTATTCATTACTACTATTATACTATGTTATTTTAGAATGCATTAGAGGTATAAGAGGCAGTTACTATAGTAATTATTATCGAAAAAATTGTCTTGTGCAATGGCAAGGTAGCCTAAAAAGAAGTAGTTAAAATACTGTAAAGGAATCGGTCACTGAAGTTGCGTGATGAGCGTTATTAGGCGTTTTTGATCCTGATTCAGGTGTTTCTTCTAAATGAACAGAGTAGGGCCTCCGATCCTGTATTAAGAGACACCATTATTCACATATAGCTCTTTACTTCAGGCTTTTAATAAGTGTATACTTATTTGTGTTTTGTAATTTATGCGCATCGAAATGAAACATTTTTACGATTTAAATATGATAGATAGTTCAAAAGTAAAAAATGCGTTTGGGTTAATTTTAAATAATATTAATAATGAAGCGCGATTCAGATATTTTATAACAACATCACTACCTCTGCGTTCCCTAAAACCATTGCGATTGAACTTTGAAAATAATTTAAACGTTTTCAATTGCTGGTATGGATAGTTTATATTATATATATTTGAAAACAATCAATTCAAATACATGGGTGATGATACTCTCTAAAACGAGTCTTAGTACTAACTTTCACACCTTACGATGGATGGACTGGACATGGTTCACAAAACGTGGTTCACGCGTCAAGCAATGTTTTGGAATTGCTGTTGGATCTTGGCGTTCAACACTTTTTGCAAGAAGAACGTGGGAATCGCGTCGCGTAAAAATGTTCCATGTTTATCCACCCTGCAGTATAGAAAGCGTGGAGAAGGGACAAGGAGAAACCATAAAAAAACTTCGATTTCGTTCCCCAGATCATTGACCTTTACCTTGAGTTGCTTTTGTTCAATGCAATTTTCTCTTCTTTATTGTATTGTAGTCTCAGTATCATAACATGCATCAAGAGTTGAATCGAGTTATCGATATCAATATGTAAAGCTTTTTAAACTGAACAACTGTAGTCAAGTAGATCCATTCATTAAAAGCGTTCTTTTATTTTTGTAAATAGTTTTGATCTGTAAAGGTAACCATTTAATGCATGAAATGTTGCAACTAACCAATTTACTGCTTTATTTATAAAAAGACTAGCTGATTTGCCCGGCCTTGCACGGGTGGAGGGTATTAATTCCTTTTTTTAACCGTTTATTTTTCCGTTATATTAAGTAACGTGTCTGATTTTTCGTATCAGCAATCACCAATCACTCCGGTGTGTCCCCAGTTTTTTTCATACACCCGTGTTCCCGATAATTTTCCTATCCCGGTGTTCCCTGTAATTTTCCTATCGTGTTCCCGGTAATTTTCATATCCCGGTGTTCCCGGTAGTTTTCATATCGTGTTCCCGGTAATTTTCCTATCCCCGAGTTCCCGGTAATTTTCCTATCCCAGTGCTCACGGTAATTTTCATATTCCGGTGTTCCCAATAATTTTCATACCCGGTGTTCCTGGTAATTTCCATATTCCGGTGTTCCCGGTAACTTTCATATCCCAGTGTTTCCGGTAACTTTCATATCCAGGTGTTCCCGGTAATTTTCATCCCGGTATTCTCAATGCCCTTTTTCATCTCGGTTCCAACTGTGATATCTACCCAAACCCAAACAGTTCCGATGTTGCACACTTAACTATTATCCATTCAATAAATACAGCATTATAATAAATAAAACTTAAAACAAAACAAATTATTAACCACCTCAGACTATTTCAAAAATCTTCTAACCATCCGAAAATAATCCCGATGAGTAATTCAGGGGGAATTTTATTATGATAACCAACTTCTTTAAAAGCTACTTTGAAAAAGTAAAAACGAATTGCTAACAATAATAAAAATATCTAGTGAATGTATAAGTCTAATAAACCATGCCCTATAAAATCAACACGATCTATATTTATTTTTGAGAATATTAAAATAATGTAATTAATGTTTCAAAATTAATTATTTCAATTTATTTTAGTTTTCTAATCACTGTTATAACTTTTAATTAGAAATTTACGCTGTGTTTGGTCTTGAACTCCGTTATAAGTTTAAAATGATTTCAAATAGTTTGGCAGTTTTGGAGATTTCGTGATGAGTGTATGTCAGTCAGTCAGTGGTATTTGGATTTTATATATATAGATGTCATCTCAATCTGACTTTAAAAATTTACAATAAATAATATACCTAATGGTGTTAAGTAGATCTGTTTATTTAATATTTGAAACGTGGTTTTATTATTAGCAAATGGTTTTCAACCCTTAAAGTAACCATTTAATGCATTAAACTAGATGTTCAATTTTTAATCAAGAGGTCACTCCAATCTCAACATCTACAAAAAGTAATTTCCTATACTTTTTTTGTTTACAAGCAATAAATCCTAAGTGTAATTTTAAGTTGAATTGAGTGTAGACAAATTCATCGTGTTGTTTTTGTAGCTAATCCCCCCAGGAAATGCTCTAAAATGATCAACCAAATCCGAGTCCATGAACGTTCAGAAAATCTTAAAATAAAATCGGTTGCGAAAGAACCTCCTCTACTGTAAAATTAAGGCAGGATAAAATATGTTTTGGTGAAGCCTGGACTGGGCTGCAGTCTGTAGTATATGAAGGTGTTAAAAATCTTTCGAACGTGTTCGTATAAATTAACCATAATTGCGATCTCTGTAAAAGAATTACCGTATGCAACAAAATAACGTATGCTTCTCTCTCATAAAGTACCTATTTACTTTTAAAGATTCAATGCAGATAAAGATGTAAATTCAAATTTAAGGCCTCTAATAAAAGGAATATTATAGAGAACTAGGGGGCTACCGCCCCCTGCTCGCTATCGCTCACCAACCCCAGGGAACTGCTGACACACTTCCCCTAAGATAGCTTCGCAATCTTGCTCGCTTTGCTCGCTATAAGCAGGGCCGTATTTAGGCACGTGCAACATGTGCTATAGCACAGGGCAGCAAAATTTTGGGGGGCGGCAGATTACACAAATTCATAATGCTACATACTATATATTATACAGTTTTGAAAAAAATGTACCACACAGTTTTCACTACGGTAGAATTCTAGGGTTGAGTCATTCAGGGTGGGCCAATTATTCGACCCTTTTTTACAACACCCCCGATAAGGTAATCCAACTCCTTGATGGGAAATATTTATGACTTTGGTTTCCCGGAATGGAGAAGACACCAGATCAGATGGCATGGTCATCTTCGTTCTGTCCCAATATTGTCAACTTGTTACCCTGCATCTCAGGGATAGGAGCTTGTGTTTTTTGTGCGTTAAAATGGATGGGTTTTCTTGAGTGGATTGGCGGTGAGATAAAAAATAGTTTATTTTCTTAATTTAATTAAAAAATTGTTTTGCAGTTTACTTCAAGAGATGTTGATGTTTTAACTCCTTGATTTGTAATCTGTAGAAAATTAAAACCCTAATTCATGTTAAATAGGATTGAATGCTAATTTTACCCATGCTCTGATCCAAGGGGGGCACTCTGGACAGTGCCCCCTCTTGGACCCAAAAATGTTCTCAAAATGAGTTAAAACCCTACTTTTACAAACTAAATTTTAAAATTTTTTTCCGGGGGAGGACCCCCATACCCCCCTGCAGTTCCACAAGGGAATCTTGCGTGACACTTTTGAAAAATCCTCAACAATTTGTTATTTTGTGAAGAACCCACCTTTAAGCAGTAGACTTTTAGAAGAAACAAGTGGGGTATTTTCATGAAACAGGAAATGAAATAGAGGGGGCGGCAGTAAATCAATACGCACAGGGTGGCAAAAACAATAAATACGGGCCTGGCTATAAGCGGTTACTAACTTCGATAGTGTAGGAAGCAGATTGGGAGGGGCTATTCATCTCTAATGAGAAAGAAATTTAGGGGGAATTTTCCGTTATCCGGTAAATTGGCGCCAAAATGAAAGCTTGGTGATAAACTCTAAATCTTGCAAAATATTATCATGCAAAAGACTGATTTAGGTTAACCCTTACGTAATTAAGGTAAGACCTTACGATATGTATTTTATTTATTAACATAATGCGTGAAAACATAACAATGAGGAAGTTGCATGATTTTTTTTTATTTTTTTAATCGATTCCTCTTGCAAAAATAAACAACTACCCAAAATTTGAGGCCGATCGAGAAATTTTTTGATTGCCAAAAAAATTAACAAAAATCCCCTTTTTAAAAGCGCGCGAAAACGCCAAGAGTTTGGATGTGACGTCATCTTATACTAAACATTGTTGTAAAGCAATGGAGTTGATGGTATTATTGTTGACGTCATCTTATAGTTTAACAATAAACGCTTTCAGTCACGTGTTTTTTTCTCGACTTTTAAATTAAAATATTTAAGAACCTGTAATTTTTTTTGAAAAACTGACTAGATATTTCATTTTACAATACAAAAAACCATACGGAACACTTGTTTGCTTTTGAAAATCTGACACATGCAACTTCCTTATTGAGTTAAGGGTTCAATTCCGTTAATGTTCCCGTTAAATACCACCATGCTCTTTTGTACACCAAAAAGTAGAAAACCTGCTAAAAAATTTCAAACTCATAGATTAAAATGATTAATTAGATCAATAACTGTTCCGTTTATCATTAATAATCAGAAAAATTTGTCGATATTTGAATATATGGCGTTCAAAAGTTGTGTTGAGGTGAATCCATAGGATCAAGTTCTCTTAACACTAGAACCGCCAAGGTGCCTTTTTTGTCCCCTCGTAAAGTTAAATGCTTTGCACATTCTATATTTTTTGTCCGATCACTCTAAAATTAAGTGACTTTTATTTATTTTACCCCCTGTACTGAACACAGAAAAAAATACCCTCTCGGTCGTGAATTTTAGGAAAAAAAATGCGGATTATGCCAAGGGGAGATTTTTGTCCCCTACGGCAAAACTGGGAAAACTCGGGAATCCTCCCTGTGCTAAGAATTGTCAATAGTTTTTAAGGAGATTAAGAAAGAGAGCAACATATTTTTAGCCCCGTTGAAGACTAACGATGCATAAAGTCTTTTTTGCAGAGGTCCCTTAACTTGTCAGTGTCATAAGACCAATAGCGGTACTGGAACTATACTGCTCCTGACATGACTCCGGAGGAAGCGGACAATAGGGTAAAAGATACGTGGATGGATCTAAAGCAGTGGTGCCCAACCTACGGCCCGCGGGCCAAATGTGACCCGCGAAGCTGACGACCACGTGATCTGGAGACCACGCGAGACCACGTGATCTGGATACAGACCAATCAACGCCAGGCATTACGTCACTTCCCTCTCCACCCGGCATTGGTGCTGATATTGCTACAGTATTGCTTGCAGTCGCTTTGACAGACAGGCATTACAACCTTCGCCCGAGAAAACAGTCCTGATGATGTTCACCGCAGTTGTGGACGAAACGTTGACGTTTAACACTCGACCACGGCCTTATAGCCCGAATAAAATGTTTTATTCTAATAATTCCGACTGTGAAAGTCTTTCCTTTTATAACAATATATTTTTGAAATGCGGCTCAAAAGAACTTTTAAATGAAAAAATAAAGTTGAACACACTTATTTGAGTAAAAAAACACAAACAACAGAAAAACATCAAAATTTGGAAAATTTTTTAGAAATTTTTACTCCAAACTAGTAAAATATCCTTATATTATAATGTATATTTTAATGTATCAAAAGTTAAATCAATTGGAACTTTTAAAATTTAGAAATTAACCCGCTGTTGAAACATGCCCCACCTACTGTTGAAACCTGCCCCACCCGGTTGCCAGATTTCAACAGAAGAGAACCTTTTTTAAAACGCAATTTTGGACTATTTAATTTTCTCCGAGAACTTGGGTAAAATTACACTATGTGTCCAAAAGTCCACGGTAGGATATGCAAGTGAAAATTTTAGGATGCGTCAATTAATGAGTTCACAAAAAATAAAAACCTAAAACTGTTGAATGGTGCCCCACCCTCCCCTACAACAATTGTGAAATATTGATACTATCACACGCATACACTAGAATGCGCGGATGTTTTAATTAAATCCCATGAAGTGTCCAACTCAAAAACTTATGGCGATCAAAATAGTTTATATTATTTTATTTTTTAACTTATTACAGGTGAGTAAAGTCACGTTCTTAAACATTCGCACCGAATGGTATGAAATGAGGATTTAAACTCAAGAAGGCTTGAAACTTAATGTAAGAGTAAACTATTCAGTATTTGTGTATTTATGAATTTATTAAAATCCTATAACGATCATCTATATATATTCACGAAATTCCTAAAAAAAACAAGCAAACCATTTCACCAGGTTACCAAGTTTTAATTTAACTTCCGGAATGTCTGCTTCTCCCATTCATTTCTCCATCTAAAGGAGACGTCTTACCTCACTGATAGATTTTATTTCAAAACACCTTAAATTTACAACGAGATTTAATACAAAAAACATTATAAATTTTTATTTATTAAATAATAAAAGTAATCAGAAAATTCAAATTACTAATTCGAAATATTATTTACTTTTATTTAAGATTTTAAATGAGCTGTGCCAACTAGTAATCGGAGAGCAAACATTCTGGAAGCACTGAGCTATAAAACAAACTGGAGTGACGATCCGCTGTCCTTTTCGTCCTGATGATGCTACCAAACTGCGAAGTTCGACTTCTGTTGTAGGATTGACAGATTTTTCTCCAACGAATAGTTTTTGCCATCCTGGAGCTGATGTGTCAAATATGTTGATCTTGCTCCTTTTGATGGTGTTGTCCCTGCTCTGTAGCAGTTTGTCACCTTAATATAAAACACTACTATTCCTTCTTTCGGCAAACTTCGGGAATTCCGATCCTTGGTGACTAACGACCAGACTCCGATCGAAAGCACTACCCATAACCGATTCGCTAATCAAAAAGCACCAAATCAAATAACAATTGCTTCAGATCGTTTAAAAAAATCAATTGCTCGGTTTGGACCTTTTCAAATGGATGATTCAAAGCTCTTACGATCTTACGGATCTTCTCTGCTTGCAAACCCTATTATTCCCGAAGCAGACCAGACTGCAGCGAAGAAGACAGTGCTATTTGATTCTGAGATGACGAAAGATGTTGCGTCTGATGTGGCAACCTGGCAACACCATTGTCACATCTGACCTCCCTAGTTTGTGATTGAATCCTATGGAAAATTTGGAGTGGTTTGGACTGAGAGGCTCGACGATGCCCTTCAAAAAACGCCAATATCGCCAATAAAACGATCAGAACTGGACTACTAAACTGGATTTTTTCGGAAATAATAGTTTTTGATTCTAAGATGACTAGCTGAGGAATGCCTAGTTATGCGTTTCCTCCAACCGTAACTCCCTTTTATTTGCACCTTCGGCGCATCCTCTTCTATCATTTCTCTTTTTCTATCATTTCCTGATATTTCATTAGGGACACGAGCTATAATGTTTTAGCTAATATCCCACAATCAACGTAATTTAGTTATTAAATTTTCGTCTCGAAGAATAAATGCAGTCTCTACAACCAAAAAAAGGTATCGTTGAATACATTTCCTCAAAAATGTAACGTTGATAACGCATTCCTATTCCTGTACTGATTGAAGTTTATTATTCTGCAAATACTTTATGAGAACTTGACCCTATGGATCCACCTCAACAGGAACCCAACTTATATTGAACTCCTTCTTTCCCCCACTTGAAGAATACCTTTATTTCGTTATTATGGCGCATTAAAAGCCTCTCCTTTTTATAAGTCGTGACTTAACAACGTATTGCAACACGAACACTCCTATATTATTCTACAGCGAGTGTTTATACGAAATTCTGTAACGAACTCTTTCCATTGAACTTTCTGGAAAGGGTTACTACAAGAAAAGGAAGATCATATCATGGAAGAATCCATCCTGGCTTTTTTGGCATGAAGTCTAATTTAAGTTCTTAGATAGTTTTATTTTTCTTGTATTGTTTTAGTTATGCCAATCTAATCTACCCTTCTTGTACTATTTAGAAAAGGAGTATAAAAAGGTCACGTTTTCCTCACTCTTCATACTTTCCCCTTTCCGTTACCATGGTTTCGCCAAATTTTAATTTTATTTCACGCCTATCCAGACAGAACGTTCTAGTTCAGAAATACAATATTTTAAAAGACTATATACGTTAAAATGTGTTCGCAAAAAAGGGAAAAATATATTTTTGACATGTTCGATCATAAATTGGAATTTAAATTTTCATTATAGCTTATGGAGCTCTAAGTTCGAAACCAGCATACGCCTAGTAAAAACGTAACGTGAGTGGTCTTAAAATATTAATTTTTTTTTTCATTTTGAATTTCGAACAGCATAAATCTTTTTATGATGATTTAAATCTAATTCAAAAGCAAAATGTAATTATCTTCTAATAATACTAACCAATATGTAGATACTAGTTTCTTTTTCTGAAATATGACGGCTCAGTGTAGAAGCAATCTTTTTCTGGGGAGGACTCATCAACTCTCCCTTTTTGCTTGACACTCCGGTATTTTATAAGTACAAATTTTTTTTGAATTAACCCCTCTTAAAAAGGAAACTTAAGTCTAGCTACGAGCATGACTGGCTAACTTGCAAAATTTTTCTTGGGGCCCCCTCCTGAATTCAAACATATGAACGCCCATGAAACGAGCATCGATTGTATTATGCTAACTTTCAAATCTGAGACCAAAGCGATTTTTGACCATTTTCCACTAGGTTTTAAGAACATCTATAACAACATTAGCGTTAAGATGCCATGAGGTGTTACCATTTCCGTGGTTACCATTATAACGCTACGCCTCAGTCCTCTCCCACTGTTGTCATATTCTCCCTCGAAATACATCTGTCATCCGATAATGAGGGTCAAAATAATATATGTTCCTTTTGAATGTTTTCGGAGGGAAGGGTTTTCAGACTATCATCGTGCATTCAACGTTTTTATGGGGATGTAAATATGGGTTTTATTCGATCATTGACTTAACCCTGCTTAAGACGTGATTTGAGTCGCATTCTCGGCTTGAGGTTTATAGACTGGTTTGAATGAGTAAAAAAAAAGGTTAAATTCGCAGTCCAGCTTGAAAATCCATCATATGTGTTAAATGGAGAATTCTGTGAAATCTACTACTCAGATATACGTTTTTTTATTTGGTTTTGTTTATGTCTATACTGAAAACAGGGTGAATAAGAACAGAGGGAAAAATCGGAACAAAATATTCTCATAAATGTACGGAAATATTATTTGTTTCGTTTTAAAATATCTAGGTTATTAGAATCACAAATAGGTAAGAAAATAAAAGTTTAAAAAAAATAAAGACAGGACTAAGCGTCGAGAATGGAAAAAAACTGCCCCATTTGGGGCACATTTTAAAAAATTTAATTATTGCTATCAAAATAATCAACACATTTACATTTATAGACAACAGTCACCGTTAATTTGTAATTAAAATTAGATATAAGTATTTCAACAAATATTATCGCTATTCTGGACTCAATACTTTTTCGTTGTAAGGCTAGTTGTCTTTCATTGCTGGCCCAGTTTTTAATAAGTTAGTAAAAAGAGAACAAACGATATTTTGAGTGTAATACTTTAATTCCTAAAATCTAAAATGTATTCGTTCATTTAAAAAATGTTCGTAAATCATGTGGTTTAAGTTAGTCTAGTCGAGAGAGCCTGTATACGAGTGAGGCGAAAACTCAGTATAGCGCGCGCAGATCGGTAAATCGGTTTTTCTGTTATCGCCACAGACGGAATTAGGTTTCCCTCCATAGGATTAGCATGGGACGCGAGACAAGCGGCATGATACAGTTTGGACAGAATTGAATGCGCAGAGACGCTTTTGAACTAGTTGTCGCCTCTCTCTCGTATACAGGCTCTCTAGTCTAGCCCAGAGTCCGTCGCCATTGTCGCTAATGGAAATAGAAAAGTTGGATGGATATGGGGCTTTTTTGGCGATCGCATCGAAAGGTGGGGGAAACAGCCTGATTGGTTGAGTAAAACATTTTCCTTCTTTTTTGAAAATAGCAGATTGAGTGACAGCCAATCACAGGCATGGTCGTAGCCAGGGTTGAATTTGGGGGGGGGCAAGCAGGGTCGACTTTTTTTATGTTTGTAGAGATCAATTTTAAAGCCTCGTGAGAGAGACCCGTCTTTTGATTTTAATGAACTTATTACAAAAAAAGTTCAAATAACAAAGGTTTAAATACTAAAGGGGGGCCAGAAATATTTAGAAAATTTGACCCTAAAATACTGGGTTTTAACTTCACTAACAGTAAAGTAAAAGTTAATTACTCGGGACTTGGGGGGGGGCAGCTGCTCCTCCCTGCCCCCCTTGGCTACGCCCATGATCACAGGTTTGATCACAAAAATGTACTGCCGATGTCTCTGCCAATCATTTATAGTTCCTCGTGGCGCCCTCATATCCATCCAACTTTTGAATATATCGTTTTGAACCCTCTGTTAGGATTTTTCTCTGTGGTCTAGCCCTAGCCCTTTCCTAAGAAAAACTGACGGAGTTCTATGCTTTTAATGTTACGTTATTTGACGTTACACGATAACGTGTAACATAGGGAACGTAAGTTCAAATAACTATTTGAAAAATTATTAAATTGGAAAAGACTATTTTTAAGTTTCTTTTACTATATGGGGTAGTAACTAAAAAAACTTAAAAGTTTAAATTTAAAATAAATTACTTCACGTATTTTAAAATATTGAATTTTTGTAAAAAAATTATTTTTGGTTTTTAAAGATTTCGTTTGTATTTTTCCATTCTAAAACTCTAATTTTCATACTAGCTAAATTTAGAACTCGATTCTTCTTTAATCCTGACATTTCAAGATGGCTGTCGGAATTGAAAACGTGAATTTTTCATTAGTTCTTTATTACTTCCAGAACCTAATTTCATATCAAGTAAAACTTTGAAAAACACAACACCATCATCATTGAAAAACATATATAATCACAGATAAAAAAAATTAAACAATTAATTTGAATAAAAAACAGTGTCATAAACTACCTAATCTTCGTAACAAATACTTTCTTTTACTCAATGAGAGTTCAGTGCTCTCGTAATTCTCGAACAATCCCCAACGAAGAACTTAGATGTTAGCCCGGAGCTGTTTATATTAAACAGTTTAGCTGATTACGTTGCCATTCAGGGGGGAAAATAATTCTAATATGTCTTTCTTACTTCTTATACTCGTTAGTTTCGGAACACTGAGCACCCGGTTCTCATTCTATGTTGTTGCGTTAAAATAGGTTTCGTCAATTTAAATGCTATACTTATCAGACAAAAGTCTACTTTAAACTTTCTTTTAAATTTGAGTTTCCAATATTTTCTACAATTTACTGAATGTTTCGATGTTTCCTCTGTGATTCAGAATTTACTAATCAAAACATCATTCAATTAATTGATAAGTTTAATTTAATTTACATAAATATTTAAAAAATCCTTGTTAATGTTCGTGTTAGGATGACCATCTTACCAAGACATGCCTTGCACCCCATGGCCCCACGAAAAAAAAGAAGATGGTCATCGGAGGCCTTGGTCCACTCTGTTGCGCCAATGAGTTTTTTTTAAATGTGTTTATTTTATTATCGGTTACTTAAAGAGATTTCTTGATTATTATAATGTTTCGATAATACCCCAATAAGAAAGTTTCATTTGTCAGATTTTCATAAACATTCAAGCGTTCCGTATGGTTTTTGTGTGGTAAAATTAAACATCTTGTAAATTTTTCAAAAAAATGTACAAGTAATTAAATATTTTAATTTAAAAGTCTAGAAAAAAAACACGTGACTGAAAACGTTTATTGTTTTAAAAGTAACGATGGCGTTAACAATCATACCATCAACTTCACTGCTTTCCAACAATGGTCACCGTACAATGACGTCACATCCCAAACTCTTTGCGTTTTCACGCGCTTTGAAAATGAAGATTTTTGTTAATTTTTTTGCAATCAAAAAATTTCTCGATCGGCCTCAAATTTTGAGTAGTTGCTTATTTTTAAATGAAGAATCGATTAAAAAAATATAAAAAATCATGCAACTTCCCCATTATTCCGAGTAATATACGCAAGGGAACGCTTATCATTTAAAAATAAGTGTTGGTGGGGTGTGAATGATATCGTTTTAGCACTGTTTGAGTTCTAATTTTTGATCAAACCATATCATGATCCAACCATATAACCAAGCAATCGTGATTTTTAATTCAAACATATAAAACTCAAACCATGAATCTTCATCCACATCAAACTACGACCTAATTTTACTATTTACTTGAAATTTAATCATCAAACCAGGTTTTTGCAATTGAAGGGCTTGGTGGATGAAGGGGCTATGTTACAAGGCCTGTCCCAAAAGTAACGAGACTGAATTCCCTAATTCTGACTGGAATTCAGTCTCGTTACTTTTGGGACAGTCCTTGTAACAAAGCCCCTTCATCCACCAAGCCTTTCAATTACACAGTAACTTTTTTATAATCTCTGACCAAAGTTTAAAGCGTTTTATTTTATTCGTTGCAGCATCTCCAGTGGGGGACGTTAGCATTCTATGCAACAGCAATTCAATCACTGTCAGCATCACAACCAACTCACCTTTCAACGGAATGATATATCCCAAAGGACTCTCCAAAAACTCCACCTGCATGCAAGAGTACAATGCGCAAGGGAATAGAGTCAACTACACTTTGCCCCTGAGGACTTGCAACACTATGAGCACAGATTTTGTGAGTATTGTGTATATTTTAGTATAAGGTTAGAGCTTCCCGACATGTGATCAGTTTGTGTTGAAAACTGACCGGGAGTGAATAAACAGTGATAACGAGTTAACAATCTGACTGCTACATTTCTGGGACTGAAATTGCTTCAAAAAATGTGTATTTTTTACTGCCCTTTGAATAAACCATTTGGATTTGCGATTGTGATACTTTAAACAAATTTTCAGGGCTTCTTTTAGGTCAATTTTTAAGAAATAAGGTATGGTTCCATAAGGCTTTTTCTCAGCAATATGATCGAAGTATTTCCAGATCTCGGAAATTAATAGTTTGGAAGGAAAACGGGATGCGCTTCTCAATAAAGGGAGAAAAAATATGCATGCGGAAATCTCGGGATGCGCAGATTTTGTTACATTTGAGCTGCAAGTGTAAATCGCGGGATGCTCAGTCAGAGGGGGTTAATGGAAATGACAGTCACCACTATATTGTTTGTAATGTTTTTTATATATATATGTTTCACTACACAGGCCTATTATCACATTCATACTTAAGCTTTATTTAAATAATTCCGTGGGAAATCTAACGGATCGTTAAAAATGAATTAGATCTCTTTTTGCATATTGTTCAGCTGCAAGAAGAATAGAAGTTCTAATGCTAATAGAAGTTCCAGAGGGAAGCAATAGACAAAGGTATTTCGAATGGGTATAAAAGCGGAGTTGGTAATATAGGATATAGGTACGAAGGCTGTAAAAAAAAAGGAATTTTCCAAGGACCGTATAACGAAAAAAACAAGTACAGAGGTGTGACAGCTACTTTTACCTTTAGTTTAATTGAATTTAAAACATCGTCAGACCGTGGGAAGAATTAGAAAAGTGGAATAACAAGAGTCAATCCAAGAATCGAGTCACACGGAAATGCCACCAGTAGATCATCTCCATTCTCTACCATCCCTACTTTAGTCTCTTTCTTAGTGACTTCAACATGCTCTTGAATGTAATAGGTACACCAAAGAAATCCCTCTCTAAACATTGGGATGTCACCAGACACATGAAACTCTTGATATTTTTTTTTCAAACTCATCCACTATTCAACAAGTGTTTCAATTTGCATGAAACTTATATAAGATGAAAATAGTTGACATTTTACTGTACCTAATTAAGTGAATCTTTTAACTGAAGTGTTTTCTTAAAACGGAGTTATAGTTCAGAAACTCGTATCAATTTTTTTATGTAGGGGGTATTAACTTTCAACTAGCAATTTTTGAGTTTGAAATTAGTTTGTTATAAAGGGTAGTCCATAAAGGTTTTTTTGCGGTCTTCGGACCTCTAAGAGTTTTGAATCACTAATTTATACTTATCGTACTAATTTTTTTTAATGTATGACCATTTTTTTAGATATATATTAGATTACGACTTTGATTACGCATTGATTAATCAAATTGTTTTTGACAGGACGACGGTATAGAGTATTTCAACACTATCGTCATTCAGCCTCACCGAAAACTGGTCACAAGTCAGGGTAGAGGTTACCACGTCCGCTGCAGATACCAAATTAAAGACCAAACAATTACATCTAATTTCAATGTAAGGTAAGTATTAAAATGTTATGATCTTATGACTTATGTCTCTATATGGTTTTGTTAAACATCAACAAAATATATTAAGGACTCTCCTTGATAAAATAATGCCCAAGAATAGTTTATCGTTTTAAATTGTTCTCATCCTAATGTTAGGTTAATTTGTTCCCCCTTTTTTACCTAAGATTAACCTGGAAATAAGCATTTTTGACAACTCTGATTGGTTCAAAACTCGTTTCCCTTTTTCAACTACCGATCAGAAGCTTGGATTCCTGGTTAACTCTAGGTTAGGTAGGTTAGTGGTGAATACGGCTGTTAGAAGTGTTGATTCCAGGTTAACCTTAGGTTAAATTTGTGGTGAATACGACCCTTAAAGTTCTTTTGGGTTTATAAAATTTTAACCAAGGAACAGATTTGAATTGACGCATATACACATTGTTTTTTAGTGTTTAAAACAGTAAACACTGGAAAAATCCACCCATATATGGATGAAACACTCTTATCGTGTGTTGTTAAATTAAAAGCATTGCTTTACTTTTTTTTACTTAGCATGATTGGAACTACTCCCGTTACTGCTACTGCTCCTATGCCAAGCTGCACAATGAAGATCTTCGTTGGAGACCCGGATCAGCAAATCGTGGCCGAGAATGTCAAGATAGGAGACCTGCTCAGTCTAGTCATCAGTATTGATATTCAAGGTTGGGATATTGTTAACATAAAAATATTTTCAATGGACACAAAATATATATGGATTCCTTGCTTTAAAAATGTATGTCTTACTGGATGGAGATTTTAAACTCCTTTTTATAAACTCAAGATCAGGCCTGTACAACTTTAATTGTGTTGCGGGCTCATATTCTTACCTTGTCGTGGGCTAAAAAGGGGGAAAGGCTTGGTCTAGTGACAAAATTGTTGAAGTCTATTTGTACCCCATGAAAATTTGGAGAGAACACTCACACACTATACATTTTGTCTTGAAATGAAACTATGTTGAAATAATGTCCAAAAAATTCATTGAGAAACGTTTATGAGAATGCCATACACTGAAACGTTTCATCGGATTCACATGTAGATGTAGGATTTACACAGGATTGGATTTACATCGGATTTAAATGTAGAGGATATAGGATTGGGCTTAGATTCCAATGAATCTGAACTCACTGTAAAGGGACTATGGGGAGTTTAATAGTATAAGCCATGAAATATGTAATAATGATAAACAACCTCTAATATTTTTTTGTGTTTTAGACGCCTATGGCATTAAAGTAACCAACTGCTTAGTCAGAGATGGTCTCAACTGGGGTGAACAGCCACTAATTAACAACGAGGGGTAAGTTGAGACTTACTTTTGAGTTCTAATGAGTTTCTATAACTATTCGAAAAAAAGTAGAGGATTCTCAGAATTCTACATGAAAAAATTTTTCTTGATTAAATATTCTTAATTATTTGCAATGGGACATTTTCTTAGGATTCGAAACTTACTAATGATCGTTTCTTTCAGGTGTCCATTAGATGAAGACATTCTTGGGCCTTTCGAGTACGTTTATAACAAGACTCAAGCTAGAGTGACTTTCCAAGCGCATAAATTCCCTTATACATCTTCTGTTTACTATCAATGCAATGTAAAGATGTGTCTGAAAAATGCAGGAGGCTGTGATGATGTTGTAAGTGGATACAATTAACTAAAACTATATATATTTACGTTGATACAAATTAATACAATTACTTAAACCATGGAGAATCGTTTGATAATTTTTCAATAAATAAACTAATGTTATATTATTGCAATATAAAATCCTCATATGTATTTGACAAAAGTTATCTTTTAATCTTAGTAGTTACTTAATATACTTACTTATAGTAATATAATAATAGTATAGTATAGTAGTATAGAGTAATAGTATATATAGTAATACATAATTATAATACTTAATATAGTTACTTAAAATAGAGGCCAATTTTCACTTCCTACTTTCACTGGCCCAACACCGAACAAATTAAAGCCCTGCAGTTTTTTACTATTTATCGATGATTATAGTAAACATTCCTCGTAACCACTTTCATAGAACAAAAAAAACGAAAGAGGACTTAGTTTTAGTGCAAAATTAAATTTCTGAGTTTGGGAAAGGGAATATTCGGTAGTAGTTTGATTAAAAGTTGTCTAAAATTTCAGAACCTCAAATAATAATCCTAATATGTAGTTTATAGGGTGCTTCAGATAAGCTTTTCATATCTTCTAGGAGGAGTAGATCACACTCGGACGAATCAGAATCACCTAGAAATCGGGGTTGGAAATGCATCCCTGGTTTTTATAAGCGAGCA
The DNA here is from genome assembly GCA_024610705.1 of Tetragnatha versicolor. Classification (NCBI taxonomy): domain Eukaryota; kingdom Metazoa; phylum Arthropoda; class Arachnida; order Araneae; family Tetragnathidae; genus Tetragnatha; species Tetragnatha versicolor. The sequence continues at coordinate 7,380,582 of JANDEH010000013.1, forward strand.
TTGGACGTTGCATAATTCCAAGCGAAAACTGACTTGTAACCTTTCAAAATTGGATTAAAACCATCGATTCAGGCATTTATTTCATAAAAACAGTTACAGAGCTAAGATTTGAGCTCCTAAACTGATTTCTGTGTAAGAAATGCCCTAATCGAACGGTTGTGCTGATTTTATGCAATTTTAAAAGGTTACGTGTCAATTTTACATTGGAATAATGCAACCTTCCATGCTCGCTTATAAAAACCCCTAGTTTGTTGGGGTGTATTTCCGACCCCCTGTTTCTGGGTGATTCTGAGTCGTCCAAGTGTGCTATACCCCTTCCAGAAGTTATGAAGCACTTTTCTGAAACACCCTGTATATCACTGAAAAAAAGAAAGTTTTAGCTCAAAATCACTTTGAGTCAGTTCCCTTTTTACCTCCTTTGCAAAGAGCAAAGCAAACTCTTCACAAACTACCCAATGATTTTTTTTAATCCATTCCTTGTAAATGATTGACTTAAAAGTCAATCATAAGAATTCTATAAAGAAATAGCCATGAAAAGCTTTTTGCAAATCAATTTACTCCATTCAAATTCATAGCCTGACTGAAAAGATTTTTGAAACAAGTTTGAATGCTAAGGTTGATTGCCTGTCAGAACCGGACATACGGTTAAAAGTGTTCCTTCAGTGTAAAGAACTAAGTCGTAATTTCATTTTTTTTAAATTCAAACCGCTTTATTTCTTTTGAGAATATGCAAAAAATAACGTACTACTAAAAGGAAATTACTAACTTAAGGTAAAGAAAATTTTACTACCAAATTTTTACTCTTTAATTTTAAATTGCTACAGTAATTGCAGTTTCCACTAAATTATTGTGTCTGTGCTTTTTTCCAAACACTTAACTCGGTATAAAGGGTTGGGAAATTGGAGCTATTAGAGATGAGAGATGATTACTCATTGCAAATGCTGCCGAAAGCTTGTTCTAGGATTAAAATCCGGAAAATAATCAGGATAATTAAACTCATTACCGAAGCTCAAATTTTAAATTCAATTTTATTTATTTATTAAGTTTTATTTTTATGGGTCATTATATGAACCCGTAAAACAGCACGATATTTGTGAAAATAGGAGAATGCATTTAGCAATTTGCATTTGAGGATCTGTATTGCTAAATAGCTGCTGAGCTATATAATAACCTAAAGTTGAAACTCAGCGTGCCAAAAATAACACTGTGTCATTACAACAAAGTGGCAAAGTTCAAGTTTTCCTTATTGCTCTCCTGTTAACACAGTCCAATTTCACATGTTTGTTTATTTGATGAAATAGAGCGCAGGAGCTACAGAACGTCATGTTTAAAAATTTCATTTTAAAAGCGTTGAAAAAACAACAGAGTTAAATAAGTATTAGAGTTTTTTAGGGAACTATTTTTAATAAACGCAGGAAGTTTTCACTCAATATAGCTCAGTGGTATAGACTAGTATGAAAACCAAATTACGGCTCTTATGGGGCCATATTCAGCTTTACACCCTGTTTGTCTTCCCTGATGAATTTGCAATCATAAATTGTACCTTCTGCAAAGGCTCCCTCCCTATGATTATCTTTTAATTTATATTCACCATTAAAACCCCCCAGGAAAAAGTTGTTTAACATATTTGCCATTCCCTCTAGAGTACTAAATTTATTTTTACAACTTGCATACGCAAATAATTAATTTGGGTTTGTACTTATCTCCCTCGACAGTTTTTCCTCCAAGGACAATTTTTGCTTTCTCTACTCATATTTTTAAATTCCTAATAAAATAATCGTAAATAAACATCAAAATTTTGCACTAATATGCAATTCTTTTACAGCCTCCATTGTGTGACGGTGGCTACAACATCCGCCGTCGACGCCGGCGCAGTAGTGACCAGCTGGAAGAGCTGGGCAGTCTGCAGGCACTGCTATTGGAAGAGGTTCATGCTCAGGACAGAAGTGTTGAGGTATTTTCAGGACTGTACGTCAGTGAGGCAGTGGATGACTCAAGAAAAACGGATGGTAAGACTTGGAAAATGATTTACATATTTGATTTTATTCGATTGGAAAACAAGGTTTAATGCTAACAGAGAAATATCACTTGAAAGATAAAACATACTCGAATAATTAATTTTAACACTATCTTAACCCTTTATAAGGCAGTGGTTATAAGTATACTTACCACCAACTTATCAATCTTTTAAAGTGAATGGGAATCTATTTTCCGTTTATGCTCTACTAAAGCACATGAGAATAGAACAAGTTACGTTTATACAGCTTGCAATGCCCCACTAAGAGTCGATTCCTGTTTTCGGAAATTACAAAGAAAGTAATAAGTATAATAATTTTTATATTTTTGAATACAAAATATATATAATTTATAATTCCTTTTGTAGATTTTAGTATTTGAAAATTATATTTCATAAACATCATGTAATGCGATATAAAAAGAAATGCAAAACATAAGATGTCCTACCTTTGAATAGCTCCCTGTGGGCTGTGGGAAAGACACTTCCCACCAAAAAAGTTATCTTACAAATCAAATTAATTTTAGATAATAAGCTAAATGAATTTCTTTTTATGAATCAATCCCAAACTATTTTAACATAACATTACTAGAAAAAATGGCCCTATTAAGGATTAAAAAAAAACTACCCTTAATGACTCAGTACCATAATACAAATACAAATACAAATTAAGTCGACCAACTACAGGCGTAAGCCCAGCAAGGTTGGTCCAGTCTTTTTACCCCAAACTACCGGAATCCCAGTATCTGTCAATTTTCCTCTTGAACTCGTTTACCCTAAAGCCCTAGATCCTCTACCTTAAGTAGCGACATCACGCTCAATCGGCCGCCATTATGGGGAGAACTCACTACTAGTCTGGATAGTCTTGCTAATCGTCACTAGTAGTGAGTTCTCCCCACAATGGCGGCCGATTGAGCGGGATGTCGCTACTTATAAGGTAGAGGATCTAGGGCTTTAGTTTACCCTAAAGCCCTAGATTCTCTACCTTAAGTAGCGACATCACGCTCAATCGGCCGCCATTATGGGGAGAACTCACTACTAGTCTGGATAGTCTTGCTTATCGTCACTAGTAGTGAGTTCTCCCCACAATGGCGGCCGATTGAGCGTGATGTCGCTACTTCTAAGGTAGAGGATCTAGGGCTTTAGTTTACCCCACTTGAATAATAAAGCTAAATAAAACTTTAAATAATAATAAAACTTTATTTAACTTAATTTTTCTATTTTGAAACTTTTGTGATGTGAACTAAGCAGAAATATAATTTAATTTTCCACTCTTAAATGGTTTTCAAGATTTTGTTTCAGTTTAAATTTCATAAGTTTGAAAAAGGGAATAAGTCCATCAGCTTTTTTCCCTTATGCGTACAGTATTTTTGTGCTGATATTTTTTTCGATGATTTTCTGAATCCTATAGGTAAATAGGGTACAAAAAATAACCACAACCAAATTTACAAAATATTTGGTGGTAGTTCATACAATGAAAATTCCAGCAGTTGCATCTAATGCACTGCAGTCCCCCCTCATTTATCAATACTTGCTTTTTGGACTTATTCCCCTTTTCACAATGACGACTCAGTTACTGACGGCTCCACTTCTCTTCACAGAACTTTCCCTGGACGACCTATCTTCATCGTCTCAGAGCTCCAACGACCTGTGCGTCTCCAGTCGACAGTTCGCAGCAGGAGTTGCGGTGTCGGGAGTTCTCGTCCTACTCACCGTCATGCTACTCGTCCTTTGCCTCATGCATAAGAGACGAAGGAGGAAGACGGCCTCTTCTGCATCGTCCATTTACTCTGGACCTTATGCGAACCACGCTTATACTAGGGACTAGATCTTAAAAAAAAAACCTAGAGTTGGTTTTAAGAATCATTGCCTTGCGCCAAATCTATTTTCAATGCAGTGGTTCCCATTCTGTAAAGGTTAGCGGACCATTAAAGTTACTGGCTCTTTAATTCTAGAAATTTTATCCTCTTTCAGCGTTTTATCTGAGTCGAATACGAATCAAGCTACTGATATAAATGTGAGGCGGAAAGCGAAAAGGGACCTCTTGTCGGCAAAGTTGATTTCGAGGAAAAGCCAAAAAACAGGAATAAGGTCAAAACTATCGAATTTTTTTTCTCTCGATTATCGATCCTTTAGAACCGTATTTTAGCCGTTGGAATCATTCCTTAACTGTGAAAAATAACGAGAGGGTAGCATTTTGAAAGTTTAAGGTCGTTTTTCGCGAAATCCACTTATTCTATTATAAAACTTTTAATTACTGGCGATTCGTCATTTTTTGAGCTACAAGGATGATGATGGTCTTAAAATCTTCATAAATCTGTATACAGATTGAGAAAAAAATAATAACTCCATTTCGACGAACGCCGACAAGAGGCCCCTTTTCGCTTTCCGCTTCACAAATGTTTTTAAAATCAATATACAATGTATACTTTCATTAAGTTATTAGTTAATTGGTGACTAAAGTTTCTACAACTTTTCTACCATGAAACCCAATCATTCCTTCCAAAATAATAATTTTGACATTTTTATTCAAATACATCATTGGTCCGCTGACTAATAGTTGGGAACCACTTACGGCCGTATTTACCAGTAACTTGACCAGCGGTTAACCAGGATTCAAAGCTCTGATTGGCGTAGAAGTTTTTCTTCTTTAACTGCCAATGAGAAGTTAGAATTCCGGTCAAGTTACCAGTGAATACGGCCGTTATTCATCTATGGTGAAGGCTCATAACTCTCTAGGTTTTTTATATTGGGCCGAACCCTGCCAAAGCCTTCAAGAAATCAAAAGTTTTATAGGGCCCGTTTTTTGAAATTTACCCGATTGTATTTTAGTTTTCCCAGCAACATTCTGCATTTTGATTTGGTTTAATTTATACCCATCCATCTTTTAAAGAGGAAATATTTGGACTTGATTTATAATTCTTTGACATTTTTTTCCATTCTTTTATTTAATTTTATTAAAATATTTTTTCATACTTACTTTCTGAAGAACAACTTTGTATTTTGTTATTTTAAAATAATATAGAATATCGTTTTTATATAATGGGATTTTCAAAGTTAATATAAATTTACAAAAGATATCTCGTGATAGATGTGTGGAACTATAAAAATTAAGTAACGTTAGTATTATTTTTGTGTGCTTTTTGTCAGAAGCACGTGTATTTTTAAAAGTGTTCCTAATTATTTTGTTTCATAACTTTTCTTATTTATGTTTCTTCATTATTTTGTGTGTTTCTTTCAGAGTTAAAAATGCATAAAGTTATTTATTTGCCAACTACTAATTCTGTAATAAGCAGTTTATTTCATCAATGTTTAACGCTATGAAAAACAATAATCTCTTAAAAATTCTATAAATCAGAAAATTCTATAATCTTCAGATAGAAAAATTATAAGAATTGAAATAACACACACAAACGTGTTTCCCAAGCACTATGTCGTGTATCCTAAATTAAAGAAAAGTAACAAAATGTGTGCATTTTATTTGAATAATAAAAACATTTCACAGATTCTTACTTAGTTAAGACTGGGTGTAGTTGGCAAATAAAATCTCTATCTCCAAGTGTGCCAATGTAAACCTAAATGTGCTTTATTTATGAACTGTTACATAAGAAAGGTTTTTTCAGTGCTTTTTACTAAAATATTATTTCTAATTCTTAACTCCTCAGATGTTATACATATTTAATAACTCTTTTTTTAAATGAAGATAATTTTTACATTTGATTGATAGTTTATGGTTTAATACTTAGTTGGTGTTAAAAACATTTTTATTTTAAATTCAAGATATATGCCTAGTTATTTATTGAAATATTTATTTATTTAATCATCCTATTTTTATTTGCGTGCCAAAGGTACTTATTGGTGGGTTATTCACAGTATTATTCCTAAAGGCCTATCGTTCTTTTTGTATTAGGTTTCCAGACAGTATTATAGTATAAAAATATCTTAGATTGTACTTTATTGTTAAAACATACTCAGTATTATAAGGAAATGATATTAGGTTTAAATATGATTGAAAATTAAACCCTTATCAAAGTCATCAGTTACCATTAAATTTAACTGATGATTTAGGACTCTGAAAAAATTGAATTTTGATAGAAAAAGCTTATTCTTATTTTTCTTACAATTTTTTCGAAAGCAGGTCTTTCTATACACAATGGAAGACCCATATGATCAATGAAATTGTCATTTGTAACCTACAATGATGTTGTTTTAATAACTTTTTTGACTGCTTACTGCGTAGATATCTTACCTTAGCTAGACTAGGGGAGGAATATACCACTGTTGTTAGAAAGCAGTTCTCGAAAGTAAACATATTTCTAATGCAAAGTGATCTAATGGGAATACTGACTGGATTGTTGATCATATTTGGTCTGTCCCATGTTTTTGTGATGTGTGTTAATGTTGTTGGGCATTTTGTGAACTTCGTTTATAGCTTTTGTTTGTTTACTTGACCCAGCCCGATTAAAGGCAGCTAAAGGTGGTGAAATGTTTGTGGTATTGAATTGTGAAATACCTTTGGCTTAAAAACTATGGTTAAAAGGCACAAATATAGCTTCAACATTTACTGTTTATGTTGTAGAAAGCTTTTTATGGTTTTTTACATAATATAGGAAAGTAAATGTTTTCTTTAAAATTTAGGAAAAGACAGTTGGGAATATGTAAGAATATAAACGGATGAATGAATCTTTATAAAAGCATTTATTCCATTGAAAAACTATTTTGATACTCACTTTGTAAATACTGATTATCAAAGTATTCATTTTTTAACTCCTTAACTTAACATTGAAAAAAAAACGTCAAATTTGAAGCAATATTTGTGTAATGACTTGTTTTTATGCTGAAAACCGGGATAATTTATATTCGATCAAATTTGTGTACATATATATATCATAGGAATCACTATGGAGGGTTATAGGTGTCTTTGTAGAGGAGATTAGTACAGTTTCGTAAGTAGTTCTGAAAAATGTTTTCCCCCCAACTGGTCCACACAATTTTAGGTTATGTAGGTAAGATTTTTGTAAACATGCATTGGAACTCTTCTATTAATTTATTTTTGAGTATAAATCATTGCACTTGTTCGAAAACTAAATATATCTATAGAAATTATGAATATAAAAGGTTTATGTTTGTAATAGCTGTTTTTCAAAATTTATTTTTACAATAAAAAATTAAATGCACCCAATGTTAACTACAACATTCTAGCTTTATATATTTTTATCCTTTATTATTTAAGTAAAAAACAAGAATTTTCACATTCAGAGAAAGTTGATTTTTTAAACAATTTCAAAATACCTTATATTGTAACCGTTGGATGAAAGACATTTTTCTGCTCTTATAATATTTTTCTGTCCATGGTTCATCAGTTGTTATTTATTTATTATAATTTTTTACTGCTTTTTTTTATCAGTTATTTGATACTTTTTAGAAGTATTCCATTTATGCTATATTGCTCGTGTTTAGTATAAGGAGAAGAGTCTTGTGCCTTCCGTGATATTTAGTTTTTAAGGGTTAGCTTTGTGTTTTTCGTCAGTTTTGTAATTTTTATGGAAGAATGATGGTTTTTGTTTAAAAGTCAATAAAATGGGTTGAAACTAATTTTTAAATGTATTATTATTGTTTCTATATTAATATTCTGGGAAAAATACAGCTTTTACACATATTTATACAAACTTCAGATATGTTTCGTAACTTTAAACTATTTTACACAAAAGCATTTTGTATTATGCCCTATTGCTTCTATATTACATTTCTATGGAAAATATAGCTTTATAAATAAGGTTTAAAGATAAAATAAGTTTTTTTCTTTATCGGGTACTATATAAGGGTAAACATATTACCCATTCCCTATATTTCATGTCAGGCATCAATGAAGATTTATTTGATGAATTAGAATTCTTGAGTTTTAAAATTACCACTTTAAAAATAAATTAATGATATTTATATATATTAGTAACTGATTCATAGTGGGATAGGCGGCAAATGGGTTATACATTTTAAAACGCTTTCAATTCTTATCAAAAAATTGGAGCAAAGTTGTTAGGATAGAAAAACGTTATTGTGTGTGCTCTTTAACCCTATATCTACTGATGGCACTAACAAATCTAACCAACTTTAAAATTACATAGAAAAATAATCCTTACAGGGGCGTTATTTCAGTTTTTGTTTGGGGGAAAGGATTTTTTAAGTGGGTCTGGGCCATGCCGTAACTAGACTTTTTTGAGGGGATGGGTTGCCTCAACTTCATTTTTAAGGTATATCCTAACAAACACATTTATATATGAGCACTGAAAAGTAGTATTTGAATGATATTAATTATAATTGAAAAATTTGACAACATGAACTCTAAGAAAAGGTGAATCTGGGGTTCATCCCCAGGAAAATTTTTTAAATTCGCCTCCACTCATTTTGAGACCCTTTGGGCTACATCCAAAGAGAACAGTTTCTTGTAAACCACAGATTTTTCTTGGGTTAAAAGTTGCAAATAAACATCTAAGTTTCAAGGGGGGCTAGGGGTTCTCCCCAGAAAATTTTTTGAAATTCCCCCTTTAAACTAGTGTTTTATCTCTTTTTTAAACTCTTTGGGAAGCACTAAAACGGAAAAAACTTCTGGCGAGCGTCAGAATTTTCAAGGGGAAAAACACTGAATAACAAACATTAAAATTTTAGAAGGGGGCTGGAGGTTCACCCCCAGAAAAGTTTTTGAAATTTGACCCTCAAAGGTAGTGTTTTAACTCCTTTTCAGACTTTTTCGGTTACATCCAAAAAGCTCCCACCAGCTCCTTGTGGAAGTTACAGAATTGTCAAGGGATTTGCAGCTTTTTTTCACTTAACAGTGGAAACCTTGGGGGCGGTTTCCCCCACCCTAAATGACGCCCATTCATCCTTACGAGAATATACTGACGATACTTTGCAGGAACACTCTTTTAGGTTTACTCTTCCAGGATAAATGGCAGCATGGGTTCTATGATGAGTATTTTAGCGGAAGCTTTCAGCTGTCATTTGGATCGGATTCTAGTGATTGTCATTTTTGTTCCCTCAAAAGTAGTTAAAGTCAAAAGGAAAGTGTATTATTTTTAAAAACGTAAAGGCTGCGATACAAATCCATATGTTTTTTTGTATTGCAAGAATATTTTAGCCCTTAGTGTAAAAACAGACTAATAAGTATCAATTCAATTAATTAGCCCTAGCGAATTTAACTTTCGAAAGATGATTATTTTATTTATGCTTATCCCTTAATTTTCAATTTAGTGACTCGAAAATAATATTCACAAAAAAATTGCAGAAAATCATAATGCATAGTATAAAGAGTTAAAGATATCCACTGCACTCTTCCTTCTTAGTACTCTGTAGGTTTCAATGGACATTTCAGGCGGCTGAGGACAGACGGCCATTACAAATGGTAATGACCCAAAGGGCCGGTGTCCCAAGAGCTGTAAAGGGGCGGTCTGTTGTTTGAAAGAGCACTTCCTCAATATTCGTTTCAGACGATTCCGATCCCATCTAAGGGGGTGTTGCTCAGGGTTGGTTGAATTCAGTTTCTCCTTAATGTGCCATTAGAAGGCGAATGAACCGGAAGATAAGTTACTTGGGATCGCATTGACCCTCTTATCTATTTTGAATTTGTTGATGATGCACTGAGAGAAATGACAGTTTCAAATTTGAGTAAATCGATCTTCTCATTTTGGTTTGAAACTTTTTGGTTCAAATATGACTACCCATTGCTTTCAACTTTGAAACACCAGATCAGACAAACTCAGATTATGCCACCACTCAAATTATGCTTATTTTTAGTTTATATTTCAAAATTTAAACATTTGTAATGTATTCGAAAGTAGCAAGAATTTGGTGTGATAACGTGTAACACGACGTTGTGTGTGTAAGTTACACTCAACTTACTGGTCTGCTTCCGACGTCATAGTAACGTGGCTATATGGTCATCATAACTGTAACACATTGCACTCTCTATTTTTGAGTTTCTGCACATTTTCAAAATTGAGCACATGCATGTTCTCAAATTAGAGTAAATCTGGATCGGAGCCTGTTTGAGTGTGTGAAATACTCAGATTTGAGTAAATTTTACTCATTTTTGAGACTCGTTTTAAGAGTGTGGTTAGGGTCTGGCCACAGTCACTGAAAATCGTCGAGCTGTTCATTAAGATCCTTATCGAGAGGGGAAAGAAGGGGACTCGAGGGGTGATGTAGTAGTAGATTACCTTTGGTGAGATGACAGCAACTGGTCACCAGGCTTGTCAGTGAGGTGTACTTCGACCGCTCTGCTACAGAAGTAACCTACTACATCTCATCTCAAATCCCCTTCTTTCCCCTATCTGCTTGATAAGGATCTTAATAGGCCATGCGACGATTTTCAGAGACTGTCCAGATCCTTAAATATCAAAAAAATACACTGCAAAGTATACAGAATTATAGTCTGTGTAATTAAAATAGACGGTTGGACGTCATCAGTTGAAGTTCGTCGCCTAGGTAACGAAGGAGAAAACGTAAGCGATTCTGCTTTATTTTTGCACATCAGTTACGGCAGGGCGTGAAATTAAATTGAAACTTTGAATCTTAAACATTATAAAACTAATTCGAATTTTATAAAAATCAAAACGACAATCTCTTTGAAAAAAATAATTGTATATTTGTTTAAAATTATGTACTTCTACCATGATTAGTTTTTCTTTTATAACGAAAAAAGTGTTCCGATTATTTCATTGGCTGCTGCGACACGAGTTCGATTCAATGACAATCTTGGGCGGTGGTGGGGTAGGCTTGGCGTGATGTGGGGATAAAATAAGACTGGTAGAAACCATGGCAACGCACAGGGGAAGGTGGTGGAGACTGGGGAAATCACATGACTTTTCAACCGCCGATTCTAATTACACAGACTATAAATAACACTTTTCTGTCCTCAAATGAATACAGCTTTAATATGAGTTGTTAATAAGAAAACTTTGAACTTTTATTGCAGAAGTTCCCAAACTATAGGCCGCAACCAGCTGGTGGTTCTCAAGGTTTGTTTTGTGGTTTGCTACAAGATTTTGAATTATATTCTATACGTCTTTTAAAATTTTCTTTGAACAGGATGTGGGATTTAAAACTTTATTAGACAAGATGATAAAAAAAGAATAGATAGAGCAATAAGTAAAAAAGCGGCTCAGTGCCTAAAGCGAAATACAATTAAATTTTTACAGCCGATTTCAGATAAAGGTATATTTTAATTTTTTTGCATATTTTATCTACTGTGAATATTTTATCTACTTCAACTAAGAGATGCTTAGGTCAACGTTATCTCAAGTGATTTTTCATTTAGAAAGTAGTTTTCTTATCAAGAAAATAAACTTACAATTTGGTTAAATGCTTAGGATTAAAACTGAAAGAAATAAAAGAAAATGCCCGTAAATAAATGTCAAAGAATCTTTATTTTCTATAAAACTTTAAAGTAATATTTAATTATTATAAAAAATAAATTAAACAAACAGTGATAACAGTAATATTTTACTTCCAGTTAATCCTTTTTCTCCATCTAAAAAAGTATTGAATAATAAATTATACGTTTAAGGATTTGAGGTTGTATAATGTAGTGAGTAAAGAATAAATCCAATAAAATATAGTTAAAAAATATCATCAAAGGGAAAAAGAAAAGCAAGGGACACTTTTGGGTACAAATAATTTCATAAAAAATAATTTATTGAACTGTGATTTAGACTACAATCACAAAATATCAATAAACGAAAATTTCAGACGAGTAGGAAAGAATAAATTTCAACACACTTTTTCAACAGATTCCTCTATCAGTTAAACTGCAGTTAAATTTGGACAAGAAGTTTCCAAGTGTTTCTTTGATACTAAGTACGAGTATTTCATGTCATACCAGTCAGTATTTACATCTATTCAGAGCAAAAACATCTAGGCCAACGGGTCAGACACATAAGCAAGTTCCTTTTGAGCATACAATTTAGGAATACATTTCTAATAAATGTTAACATAATTTCTCAAAAAAGGTTGCTCAAATAACTATGATTAATAGAGCTAACAACTAATTGTTTCATTACTTATGCATTGTGTCATTAAAAACTGACAATGACTACTCATCTGAATCTCTTGGTGAATAAAAATAATAAGCCCAACATCATATGCTCTCAAACGCCTCTAGACACATACTTTCAATTTCGAAATAAGTTTCATGAAAATTATACGTAACAAACTTTATTTTATAATTTTCTACATGAGTTTGATCTCATTGAGAGTAAAATAAAGAACTAAAACTTTCCACCCAATATCCTAAACAACACAAATATTCATAAAACCAGTAGAAATGTCTTACCCCTAAAATGTGAAATTTTTAAGTACGAGAGCTGTTTTCAAAGGTAGTTATTTAATACATTTCAAACAGACCGTGGGGATTTCTGTGTATACATTTGTTACTTTTAAGAAACTTTACGAAAGGATGAATGAGATGTATCCAAGGACAATATCTAATGAAAAATGTTATTCTTTCGATCTCTTTGTGGTGAAGATATAGGATGCACAAGTTTTCAAAATAAAAAGTTTTCTTCAGGTTCAAACACCTGTTTAAGTTAAAACGGACGTTAATCACATACTTCCCAAAGCCTCTACGAAAGTATATTTCGACCCTCCTTCTTTTTTTATCTACCGTGTTCTGATTGGTTCTTAGGAATGATGTCACTCTTTTGAACCACAATATACTTGATTTTTACAGGCATATCTGATTTTGAATTGAGGGAAATGTTTAACAACTTCCCCCAGCTTGAAACGCCAGTAAATGCTACCAACAGGTAAACGCACTGACAAATAATAAGAAAAATAAAGCCAGCCGTGGTAGTATCGGATGATGGTTTTCAGTTTTCTTAGCTTGGCAAACTTTGTTGCCATAATACTACATTACATCTAAGTAGAAAATAACAAATTAGAGCATATATTCTTTTCTATTTTCTTAATAAAGACTTTGCTTTTACCAGAATGTAATCTATTATCATGTCTTTCGTATTGGATTTTCGTACCCCGGCAAGCCTGCATCTGTATTCAACAGTGTCTGAACAGCTCTAGTAGCATAGCTCAAACCAAATATTTAAATATTACGTAAACGAAATTTGGCCTTACATGACGGAAATTGGACGAATTTTGAACATTTGTGGCTGTTGATTTCAATGTAGCGACCACAAACTCAAGACTGACATTGATCAAGGAACCAATCAGAATAGAGGCGGGGATCTTACGAAGTGGCTTTGGGAAACATACAAGGCGAGTCTATTCAATTTTTTCTTCAAGATTTCCTCCTCTTCTGTGGCAATAGCACCTGGTCGATGCAGTGGACGATGCCGTCCCTGGTGAGCACGTCTGGCTCGATAACGTGTGCGGAGTTGACCATCAGTCCATCCTTTTCCTTGTGCACGTTGACCGTTTGGTACTCGGTCCTGACGTTGTATTGCAGTTGACCGTGGATGGATCCTGCAGAGAACATGTTGTCCACGACGTGGTTTTGCACCATCTAGAAGCAGGGAAAAGTTATGACTATGAAAACGAGAAAACAATACAGAAGTCTGTTTTTTCTGCCCACAGAAGTGCGGAAAAATACAAATCTAGTTTCCATCGAAAAGTGCAGGAGTACAGAGTTAAACGCCAAACCACTCTCTTCACTTTCGACGATTGATTGCTTCAAAATGATCACAAAAAAGTGATGTCGATATAAGCCTTAAGGTTAATTCAGACTTATCCCTTTTGGTCTTCTGTTTGAAGGAATCATCCAAAAGGGAGTGTAAATGGAATACAAAGTAGCGATTCACAAGAGTGAATCAATCAGGATGAAGAGTGAAAGGGAAGCAGTGTGAATGATCCTTGAATGAGTATTTCACTCCTTAATCCTTCACTTTTGTACAAGAACTAGCGATTCACTGGAGTAAATCACTCAGGATGAAGAGTGAAAGGGAAACAGTGTGAATGATCCTTGAATGGGTATTTCAATCCTTACTCCTTCACATTTGTACTAGAACTAGTGATTCACAAGAATGAATCACTCAGGATGAAGAGTGAAAGGGAACAATGTGAGTGAGCCTTGAATGGGTATTTCACTCCTTACTCATTCACTTTTGTACGAAAACTAGAGATGCTCAAGAGTGAATCACTCAGTATGAACAGCGATAGTGAAACAGTGTGAATGAGCCTTTGTATAATAATTATACCTTCTTTAGCTTTCTCCTGTTCTTCATGAGGGAATGGAGGTGGTCTTCTCCTAACTGCTCAAAGGCCATGTTGGTAGGAGCGAATATTGTGAAAGATCGGTTGCCTCTACTACTCAAAAAATGAGGTTCAAACTCCTGCACGTGATTAATAGCATCTGCCATCACACTGAAATAGAAAAGAAATCATTATTATTATTATTAAAGTAGTTTTATTCTTATTCTCTAACTTTTTTCTTTCAAATTAGCGGAAAAAATGATTAACTCGTGTTAACAAGATATGAAAGTTTCGGTCATGGAGAGCCTAGTGGTTAAGGCACCGGCTTCGGGATAGGAGGGTCCCGGGTTTGATTCCAGACACCGGCTGTTAAATCGGTGGGTGCGTGGTCGGTCATGGAGCAGTTAACATGGATCCAGGTGAACTGGAGACTATTTCCCTCCCCTTCATAGGCACGGCAAAATTGTGGAGGTAGTAATAGATTAGGACAGTATCTATCATATACCATGAGGCTTAAAAAGGACTCCTGTCATTATAGGCCTCACTTTCTCTGGAACCGCACCACCTTTGCCTTGAATCCTTATGAAGTGTTTTTGAATAATCGGGGTATCTCTCCTTTGGCGATCTTTCTTATGGCTAAAATAATTATTTTTTGGAGCCAAATGTATTGCTTAGAGGGATAATAATTAAAATTATAATCGCAAGTGATTATTAAATGTGTTTTTTTCTGATTGCCAAACGAACTGCTTGATTTTTAAAATTGGCATATAAAAATTTTGACCCTATTTTTTTGGAGTTCTTTCTCTGTTTCCAATATTGCAACACAAATATATTGCAGGATAATGTTATAACACGATTTCCAATTTAAAAGGTTTTAAAGCTTTATTTAAAATATATTCATTTATTAGTATTGAGAAGAAAAATACTTATTTTACCTGAACTCTTCTTTGCTTTGAAGAAGTTCCATTATACTGCTGTTTGATGGAGCAATAACTCTATTGATAATATGCAACACTCCGTTTTGTCCTTCGATGTCAGAGTCCTCGATTATAGCTGACTCCACACCCACCTCCTATTTAAAAAAAGGATTATACTTGAGTAAAATTATATTTTTGAATGGTGGAATGTACTGAATTTTGAAAAATATTTATTTCCTAATGTGAAAGAGAGAAATACCGGTACTTTTCGGTTAGCCGTGAGTAAATGCCGCCAGTTGTGAACCAAACGCAAGCCAAGTCGCCAAGCGAAGCCAATGACATTTGAAGAAATTTGGAGGATTCTGCGTTATTTGGCGATTTTTCGCTTGTGCCCGGCTAACGGAAAAGTACCGAAAAACCTTCATTAATGTAATGAAGTGTTCAACCTAACAACTCAACTGAAGTGTTGTTAATTGGGACAAAATAGTGTTTATGGATCTAAAAAATCGTTTGATTTGATTCCGGAATCGATTCCTGAGGTTCGATTCTTTCGATTTTTGGATTCGATTCCAACCTGGAATCGATTCCTCGGAGCCATTATCGAAAAAGTAGAATCGAACTTATCTATTTCAATCAAAAATCAAAGATAATTTAGTAATTATTATTAATTAAGTTACTAATCAGCAAAATAATTATTAATTATCAAATTAATCAAACTATCAATTAATTATCAATATTAATTAATAAAATTGTTCATAATTATCAGTATTAATTAGGAAATTAAGTAAGATTCCTAAGATTCGATTCCTGCTGGAATCGATTTTTTCAATTATTCGATTTCTTGGTATCGATTCCAAGGTATTCGATTCCGTTTCGATTCCAGAATAGATTCCTTTAGAAATATTTAGAACCCTAAAGTGTATTGATAGGAGAACTCAGCTTAGTAGCACTCATAGGTAAATTAATATGCTCGGAGATAAGGCTTTATATCGTATTGAATACCATTTCTAAAAATTTTTTGATTTTCAGACCAATGATTAGTTAAACGAGTCACTTTGATTATAATAATTCTGTAATTTGTTGGTGATAATAAAAGATCTTTTTGCTTTATTGAAGTTCTTTTTTATTCAAAACTACCTCTATCGTGTCAATTTCTTAGTTCTTATCAATTCTTGTCTTTTCTAGTATCAGAGAAAGGTTTAGAATGTAATAGAATGAAATATTATTTTAATCGAAAGGGAAATAATGAAAAGTTGAGTGAATAAAACATACTGGAACAGATAGCAGTATTTTTACCTTTCTGTAGACTTTAAGCCTCAAAGAATTGTCTCCTTCTATAGTCACCACTTTCTGGTCATCGGATATGCTGTCAGTCTTCACTCTTCCAATCACAACGTGATGCTTCATGAGCTCTTCTAATTTCCTAAAAAATAAATTTGCTTTTTTGTAGCACAAAAATTATAAAATACTATTGATAAATTAAGTTAAGTATTACTGGTCTTAAAATAAGAGTTATATTTCAGAACATCATAACAATTCGCATGCTTGGTCAATGGTTAGAAAATGAACTTTCTTCTATCTGGCAATTTCATGAAGAGGAAGTTATTGAAATTATAACGGGTTGTATCATAAAGATTTTAATTTTTTGGGTCCATGAACATTCACAAGTTGTGAATCACTGCATTGGAAATTCAAAAGTTATTTTAGTTAATATCACAACATAGTAAAGGTCCATCTCCAGGTAAGAAAAACGGGTACTTTTCCATTATAACGGCGCAAATCTCGCCAAGCAGACTTTTGGCGACAGCACACAGCTGCCGGAACAAATCACACGCCGACCGCGACTTGCTTTGAAAACGTGGAGGCATAAGGTTACCTTTCTGTTTGGCGTTGGTTGCATCATTATTGGTGACTTTATCGCCTGCGCCGGTATAATGGAAAACTACCGAAAAACATTGCATTTTTTTTCTACAAACATGACATCACACCCAAATTGTACGGTCTTGAAGAGTTATACAGCACAGCAGAAGGCTTTGCATAATTTGGTAATGTGAGGATTACCTAGGTAAAGTATGAAATATTTCCTAGTACTTTACCTCAGGAAATCGCATTTTACCTTAGTTAATATGAACATTACCAAATTATGCACATTTTAACGGTAACAGGCCTTATTGAAATCTTACTGGTCGTCTTCGTCCAGAAGCGAGAACTCTTCTTCTGACATTTGGTTGAAGGCGAAGTTTGACGGAGCAAAGACAGTCACAGTGATGTTTGGCTTGTGCAAGTAGGATTCGACCCCTGATTTCTTGAGGAGGCGGTTAAAAGTGGACACCTGCTCAGGTCGACGTGAAAGCAGTGACATCACACTGCGAGCTAGCGAAGAAATTGAGATTATTTTTGATGGAAACATTATTCAATAATCTTAAACATAATTTCAACTATAAAAGAAAGTATAAAGTGAAAAGTACCAATATACCTTAAAAGAAAATGGAAAATAAAAATACCAATTGATCTTAAAACATAAATATTAAAAAAAAGTTTCTAGCTTGGTGGCAACCTTAGGTCGGTATAAAACCTCTTATTGGGCCTGTGATTCATTAACTAACCCATCATTATCACAAGGCATATCCCATGTTGTTTCGATTTGCATTATGTTCTATGTCCTTGTACCCCTGGTACTCTATGGTCTACCAACCTTACCAATTTTTACAGTAAATTCTAAACCCTCCTGCCTAACCCTCAATCAGTTTCTTTATCAATAAAACTCTTCTTATGCTTCTTATAAAACTCTTCTTATGCATTGAACCATCTGTAACCGTTTTCCGTACCTCTGTCCGGCACGAGCACTTTGGAGACGACGCTGACCACTCCGTTCTGGGTGACCACCTGTTCGGGCAGCAGCTTGGCGTCGTCCACGTACACCCCGCTCTGGTTGCAGGAGAGCTGCAGACGATTCCCGTCCAGGGTCTTCATCTTGTGGGTGTCGATCACGGCCGGAATGCACACCGTGTGAGGCAGCAGGTGGTTCTTTAGGAGCGCTGAAGGGAATAAACGGCAAATGTCATGAGAGTTAGGGATGGTGGAGTTCTTTTCAGATTACTAAACCATTGAAGATTTCAATATCTCAAAATTAAAAGTCACCACTTTTTTTATTAAAATTTAGTTATATATAAAACTGGTATCCTATAAGTGAAGTTGTTGTAGAACTTAGCAGCTTAAAGTTTCAAAAAGACTGCTTCGCCGCGGTTGTCAGATAACGAATCATGTAGACTAGAGTATTTCGTGACTGAACAAACTGACGGCAATAAAACTTTTACATATACATCCTACAAAGGACTAAAAAGATTCAAACTTACAAATACAAATTAAGACCAACTACAGGCGTAAGCCCAGCAAGGTTGGTCCAGTCTTTTTAACTCAAACTACCGGAATCCTAGTATCTGTAAATTTTCCTCTTGAACTCGTTTACCCCTCTTGAATTTATTATTGTTTCAGGCAACGCATTCCATCTATCCACTGCCCTATTAAAAAAATGATGCTTTCTACAATCCGTCTTAGATTTTACTTTATTCAATTTGAAATTGTGACCCCTTGTTCTATTACCCGTATTGAAATCTAGTCCCTCTGTGTCCCCTTGCTTTACCATTTTAAAAAGTTGAATCAAATCCCCTCTAATCCGTCTTTTCTCTAGAGTGAACATATTTAGCTTCTTTAATCTTCCCTCTTAACTTAAACTGGATATACCCTTGACCATTTTAGTAGACCTATGCTGAACCCTTTCAATTGAATCAATATCTTTTTTTAAGTATGGAGACCAAAACTGAACAGCATACTCTAGATGAGGTCTCACCAAGCCTCTGTGTAGTGACAAAATAATATCCTCGGACCTTGAAGAAACAGTTTTTTTATGTATCCCAATATCCTATTAGCCTTTTTACTAGCAGATGAACACTGTTGAACCCATTTAAAGTCCGAATTTACAATCACCCCTAAATCTTTTATCATATATCTTCTTTAACTTTGTCCCCTTGCAGAAAAAATTCTGCCCTACCATTACCCCGACCCATATGAAGTACCTGACATTTACTTATGTTAAAGGACATAGCCCATTTTTCAGCCCATTGCGATATAATATCAAGATCCCTTTGTAAATTTTGTACCTGCTCCTGAGTATCTACCCTACCCCAAATTTTTAAGTCATCAACAAAGATGCTGATTTTGTTCCTAATGTCCTGACTAATATCGTTAATGAAAATTATAAAGATAATTGGCCCCAATACTGACCCCTGTGGCACCCCACTCATGACCTCTGCCCACTGTGAATAATTACCCTTGACTTGCACTCTCTGTTTCCTACCTATCAACCAATTCCTAATCCACAATAATGTTTTAACCCTGATACCCAATTTTTCTAACTTGAGTAGCAATGCCTCGTGTGGAACCTTATCAAATGCTTTTTGAAAATCTTTGTAAAATATGTCTACACTATGTTTTTGATCCAACTCCTTTGTTACTCCGTCATAGAACTTTAAAAGATTAGTTTGACAGGATCTACCCTTCCTGAATCCAAACTGATTGTCTGAAAGTAAGTTACCCTCCTCCAAGTATACTATTATATGCTTTTTCAGTATGCTTGCGCATAAAGAAAGTTCTCTTCTGCTTAAAAATATAACACCTACTTTTTTCAAATGCCAGATATATTACATGTCATCGGAGTTGGTTAAGATGGAGAGAATTCTTTTCAGATTACAAAACCCCACTGAAAACTTCAACATTTAAAATTTAACACTTTTTTTAAATTAATTTCATTAATTCTGTATGGGTACTCGTTGACCTGTTAATAAGTTATTAATTCCTTTGGTTTAAATCATAGCCATCAAGAGCAAGTGACAAGGCCTGCTTGCTTTATACTCTGTTTATTTAGAATATGCGCCTGAGACGTAATGTATTTGAAGCAGTTACTTTTTTAATTGAAGGGTTTGGGAGATGAAGGGGTTATGTAACAAAACCCTAATTTAGAGTAATTTAAGTTCAAAGTTTTATTGTGGAAGACTTTTCGTTTTCTGGTTTTGTCGTTGAGTGAGCGTATGAAATTAGTCTAATGACATCTATTTTTTATGTACCAAGTTTTATTTACTTACCTGTATCCATAATATGTATTTTTACACATTTTGTGTACATAACCCCTTCATCCATGGGCGTAGCCAGGGTTCCACTAAGGGGGGGGGCAAGCAGGGTCGATTTTTTTATGTTTGTGGACAGTGATATTTTTAACGCTTCTGAGAGCGTATTTCAAGCATTGAAAACAGGAAATATGCTTTTAAAAACTAGTCAGGCTTATTTTCACGCTTTGAATTTTTAACAAACGTTTTGCTTAAAAAATGCATGGCACCCCACTGAAATGAAAAAAATTCTATTCGAATTTGTAATACTAAATAAATATTTCTTTTATAATGTTTAATGTAAAAGAAATTATTATTTTATTTTGTTTAATATTTTCTACTTATATCAACATAATATGCTATAGGTGTAAACTCTCAACTCTCAAGCGTCACCTCCAACCGTGGACCGGTTTCGTCCTTGTTAGGACTCATCAGCAGGGTATAGGATGGTAACGCAAGAGAGAGGAGGGCAAGTACTAGTCTAGCCGACTATAACGGAAAAAAGCATATACCTATACATAAGCGACCTATATCTAAGCGACTATACCTATTGTCCGCTTAACCAGCAATAAATGGTGAAATTCTCCTTTCATAATATGCTATAATTGTCAAAAACCAAAATAGCATCCTATTTTTTTGTATTTCAGTTTGTCCATTAAAAAAAACGTTTTTATAAAATTGTTTTCTCTGTATATAGTTTCTGCTATTTCCGTATTTCACTCCTCATAAATGAATTTCAAACCTCTTAAAAAGTCAAGGAGTATTTTTACTCCTCCCAAAAAAATCCTAAGAATAACACTGTTTGTGGAGAACAGTTTTAAATCCCCGTGAGAGAGGTCCGCAGCCAAAGTATTGTTTTGAGGGGATTTTTGACGTTAATGAAATTAATGGAAAAGTTTTGTGGGTAGCGAGGAAACAATGAGGTCTCTTTCATTCATATTAGTAAGTTTAATGTAGTTTTTCAACACTATTAGGCAGAATTTGCATCCAAGAAAAATTTATATGAGAAAGGTTTTTAGTAATAAAGGTTCAAGTTTCAAAGGGGGGTCTGGGGGTTCCCCCCCAGAAAAATTTTGGAAATTTGGAGTACATAAAAAACATTAAGTTAGTGTGATAACGTGTTACACAACATTGTGACGTCACACACTCAACTTAGGGGTCTACTCCCCACGTCATAGTAACGTGGCTGTATGGTCGTCATAACTGTAACACGTTGCACCCTCTTTATAAAAAGGTTAGGAACAATTAAAAAATGAGTACATGATGTTTAATTTTTGGGTATCTGCTCATTTTCAAAAATGAGTACATGCATGTATTCAAATTTGAGTAAATTTGGATCGGAGCCTGTTTGAGTGCGTGAAATACTCAGATTTGAGTAATGTTTACTCATTTTTGAGACTGTCTTTTAAAGAGTGTCCTCTCACCTTCTCTAGCATCCGAGTCCTGCACCATCCTGTCCAGTTCCTGCCTGGGAATGCTCTGGAAAGCCTCGTCGGTGGGTGCCAGCAGAGTGAAAGGTCCTTCGCGTCGCAGGCTGTTGACCAAGTCTCCGCTCTTGAGCAGGAGGCGAGACAGCTCTCTGAAGCGACCGTCTCCGAAGACGGCCTCTGGGATGGAGCGAGACGACACTGGAGGAGGCGGCACCAAGACGCGGCCCACCAGGTGGACTAGTCCGTTGGTGGCTTGCTGGTCTTTGCGTAGCATTGGAGCGCAGTTCACTGTCGTCATCTGGAAGCATTAAGAAAATGGAGATTGTGATGATGAGGAAATATCCTTCATATTGAGTCTGTGGGAAGCTTAATCACCACACAATTTATGGACAAAGCCAGGCGTTTAAGTCAAGAAACAGAAAAAAAAGTATTTTAACAAAGATAATGTAAAATAACAAATATGATTTCAGTTTATTTTCATTACAACTGTGGACACCGACTCTGCTGAGAAAATATCGTTAGGCAGTGCGTTCTCTTCATTGATTATACGTGGAAAAAAGATAATTTAAAGATGTAATGTACTGCAAAATGCGGTAGTATCTGGAAATTATAAGATAGTCTCAAATTTAAGAGATCACTAAACTGCAAATGATATGTCTCAACACTTGTATGCTTTTAAAATTCCTGTTACCTTGTTATTCATTTATCAGTATATGGAATAGGTAAACTGAATAAATCAACGTTTTTCACGGCACATCCTTGAAACTTTTTAAGGCCGTGGTAAGTATACTTACCACCAATTTTTTCAATATTTTAACTGTTTTAAAAACTTTTAATCCATCGTACCACTTATCATTTGTGCTGTCAGCTATTAATAATTTGAGGAAATTAATAAACCCCTTGACCCTTTATAAGGCCGTGGGAAGTACACTTTCCACCAAATAAATAAAACATACAAAATGTATCTAGTTTATAATTCCTTTTGTAGATTTTAGTATTTGAAAATTACATTTCATAAATATTATGCAATGCGTTATAAATATAAATGCAGTTGTCCTCCATTTGAATAGCTACCATTGGGCGGTGGGTAACATACATACCACCAAAAACATTTAGGTAATAAGCTAAATGAATTTTTTTTATCAATCTCAATCCCAAAAATATTTTAACATAACTTTACTAGAAAAAATAACTTTAAGAAGGGTTAGAGTACGCATTTTTTTTATAAAACTTCGTTGCAGTAATACGTCTCACCGGTGTAGGAATCCCTATCTTACACGCATGCGTAATTAAGAAATATTATAATACGTTTTAATGTTATTGAATCTACGCTGGAACAGTGGTAGGGGGCTTGCATTGCATGTGGGAGTTTCTGGGTTCTATCCCCAGTTATTATTTTATTGTATTTTCCAAAACAAGTCCACACGCATGCGCATTTAGCAGGAGTTCTTGCGCCGACGAAACAATCATTGCAGTCACTTTAATTTTTAATCCTATTCAAGACTTATCTCGCAATAAAATTGGGTTCTAGAGCAGTACTCACTCCATGGTTATACTTGTTGATCCTCAATTTCATTCGTTGAGGATGAAGTGTCTCGACTTGTTGCTCTCCCTTGAAGTCCTTCGAGTTCAACTTTTTGCCACTGACTGCATGGTAAAGCAGAAAAGGCGACCCCCTCTCAAGAAGACTAACTCTCAAACTCTCTAAATCACCAGGAGTTAGTTCCTGTAGACAAAAAAGGATACAGAAGAATTGTACTGCACAGGGTTTGAATTCAATGATCAAGATAGTGGTAAAAAAGTATACTTGTATTGTGTTATTAGTATTAGGAAGATGAACAATGTCATCGTCCTAGTTCATACAACATATTGAAAAGTTTTGTGTTTTTACGTATTATCCGGCAATAGCGAGTTTCAACGGCACTAGGGTGGTCCAAAAAAATTTTTATATAGAGTTCTGGGCATCCTCTACTTTTTTTCGAATAGTTAATAGAAACTCACTGCCAAAATTTCAGCTCTGTATTC
The DNA here is from genome assembly GCA_024610705.1 of Tetragnatha versicolor. Taxonomy (NCBI): domain Eukaryota; kingdom Metazoa; phylum Arthropoda; class Arachnida; order Araneae; family Tetragnathidae; genus Tetragnatha; species Tetragnatha versicolor. The sequence goes on from JANDEH010000013.1 coordinate 7,404,328, forward strand.
GGATTAGTAGTAGATGACCAGAAGGAGTGAAAAAGTTCAAATTCAATGTAATGATAAAATATAAGAATATTTTTTTAAATAATAGAGAAAAATTGTTTCAAGAAAATGTAGAAAAGGTTTCAGACTCACATTTCAAGTTTAACTTTTATAGTATCTTATGATTTCGCTTCTTTACGAAACTTTAGGTTTGGTCATTGCTTTCTAATTAAGGTACACAGCTTAAACTTTGCAAGAATAGTTTTCTTAGCAAATGAGGTTCGCCTGACGATTTCATGACACTTAATTTTTTTCCCATAGAAAAGTGGGCCACCCTAGAAGTATCTACTGCTTAACCAACGATAGTAAAAGGGTCACGTGATTTTGACAGACTCGTAAGGGAGAAAGGAAGAAGCTGAGGGGCAGTTAGGGCCGTATTCAGAAACCTTCAATGGGAAAAACACGAGATGGGAACGAGAACGGGACGTAAACGAGAGATTTTCAACGAGAGATATTTCTACTCCACAGCTGTCGTCCGCCATATTGTTCTGAGATTCGAAGCGCATTCCAATTGCTTTTACACTTTTTGTGGTCCTTTTAATAGTTCCAAAAAATCTAAAACAGCTATTTCTTACCAAAATAAGTCCTCAGACATTAATATATTACGAAAGAAATGGACATCTAGGTGCTTTTAAAAATTTGTATTATCAGTGTATAATTACTTTCGACGTTTTTTGACAGATGGCAGCATGAACACTCGATCTCTTGAAACGGTCTCTTCCGAGTGGCCGTGGATTTTTCAACGTCTACGTATCGTTTCCGTCTCGTTTCCATCTCGTGTTAAAGTTTCTGAATACGGCCTTTAGCTTGACCCTCTATATACATAAAAAATCAGTATATTTAAAGTAAATAAAAAATACTAAAGCAAAAAATCCCGTGACCCTTTTACTATCGTTGGCTAAGCAGTAGTTTTATGATTGTTAGCATGAGCGATTAGCAACTTTTCATTGAAAAGTTACCTCAAATGCTTCGTTGGTGGGTGCGAAGAGAGTGATAGCCTCTCCTGGTCTGGTTAAACGTCCAGTCAGCCCGGCTTCGTTTAGGTAATCCACGAAAGTAGTTGCTCCAAGGTCCTTTGCTGTTCGAACTACATCTGTCATGGGTTTCACTGCAAAACGAAAGAAATAACAATTTGAAAACCGACATATTTAACTAAAATATTCTAGAGAATTTAATAGATATATCGGTTTAAAGTTGAAATAAACATTAATTCAAGCTGATAATGCTAAAGCAGAGGATGTTTTATCGCATTGTCAAGTTAGAAATTTGAGCATTCCAGGTATTTTCCTCTAGGGCCGTTCGTTGTTTTTCCATCAGAGGAGAACTACCGAAATTCCCGGAGGTAAAGCAGCTCTATCCCACTAAAAATATCTCACTGCACCCAATCAAACATAATAGATTAAAAGTTAATCTTGACTTCTCAGTTCTTAGTAGGAAAATTTAGGAGACATTTGCTTACTCTAAGATGAGCCGCTTCGGCTCTCTTTTATTTTTTTTTGCATGGATGATAGATGCTGCCACCATCTATCGCCACCTCCACAATTTTGCCATGTCTCGGAAGGGGAGGGAAATAGTCTCCAGAAGACCTGGGCCCATGGTACACTGCTGCGACCGACCACAGGACTTTCGGACCCACAGATTTAACGAGCACGTACTTCGCACATACCCGATGGGTCTTCAGCGGTGTCTTATCTGACTCGCAAACTTATCTGATCAGCGGTCAAGCAAATCTTGACTTGATTTCACTTATGTTCAGATTTATTGTTTTATTGTTGTCATAGATATACTAGTTCAATTCAGTTAATGTTCTCGCTAAATACCTCCATGCTCTTTCGAACACCAAAAAGTTAATATATTGTTAAATAATTTCAAACTCATAGATCAAAATGTTTAATTATAATTATGTTTATCAATAAAATTTTTTGTCTAAATGTGAATATATGGCATTCAAAAAAGCTGGGCGATATTTAGCGGGAATTTTAATGGAATTGAACCGATATTATACTGGCATTTCTTGGCAACCATTTGTATTTAAAACATCTTCAGAATATTTAGCAGAATTTAATGCTTTTCAAAAACAGAGAAAAACGAAATTAAACATAATGATTTTAGGACTTACCTCCTGTGCAACCACTTTGCCTTGACACCTGTTGAAAGCCTTCGCAACATTCATAGCGCAGGACCCTAAAATCCCAATGAAACTTTTTTATGACTGAAAAAATTGAAAGTTAAAACTTCTAATGCGTAATCAGACACTTTTTCAGATGAAAAGAAAGAAAATGATACATTACATCAATCTGGTTAATGAATTGTTTTGTTACTTTGACAAAAAATATTATTAAAAGATGTTGAGTATTTGTGCGTGCATTGTGGTATCTAAACTCACAATTGTATAGGGGTTTTCGAAGTCGAAATATTCTTGATCAACAATAACTCAATCAACAATAAATAATAATAATTTTGAATTTAAAGAAACAAACAAAGTAGCATCGAGATTGAACATTAGACGGACGCCAAAATGTATGAATTAGTAAAAAACTACACAGGTTTTAGTTAAGTTCTGAATTTATATTGTGTTACGTTATAGTATGGTGCTAGAATTTTACAACGGTCTGAGCAGCCCCGTTTCAAAGTGTATGGGGGGATAAAAGAACAATGGGGGACCTTTCTGACCTCCGTTCTAGGAGGGTACTGTTTCTTTTGTTCGAAATTGACCACAAGTGGTCTGAGAAGTATTTTATCTTCACTAGAGAACCATTAAACTGAGGGTTACCCATAAACATAAAAAAATACACTTACGTTTTGACGCCACATATCTCTCGGTTCATCCAGTATTTGCATTCAGTCCAATACTTTTTGTTTGTGCCTGGAACCTCCTCTACAGCACAAGTGTTGGGTCTGTGAAAAATATTGAAATTACATTTATATTCCTGCATCCACATCATGAAACAATGCATTTAGTTTAAAAAATATATTTATCCTGAATATAGGTGAGAATACCCTTATTTTTACATAACATACAAGGTGTTTCAAAAGTCATTTTCACGGCTTTTATTTGCAACCAACGTCTCCTACGGTCATGGAAGGTCACCCCCAGGTAAGTTACCTTCAGATTTAGTTTAAAAGAAAACAACACACCTTTTTGCAGCCCTTAACTTGACATTTGTATCCGGAATGTTGACAAACTATTAACATTTAGACCCTAATTTCATCCACACAATGTAATGAATGTTACTCTCCTGATTATCAAAGGATATGACTTAACCTTTTAAAACGCCGCAATTCAAATTTCGAATTAAAGGTTCTGATTTTCGGCTTAAATGGCGTTTTTCATCATTACTAAAACCATTTTAGTCATTTTTCAGCAGAAAAAAATTCCCAAGTATGATTTTGAGGATGTTCCCATTTGGGAACATTGGTGTTTGGGGTGCAGTTTTCAGGGGGATTTCCAAAACCCAGATATTTTACAATTAATTCTAATAAAATGATTGAAATAGGTTTCTGCTCAATAATTATGAACATTTTAATGATAGTGGACGGTTTTATCATTTTTATTATCCATATTTGGATGATTAAGTAAAATTTTATAGATTTTCATGAGAAAAAATTGACATGTTTATTACGTACGCGAAGCTTTTCCGCACATTTTTCATGCACTATGGGTAATATTTTGGTATAAAAAATACAAAGGAGTGTTCATAAGTGCTTCAAAGCTATACAGTTACGTGTCTGTTGGAAAAATTAGTTTTTATTACGGTTATATACGGATATATAGCATAAAATCAACTAATTGCATTCAAATCTAATTAGCTTTTAAAAGTGATAATCATAATTATCTCAACTGATTCATTAAAGCTGTGTTTCTCATGGAAGATCCCGAACTGAACCACATATATCTTACATCCAACTTACGTTAGAAGAGTGTTTTGAGATGCACATACTTTTCCTTATTTTCAAAATTCTTCAATTTTATCCTAAAATTTTTATGTAAAAAAGTACTTGAACAAAATATGTACGCAAATCCTCAGAAGCACTCCAAATATGCTATTTGCATAAACTCTTATGATAATTACTGAAAATTAATCGATCGGGGAGTTAGAAATATATTCAAGCGTAAGAATCTGCTATAAAGATTTGGCCTTTATTTTATCCATAAATTAGGTGAAAAAATAAAAATTACAGATTTTTGAATTTAAAACATTATTCTTAACCTGTTTAGATCCTTTGAGACAAAAAAGGTTCAAAAAATTAAAGAAAATAGGAAATAACTTGAATTGTTGCATGTTATAAAAATCCCCTCAAATACTATACCCCAAACGCCGATGTTCCCATTTGAGAACATATACGTTGTATTGGTAATTACTCTTCAAAATTGGAATATGAAGCTATTCTGTCAAGCCAAATGGGAAGACGTGTACTTAAGCTACCTTAACACAGCAAAATTACTTAAAACTAAATTTATTTAAAATTTTCACAAGTTGAAACTTGTGCAACTTTTAGAAGAGCCAAAAATCTCTAATTTTGATGTAAATTCTACAAAAAGGATTAAACTTCAAGTGAAAAACTTTTGCATGTAAAATAACTTTATATCTTTGAGTTGTTTTCTACCAAGTATCAAATTCCTACATGAAAAATTAAGTGGTTAAAAAATTCCATAAAATGATGTTCCCATTTGGGAACATCGGCAGGTAAAAGGTTAAAGCAGATCTAGATATGATTCACATATTGGATAAGTAACTTGTAATCACAGTTTGAATTTAATGATCACATTTGATCGCCAAAACCTGCTTCAATGATAAAAATTTGAGTAAAATCGTAACAAAATCGGGCCTGATTTAAAGCATAAAATTTATTATCTGATTTTGAGTTTAATTGGTTTCGATTAAAAATGATGATTAATTTGGAGAAATGCGGTTTTAACCCAATAATAATTATGAATTCGTGTTGAAAATATTTCGATCAAAAAATAAAAATCGAAAAGCTCCAAAAAATTGAATTCACACCTCGCCAATCTAACTTTCCAAAGATTGGCGTTCTCTTCTGTATTTTTCAGATTAATCAAGTTATCTCTCCATTGGCTATACCTTTAATGATTTTTATTATCTAGGAAAAAAAATAAAAACCAAGAAATAATTATCACAGATAATTATTAAAATAACAATTCCCAGTAATGATTACGACAGGAGTTTTTCTTTTCTGAACTTCTATAGATGATCCGTGTATGATGAAAAACACTACTTCTCTTTAAAAGTGACAAATAACAATTTCTTTCCGATTTAGGTAAAAGATTTAACAGTAAAAACTTACTCACCACTAAATTGTTTTCTAAATTTATTAATATATATTTCTTAATGCCTAATAATTATGTTGAAACATGTGCGTTCACTATAATTAAATTAAAGGCGCGAGAAATCGGGCCTAATTAATGAAACTTAGGGAGGGCGGATCACCATTCGATAGGTGTAGGTAAAATAAATTTTTTTGCTAATGATAAATTACATAAACGGTAAAACATGTGTTATTTTACCCAAGTTTCCTATTTAAGTTTGAATACAATAGTTACGTTTGATTACTATAAAACACACAATCTAGAATGATTAAATTTTGAGTAACTTAGCAATTGGGCCTTGTTAGAGATATAAAACTAAAATCCGATATGTTTTATTGGTTACGATTAAATTTCATGATTACGTAGGACCGAGATGGTTTTTCACAGATTTTGTGATGAATTTCCGATCAAAAATGTAATACAAATTATAAGTGATTTGAAGAAATTCCAACCATGGGCAACGATTAATTCCAAGAATTCATTCAATTTTCGCAGAGAAAACTATTCTGAATACCCCTCGCAAACAAATTTATAAAAAAGCATTTTCAATATCTTTCGGTTACTTTTAATAAATTACCAAGTCAAATCCAAACCGAATCAAATATCAAACATACATTAAAAAACTTTGTATAGCCTTTATTCTAGACTAGACCAAAATAATGTTGAAAGACTATTTTATATTTTTTTTTCAAGTTTATATTTTATTTGTTTATTTCTCATCCTTATTTTAATACATACGCAATTCTCGTTTTTTGTCATTTTTCTTTCTTCAACATGAAAACAATTTTTTTTATTTATTCTTCCACTGTTTCCTGATCAGATATTTATTTTAGACAATCCTTTAACCTTTAACGAGCAGTTGTTCCTTTGGGATTATGAATAAGGGTCTTTTGCCATCCGTTTTCTGTATTCTACTTTCGAATAATATAGTAGCCATAACTTAGACTTAATTTATCAATTTTCCTAATTAAATTTCAAGTTGTTTTTTCTATTAAAATGTAACCCTATGTTATCAATGTTTATTAACCCTAAATTAAGTAAAAATACATAATTTTAACTAGGTAAAATTCGTGTAAATTGCCTTACTTTGGCACTGTTGCCAGCTGTCCCATCTTATAAACACATGTTTTGAGTTAAGACACGACATACATTTCAAAAATAGGAAGTTCTGTCTAAAAATTGTTTCCATTGAAAAAAGTATAATTTTTCCAAGAACAAGAAGAATGTTTTTTATTTTACTGGATGTAATTTAACAGTTTGCAAATATGTTTCCCATACCTCATTAAGTACTAGACATTTTCCTGGATTAGATTAGTACAGCTCCTTTGTAACTTACCGACTCAAGAGGTTTCGTGATTTAGTTAAGAGACTTATACTTAAAACACTTCAATATAACTTATTCTGTTCTTTTTTCCCTTTCTTAAATATCTTTAGTAGTGGCGACAAAAGGGACCGGTATTCTGTAGTCTATATCAGGTTCTTATTTGCTGTACAATATAAGTTGGAGGGTCTTTTCTAAGTCATTGCTGATAGCTGAGCTGGCTTAAATGTTTCGTAGAGTGAGTAACGACACTAAACATAGTTGAAGTATTAAAAAGAACGGGGCTCTAAACTTTTCAATAAGAGGGTAGAAACAGTTATTTTAATATTTTTTGTGGAAATAAAAAAAGCAGGTAATATATGAGTTTCAAAACTCTTGGCAATAAATCAGGGTTTGAATTTAATGATCATATTTGATCGCCAAAACCTGGTTTAATTATTAAACTTCGAGTAAAATCTGGCCGAGTTTGAGGCAAAAAACTATTAATACCTATTACACTTTTTAAACCGGGGAAATTAATATCAGGACTATCAATCAATTCTTTATATTTCAGCATCATTTTACAAAACAATAAACTATATATATTTTTACAGTCAGTAAATATTTATATACTCTTGATATATGCGACTGCGAAAATAGGCAATCATTATTATAGATCAGACAAAATTGTTCTTAAGTGTAGATCGAAATATGGCATGTTATATTTCACTTTAGAAAAACTAATACAAATCTTCTCTTGATAAGAGTCACTAACTTATTATTATGACGTATAAAATTTCAACCTAATTTTATTTTCATCCTTTCATCATTATTATTCATTTACAACCCTGATAAAAAAATGAATGAAAGTGTGTTTAATGAGCAGTGTTAAGGCTCAAGAGGTTTGAAACTATTTTCAGCTCTATAACACATTTTGAAGCAGCCCCAAAGTTGAAAGTTTCTTTATGAATGATCAAGGACCAAGTGATTCGTTACACGCTAACTACTCTTACTTTACGCACTACTTTTTGTCAGCACTTCTCTACAAAAAAAGTGTTTCCAACCATCCATCACAAGAGAAACAGACACGTTTCTCAATTTGCTCCTTTCCATCTCAACTTTCTTCTCCTCTCCTCGGTCTCTCTATTTCCTTTCTCTTTTTTTTAACACTCCCTGATTTCTATTTATTCTCCACGCATGACTACCCGACAGACGGTGAGGTGAAACTCTCATGGTGATGTTCTGACTTCTAAAAATAATTTACTATTAAACCCATGGAGCAAACGCAACGGATAAAGTCAACATTATTATATGACATTAATCGGTGCAAGCGCATTGTGCTATTTCTCCTGCTGTATTAAATATAATGTATTGTTAAAATACAATTATTATGACTTCAAGTGACCTCCAGATTTGCAAACCTTGTATGAAATTATGCTTTTAAGAAAGCTTATCTTTTTGGTCGTCAAAAAATTCGGGGAAAAGGGATGAGGTTTGTTATACTACATTATACGTACCTTAAACAACGAAATTAAAATTATATTTAGACTTAATAATTTTAAAGTGGAATAACCAAATAGTTGTATGTCTTAGTTTGAAAAAAAAATGAAATTATTAAACCAATCCTAAGTAAAAATAGTTTTCAAGAAAAGTAGAGATTAGGTCGTCTGATCGCATCGAGAAAAACTTTGAAAAAACGTTCAAATATCAGCGTTTATGAATTACCGTCACCCTTAATATTGCCTGGAATATGACCAGTTTCCACAATTGCAATTATTAGACATCAAAACCATCAACCATTCCTAAATGCATTATTTGTATTCATTTTCCGTTTCTTTCCGTTTTGTTATTAAATATTACTACTATGAATTAATCTAGAATAATCTAGAGAGTTCTTTCCAATTTTAAGACTCGGTTTGGCCATTCTCAATGAAATGCCGTCACTACAATTCAGCTTTTCCCCTTAGAATGGTACATGATGACCTGATTCAATTCCACTAAAACCTTCGGGTTTTTTTTTCGCTAAAGTTGGTCGTAAATCGCCTCTAGATTAGCTTTACGGTGGGGGGCGATGTTTGTTTTGATGTATTTATATCACCTGAGTCAGCAGGCTCACAGTCGCTGCCTTATTATAGGATAGCAGCAGTGCTGGTTTCAATTTGGGATGGTTTCAAGTTTCTTTTTGTCAACGTCGAATTTTGGGATAAAAGAGTAGTATGTACCAAGAAATCTGAATCCATAAAGAAAGCATGTCTAAAACGATATTTCTCCATTGATCCTACGAGTCAATATCAGCAATGGGAAACTGTCTAAAAAAACATGCGTATTTTTTCTAGGTCCTTACAGTATCTTTATAGACAGGTATCACCATGTTATTCAAGTCTTGCACTGTGTTGGTCTAGAAAAAATTGACCTGCTTTCTAATCTTCTTTTAGTTTGTGATTTTTTGAGGATATTTGAGATCATAGACTTGATGTCTATTCTGTGGCTGGACCAAGAGGAATAAATCAATAACAGCAACTAATATTATTCAAGTTTTATCATCCATCAACGTCTAATAGCTAAGTTTGTAGACCGTTCGTTACAGATACTTCCTTCAAATAAAATGTCCGAGATGTTCGACGAAGAATCTTTCTTTAAGATTTTTTTTGGTGTAAAAAATTTTGCACAAAAATATAAATTTAATATGTAGTTGTGAGGTTCCCGGTTAATATCAATCACATTATAGAGTTTAGTAAATTATCACACTACTAATTTAAACTGAAAGTGTTCTAGTATATACTCCTGCCAGAAAAACGGACCCAGTAACATCATGGAATTTCGATTTATAGATTTTGTTTAATTTTAATTGGATTAGCTTGAGGGGCAGTATTAAAATGACCCCTCAAGAAATTTTGGTTGATATGTTGACTTAAACACAAAATAACTTAAATACATGCTAAATAAGTTTTCAGTATTTGTATTTTTTATAACATCGTATAGTTTTCTATAACCTTAATTTGACTTTAATGAGAACAGCTTCGAAGCTATATATTGCTGCGTGGTCATAATAAATAATTTTTACAATGAATTCAATAAACGATTGTATCTTTTAATATTACCATGAATGTGAGAGATAAATAACTAAATATCCAAAAAATGGTGTTTGGATATTACACCAGCTGACTATAATCCAAGATTCCTGCCCCCATTCGTGATTTGGTTTAGTTTTAATGAGAAATAAATCACAAATAATCCTTTAAAATCCCATAAATTTTCAATTCAATGAACTCCTAACCTCAATCTTCACAGAAACCCAGTCATACACATTAAGTATTTGCATTAAAAAAACTAGATTCAAGTAACTTAAGTCATTAATTTCAAAACTCCACCATCATAGCCAAACAACACTGCAAACCCCACCTTCAAAAAACCCTTGACCAAGTATATACCTTTCCCCCACCATATAAGGCCACCCCAAATCCAACTTTGTTGTTCATGTCCGATTCTTTAACTTTCATAAACAACTAAGCACAACAATAACGCTCAATCGACAGTGATGCAACTGATCGCGGTTGAGTTCTTTTTTGCATGAATAAGGTTGCTACAGGTTAATTAGTTCGTAGCGCATACGAGATCCATCAAGCCTTGATAAATAGTGTTTCCGATACAGAGGGAAAGATGCCTCTGAGTTCGCCCTGGGCTAGCCCATTTACGATGGTTCAATCACAAGGTTGATGAATAACAATGTGTCATTTCTGACACACCCTGGGTGAAATTTGGGCAGGGTTGAGGGCAAAAAGATGAACAAGAATTCCTTTATTACTGCGGATTTCATTTTCATCATGGAGTTGCGTTATCGTTAGATTTTCATTGTAATAATTGAGATGTTTGTGTGTGTATCAAGTAAGAAGTTCGTGAACCTTATAAATAGGTGGGTCTGATAGTTTGGGGTAGGGTTTTTTATCTGTATTATATGTATGTTTCGCATAATAGGCAAGCTCAAAAATACTTAATTTGTGTCGTTTCGCCTCATGTATTTTACATAGAGAAACGTGTGATGGAATGAGTGGTTGGTCACATTATGGAAATTACCATAACTTTATTATCTGATATAATGTTGACCCATATGTTTTTTTATTACATAGGCATTACGTTCTTATAGCATTACGTTATAGGCATTAGGTTATAGGCATTACGTTCCTTTGAAGTGAAAGTGAGCAGCTGAACAAAAGCAGCAGTTGGTTACATGGTTTGAAGAGCAGTTTCATTCTTTCAATTTTTTTTTCAGGAAACTCCTTCGGAAGAGCCGAGATTTATAATAGTTCAATTCCTTCGCTCTTTCAATTGAATCGCTAAATTCTGAAACGTGTCAAACATATTTTTTTTCAAAAATGTGTTATTGGTGTCATGGGATTCTGTAAAGTAAACGCACGTTTTAAAGTAAGAATTATAAAAATAACGTGATTTTTAAAGTAGTTTTCCAGCATGTTAAATTTCAGCTTTAGTGCAGAAACGTGTCAAACGACGTCGCTTGACAGGTTTCTGCACTTAAACTGTGCGGAGTTTTGTTCATGCCGTCTGATCTGTAGCTTGCTTGGGATTGCTGTTTTTTATTTAATCGCATACAAACACTATAGGTGATTGGAAAAGTCATTCTTTAGAAGGTTAGGTCCATCAAGCCATAGTAAAAACCATATTTTTAATTCATTATTTCTCAAGACTAAGAATTCTATAATGATTTTATGGGTTAGTATTTAATAAGGAAATGTTATTTTCAACTAACATTACCACTGATATAACCAAATCTTTAAATAAATTGGAGTTAAGCTATTAAAATAGGCCTGAACTCTCTATTTATTGCAGAAACTTGTCAAATGCCAATATTTCAATAATTTTTGTTGCAAAAAGTAAAAACATTTTTAAAAAAATATGTTTGTCTGTAAAATATCCAAATGCAGCCTACCTTAAGAAAACAATTATACTAAACATCTTCATAAAAATGTAGATAGGTTCTATACAGTTTTTATTGTTTATCTGAAAACCAGAAAAGTGGCGTTTGACATGTTTCAGGAATAAGGGACTCAATTATTTGGATGTATGTTTTCTAGCTGTCAACAAGAAAACTTCATAATAGAAATTACGGTCATTACATAAACAGTTATTAAGTAACAAAGATTGAAATTATAAAAATTATTTTAGTTTATTAACTGGTGGTTATTTTTGTAGGGGATTTTTTCCCTTATCTTAAATACCCGAAATTCTTAGGTATAATGTTTGTTCAATGAAATGCAGGGAGATTTGTAATTGGTAACTACGAGAAAAGATAATTTTTGTCGCTTGAAAGATCGGCAAATCTTAAATGGAGAGATACCTCGATTATTCCAAAAAATACCAAAAAGAACGCTTATCTTAGGAAAATTGAACTGACGGTTTTGGCGAGGTGTAGACCTAGGTGACAATTATGTGTTTGGCCGTTGTTTTATTTTTAATGGAAACATTTTTCATCATACATTAATCATTATCAAACTAAACTAAACTAAACTCATTGGCGCAACAGCCGTAGAGGGTCAAAGCCTACGATGGCCATCTTCGTTCTCCTGACCTTTTCGATCCTCATTTTATCGACCTACTGAAGGGATGAAAGGCTGAGTGGACCTTGTCCAGCCCGGGACCCAGGAATTGAGCCCCGGACATGGGGCGTGGAAGCGCGAAGCACTGCCACTACGCCCCCCCACCGGGCTTTTAGATTAATCATTATAATCAGAGTAAAACTGTATAACTCAAAAGTAATTATTTTTAATTGAAAGCAATAAAAGTAAAAATCCAATCTTGAGCTTTTTGCCTCAAACACAATGCCATATTTTTTAAATCTTATTCAAATTGCAATCATAACCCAGGTTCTAATGACCAATCATTGTCAAACACTCCCTCCTTTGGTATCAAGATTTTGGTTCATGAGTAATTTTTCCCGAACCATTTATTGAATGGACTTTTCATCGTGTAATCTAAATTTATAAAATCAGAGATTATAAATATAAATATTAACTTGGTTTATTTACTGGTGAGTTAATTTTTATAGTGTGAAGCCCGATGGCATTGAGGTAGCCAGTGTTATTCTTAGGATTTTTTTGGAAGAGTAAAAATACTCCTTGACTTATTTAGGAGACGTGAACTTTATTTATGAGGAGTGAAATGCGGAAATAGCATAAACTATTGTATATTATAAAGAGGCAAATTTTTTATAAAAACGCCTTTTTTAATGGAGAAACTGAAATAGAAAGAATGAGGATGCCATTTTAGCTTTTAAAAATTATAGCATCTGTTAATATAAGTAAAAATATTAAACATTATAAATAAAATAATTTATATTACATTAACATTCTAAATGAAATATTTATTTAATATTACAAATTTGAGTAGAACAATTTTTTGATTTCGGTGGGGTACCATGCATTTTTTAAGCAACATGTTAAAAATTCAAAGCGTAAAATTACGCCTGGCTAGTTTTTTGAAGCGTATTTCCTATTTTCAATGCATGAAATACGCTCTCAGAGGCGTTAAAATTATCACTGGAGGTAGCGCTTCGTGCTTCCACGCCACAGGCCCGGGGTTCAAATCCCGATCTACAGGCAAGGAAAACTCAGCCTTTCATCTCTCCGGGGTCGATAAAATGAGTACCAAGTTCACTGGGGGAAATCAAGAGGGTGTTAGAATCAAGTTAGCCCTCTCAGCTGATCGTGACATTCACGGTCGTATTCACCGGTAACCTGACCGGCGCGGAGGTCAGGTCAGGAAACCATAGTTACAGCCTCTGATTGGTGGAAAAATAATTCAATATTTTCCTTCCACCAATCAGAGGCTGTAACCATGGTTTCCTGACCTGACCGCCGGTCAGGTTACCGGTGAATACGGCCGTCAGTCACACGTTCTGTGACCGCTCTGTCAATGGCCTCATCCAGTGAGGCTAAGTTATACTGGGAGTTTGAAGGTCCACCGACCAAGGTACTACCTCAAATATCCCCCTAGATTTTTTTAAAAAGTTTTTTTTATCTTTACACCTAAAATTCCTTTGGATGTGTTTATTTAAAAAATAAAAAAACCTGTAGGCCTTTTTTTAAACCTTTCTTTGAAATCAAATGACTATGTTTTCGCTTACCCAGTTATTTTTTGACACATAGCCGATTACTTCCAAAAGAAAACGAGATATAAGGATAAAAGCTAAGAACATAATTATAGTATCAGGATCAGGAATAAACTCGATCCCTTCTTTCAATGCCAATTCTTTCGTCCGAGAATAAGCGTCAAATGACAAACAAGATTCGAAACCTCTCGTGGGCACGCGTTCGAGATTCGTTGACGGATGGTGACTCAGGAACTGAGTAATTGGTTTGAAACTCTCATCCATTGCTGTTGCAGAGTAATCCTACGCGCGCGCGTCTTATCGTATTCTTTTTTCACAAAAAGCGGATAAATTTACTTTTGCATTGCATTTAATATGAAAAATGGTAGATCCATAAATAACTTGGTAGTTATACTCTGTTCATTTTGAACTGGCGCTTGAAAATATTTCCTTCCCCCACCACCGATCGGTAACCATAGCAACTATCCTCGTCAAAGTGACAAAGAAGGTTTACTATTGGCTGCTCGAAGAGCGTAACTATGGTTACGCTTCTAGAGTGGGGGAAAGCACTATTTCTCAAGCGCCAATTCTAAATGAATAGAGTATAGAAGATGTTAACTCTTTGATTGGTATGCGGAACCAGTATAGATTTAGTGTTACTTTGTATGGAGGGTAATTGATTTGAATAATAGCACTTAGGACAGTGTTGACCGTGGGGAGCCTAGTGGTTAAGGCATCGGCTTTGGGATCGGAGGGTCCCGGGTTCTATTCCCGACACCGCTGAAGACCCAACGAGTATATGCGGAGTACATGCTCGTTAAATCTGTGGGTCCGAAAGTCCTGTGGTCGGTCGCAGCAGTTTACCATGGGTCCAGGTCTTCTGGAGCCTATTTCCCTCCCCTTCAGAGATATTGTAAAATTGTGGAGGTGGTGATAGATGGAATGAATGGATGAAGTAGCGGATTTCTGCCATTCATGGGCCTCACTTTCTCAGGAGCTCCACCCCCTTTGCCTTAAATCCTGTACTCTTTGCGGTGGAGCAGGGATATTCCAAGTGGCATAAGACAACAACAGGACAGGGTTCTAAACCAAAAAGATCAACTACAAGTAGGTTTTTTAACCAGGGATTGAAATTTGACAATTTTCGAGACAGAGAAAAAACCAAAACTCATTTTTATTTGCCACTTTTAAAAATAGGCAGCTTTTTTCATCAAACACGGAACGTTTGGCGATTATGAAAGAAAAACTCGTGTCGTAATCATTACTGGTGAATATTATTTTAATAATTATCTGTATTCATTATTTTTTTAGTTACATTCTTTGTTCCAAAATATATATAAAAAACATTTTAATCATGTTATAGATTGCCAAATTGCCAATGAAGAAAATCCTCGATTAACATAAAAAAATACTAAAACACCTATCAATGAAAAGTTAGATTAGATAGTTTTTATAAAGTAAGATAACTGAATTTTCAGAAGTAGCTCCAGGTATTTAAAAAATATATGTATTTTCTTTACCATCTGTTTTTTCATCTGCCTTATAATGTATATGTTAAGAATAAAAATAAAAGTAGCTTTAGATAGGTTCAAATGCGTGGTAATAAATGAACGGCTATTATGTATTACAATAGCTTTTCTCAGAACTCTTTCAAGGATATCGAAAAACAAATATTTTTTTGAAATCGCACGTTTAGCGTGCATTCGTGGTTGTCGAAAATTATACGGAAGTGGTTAAGACTCTTTTCATTAAATAAGTTTAAGTGCCAAACAATAGACCTTGACAAAAACCTTGAAGTTTCAATTTTGAAAAAAAATATACCCGCTCAAAACAGTTTTTCGTTTGTTTTGGGATTTGGTTAATACGAAACTACGTGCATCAAACTGAGTTTTGCGTAATTTTTGAATTTTAATCAAAAGCATAAGAACTAAAGATCTGATTTTATTTTTATTCCGTAAACTAAGCCCGATTATAAAAGTATTAATCAAAATTTAATTATAATGGTTTTCTAAATAAAATTTGAACATCAAATTCACACCTTATTGTTACCTAACCAAATATCTATCCCCCGAGTTCCACATTAAGTTACTCGTCCTGGTTGTAAAATGGCGTGACAGAGAGGAAGCACTACATAATCTAACAAATATCTTTATGCAGCTAATACCTCACGACAAAAAAATATCAGTATTTACTTATTTATAAAATACTTTTGAGAAGTATGAATTTTTATCTTAAAATAACTGTTGCCCCCCCTATTTTCACCACTGAGCTCTGCAATAACTTGGAGTGCATACTCAGCGTGACAAAATTAAAATTTATCATTACTCCAAGAAGACAGAGGTTCAAGTTCCCCCATTGCTTGCAAGCCATTGAAATCCAACTTAACACTTTAATTTATTTGACGAAATGGAGTGCAAAATTATAGAACTATGTATTTACAAAAATTCTTTTGAAAAACCATGAAAAACAACAACACAGTTTTAAATATTAGAGTTTTTTATGAAACTATTTTAAATAAAAGTTTACCTTGTTTTAGCATATTGTTTTGTCTCTTTGGGCAGATTTGTATCCCTACGTGACGGCAAATAACGCACAAAAAAAGGCCCGATTTTCATAGTGTTAAAGTATAGGAATCTTGCACCTCCAGGTTTATGTATTTCTCAGTGATTTCCACTACTGTGCCGATTGAAACGAAAAAAGCCCGGCTTCATATGTTACATTTGCCACAGAAAAAGCCCTAAATGAGGCCATGAGTGAAAATTAATTGAAGATGCACTCCCAAGCCACTCATTTGTAAACTTCAGAGAGAAATGTCGCATATATCCTCCCCTCGTTAATAATAACCCACATTGTGTAGGCACAACAAGACATAAGGACGAGCTGGGTTCTTGGCTTTGTCCTTTTCGTTCAAACTAGACCAAGGTTCTTTCTACAAATCCGAGATTCCTAATGAATGAATCAAGAAAACCTAATGAATTAAATCGTCCATTTTAATTGAAGGGATGAGAGGAGGAGGGAGGTGAATATGACCTTGATGTCTCGAAATCGAAGGGACCCAAGAAAAAATTCAAGGTAACGAGTCTTTGAAAAAAAGGTTATCCCAAAATATAAATTTTAACATCAAAGAACTGGACAAATACTAATGTATTAGTCATAATAATACCTGAATATATCAATTTTTTACCCATGTAGTTAATACAGACCTGATATTTGCTGTATGTTTAGGAAACATGCAATGAGGAAGTTGCATAATTTTTTTTAATCGATTATTCTTGCAAAAATAAGCAACTACTCAAAATTTGAGGCTGATCGAGAAATTTTTTGATTTCCAAAAAGTTAACAAAAATCCCCTTTTTAAAAGCGCGCGAAACCGCCAAGAGTTTGGGATGTGACGTCAACGTCATCGTACGATAAACATTGTTGAAAAGAAATGGAGTTGATGGTATGATTGTGTGTGTGACTTATCCCACTTGGTAGACAGCAACATCACACCAAGTCCATGAAGCCGAAATTTTCTAACAATTCAAAAACTGCGCGTGGGCTGGAGTACAACCCGTCCCTGTCACAGCCAATACACATTAAAGTATGCGCAGGAGTAGCATGTGTTGTTTGGCACGATTTGGTATGATTGTTGACGTCATCGTTACTTTTTAAACAATAAACGTTTTCCGTCACGTGCTTTTTCTTGACTTTTAAATTAAAATATTTAATTACCTGTACATTTTTTTGAAAAATTGACTAGATATTTCATTTTACTATACAAAAAAATCATACGGAACACTTGTTTGTTTTTGAAATTCTGACACATGCAACTTCCTTATTATACGTTACTAACAAAAAGCATTTGGAGAAAGGATTACCGAACGGATCAAGCAAAAGAAACATCCCTACATGTTTTGCAAGACAGCAAAGAATGACACTGTATTGCAAAATGACATGAAATTAAATAAGTATTCAAGTTTTGTTCTGGAAATGGAAAAAAAACTCGATTGAACTGGAAATAGTTAAAAAATTCGATTTATCAAGGTTTTGGTTCTAACTTTTTGAGATATAGGAATTGAAATAAACATTAAAGAAATACTTAACTTCAGAGGCGAATAATACTTTTGTGAGGTATAAAGGTTTCCGATAAGTGAAAGTTCGAATAAAGGCATAAGGTAAATGTGGGTTTAGTGGACACTTTAAGGAAAATTTTTGCTTAAATTCTCAATAAATACCAACCTATTTGCTTGGAAATGATTATCATCCTATTTTTAGGCTAATTGGATCTTCTTCTTTCGATTTTACCATTAAAAATTTTAATTTGATTAGGTAAAGTATTTTTAATTAATTTTTTAAAAGTACTCCAAATTGCATCTATAGTGGCCACATACATGTAGCTGTTGTTTCTATGGTGGACACCTCTTGCATCTATAGTGGGCACTTCTCTTTTTCTGCTTATATGAGGAGTTTATGCATGAAATTGAGGGGTATTTTTTGGTTTAGTCATTTATTTCTAATTAAATCTTCCTTCCCAAGGCAATTTATTTTAGATCCAATCTAAATCAATTAACTTTATTTAAAAAAGACTTGATAGTTTTCAGCCCAAAGCCTACGCTGTAGCTGATTTGAGAAGAATTAAGAATGTAATTCAATGTTTTAGAAACATTGGTTCCTGAAGCCAGAATGAAACTAAATTAATACAGCACTCATTTTAAAGCCCAATCAACAGTTTATGAAAAAAACTTTTTCAAATTAAATATTATTTAAGTTTCTATCAGACGCCATTACTGTGGCCACTATTAAAAAATATAAGATTATGTGTTGGTAAAGTGGCCACCACCAAAAATCCTCGTAAAGTCAACATTTTCATATAATTTTTTTCAGTATTATTTTATACACTCTTCTTTATATTGATATAAATTTAAAGGTCAATCAAGCGATAATAAATACAAAAAAATCAGTTCCGACAAACCCGTTTCCTAACGCTATTCAATAAGAAAATCAAATTTCAGTCACTCGACCGATGTTGTTATTTTCAAATATTTAAATATCCTTCCCATGCTGATCTGTGGTATCGGTGGTAATTTTCCAGCTTACCTGATTGTACAATCTACTATGCCTATGAATTTTGACGCTGTTTGTTGCCTCTAATTCGTTCTATTTAAAATTAATCAGCTAGGTGGCCTATTGGTACAGTGTCCACTATACCCACATTTACCTTACTTTGCGTGACATTTTCGCAGAAAATATAGTAGTGGATGTATAGGGATGTTTTGACTCAAATATTAGTTCAGACACCATCTTTTTATGACCCTTTCAACACATTGTCAAGATGGAGTGACTTTGACTACAACAGAGTTTACTTATCGTGAGCCACCCGAAGTGGTTATTGTGACAGCATACCTCCTTCTTGACACTGCATTCTGTGTTCGAACACAAAGAAAATTAAATGTTTTAACTTTTTATTTCAATGCAATCTTTTTTTTATTCAATGAAACACAGAAACTTTCTTTTTACACCTTAAAAAAACTACTGCTACCCTATATCTCAAGCCCTGAGGTTTAACAGGCTAAGGAGAAAAGTTAGTGTAATACTTTAGATCAGAGATGGGCAAAATGTAATCAGATTAACGATTAACGATTACGATTACAAATGTAATCTGATTACATTTGTAATCAGATTACATTTCTACAAAAGTAATCAGATTACAAATGTAATCAGATTACATTTGTAATCTGATTATTACTTTTGTAGAAATGTAATCTGATTACATTTGGAATCTGATTACTTTTTGTAATCGTTAATCTGATTACATTTGTAATCTGATTACTTTTTGTAATCGTTAATCTGATTACAGATTACATTTGTAATCGTTAATCTGATTACAGATTACAATTGTAATCTAAAATAACATACCTTGATTACTTTTTCTGATTGATAATGGTAGGGTGCATAGGATGTACTTGTTGGTCTGCAATATACCGGAAGTGGTCCACAACTGACCGGAAGTGATCCTCAACTGACCGGAAGTGGTCCACAACTGACCTCGAACCCATGACGGAATCGATTCCGGAATCGAATGCTTTGGAATAGATACCAAGGAATCGAACCCATGACGGAATCGATTCCGGAATCGAATAATTTGGAATCGATACCAAGGAATCGAACCCATGAAGGAATCTATTCCGGAATCGAATCGTAATCGAATACTTTGGAATCGATAATCGATTCCGGAATCGAATAATTTGAAAATCGATTCCAAGGAATCGAACCCATGAAGGTATCGATTCCGGAATCGATTCCAAGGAATCGTACCCATGAAGGAATTGATTCCGGAATCGGATCGGAATCAAACACTTTTTAATCGATAATTCTCCGGTTTCGAGTTTCCGGAATCGAATACTTTGGAATCGATAATCGATTCCGGAATCGAATACTGTGGAATCGATAATCTATTCCGGAATCGAATACTTTGGAATCGATAATCGATTCCGGAATCGAATACTTTGGAATCCATAATCGATTCCGGAATCGAATACTTTGGAATCGATAATCGATTCCGAATCAAATCGAATACTTTGGAATCGATACCAAGGAATTGAATAATTTGGAATCGAAACCAAGGAATCGAACTCATGAAAGAATCGATACCAAGAATTTGAACCCATGAAGGAATCGATTCCGGAATCGAATCGGAATTGACTACTTTGGAATCGATATTAAAGAATTGAACTCACGACGGATTTGATACCGGAATCGATACCAAGGAATTGAATCGGAATCGAATACTTCAAGTAAAGGTCGACCACTTCCGGTAATGTTTTTAAAAATGTATTTAGACTGAAAATGTAATCAAACTACAAATGTAATCAAACTTAATCAGATTACATTCATTCAGATTACAAATGTAATCTAACTTCAAAAGTAATCAGATTACATTCATTCAGATTACAAAAATGTAGTTGGATTGAAAATTTCCAAATGTAATCAGATTACAAATGTAATGATTACAAATGTAGTTAGATTAAAAACTGCAAAAAGTAATCAGATTACAAAAGTAATGATTACAAATGTAATCAGATTATTAATTTGATTACAAAAGTAGTTTGATTGCGCCCATCTCTGCTTTAGATTATGACACATGGAAGCGTATTTTAGAAGCGTATTTTAAAAACGTATTTTAGGGGTGTTAGAGAGGCGTACCTCCTACTTGAAAACACAAATGGATGTCCCATATTTCTTGCGGAACCATTAAAACAATGCTTCACGGAACCCTGATTATGAAAATAAAGTTTAGCTCAAACAATTAATGGAAATAAAAGAAATGTTCCGAGATGAGAAGAAAGAGAGAGAGAGAGAAGAGAGAGAGAAAAGAAAAGAAAAACTAATAGTTTAGTAAGTGTAGCATTATGTAGAATTTAGTCACCACTTTTTTTGAAAAAGTTTTATTATTAATATATAAAACGCTTTGTAATATATTTATTATTGTATTGTATTATATTATTATATATATTTATCAAGCGTGAGCTGATTAGCTGGCCTACGCAAGATGCAGCAAAGAAAGTAGTCGTTCTACGGAAACATTTCGACGCCCCGGTACTGTAACTAGTACGACTGTACCAAAACCGTAAATATCTAATGGATTCGAGAAGGATACAAAAATCTAGATAAATTTAGTGGAAAATCTTTGAAATTAAAATTTGTATTTACTTTAATAATTAGCAAGTTATCCGTCTCTGTAACATGTGTCATGTTCTATCAAGGACTGGTTTCAGGATTTACTATAACGGGTTTTCAATTATTGAAAACTTTAAAAATGTAATACGCTCAACTAAATTTAAAACAAAAAAAGCAGAAACCACCATAATTAAAAAACACTTAAATGGTGCATTGAAAGAATTATTTAGTGGGTTAATGTATACTATGCGGGATGCATAATTTTTTAAATAATAAAAGTGAATTTTACCAAACTTCTTGGGTTGGACATTTGTAATCTTTTAATTTTTAAGGTTACGAGGAGTATCAGGGGGTTCGTGAAAAACACACAGTGTATCAAGAATACACATGTTAAAAATTGGATAGTAGTAGACCAAGTCCACTTAAAAAAAGTAGACCAAGTCCACTTTTTGTTATTTTTGAGTTAGTAACAATATAACATGTACCAACAATGTAAAATTTCAGTGCAATAATGAACCAAGTCCTACTTCTGATAATATCCGCTAGGCAGCAGCAAGTTCTGTTGCGTTAACAGGTAATTTTGTTATGAAGCTTTAACTTTAAAATTCTGTAGCTCAAAAGTAGCTAAAGTGGACTTAGTACACTTCCATTCTGAACCCTCCAATTATCTTCGACACCAAAAACATTACACCTTAAACTTGAAACACTAATTTCTATGTTAAATTATAGGATCCTCAGTTGGCTTCGAGCTAAGTATCCTACTTCTACTTGCTTTTTTGGAATTACCAAGAATGACACATCGGTAATTTATATCCCTCCTTCTACCCATCTTTAAAAACTTTGACATTAACGGCCCATCTCCTATTCAATTAATGCTTTCCGATTCTCCCCACGAAATCCAAAGTCAGCTTGGACTGTCATCTTTACGAGGGACATAAAAATTTTCCAAGTCCACCTACTGGACTTCCCACTGCTTTGCCGCAGACACAGATCACCGGGTGACTCTTACTCCCTTGTGATTATGAATCGGGCCGGTTGGCCTTGGAGATTCAAGGGATTTGACCCTGTTAAAGATGAAATGGGAGGACGATTTCATTGGGAAAGACCCCTGTTAATCAACAAGGCGTTAAAAGTGGTGATGGTTAGTCAGTCAGTGATTAAATTGAGCATAACTAATGACTTTCGAAGGGTAAAGATGGCATTGTGGTAAATTCAATGGTATTTATTACTTTAACCCTCTCGGCACCAGAACATCAAAAAAGGGAAAGAAAAATGTTTTTCTTCTTCTCGATACATCCAAAATGCCCCTATAATACGTCTGTAAAAAATTTTTTCTTGTGTGCACTCCTACCTAGTTATTTTTATGAGCCTCATATGAGCCATATGAGGCCATATTTTTTTCATTTTAACAGAAAATACTTATTTTAGAGCTTATTAAAAGACATGGTCATAATATTAGATGGTTAAGAAATAAGAAAATATCTACCAACCTATAAAAAATGTTCTACAGAAGCTAGTATCTAGCTAGTATTTTCTCTTCCCAAGCGTCACAGCTTAAAATGTACACATTGAGGTATAAATCATCTTGCAGCCATTTAGGAACGAATTCAGAAACCATGTAAAAGTCTCATATATGTGATCTACATGAATCAGTGAAGTCACTGATGAAAAGAAAATAAATTTGCGTGTTTACATCATACAAAAATTGAGCTCATAAGTAGGAGCGTCATATGATGCCCAGGGTGGCGAGAGGGTTAATAGTGAATAAATATAAAATTTAGTAATACACAGGGTTAGGGTGGTCCTTATTTGTATAGTAAAAATGTTTTGGGGGAATTCCGTTGGTGACGCCCCTTAGTTTTGTGTCACTATAGAAAATAATAATGTATGCAAAATTTAAGCTTATTCGGATAATAATAACACGTGCCGCAAAAGCCTTGAAGTTACAAAAAATACCGATTTTTTTACAAAACATAAAAAAGCAAAGATTAAACCCTCCCATCTTTTTCTTGATTTTTTATGAGAATCTAATATAGTTACAGTTATAATGTTCTGAATTCCATTCTTCTATCACCCCTCTTTCGGAAATAAAAATTTCTTAAAGTAAAAATAACTCTTGTATAGTTTTTTTTCCTGCATTTTAAAATAGCTAATAACTCTAGAACTATACAACTTAAAAACATAAAATTAGTGCCATTTTGTTTGTAATTTTATTATCTTTGGTTTGATGTGCAACATAACTGCCTGTCTTTAAAAAAAAATTCAAAATAAAGAAAAAATGGTAACGTCACGTCATTTGCCCCGGCCCGCGGAACATTTTAGTACCAGAACAAGTTAAACCCCTGTTTTTTAAGGTATAATTTCCAAAAAAAAAAATTGGGGGGGGATCCCCCAGCCCCCCTTTGGACTTGGAATTTAATAATTCCAAACTCTTTTACAATAAGTTAATCCAAATCCTACCCCAAAATGCAAATCTAAAACATTTGAACTAGGTGAACCAAATCTAGTTAAAAACTTGTTTTTTAGAATCAAATCTCCAAAAATTTTCGGAGAAGGACCCTCAGACCTCCCTTTGGTAGTTGGAGCATTATATTTAAGTTCTTTAAGACGCAAATTCTACCCAAAAATTTACTGTGTGTAGTGCTACAGTAAATAATAAATTTAATTAAATAGTAATTTTTATTTAAACCCCTGAGATTAATGTAACTTAAGCATTATACTTATAATAACGCTTAATCAAGATAAAATAATTCTAGTCCAGATTAATGCTTAACTTTAGTATTATAACTCTGTTTTTACAAAAAAACCGCCTTTTTTCAAAATTACCTAATATCTATACTATATGCTATGGCCCTCCAAGTCATTTCAATCTTTGAGTCAGGGCCGCAGATTCAAAAAGGTTGCCCATACCTTCTTTAGATTATTACACATGGAAGCGTATTTTCGAAGCGTATTTTAAAAACGTATTTTAGGGGTGTTAGAGAGGCATACCTCCTACTTGAAAACAAAAATGGATGTCCCATATTTCTTGCGGAACCATTAAAACACTGCTTCACGGAACTCTGGTTATGAAAATAAAGTTTAGCTCAAACAATTAATGAAAATAAAAGAAATGTTCCGAGATGAGAGAAAAAAACCAATAGTTTAGTAAATGTAGTACTATGTAGAATTTAGTTACCACTTTTTTAAAAAAAAAAGTTTTATTATTTAATACTAAAAATCTTATAAGCTTATCTCGCAAATTTCGTGTTCGAGTTGGAAGTCTTCTTTCAGACTATTTCAGTATCAACGCTGGCACTCCCCAGGGAGCCCTCCTCTCCCCCATTCTCTGCAATATTTTCACTCACGACATTCCTAAAACTCCCGATACCCTCCTCCATCTCTTTGCTGATGACACAGCTATTCTGGCCCAACACACTAAACTTCCTTCAGTAATAGCTAGACTCCAAAAAGCCCTCAAAATTATCGAAAAATACTGTAGAACTTGGAAAATTGCAGTCAATACCAATAAAACTCAAGCTATCATATTCAAGAAAAAATTCTACAAAAAAGTTCCCGAAAAGCAACTTAAATTCTTTAATGACTCCCTCCCCTGGGCCAAAGAGGCCAAATACTTAGGTATTACCCTTGATATAAATTTAACCTTCAAAAAACATATAGAAAAGCTTCTAAAAAGAAATAACTCTAGAATCCACTTAACATACCCCCTGATAAATAGAAAATCTGATCTCTCCCTTAAAAATAAGCTTTTAATTTACAAATCTATAATCCGACCCATTCTCACCTACGCCTGCCCTGTCTGGACTAACACTGCTAAACACAGGTTGTTCAGACTGGAAGCAGCGCAAAGCAAAACCCTCCGTATGTTAACTAATGCCCCCCGATATATGAGAAATCAATATATCAGACAGGACCTAAAAATGCCCTCCTTACTTGCCTTCATTGAAAAAACCTCCATCAAATTCTTCAACAGTCTCTCCTCTCACTTCAACCCCCTTATTAGCGTTCAAGATATACACTCCATCCTAGATGCTGAGTTCAAATACCCCTTCCAAACCACTATCCTAACTGAAAGATATCACCCTCCTTGAACTAATAATTCCATTCAATTTATCACGCCCCAGATAACGGAGTGATCTCCCTTCGCGTGCTGCTCCCTGTGTGCCAGCAAACTCCCCCCACTTCCTTACCACTGGCCCCCCCTTTAATATTAATTCAACAGATTTCATAACCTCTCCGGTGACTGTCTCTTCGGAAACTTCATCATTTTCCTGGCCGCCTCTCCTGAGACTCCGTCCTCCTTGCTTCTGCAGTTGATTCTATGTTTTTTCGTTGTGTGTCGTCTTGTTTTGTCCCTTTTCTCACTTCAAACCCCAGTTGCCTCGGCTGCTGACGTTCCTCTCCCTTGTTCCTGTTGTTCCCTCTTTAATTCCGTTGTTGGAGCTGCCGCTGGCCGCTGATACAACACAATTGGCGAATCAAGCAAGAAGCATAAGCTTATCTCTGCAGTCCGAACTAGACATTAATTAGGCGTGGCCTGACTGGCTGGCCTACGCAAGATGCAGCAAAGGAAGTAATCGTTCTACGGATGTATTTCCACGCCGGTACTGTAACTAGTACTACTACTGTACCAAAACCGTAAATATCTAATGGATTCGAAAAGGACACAAAAGTCTAGATCAATTTCGTGGAAAATTAAAATTTGTATGTGCTTTAATAACACTGGGGAACAGCCATTTCGTTGTCTTAGAACTGTGACTTGTTTTTGAATCACTTTTGGCCCCTGAATCCAAAAGTAACTGTAGTTTTTGTCTGTCACGTCCACTTTTTTGACAAACAGCCCCGCCCCCTTTTTTACGTTTTTCAATTACTTAATGACTTTGAATTCGATTTTCAGGGTCAAAAATCATTACTTTAGTCTTTAAATTACACCCGAGAGGACAAGAATGGTTAAAGTTTCTAAAATATGAAAATTTGTGGCCAATGGATAAGTTTAAGGGGTTATTACCCCCTAAAAACGCAAAAAAATCGTTACAAATGATAAAGTTTATTTTACGCTATTTTTTACACTTATTTTTTACGCAATTCCTTTTCAAAAGGTCCTAACCCATCACCAAGGACCCAAATTTAATTAAAATTGGCCGCAATGATTTTTACATAAAGCGGTTGACTAACAACAGTTTTCTAATCAGTGTGCCCATTGAACTCTAAAACAGCCAAAAAATCGAAGTCAACAGATGTTATGTTAAAAATTGTTCCCCAGTGTAATTTGTAAGTTTTCCTTCTCTGTACACTAACTCTGTAGTGTAACTGTATGTTTACACTAATATATAGGGTGTTTAAAAGTCCGTTATTTGGAACCAACGTGTCGTACGGTCACGGAAGTAAGGTCTACCCCTAGGTAAGGGACCCTGGAGAATCCATTGAAAGGCCTCACAGCGCCCCTAGCGGCGAAATAAAAAAGTTAAAAAAATTAATTTAAAAACATTAACCACGTTGCTTAAAATACGCGGGCATTATTAATAACATAGAGTTAGTACAAATATAGAGACAGCTTACTCTTCTCGGTCAGGCAACCTTGCATGTCGAAAAAGTCGGACCTGTGTGAGTGGCGGAAGTAAATTTTTAACATGGGAGCTCCCGTAGGCGGGTCAAGTGTGAGTGGCAGAACGAAACCGAGCGACCGGTCACACTTTGAACAGCGTAGAAGATGTTTAAGCTGTCTCTATATTAGTACTAACTCTATCATTAATAATAATACCCGGATTTATCACATTGCCCTAGCAGCAAATTTAACAGGATTCTGTAAAAAAAACATTTTTTTTTCAGAGTGTAGTCACAGAAAGGAGTTTACTGAAATCAATATCAAATATTTTTTCTGGTTTAGAAGCATGGAATGGGACAATTCGGCACGAAACAAAATTTTTTCTTCTAATTTTCAGAAGGATTATGAAAGAGTTCTATTTACTTTCATTTTATTTCTCGCGCCGAAACGGCCTGCGCCGAATAATAGTAGACCGTTCAAAGTAGAGCAGTAAAAACACATATCTTACAATCCAATAATCTCCGTTTCAAGAAGGAACTTAGCGGCAGTTTCTGTCCTCCAGAATTTTCACCGAGTAATTCAAGCTTTTCGAGCTAAAAAGAAGCTCCGAGACAGCCTTGTGCAATGGCGAATCATCGTGAGATATGGTTTCAAACTCAAAATCCCGCGAAGGCTGATTTCAATGAATGCGTAAATGCGACTTATCTGCTAAGAAACGCATTAGTTAAAGTATTTGTGTGATGAAATGGGATTCTATTTCTAAAAATACAAGGTAACTGACATTAAATTACGGACGGATGGAAAAAAATATTTACCTAATGACCGAAAACGGAAAAGTGAGGAAGTGGTGTGTTGAATTTAGATATCATACTAGATATTTGCTCTGGTTTTCTTAAAAGTTTGAACTTCGCTTATCAAATTTGCTTTCTTAGAATCTTACTATTTATTGAAACCAGGGTTGGCAAAAACCAGGGTATTTTTGAAAAAACCCAAGTGGGTTTTTTCGGGTTTTTTTCAATAAAACCATGAAAACCCGAAATAAAACTAGTTTTTTTTTTCTGAAAAGTGTGGGTTTTTTCAAAATTAAGTGGTTTTCTCCTATAAAGTAAGTGGGTTTTTTCAAATTTTACTGAGTTCTTTCTATGTTAAATGCATTTTGTCAAAATAATGTCAGTTTTTCCACAGTTAAGTGTGTTTTTTCAAAGTTTTTATACTTTGAAATGTAAAACACCCCTAATTTAGTGAAACCTGGTTTAAATTTTGAATTTTTTGAATTTTTTTTGCATCTAGTTTGAACTTTAAACGTCCTTAATTTTGAAAAAAACCCATTTAATAATGAAAAACCCACTGAATAATGAAAGAACCTATTTAACTTAAAAAATTCCCTGAAATTGAAAAAACATTTAATTTTTAAAACATAGTTTAAATTTTGAAAAAACCCATTAAAATGTTAAATCTATCTTAAAAGTTGAAAAAAAAACACATTAAATTTTGAGGGAACTGCCAAAATCTTGATTTTTCTTGAAAAAACCCAAAAATGGGTCCAAAATGTTGGTTTTTTCACATGCGTTTATTTGAAAAACACATTGGGTCCAAATCGATTTGGCCCAATCCAGCCAACCCTGATTGAAACACTATATACTAAATCACAGAACTTTGACTATTAGAATTCAATACATTTATAATTCATTTTAAACCCGTTAATACTTATTAACTGAACCACATTTTTTTCATAGTTTCCAGGTTGGTTGCTTGATTGGTGTTTTATGGCGCATGATCCCCATCAGGATATAATGCGCCATATTTTCCAGGTTACACATAATAGTTTTTCCTATGAAATAAGTGTTCCCATAAGTCAGGCTTTAAAAAATTTAAATAGAGATAAGTTTTTTAAATTTAAATTTGTTACCTCATAAATGGAACCACACTTTAAACTTATTTAATAACTATGATCCTTCTTAATTATACTTTTAAATATTACCTAAGTTTATTATTTCGATAACTATCTTGTTAACCCTTAACTACTGTGTTATGATTTTCTGCAGTTTTTTTCGTGCACATGTTTTTTGAGCCACTAAATTGAAAATTAAGGGATATACATCAATAAAATAATCAGCTTTTGAAAATTCAATCCGTTAGATCCATTTAATCAAATTGATACTTTGGAGTACTGTCAGTACACGGAGTGCTAAAATATTTTCACAATACAAAAAAACAAGGCTGTTTTATCGCAATTTTAAATCTTAAAAAATCAGCCACTTTCCTTTTTGACTTAAACCATTTTTGAGAGAGCAAAAATGACAATTATGGGAATCCGATCAAGATGACAGCTGAAGGCACAACTTCAGTTCCAAATCTATTCGCATTTCCCGCTAAAGTACTCATCACAGAACCTGTGCTGACTATTATTCTGGAAGAGTAAAACTAAAAGAGTGTTCCTGCAAATTATCGTCTATATATTCATAAGGATGGTTATTCTATGTAATTTTAAATTTGGTGGGACCGTAGGTGGATAAAGGATTAAAGCTTTCTTACACTGATTCACAAGCTAAGAGAATTACAGTCCTTTGAGGAAGTGAGGGAAAGAACAATTGAAATGTTTCACTACCGCTAAGTAAACCTTTTAATTCTGAAAATCCACAGTTCCTCATTAGGCTAAGATGGTTTAAATGAGCGAAATGCCACCACAAGGCTGATACTAGTCACTCTTGAAGTATGAAAAAAGCTTTACATCTGTTGGGTGTTTTAGTTTGTCATACTTCTAAAAACAAGGTTAAAGGTTGTAACGGTATCTTTCTTGTGGTCGATCTCTTATTGGAATGGTCTTAGGCGATTCTCTGTATAGTGGGTTACCAAAAACATAGTAATATTTATCACTTGTTAAAAATTCAAGATTTCGCTTCTTAGAAATCATTTATGGGGTTATAAAACGCATTTCTTCGAATTTTTAGATTTTTTTATCATTAGTTTTTGAATACTAATTTTCAAAAATTGCGTTCGCTAAAATTGGAGGTGTGGCTTACGTGACCTCACTTCTGCTTTCACTCGAATCTTCAACCAATCAATACTTTCAAAGGATAGGATTTAACCTTTACCGAATACCCTTTCGTACAAGTGTGTCGTGCCGAAGACTGAAGTGATGATGTCATGCGTCAAACCCCTCTGCGCATTGTAGTTTTAAATTTTTAAAAGTTAACTAGTTATCAGATTTCAAAAATAAAATTAACAATATTTTTTAAAGAAGCTCCATCGAAATAAATTCAATTTGAAGAATCGTTGTATTCCCTATTAGGATAATTTGCATTTTAAACTGTTCTTAAAATATATAAATATTCAAATGAAGATTTATGAAATTCGTAGAATGGCATAGTTCGAAATTGGCAATAGTCTGCTGGTCTGACAGCCATAAAAAACAACTCAGACCACTACGGTCAACAAACTTAGTTCGACGGACCAGCGTCTGTAAAAAAATCCCACTCTCCAGTTCTAGCCGTGTTTTTTCTGTCAACAATATTATAATGGAGGATTGCAGCATCTCTTAAAATTCTAAATATTCATTTTGAATTTATTAAAAATTCTCTCCTGATTCAAAAAATGCTTGTCTTTTCCCACAAACTATTTTTAAGGTAATTATGACATATTTTAATATAGAAAGCTCCTAACAATGTGTCGTCACATGTGTCTCTTGGAAATGGGGGAAAACCGTTTGCATAGAAACACTAGGCTGTAAAAAAACTAGAGCTCAGTCTTTCCAGTCTTTCAAAGCGGGATGATAACAACAAGCGGGAGCAAGGCACATTTGACGTCACAAGCTGTTTCAGCTCAGACAGAAAATAAGCTATTTTTAATTAAAAATAACTTAAAATTTATGGCTTTGGAAGGTAAATTAAAATGTTTTTTGGAGGTTTTAAGCCATTCTGAACACATTAAGATTTAAAAAAACTTTACAGCAATGATCCATTATCACCAGTATAATAATATTGCATTGTTGTATTTATTTTTATCATGTGAAAACTTGCTTAAAAGGACCATTATCAAGCTATTTTTAAATTCCAGTCTTTTCGCTTTATGTTGGACTGGTTAGAGCTAAAAAGAGTTATCATTAAAGGGAGTGGAAATGAGGCGTATGCAAAGATCAGCAAAACAAAGGTACTCAGGATTAGCGTTTTTCCCAATTTCAATCTCTGAAGAATGGTGATTTTTTGAAGGGGAGTTATTTTGAAATTTGTATATTTTTATGAACATAAGGGGGGTTGTCTTAAACTTCCTCCTTCAATCGTAAACCAGTAATCAGTCAAAGATTATGAATAATAATTTTTAACCCTCCGTCGGTCGCAACTGTACTTTTTCGCACATCGCATACATTTTCGTTCGGCTTTCCGTTATTTTTGGGGATATAAGTCTGAAATTCCTGGTAGTCTCCTATCTTTACCGGATCTATGGCGCCAACTAATTCATAAATTCGCGCGCTTTGTTAATTTTGTTTTCACTATAATTTCACTATTTGACACATTGCGCCCGAAAGTGTTTCAACTCCTTAAGGTACGTAATGTTATTTTTTGGAATCCCTGATGCTTATTTATTTATTTTATGAATGTTCACACGTATATATTATTAAATTCTCCCTAATGTGCATGTAATTTTTCAAAAATCTTTGGTTTATTGAGGTTGAACATACACCTACAAAATCGTACCTTATGCACTTGCCTAGCAATAGACGAAGTTGTACAATATGCAATTATACGGCTACTACCTGTAGGTTTACAGTTTATAGCTAAAAATAATATAGTTTGGGGTTATTTTACAATAGCTACATGGACTCTGTCAGCGGTCAATATGCATAGCCTAGGACCTGCAAGTATTACCTATGATATTTGTGTTTGTGAATGGTTATTACCTGGATATGAGTTCAAAAAAAATAATTTAGAATTAATATCCCTCAGGTTTCACATCATTAAGTATAATTTTTGACTAAGATACTAAGATATTGAATTACCTATCCCGATGATTTAATGATACTTTTAAGCTATTTTTAATTTATTTCTTAATTATTTAAAACAAGACTTTTTTTATGTCTGAATAATTCTATGAATACCTATTATCGTTTTTAAGACTCCATTATTGAAATTAAGGGGTGGAAAATCGCGATTCTTTCGATTGTGCGTTTTGGCACATTGCGACCGAACGCATGAACGCATCAGTTTAATATTGCCACCGACGGAGGGTTAAGTAAGATTATTTTTATACATAAATTAATTTCAAAAACAGTCATCTATTGAAAATTTTGTTCCTTTCGTATAATTATATTTCTCTGTACGCTATCTAATGTGTAACCGTTTACGGATCCTTATTGTTTCACATGATGGACGTGACATAATGTCCTAAAGTTTTCTCATAAGTGCTATTAATATTCCTATGATTTTTAAATTAACTTCCACCACAAATCTTGTTAATTATCTCCCTAGTTACGCGTTTCTTAAACCCTTTTGAAACCCCATTGAGGAAGACTGTAAAATACATATTATGGAGTTTCATGACACTACTAGACCTTGATTTACACACAAATAACATTTAAAAACAACTAACTAAGCAATAAATAAACTTATAAGCAGTAACTTCAAATTAAGATAAAAGTTAATGAAATTTGATTTTACCAGTCCACCAAAAAAAAATTATATTTAGCTGATTGAATTAAAACTAAAAGTAAAAAAGGTGGTTGAAAGGTTTTCTATTTATCCTATTTTTTTAAAGACTGGAGACATTGAGTCAATTTGATTAGTTATCATTTCATAATGTATCAGTTAAAATATTTTTAACTTAGATCGAATACGAATTTTTGAAATTGTATTTATTGAGGAGGATATATTTTGATTTACAATTAGTTTTACTATCATTAAATTGTGAAGTTTTAATTTTTAATACCCTTTAAATGCATTTAAGCACAATCACAATCTTGTACACTTTGAGTTTACTCAATTGGTTTCATAAAAATGTCACTTGAAAATAATATTGTTACGGAATTAGTTTTATTCATCATTAGTGTTTCCTTGATGGACCTTTAAAACTTTAAAATAGAGATACGTTTTAAAATTTTGTTTTTTTTCTTATAAATGGGACCAGTGTAAATTTATTTTACACCTTTGATACTTCTTAATTATACTTTATAGAAGGGAAACTCCCTATATTAGTTTCCCAGTTTATTCTATGTTAAAAAATATATTCCTATTCAGACACTTATTTTCCTCCGTTTACTTTTTTCTTAACTATAGAAAGCAATGAATGAATAAATTGAAACTTCTAATAACCATAGCCTCAAAATTTTCAGGGGGAACTAGTTTAATATCACACAATTTAATTTAGTTTGGTGGCACATTCAACAGAAAAAATTAAAGACTTACCCTTGACTTTGGGCTAATTTCATCTGCCATTTTGGAATTCTCTTGGCATGTATATTTCCAATAGAGAGAAGACTGACTAAAATTCCAAAAACTACACAAGCTCTAAACATTTTGGAGAATTGAAAATCGATTCTTTTTCCCAATCAGAAAATAAAAATAAATTAATTAGATAAAAAACTCCAAAATGAGTGTTGTAAATTTTATATTCTGCAGCTCATTGTAAGAGGTATGAACAATATCTTTCGCTTCTTCGGAGTTCACACCTCGAGTTTCGTTGTGGAAGAATGAAACTGCTCCGAACTTTCCGCCGGTCTGAGAGAGGGCGGAGCATTGTGACGTCACATATAGCTGACGAATTAAAAGGGTGAATTCATTCATTGGGGGAAAATCTGAGGCGCCTTTTTAAATTAAAAGCTTTAGGTTTCACTACTCTCATCAAATCAAGTAGTTAATAACCGAGAAGTCTGTCTGTACGAAGAAGTTTGTACTTATCTTTGGGTTGATTATACAGTTTTTATGCAGAAAAATGTTTACGAACAACAAATAATATTACCTCATTTTTTTTAAAAGTTAAACTGATTGTGTAAACCATAACATTAACACACATTTCAGATATTACTAAAAATGCTAAAATAATAAAGTTTCCATCGTAAAATGGAAAAAACTTTAAACACTTTTTTATGAATCAGTTAAAGTATGATAAAGGGGGCATTCATTGAGCGTTTCGATTCTTCGACACTCTGTAGAAGTTTTTAGCCATCAAAAATAAATAACTAACATACCATAGCTTTATGTCAAGCACAAAAAATCCCAAAATCCCTGGCTTGCAAAACTCTTAGCGTATTTTATTGATAAAATAGCTTTCATTATTCTCAATATTTTGGGTCATTTTTTCACCCAAATGTCGCTAAGACTTAACTTACACGAATTACTTGTGGGACACACAGCATGTTTTGTAGGGTGGGCCGAAAACACACTTTATTTTTTATTTATGTTCTAATAGCGCGGAAAGGGTGCCACTTGGGTCCAATAAGGACGGTGTAAAGTATTGTTTCGATTGGATAATATCTTCAGCTCCCGCATCGCACTTAAAGTTTGAAAAAATGGATGACATTTTTACAAAACAACTAAAAACCAAAGATTAAACTCTCAAATATTGTTCTTGATTTTTTATGAGGAACTAATATAGTTATGGACATAATGTAACAGGTTCCATTCTTCTATAACCCTTCTTTCGTTAGATATAATTTTTTAATGTTCAAAGAAATTTGGTGAAGTTGTATTCCTGCATTTTTAAATAGCTAATAACTCTAGAACTAAACAACTTAAAAACCTGAAATCAGTCCCATTTTGTTTGTAATTTTTTTGTCTTTAACGTGATGAGCATCATGACCATCATTTTCAAAAAAAAATTTAAAAATTTAAAAAAATGACAAAAAAAATTTAATAAAAAATTTTTTTGAAACATTTTTTGAAAAAATATTAGAAGCCTTTTAACTCTTAAAATGAACATTACTACTAAATTTCAAGGAGACAATTAAATTAAATCATGTTTAAAAAAAATTAAAATATTCGAAATTTAGGCAAGTCCCCAAAACTATCCCTAAAATTATACAGTCACTCATGGAAAATTCATAAACTCGCTTGAGGGTGTTCATATGACTTAAGACATGCAAAAAATGTCACATTAATTTCAGAAAATACGACAATTTATAGATTCGGTACAAAATCTTACAGTGCTAGTTCCCAACTTTAAGTTAATTCAATGTGCATGACTTTTACCTGAATATTCCTTAGAAATGTGTTTATATCCAAATTTTTTATGTTCTAAAACTTTTATTTACTTTGATTTGACTTGTTAAAAGTAAAAACAATTAGATATAAGCATAAATTTTAGGAATTTTTAGGAGAAATGCATGCAAATTGAATTAACTTAAAGTTGGGAATTAGCACTGTAAGATTTTGTACGGAATCTTTTAATTGTCGTATTTTCTGAAATTAATTTGACATTTTTTGCATGTCTTAAGTCATATGAACACTAGGGTTAAGATTTTTTTCAGATTTAAAAGCCTGTGGTGGCAAATGATGAGTGTTGGTCCATAACTCTCGAAAATAACTTTTATTTTTGAAAACTATGAAAAAAGCTTGCGCGTCTAATAAGATTTTGCATAAAAAGGCAGATAATAAAATCTTTTTTGAAGCTGAATGTAACATAAATCATAAAAATTGTTTGAACTCTTAAAAGGGCTTTTCATATTCCTTTTGGTCCCAAAAGATAGTGTGAAGTTTCATCCCCCTAAGTTGACTCTAGGGTTTGCCTATAGAGCCCCAAAGTTAGAAAAAAGTGGGAAAATGACCAATTATCAGAATTTTTAAAAAAAGTATATTTTGAGATTTATATTCTTATAAAACTGGTTAAAATCTGTTATTTAGGACATTTAAGATGGTTTATATTTATTTAAGGTTATTAACTGTACCTATAGTGCCTATTATTTAATAGCAAAAGGTACTAAAGGGACGTTGCGCTCATCAAAGCTTATAATGCACTACAGTGGTAGAAAGTACTAAATTCCATTTTTCTTCAAAAGAACTCTCTCAAATGATGACCTTTGGTGTTAAATTGATGTTTTAAATTATAAAGGCCAGTAAAATAACAGTAATTAGGCCTTCTACTGAACTTTTAATGTAAAAAATGCCTTTCTACGAAAATGCTTGTTTCTAGCTGATCCAAAATTTATTCTAAAAAAGATGGTTATTGTACTTTTTAGTTAAAAAACTTTAAAATACCATTATAAGTTTAATTTTTACGTAGAACTTAATTTTAAATCGAACAGATCGGAACTGACTTGGGTTACACTGTTCAACAAATTTGACCTTCAAAATTTTTTCCTTGATGAAAATAGTCATTTCTTATAGATTTTGGGTCGCTGAGTACGAAAATCACCTTTAAAATTCTCAATTGACTCAGGATTTTCGGAGAACAGTCCCTCCCCCTTTTTACGTCTTTCAACGACTTTATAACTTTAAACTCGATTTACAGGGTCAAAAAGCATTGATTTAGTCTTCAAATTGCTCCCCAGGGGACAAGAAAGGTTCAAATTAATAAAATATGATAAATTTATAACAAATGGATAGGTTTAAGGGATTATTACTCCCCTAAAAATGCTAAAAATTGGCTGAAAATTATAGAGGTTTTGTTGCGCTATTTTTTTCTATTATTTTTTACGCAATTTACCTTTAAAGGGTCCTAACCTTTCCACAAGGACCCAAATTTCATGACAATATGCAGTAATAATTTTTACTAAAAGCGGCTGAGGCGTTAGCCTCCCAGAAGTCCCCGCGGAAGAGTTCGGAAGGCTTCCAGAATCGCGAAGGCGCTATTTGATTGAATCGCTCCACCCTGAAATCGATTCTTGAATCCAGTATCGAAAAAGTAGAATCGAACTCATCTATTTCAATCACAAATCAAAGATAATTAGTATTTATTATTAATTAAATTACTAATCAGCAAAATAATTATTATACGGCCAACAAAATAATAAGTAAATCAAATTGATCAAAATATTAATTAATTATCAATATTAATCAAAAAAAATTTCATAATTATCAGTATTAATTAGGAAATTAAGTACGATTCCTAAGATTCGATTCCTGCTGCAAAATATTAAGTAATTATCAAAATACTAATTAATTTAGTGAACAAAATTGTTAATAATTATCGATATGAATTAGAAATTAAAGTACGATTCCTAAGATTCGATTTCTGCTGAAATCGATTCTTTCAATTAATCGATTTCTTGGTACTGATTCCAAGGTATTCGATTCCGATTCGATTCCGGAATCGATTCCTTATATAATTCGATTATAATATAACATAATTCGACAATTATAATGACGAATATAATTCGAATTCGATTCCAATCTCTAGCCATATTGGGATACCCAATTATTATTATTTCAATTATTTTGGGGAAGTTTCCCCCCTTCCCCCTAATAGATATTATAAAAACATCGCACAAGCTCAAAATAAACGCAAACGATGCTGAGACAAAGAAAACATAAGCGTCTCCCCCCTCCGACAGTGAAAGAACTTGCAAACCATTCATTCCATTGCCAGGTCATTAGAATAAGCCTGACAAGAACAGATCTTCGGCGGAACAAAAGATGTAACGAAAAAGAAACAAGCGTTCACTTTTAGTTATATCTTGAAGGCCACCGAGGTTGAAGATGTCTAGGTCCACCCACGTTGGAGAGCGGTCGGAGATGAGATGATTACTGGACGTGCCGAAGGATATTGAGATAGTTGAGTATACTTCATGGGGTTTAACACTGGAGAGATAAAGTGTTTTTGTTTTATTTTAACAGACATGACCATGAAATTCGAATAGTTTGCTTTAAAAAGCAGTTAACGACAGTCTCTAAACTGAGTAAAAATAACTCACACTGGCTCCGAATCTAAAATTACTCAAATTTAAAAACATGAGTGCTCCTACTCATTTCTGAAAATGTGCATACTCAAAAATGAAACATCTTGAGCTTGAATCATGAGAATGCCATGCACTAACTCAAAAATAAGCATATATTTTTCAATTGTGCTAATTTTTTCATAGAGTTGTTACACATACAAATATAAAAAAAAATATTACAAAAATGAAAACCTTTCCGCCTTCATTAATTTTTCTACAAAATTTTCTGCAGAAATTTTATGTAATTTCATCAACTAAGCCGAACTTCTTATTTAGTGCACGGAATATGCAAACCAGGTAAAGTTCTTATTTCATCTCTCTTTTTAATACCCATTAAGCCAAAATTAAAATAATGATCACCAGTAATGACGACGCGAATCGTCATGATTTTCGAATAGTGTCAAAAAAAATTTTTACCTGATTTTGAGTTGTTCTCCGTCCCTTTAATATTCAATTCCAAACCCCTGCCTGAAACAAAAGTCTGGTTATGGCCCTGCTATGCGTAATGCTGCATTCCACTCAGCGTATAACCCAAGTTAATCATCCTCAACGTTGCACCGAACCCAGCAATGTGATGTCACACATTTGTCATCGCTTCATTCACTTTCATTCTACACCACCTCCACACTACATGGTCACTGTTCCAAGATCTCACAAGACGATAAAAAATGAAAGAAAGGAATGAAAAAAACACACCACCATCAAATGAACCACGCGACCAGATGGTTGAAACGTGTTCTCCTAATAAAATCCTCCGATCGGGCCAAAAATAATATGATCTTCCACATCCGTTCCAGTTTCCAGGCGTTTAAAGGGATTTATGTGCTTGAAAAAGCGTATTTATCCCACCTACGACGGACATTAGTGAGGAATGAAAAGATGGGGTATAAATAAGTCATGTTAGTTTTTCAGTCTTCTGTAAGTAATCTAAAAACAGATCTAGAAGACAAAAGTGTGCAATCAACTTATCAGCATTTCTTAGGAATATTTAAAAAACCATTAATATATTGAAAGATTTGTCTTCTTTAAAACAGTCGACGTTCACTTTATGAACTCATAGGCCATAGGAGATACTCCAATAGTTCCAAAAACATTTAAATTGGTATTTTGAGTGTTTAGTTCAGCAAATTTTCTTTCTTCATTTTTCTTCTTTTTTAAGCTTTACATTTTTATAGAATGTATGTTACGAAATAAAATTACAGATCCAAATTGTTATACTAAGAATATTAAAGAAATATATTAATCAAGATATTATAATCAAGAAATATATTAATATAATATTAATCAAGAAATATATTAATATAATATTAATCAAGAAAAATATTATAATATTAATCAAGAAATATTAAAAATTATGTGTGCCAAAAAACAATAAAAAATATACACGTAACACACTTTTAACGCCTAAAAATAACCAATGAATGCAATTAGAATTAATTAAAATTAATTGCAATTAGTATTAATTCACAGAATTTCTCACAATATTATTGAAATTCAAATATTTTTTGTTTGTCGTCTAATTAGGCAGATAAAATAATAAAATTGGAAAATTTGAATTGGCGGTTTTGGCAAAGTGTGAACAATAGGGGAGGGTGGGGACGATTGTAACACGGGGCAATTGTAACACTTTGATTTCCTCAAAATGAGAGGCTGCCTGGGCGAAAAGGAGATGACAGTATGTAGAAGGCAGGTGAATGAAAGAATATCAGAGATTTCCAAGGCTGACAGTTGAGTTGTGGATGTTTAATTGAGAAAAGAGTGTTTTTCGAGCATCGAAGTAATTTTCTACTTTTGTATAACTTTCCTTCTCCTGCACTGCAGGTATGAAGCACAGCAACACTGATTTTATGTATTGTATGTACATGTATCCTAGTTTTATTCTGCTTAGTTTCAAGATGATACTATTGTTAGTTTCGCGGAAAACGAGGGTTGAACTAAAAATGGCAACGTAGGGTCGATTGTAACACTTCAGCCGGGGACGGTTGTAACATGTTACAACTGATCCCAATGTAGAAAATAACATGTTTCCAAAGTATTTTTGATGTTATGATTTATAATTCATAATTACCCTTAATATTGGCATATAATTATGCGTTTTTACGGTTTTAGGATGCCGAGATCACGTAAAAGGAAAACTGAAAGGGGGCTGATTGGTCTAGAAAAAATGGAGGGAGACGCTGTTGAGGTTTCTGTGTCTAAAAAGTCTATTAGAAGTGTTGCTCGTGAGCACAATATTTTTTATGTAACATTATACAGATTCTGTCAGAAGAAAATAAAAAATGAAAATCCTAAAGTGGGTTATAATCAACACAATAAAGTTTTCGATCAAGGGTAGTAAGAGGAACCATTTTTCGTGCAAAAAATGGTCCAACGTTCGTTGTAATACAGGGTAGGTAATTAAGTTATGAATACCCAAACTGCCCTTGTGAATAATTATTTACTATTATTTACTCATCAACATTCATTATTATTTAAAACTCATTATTTGAGTGAAATATTCATTATTTCCATTCTAGTCTATATGTATTTAATTATTATTTAACAAGAAAATATAAATTGTTAATAAATTTAAATTATTCTCTATTTATTTTTATGAATTTGTGTTGTGTTACAATTGACCCTTATATGTGTTACAATTGACCCTTCAAGTGGGGACGATTGTAACGTTTTTCGATTTTCGATGTTTCATTTACTAAATTGCAATGCATGTCCACTGGACGGTTTTCATAACAAAATTGTAACTGGGATATATCAACCTATTTTTATACCAATTTTCATAACTCTAACATAAAAATGGCTTAGTTTGAGAACAAATAAAACATTTTGTTACAATCGTCCCCACTCTCCCCTACCATATATTTTAGAGCTATTTGAGTTATATTTTTGAACAAAATATTTTTCATCAGGAATATTGATTATTATCTGAGTAAAACCGTATAGATTAAAAATAATTACTATTTTCAATCAAAACCAATAAAACCCAAACTCTAATCATGAGTTTATGCTTCAATCCAGACTTGATTTTTACGATTTTACTCAAAACGTAATCATTAACCCCTTAACAGTGTTGGGAGAAAAATTAACGTTTTCGTTTTGTGAAGCCCAAACTGAGTTAGTTTCGATGATGATAAAGATTTTTCGTCGTTTAGAGATTGTGAGACATCATGTTTGGATAATCTTCCTAATTTAATAAGATGTGTGTGTGTGTGTGTAATCCAATACTTTTTTATGTGTATGTTAAAATAATTAATACACTTGTAACTGCACTTAAATTTTGATTTTTTTATAAAAAAACATTTTCTAATATTTATAATATATTATAAATATTAGAACATTTTATTATATAAAGTAAATATAATTATAATATAAAGAACAAAATTAAAGAGTCAAAAAAAAATTCCATTTTTAGTCAATTTTTCTGAAATAAATGTCACTGTTAAGGGGTTAAAGAAGTGTTTCCCAGCCTTTTTCGGCCTCTATGCCCAACCAAAACCGTTCTAAACTTTCTATGCCCCCATACTTTTTTTTCTCAAAAATCCTTCTTGGAAAGTAAATAAAACCTGGTGGTCCAGGCCCCACCTGCGGGGCAATTTGGTTGAAAATTTTCAAATTGCCCACCTAGAAAATCGTATTGCCTCCCGGTGGGGAAACAAGCATCCCTGGTTACAATATTTTCACCCGCCGTGTAAAGAGGAATGGAAATGAAAAAAAAATATTTAAAGTACATGTAAGATGCTTTTTCACGTATCCGTTCATCCCACAGTAGCTGACATCACCGCACTTCTGAAAGAACCTCTTCCTTCAGATGTTTTAAAGATGGAGAGTTGCTTTTTTCAAGAGGGGGTTTTTGGCGTTTAAGAAGGCGGTAATGTGGTTTATGTTTATTCAAGGGAAGTGAGGGTGTCATGTGTGTTAAAGTAGGTCAGTAATGCTTTTGATAGGAAAAAAAAACTCGCGGTTTTTTCCCTCCTTACAACAATATTATTTTTTGTTGCCATCTTTTTCTGAAAAATATTAAACTTAATGATTTTTATAGGTTTAGAAATCATTGATTAAGAAAAACAGAAAAAGAATTGGAATCCAAAAATACCAAATTTCTTCTACCCAATACTTTTAAAAATTAATCAATGATTTTTTTTCATCAGGAATGGATTTTTCATTTTAGAATACTATTGCTTAAATAATACTTAATAATGAGCCAAAAGTCCCATTTTTATCGATATTTCTGAATATTATTTTTATAAAATCAACAAGAATGATTAATTTCTTTTGGGTAATCTTTTTTAAACAGGAAAAAATAGTGCTCGCATTAGAAATAAAACTTTTGATAATTTAGTTGAATGTATTGAAAACGACAGGTAGAAAATGTTAGTAGTTAAGTGTCGATTTTATGTATAATTTCTTTATTTTTGCATTTTTATTATAAATTTTTCCTACATTTAACTAACTAAACTAACGATGAAGCGATAGCTGCTGGTATAGTATACCTCTTTTTATTTTTCGATTTATCTGAAGTAGCAAGTTCCAAAATACAAATGATTAAATTTGAGAAAATTTATTTAAAAGTAAAAAAAATCGCAATAATTTTTCGATCGTATTCATTTTAATCGAAGTAACGATTTCTCGCTGGAATTTTTTTTGTCATGTTTCTATTATCATGACACGAATAAAAACTTTCGAACCTTAGGGTGAATGAGTAGATCGTGAAGCAGGGTCTTAACGTTTCTTCCAAAAGAACCCGTTTGGTTTTCTTAACAGTGAGTCCTTTCACTTTAGTTTCGTATGAAACGCCGACGAGGAAGTTACAACAAAAAAAGATTGATATGAACGAACTTCAACAAACTAAACTCAACTATAGTACATTCTCACTTTTTAGCTTTGAAAAAATGTCCTACCTTCACAGAGATGAAATTAAAATGAACTTAAGCTTTTTGCTATTTTTATTACCAGACCACCCGCAATAATAATTGATTTCTATAGAAATTTAGCGGTTGCCGATGAAAGGGTTGAATAAAAACAAAAAGACTGTCAAACTGGTCAAAAAGAACTGAAAGGTTCATTCAAACATAACTTTTTGTGTTCATTTTGGATGAATCATGCAAAGTGAATATTGTTAATTGACTTTCAC
Organism: Tetragnatha versicolor; assembly: GCA_024610705.1. NCBI lineage: Eukaryota > Metazoa > Arthropoda > Arachnida > Araneae > Tetragnathidae > Tetragnatha > Tetragnatha versicolor. The sequence goes on from JANDEH010000013.1 coordinate 7,447,291, forward strand.
TCTTTACTCCTTCCCTTGTCTATGCAATAGAGCGGTTCACAGGAGTGAAATACTTATGTTGAACAGTGCAACAGAAACAGTGTGAATGAACTTTTCTTTTTTTCACTCTATCAACAAGCACACTTCAATGTGACTATACAAGACACAGAGATGCCAACCATTCCGGATTTTGCGGAATCATTCCGCATTTCGGTCCAGAATTCCGCAATTACGGATAAAGCTAGAAAAACTACGGAAACTACGCTAATTATATTTTAACGACAATGTATTAATTTTTTCTTCTCAATTCTCTCTTTTTAGCTTCTATCCTTACAATACATATTTGTTTTTACTTAGAATTGCGAATAAAAACGATAACGCTATTCGCTAGTAACTGATGAGATTGGCAATAAGAAGGGGGAATCAATCGGAACTTCGATGGGAAGTTTCGATTAATATAGTAATTTCATGCAAAAATGGACGAACGAAAATCAAGCTTTTACGTCGATTGCACAAATCCGTCGTGAATATAAATGTGCACAATGGTATAAAAATCATCATTGAAGACTATAAAATAATTATAAATGAAACCAAAGTTGAAATACTTGACTTGTAATACAACATATTTTGAAATATCTCAATGGTTAGAACTGGAATCAAAAATTTCTAGCTGGAATCATAAAAATGTGCGACACCTTTATTGTCGGTTGAGTAGGATGATAAAAACATTAAATTTTTAATAAAAATGGATATTTCAGAAGGTGGATACCTTTTTTGGGTTATAGGTTTCAACCCCATGGAAAACATTTGGATAATAGTTTAAAAGTTGGGATTTCTTTGAAATTTTTTGGCATATTAGGAATAATCCCTCCCAAGTGTCCCCTTGTGATTCCCTAATGTCCAAAAATAAATTAAAACCACATTTTAAGAGTCAAATTGTGAAATATTTTCTTAAGAAGAGCGGTAGATCCCCGTTTTCAGCATAAAGCTCAGTATTATCCCTTAAGTTTTTAAATAAGCTACATTCCTTTTCAAAACTTACTTGTAATTATCCTTAACTGTTTTTTTAACTTTTATGAACGCATAAGTGAATTCTAAGAAGCTATTTTGAGTCAATCCTCAAAGAAGTATAATTTCATGGGCCTGGGTCAATTGCTATAGTAAAAAATTAGGTAAATCATGGCTGAGCGAATCATAACTGATATTGCCTATGAACGAACTATCCATTCGACAATTGTTTCAACATATTTTTGCGATCACATTTGGATCCCAAGACCAGCCAGTGAAATAACTGTCCGCTGAATTTCGAAAGCGTGGCATATTAAACACAACTGTTTCTATTTTAAAAAATTAAAAATACCGTTTTATACTGACCAAACTTGAGGGAGAATGTATATGAACTACCAATATTTAAAATCTGTACCACTGAAAATCCACTATAAAAAGAGATTTATATTCTACGGATCTTGTTAATATGATAGCGTATTATATTGCCACTTTGGCAGTTATTTTTGTATTAATAATGCATGAAGGTGACTAATGTGATTAAAATTGCTTTTAAATACCCTTATTTGTGAACTTTAATAAGTTTTCGACAAAAAAATTTAATTCATAAAATTTTTTTTAAATATTAAAAATTATATATTTTTGTTCTATTTGAGGCCAATCCGGAGGCAAAATGAGTTATTATAATCGAATAATATTTTACACATGTTAGTTTGAGACCATTTGGCACCCTTTTCTTGCTGTGCCCGATAGAATTTGCAAAATTTTTTTTTCGCCATAGGAAAATGACCCACCCTAATATATAGTGTCTTTTTATCGAAATTCTTCCTAGCAACCCAACAGGCTTTGTGTTTATTCCCTTTCTCCTGCCGCGTAGTGACGTACTGGTTCAGGAAACGTTGCTGTGAAGTATAGATGTTTTTTCAAAATCATTTTTATATTTTACCATACATAAATATAATGATGATCTGCGAATTTATGGAGTACCTGGCCGCTGAAAACGGCCTCGGTTCCTGCCTCGATGTGGGGAGAGGGCGGTAATTAGAAAATGTCGGTGCGTTGTCTCGTGGTAGAAGGAAGGACACTTCCTAAAATTCAGCTTTATTGCTGGCATAAATAATAAAATCCATAAAGAAAAACAGGATCTTCTTTGAGATCAATATTAAAAGGAGCAGAAGGTTGGTCGCTTTGAGCCAGACCGATCGTGCAAAGACAATTGATGTTTCTATGCAAGCGAGGAAGCTTCGGATATACAGTGAGGCCGTCCATGCTTGAACAATTATTATTATTAGTTAGATCATTCTACAGGGTGATTCAGAAATAATCATCAATAATTGGGAGGGAGGTAAAGGGGCCCTAGACAAGCATATTTCGAATAGGGATGGTGGGGCGCAGCCTTACAGTTAAAGAGCTAGGACCTAATGTAGTGCGAGCGCGTTTCAAAAGGTCGTTTTAGAAGGCCCGTGTGACGAAACAAAACATAATAAAATGAAAAAATCTATTGCATGAGGTAAGGAAGTATCCCTACTACTTACACCATGAATTCGATAGAATTTGAACCACTTTCTAAACCGTGGAGTGAGTTTCAAAAATGCAATATTAATCTTTTTGTCAAAAAATGGAGTTCCCTTAATGGTATTTAGAAAAATGATGATCGAGGAAGGAATTTTCAATGATCAAAACATTGATCATTGAAACTGTTTGATCATTGAAAATTCCTTCCCCTATCATCATTTTTCTTAATACCATTAAGGGAACTCCATTGTTTGACTAAGAGATTAATATTGCACGTTTTAAAACTCACCCTACGGTTCAGCAAGTGGTTCAATTTATATCAAATTGAGAATTTAAGTAGTACGGATACTCCTGTACCTCATGCAATAATGTTTTTCATTTTATTATGTTTTGTTTCATCACACGGGCCTTCTAAAAACGGCCTTTTGAAAAGCGCTCGTACTACATTATGTCCTGGCTCTTTAACTGTAAGGCTGCGCCCCACCATCCCTATTCGAAATTTGCTTGTCTAGGGCCCCTCTACCTCCCCCCATATTATTGATGATTATTTCCGAATCACCCTGTATATTGGATAACAATTTAGAAAAATTATGAATAACTTATTTTTATTAAACTAGCGGTGGTTAATATCAAATATTTTAGTTGAAATAATTTTTCACTGTAAATAAAGCGAAACGGTGTTGAGCCTTCAGGAAATGAAATAAAGATCGCCGATGGGTCATCTTGAAAGAACTGAAGCAATTAAGTGTACTTTTTAGTCATATCTTAACCTGTTTGGACTGTATCCGCTGTTTTGATACTGAAAGTGAAATTCAGGAATCAAACTGGCTGAAGTGAGAAAAAAGGAGCAATGATTTCTAGGATCCTATGCAAAGAAAATATCTGGTTTCCGACTGCCTAGATTTACCTAAACCTAAAAAGCTAATACATACAGCTTTATAATATATACTAAATATACTTTTTATCAATATTTCGAAATATGAGTATCATTTTTATTTTGGCTAAAAGTATTCGAGTTTGATATAGTGGTTTAACCATGGATGTGTACCCCCACCCAAGTTTCATTTTTGAAACAAGAGAAGATTGTTGTTTTTTATTCATTGTATTTAATTAATACAAATGTTGTTTATAGAGGAAGCTTATTAGAAATTAAATAATTTGCTTGATCCAAAGTTGGTATAAATGATTTTAAGCTACTAATTAAAATAAGCTTTTTAAGACTGCAGATCGATGTTTATCCATATGAGATGACAAAACCTTAATTGCCTAAATTAATACTGACCAGTTAAGTTTAATTTTATTACAATAATCAATGTTACGATTGGTTTAAATTAGTATTAACCATTATTAAGGACACAAAATTTAAAAAACCAGTGATAGGATACTATAATAATTGCTTTTTTCATATTTACTGTATAAAATTTCTATCAAGCCGAACGAATGGAAGATACAGGGTGTTCCAAAAAAGACAGACACATTTTAAAAATAAATGACTAATAACTCAAAAACTAAAAATACGTGGTTTTTAACATCCTACTCTTGTGTGTGTTATATTATTAGGTACAGGATGCAATCAACCGTGTGTTTTTATCTTTTTTAGTTTTCTATTTATTTGTTATTAATTTTTAAAATGCATCTCTTTTCTAACACCCTGTATGTGCTATTCAAATACTATAAACTTCGAAGCATGTCAATAGTTACGATCGGTTTCAGTTGCTTTATTTAGTAGATGTTGTTGATTGTTTTAATTGTGAGTGTGAGGATTAAAGTTACTCAGGAAACCATCAAAATCACAAATAAAAATAAAAATTTGATTAAATTTAAATTAATTAAAATAAAAGAATAGAACCAAACTGTTATTTTTCTCTTAAGAACATGATTTTTATGCAAAAAATGGCTAATTTCTGAAAAATTTACAGATATTTTTACAGTGTATGCGTATTTTAAACTTTCTCACCCAGATAAAGACTACATTTACATTCATCTCAAAGCTACCACCACGAGGTTCACCTCCAGTTGAACAACAATCCTAATAAGCCACGTCATTTAAATGAGAAAACATACACTATCGAAAAGAGTATCAAAGAAAAGAGCTACATTTCCCCTTTTCAAAAACATCCAACTTCTCAACATATGAAACAAGTTCTTCCAGCACAATGAACTAGCCACCGTGCAACATCTTAAACGCAAAAAAACACGAAATTGGATTGTCTTTTAATGAATAGGATGTGAAGAAACATAATTACAGACTGGATAAAATAAGCGCAAACACCTTTGTAAGAGGCTGATAACGCCTGAAAAATCTTATTAACCACGGAGTCTCTGACCTTTCGGTAAGATTTAAATACCTTTTGCAGGGTCTTGTGTAAGTTTTACATTAGTTTTTTCCCTTGTTTCAATACTGTTTTATTCGCTTACCGTTCTTTTGATTTGGTATTCATTGTTCCAACATGTTTATAGATTTTGATTGATAGCTTTTTTAAGGATTTGTTTGATAGGTGTAATTAAGGATGTAATTAGTTTAATCAAAACATGTTTTTATTGAGGGAGTGTGGGGTTAAAATAACTTGATTTATTGATCAAATGAAAATTAAAGCATGTTTATGATTTTTTTTTGAAAAAATCAGCTGGTTGGGCAAATGTAATGATGTTTATGTCATCAGTTCACATGCATGGTTTATTTTTGGCAGATGGCTGGTGCTTGAATAATAATATATTTTCATAAGAAGATTTAATATTTTTTATTTTACTTTTTTGTCAAAATGTAACACATTTTTATTTCTTTAAGGATTGTGGTATGTAAGTGTTTCCCCTGGCAAGATTGGGGGTATTGCCAAAGACTATGTTGGTGAACTTAAGTCACCAGTTTAAAATTGCTTTTTTTAGATTTAAATATATTTTAATAAAATTTTTTTTATAATCTGCCATTCTTGTAATGTATTAATAAGCCTCTGCGTATATAATTCGCTGGGTAGGTACTGTAAACAAAAAACGGTCCAGTGAAGCCTAATCCTTTGAACTTGCAATGATATTAAGGCCATTTCACCCATAAAGCTTAAAATTGCGCAAGGACATCCCTGTTTGAAAACAGTTTCGTTTTGTCATGCATTCAACATTTACAAACGGTATTTTTAAGGCATGAAAAAAGTGCTATTTTCACTTGCTAATAGTTCCTTCAATTTTGTAAATATTTTAATGAATGTTTTTCTTTTTTATTAAGATATATTACCAACAATTATTTCCCTAAAGTTTTTGTACAATCTCCTATAGTTTTTTAATTTATTTCGGCCCTAGTCCTACAAATGAATTTTCCATGGTCATTTACCTAGGGGTACACCAAACTTTTTAAAGCACAATGGGCCGCTGCTGTATAGTATAAACACAGTTTTAAAACTCAAAGCTCTGAAAATTTTAACTAAAATAAGGGGGAATAATTTCAGTCAAGTGTATTTGATGTTAATTGGTTTATTTATATTAAATACACCTAAGTTCAACATTGAGTTTGGGTTAATTCCTTAATAGACATATCTAGGAATCTTCCAAATATAATGCAAGGTCTTTCTTTTCACAGTTCTTAAGATATTTCCCAAACGATTTAAATTGTTTACTGAAGACGTATCAGGGAGGGTTACTGTTTAATCAAATAGAACTATAGAATACACTGAAAAATCTGCCGTTAAACTAGAAAATTCCATTCGTATCCAAAAAGTTACCATTTTGGGTCTTAAATTATGCTTATTTTCCTTGAACCATTTTAATCCTAAGGCACCCTAGATTATCGTTGGATCCTATAGAGAATTTGAAGCAGATAGGTCTAAAAGGGTTACAAATCTAAACCTGTGAAGATATAAATTGCAATTATCTATAGCAAATTTTTCTTTTTTTAAGTGATTTTGGGTAAACAATTTAACATTTGAAAAATACCAATTCCGTCTGAGAAATGAATGATATAAAAAGGCCTCTATAGGGTAATCTTCAAGTTGCGTCAATAAGTTTTCGTTGCATTTTGAAAAATACCTGTTGGATTATGTAAATCAATACAAGAGACAGAAGGGAACTGAACTGCATTGAGTTAGTTGCTACGTAGAAGGTTTCTACGTCACCTCTCTGTCAGTATATATGTTGGACTGTTTGAAATGTTTGTTATGTTTTTGTTTAGATCCTCTTTATGTCAGTCGCTGTATTGATCTCTCTTTTAGTTAATAGTATTCTAATAAAATACTTGGTTATATTTTATCCACTGTCTGCTGCTTACTCGATTAGATTTTTCACAATACCTCTTATGGAAAAAGGCTGTTTATATTCTGGTCATAGAATAGGTCACTGAACCTTATAAAGCAACTTCAGTGACCGACTGTTTTACAATATTTTAACTACCTCTGTTTATGCTGCCTAAAGCCCTGGATGAAGCTACGTTGCTTTTTTATGTTTGTTGTTTGAATAAGCTTTGCTATCCTAGCTTTAAGGCTGCTTTGTCATTGCACAAGAAAATTTTTTCGATTATAATTACAATAGTAACTGCTTCTATTATATACTTGGATGACAATATAAGGATTTGCAATATAAGGATATTTGACAATATAAGGATATTACGATACCCAAATGTTTAGAATTTGTTGAACAGACACGGATAGAGCCTGCAAATTTAGTTCTCAGATATACCAACCCTAACCGTTCATAAATAATTTTCCAGCTCCACCATCGCGTATCATCCGGTTCCTCCAGAACGAATCAACCAATTAACCCTCCACCGTCCCCTTCGTCATGTCTCGTAATTTCTGATTACACGTTGTTGCTACGATCAACTTATGCAAATGGCTACTAATCGCTTCTTTCTGACTATTACAACTCCTGGATGTATCGATAAGCGGATGAATCGAAAACAAAATGAAAGACTCGATCCTGCGTTAAATGCGAATGATTAATCACTCGAGCAATCTCTCCCTGACGATTCATTTATCTCGCAGCCATTACAATGGGTTGTTTTCATGATGTGCTACACGGATGCTTCGAAAATTTGATATGGATGGATTTAGATTGGTTTTTTTTGGGCTTGATTTGGAAAACAAGATTGTTTATGGATCTGAAATAGGTCCCCGAACTACGACGATATCCGGATCTGGCTATCCAATCTGGATTACAGACTTCCTTAATGCATATCTTCTTTTACAAATACAAATACAAATACAAATTAAGTCGACCAACTACAGGCGTAAGCCCAGCAAGGTTGGCCCAGTCTTTTTAACTCAAACTACCGGAATCCCAATATCTGTCAATTTTCCTCTTGAACTCGTTTACCCCTCTTGAATTTACAATTGTTTCAGGCAACGCATTCCATCTATCCACTACCCTATTAAAAAAATAATGCTTTCTACACTCCGTCTTAAATTTTACTTTATTCAATTTGAAATTGTGACCCCTTGTTCTATTACCCGTATTGAAATCTAGTCCCTCTGTGTCCCCTTGCTTTACCATTTTAAAAAGTTGAATCAAATCCCCTCTAATCCTTCTTTTCTCTAGAGTGAACATATTTAGCTTCTTTAATCTTCCCTCATAACTTAAACTGGATATACCCTTGACCATTTTAGTAGCCCTATGCTGAACCCTTTCAATTGAATCAATATCTTTTTTTAAGTATGGAGACCAAAACTGAACAGCATACTCTAGATGAGGTCTCACCAAGCCTCTGTATAGTGGCAAAATAATATCCTCGGACCTTGAAGAAACAGTTTTTTTAATGTATCCCAATATCCTATTAGCCTTTTTACTAGCAGATGAACACTGTTGAACCCATTTAAAGTCCGAATTTACAATCACCCCTAAATCTTTGATCATATTACCTTCTTTAACTTTGTCCCCTTGCAGAGAAAATTCTGCCCTACCATTACCCCGACCCATATGAAGTACCTGACATTTACTTATGTTAAAGGACATACCCCATTTTTCAGCCCATTGCGATATAATATCAAGATCCATTTGTAAATTTTGTACCTGCTCCTGAGTATCTACCCTACCCCATATTTTTAAGTCATCAGCAAAGATGCTGATTTTGTTCCTAATGTCCTGACTTATATCGTTAATGAAGATTATAAAGAGAATTGGCCCCAATACTGACCCCTGTGGCACCCCACTAATGACCTCCGCCCACTGTGAATAATTACCTTTGACTTGCACCCTCTGTTTCCTACCTATCAACCAATTCCTAATCCACAATAATGTTTTACCCCTGATACCCAATTTTTCTAACTTGAGTAGCAATGCCTCGTGTGGAACCTTATCAAATGCTTTTTGAAAATCTATGTAAAATATGTCTACACTATGTTTTTGATCCAACTCCTTTGTTACTCCGTCATAGAACTTTAAAAGATTAGTTTGACAGGATCTACCCTTCCTGAATCCAAACTGATTGTCTGAAAGTAAGTTACCCTCCTCCAAGTATAACATTATATGCTTTTTAAGTATGGTTTCAAAAATCTTACAAATGACTGATGTTAAGCTTACTGGTCTATAATTGCCTGGATCCCATTTTGGCCCCTTCTTATATATTGGAGTTACATTAGCTAATTTCCAATCTATTGGCACCAAACCAGAATCGTATGTTGATTTAAATATTGCCAATATCATGTCCCCTAATTCCTCTGCGCATTCTACAAGAACTTTTGGATAAACATCATCTGGTCCTGGAGCTTTAGTTGGCTTTATGCTTCTTAATAGATGTATTATTTCCTCCCTATTAAAACTACAGTCCGGAATTTCCACCCTTCCATTATACTCTAATGCATAGTCACCCGTTAGTTTAAAATCCTTATTAAATACTTCCATGAAAAAATCATTTAACACCTTTGCCATACCCATATCATCCTGAATAAATGTGTCCTCACCTAATTTTAATGGCCCCAAGGTAGTGCTTAACTTATTGTTCTCCCCTGCATAAGCATAAAATTCTTTTGGGTTTTTAATGATATTCCTAGCCAGGTTTTCCTCTAAAGCCCTCTTCTGCCTCCTACTGATATTTTTGAAGTCTTTCCTAGCCTTTAAATAAGCCCCCCTATCACTGTCCTTCCCAGTACGTTTGTACAATTTAAAGGTTTTTTGTTTCAACTTCAATGCCTTTCTCGTTTCCCATGAAAACCACATGGGTGTCAATTTACGCCCTATTCCTTTTTGCCTAAATGTAACATTATTGTTAATCACCTTATTTAAAACACCCTTAAATTCTTCCCATTGTTGGCAGGATTGAACTTCTTTTAAACCCTTACTAAATGCCCCTTTTAATTCATCCCTAATGATATTTAAGGCAGGGGTCGGCAAGTATTTTATCTCGGGGTCAAAATTTTCATCGAGGCCCGGAGAAAAAAACTTAATTAGTTTAAAATTGTGTTTTCAGATGCACATATTTTTACATAGATGTAATTTGAGTAGAGTACGGTACCTTAACTAAATTGTTAAATTAAACAAAACTTTTGTTAATTGTTGTTAAATCCATTTCCGTCACAGCATCCGTGCTTAACATCATTCATTAAGGCTTAAACATCAAATCTACTTATGCTATTTTAAAAAAGCATTGGTAATGCTATCACCAAAACGAATGGATTTCGTCTGCCAGATAATATTGAGGAGATGGTCCTGTATTCCTTCTTAGAAGTATTCCCAAAGCCTTTATTTATATTAACTACAAATACTTTAAAGAATAGGTAAGAGAACGTACATTTTTCTTTTCAGCATTCCTCTTAAATTAAAAGATTCGAAAGAATAGTGTCGCTTTCCCTGTAGCTTTTTCATAGCGACAAATTATTTTTCTTTCGTTAAATCCGGGTGGAAACTCTCTGAGGTGTAAAAGAAGATCAGGAAAAAAATACTATTGTTTAATAAATTTAGATAAAAGTTAACATATCAGAACCATAATGCCTGTATAGAAACACACCAAATTTTTAAGAATTGACCGAAAAAAAGCCCCGAAAATTATTTTTAAATTGGGAAAATCTCAAATCCAAATGCTAAGTGTTCATTCACTGGGCCTCATATCCTGCCCTATTCACCCTAATACCTGACTTATATTAAATCTATCCTATTAACTTCCTTGATTAAAATTTTTTCTATTTATTGCAAACTTAGCATGGATTAATATTTCTCGAGATATTTTTATAAAAGAAGAATTCATTGGTTGAAAAAATTTTATTTTTCTAACTAAGCAGCTTATAAATTTATAGTTAATCTTAAATATAAATGTTTGAGATTTTGAAACGTTCTTAAATTTATTTAGAAATTTTCGCTCATAATTTTAAAAAAGAGGGTTGCCATCTCTTAAAAGAGTCTGTGGACCACTTAGCTAAAAATGGAATCGCACATGGACCAGTCTTTATCACTTCAAAAACGTCTGACTGTCCTAATTTGAAGTGAATAATTTTTGGATGATTTTGTCTAAATTGAAGATCTACGCGAAAAGTCTAAATGAGTTAGATTCAGCGGTATAGTCTATTCGGAACTTGGTAATGCTCGTATGATTCATATAGACACGGGCGAAGGGATAATTAGTAAGAAAAAAAGTTGTTTATTTGCAACTTTTTTAAGTGTATTGCTTGTACTTTTCACTCACCATCAAATACTCAGATTTTACATAACAAGAGCTAACAATGAAATCAGTAGGCTTCAAATCTGAGAAGAGAGAACCCCGACGAAACAATAGAACATTCATTTCATACCATTTGAACCTATCAAAAGAAAGTTCTTTTTTAAAAGAAGGGGAAAATGTGCTCTTTTTTCTATCTTCAATTCTCCTAGCTGTCATCTTGTTATGAATGAATGGCATGCAGATCATAACGTATATTAGCGTTTCCCTTGTTATTTTATAGTTTCTCGTCCATCCTGTTATGAAAGAAATAGTTCTTTTTTCAGTGACCTCAGAAGACCGATGCCTGACCCTCAACTCTGCTCGAATTTTGGGCCTCAGAACGGGTTTCAGGAGATGCTGGAACGTAAATCGGAGAATCTTTTGAAGAATTTGAGGGATATTGACGCCTTTAAACAAAGATAATGTAAATAATGAATATAGTAATAAGTGAAGTATTAGTTGTGATAGTTTTTATACAGGATTTTCAAAAAGTCCAGCACATAATGATTCCCTGCTTTTGAGTACATAATTAATGCTCAAAGAACTCTGTACCTCAATGACGCATTTTCTATTAAAAATGCGTCCCACTTAGAAAAAGACTTACAGTAAGACTAGACTAGACTTAAACATGAAAGTCCCACAATAGATTTCCACAGCTCCAATTACCAAATCAATTACAGAATTTTAGTTACAATAGCTTCATCACAAAGGATTTTATAGTTTTATATAAAATAATATTACAATTTTTACTGGTGACTTTACCAAACGAACACTCTTAAAGTTTCCTTTTTTTACCAACAGACCCTAGGTTTGAAGTTCTTTAATCACATGAAATTTAGCATATCCTTAAGACAAGAATTAGTATTTCCTGTCCTTAAGGCTACAGTGGACACATGAAATCCGAAAAATCGTCAAAAATTTGGATTTTTTTATTTTTGCATATTTATACCAAGCAAGTCCTTAGGAATCGTCTGGTGAAAGAATTATTTTGATATCTTTATTGGTTCGTTCAATATAGACGTTTTTATGGAGGCCGCACCCGTTTGTTTACGTTTGCGAGCTTCAGAATACGACTGGCGTTCCAGTGTTTATGCTACCAAATAAGCCTCTGATTTTATTTTTTTGGAGGTTTTTCGTTGGGAAATGATCTAAACTTTCACTTCCACTCTATTCCATCGGTGTTTTGATTTTTTTCATGTCTTTGTTCGTGTTTGGAGTGTGATTGCGAACTAAAGCTGCATTGCGATGGTGAAATTGAAGTCTTGGAAGTTCAGTGAATGTGATTTTGTCTCGAAAAGAAGAAAATTTTTATTATTTTAGTAAAATACTATTACAATAATCTACCATTAATTATATTTATCAAAATTTTGTCAAATTTCAAACAGTAATTCTAAAGAAAGTTGATTTTACTTCTATGTATTTCAAGACTGTTGGAAGTGTCACAGCGAAGGACTGTAAATTTGCAATTTTGTTTTTGAAATATTAATGACAGTATTGACAGTTCATTGGACTAATCTGCAGTATCCCATACATTTTTGGAAATATTTATATTGATATAATAGTAGTACATAGACTGTGAGGTCTTCAGAATTGGCTTTCTATCCATCGAGGGAACCGTCAAGATAAATTGCATGTTTGCTTGAATTTTAAGATTATTTATGAAACATTATTCATTTCTTATACATTTTGTGTGCAGAAATATGGTTCCTATCAGACCAATATGGCAATTTAAAAATAATAAGCCTCTAAATAAAGAACAATGCAATTAAATCCAATTTGGTGAATTTCAACGAACGTTTGCATCATCACGAGAAATAATTACACAAATGGGGATTCTCCTGTGCCCACTTTGTTAAAACATTTATATAGTGTTTAATATATATTTCTCATTAAATATAGATATATTAAATGCATTTCTGGTATTTTTATTCATAATTAGTGTATTTTTCTTGCTTTCTCGTTAGAAAATTTTAACGAAATATCAACATTTCTTCAGTTTTATATTGTTATTAACTTTCAGATTCATTTTTTAAACTTTCTCATCACAATTAGCAAGCAATATATTGATTTTATTTTGCATATGTACCCAATTTATAACAAAATATTTTAAACCCTGACATTTACACTATGTTTTTACTTAACACGCAGTTTTTTCCATTTACGTTATATACATAGAATATAAATAAATTATATAAATTAAAGGAAGATTAGACTTAAATTGTTAAGTAATAAAGCACTTTTATGTTAAAGTGTATTTTTATAGACAAATAAGTTCATAAAAATGATTTATACCCTTTTAAAATGAAAAAAGCTGTTTTTCTCCAAATCAAAAAATAGCTACAATACAGATTTTCGAAATGCTCCAGGCGTCTCAATTTTCATCGAATAACTACAAGATTCTCTATATTTTCTACTGTAATATGTATTTAAAGAAATTGGATGACATAAATATGATATTTATTGTCTAAAAAGAAAATTTTACATTTTTAAGTGAAAATTTAAGGTTTTTTTTCAAAAATTTCTGTTTTTGGAACATTTTTGCCCATTGCGTCTAAATTATCATTTATATCATGTCATTGCTATCCAATATTTGTTAATGAGTATTTGAGGATAACAAATAAAGAAAAAAATCCAAGAAAGTAAAAAAATTGGAACGCCTGGAGCGTTTTAAAAAAGAACTTAAATTTTTTAAAAAATTTAATTTTTTAAAAAACTATTAAATTTTTTTTTGACCAAACTGGTTTTCTGAGCTATATTTGGCAATATATTTAAGCACACCAAATTTCATGCATCTATCTCAAAAAATAAAAAAAAAAGTTTGATGTGTCCACTGTAGCCTTAAATGATGCAACCATTTAGTAGATGCATATCGTACTCACGACATCAAGATAGATTCTGTGTAAGCGCTATATTTGAGGATGAAATAGTCAGATAGGAGCATGAAAATTAAGGATACTCATACCAGTCGTGATTGCGAAGCAAGGATCTGGAATCTGTTATACTCACGGAGGAAACACTTCTTGAACGCCCAAGCACCTTGACCTTTAAAATATAGGAGGTGAATGATGGTTAACATCAAAGCTTAACCCCAGCTTCATCAGTACTTACAAAAATATATAGTACTCAATATCATTGTTAACTGAAGCCTATAATTTTTTTAAGACTAACGTTTTATCAGTTTTATGCACAGCATAGAGATTCAAATATTCTTTAAATTGGAATAAATTATGGTAAATATGATTTTGATAAATAATTCAATCAAAATTATAAAAAATTTTAAATATCAATTTTTAAATTTTTATTTTTAAAAATGGGATAATGGAAAAAATTAAAACATTGCTCAAAACCACAAAATAACTACAAAAGAAGTAATTCAAATGGTTTTTCCTTACGAACGACTGAAATAATTACATACTTCAGTGGCGGATCCAGCCGCGACTTACGGGGGGACAACCATATTTTTGAGTTGGGATTTTCCCTCAGAAAAATTTTGAAAATAAGACCCAAAAAACCCCTTTCAGGTTAACTACAAGGACGTAAACCCCCAACCAGACTTTTATTTTCAGAAATGGTTTTGACTCACAATTTCTTTTCTAAGGTTCCTTCGCCCAAGTATTTTATGGATCCAATGTGAGCTTTCGCTGAAAAAAATGTGCATGTTTTACTGTCGATGCTTAACCTAAGAACTGAGGGGGGTCAGGGGGTCCTCCCCCAGAAATTAAAAAGAAAGTAGACAAAAAAGTAGTATATCTCGACTAATTTTTGAACATTTAAGACGGTATCTGGATCGGAGGATGATACCTTAAATAGGATGCCCTAATAGATTCGATGCCCTCAATAGGTTTAATGTAGCTCTTAAATACGTTTTTAGATATGAAATTCCGATTTATAACAAGTGCAACATACTTGTTCATTTATTAGCACTATAGTTCCAGGATTATCTTATGGCCCGTAAAATTCCTTTAGGATACACAAACAAAGAGTAGTCAAATTATTTATGATACTCACCTTTTGATTTCTTTACATACTATTCCTACACAATTTTCAAAATAGCTTTTTAAAACTGCAATTTTTGCGCCCTCTCACTTTTGAAAAACCACATTTTTCACAAAAATTCGCCTACTCTTTCGTCCTAGTAAGACGAACTCATACGAAGAGGTTCTAAAACGATTCTCGTTCTTGATTGTAAGTTTAATCAGAACGAAGAACAATTATAACAAGAACAACCGAAAATATCCGAAAGCTTTAAAATTCTACAAGAACGTGCACAGAAGGAGAAAATAAATATGTTGTAAGTACAATATAGGGGGGTCTGGGGGCTCTCCCCCAGAAACTTTTGGAAATTTGACCCCAAAAAACAGGGTTTTTACTCGTTTTGGAAACATAGTCCGAGCCCACGGGGGGGGCAATTGACCAGTTGCCCCCCCTGGATCCGCGCTTGACATACTTAAATTAGGAGAAAATCAAGCAATAAAAAGTTGAATTTTTCTTTCAAATTTTGGTCTCAAAAATCGACCTTTTTTAAAGTGCTTGATTGAACATTGATAATATATAGATAAATCCTTCAGTCAAGTGAAACTGAAAATATATTGAAAATATTCTGTAATATATAAATCATCTAAACAATAATTTCATTTTTAGAGACAAAAAACTTTTTAACAAATTTAAAAATTAAATTTTTTTTAATTCTTAAATTTTGTGTGGGATCACTATGGACTATATTTTAGTGCTGTTTATGAATATCAGGCCAACTCTTCATAAAAATTTAGAATAAGAGTGGAAATATATAAACATTTTTTTTAATAATTTTGTTTTTAAACGCTTTGATTTTTCCATTTTATATTTCAGTGATTTTCTGACGATGGTGGTCGTCCTTAGGTTTATTTCGAACTTTTAACGTTGTTTTTCATGCTGCCATCTATTCAAAAGGGAAGAAGTAAACAAACTCAGGAGTTTAGTGATATGACACAATTTTTTTCGTGACTATATCAGGCGTTTGGAAAAAGGGCATGTCATGAATAAAATTAACAGTAGAAAATTTATAACTCTTCATTGTGGTTGTTCTTTCCAATATGTAGTAATTTTTAAAACCTAGTTATGGTTTTCAAGTCTGAGCAAGTGTTGAACGCTTTTTGTGCTGCCATCTAGCAATACACTAATCAAATAAAGAATTCTGTCGCAAGGTCCAATGGGCATAGTTACTGCAGAAATATAGTAAACATCTTTATGTGTTTCCTTTTAGAGTTTAAATTTAAAAAAAAAACCTTCATTTCCCCTACTCTAAAATGAAAGAAGAGGAAAAGAATTTCCCCATATCAACATCTTTATCTGTTTGAGTTTTACAACCCCAGACTGGGGTCAGAAGCTTTTTGTGTGGTTTTGGGGGTTGTACCCTTAACTCCTGTGTGACTCCTCCAGTGGCGGATCCAAGGGGGGGGCAACAGGCCTTTTGCCCCCCCCTTGGGCTCAGGTACCTTTTTTTAAAATTACGGGAAGAAAAGGAAAAAACGAAAATCGGACATCCGAAATTCGGACAAGGTATACAAAAACAAGTTAAAACCCTGTGTTATTGGGTCAAATTTCCAAAAATTTTCTGGGGGAGGACCCCCAGACCCCCTTTTGTATTTGGAACTCAAGTATTCACAACTTCTTTACATTCTGCTCATCAAAATGAAAATCCTACACGAAAATGTATACCTGAAATTCGGGTTTGAGGTACCAAAACTAGATAAAAACCTGTTTTTAGAGTTAATTTTTCTAAAAAATCGTATAGGGGAGAGCCCCCAGTTCCCCTTTGGTACATCAAACTTAATAAATTACTCACAACTACTCTTATTCTGTACATCTTTAAGACGCAAATTATAATTAAAATGTGTTACAAAGTTTCATTAAACCTATTAAATATGTATGGAAGGAATAATTTTGGGCCCCTCCTGAAATAAATTTCTTTAGTATACGCCATTGAAGGGGAATGTCCACGAGACCAATTAATCATTTGTTAAACCTGCCCATTGTTGTTTTTTGGTAAACATGATAATGACTAATTTTTTAGAGGATATATTTGAAGATTCTTTCCAAATAAAAATCTATATACGCCTCTGGGGTGATGAAAAAGAGAGGGAAGAAAATTGGTGACCTGGGGAGCAATCAGCCACATAAGGTCCGGGCCCACCCTGAAAATCGGGCTTTGGCTTTGGGTACCAAAACGAGATAAAACCCTGATTTTTAGGGTCAAATTTCCAAAAAAATTCTCGGGGAAGCCTCCCAGATCCCCTTTTTAATATTCAAAATATACTTTTCTTTATTTTGTTTTACATTTACATTTTTATACTACAAATATACTATGCATCAAAATGCGAATCTTATGCATTAAAAAAGTACATAAAACTCATGAGGAAGCTTAGGAACAATTTTAAGTCCTCTCCCTCGTTGAAGAAATCTTGCTTTTCGCCAGATAATAAATCTTTTGGAGGATATTTTGGTTCCTTCAGAAATAAATTTATATTTACGCCACTGCCATCTAGAGCGGTGATGACCGCTGATCTTAAGGGTCTCTCTGGAAGGATGGGAAGTTAAAATGCTATCCTCCGATCCCATCTTAAATGTTCAAAAATGAGACAAAATACTACTTTTTATGGTAAAATTTCAAAAAAAAATTCTGGGGGAGGACCCCCCAGACCCCCTCTTTCCTTGGGACGTCATCCAAGGATTTTCAACAATAGACTGAAATTTTCAAAATTTTTCTGGGCAAGAACCTCCAACCTTCTTAAAATGTGGTTGCCCCCCCCTTAGGTCCAGGCTGGATCCGCCACTGGACTCCTCACAGGGAAACTGTGGGGCTGATGCTCGTAAAATCGGTGGTCGTAAAACTCTTATATCACCTTTCCTCCTGCTTTATAATTCTTCTCATACTCTTCTCTCTCTTATTATCTTCAACTTCATTTCTCCTCATCTATCTTCCCCCCTCAACTTTACATCTTTCTCATATCTGATCATCTCTCTCCTCTATATATTTTATCCCAACGATCATCTTTATCCCCTTTTACCTATTAAAATTTACCTACTGAAAATATACCTAATACATATTAAGCACCCTTAAATCCTTTTTTTATCTCTGTCCTTTGATTTCATATCCGTCATTGAAACTCTGTAATTTTTTTTTGAAAAAGCTTAAAAATCGACTAAAACTACTTATTTCCACGTGTTCAGCGGGTCCTATAGGAACCTCCCCGGGAAAATCTGTAATGTTTAGAAAGTTCAAAAAGTGATCACTAAATACTAATAATAATATAATAAATACTAATTCATCAATAATTTCAAAGTACTAGTATACCAAAGTACTAGTCTATACTCACATCCCCATTTTATTCCACTACCTCCCCCAATTTCCTGTCAACTGATCACCCCCCCCCCCTATAAAGCTTCAGTACTCCCTGGGGTGGCACCACCCACCTAAGGAACCACAAATCTAAAAGTTAGGAACCACTGCTACAGAGAATGGTAGTTTCACAACATAGAAGAGCTCTGGCTGTGTGGCTAGTTCACATGAGCGGTGGTATGGTGTCAAATGATAAATCGTAAATTTCAAGATCACGATCATGAATTACGGTCATGGAAAATCATATATTTGTATTTTTATGTCTTAAAACGTAAATGACTAAAAACGTTCTTAGATCATAAAAACAAAAATTAAAATAAAAGCCTTATGACCGCTTATGTGAACTAGCGACGACGGCCAGAACTCTTCTTGTGATAGATAGACTGATACTGTAAAGTATCAGTGTATCAGTTCTTTTTTGTACTGATAAAGTTTGGTAAGTAAATGAACCACTAAAAAATTAAATATTTCAGGTGACAAAAGGGTATTATTAACTGACTGGAGGAAATGGAAGTTTTGAAAAAGACTGACTACCGATGCATGGTACTTGGTACATACTGCATTATTTAAAACAGCACATGAATCACAGTTTAAATTCAATATTTTCCAATTTAAGCCCTCTTCTATTCATATAATCATTATATTTCGTAGTAAATTATGATACTCCACAATCACTATTTATATCGCCACAAACCAACTATTCGTGTTAGACCATATGGCCAGATATAGCTGACACGAGCAATATAATACAACACTAAACATCACATTTTTGTTTGAAAACGGAACCTGCTAAATATAAAAGGGAATATAAATCAGTCTGGCTCCATCACGGAGGAGCCGGTGGTGGGGTTCCCAAGTCTTTTCAACCCTGT
This sequence comes from Tetragnatha versicolor, assembly GCA_024610705.1. NCBI lineage: Eukaryota > Metazoa > Arthropoda > Arachnida > Araneae > Tetragnathidae > Tetragnatha > Tetragnatha versicolor. The sequence continues at coordinate 7,466,651 of JANDEH010000013.1, forward strand.
CTGGGACTGTAAGTACTAAAGTTTGGGTTTGATATAATGAAGCTGAGATTCATTAGTATGTTAAGTTTCGTAGAAAGTATTTAGGCTAGAAAAATGTGTAATGAAGTATGGTGTAAAGGAAACGTGTTTAAAAAGTACATGCAAATTTGGTTTATTTTATTTTAAACCTTATGGCAGATGTTCTTTGTCTAAAACGCTTCGTCTATCTTTATTGATTTTTGGAATTCTAGCATTTAATTTTTTAAATGTTTTTTTTATAACGAACGGTTATGCCACAAATGTTCCACTGTAAAAAAGTCCTGTACGTTCCTTGGAAAAACTGGAAATCTGGTTGTTGAAGTAATACAGTGCTGTCCTTTAAAAAAACCACTCCAAATTGTACCCTAAAGAAACCCATCGAGATATTTTAAATAAATAATTGAAATAATTTTAAATTCTCATGTGCCCTGTCTTTGTATGCCATTAAGAGTGGCAGGAAAGTAAAAGCAAGTCAAAGAACCGTTTATTTAGTTAGTTTTTCGAAAAAATAGAAAATGTCGATTTTGGGCTAAAAATATGATTTAGTTATGCAGATTTTGATGCTGTAAAAATATATGTTATAAAGACTTTTAAGCATTTTTCACGAGGTTTTGTGTTATCCCGTTATTACGAGAATAAAATACTAAAATTTCAGTTCAGTCCGCCAATTAGGGACATTACGGTAGTCTTTGAAATGAGGGGTGAAAAAAGCCCATACTGTGCCTAAAAACCCCATTTTTCCTTTTGTAATAAATGACAAAATAAATAAAAAAATATTCAGAATATTTAATATTATTCATGATATACAACTAATTATGTGAATAGAATGGTATTTTCAGTAATTCACGATTTTTTTTCAGTATTTTTGCTCAAAACTCAATTTTCCATGAAAATATAGCATTTTTCCGAGTTTTACTCTAAAATGGGTTTTGAGAGTTAATAGTTGGGGGTGTAAAACAAAATATTAGTGTCATTTACTGTTTTTTAAGCTTTTTCATAAAAATTGTATTAATTATTTGTATTTAATAGGTCGTTTTTATCAAAATCCAACAATAAAAACGCTAAATTGTCGTTGTGTTTTGAAGGCAAAATTCTTGAGTAGAAAATCTTAACACAGTTTTAATTTCAGAAATAAATTGTAATAAACTTGGTTTTAATTACCTTAATTATCCTCTTTTCTATCAAAATAAACCATCATATTCATAAATCATATAAATAATAATAATAATCATATAATAATAAAGAAAATCATATTTTTTCTTAATTTTTTGAGTATTTTCAAGTGTGGGTTTTTTTAGGGTAAATGGGTTTTTTAAAGGAAATTGGGTTTTTTTTGGATTCTTACTTAACCCGGGAAAGACTGAATTAATTTTTTTTCTCAAATTAAATTTTTCTCTTTACTGTATGCTAATGACATGTCTTGAAGTAGACTAAAACCATTTTTTCAAAAAAAATTTTATTAATTTAGTCAGAATAGGGTGGTACCATATGGTACCGCTAGGCTCTTACACTACCATTTTGTGCACCATACATATTCTTATAAATTTGAGATTTCAAAGTCAAAATAATAAATTTATCACACTTTTATCACTTTATTTACCATTTTTAACTGAAACAACAATTAAAATTACAATTTAGGCAATAATGATTGATAAATTAATTATTGAATAGTTGATATTACCCTCATTATAACAATTAGTAGTTATATTTTGCTCTTAAAATCCTATTATCAAATTTATTTCTAGAAATAAATTTTGTACACACTAGTCCAAAGGTGATAAACAAACTTTTTATACCGCGAGGTAAGCTGATATGATACGGAATTGATAGTTTTTCCAATTTTCGCCTCATAATGAGTGTTAAAATTAGGAATTTTGTTAAAAAACATAAGTTTTAGGCTTTAAAAATTTCATAAACCATATTTTATATTTTGCGTCTATAGTTTAGTTGAAGGCTATGAACATTATATTGATGATTTGCATGAAATACTACCCTTGTATAGATGGATATTCCAATCAATCACTTATAATATGAAATTTTTCTTATTAAATTTAGAATTATTGGCCTTAAAAATTAAAATTTCGGGAAATACACTATAAATTCAACAAGTTATTAGCATAAAACTTATTCTATAGGTTTTACCTTAAAATTTAATTGATTTCACAGCATATAAAACGTTTGAAATAAAAAATACACTACTTCGAAATATTAGTACTATTTGGTAGCGTAAAAGCCTAGCGGTACCATACGGTACCGCAAGATTTCTATACCAAAATTTTCTACCTTAAAATTATTCAATCTTTTCCAAATTTGGGCTGTTATTGCATAATACAATTATAAATAATAATTCACCATTATTTAATCCATTCACTAATTTTAGGTATGAATAAACTGCACTTAAATTTTCAGACGGGCCATTTTTTCGCCAGTCTTAAAAACACGTTTTTCATTAAGCCATTAAGCAAGAATTTATTTAAATAATTAGTTATTAAATTGCTGTTTACTAAAGTTTGGTCCATGTAGTAGTGACATCTACCGTCAGAATGAAAAAATAAAAGTATTTAGGTAGAAAAAAGCCGTTTTTTCGTAGTGATGTTTGCCGGTACCATACGGTCCCGCTAGTCCTTCCCGGGTTAATTGTTTGCCAATTTGTAACGAAGAGTTGGAATTAAAAATACGAACCACTAAAATGTAGTGGATAGTGAGCCGTTACAACACAATTTTGTTCGATTTAATTATCATATTTTTTAAGCTTTTAATGAAAGAAATATGAAAAAGTGGGTTTTTTAAAGGAGAGGCACTATATATACGTTCCTGCTGGAAAAATAACAGAAACTTTACCGGTAAATACTAGTATCACAGATAATTTGAAGAACCTTAGTAAAATACTATTATACTATCAATACTTTAAAAATGAACGTTATAAAATTTTATAACATTTCTGTTATGTTCCATGAATATTGCTAAGACAGCTACAGCTGCTCATCTATGTTCCTGGAAAATAACAGGAACGATAACTGTAAGTATTTCTGAGAAATGATTTAATAGCGCCCAATCAGGCCAATAACGTTCCTGTTATGGACCAGAAACAATGATTATAATTAATAAAAATTTACACTTCATTTCGACTTGTGTAAAATTCCTTATTTGTTAATAATAAGTCCATTTTATTCAATTTTCCTCTTTTTTTCCTATCTCTTTTTTTCTAACTTCTATTCTATCTTCTTATTTTATTCTATTTCTTTTTTCTCACTTTTATTCCATCCTCCTCTTTTATATTTTCTCTCTTTTATTCTATTTAAATCTTTATTCTGATTTGTCTTAAATATTTCTGTAAGTAAGTGATGAAAAGGAAAGTAAACTTTTATCAACTCAGAATCGGAATTTCAGAACAGTCATAAACTCAACTATTCTTCTCCTCTATTCATTTCATTTCACTTAACTTCGAACTTCCTCGATTCTCTGACGATATTAGCAACAGTCGTTAAAGTAAGCGGCCGCAGAGTGCATTCTTAAGCTGAATCCGGACTTTGGGTCATTGAATCAATGGACTTGGATGAGGATTGTGGAGTTGGAGCGAAATAGTTACTTTTTATTTCTCTGAACAGGATCGGCGCTGAAAGAGGGAGTGCGAGGGGACTCTCGAAACACAAATTTTTTCTCAATTAATGTAATTTTATTATATTTTTGAGTGATTAATTATGCGTTTATACTTTTTCATATTTAGCACAAAAATCCAATTCAAAAATTACTTTTAAAACACTACAAAAATATTGCTTAAATGTCCGAAATCACTCTTATTTACAAAGCTATATATACTTTAATATAATAAATTGTAGTATATGTTATAATTCATTAATAAAATATTTTTTGGCTCTATTTTTTTCTTCTTTTTACCATTAATCAAGCAAAGTTATTGTATGCATGGAAATTCGAATACCTTCAAGAATTTCAGAATTTTTTAAATTCTGAAATTTGGCATTATTTTTTCGAAAAAATATCCCAAGTTTCCATTTTTTTTGCTTTATAAAAATTTCTTTGATATTCGTGTATTTTTTGAACATACAGGGTGTTTCAAAATTGCGTTGCACGACTTTTATTAGGAACCAACGCCTCCTAGGGTCATGGAAGTAAGGTCTACCCCTTGGTAAGTGAGCCTGGAGAACGCACTGAAATGATTTACAGCGTCCCCAGCGGCGAAATGAAAAAGTTAAAAAATAATTTAAAAACTAAAGGAGATAGAGCAAAAACCTCGGTGAGAGTATTGTTACCAACGTCATGAAGAACCCAACGAAACAAATTTGATTAAAATATCTTGAATGTTCGAGGAGATATTAGCATGTGAAAATAGCACTTTTTCAGGGGTCAAAAAAGAAAAGTTCGCATATTTGCAAATTTTCAGTGTTACTTTATAGTTTTGTGTTTTTTTAGTTTAAAGAACACAAAATTTCAACAAAAAATCAAAAAAATATGCAAATATGCGAACTTTTTCTTTTATGACCCCTGAAAAAGTGCTATTTTCACATGCTAATATCTTGGCGAATATTCAAGATATTTTCATGATTTTTTTTCAGTAAGTTAGTTCTTCATGACGATGGTAATAATACTCTCATTGAAGTTTTTGCTCTATCTCTTTTAGTTTTTAAATGAATTTTTTTAACTTTTTAATTTCGCCGCTAGGGGTGCTGTAAGTCATTTCAGTGCATTCTCCAGGCTCCCTTACCTAGGGGTAGACCTTACTTCCATGACCCTAGGAGGCGTTGGTTCCGAATAAAAGCCGTGCAACGCAATAAACGCGTGCAATTCGCACAATGGTATCTTCAAAAACAAGCACAAGATAGAAATTTTCCATCATATTTGATGTTTACTGAGGACATTTACTAGGGATGGCGTATTTAATCATCACAACCAGCAGTAGTTTTGTCAAATTCAACAACGCTATACACACCTCATGTTGCTAAGCGCGTTACGAGCCCTGGAGCAAGTGAAGGTTTCACTTTTAAGGGGAACAAGGATTTTCTAAACATCATTTGCAGTTAAATCAGAGTTTTCAGCTTTTTAAAAACAATTTTTCTATTCAAATTTTTTAAAAAACATAAAAGCATTTAATTATTTTGGTTGTACAACCACAGAGTATAGAGCTTAACAGAGGATTCATCTCCATAGACGCTAAAGGCAACTTTTTTAACATGGGATTTCCCATAGACAACTTCAAGTACTTCGGACCGCCTCCTATAGTTCCACGTCACTCCTGCTCTCTGTCATTCGCCCACTGACGCTGTCACTCAATTCCAAATTGGAAGTGGAGGGAAAAGAGCAGCACCGATGAAATTAAAATGTCACGTGATAGAAGTTCCATATCCAATCAGGAATCGATTTATGTTTTTATTTTTAGTATGTTTTATATTTGTATTATGTTTTTATTTGTATTTATTTTATGTGTTTCTTCTTATTATTTGTCAATAAAGATTATTTCGCATTTAGCCTTCTCTGATTGGCTGCTAGTGAAATTAATTATAATCTGCGAGCAGGAATTAAATTAAGTACCTAAAGAGGATCCCCTGTTTGCTCTTTACTCTATGCGTGTAACGTCCGCCATCTTGTTTAGCTTCTAAACGCACGAGTATCTTTTTCTGAATCTCGTAACATTCCAAACTGGATCTTAACACTTTAAGGGCATCGATTCCGGAAGGAATTTTATGAATAGCCATTTTTCTTGTTGGTTGCCTTCTTTCTTTACGCGCTAGCACTTAATAATATGTGAAGAATTTTTAATAAAAACGTTTGAAACGGGGTAAATTTTTTTCCAGGAACGGTTTGGATATAGAGGCTTTTGTTTTTAAGTGTGGTAGCGGGGTAAAAAAAAGTTTCGGAATTTCGGGTTTGAGGGTTGGCTTTTTGTTCAAAGCTGAGATAAGCTTAGGGTTTGCAAAATATTTTAGGGTATTGTAAGGTACTACTAGGGATTTGGGGTTTAGAACTTTCGTACATTGAGAGTTTAAAAGTTTATTTTTTAAGGCAATATCGGGTTAGTCCAGACCTAGAGTAGTAGTTTTGAATTTTATGATCTTACCTGCGAATTTCGGTTTGGTAGTTTTACGGCACAAGAATCAAGTTAGATCATATTACGCCAATATAGTTCCAGCGTATTTCATTTTAAAGAAAGGATTTAATCCTTTTTAATGTCATCTAAATATGTAAGTATTAAGACAAAAAGTATTAGAAATTGAAAGTACTTTATAACTGTAAATTTAAAAAGAGTAAAATTACCAATAATTTAGCCTGTAAAATAGTTTGACAATTTTTAAAGTGTTGACAGATACTTTTATTAGTTCAGTAGAATTAAAGATGGACCTATTTAAAGTGAACTGTGCGGTAGCAAAATATACTTAACCAAAATTTCCAGAGTTTCAATGGGCAATATCACCATTTATTTTTTATTTTTTTATTCGATAGAGGTACCCTAGAGCGGAATATACGAGCAAAATTTTTTAATTACGATGATTATTTATTTTTTTATGTATAATTTCAAAGTTTGACTTTAAAAAAGGGAAAAAGGGCGTTGAATCATACAATTTCTTAATGTGACGCACTCCTATCCTATACATTGAACAATGCTTTAATTTATTTGATTTTCCGGGATAGATGGCCGTGTTTGAATGGAATTTCCAAACGTTTCGCTCTCAGCTTCGGAGAGCATCCTCAGTGGCAAAAAATCAACTGATAAAAATAATATAAATGTATCTTCAGGTCGTGGAAGTTTTCATCAATTTATAATGCTTTAATTGTTTAAACAAATCAAAGTCATTGTTGGGTTTCTCGTTAAAGTCTGTATGAATCAGTTGTGACGTTCTTCTATCCTAAACAAAGACAAAGGGCTTGGCGATTTTAATTTTAAATATTTAATATCTCTATTCTAAAAAAAAGTTTTTGGTGAACGGTTTCCAGGGAAAGGCTTTTTAATTACTGATCCGTATAACACATATTTGGTATCAAACTGTCCGGATTCTCTTGAGGATGTGCAATAAGCCTTTAGAATTTCTAAAAAAAATCTCAATTTTAAAATATTTCCATTTTTTTAGATTACGGATAAGGTTGCAGTTATAAAGCAATAAACTATGAATTTCAAAAAAAATTGAAAACATATTTCACTAGTTTTTAATATTCAAATAAATTAAATAATCATCTTTCTATTTATAACACGAATTTAAAAAATATATTTCGGGTTATTTTTAACAATATTTATATTTCTGTTGTTTAAACGGTTTTAATTATATTTAAAACTTATGTATAAATAATTTATCTTTTATTTTTTAAATAACAAATTAATATTTTTACATTTATCTTTGTCGTTGTGGCAACCTAATCATTACCATATTTACAACAAAATATAAACTCGCTTTCGGAAATTTTGAACTTTTGCATTTATTTTTTACAATTATTATTTTTTTTATATTCTTTTGCAAGTATGTTTTTTAAGGTAGTAAAATGTGACACCTTATTTCATAATGCCAAAACGCAAACAACTAGATAACACGGGGGACTGTTTTAGAAATTAAGATAAAAATCGAAAATGTTTGATGTCTAAACATTCGTGTCATTGCTATGAAACTGACACAACTTCGACGTTTGTTTGTTCTCATGAAGATAAAATTCTAAATTTTCGTGATGTTTACGGTAATTACTACATTTTCCACAGCCAATCGATGAAAATAGTTACAAATTTTAAGAACGTTAAATTTATTCCTGAGATGTTTCAGTGCTTCTTAATGGATCTGTGAAAAAAACATTACCTTGGGGAAATGGTAAAGGAATGTTACATTGCTCTGTTGTTAATTTTCTTGGAATTATAAGGCGACCCGCCAATTAATGTTACCATAAAGGAACTGTTAAATTTCCGCTACTGAATGTATATCCACCATTTTCGAAAGAATACCCCGGAGAAGTACTAACCCTGTTTTAAGAATGTTTTAAAAAGTGAGTAAGTGCAGTGAGCAGGGTTTTGTGAGGAATTGCGAAGCGGTTCAAACGTGTCTGCGTCAGCAGTTAACGGGGGTTGGCGAGCGATAGCGAGCAGGGGGCGGTAGCTCCCTAGTTAACTAAATTTTTTTGAAACTTTTCATGTGGATATTTGGATTTAGATCTAGTTCCTTTACTGGAAAATGCATTTTTTCTGTTTTCAAAAAATGATGGTATTGCCCACGCACTATGATGTATTTATTTAACTTCATTATTTTATGTTATATCCGGGTGGATTTTATGAATTGTAAAGATAAGAGTACGGGTACCAAGTGTGGCTTGAAGATTATAAAGCGATTTCTTTTTTATTTGATTTCCATATGATGACTGGCGGCCTTCTTGAGTAAGCTTACTTGAGGCGCTTGCTATCAAAACCAGCTCATTCCATTTTTGGAAATTTTACAGGAGAGACAAAAACTTCTCACGTCCACAGTTCTAAAGCTAATTTTTTTTATTTTTAATTGTAGGTATAACCGCCTAGAGTTTGATTAGTTTTTCATTTTCATTCCAGGTTCATTACCTTGGGAGTAATTACATTAATTAGGTTGGAATGAGCTGATTTTGATGCAAAAACAGTTTTCTTCAGTTTTTTCAGTTTTTTTGGTTCAATTAAGTTGTGTGAAACTGGTTTTTTTCCAGTTTACCAGTTATTATATCTGTATTTACGAGTTTTAAATAAATGACATCCACTTAACTTTTTCAAATGATTTGAAATTTCCCAGTTGAGATTACAGTTTTCACCTTTTCATCTCATTTTGGGTTGGAATGAGCTGGATTTAAGCTATATCCCTTTGTCAGGTTATGAAGGACCCTCTAAACTTTCAAAATATGCAAAAAAGTGGATTTCAGAAAAATATGGAATGAGCTGGTTTTGATAGCAAACGCCTCACTTACAAACTTTTTTCACAAACTATAACTGGTTTTCTATTAGATACATGATTACTTCTATTATATGAAACGTTTCCATAGTTGTTTTTTACATTTCAGAAGACCTCTTGCCTTTAGGTAAAACATGAAAGTAGCAAATATTTAAAAGGGATACAAATTTTTTATATGAAAATGTAGTTTACTAATTTGTATTTTAATCTTACATAAAAAATTTTTATGGAACATAATAATAACACTCACCAGTAATATATTTCGAAAATCAGTTATAAGACCGTTAAGTGATAAGTGAAATTATTACCTAGAAATATCGCTAATAAATGAATCGCTTACTTCTGAAACAAGTCAAATGCATTTTTTTGTGTTGGGATAAACGAGAAATACTGTAGTATAGAAACTCACTCCATTTTTATGAAGGTGTTTAGTAATTTTTTTCTTAAAGTAGACCTTATTTGGATATTTTATAGACAAAAAGAATTTTTAAAATGTTTCCTTTAAAAAAATAAAACTCAAACAACGGCTAAACACATCATTGCCACCACAGAGGTCTACACCTAGCCAAAACCGTCCGTTCAATTTTCCGAAGTTAGGCGTTTTTTTTGGTATATTTCAGAATAATCGAGAGATCTCTCTCTCCATTTAAGATTTGCCGATCTTTCGAGCGAAAATAATTATCTTTAAATTTTTTCATAGTTAGGGGTCATCCATAAATTACGTGAGGTCAAAAAGGGGGGAGGGGTTTGGAAAAATCTCACCAAACCTCACCAAGGGGGGAGCGGGGGTTGATTAAAATCTCACGTCAACTTTTTAAGGTAGAAATTATACGATTTTTCTTTTTTTTATGTATGAGAAAGGATAAGATACTGCAAATTATTTTTAAAAAGTTATAGGTAAATCTCACGTGGGGGGAGGGGGGGGTCCAGCAAATTCTCACTAAATCTCACCAAGGGGGGAGGGGGGGTCCAGATTTTGGAAAAAACGCCTCACGTAATTTATGGATGACCCCTTATCAATTCCAAACCTCCCATCAATTCATTGAACAAACATAGGATTTCGGGTATTTAAGATAAGGGAAAAAATCCCCTTTCAAAATAATCACCAGTAAATAAACTAAAATAATTTTTATAATAACAATCTTTGTTTAATTTAAGCGCAGGATGTTTTATATTTAAATTATAAAGTTTTCTTGTTGACAACTAGAAAACATGTAGGGGAGAGTGGGGCCGGTTTCAACAGTTTCGTGTTCAATTAAAATCGTTTCCTCGTTAGTTATACGGTTGATTGAAATGCCATCTGGTATTAAATAATGTGTTTTATCATGAAAACATGTGTCCGTTGTATTTCCATTATTTCACCTTTAAGATTTTTTGTAATCGAATAAAATTGATTTTGACGTCTCAGAGTAACTTTTTGATTACTTCGAAAAAATCGGATTTTACCACCTTTTTATTAATTTAGGTGAGTAATTTTTATATATTTTATTATTTAAAGTCTTCTGCTTCTATGTATACCATTTCCAAATTGATATCTTTATTCTGAAGGGTATGAGGGGTCTTAAACCGTGACGACCAAAGGTGGGGCACCTTTCAACACTTAGGGTGGGGCAGGTTTCAACACCATAAAAATGCGTTTTTCTTGGTATAATGAGCTTTCGCAATGTTTTTCTTGGTATAATGAGCTTTCGCAATGTTTTTCTTGAAGGAAACTATCTTAAATTACTTATATAGCAAATAATAGTATTTTGTTATGGTTAAAAATTTATTTTTAACGAAAAAACAGCTCAAAATTGGTTTATGTTATTTACATTAAAATACATAAAATTTTTAAAGTTAATGAGTCTTAAAAACAATTTTTATGCATTTAGTAAACTAGGGAGCTACCGCCCCCTGCTCGCTATCGCTCGCCAACCCCCGTTAACTGCTGACGCAGACACTTTTGGACCACTTTGTACTTCCTCACAAAACCCAGCTCACTGCACTTACTTTGTAAAACTTTCTTAAAACGGGAGTAGTACTTCTCCGGGGTATTCTTTCAAAAATGGCTGATATTTATTCAGTGGCGGATTTTTAACAGTTCCTTTATGGTAACATGAATAGGCGGATCGCCTTATTAATTCCAAGAAAATTAACAACAGAGCAATGTAAACATTCCTTACCATTTCCCCAAGTTTATGTTTTTTTCACAGATCCATTAAGAAGCACTGAAACATCTCAGGAATAAATTTAACTTTCTTAAAATTTGTAATGATTGGCTGTGAAAAATGTAATTACCATAAACATCACGAAAATTTAGAACTTTATCTTCATGAGAACAAACAAACGTCGAGGTTGTGTCAGTTTCATAGCAATGACACGATTGTTTAGACTTCTAACATTTTCGATTTTTATCTTTATTTCTAAAACAGTTCCCCGTGTTATCTAGTTGTTTGCGTTTTGGCATTAGGAAATAAAGTGTCACATTTTACTACCTTAAAAACATACTTGCAAAAGGATATAAAAATAATAATTATTGTAAATAATAAATGCAAAAGTTCTCAAAATTTCCGAAAGCGAGTTTATATTTTGTTGTAAATAGAGTAATGATAAGATTGCCACAACGACAAAGATAAATATAAAAATATTAATTTGTTATTTAAAAAATAAAATATAAATTAATTATACATAAGTTTTAAATGTAATTAAAACTGTTTAAACAACAGAAATATAAATATTGTTAAAATAACCCAAAATATATTTTTTAAATTCGTGTTATAAATAGAAAGATGATTATTTAATCTATTTGAATATTAAAATTAAAAACCAGTGAAATATGTATTCAATTGTTTTAAAATTCATAGTTTCTTGCTTTATAACTGCAACCTTATCCGTAATCTAAAAAAATGGAAATATTTTAAAATTGAGATTTTTTTTTAGAAATTCTAAAGGCTTATTGCACATCCTCAAGAGAATCCGGACAGTTTGATACCAAATATGTGTTATAAGGATCAGTAATTAAAAAGCCTTTTTATAGAAACCGTTCACCAAAAACTTTATTTTAGAATAGAGAGATATAAGCATCAATTTCAATAAAACTTTTTATTTTATTCCTCTCTCTGATGACTAGTAAGTAGCAAAATTTTACATAAATTAAAAGAGATTAAAAAATAGAATATTCTTGATAAATACTGATCGTAAAATACTCGAATTAACAAGATATTTTGGTAATACAGCTCAAAAGAACTTTAAAGGAAAAAATAAAGTTAAACACACTTATTTGTGTCAAAAAATACAAAAAACAGAAAAACATCAAAATTTGGAAAATTTTTTTAGAAATTTTTACCCCAAACTAGTAAAATATCTTTATTATAATGTATATTTCAATGTATTAAAAGTTAAATCAATTGAAACTTTTAAAATGTTTAAATTAACCCGCTGTTGAAACCTGCCCCACCTCTTGTTGAAACCTGCCCCACCCGGTTGCCAGATTTCAACTCAAGACAACCTTTTTTAAAACGCAATTTTGGACTACTTAATTTTCTCTGAGAACTTGGGTAAAATTATACAATGTATCCGAAAGACCACTGTAGGATATGCAATTGAAAGTTTTAGGATGCGTCAATTTGTTAGGTCACAAAAAAATAAAAACCGAAATCTGTTGAAAGGTGCCCCACTAGGGTGGTTACAAAAAATCAACTTTCGAAATTCTTAGGTCTTACCCCCCTAAAATGTGCCAATAGGCTAAAAAATGAGATTGGCCAAGTTTCAGCTCAATCCGATAATATTAACCCGTGCCTCATCGAGGTCAAAGTTCGGAAAAACAGTGATTTTTAACAAAAAATCGTAGTTTTCGCCCCATAAAACTGGTACCGTTTATCCCAGAAACCTGGTTAGGGTGTCATTTGATAGGGAATTTCATACACTTTAACTCTGAAGTTACGGAATTTTATTTGCTAAAACGGATGGGGCGCTATATAGCATTTTCATAATGAAGGTCCGTGAAAAAGCGACTTGATTGCTTAGAAACCTAGAACATTACAATGTCACGAAAAACTTTATCCCCCGGGCTTTTTCTATTACTTTTGTTCCCAATAGATAGTAAATCAGTTTTTAACCCCCCTAAGTGAATTCTAGGGTATAATTTCAAACCCCCTAGTGTTGGAAAAAATGAAAAAAAAAATATATTTTTAAAATTTTTAAACAAACATTTTAAGACTAATAATGGGATAAAAATGGTCCAAATACATTATTAAGAGCTTAATTAGACACAATACCGATGGTAAAGGGCCTTAACTATTCCCTATAACTCCTATAATATAAGCGAAAGAAGCGCGACTGCGAGGGTTTGCTAAACAAAGACTTTAATACCCATTAAAGTGTAGACAGATCTAAATTACAAATTTTTCACAAGAACCTCTAGAGAGATGTCATTTGGTGTCAGAAATGATGTTTGAGATTATATATGTGGGTAAAAATATAATAATAGCGTCCTTCCGACTCTAAATGTTTAAAAAATCCTACTTCTACAAAAGTTACATGTTTTCAGCTTTAAGTGATCTTGGAAAAATGTATAAATTGATTTATTTTAATGTACCTCGAAATTCATTTGCTTATCATTCAAGGAAAACTACTTTCTTGAAAAGTATAATAATGTTTCATTATTATGTTTGATATATAATCTAATTACTTAATATTTTGTTCTTTATTCGTCAATTGTTTTTACACCTGTGTGAAAGGAGACAAGAAACCATAAACAAGATTTCTCGGAAAAATACTGAGACACTCCAACTACTCCAACAGTATATTCTCTGAAGTTTTCACTGGATTTTTTATAAGGGTAACCAAGTTACTGATCTAAACCTAAAGATAGATAAACTCAATTTAAAGAAAATCATGATAATTATCCAAAAACTTTTTAGACTATTTTTAATAAATTACTTGGTAAAATTTTCGTTCTTCTCACCACGTGTAATACACAGAAAGAAAATTTTTGAAATCATTTACTATAGCATACCTTTCAAAAAAGTTTATTTTCTTTGAGTGATAAGCAAATGAATTTTGTGGTATATTAAAATAAATAAATTTATACATTTTTCTAAGATCACTTTTAGTTGAAAACATGTAACTAATGTAACAATGTAATTTTTTTAACATTTAGAGTCGGAAGGACGCTATTATAATTTTACCCACATGTATAATCTCAACCGTCATTTCTGACACTAAATGACATCTCTCTAGAGATTTTGTGAAACATTTGTAATTTAGCTCTTTTTATCACTTTAATGGGTATTAAAGCCTTTGTTTAGCAAAACCTCGCAGTCGCGCTTCTTTCGCTTAGATTAAAGGGGTTATAAGGAAAGGTTAAATCCCTATACCGTCGGTATTCTATCTAATTAAGCTCTTAATAATGTATTTGGACCAACTTTACCACATTATCAGTCCCAAAATATGCTTGTTTAAAAATTTAAAAAATGTATACGTTTTCCTTTTTTTCAAACACTAGGGGGTTTGAAATTATACCCTAGAATTCACTTAGGGGGCTTAAAAACTGATTTAATATCTATTGGGACCAAAAGTAATAGAAAAAGCCCAGAGGATAAAGTTTTTTGTGATATTATTATGTTCTAGGTTTCTAGCAATCAAGTCGCTTTTTCACGGACCTTCATTATGAAAATGCTTAATAGCACCCCATCCGTTATAGAAAATAAAGTTCCGTAACTTCAGAGTTAAAGTGTATGAAATTCCCTATCAAATGACACCCTAACCAGGTTTCTGGGATAAACGGTACCAGTTTTATGGGGCGAAAACTACGATTTTTTGTTAAAAATCGCTGTTTTTCTGAACTTTGACCTCGATGAGGCACGGGTTAATATTATTAGATTGAGCTGAAACTTGGCCAATCTCATTTTTTAGCCTATTGGCACAATTTAGGCGGGTAAGACTTAAAAAAAGTTGAAAAAAATGTTTCCCCATGTAACTTGTGACTCTAGTGCCCCACCTTCCCCTATCTTATTAATTGAGTCGCTTATTACTGAAACATGCCAAACGCCACTTTTCTTGTTTTGAGATAAAAGAGAAAAACTGTATAGAAACTCACTAAATTTTTATAAAGATGTTTAGTAATTTTTTTCTTAAAGTGGACCTCATTTGGATATTTTACAGACATAATTTTTTATTGTTTTTACTCTTTTCATAAAAAAATAATTGAGATATTTGCATTTGACAGGTTTCTGCAATAAACAGAGTATTCAGGCCTATTTCCATAGCTTAACTGCAATTTATTTAAGGATTTGGTTATAAAAGTGGGAATATTAGTTGAAAATAACAAATACTAACCCATAAAATTATTACCGAATTATTAATTTTCTTTAATTTGGTTAGTAGATGTATAAACACCTTTTTTATAAATGATTTCAACTCATGACTCGAAAATAGTGGTTAGCCAATTCAAAATGTTAATATAGACATCTTCGAAGTCAATTATTAGATAGTTGTTTAGATGTAACTTTGTGAACAGTAAAACGATTTTGCTGGAAAATCCCACAAAATCAGTTAATTAGTTCAATATTCTGATCTGGGGTATAGATTTGATGCCATCTTTTAATAAAGTGATTCATAGATCCAAAATCACAATAACATGGATGTTATAAAGGTTCACAAGGAAGAAAGTTTTAAATATTTAGCTACCAAAACGTCCTTAGGCTTGAGATTCGTACAAAAACATTAAAAATATGGTTTTTACTATGGCTTGATGGACCTAACCTTTAAAGAATGGATTTTCCAATCGCATATAGTGTTTGTATGTGATTAAATAAAAAAGCCATCCCATACAAGCTGCAGATGAGACGGCATGAATAAAATTCCCCGTAGTTTAAGTGCAGAAACCAGTCAAGCGACGTCGTTTGACATATTTCAGTACTAAAGCTGAAATTTAACATGCTGGAAAACTATTATTTTAAAATCACGTTATTTTTATAACTCTTACTATTAAATGTGCGGTTACCCCTACAGAATCCCGTGACACCAATAACTCACTTTTGAAAAAAGTAGCGTTTCACAGGTTTCAGAATTAAGTGATTCAAATAAGCTTGATTGTTGAATTTTTGTTGTCAGTCTCCCCTCTGTGCGTTAAAGCCAACCAACCACAATCAAAAGATTAAGTGGTTGGTTGAGCAACCAAAAGACCCCTACGAAATTCTCCACAAACTTCTCCCCGACCTAGCAATAACGTAGAACAAATCGGGTCATCCCGGCGATCCATTACACAGACCCTGGCGGTAACAATTTCATAACATTTTGACGCCCGGCCTGATAATCAATTTTCGAAAAGTCTCACTTCGAACACAGAGGAATGTTCCAATTGAACTCTCGCCACCCCCACAGAAATTAATCTTCAGGGCCCGAAATTTACGGTCCCCTTTAATTATCGCGGGGAGGGGTGTCCGGGAAAGGGCAGCAGACGATTTCTCTTATGCAAACTATTTTGCAGGGTCGAGTGGGCTTTCGGTGGGGGGTGTGGATCCCTAGCAAACGATCTAGAGGCTAACAGGTGCTCTTGGGAGAGTTTTGTATGAAATGCCTTTTGCATATCTTGGGTAATTAGTTGAGATAACAAGCGTGAAGGTGTCTATTGGAGCGGCAAAGCGGCCGATTAGTTCGTTGGGAAATATTGATGTGTGGAATGTCTTGCGCGTGATTGGTTTTACATAGGGAATATTCTGATAATCGTTTGTTAGGAATTTCAATTTGTGAAGTTAGTTTTATGGCGTTTAATTAGAGAATCGCCGAATGTGGTAGTGCAGGAAACGCAATCACCACTAAGAGAAGGGTATGGTTTGTGTAAACACACGTTGGTCGAGTTTACTAAAATATATAGTGACATTTTAAAAATCAATAGCTAATAACACAAAAACTAAAAAAAGATAAAAATATGCTGTTTGTTGCATCCTACACCCAAGTCTCCCAGGAGTAGGATGTAACAAACTACGTAGTTTTTGCCATTTCTGTAGTTTTCGAATTATTAGTTACTAGCTGTTATACCCGGCCTTGCACGGGTGGGGTGTATAAATTTATTTTTTAAAATACTAGGGAGCTACCGCCCCCTGCTCGCTATCGCTCGCCAACCCACGTTAACTGCTGACTCAGGGCCTTTCGGATCGCTTCGCAATCCCCACAAAACCCTCTCACTAAAATTATTTATTTATAAAACATTCGTTATAACAATTAGTAAAAAAAACGTCAACCAACTTTCCAGAAGCACACTCTCTTAAAAGTTAGAATATTTATTGGTTAAATTATCAATAATTTAATCAACACGTTTTCCTTGAAAATATCCATCAAGTCTGCTCGTGCTATTGTTATTCAATATTTATAAAAACGTTCAGCAATGAATCTGTTAAATTTAATATAGTACCTAGTAACTCGTCAAAATATCTAGTGTTTTATCATTCAAGTTTTAGTTTTAAAACAGACTTTTTAAACAATCTGATTTAAGCTATTAAAAATAATAAGAGACAAAATCTACATTGCACTCAATGTTTACAAACAATTAATTTTGGTGTGTGAAATTCTATACTTGAATAGTAGATCTGTGAGTTTCTCGAAAACTCTTATCAGTCTTTAAAAAATGTTTTATTTAGAAAGTACATATTTTGAAGCGCATTTTTAAAGCGTGAAAGGAATTATTTTCATCATTAATGAATAGCGTCGGTTGGTCATTGTGATTGGAGGTATAATAAATTGTACGACAGTTTCTTGCTGTTAACTGCAACCTTATCCGTAATCCAGAAAAATGGAAATATCTTAGAATTGAGAATTTTTTTAGAAATTCTAAAGGCACTTTGCACATCCTCAAAAGAATCCGAACAGTTTGATACCAAAAACATGTTATGAGGATCAGTAATTAAAAAGCCTTTCTCTGGAAACCATTTACAAAAACTTTTTTTTAGAATAGAGAGATTTCTTAAAATACATTTATAATTTTGTAAATAAGCAATATTACAAATCATCCCGGTATCCCAGGCGCCTCTTTCCTATCCCAGTGTTCCCGGTAATCTTATCCCGGTGCCCGGTGATCATGGTAATTTTTCTAATCCCGGCTGCGTTCCCGGTAATTTTCCTATCTCAGTGTTTACGGTAATTTTTATATTCCGGTATTCTGGGTGTCTTTATGGTAAATTTCCTATCCCAGTGTTCTCGGTATTTTTTCCTTCCCGATGTTCTCGCTAATTTTCCAATCCCGGTGTTCTTGTCACTTTTTACAATTCCGATGTTTCTGATAATGTTTAATAATATCTTGGTGCCTTTATAAAATAACAAATTTGAAAACGTTGTAAAAAGTCTAGTGAACAAATTAAGAAGTTTAAAACCAGTGTTTAAAACTAAAAAAAAAGATCTAGTAAACGAAAAAGTCTAGTGATCTGTGTCTCATTTGAAACAATGTTTTAGTTTTAACTGGTTGTATGACTGGTAAAACAGGTTTTCAAACACGGAAAAATAAGTGAAAAAAAGCAGGAAAAACGGGAAAAAAAGAATGAAGGACTGATTTTCTCTTTATAAATTATAGCCTATGTGTTATTCTGATGTATAAGCTACATTATAGTAAAATTTCATTAAAATCCATTCAGTAGTTTTTGCTTGAAAGAGTAACAAACATCCGGACAAACATTCACAATTATAATAGTATATATAAGGAGGATTGATTTTTAAATGTGTATTTTTAGGACACCCTGTTCCTAAGGTCTATGCCCTGTGCAAAGCACTACACGGTGAAGCAACGCCACTCCCATGGTAACAGCGAACGCCAAGTATCGGACGATCGCAGCGCCAATATCTCGCCCCGTGGTGGCAGGGCCCTCTCGAAAACCCGCGCGCGCGCCTGCTTGTTCATAACGGCTGTAGCTAGCCGACCGTCGTACGACGGACGGCAAGTCCCACGGCCATGGCGACCGACGTATTGTTTCGTACTGTATTTCACAATCCCTGCAAGATTTTTATACTTTATTAGCAATGCGCATCCATGTGGACCTGATTCTTGCTGTTTCTATAAAATATTTTAGCGAAATAATTTTATTTTCAATAAATTAATAATTTAAATTATTTTTTTAAAAAATTAGACTAAAACATTTAAAAAACCACAATGAATTTAATTAAATAAGGAATGACTGTTAAACAAGAGCAATTAATTCTTGCAATTTTTAATGGAATTTATAAAAATTTAAATTAAATTTACTGAAAAATAATAACCGGGCTCGAACCCACGACCTTCCACACGCCAGGCAGACGCGCTACCTTTCCCCCATCGGGGCCACGCTTACCACAATCCTAAATACTTTAAAACCACGCTTTTAACCCGAGCATGCGCACAACGGTTACCCGACGGTCGGGAAGTCACTCCCGTACATGGCTATAACTTCTAGCATTGTTTACATTCCGTTTTGTTTACAAAACGAATATTTCGATCGAATCTTTGCGATTAGTAGGTATTTAGAGAAAGGTTAATTTTCATTATAATTAGGGTTTACAAAACTCAACAATTCCATTTTTAAGAATTAGGGTGGAAAAATAATATTTTTTCAATACCGAGCTGTAAGATCGTGGAAATGCTAAAACTTAGTGCACTTAATTATCTTAAGTCAATCAGTTTATAGAATTGTTAGACATCTTCTCATCCTCAATCAGTTAATCTTTTATGAAAATTTCTGTTAACTGAGAATGACTTACGATAGCTTGTCAGTATAATATGAGCATTTAAATATTATTGAAACTGCATTTAACTCTGATGATTTTATCCATTAATTACAAAATCAGGAGGTACTTTGGGATTATTCTGGTCTGATAGTTCTATTTTATTGGTGACATTTTGCAAAATAAGCTTCAAATCAAAAGCACCCTGGTAATTCAGACATTTTTAATGTTTTTTATTTTAACATTTGAAAAACTTATTTAGTGGTTATCGCAACATTTGACACTTTGTGCCTGGAATAATCCCGAAGTAGCTGAAAACAATTCCTTTGAAAAATAAGATCAAAATAAAATATCAGGTAATGGAATCTTCAGCCAGGGAATAAACTGAAGACCTTTTTTTAAATAAGTATAAAAATTATAAATTCTCAAAACAAAACTATATTCTAAAATCTTAGTATAAAACACAAGAAGGAAAGATAGCTGCATTACCAAACACAAGATTTATTACATTTCCCCCAAGCATTACATTAAGTATTTTGAGTTCCCAAGAAAAGGAAGGTTTTTTCAAATTTCAATTATTATGTACAAATAAAAAGTTAATCAGTTTAGAATGATCTTTGAGCATGAGCACTTAGATATCCTCGAGACGAAGCGTTGGTAACCGATGTTGATGGGCAGGATTTGATGATTCCAGGTGTTGATGGGATGGACTTGACAAAGTTGGGGGAACAACGTAGCCCACCTCCATGTGGTGTTCCCTAGGAAACGATGTATAACCAGCGGCCAAGTGGCTAAGTAGATAAAACTGAGTTAAAACATATATTTAATTATGGTGAAAAGATAGAATGTTATGTAAGAAAATTATTGAATTTTTCATTTTCATAACCATAGAATTAAAACTTTACTCGATGCAATGGCATTGGGTTGCTGTCCAGCTTGTTCATTCTTAAAATTTGTTAAGAAAAGACAAGAAAATCACCAAAACATAATTTATTTAAAATGTTTAAATATATCAATAAAGGTATCCAATATTTCGTGTAAATCATGAGAAGATTTGTTTCAAAATTAATATATGAACTAGACTGTAATTAGAATTTTGGTAGGCAGGACAAGAAATCAGAAAAGACTACAAGATATTTGTAAAGATTTGGGCATGTACATATCAAGCGCCATTACAATAGCCATTATGGTGTCTTAAAAAAACCTTTTTTCGAAAAACCTCGCTCCTTAGCAAGGTTAAACCCTAGAGTTGACTTTGGGGCTGAAACATCACATACTATTTTTTGGGACCAAAAGAAATGGGAAAAGCCCTGAAGAGCGAGGTTTTTCGAAAAACGTTTTTAGACACCCTAAAGCGCCATCCTTTCTGCTCTAATTAAAAACAATTTTGAAAATACAACTTTATTTTTATGTATGTTTAAACTATGCAATTTTAATTTTTTTTATTTAGGCAATATGGTTAAGAGTCGGACCTGGAAAAAGTGCCCAAACCTACGAACCTGGTTCAGGGGAAGCCCCTGCCAGCTCCATAGGAAAAATACATAAGGTTTGGGGGAAGGTTACAACTTTTTCCAGGTCCGTTAAGAGTTAATAAAAAGGAATTAAAATTCGTAATCAATCTAATAAGTGTACACAAACTTTTTATGCTCATCGGCTAAATTAAATTTTGAACTGGATAATAAAATGGAATTTGTACACTTGACAAAGACTGAAAGGATAGTTCTAGTATTGAAAAATAAAGATAAATACAGGGCTCCCAGCAGGTCTCTTTTTTCCCTAAAAGTCTCTTTTTTCACCTGAGGTCTCTAAAAGTCTCTTTTTTAGGATCAAGGTCTCTTTTTTTCCTTTTTCCCTACTTTTAAGGGAAAGATTTACAAAATTTTTCTGAGGAGCGCCCCCAGACCCCCTCTACCTTTCAAATTTTTGTCTCCTGTGATTTTCCGTAGAAAATTCTGACTTTCAAGATATCGGTCTCTTTGGGTGTTAGCAATGAGTCTACAATATTAGTTGAAACAATACTTTGAAGGCTAATTTCCCCAAACTTTTTCCAGTGAATCTATACTTCCCTGTATCTATACTTGGTGTTCATATTTTATACAAACTGCAAACACAATTTTACAGGGTCTGTTAGTTTGAATCAATTCTCCCCCCTCTTACCCCCCACAAAAGTCTGGTTATGGGTTTCAAGTGTGAAATAAAGCAATTAATATAAATTTGAAAATTATTTGTAATTGGTGTCAAATCTTAATGTATATACATTTCAAAAAAATTATTTTGTTATTAGCACCCTAAAATACATAGAAATTCGATAAAATTATTCAACAACAAACTTTTAGGTTGCAGACCTGTATAATCAAGGCATCTATTAGGGTAAAATACAAAAATTTTACGGAAGCCATGGAAAAAATTGTATGTGAAAAATAGTCTGTTATAGGGGTATGAAGGATAATTATGATCATATGACATCCTTATTTAGCAGCATAGCCAGGATTTTCCTTTGGAGGTCCAAAATATGCATTATTGTAAATCAATGAAATTTCTGTAGTTACCCAAATAAATTCGTCATTTTTAATTACACTCCTCTGTTAATTAAGAGGTTAACTTCTATGTGTTTATTAGGTCTCCTCAAAAACTTTTTGCGAATTTGCCCCTTGAAAACAGTGTCGAGGGATGTTTAAAAGGGATGTTTGGGGTCCTCCCATAGAAAATCTTTGTTATTCGAACATTAAAAGAGTAGTGTGTAAACTCACATATTTGAGACCTATTGGGTTCAACTAGTAGTAAAGAGGATCGCTCTTTTAAAGTGTAAAAGTAGAATTTTTATGAGAAGCACAGTATCAAAATTTCTCCCTTGAGTGGCAACTGGTTATTATAAAACCAAAACTATAGGGTCTAAAATATTTTAGGTCTGAACCCAAACCCCCCCAGTTTTGGCTACGACACTGTTTTTTTATTCAAGAATAATCTTGACTTTTCAGTTTTTTAATTTCAATTTGATTCAAGTTACGAAAAGTATACTTTCTGTTTTGAAGGATTATCCCAATATTTCATTTCAACATTTAAAAATTACCTTGAAAATATACTTTTTTTAACCCTCTCGCCACCACACGGGCCTCATATGAGGCTCCTACTTATGAGCTCAATTTTTGAATGATGTAAACATGCAAATTTATTTTCTTTTCATCAGTGACTTTACTGATTCATGTAGATCAGTGGTCTCCAACCCCCCGTCCGCGGACCGGTGCCGGTCCGTGGTGGATCAAATGGTACCGGGCCGCGGGCTGACCATTTCATTGAAAATGAATTTAAATTCCTAGGTTTATACTCCAAATTAATGAATGAAATGAATTATAAATCACTATATTTATTTTTTGGTGTAACAACTGTATTTTATTTTGAAAGCATGTTTAAATACAATTAAATTAAAATTAATAAATCAAAATAATCTAGAATGTAAACAATCAACGCCCCCCCAGCGGGCCGCGGTAAAATTATCAAACATTGACCGGTCCGTGGTGGCAAAAAGGTTGGGGACCACTGATTTAGATCACATACGAGACTTCTTCATGGTTTCTGATTTCGTTCCTAAATGACAGCAAGATGATTTATAACTCAAAAAAGTTGTTTTTCACTTTTTTGATGTTCTGGTGCCGAGAGGGTTAATTTAATTTTTTTTATTGAACCAAAAATAAAAAAGAACACAATTACAAGTTCACATAGCCACCTGGGATCTCAATCTTTGGCAATCAATCGCCTTTTTATCTAATTTCTACATTAATTTTATAACATTAACTATTTTGTGAGGGTAAAACTCTGAAATTTTTGTTTCATCAACCTATTTTTTTCATGACACTGTTAAATTTTGACTTAAAATTTTGGTCTCTTTTTCCTCTTTTTTAAGGATATTAGGTCTCTTTTTTCCCTAAAGACAAACCAAATGTCTGCTGGGAGCCCTGTAAATATTATGGTTGGTACAATTAAAATATTAACCTTTCATCTGTTATTAAAAATATTTAAAAAAACACCACTTATTCTGATGTATTTATAAACTATGCAGGTTTTCAAAATTTTCTGGTAGGTACTTGTTATGTGGTTGAGAGTTTTAGAGAAGAAGTAAAATTTGTAATCAACCGAAGTATACAAATCTTTTATTAAAATTTGAACTGGACTCAAATTAGAATTTTGCCACTTGAAACTTGAAGACTAAAAAGAACCACACCTGGAAAAAGTGCCCGAACCTACGAACCTGGTTCGGGGGAAGCCCCTGCCAGCTCCATAGGAGCAATACATAAGGTTTGGGGAAGTTTTATTAGGTTCGGGGGAAGGTTACAACTTTTTCCAGGTCCGAAAAGAACTTGAAAGAACTTTTGACCACTTGAAAGACTAAAAAGATAGTTCTTGTGGTTTTTGTTATAAATGCAGTTTTTGAATTTTTTTATGCATAGGTAAAAATAACCATTATTTTAATCAGGGTTCCCACTCAATTTAGGAAATAAAATTCACTGACTTTTCCAGGTCAATTTTTAAGATTTTTCGGTAAAAAAATTTGTAATTCACTTCATTTTTGAACACATAATTTTCAACAAATTGACAATTTTTTCACTAGCTAGAGCCAAAATTGACATTAAAAATTTTCATTTTCCAGGTTAAAATTTAATTCATGTGTAAAGCTATATACGTTTTTTAATGGTTTTGTACGATCGGTTTTTGCATTGAAAATTTTTTTTTGCGACACTGACCCGCGGTCCTAGAAAAAGTGCCCGAACCTGCGAACCTGGTTCAGGGGAAGCCACTGCCAGCTTCCATAGGTACAATACATAAGGTTCGTGTAAATTTCGGTTTGGTTCGGGGGTAGGTTATAACTTTTTCCAGTTCCGCCCACCCAGGTTTCAGTGTTTAAAAAACATGCTGGTACGTTACAGACGGGCCTCGCCAGTTAAATGTGTAGCGCTAAATCAGAGGTTACCCGGACAATATGGTTCCGGCAGAGTGAGAAATAGTTAAAACATCAAAAATTTTTATGTTTATACTTTAACAATTAATATTATATATTCTCTTATTATATTTACAACAAAGTGATTTTGCCATTAAGTTAGGCATGAAATATGGGATTTTAAGCATAAAATTTACCAAAAAAAGTTGTTAGGATGCTTCTACTTAAAATTATTTTTATTCAGAAACCTTCCCGCAGCAACATGGTAAAGTTTAAAAGTTAACGTAGGTGGGAAAACTTTAAAACTATCAAGGACATATACACAAACATTGATTTATATATATGTTAAGGGCAATGAGATAAATCGAACATTATTAATAATGCCTGAAGTGGAGGAGGGCAATGTGATAAATTCAATGGCATTTATCAATGAAATATATCACTTTGCCAGTAACATATATATACAGATAGGCAATATTGGGATGACAATGAGGCACTAATGCATCGAGAAGATAATCCATATAATAAAATTTATACCATTAAATTGTAAAAGAAAGCTAAATTTTTAAAATTCTTTATGCTGAGAGATTAAATAATACCGGCCGTTACACTAATACCTATTGCAACCTGAGACTGTCTCTGAAACAGTCCTCTTTTGATTACACATCATAATTACTAGAAAAATGTAATCATGGGAATGTAAATAAGAATTAATATAATTTGCCGAAGATGAACCGAGTGGGGAATTAAATAATGCAAGCAATGGGGGATTTTATTGTTTGAGGATCCTAACTCACTCAATTATTATTTAAAGAAAATTTAGAACATGATGCTATCATTAACCATAACATTTAACATAGAAGAACTTACCTGTTAGTAAATAAGTGTGAATTCCTTGTTCCGTTTCCATGAAAATATAGAAGCAAACAACACCGAACTTTTCACTTCGGCAAACGGCTAGAAAATTCAAAGTTATTTACTGCATACTGCACGTGCGTAATGAGGAGCATGCGCAGTGTGAATCGGGAACCATGGCAACCGATAAATAAAACTTGTAGTTATACCCTGCGAGCACTAGATGGCGACACGTTTATGTGGCGACCGGAACTCCCATAGAGTTGTCGTCGCTTTACTTATACCGCTTTGGCCCTGTGTATACACAACATGTAGATTACACTTACTAAAATGTATATGAATTATAAAATTTAAACATTTAAGTGGTGGCTAATATTTACACTAAATTATGTATTGAATATTTTCGGATCAAATTGGTATTAAGTCCCTTCGTAAGACTGTCACTCATCCCTCTTTTCTCTATACGGTGTGGTGTTCTGATTGGTTTTGAAGAATTATGTCACTCTTGTTCACAGTTGTTTCTAGTAACTACCATAAAACTAAGAAATAACATCATACATAGAAACCAATCAGAAGATCTTTAGAGGGTATGAAGGAGGTTATTTTACGAGGTGTGGGAAATGTGATAACCGTATCCGATACAATTTACCTAATTTACTTGATTAGATAAGATAATTGTATTGGATTAAGCCAATTAGATTAGATATTATTGGAATTATTATTTTTCATCTAAAATAAAATTATGTGTTTTTTCCAATTACATTGCAAAGAAACTAAGAAACATTATTAATTTTAGTTTGTTGTAAAAGAATACAATGGGCTTTTGAATTAATTTTATGTTTGTAGAATTGTTATTCTTTTTAAGACTACATGATCCTATTGATTTTTTAAAAACACTTAGTACTTTTTTTAAAACTACTACTTACTTAAGTGTACTTTTTAATGTTCGTTCGTTTAACATTTTGCAGGATATTCTGAATAATTCGTTTCGGATCTGAATCTTTATTTATCTTTCTGGCTATTTTTTTATTGAAGAAAATGGAATTTTTGTCACCCTAACCAATTATAAAATAATAAGATCCCTGGCGAACGAGATATGATGATGTGTAAAAGCAAGAAATGCGGAAGAAAATATTTTGTCCATTTCCCATATTTACCGATAAACTTCCAAGTAAAAATGAACTTGATACATATTTATCGAGATTAAGTAAAAAAAACTCACTTTCATGATAATATAAATATATGAATTAAAATCCATAATATACATGTAATCCTGAGTCAATCAAAAACAATTAACACACAAAACTTGGTAATCCTCGATATAGTGAAAACGATAACTATCTAAAAAAGACAACCCTTCTTAAGCAAAGGGTTATCGCAAGAACCCTCAACGTTTGTCTCTAATTTAAGGGAACAATCCTGATTTACTAGCTCCTTTTTCCCCGAACAAAGCTTTATGAAAAATTGCCAGAAATAAAATATCAGATTCCGGTCTTACACACTCTCGTCACAGATTTCGTTATAAAAAAACTTCTCATTTTTTTTACTGAAACATCTCGGTGATTTTAATTTCGCTCTTTCTTTGCCCAGCAGTTTTTTTTTGCATATTTTTTTTCTTGAGATACGAGCGTGACAGGAAACTTCAAAAAAGGTCAACATTTTATTAAGAGTTTAATAAGCGAAGTGTCAGTTGCATTAGGGGATATGTGATACGCTGCTGTTGGGTGGGGAAAAGATGCCTAATTTGTGAATATAAATGCTCTTGAACAGGGTGATTAAAAAGAAATTGACGTGCTTTTTAATAATTTATAGATTTATTTAAATAGTTATTTTGGGTAACTGAATTAGCATTATGTAAATTATAATGCCCAAGGTATATGAAAATATTTTTCTTATTGATTTTTGAATTACATTTGGCAACAAAATTTTTAGGAAGGTTTATGCAAATCTTGTGAGTTTAAATATAGCTCCTGGAAGCAGCACTGAAGGTTATTTTTCCCTGGGGTTTTCTTGTTGCTTATTTTGTTCAGACTTTTCAGCTATTCTTTTTGTTTTTAAAATGCTAATAAGTAAGTTTTTTTTTTTAAGAATTCGAACAAACCTAGAACTGGAGACAATCATTAAAGGTAAAAACATAATTAGATTTATAAAATCTCAACGCCTATCATGGCTAGGTCACATAGAGAGAATGGAAGATGATAGAGGAATAAAAAGAATGCTAAATTGGACACCCATGGGAACAAGACCAAGAGGTCGCCCAAGAAAAAGATGGAGGGATGATGTCCTGGAAGACATTAAGACAATGAAAGTGCAGAACTGGAAAGGAAAGGCAAGATCCAGAGCTGCCTGGAATAGAATTGTGCAACAAGCTAAGGCTCACAAAGGGCTGTAAGGCTAGAAGAAGAAGAAGAAGAAGAAGAATAAGTAAGTTTTTATAATGCGTGTGAAATCATTCCAGGTTGTATTTAATTGTTCTTCCTACAGGATAATTTAACATTTTAATTTTACTTAATTTTAATTAACTTAATGTATGGTCAGTTTTTGATTGCTCAATATATAGATCTTGAGTGTTATTTTAATAAACCTTTGGCTTTATATTACCTCTGTTCTTTAATCTGCCAGAATAAGGAACAGGAGAACTCCTTCTTGCCTGGGTTTAGAGTACAGGGACACAACAATTGACTCTGCTTAATATTATCACGGTTAACGTTATCGAAGTCCCGATCCCTCCCATTTAAATTAATGCAGAATGTATAGTTTAATGTGATCAAAATATCGTTTAACGTTACCAATATTTGGTGAAATCCCTTAAAAACCTCCTTTTTTCCCGTTTGTAGCCCAATTTTAAAAAATTAACTCACAAAATGAGTAATTAATTTATGTAATATGATCCATTCTTATAATTGCTTTATTAATTTTTAAGTGTCAAAATAAATACTAGAAAATCATATTAAATATTTCAATCTGGACTACACAGTCGTATTTTGAATGCAAACACCCCAAAACACTGTTTGCCACTTTTTATTATCAACCGGATATTGTTATAATTCTGGTCTTGTACAAATGTAATCACATCAAGATTCGACTGTATTGGTTAGCTACATACTGTTCTACTGTAAATAAATTATGAATCAGGGTTATTATCATTCTATGAGAAAGTGTTTAAGTTTATTTAATTCTATACGTATACATAAATTTGATGAGGGCATTAGTGGCTTCCATTTATAAAAATTTCAAAACTGGGGCATTTTAAATAGTTGGAACATACAAATCCAGGTTTTGATGCCTAGAAGTTTCAAAATACAGCATTAAAATCATTGGCAATCATATTCATTCCTAATTATAAAGAGTGTTTCAAATAAAGACAGTGATAGGTTATTTCCTAAAATATTTCCCCTAAACATATTGAAATTGATACTGTTTGTTTTTAGTTTATGGTCTTTGTTAAAAGTCAAAACAAATACAATTTAAAAACTTGACAAAAACATAATTATCAGTTTTAACAGTCCATCACACGAATCTATAGCAATCTAGTCTTATTAAAAACCTTATATTTGCAGGGATTACCAATAGCTTTCTCTTTCAACGTATATAGATAAATATTTGCCTAAACATTATTTTTGCTACCCTTAAACCGGATCTCTTTAGGCAGTTATAAACTCTCCGGTATTAATAAAGTCTCTCTTCCTTATTATTAGCGTGAATTAACTTGTCATTCTTCGTATCCGTTCGTAAAATGTTAGAAAAACAACTTTTGGAGAAAGTGAAGAAATGATGGTTATTATTATTATATGCAACTTGTCTATATGTTGATTTAAGTAAAGCACGGGTTTATCCCTTAAGTAAACTCAAAATAGGAATGTTTATCCATAGACTGACTACAGCAGACAAAAAGGTTTACAACGGCAGCATCAACAGAAGAAACACTAAGCTAATAGAGATGGGCTTTCCCGCAAAGGAAGATATGCTTTCAGGGGTGCCACATTGGCGTCATTATCGCAAAGCATGAAACGTATTGATTTCAGAAGCTTTTCAAAAATTTTCGATTATCATGAAATAAAATGATTTAGATCTTAAGACACAAAGATTAAACGGTAATTTAAGAATAGCCGGCCGAAAATCTCGCCAATAGAACTTACCAAGCGGCTTTTTTATAAATTGCGCATAAAAATGTAGCAAAAATTAAAAGCAATATTGCTAAATGAGGTATTAGAATGTTTTTTATTTTGGTATTCGATTATTTAGATATTGTTAATGTTATTTACCGCCTTCAGGATATTTTTATAAGTAATATTATCTAAGGTATAATTAAAGGTTTTATATCCCTAATTTGATATGTTACAAAATGTTACGAAAGCAAAATATCGCCTAAATCTCATTGTTGTCATTGATAACTTTTTGGCGCAAGTTTAGAGGTGCGGATGCGCCAAGTTTTTAGCGGTAAAGATGGCTAATATGGTAACCCTAACTAATGTTAAGTGAAAGACTTGGCTTCTAAATGTGCCACTAAACAGCCAAAATTCGCCAAGCATCCGCACGTCTGAACTTGCGCCAACTTTTTTTTGGTTGGTTTGCAATTTTTGGCATTATTTCAAAATTTTAGCGTTCAAAACAGCTTGGCGCTATTAAACGATTCAGATAACGCAATCTAACATTTTTATATTATATTTATTCAATTTCCTGGATCTTTTTAAACCTGACATTCGGAAAAATTTAAAAGCAATCATATATTCTATATTTTCTCTCTTTGTTCCTCCTTTCTCTCTCTAATTCTCCCTCTTTTTTTTAAAACAAAAAAAAGCATGAAACCTCTTTGTAAGTGATTGACCAGCTCCTATTGTCACTTTAAACCAAACGGCTTGGCGTCAAAACTTGCATTCCAGTCTGGCAACCCTGCCATGGAGATTGTTCTACCTTTAAAAATGTGAATTCCCCGGTATTAACTCTTAAAACACACAAAGCGTTTTTGGCTGGAGAGACTTAATGAGACGGTTTGGTAATTAATGAGCTTTCTGTCAAGAAATATAAAACGTGAGAAGATTTTGAGGGCTTGAAGGCTATGTATTATGACGAACTTCAGAGTTTGAGGAATTACCAGATATTTTTGTTTTAGTGTTTCGAATGGGGGATATTACAGTGGTTTAAAATTAGGTAGTTGTTGGAGGGTTTTATGATAAATTGAAAGATGATAAATTTACTTTTAAATTATTATGAGCAGGGTGAACTGCTTTTTTGTAGGTTCTGTTTTGTTCCATGATTTTTTTCTATAAAGGCCAAGTAAAAAGAAATCAGTGACAAAAATTACATTTCTATTATTGTAATTAACATCCTTACTTTTTAACCCCTTAACTGCCGTCGATGTAAATATACGGTTGAGAAATCCCGAAAGTGCCAATGGCGTACATTTACGCTTTGTAAATGTATGATGTGTTGAACTGTGTTTTTACCAAAAATAATACCACGAATAACCTTGACATTGTTTCCAAAGAAATTTCTTATATCTCTGAATCTCTGAAGTAGGGGGGATGAATTTGAACTGCGTTTTTTTTTCTTTAGCGATAAAAATAAAAGCTGTTACGTTATGGCCTGTGTTTCTTTTTTAGTTTTTTATTCTTTTTTATGCTATATTTTGTGTATAACACTTCCGTTTTATTTTACTTTGCATAGAAAATGGATTTTTGTTTTTTTTTTAATTTGTTTTTCTGCAAGGAATAAAGAAAAATGCTTATAACGGATCGATTTGATTTACTTCTTATTTATTACTATTTTTTCTTTATCAGGTCATGATTCTGGTTTTAACTGGTACTCCATACATTGGGAGAGTGAAATTTCTTTATGTGAACGAAATAAACAGCCTTTTGAGTAGTTAACGCGTTGTAAAAGAAACGCGCGCTCTGCACGCGCACTAGGGAGAAAATTGCTGGCACTGGGGAGTAGGCCGGGTCGAAAAAGACGAAATTCAAAGAATCGAAATGTAATAGTGCGGAAAAGTTGTAACACACTAATACAAGCATAACGCAAAAATTTTTTTGAAATCGGTCAACGTTTGACCCTCGCGCAACGCGGTCAAAGTTTTGATGTTTTGGTCATTTTTAGAGAAACTGACCGAAAATCCCAAGATCACGTGATCAAATGATGTCCTTAATTTTTTCATAGTTGTGTACCTTCATTGTTAATAGTATATGCCTAGTTTCATTACTTTGCATCGCCATATTTTAAAGCAATAAATTTTTAAAGTTTTAAAACTCCTGTAAAGTTGTTTTTTCCGCTTTCATAAAATAGCCATAACTCAAGAACAGCTGCAGTTAGAAGCTTGCAACTGGTGTCATTCGATGTAGACTATTTTTCTGGTTAAAATGGTGGGTATCACGACATCTTCCTTTATAACAAATATTCAAAATACTTAAAATTTAAAATAAAATTTAAAAATTTAACAAAAAAAACCAAAATTCTGAAAACTGGTAAAAATGAGGTTTTATTGCAATTGATCATCTACTATGAACGTGTTTTAAATATTTTAAGTTGAAATTTCAATGTTACCTCACTGAAAAAATACATTGCCTTCGTCTTTTGTATAGTCTCATAGAACCTTCTTTATGAACGGTTAAGTACCAATAAAGTATTAATAAAAAGTAACAAAACTAATTATTCTATTTAATAAGAAGAAAATGTTAGTTTTTAACTTATGTTTAGAAATTAATTATCCTCCATTTTCCTATTTAAAAGTGCGCACCGCACATCCAAAGTCACCTTTGCTTTCGAATGTAAGGCATTTCTTCCCGCGACTTGAATGTTGGTCTTATAAAAATCCTTCACGCTTTTGGTGGCCAGCTTGGTCATCCGAAAAAACGTCTTTATACGGGTGTGGGGTAGGGTGTATCGAAAAAAACTTTTTTTCGATTTTGATGATGCCTTAGTGCGGAAAAGTTGTCTAAGGTGACAGAGAGTACCTGTGAATTTTTTCAGAATTTTCGGATAATATCTTTAGGTGCCGCCAAGGCCCTGAAGGTCCCCATGTTAATCCAATGGAGCGCGCAAGCCAAGAAGGCCGAAAATTGGTTTTTCGCCCCTCATTTCTACCCTAATCACACTACGAATGTCTTCACTCGAGTTATGGACCCTATATGATCTAGGCTATCCGACAAAACTTGAATAATAGCCTAAATCTCTATGTTACGTTTCTTTGTATGCTCCAATTTCGTCGAAAATCGCTTATTTCCTAGTTCAAATCAGAGCCCACAATCAACATAATATTGAGATTTAGGCTATTATTCAAGTTTTGTCGGATAGCCTAGATCATATAGGGTCCATAACTCGAGTGAAGACATTCGTCGTGTGATTAGGGTAGAAATGAGGGGCGAAAAACCAATTTTCGGCCTTCTTGGCTTGCGCGCTCCATTGGATTAACATGGGGACCTTCAGGGCCTTGGCGGCACCTAAAGATATTATCCGAAAATTCTGAAAAAATTCACAGGTACTCTCTGTCACCTTAGACAACTTTTCCGCACTAAGGCATCATCAAAATCGAAAAAAAGTTTTTTTCGATACACCCTAGTGTGGGGGTCCTTCACTTGATTCTAACTTGGCAGAGACTCTTATTCGAGAGATCTGTTTAAGAAGTCTTTTTTTTCTACTTTGTCTACGCCACAAATCCTCCCTATTCGTTTATTTCGTTGTTCATATAGAAACCTAACTTCAAGTTTTGGTGTTATTTTCAACTTTTAACAATTGCAGTCAATCAATGGTGGACAATCACATGCGTAGACCCTTTTTCTACAATAGCATTTAATATTTATAGGACATTAACAAAATACAAAGTCAAATAAATGTGTAGCTTGTTCATTGAACTTTTTAATTTTATCTTGAAACATGGGTTTTTCCTTGTCTCTTTGTCAGGATTTCCTTATCTTGTAGTAAGCGTCATGAAAGGAGTTAATCATTTGAACCACCCTAAACTTATGGACAGTTGGAATAGATGATAGTTCATATAAATTTAAGACCTTATCTGCAACTACATCAGTCAAGTGTGAAAAATTTACTGTGGTAAACTTCGGCTTAGAATAAATTAAACATTTCTTGAAAACAACATTTTAAAATTTCTTCTCATGGAGGAAGTCTGTTTAGGAGAAAATCTTGCGGAGTTCCTAATATTGAACAGAAAAATGAATGTCTGGTCAAAGAATAGGGAGAATGTTCCATACTTTAACAAGTGGCTCCTCTAGATGTTCCGTAAAATACACGCGTAATACACGCGCGCGCGAATAGCTCCTCAAGGATAGAAAAAGAGACGAAATCTGTAGTTGCAAAAGCAAAGCGAAATATAATCACGTACGTATTACAAATCTGAGTTCATTTCAGAATATTTAAATTTTAAAAAAGCGTGAGAATTTTCTTAAACTTGGCAACATCTTGGGGTAAAATTTATTGCGTCCTATCTTTAGAAGTCCTATCTTTAGAAAATCAAATCTCACTCATATATCCACTACGATATCTGAAGAAATTGTAATTTATGTTGACATTAAGCAATAAAGTTAAAAAAAGAATAAGTGCCTAAGTGGGGTTTAAATCACCTTAAATAAAACATCATTGTTTCCTTTTATATAGATGTATTTTTCTTTTGAGTTGCATTAAATAGGAACTTTTAATTTTTACTTTACCCAGCATATTACCTTCAAATACATTGATTTATTGCTCCTTTTTCACAAACTGATCGTTTTATTAGATTTCTCTCAACTTTATATGATTTAACCGTGCATAGTAGGGGTTCTAAAAACTGTACATAAGACGAATGTATAATATTTTTTTCAGTGTGATAACACGGGAATGTCAACTTAAAATTTTAAAACAAGTTCATAATAGATGTTCAATTGCAATGAAACCTCAATTTTACCAATTTTCAGAATTTTGTTTTTTTGTTAAATTTTTAAATTTTATTTTAAATTTTAAGTATTTTGAATATTTTTTATAAAAGAAGATAGTCGTGATACCCCCCATTTTAACCAGAAAAATAGTCTACATCGAATGACACCAGTTGCAAGCTTCTAACTGCAGCTGTTCTTGAGTTATGGCTATTTTATGAAAGCGGAAAAAACAACTTTACAGGAGTTTTAAAACTTTAAAAATTTATTGCTTTAAAATATGGGGATGCAAAGTAATGAAACTAGGCATATACTATTAACAATGAAGGTACACAACTATGAAAAAATTAAGGACATCATTTGATCACTTGATCTTGGGATTTTCGGTCAATTTCTCTAAAAATGACCAAAACATCAAAACTTTGACCGCGTTGCGCGAGGGTCAAACGTTGACCGATTTCAAAAAATTTTTTTGCGTTATGCTTGTATTAGTGTGTTACAACTTTTCCGCACTATTACATTTCGATTCTTTGAATTTCGTCTTTTTCGACCCGGCCTACTGGGGAGCCACTTTTTGCGGATTTCCGTGGCAGTTAAGGGGTTAAGAAGTATATCTACTTTAGTATGCATTTAATTTTTCTCATAGCATATATTTTCAGATAACTTTTAGTTTTAAAATCAAGTTTTTCATCTTGTAGTATATTTATAGTTTTGGAATTATAATTAATTATGAGACTAATATATTTTCTTGGCAGAGTTACCCATTGTAAGGTACTGGCCCCAACGGTGGGGATTTTGTGAAACGATAAGGCAATCACAAATTTTGTAAGTTGATGAAATTTTAACGAATTCTGATAAATAGGTATTGAAATCAATATTTAAATTTAATGTAGGTATTTATTTTTTATAAGGAGACTAAATACGATCAACTTGGTTTCTAATATGCGATGTTTAAGACTAAGTTGTATGTCTCTAGGGAATTTGATGATTGATTTTCAGATCTACTATTTGATCAACAACTTCAGATTCTAGGTGGGTGAAGCATTATCCAAACATGTTAGCAGGCAAAATATAAATTTCGAATTTAAAATGAGGGATAGCATAAAATTACCATGAAAGATTATTTTATACTTAAATTCAAAGAAATATCGGAAATATTCCTTTGATCAACTCGGTTGGATCAGAAACTTCAACCTAGTAGACAGCCAGGTTTGCAAACCACTCAATAATGTGTAATTTTTTACATGTCCAAAAAGTGTTCAAATATTAATATAACAGTTTCTTTTAAAAGGTAGAACTTGAACTTATAAATGCTTCATTTATTTACTGGTCATTATTTGAATCTAATTAACTTGTATAACAAGCTAAACAAAATTTGGATTATAGTATCTTGAAAAAGGTGGAAGTGTAAACTTATCAATGTTTCGTTTGCTTACTGGTCATTATTTAAATAGTACAATAAACTTGTCTTAACAAGTGAAAACAAAATTTTTAAAATAATACACTGCCATTGGCCGTATAAAGTGACTGATTCCAAAACGTGATTTTACCCCAGAATATCCTCCAGTTGGATGTGCATTTACGTACTAAATCCATAGCTATTGGACTCTCTTTGAAACCGTTTATTGAATTGAATATAATATCGGGCTCTGAATAGCATCGTTTCCAACAGGAACATACACCCAGTCAGACCATGGTTTCGAATAACGCGCGATCTATTAATAGGTCATTATTCAGTTTCTGGAATCTCCACTTGTATTCATTGGTGTTTGGATCAGGCATTATTGTGCAACAGACGCGGCCCTCGTGTTTCCCTGTGTTCCCCTGAAAGGATTTGGAATTACGATAGGGAGTTTTGTTTTCACAAAATGTGATGCTCGTATTGAAGCTTTATTTAAATTTGTAGGTGTTTGTTTCAGGGTTTAAAATTGGTTATTAAGGAGACGGAGAAAAAATTCAGAATCAGGTCGAAATTTTTACTTGCCACTTTTAGAAAATCAAGCAGTTTTCCCCCTCAAAGATTGCATCGTTTGGCGATGAGAAAAGAAACAAATCTCGTCATTAATCAGTACTGGGCGATTATAATTTTGAAGATGCTTTCATTTTCTTAAGTAGAACAATAAGGGAAACTAATACTAGACTCATCTAACTTTCCGCCTCATGAAATGAAAATTTTCAGTTCGTAGTATGTGTCTAGGTGAAATATTTTAAGAAACATTCACTTGTTACACCCTATTCGAAAAATCCTGAACTTTGAATTAATTTTGTAAAATGAAAAAAAAAACTCGTTTGGAAAATTCATTGCAAAAATATTTTAAATTGAAAAAAATCCATGTCAAGAATCATTTCGAAAAATTTTATTCTATTCACATAAAAATTCATATCCCATTAGTTTATTCTATTCTGGTATTATTTTTCCTCAGATACTTTATATGAATTAAAAGAACTTCTTTGTGAGCCTCGAAAGCATTAAAATTTCAATAGTTGATAATCATAAAACTTTACAGTCGTGGTAACATTTGTAATACTATTTACAAACGGAATAAAATTTTACATTTTGTACATCCCCAAATCATAAAAACCGAGTACATTACATATTCAATTTTCGTCTCACATCATTAGCACTATTGTATTAAAAATGTTCTATTATGAATAGTATAAAGAGGGCCATTCATACTTCTAAATTAATCCACATCATCATATATACGCCCCCTAACTTTTTCCTCCATATTTTCAGCCGGTTTTTTCTGCTTCGCTCTTGTCTGTTCATAAAACCAAAAGTTGCACTTTTTAGGTCAAAGTCTCGCAACCAGATGTGTGTGGCGTTTAATGTAAATGAGAAGTTTTTTCTATTCTACCACACGCCTTTATACTATCCCTCTTACCATTCGTTTAATTTTTCCAACACTTTCCCCCCTTTTTTTAAAGTAATCTTGCTGGGGAAAATGTAGGGTTGCCTGTTAGTATCATCCATTCGCCAAATGGAAGAAGAATGAAGCCAAAAGGGGGCCAAAATGACGATAATATTATTTTAACTTAAAAAAGATAAATTTGGTTAGAAATAGCCGCTATATAAAAAACAAGGGCAATGAAAAAGACAGTAAAAAAATTAGTTTTAAATAAGCTTTAAACTCTTTTAGATGAACAATACAATTTAATAGGATTTTCATTAAATTTAATGTAAAATAATGTTTCTCCTGGAATAGAAAAAAATACATTTAGACAAGATTAATAATATAACAATGTAGAAAATTGTTTAGTAACTCTAAAGATTGCATTTTCTTTATGGAAAGACTTTATTTAGTACCGTTCATAAGTTACACTATTTATCATAATAGTATTTTCCTCATCTATTCGATTCATCTTTTGAATTATAAATATTTATTTTGTGTAAATTTATGCTGAAATTTGACTTATAAAAACTATTTTTGAGCAATTTAATTTGGAAACTAATAAAATATTTTTAATATTTAAATTAAGTGTCATTACAAAACAAGACATTTAACAATATAGATGTCTTAAATAATAATAGCCCATAACTATATTAAAATATTAAATAAAAGTTAAATAATAAATTAAAATTTGTCTTGCCTATGTATTTGCTAAAAACATTTTTAAATAATTAAATTTGTCATAGAATTTATTCATGTCATTTGTAATGGTTTACATATGACATATGAATATGAATGGTTGGTCATATTATGTCATTTTGTAAATGGTTTAAATAAATAGTGATATTCTTTCTTTGATTGTCTGATCTAATTTTAAATGATCTCACAGTTGTACTAATAATTCATGCAATAAATTGAATCGTCATCGTTAGTATAAATATATGGAACTCGTTAAAAAAACAAAGTTACTTTTTGTTTAAAAATTCGAAAGAAATCTGGAGAAAAAGACAATTCGTATAGAAAGAAGAAAAGAAAACCACCTATAGGCAGATAGAGCTCCTTGAATTTGGAAAAATCTATGTCCATTCAATGCTTTTTTTCAATTAATTTGAAATTTAAGTTGATACCTTTGTTTTCCTTATTCTTGAGCTGTAAAATAAGCTAAATCAATTTTTTTTTATTTAAGAGTGTACTTACATTTTTTATCCACTGAAAGCTGGAATCCATTGATGTTCTGATCTGATGAGACATTGATGTCTCAGTTTTATAATATTTTGGAATTTTATTCGTTTGTTTGTCTATTTCCCATTTTTGTTCTTTAAACTAAGTAGGAATGTATACTTTACCTGTCAATTTAGATGGTTTTAAGATTTTCAACTTTAACTTTTTTCAACTGCGTTTTTTATTTTATTTATTATTGTATAAGTATTTTTATATTTACTTATTCTTATAATCAAGGGGGTATACTTGATGGAGTACCTAGGTCGGTGGACCTTCAAACTCCCAGCATAACTAAGCCTCACAGGATGAGGCCTTTGACAGACCTGTTAAAGAACGTGTGATTGAATGTCCCGATCAGCTGAGAGCGCTAGCCTGATCCTAACACCGTCTTGATTTTTCCAAGTAAACTTGGTGCTCATTTTATCGACCCCGGAGGAATGAAGGGCTTAGTCTGCCTTGCCCGTAGATCGGGATTTACACCAAGTTGGAGGTATAAAAAACTGAACAAGTAATGGAATACTCGTTGTATAACCACCAACTTTTACTGGAAATCCAGGACTCTATATTAAAAATGCAAAAAAATCTTACCTAAATATAAGTACGAAAATTCCATTACTAATCCAGTTTTTTTCTATATCTCCAACTTGATTTTTAGTCACATTCCCTTTTTTAAAACTGACGATTCAATTGTTAACGCCGTGACATTAAAAATGATGCCAATATACAGCGAAAGAAGCCAAAAACAGCAACCAGGATTCATGGCTACTGTGGAACTGCCTTCCTCTTCGTTGTCGCGAAAGGGCTTTCGGGATTGATGGTGTGATTACGTTAATTGCTCACGTGGGATGAAATTAATTTTGACTTCATTTTTGTGACGTGACTTTAGAGTAGAAAAAAAAATGCCTTTTTTATCTCGACTCAACACCAAAAAAATCTCCAAAACTTCTTTCTCATTAACAATTTTAATAATTCTCTTCGTACAGCGCCAGAATGGTGGAGGAATGGTAACATTATTTTCTATTAGGGAATTTCTTTTAGTGGATCTCTTGTTATCGTCGGATGACCGTAAGGCATAACTTCGTTGTTTAAAACCTTTTTTTCATCGCTAGTGTCTTTAAAAATTGTTTTTCGTGCTTCTGTTTTAACTGTGATTGTAGGGTTAATTAAAAAACAAAGGAACGCGCTGTTTTTTAATCCTACTTTCGTAATGTGTAGATTTTTTTGCAAGAAATTAAATTTATAGAATGTTAATGATTGGATCATTATATAGAAAAACAATTTTGTGGAGTGACGTTTATTTAGTTTTGTTCTATGAGTATTATAGCCTAACTCAATTTAACTATCCAATGAAATACACTATTTTGATTCTAGATTCATATTATACAAGCATTGAATATTTTTCCGTAACTTTAATCAACTTTTACTGTTTATGGTAGTTTTTTTGTAACAGGGAAATACATCTCCTAAAATTTAAGAACAGTAATATAATAAACGTGTAATTTAACATGATTTCGGACTATCAATAAATTATGTTCCCATAATTTCCAAATTTAAATTTTATTTGTATCACAATCCTCAATTTATAATAATATTTATGAAAATCAAATTCATATTTAGAGAATATAGGAATTTAAATAACTTTTTTGGTAATTAAAAAAACTTAATAGATTTGTCTTTTACATTTTGATTTTATTATAGTCTAATATAATAAAATTGAATGTGTGTATATATATATATGTTTGTCTTTTATACAAATCCACAGTTTTCTTCCGATCTGCGCCAAACTTGGTATACCTACGTAAAAAAACTCAGAAAAAAACATAGGCTATGTTTCGAAAACTTTTAATGTCCCCTTGAACCTCTTTTGACCCTTTTTATGGTCATTTTGCTGAAATAGCTTTTTATTTCTTCTCAAGAAGAGATCTGTTTACTCCATTGTTACAAAGAAAACTTAATGCTAAACAACAAGTTTTTAATAGAAACACTAGGTACAAGTCTATTTAAAAATTATAATACTAATTTAAAAATCTATTTCCACGAAATTTAAAAGTTAAATATAGTTAAACATATTTTTATTTCAGATTTTATCTAATTTTTATATTTTAAAAGCTTTATGGAATACCATTGTTGTTAAAATAGTCTCCATGGAAACGAGGATGTAAAATT
Organism: Tetragnatha versicolor; assembly: GCA_024610705.1. Taxonomy (NCBI): domain Eukaryota; kingdom Metazoa; phylum Arthropoda; class Arachnida; order Araneae; family Tetragnathidae; genus Tetragnatha; species Tetragnatha versicolor. The sequence goes on from JANDEH010000013.1 coordinate 7,507,158, forward strand.
AAAAGGTGATAATATTTTAGCTTTTAAGAAAGTTGGTTAACAAATAAAAAACTATTAAAACTCCCATTCAACTAGAAAAGATTGATTTTTTTTTCTTAATTTGCAAAATGGAATAAGCTTTAGTTATTGAATAATTTTACCGAAAACGTTTATTCCTGAAGATATGATTAATCAAGGGATCTAAGCAATTTTAAATACTTTTTAGATTAATTTTTCCCATGTAAATGTGGAAATCATTCAAAAATTATATTGCTTAAGAACTGAAGGAATTTTAATCCATCTGGGAACACTGGGATAAGAAAAATTAGTACTAAGAACACCGGGATAGGAAAAGTTACCGGGAACACTGGAGTAAGAAAAAGACGCCTGGGATACCGGGATGATTGGTAAATGCTGATTATCTAAAATTAGTAATGTATTTGGGAAAACTTAAAAATGAGGCGTTTGCTATCAAAACCAGCTTATTCCATTTTTGGAAATTTTACAGGAGAGACAAAAAAACTTCTCACGTCCGCAGTTCTAAAGCTAAATATGTTTTTTAAATTTTTAACTGTAGGTAGAATTCGATTAGTTTTTCATTTTCCTTTCAGTTGCATTACCTTGGGCGTAATTACGCTAATTAGGTTAGAATGAGCTAACTTTGATGCAAAAACACGATTTTTCATACTTTTTTCAGGTTTTTTTTGTTCAATTAAGTTGAGAAGTTTTTTTTTCCTGTTTATTGGGTTGGAATGAGCTGGGTTTGGGCTATATCCCTTCGCCAGGTTATGAAGGACCCTCTAAACTTTCAAAATATGCAATAAAGTGGATTTCAGAAAAATATGGAATGAGCTGGTTTTGATAGCAAAGGCCTCAAATAATAAATTTATACTCTTCACCCGTGCAAGGCCGGGCATATCAGCTAGTATTAATATAAAATAAATAGGGGATAGGTCATTTAATTTTTCTCCAAATTTAATTACAAATTTATTAGTATTTTATCTTTATAATAAATACTAGGGGGCTCTGCCCCCTGCTCGCTATCGCTCACCAACCCCCGGAACTGCTTCGCAGTTCGTTGAAGATCGCTTCGCGATCTTAGCTAGCAGAGCTCTCTTGTTTCATCTCAACTATCCAGTAAAACCTGGAACTTGTCGGCTTAGTTTATGATAATTTAAAATCGAAACTTTTATCTCTCGAACTTATCAATAACTTAATTCGGACCATAACTACAAAAATATCAAAATAAAACTGCAACTGAAATATCCTTGTTTTAACTTGTCAATAATTTAATCGAAATGTTTTTTAAAATATCCAGCAAGTCTACAAGTTATCATCAACTATCTTAGAGAAAAAGCATGCCATTAATATCTTTATTCACGTGTATCTAGTGAATCGTTGGAAATAAAAGAAATCAGACTCGCATAAAAATCGGCTGTTTCTCTAGTGAACGACCAGAAAGACATGAAAAAATTGAAACTTTGAATCTTAATAATTCTAAAAATAATTCGAATTTTTTAAAAAAGGAAACGCCAATCTTTCTATAAAAAATAATTGTATGCGTGTTTTAAATATCATATTTCTACTTGATTAGTTTTTGTATTAAAACGAAAAAACCGAAAAAGAGTAAAAAATTTCGAAACTTAAGAATTTAATTACTCCAAAAATAATTCGAAATTCGAAAAAAGGGCGACGAGGTGCAAAACTTCATACCTAAGAGTATGTGTCAGCAAAAAATCATGTTTCTGCTGTAAATAGATTTTTCTGCGGGCGAACTCGCAGCCGAAAAAAATAATTTTCAACTTTGACATTAAATAACTCCAGAACTAATAATCTAATTAATTAGGTCTGGAAATTGAAATGACCCTCATACATTTGTCTACCAATGGTCAAAATTTCATAATATTCCTTCAAATAGTTTTTGCGTAGTGATAGTTCAAAGTGTTAAAAAATAAAATTTTCAAAATCAGCGGCGGTGACGGCGACGGTCACTGTTACTTTTTTTAATACTAGGGGGCTCTGCCCCCTGCTCGCTATCGCTCACCAACCCCCGGAACTGCTTCGCAGTTCGTTGAAGATCGCTTCGCGATCGGTATCCATCAGTAAAACCTAGAACTTGTCTGCTTAGTTAATGATCATTTAAAATCGAAATGTTTTATCTCTCTAACTTATCAATAACTTAATGCGGACCATCACTACGAAAATATCAAAATAAAACTCTTAATAAAATATTCCTTTTTAGCTTACCAATAATTTAATCGAAATGTTTTTAAAAAATATACAGCAAGTCTACTAATTATCATCAACCATCTTAGAGAAAAAAATGTCATTAAAAACGTTTAAAATAAAATGCTCGTGTGTATCTAGTGAATCATCGGGAATAAGAAATCAGACTCATAAAAATCAGCGGCTGTTTCTCTAGTGAACGACCAGAAAGAGAAGAAAAAATTGAAACTTTGTATCTTAATAATTCTAAAACTAATTCGAATTTTTTAAAAAACGAAACGCCAATCTTTTTATAAAAAATAATTGCATGCGTGTTTAAAATATCATAGTTCTACTGTAATTAGTTTTTCTTTTATAACGAAAAAACTGAAAAAGGGTGAAAAATTTCGAAACTTTAGAATTTAATTACTCCAAAAATAATTCGAAATTCGAAAAAAGGGCGACGAGGTGCACAACTTCATACCTAAGAGTATGTGTCTGCAAAAAATCATGCTTCTGCTGTAAATAGATTTGGCTGGGGGCGAACTCGCAGCAGAAAAAAATAATTTTCGACTTTGACAATAAGTAACTCCAGAACTAATTATCTAATTAATTAGGTTTTGAAACCAAAATGACCCTCATACATTTGTCTACCAATGGTCAAAATTTCATAATATTCCTTCAAATAGTTTCTGCGTAGTGATAGTTCAAAGTGTTCAAAAATAACATTTTCTGAAACAGCGGCGGCGGCGGCGGCGGCAGCGGCGGCGGCGGCGACTGTTACTTTTTTTTAATATAGAGAGATAGAGAGATTACATTTTCTAATTTTTTTAATAAAATAAGGCATTTTTTTGTTTTAAAAAATCCTAATTAAAAAAAGGTTTCAGAGAGAAATTTTATGATATTTTTTTGAACTCCGAGAACTAAACAATACTCTTTTTTAAATAGAGCAAATCGACCCCTAGTTCATTCTACCCATTCTATAGTAAGACCTTCATTTTAAAAATTAGATAAGTACTCGAAAAACTCTGTATAGAATTAGTTATTAAGTTTGTAAAATAAAGAATGTAAAGTATAAGTATGTAATAATAAAGTCTAACTATCTAACAGGCCCCAAATATATAACAACAATTGATAAAAATTTACGAATGATTCCATGTAAATAACCTGGTAGTTACTGAAACCTGGTAGTTATTTTTTAACGAATTTTTATTATATTTTATTTTAAGATATTAATGGCATTATGAAACTTAAAATATGATGTAAAATTTAAATTTATTTTAATTTCATAAATTTTCTAATAAAAACTTTTAATTTGTGCATATTAGTTCGAATAAAAATGCTGATAGTAAGTTTTAATTACAGTTTGGCTGTAAGATGTGATAATAATTATATATTTTGGCCTGCGGAGTCAAAAGTTTAAAAACCCTCTAATCCTTCTTTATAACCACTCAGGTCAGGACCCCTCTCTAAGTGTTATGTCCCCTAATACTAAAATTCAATAAACGGACCCTAAGCACATAACTGCATTGTATTCCTCTACACACCAGTCAACTGTCCATCACCTCCTTTCACTCCTCAATCTTATGCTCTCGCAATGAATCCGTGCAAGGGCTACCGATCATCGGATCCGGATTCATTACCCTCAATCATCCCCGGACATTCGGGAAGGCCGGACCGGGATGCCCTTAAACGCCCTTAAATGATTCCGACTCGTGTTTCTCATTGAAGACGTGCGAATGGTTAGTGTAGCTTGGGTTATACTCTGTTCAGTGTTCATTTTGAACTGGCGCTTTAAAATATTTCCTTCCCCCTCCACCAATCGGTAACTATAGCAACTATCCTCGTCAAAGTGACGAAGAAGGCTTACTATTGGCTGCGCAAAGAGCGTAACTATGGTTACGCTTTTAGCGTGGGGGAAAGCACTATTCTAAGCACTAAAGCGCCAATTCCAAATTAATTGAGTATAGTATGTGGACTTGCAGATCGTTCTGACTAGTTGCATTCTATTATTGTTGTTATTGTTATATTAATGGCAATGGAATTAACAGTTGTTATTATGAACCTAAGGGGCTGATTGATTACATCGTAACTTTACATGAACTGTTGGGGGCTCATTTGTTTTCTGTTATTATTTTTGAGTGCTCTATACCTTAGTTAATTTTATACAGCTGCAGATAAAGTTAGGCATTTTAAAAATAATTTTGGATGGTTTACGTTTTTATAGTAAACTTCAAAATTGATTTGTCAAATTCATATTGATTCGATTTTTGTTAAAGAACTACTCATTATACAGGCAGATTTGTGAGGGAGAATGGTCTTGTACACAACCCAAATAAAAATTGGTTATCGTGGGAAAACTATTGCATATATAGAAACACAATTCCACAGTGCCAATCGTTCTTAAAGGGACATCTTCAAAAAAAAAGTAATGTTTTTACTCATGCATTTTATCGTCGGATTTTGAATAGGATCCCTTTAGGAACCAACCTTTTTACCTTGACCTTTTTATAAATGAGTAGATGATTCGAGGACCTTTCTTTTCTAGGAGATTCTTAATTTTGATGAGTTAATCTACAGCCCCTGTTATTTTTGCATATGAATTTTAAATACTATCATTGTTAGTTTTATAAAATAAATAGTTTTATAAAATTTTTTACTTAGATTTTTATTCTATAGTTAAATGTTAAGGGGTATGTTGAACTACAATCTGTAGTCCTATTACAGCCAAAAACGTAGAGATGAGTTTAATTGCTTGACGTCACAATCAATGTTATTGAATACACAGTAATTCCTCGAGGGCTTTGTGTAGTGCCGGTTAAACTCGTATGTAAGTAGCTCCCGCAAAAAAAAAAGTTACAGTGGGGTTTGCGGGCGAACCACTTGGGTTAGGAAGACAAAAGAGGTGTCATTTTTCATTGTTTAAAGTATTCTCTAACCAAAAAAATTTTTGAGTCCTTAGGGGGTCGTCTTCATATTAAACGAAACACTAACTTTTTTTTCAATGGGGACCCCCAATTATTATGAGATTTTCTGAAAGGCCATCCCTCAAAACCCTTAAATACCAAGTATCATCCAGATTGATTCACAATTTAAAATTTTTTTTAAAAATAAAAAAAATTTAATTTTTAAAATCATGATACATTTTTATGGTAATCGATTTAGGTAGTAATTTTATGAAGAAAGCCAAAATTTCAATCAGTTTCACCGAATAGTTTTTGATAAAAACGAACTTTAATCTTAGGGGGCCGTATACCGTTGCCGAATGCATACCGCGAATGTTCTTTCTCGTTCGTTTTTATCAAAAACTATTCGGTGAAATCGATTGAAATTTGGCTTTCTTCATAAAATTACTACCTGAATCGATTACCATAAAAATATTTCACGATTTTAAAAATTTAAAATTTTTGTATTTTTTAAAAAAATTTTTAATTGTGAATCAATCTGGATGAAACTGGGTATTTAGGGGTTTTGAGGGATGGCCTTTCAGAAAATCACATAATATTTGGGGGTCTCCATTGAAAAAAAAAGTTAGGGTTTCGTTTAATATGAAGACGACCCCCTAAGGACTCGAAAATTATTTGGTTAAAGAATACTCAAAACAGTGAAAAATGACACCTCTTTTTGTCTTCCTAACCCAAGTGGTTCGCCCGCAAACCCCACTGTAACGTTTTTTTTGCGGGAGCTCTACAATTATTTCGAAATGAGTTTTTATAATATCCACCACTTTATTATTTATTAAAAAAACTAAAATACATAAAATTTAATTCGAAGGTTACTTTCACATTTTCTTGGAAATATATTTTGTTGCACGTGGGCTTATGAAAGTCCATGTAAGAGTAAGAAGGATAATAGGATAGGGACCATGGAATTTTTATGCTTCTTTCGTGGCATCTAAGAACTAAGAATATAATGATCCTTTAAAAAAATCGTGGTTTGAATTTTATGATCATACTTGATAGCTAAAACCTGCTGGGGACACAAGACATCTCGACAGCCAAAATACGTGAAATTTAGCTTTACCAATTTCTTTCAAAAATATAATTAAAAATGCATTCCCATCTTTAAAATTTTTACAGAAAGCAGTCAAGATACTGTAGTTTATATATAACACAAGAAAAATAAAAAAATTAAATATTTTAATATTTAAATTTATAGTTAAAATTAGTGATGGGCAAAATTGATAATTTTAGGTATCGAATACTTTGGTATCGAATACTTATAGGTATCGAATACTTTGGTATCGAATACTTATAGGTATCGAGTACTTTTTGGTATCGAGTACTTTTTTTCAATGTCGGGAAATGAACCTGAAGGGACAATTTTTTAGGGCCTATCCATAATCAGACTAATATTCAAAAAACTGAAAGCAATCCATCAAAAAGCCCCGTAGCTACGGGCCTGGAGGTGGATAGAGGCGAAGATTTGGCGGGGGAAAAACCTAGCCGCCAGGGGCGTCATTTCAGTTTTTGGTTGGGGGGGCAAGGAATATTTTTTAAATGGGTCTGGACCTTGGTGTAACTAGGTTTTTTTTGTCGGGGGTTGCCATATACTTCATTTTTAAGTTAATATCATGTCAAAATTTGACAACTCCAAGGGAAAATAGGGGGTCTGGGGGTTCACCCCCAGGAAAATTTTGAAAATTTGGATCTTAAAGTAGTGTTTAACTTGTTTTGAGACCCTTTGGGCTGCACCCAAAGAGAACAGTTTCTTGTAAAACACATATTTTCCAGGGAAAAGAGTTGTAAATAAACGTCAAAGTTTTAAGGGGGGCTAGGGGTCCTCCCGCAGGAATTTTAATTCCCCTTTAAACTAGTGTTTTATCTCTTTTCCAAACTCTTTGGGGAACTTAAGAGAAACACTTCTTGTAAAAGGAATGGTTTTCAAGGGGGGAAACACTAAATAAGAGACGTGAAAATTTTAGAGGGGGGCTGGGGGTCCTCCCCCAGAATTTTTTTGAAATTGAACCCTCAAAAGTAATGTTTTAACTCCTTTTGAGACATTTTGAGTTGCACCCAAAGCTCCTTGTGGAAGTTACAGAATTTTCAAGGGACTTGCAGCTATTTTTCACATTACAGTGGAAACCTTAGGGGGGGCGGTTGCCCCCCCCTAAATGACGCCCCTGCTAGCCGCGTCAAATTTCTCTCGCGGATGATAACGACTTGGGTTTGAGCGTTGCAAAATGAAAACGGAAACAGGCTGCGTTTGATCTACAGTAGGTATTATAAAGATTACTTCATTGAAAAATTTAAAACGAAATATGTCAATAAAGTATCGATACTTTTGTGGGTATCGAATACACTCGATACCTATAGGTATCGAGTACTTAAGTATTTGGTATCGATACCTGCCCATCACTAGTTAAAATGGACTTAGTTTCTACGATACATATTGACCAAGTGTTGTTAAGTACATTAAAAAAACTACTGCACATTTTACTTTAAAATTTGGACCAGCTATAGATTATAAGTTGATAGATAATAATAAGCATCCTTTTTGTTTTAGCTACTCAACAATTAATTTAAAAGAAATTTTAAATTTAGGTTTCAAAAATCCATCAAATTTAAAACATAAAAAACCTTTTTCTACTGAAATATAACTATGATTGGTTATTCAGATGGTATTATTTTAGAAATTAGTAAGGTTTATATGTAGGGAAAATTTGGAATCTCTAATATAATAGATTTTTTAAAAGTGTACCAAAACATCAAAAAAATTGAAACTGAGAGTTTTAAAGGCTTATAAAAAATGTTACAATTACAAAAGTAAACGCGTTTTTTGACGGCTTTTCATATTTCAAAACTAAACATATTATAATTTTTGGAAAGGTAAGATTACATACTTTTTTAAAAGCAAAATTGGAAAATCGAAAATTTGATGCATTTTATGTCATGTGCCCCTTAATGATAACATTTTGAGTAATATCTAAAAATCGGGTATGATTTAAGGCAAACAAATTCTTATTTGATTTTGAGTTTTATTGATTTCGATTAAAAATCATGGTTATTTTTTAGCGATATACTTTTACTCAGATAATAATCATTTTATCAAGATTAAAAACATTTTGATCAAAAAATAAAACTCAAAAAACTTTAAAACTTCATCAACTCATCCTTCACACCTCACGATAACCGCTGATCTACCATTTCAAGGATAGGCGTTCTCTACATTATATAATACAACCTTTTTACTCTGCTTCTTGAGTAATAATAAACCGGAAATTATACAGAATTATGAGTAAAGTTACTTTGGGATTAATTATCCCATTATTAGCAAAATTAACATGGCTTTTCCTAAATTTTATTCTTTAAAGCTTATAAAATCATCTTTGAAATGTATTCCAGCTATGAAGTTATCACAATACAAAGTTATCACATAATTTCCTCCAAAGTCTTCAGAATACTCCGTTCACACTACCAGAATAAAATACCCTTTATTTTCACTCCGCCCCATGTTGGCATGGAAACACACTTTAGGGAAGCCAAAATCGTTCCATCCTTAAAGGGGGATTTTCAATCACCCTTTATTCAAAAAAGATGGCTGCGCACAGTGTTTCCCAGGATGGGAAATGCTTATTTTCGGTGATTTTCCTAAAAATAAATAAAGAAAGACATTTTAAAACATTTTACACTGGACACGATTACGAACATATTTAAAGGTTATTAAGTGTTTTGAATTAATACAATAACTTAACACAATAAAAGCCGGTCAAAAATATGAACCGTGAGATATACTACATCGCTGTACTACAATCTCTCCGCTCATTGCTTTTAATTACTTATTGGTATAAATCTAATTAAAAACAGCTGCTGATACAAAGAAAACAAAATATAGAAAATTTCTATCAAGAAAACTTTTCAGAATTTCCTTGTTATGAATATTATAAAACTTATTTCGTGTTCTGCTATGCCAAACTAATATCCACTGTATCGAAACATTTTAAATTTTTAAGACAAAAAAGTCCTAGTTGTGAAATAAAATTACATAAAAATATGGAAAACAATGTAGGGTTACTTGGGGTAAGTGGGTCACTGGGGTAAGTGGGTCACCCCCCTAAAACTATAATTTGCACAGGAAATTTCACACTTACTCGCATTGATTATGTTGCAGCTTGTCACACCGATGAGTTTTGCATATAATTGAGATTTGTTTAATTTATTTTTAAGATTATAGAACTAATTTAAAATAGATTCCCAGAATGGATTTTTTGGAGAGTTCAAGACGCATTTTTCAAAGAAGTATTTCCAGGTAAGTTTTCATTACATTATAATGTTTATCGAATTGTTTTGCAGAGTTTGACCTAAAATACATACTACAATTTGAAATTTTTCAAAATTTTTAATTGTGAAGTGTTTAAGAGGGGTGTCCCACTTACCCCATAGTTTTAGCATGGTTGGGGTAAGTGGGACCCCTCTTTATTTAGTAAGTGAGACCCCTTATTACGATATAAGTGGTTCTAGAGAGTCCCTTATGATATAGGGTCATTCCATGCCAAATAATCCAGCGAAAACCCATTTTGATACCCTAGGTTCTCAGACTTTCATGAAATTTTGTATGCTTAATGTATGAATAAAGATTAGAAAAAATATCAATTTTTATCCAATTCTAGTTTCGGAGTTTCGGCCGTTTAAAGTTAAGCCCATCTTGATTTCGAGCGGGCAATTCGGGCTCGTGTTATTTTGCGTTTAACGCTTCCAAATTTTTATTTATGTAGGTGAAATCTTCAAATTTCATTTATTTACAGCCAATAGTCTACAAAATAAAATGGCGTTGTAAATTTTAAAATTGATACACTTTATAGTGGTTAAAAAGTGGTCTAAACACGAAAAAAGTGTTTTTCATAGTGCCTTACAAAAATGCATGAAGCGCAAATATCTATGAATACTTTCTTATAAACTATGCATTAATAGAAAGAAGAGGAAATTTGCTTTCAAAGAGTGAAAAAAATTAGTGGGGTTTGGGGTTTAAAAGGTATTTTTGGATCGTTGAAAATTAGAGAAATCGGTTCTGATTAAGAACCACCATAACTTAAGTGCCAATAAAAAAACTACGGGATATAGACGTTCTATTTTATAGGAATAACAAAAATACCTTATCAATACTTCTTCTGTCAAGTTTGATAATGTTTGGTCGAGTATTTTTTGTTTTATGGTCATTTCTGTAGAAGTCAATCTAATTTGTTTATCTAATAAGATCCAGTAGGCCAGTCAATAACGACAAAAAAAAGAGCGATAATTGCAAAAAATAAGGTAGTTCCAATTTTTGTCTTATGTTGTTAGGACCCATCCCAGTAGTTAGTAACCGATTTTGCAACCCTGAAAGCCCTGTGCTAACTTCGCAATCCTCAAAAAACCTCAAAATTTTCCGACTTTTTTCAGTTTTTGGCTTATAACTCATACAAAATGCATCCGCACGAAAAAGTTTCAAATGTATCTTTTAAAGTAGATAAAATTTGCAATAATTTGAGACCATCCTCAAGTCTATACGTCCCATAGATTCTGAGTTACATCTCTTCAAAAATGTGCAATTTTTTCCCAAAATTCAGAATTTTGAGTCTAAGTCGCTTTCATAGCAAAAAAAAGGCTATAGTACTCGATGTAAAAGGTATATAAGGGCAAATAAGTTGTAGTACAGTTATTTAGCTTTAATTTAAGCCATGAATGAAGTCTCTTGGCCCCATAGTTCTTACTTTATCTTAAAAAACAAACAATTTGGGAAAACCGAAATTTCGGAAAAATAGAGCATTAACGTTGTATGGGCATAGTAAAGGAAAAATAAAGCTATAACACAATATGACGTTATAAAAATTATTATTTATTTATAATACTTGTTAATTAATGTTAATTTTTAAATTAAATTGAGATTAATTAGTATTAATTATATAATTAAGAAATTAAAAAATATATATATCAATTTATAGCTTTTTTAAGTTTTAGGCTAAAATAAAACTTTATTTAGTCTTAGATTAGTTTCATAAGACCCATAGTTCTTACTTTACCTTAAAAAATAAAAACAATGGAGAAAGGATTTTTAACTCGGTTAGCTTCCAAGGGCGTGTCAGAACTCGGAACTCGCATCCCCAACAGTTTTAGATATTTGCCATTGGCCATTTAGATATTGCTTAGATATTTCCATTTAATGAAAAAATACTATCCATCAGCTCTGGTATGGTTAGGGACTCTGAAGTCAATTGCCATATGGCCTACGAGTTGGGAATAAATGGAATAAACCAAATCACGGGAAACACCTTTGGAAAAGTTACATTTAAAAGAAAAGATAAAGTGCGAACCCTGGCATCAGTCACTATCAAATTACGAAATCAGAAGGTATTTCTTTGAAGAAAATAACAAGCTAAAGTGTTCGCATATATTTATATTAGGAAAAGCCGGAAAACTTGGATGTATATCAGGGAAATTTTAAAATTATAGTCAGGGAAATTTGTTCCTCAGATTCTGTAGCCACCTTGTACTTTTTAAGGTCAAATTTAAAAAATTTCTGGGGGAGGACCCTAGACCCCTTTATGCTTGGGGCTAGATATTAATGCCTAAACATTGAAATTAAATACATGAAGGTTATCTGTAATGTAATTAAAGGTGGTTTAGAATAATATATGGGGCAAAACCTCTCCGAAACAAAAATCGCTTTAAGCCCATTCAAAGGCGAAGTAGTAATCTCTTTTCCACCTTTCGATTAAGAGGGAATGAATAAAGGCACAGTAAAAAACTAATTATTTTTTACGATCTGGCTCAAATCATCGTAAAACTTTTGGTTGACACACCATCAATATTAATTTTGATACAAGTTTAATAATTCATTGATTTAATTACTAATAAATTAATTAGTTATATTGGAAAAAACTAGTTAATATTCATAGATTATGTTAGGCCCCACTTGCTCAGGTTCTAGATCCGCCTCTGAGTAAAATAATCCATTCACTATGTATTTAGGAACTAACCCAGTTTTGCATTTAAATTCATTCATTAATCAGTAAACACTTTAAAAAGAAAAACTGATGGATGATAATTTTAGTAGGATATCCAAGAAAAAAACTGAAGCTTAACTAGCAACATTTCACCTTTTTAGCGGTTTTATGCCAATAATGGTAAACTAAACACCCAGGGGATCAAACAGGAATAACCAAAAATGCTTTTAACCCTAAAGGGATGAAACAGAACAATTTTTGACAAGGAGATGAAACAGGAAGAGACGAAACAGGACTAAACCGACGAGTCTGACAACGAGGAAGACAGTCCTGAATCCTTGGAAGAGACATGATCTTTGGTACCTCAAAAAGTCGTATTTTATAAACTAATACTTAAAGAAGCAATAAATGAATATACATATTTTAATTTCTTAATTATAATTCATACTAATTAATCTCGATTTAATTTAAAAATTAACATTAATTAACAAGTATTAAGACAAATAACTTCGTATTCAATAAATAAATAATTTTTATAACGTCATATTGTGTTATAGCTTTATTTTTCCTTTACTATGCCCATATTGCCCATACAACGTTATGCTCTATTTTTCCGAAATTTCGGTTTTCCCAAATTGTTTGTTTTTTAAGATAAAGTAAGAACTATGGGGCCTGGAGACTTCATTCAGGGCTTAAATTAAAGTTAAATAACTGTACTACAACTTATTTGCCCTTATTTACCTTTTACAACGAGTACAATAGCCTTTTTTTGCTATAAAAGCGACTTAGACTCAAAATTTTAAATTTTGGGAAAAAATTGCACATTTTTGAGGAGATGTAACTCGGAATCTATGGGACGTATAAACTTGGGGATGGTCTTAAATTATTGCAAATTTTATGTACTTTTTAAGATACATTTGAAACTTTTTCGTGCGGATGCATTTTGTATGAGTTATAAGCCAAAAACTGAAAAAAGTCGGAAAATTTTGAGGTTTTTTGAGGATTGCGAAGTTAGCACAGGGCTTTCAGGGTTGCAAAATTGGTTACTAACTACTGGGATGGGTCCTAACAACATAAGAAAAAAATTGGAACTACCTTATTTTTTGCAATTTTCGATGTCGTTATTGACTGGCCTACAGTACTAGACTGGGAAATTTTTGATATTACATCGTGGTGCCATCTATTGAGGAAGACGAAAAGCTCGCGGCAAGTATGCTTATCTGTAACAGACTTACGCATGACTAAGTCCCCTTACCTCTTAGTTGTGTGTTTTCAAACTAATTTTTTTTTTGAAAAAACGTGAAATCCCAATCCTTCTTCAAACTATTATTAAGTTAAGTGATATTTGGACCAACATTTTTTTCTTTATTGGCATTTAAGTTAAGGTGGTTTTTTATCAGAACCACTTTCTAATTTTCAACTATCCAAAAAGACCCTTTAAACCCCAAACCCCATTAATTTTTTTTCACTGTTTGAAAGGAAATTTCCTCTTCTTTCTATTAATGCATAGTTTATAAGAAAGTATTCATAGAGATTTGTGCTTCATGCGCTTTTGTAAGACTCCATGAAAAACACTTTTTTCGTGTTTAGACGACTTTTTAACCACTAAAAATTTATTCAATTTTAAATTTTACTCCGCCATTTTATTTTGTAGACTATTGGCTAAAAGTAAATGAAATTTGAAGCTTTTACCTAAATAAATAAAAATTTGGTTCCGTTAAACGCAAAATAATACGAGCCCGAATCGCCCGCTCAAAATCAAGAAGGGCTTAACTTTGAACGGCCGAAACTCCGAAAGTAATTGATAGAATTGGATAAAATTTTATATTTCATCTTATCTTTATGCATACATTGAACATACAAAATTTCATAAAAATCTGTGGTAGGTGGGGGTGTACCACCCTGGATGATTTGGCGTGGAATGACCCTATAGGAACTACTATAACTAAAGACATGGGCGGATTTCGGGGGGGTTATAGGGACAATTTCCCCCAACATTTTCAGAAAATTTCGATTTATTGTAGAAATACCTTTTATTCACCGCTTCAAAATTTATTAAAATTTATGAATAGTTTGATCGACATTTTATATCAAATTTGCGTTTTTATTTAAGTTATGGTGAGTAAAGTGAAATATCTCATCAATAGTGTTCATTCTCATTTAGTGTGTGTGATTTCTTTTTTATCTTACAATGTGTATTAACACTAGAAGCTCCGGCTAGTGCCTCATACCTAGAACCCTCAAATACAGTCATTTTGACCGCTAGGCTTTTTTCACCGAAAATAACCTTTAAAGCCAGAAATTTGCATGTGATGGTTATAGACATCGTAAAGAACATTGATTACATGATATTTAAACACATTTTTTGATTTTTAAATACCAATTTTGTGGAAAATTACGGAAAATCCACTATTTTACACCATTTTAACATACCTATAAAAGCCTTAGTAAAGTCAAAGAACGTTTACTACACACATACTTTTAATAATTTTTGCATGTATCAGAAGGTTGGTACTGTCCATACTTTGCATTTCGACCCTATGGGGACGACTTTATTACGTCACTAACTCATGTTATATAAGAAAAAGTAATAGACTTTATATCCCATATTTCTTTTTCAATTCGAATGTAAATTGATTTTTACCATTTATTTTACTAATTTTAATTTCATGTCCAACCTAAATACACAGTATAACTATGCTTAGGTACAAAAAATTCTCACCTGATGCATTGTCCAAATCCAGCATTTGCTGTGCGTATCCCAGTCGTTTTATTTTCGGCATAATCGCGTATAAAATACTTATTTTGAGTCGAACCGTTTTCTGAGCACACTCATATGCTCTTCTAAAAACATTTCTAATAACACTGTTTCAAGTTTCAAATGCGTTTCAATGGAAATCAACCATCTGCTTATTATAAAATGATGTATCATGAAAGATATTTGACACGTATCTTTATTTTCACTCATAAAAAGCTTTTGAAACATAATAAATCGATTAGGCCTTGATAATTTCATCTTCAAATGAAGGAAATAATAAATCTTTCGTTCACAAAATGATAAACCTGGCGTGGGAATTATAAAAAGCTCTCCTAAGGGATGTGCAACAAAATAATGATGTATTTTATGATTTTCTGGAGTCAAAACCATACATTTTTTTCAATTTTGTGATGGAACCCTCTTAGGTACCACGTAGAACCGAAAGATAACAAAATTTAAGCAATAGAGTTGAAATAAGAACGTTAAATACTCAGCGGTCAAAATGACTGTTTTTGAGGGTTCTAGGTAGTTCTTTAATTATCTCCGGAACCCGTTTTGCAAACTAAACCAAATTTGGACAACAATAATAGCAGCAAAAGTTAGGAAAAGTCACAAAAGTAGAAGTGCGTAACCCAAATATTTTAGTAGAGAACGCGTTTTAAAAATGCAAAACGGTCAAAATGACCGCCCCGGAGCTTCTAGTGTTAAAGTGCCAAAATAAATCTTAATCAACCTTATTATGCTTTTATTATGCCTATTTTATATGCTAAAGTAAAACATATCCCTTTGGCCTTTCGAAACATTCTTTAAAATACTTATTTTGCGATTCATTCTATTCTTACCTTGTCGTATTGATTTTGATGCAAGTATATTTCTCACTCATGGATACAGTTACAATAAAATATTTTATATTGAAATTTACTGTACTTTATCAAGTAAGACGCACCTACTTCCATTTACGTTTTGCTTGCTTTAAATATAAATAAAAAGGGGGTGACCCACTCCCCAAGAGATGGGGTAAGTGGGTCACCCATCTCATTATTGATAAAAAGACCAGTTAAGAAAAATGCTTTATTTTAGAAACTACGGATAAATTTTTGTTTATCGATAGACTCTTTACCGAAGTTAGTCAACAAGTACAAAATAAACCCTTTCAAGGTTTTTCTATAAAGCTCCAAAAATGTACTAGGCCGAAAAGGGGTCCCACTGACCCCAAGTGACCCTACTAAAAACTAATTAATTTAATTTAATAAAAAATTAGTTTATTTACCTTATTGAAATGATCCAATTTATCCCACTACAATCCAGTCAGCTTGTTTTGTTTTTATTTGAGATTCAGAAATAGTTTTCTTAAAATCGTTTATATTATATATTCTTTAATGTTACATGGAGCCCCCCTGGCACCGCAGGGGCAACAATCTACTTTCTGGATTGTTACATAGTAGATTACCGT
This sequence comes from Tetragnatha versicolor, assembly GCA_024610705.1. Lineage (NCBI taxonomy): Eukaryota > Metazoa > Arthropoda > Arachnida > Araneae > Tetragnathidae > Tetragnatha > Tetragnatha versicolor. The sequence goes on from JANDEH010000013.1 coordinate 7,523,475, forward strand.
TACCAGTTAAGAAGAAAAAAACACACACGAACCACCACATATAACGTAAACGAAGAGAAAAAAATACACAGAAAATGTATACAGCACATTTTTACAAACAATTATTTACATAGCATCTCAAATGGTGGAGAAATGAGATATTCTCTTGGAATGACTGTTATCAATGTTGCTTTGGGTCTATATTTATGTTGAGGCAAGGTAGGATCATAATAAAGGATTTCAGTAATAGTAGGATATTTGTGAGCGGGTAGTTTGGAATAAAAACGAATAGCTAAATGATTAATGAATTCTTTGAGTGTGGGTAAATCAAGTGCATGTCTGATATCTTAATTACTGTAAAACCATCTTGCATTGGAAATTCTTGCCATCTTGCGCTCTAGGTGACCCTTCCCTGTATAGAGACAGTGCTCGCGCAAACGGGGTATAACCATGTTAACAATGTGTTTTTCAGACAGAAAATAAGAAAAACATTTACCCCTTCTTGATATTAAGACAAGCAACTGTCAAAATCCCCACCGCTTTTAACTCAAAAAGTAGTGATCATTCACACACGCACAGTAGGGTGTCCCTTAAAAATCGAAAGTCGGGGAAACTTTTGAGACACCCCCTAATTTTTTTCCTTTTGGTATCCTAAGAAAGTGTGCAAAATCTTAAATCGATCATAAAATATTAACACGTGCCTCAGACGGCCTAAAGTTGTAAAATTTTGACATTTTACTCATTTTTTCGAAAATTTTAAAAAATTCCTTAAAATATTATTTTGTCGAATAATAGGGCTTTAACACATCTAAATATTCATATTTGACCGTTTTTCATTCCTAGCTAGGCGAAAATACCCAGTTTTTAGCCTGGTCATCAATCAGAAAATCATCAAATTTGCCCATTTTATACTGATAATAGAGGATACAAAAGTCAGTGGGGAATGACTTATAACCACGTAATTCCATAGCAAGGTACCATTTGTAGACGATATTGATGTGTAGATAAATTATCTGGAGCATTAATTAATTTCTAACATTTTAATTACAGGCGCCATATTGGATTGCATTACCCCTAAAAAAATTCTGCGATAAACGGTATGGGTATGTTTGGTATTGGGCAATGCGTATTTGAGGTTACTAATCTCAATTAATACTAATAAAATCCTTATATCACATTTTAAACTCTTTACTCAATTCGAATGACCAGTATATTTATTATTCTTATTACATAACTATAGACGATAAAATTCTAAATGCATAATAGGGAAAAGAGATATTCTAGAAAAATATTGAAACACTAGACGTTCGTTAGTACATACAGAAGTAAGTTCTGTAACTTAGTTGAAAAATTGAAGTTGATACAAAATTAACCCGCTCTTCAAGATGAGTGAGCCCACTGCACTCAGAATATAAGTCTTGAACTATGTTTAAAGACTGTTCTAGTATTTTATCATAATTTGAATGCATAAAGAGCATAAAATATTCCTGCAGCATAAAAACCTATTATATACTGATATTGTGTTTGAGAATAAGTTAAATATTAACAATGGCTGCTGAAACCAGTCCTTTTTTAAAGTCAGGTTTTAAGTCAGAGCTACACCTCACTCTGTAAAATTTATACAGCTTAGACTCATTCATAATACACTAAGGGTTTAAAATCATTTAATTTTATAAAGAAACTTCTCAAAAAATCAATTCGAAACCTAATTTCTCTTCAATAACGATCAGTGATAAAAATCGTACAGTGCGAAAAAATTTTAAGACTAGTTAAAGAGTTACAGAAACTGTAAGGGGTGTCTCAAAAGTTTACCCGACTTTCGATTTTTAAGGGACACCCCAACGCACAGTTACAAAATATAATTAATTTGAATAATAAAAACAGGGTCTAAAATTAAAAATCATGGTAACCAGAGAGAGAAACTAAGATTCCATTCGCCACTTGATATTAACACCTACACCTTAATTTAACGACGATACTTACAAGTACCGCCAACTTTAAAATTACATAGAATAACCATCCTTGCGAATATATTGACTATAATTTGCAGGAACACTCTTTCAGTTATCCTCTTCCAGGATAAAAAGCAGCGAAGGTACTATGATGAGTATTTTAGCGGGAAATGCGAATAGATTTAACTGAAGTTGTAAGTTTAGCTGCCATTTCGATCGGATTCACATGATTGCCATTTTTGTTCCCGCAAAAAAGTAGTTTAAGTCAAAAGTTAAGTGTATTATTTTTTAAGACTTATTACTGTGATAAAAAAAGCTATGTTTTTCTTGTATTGTGAGAATATTTTAGCACTCCGTGTACTGACAGTACCCAAAAGTATCATTTTAGGTAATTGGATCTAGCTGATTCAATTTTCCAAAGATGATTATTTTATTTATGTATATCCCTTAATTTTCAATTTAGTGACTCAAAAAAAGTATTTGCACGAAAAAATTTTCAGCGTATCATAATGCGGTAAACAAAGGGTTTATGCATAATCTATTTTTATATCGTCTATCTTTTTTTGAACTTTACTATTTGATGTTTGAAAATTTTAAAACTATGGAGTCTTTTATAAAATTTTATTCTTACTGCAAATTTAAAAAATCAGCTATCTCATAACTTGTCCAGACAAAATGTTACTTAAAACAATAGAAGGTTTATTGAAAATATTTGATCATGAAAAAACTTTATAGATATAACCTTTTTCAATATAGATAAGAACTAAATTATTTGTGCTATAATTTATTTTTAGTTTTTTCTTACGCTTTTAAGGAATATTTTCATAAACTCGAGCATTTTTCCAAGAAATTAATAACTGTGTGACTTGAACAAAAAAATCTAAGCTTCCTTAAAAAATTACCGTAAAAATATTTCAGTCCGCTATAATTACTTTAAAAGAGATGAGATTTTAAAATATCTCGCGAAGCTTTACCAAAGTGGCCTTTTATACCCGCCTGAGAGGTTAAAAAAATATTTTCCTTTCTTGAAATCATAATACTTCATCGCATTAATTGCCTTTAAAGCGGAATGTGGCCTCCTCATAATTGAAAATGCATTTAGGTGGAATTTTTCATTGTGGGGAGATATTAAAGTCTGTTAATTACATAAGAAACGGCCCTTTATGAGAAGTCTTGGGGAGGATTATTGTAATTTTTGTGAAATTACTCATAATTGCGTAAGAAAAAAGAACTAAAATTTATCTTAAATATGTTGGTATAAAGAAATATATTTTGAACTTTTTTGTGGACTGTATAGGAATGTCCATCAATGAAAAATTCATTTAGGCTAACGTAGCTCTTAAGTCTGGTACAAATGTTTTACTTACGGAGTCTATATTGTTTGAAAATAGAAAGCCATGATATATTTAAAAGAACAGAAGGGGGTGTCCTCTGTTTTATATCTCTGAAATCTTATTTGAAGGTAATTAAATGAATAATAAATGTTATGATGCAAATTATTAGGGTAACAACGAGGAACAGAGTCCGTTTGGTTATGCGTTTCTTTCAACTGCAGATCACTTTCAATTATCTCCACACACAAATATCTAAGCCTAAGCTTTGATTTGACCCCAGGGCGCTGGCTTCGTAGTTATTATAACATTATAATCTGTTTATTACGAATAGGCCACTGAGACGTAATGTAATTAGAAGTAGTTACTATTGTAATTCTTATTGAAACATTTGTTTTGTGTAATTAACAGGCAGTCTACAATATGTAGGTAAAATACTAGAAATAATCGGTTCACGACCGAGTTTGCTTGAACACTACTGTTTCAGCGGCCAGTTCGCTAGGTCAAAAGTTCGAGCTGTAGTCCTACAAGGCGGCCTGTTTTTAAACGACATGCTGAGAATGCTATCAAGGGGGAGGGGATAAGGGTCGATGGTCATTGGCAGAGCTGTTAGTTGCAGAACGTGTGACTGTATGTCACGGTCAGCAGAGCGCGTTAGCTTGATGCTAACACCCTCTTGATTTCCCCAAGTAACCTTGGTACTCATTTTATCGACCCCGGAGGGATGAAAGGCTGAGTCTGCCTTGCCCGGAGCCCAAGATTTCCACCCCGGACCTGTGGCGTGAGTACGCGAGGCCCTACCTCAACGCCACTGGGCCATAACAGTTTGTGACAGGTTTATGAGTACGCTGTCTTGAGCGCACCCTAGTGGGCATTACAGTGAATACTCTGAATACTCACAATGGAATCACCATTGTTGTTACTAGACAACCGTATTGTTCATTATGCTCAATTCATTCCATCAATTGGATCCTCATATTTCTTATACTTAATGTTTCTTAACGTTTTACTGGTGAATGTTTTCGCTGTAGTAATATCCACCATCAATTTAAAAAATATGATTTCCTCAACTTTTAAAAACACCGCACTTTTCAAAGGATCTCATTTATTCAGGTATTGAGATCCCTCTACTCTTAATTGTTTCCCAAAACCGTCCTCCACGAATCGTTCGTCAGCAGGGCCATTCAAAATCCTCGCCAAATTCAGCGTCAATTTGAGCCACCTGCAGTGTGACAAATGAAGGGAGTAATTAGTCCCGACCAGCGAGTGCCTTGGCGACGGATTAGGCGAGGAAAGAGGATTATCGCCGGTCGTGGCGGCTGAGGCCAAAAATTAATGAAAATCCGCCACCTATGCATAATTGGGTCCGTCTGCCGGGAAATCTGGCCTCAGGTCTTGATTAGGGGGGTTTAAGGACTCAGACTGAACTGGTGTCTGATTGCATTTGATTTCCAAAGTTATTTACTATAGACTCTTGTAATTGTTTTAAAAGTCTTATGGATTCTGTAATAGAATAGACTTTGAGAAACCTACTCAAAGAGACCGGGTGTTGGTTTGTTTAGCGAAATTTCTGATGAAGAGCTGAGGATAAAAACAGTTGAAAATGTAATTTATTGAATCGTTTGCCAGGATATTAGGCCGTGTCTTTCGGTTATTACATCCAAACGTTTCATCCTCTGCTTCGGAGGGCAAGCTAAGGGGAAAAATACAGTCAAAAACAAATATAAAAAGACAAAAATCAACAAAGCAAATTATAATTAGCTAATTTTCCGTTAGTCGGGCACAAATGTCGCCAATTGTAAGACAAACGCGAGCCAAGTTGCCTAGCAAAGCGAATGACTAACGGAAAAATTTGGTGAAATTCTACATTTTTGGCGATTTTTTGTTTGCGCCTGGCTAACGGAAAAGTACTTAAAATTATGAGTGACATGAAAAATTAGATTCATACATGATTGTTGAAATGACTTTTGAACTGTTATGTTATTGATATTGTTATTCACCCCGTGAAGTATCCATCATTTTTTTCGTTATAAAATGTGTTTGGAATGCAGATTCGGCGCAAGTTCAGAGTTGCGTATGCTTGGCGAATTTTGGCTGTTTAGCGGCACATTTAGAAGCCAACTAATTCATTTAACATGAGTTAGGGTTACCATATTAGTCATCTTTAACGCTAAAAACTTGGCGCATACGCAAGTCTGAACTTGCGCCGCAGATTCTAATGTAAAAATACGCATTTATTAAACACATCAGTCTTATACAAAAGTTATGCCCACTAATTGAAGGAATGTAAAAAAAACCTTGCAGTACGATGGGTTTGCTGCATAGTGCAGCCACTCTGATCTTAAATTATTTACAACTGGTTTTCACGTTAACAAGGTTAAAACAGAAGTTGCTTAAGAGAAATTCGACTTGTCATTACTACTAGCTTTCTTCTTTTACCAGTCGTAGCTTATAATGGAATGAGATATACTGAAGAGGGAGGAGTATATGGAGAAGAAATCAAAATAAAAGAGAGAGATAGGAGGATGTATGGAAAATAAATAAGAGAGAGAGAAAGTCTGTTTTACAATATAACACCTTTCTCTTTTGCATGCACTTCATTTGACCGCATCAACTCTTTATACTTTTATAAAATTTGTGTGGTATCATAGAGATCAAAATAGTATCAAAAGAGAAGTTATTATTTCTCTTCAGCTTTTTATGCATGTATTGAAATTTAAATTCAATGCTTATGTAGATTTGGAGTGTAGAATTCAATTTGAATTAGAACAGCTAGAGCACTTCTATTTGTACCAAATTGTCCTTAATTCTTTATTATTGCAGAAAAATTATTTCTTGACAACATTTTAATATTCCTTTAGCATTTGTTGTGTCTACCATTACTGAATGTACCTTCAAGATTCTCCCAAAGAATCTTCAATGGATTTTAATGATTTGTGGTGACCACAGCCACCACTTTAAAGTGAAATAAAATCAAAGAAAGTATATAATTTTACAAACTCAAATGTGTGACTTTTGAATTGCATGACTATAAAATTTGCCTATAACTAAGAAAATACTGATTGCCACAGATTAAAGTACAATAATCAACCAAGGTTAAATTGCAATGAGTATAGATCCATCTTTTTATCTTAAACCCCCTTAATCAATCAATTTCACCTAATAAGAAAATTGAAAATCCACATCCAATACTTGCCAGCTTTTCTTTCATCATTCTTTATTTTCAACAATTCCAACAAAGCCTTTCGTAAGCCTAACAGACATCACCCATCAGTCATTCTCTGGCTGACATGGTTGGCCAAATATAACGACATTGGTTCCGAAACTTCTCCCAACGGCTTATACGAACATTTTCTGTCGTTCCATTTCAGTTCTATCCCCACTAGGGGTGTGGTGAGCTTTAGTTCATACGATATGAATGATGGGTTGATGATTCTTGGAGTATCAACGGATGATTAAGGTTGATGAATTGTTTGATCAAGTATATACTGTGAGAAGGTGTGTAATGACTGTAGGTTTCGTTTTTTTGGTGCTATTTTCTGGTTCTGTTTTGTTGAGTAATTCATTTTAAAAATGACACTTGAAGGGGGTTGGGTAATTTTCTCAAGGTAACCAACCAAGGAATAAGCCATTTGAATTCTACAGTCAAACGTGGTGTCGAACCCAACCCCTAGAGCCTCTATAAGTGGAATTGAAAATTGTTTCCTTAAGTACAAAATTTCCAAATAAAAGCCGTGAAACGGACTTTAAAAACCTATGCACCATTTTTCTTAAAAAAAAAGCATACAGGTTGAAAACATTCAACTTATACACATTTTTGTTTAAACTCTTCAGCATAGGAATTGAAATAAATATTAGAGAAATACACAATGGACTACATCCGTCTTGACGTCACATTTTACCCATCATGTGACCTGCTGAGCTTGCAATTGGTTACCACGGATATAGTTTGTAGTGAGAAATGATTTGATAATGAGTTTTTCCTCATCACGTGATTAACATGGGCTTGGCCGATTACAGTCTATTACTATGGGTGTTATTAAGATCTCTTTTGCCACCTCCCATCTTAGAAGAAATACGCTGCGTAAAAAACGTTGGAACAAATCAAATCTTGGGCACATCTCTTTTGTAGAGTAGGCTTGAGGGAACAGATGATACATTGACAAACTGAAAAAATATTTTACTTTGTGTTAAGGAATTAGTTTTCATACGGGATTATATAATATCTGTGTCTCTTTTTGCTTGGTGGTTGTGTTGGATCAAATACTGGAAATTTCTTTTAAGATAGATCGCGTAAGGCACAACCTGGCATAACTGCCTTTTCCCAAATTTACAGGAGACGAAAAAAACTGTTTCGCTCTTAATAAAAAGCATGTGTGCATACACAATACACACGAACCTTTTTTGTGTGATTTTTCTTCTGTGCGATTTTTATATAACGCACAAAAAAATCACAGAAAAAAGACCGCACAAATAACGAAAAATTGCACAAAAAAGGACAGCGCAAAAACAGAATTCATACTGCTATTCTCAGCATTTTGTGCAAGAAATCACTTTCTAAAATTTTTAAGATATCATGCGGTACTAACTTTAATCAGTCGATTTGCTGTTACTTGAAATGAAATGTCTGACTGTTTGAGTGGTGACTTTAAAAAAACGTATCTCCACCAAGTCTTCCACATCCAATCAGCCCGCAACAACCAACACCCCTCATGTTTTCACACTACCATACAACAGCCAGAAGCAATTACTCCAAAACGTTCGAATCCGCCTAATCCACCCTCCTCAAACGATCCGAGATCAAACAACACTCCATTATCCCCCCACAGAAACAAAGTGCGCACAATGGGAAGGGGTCTGGATCGAGGGGATTGTTCCCCTAATTAGAGGGACCCTCCACTTGCCGACGATTTGGGGGGGATAGAGAGGACCAATTAGAGTAGGGCTGCGGTTGAAAGGTTCCAGAACGGATTAATTGGGGTGTGTGTGTCTGTTGGAGACTTTAAAGGGGTCGAGCTGTTTGTGTTTAGTGTCGTTTGCATCATGTAAGGTTTTGAGGAAGTTTTCGTACATAAAATGTCTTGCGACTGTAATGATCATTGGGTGATTCATGTATGAGTTTTTCAATAATTGTAAGTTGTATAAGCCTGTAATCACCCGTCCCTATTTTTATGTTGTTTGGATTTGATTTGAATATAATGTCCGTCTTGTGTGCTTGATCTCAAAGATCCGCCTAATAAACCTTCGTTAAGACAGACACAAACAGTATATTTTTTTGACAAGGAGAGAGAAAATACACCTTTACTCAGTTGCAGCCTGTAGAAATATGCTGAGAGCAACCAAAGAAAGTAGTTCCCAGCCAGGTGTCGGAATTTTGAGTGAAATTTAGAGCTTCAATTTTGAATAATGATTAGTTTTTTAAATCCACGTATATTAAGCATCTTTTCATCATGCATAAAATGTTCAGTATTATTATTTTTTAAAGTGGCATAACGCGTAATAGTACAACTAGCTCTCAAACTCGTCAGCCAATAAGAGCTTCTAGCAACCCAGCAGGCTTTCTGTTTACTCAGATTTTCTTCTGAGAGGCCATGACGTCAGGCTCAACTTAAGTTGCATTCGAGTATAGGGGAATGCCGAAAATTGAACTCGACGACAGGCACAGACTGCAAGCGTAGTTGGCAGCACGTAATCCAACTAAGCCTTCCCGTCCCTTTCATGCTAAGGCTAATGGTTTTCAAATTTTTCTTCTTCAACAACTTTAATGTAAGATTTTCACTAAAAATGAAGTGGTAGTAATCCAAAATACTTAAATAATACGTATAAAACCCCTTTATCTCGAACTTATAAATAAAGTGCTAATTAATCCATATTTGGTGTTACATTATTACCTCGAAAACTCGATATCAGTAATTTATTTTTGGGTCTCTTCAATTTTCAAATATCAAAATAATACTAATAGGCAGGGCTCGATTTGGGCCGGAACGGTCCGGAACGCCGTTCCGGAACCTCTTTTTCGAAAAAAATTAATATACTATTTTAGGGGTCTTCTAACCCGTGGATATCTTTCTATAAACAAAAAAGTCCTAAACTGAATTAAAATCCCTGTTTTTAGGATCAAATTTCAAATTGTTTTGGGCGCGAAGACCCCCTTTATGTACTAAGAACTCAACTAATCACATTTATTTTCCGATTAAGTTCATAAAAGTGAGAATCCTAACCAAAAAATATAAAAAGGAAACATTAAACCTGTAAACATGCATAAAAGGGGCTTAAAGGGAATTTAAAGTCGCCTCCCCCTGTACAAAATCTAACTTTGGGTCTGGTAATGATTTAATTTTTTTAGAGGCTATTTGGGCCCCTCTCGAAAAAATTTTACCGTTCCGGTACCTCTTTTTGTAGAAATCGAGCCCTGCTAATAGGTATACGCATAATGAAGAATTGCAGCGTCTCTTAAAATTTTAAATATTCAATTTTAATTTATTAACAATTATCTACTTTTTTAAGGTAATTATGTACATATTTTACACAGAAAGCTCCTAACAATGTGACGTCACATGTGTCTCTTGGAAATGTGGGAAACACCGTTTTCATCGAAACACTAGACTGTAAAAAAACTAGACCTCAGTCTTTCCAGTCTTTCAAAGCGGGATGATAACAACAAGCGGGAGCAAGGCACATTTAACGTCACAAGCTGTTTCAGCTCAGACATAAAAGAAAGCTATTTTTAATAGAAAATAACTTAAAATATAGGGCTTTGAAAGGTAAATTAAATGTTTTTTGGAGGTTTTAAACCATTCTGAACTTATTAAGATTAAAAAAATTTGTTTGACTGCAGTTATCCATTGTATTTCAATCCACCTCAAAATTAAATCGATGATTTTAAAATTAAAATTTCCTGTTTCTGACAATTACATAACGCTTTCCTTTACAGTCTTTACACTACTCTTCCCTGTGCCCTCCTCCCCCCCGTTTTGGGTTTTATTGTCCCTCCCTTATTTCCATTTAAATCGTGTGTCGGAAATTAAATTCGACACACAGAGGGGCACGTCAGGCGCAGATTGGCCCTGTTGATGGATCAGGGGCCGGCGATTGGCGAATTATTCATTAGCCAATTCTTCTCGCCAACTCGAGAGTGAAGAATGGACCTCTCCTGATTGGCTTTATTGAAAGGAAGAGTTGGCCGGCGTGACTTTTGTTTTACCATTGGATGGTGTCAATGACCACCACTAAATAAGTAAAAAAGTACAGTATAATTGATATTTATATAATCCTCTCTTATATTCAAATACCCACAATTCAACTCATTAAGTTATGTTGGTTTATTATAAGTAACTAGCTGATATGCCCGGCCTTGCACGGGTGGAGGTGGAGAGTTTTTTTCGTTAAAATTTTTAATTCATTTCCTACCTTCCAGGCGCGGATAGCACTCTGGACGGCACCCCCCTTGGGAACCAAAAAAGGTTGTCAAAATGAGTAAAATCCTACTTTTACTGGTCTAATTTCAAAATTTTTCTGGGGGAGGACCCCTATACCTCCCATTAGTACCACCAGGGTGTCTTCAGTGATAATTTTTAAGATATCCCCAAATTTTGGGTCAAAAAGTAAAGGTAATAGTGTTGAAAAGTGACCCTCTTAGACTCAAAACGTTTCTAAAAATGTGAGTTAAAACCTTACTTTTACACGTCAAATTTAAAATTTTTTCTGGGGCGCCTATATTATGATGAGTGAAAGGTGTCGAATCAAGCATGTTAAATTCTGAACAATTTCTGTATTTACCACATGATTCCCATAAAAAACAACAAAATATTAGAAAAATATTCTTCCGAAAATTACTTAAAATGCTCAAATAGAGCCCTTAATTAATCGCATTTTCATGATTTTATTAGATCTTAGGTATAAAATTTAATATCTAAAACAAATTTCTCCAATTTCAGAAAAAATCCCATATTTACACTTAAAAAGGTTTGAATATTAACTTTAGTTTTTGGTCTGTTAACCAACTTTCTTAAAATGTACAATTTATGATCATTATTTGATTTTTCATCCTCGTTTCCATGGAGACTATTTTAACAACAATGCTTTTCCATGAAACTTTTTATTTAAAAATTAAACTATCAAATAAAAATATTTTGTACTATTTATACTTATCAGTTTTAAATTTTGTTGAAATATATTTTTAGCTTACTAGGGAGCTACCGCCCCCTGCTCGCTATCGCTCGCCAACCCCCGTTAACTGCTGACGCTGATACTTAAGGATCTCTTTGCCATCCTCACAAAACACAGCTCACAGCACTTACTCATTTTATAAAACATTCTTAACACAGGGGAACTACTTCTCTGGGGTATTCTTTCAAAAAAGGGGAATATTCATTCAGCGGCGAAATTTTAACAGTTCCTTTATGGCAATAAGAATTGGCGGATCGCCATTTAATTCCAAGAAAATTAGTAACAAAGCAGTGTAAACTTTCTTTTACCATTTCCCCAAGGTAATGTTTTTCTCACACAGATCCATTCAGAAGCACTGAAACATCTCCGGAATAAATTTTACTTTCTTAAAATTTGTAATGATTTTCATTGATTGTCTGTGAAAAATGTAGTAATTATCGTAAACATCACGAAAATTTAGAATTTTGCTTCATGAGAACAAATAAACATCGACTAAAACATTCCCCCGCCATATCTAGTTTTGCGTTTTGGCATTATAAAAAAAGTTACATTTTTCTTCCTTAAATATTATAACTTGCAAAAGGATATAAAAATAATTATTATTGTAATAAATAAATGCAAAAGTTCAAAATTTCTGAAAGCGAGTTTATATTTTATTGTAAATATAGTAATGATTAGGTTGCCACAACGACAAAGATAAATACATAAATATGAATTAATTATTTAAAAATAAAAGATAAATTAATGATACATTAGTTTTAAATATAATTAAAATCGTTTGAACAGCAAAAATATAAATATTGTTAAAAAGAATCCAATATATATTTTTTAAATTAGTGTGATAAATAGAAAGATGATTATTTAATGTATTTGAATGTTAAAACAGTGAAATATATTTTCAATTGTTTTAAAATTCATAGTTTCTTGCTTTGTAACTGCGACCTTATCCGAAATCTAAAAAAATGGAAATATTTTAAAATTAAGAATTTTTTTGAAATATCGAAGGGCTTACTCGGAAATCCGGAAAGAATTCGGACGTTTTGATACCATATATGTGTCATTTGGTTCAGTAATTAAAAAGCCTTTCTCTGGAAACCGTTCACCAAAAACTTTTTTTTAGAATAGAGAGATTATTATAATTTTTAAATAGACTTGTACCTAGTGTTTCTATTAAAAACTTGTTGTATAGCATTAAATTTTCTTTGAAACAATGGAGTAAGCAGATCTCTTCTGGAGGAGAAATAAAGCTATTTCAGCAAAATGACCATAAAAAGGGTCAAGGGGTCATTAAAAGTTTTCGAAACATAGCCTATGTTTTTCCTTTGGTTTTTTTACGTTGGTATACCAAGTTTGGTGCAGATCGGAAGTAAACTGTGGATTTGTATAGAAGACAACCATACATACACACATTCAATTTTATTATATTAGAATATCATCCCCAACAAAAAAACTTTCAGGAAATGGCGGCAATGCCTATCGGGTGATTTTAAATGAATTGCCCCTTTTTTACTCAATCAAGAACTACAAATAATGCCTGTAACGAAATGTAATGTTTGTAACGAAAGTTAGAAATACAGAGCAGGGACCGATTTAGAAATTTTTTTAACAGTAGGCCCAACATTCAGGAAGGGGCCCCCACGTTACGCGGTACCTATGTGTTATCACAACCCCGTGGAAGGAGTTCGGTAATTTGGATTGTATTAATACAAGTAAAAATATAAAATTTTACGTGCATTAAATGTATGTAGTAACATAATCACATGTTTGCATTACATTACATTAGGCTTTTGGTCAACAAGTAATGAAAAAACATTCTAGGAAGTACAAAAAGTTATTTCTGCAATAAATTTTAATTTACTTTTCAAAATTAGGGGGCCCCAAATTGTGAGGGCCCTAGGCCTGGGTCTAGTAGGCCTAATGGTAAATCAGGCCCTGATATAAAGAGAAGTAAAAAAAAGCAGAAGAGGGAAAAATCTGACTTCTAAACTGAACACACCAGATTAAGCTCATTGTGGCTACTGTATCATATGTTAAGTGTTGTGTCATTGCATACTTGTACAATGTTTAAACTTATCATAAAAATTTTAAATTTTTAAAATACTTACCAAAGAATCGTTTTAAATATTTTAATAGATAGTTAGGATTTTAATAAAGAAACACTCCGTTTGTTTGCTGCTATTATCGATTCGCTTATTGTATTGTTGAATGAAAGTCTGTCTTGGCAAAGATGATCACATTAAGCCAAGTTAACTAGTTAAAAAAATATTTTAATCCTAGGGGGTCCGCGAGTTACCTTTTGGAACACTCAAGTTACTTTTGAGAGTTTTCCCCCAAAGAGTTTCGAAAGGAGATAAAACACTAGTTTAAAGGGGAAAATTAAAAAAAATTACTGGAAGAGGACCCTCTAAATGTTGACTTCTATTTACAATTTTTTCCTTGAAAAAATTCTGTAGTTTATAATGAGCTGTTATCTTTGGGTGCAACCAAATATGTTCCAAAATGAGCTAAAACACTGTTTTTGAGCCAAAGTTTCAAAAAAAAATTCTGGAGGAGACCCCTCATTATTAATTTGAGAATTGTAAAATTTTAATACAATGAAGAACATAATACAAATACTGGTTTAAGTAATCTTAATGTAAAATTCAATTTTAGTACTTTTGGAACAACGTTGAGTCAACCCTCACTCTCGAAACAAAAAGTCTGGTTACTGATCTAAGGGTTCAAAATCTTGGGTCGGTCTCGAAGGTAAGAACTAAACCAGGGTTTGAATTCAATGATCACGACGCCTTATCGCCAAAACCTGCTTTAATGAATAAAATTTGAGTAAAATCGTAAAAATCGGGCCTGATTTAAGGCATATCATTCATGATCAGGTTTTGAGTTTAATCAGTTTCGATTAAAAAATAATGATTAATTTTGAGCGTTACGGTTTTACTCAGATAACAACGATGAAAATATTTCTCCCCATATTAAAAAAAAGTAACAGTGGCTACCGCTGATTTAGAAAATTTTATTTTGGGGAGCACTTTGAACACTCACTACGTGAAAACGATTTGAAGGAAATTATAGCATAATAGAAATTATGACCATTATTATGACTATGAAATTAGAACCATTGGTAAACAAATGCATAATAGTCATGTTCGTTCCAAAACATAATTATTTAGATAAATTAGTTCTGGATTTAGTTAAGGTCAAAGTCGAAATTTTTTTTTCTGCTGTGAATTCGCCCCAGCAAAATCTATTTACAGCAGAAACATGATTTTTTGCAGATACACTCTTAGTAATGAAATTACGAAATTTTTGACGATTTTCCAGTTTTTTCGTTATAAAAGAAAAACTAATCACAGTAGAACTATTTCTTTTTACAAAATGATTGGCATTTCGTTTATTTTTTAAAATTCGAATTAGTATTAGAATTATTGAGTGGTCGTTTATTACTAGGGAAAGATCCAATTTTATGAGTCTGTTTTTTTTTATTTTCGACGATTCACTAGATACACACGTGCATGTTATAAATTTAAAAGTTTTTTTCTCCAAGTTAGTTGATGATAATTATTAGACTTGCTGGATATTTTTTGAAAACATTTCGATTAAATAATAAGGAAGTTGCATGTGTCAGATTTTCAAAAACAAACAAGTGTTCCATATGGTTTTTTGTATGTTAAAATGAAATATCTAGTCAGTTTTTCAAAAAAATGTACAGGTAATTAAATATTTTAATTTAAAAGTCGAGAAAAAAACACGTGACTGAAAACGTTTATTGTTTAAACTATAAGATGACGTCAACAATAATGCCATCAACTCCATTGCTTTACAACAATGTTTAGTATAAGATGACGTCACATCCAAACTCTTGGCGTTTTCGCGCGCTTTTAAAAAGGGCATTTTTGTTAATTTTTTTTGCTATCAAAAAATTTCTCGATCGGCCTCAAATTTTGGGTAGTTGCTTATTTTTGCAAGAAGAATCGATTAAAAAAATAAAAAAAAATCATGCAACTTCCTCATTGATCAGTTAAGAAAGGAATATCTCAGTAACAGTTTCATTTCGGTATTTTCGGGGGAATGATCCGAATTAAATTATTGATAAGCTAGAGAGATAAGTAGTTAGGGTATCAAAAGCGCATTAATCTGAAAAGAACAGTGAAACAGTTTCGGGGGTTGGTGAGCGATAGCGAGCAGGGGGCAGAACCCCCTAGTCGATCAAAAAATGAAATTCAAACAGCGATAAAACACATCGTTCAAATCTCGCCAAACTAGTTTTTTGAGGTTCTCTTCGGTAATTTTCAGAATAATCAAGGTATCTCTCCATTAGCGATCTTTCATGATTTTATATTCAGTTTAGATGTAATGATTACGACGCTAGTTTTTCTTTTCTGATCGCCCAATGGTGATTTACGTGTGATGAAAAATGCTGTCTGATTTTTTAAGGAGTCAAAAATTTGGATCAAAATTTGAGTTCTTCGTCCTCGTAATTAAAAATTTCCAACCCTGAATAGGACCGCTCTAGAGCAGTGGTTCCCAACAGGTGGTCCGCGGACCACTGGTGGTCCGTGAGGCCATCGGAGGTGGTCCGTGAGAGGATTTATAAACATATCCAAAAATGTGTTGTAAAATGTTTTCGTCATCACATATCCCATGAAGTAGTAAAAAACCATAAATGAAAACCCTAAAAAATCATATTCGTCTCATAAATAAAAATTCTTAGGTTCTCTTTCTCTCCTATGATTCATTTGTTCATTTCACTCAGGTTATTCAACTGTTGTTTATTTCAAAGTAGAAACGAAAGGGGATTATTCTGCGGACAAAATTAATTAAAACTCAGAGGCTCCAGGGTGGGGCAAATAAAGAATCGAATGGTCTGACTTTTACATGGTTTGATACGAAGCGAAGGGTGTAAGTGTTGAAAGATACTACGAATTGCATGCTAATAGGGAGAGGAAGTTTCTGATATAAGCGAAATGGGTTTATTTGAAGATCTAAGAAAATTTATTGTCAAAAATGCTAGTCTTTGAACATATAAATAATTTTCTTTTTAAATTGCTCCTTTGAAATAACTATTTATTGACTTTCGATCTTTCGACGCGGTCTCTTTCCGAAAAACATCAGTTAGCCTCGCCTGTATAATTTCTGCTGCTACAATTCTCAGTCAGTGCATGGTGTAGTTTACTGTTTTGTGATAAAGAAAAAGAATTCCTGGTCATCTTTTTTTTTTCTTTCTTTTTCTCTGTCTCTCTTTTTTTTTTCATTTGTCCTGTAGAATACTGTTGTAGGGTATGAAAAAAGAAAAACATGACCCTTTGATACTGATGTGATGTTAAACCTGGGGTAACTTGGGTGTAGGTATGATCAAGATCATGAACCTTTTTCACCTTTCCAGGGCTAATAGATCACCCACATGAGATCAACGAGTGGACATTTCCACTCACCTGAACAATAGACAATATGCACTATGTCACGAAACATCCCAAAACTTACCCAATTTACTAATTCGATCATGAAAAACCCAAAAATCAACTTAAAAAATCACAAAAAGTTTTAATTTAAGCGCAAAAAGTGTTTAAAAAAAGCCCTTAAGTCACCTGACTCAAAACGGGGCGTAACCTTGTGTGACGTCATACTTCAAGATATTTGTTTCAGGCAATACTGTTTTGAGCACATGGAGCATAAAAACTTACTTTTTTGAATTCTCCCGTTATGCATCTGTTTAAGACTGGATAACACTGTTCTTGAAACTCAAAAATGTTCTTTTTAGAATTAAAATTTTATTCCTTTTGTACAGATTTCTTGTATTTTCATTCAGTTTCTTAGCATTTGGACTAACTTTGGAAATTTTGTAAATAAATAATGAATGTCTTGTAGGTTTTTTCTCACAATATTAAGTTTAATTATAGTCAGTATAAAATATTTAAAATATCACTAGTAAATAAAATAAAAATGTAAAACACATTTAAAAACCAAAAAATCTTTGAATTTTTGAACTGTTGCAACAGTAAATAATTTATTTGACTTCATTAAATTCTTTCGTTTATTAATTTAAACTGATGATAATCAAGCATTCCATTTATAGCAATGTCAATGTACTAGTATCACAAAAATTCTAGTTTTCTTTTGCTATGAATTATTACATTTTATGCAGCTACCATCACGTTTTTGTTTGTTTCTTTGTGTCTCTAAGCATAAAGTTACACTATTTATGACGAATTCTTTCATTTTTTGGTACTGAGAAAAACAATTCATCCGGTGTTCTAACACTTGTATTTTTGCACATAGGTACTAAACATCCTTTATAGTACTTTTTTACTTGTTTAGGGCCGTCCATAGCTGCCGAAATAAGAAACTACAGGCTACCGAAAAACCCCAACATAAATGCAAACACCATTGCTTTTCAATGGATGCCTTTCGCGCGTAATTTGAACTTGAAGTATGACGTCACAAGTCAGAATCGTCAAGCACTGAAGTTTTTGTTGATAGTGACGTCAGAGCAACTTTAAATGCGTTTTAAATCGAATTTATTTGATAGAATTGCAGTTTAATTAGCATTTTTCAACGTAATTTTTCATGCTCTTTCTTTTTAAAATAAATTTGAAAATCATGCATATTGTCTATTATTGTCATTTGTAAAGTATCCTCGTCTTTAATGTCTCTTATAAAAGGTTTATTTTTAATATAATTGGATTTAAAATTATGTCATGATAATTTTTCTTTAAAGTTCAATAGATAATTTAATTTACAGTTCCATTAATATGCGTATCTAAGACGGATTTTTTTCTGAATAGTAAATTAAACAAACTTGACACCCTCAACGAAGAATGAGTGCATTGAAAAAAGAGTAAATTTTTTAAGATAAAGTTGGGAACAGGGATGGCCCGTCTAGGTTTAATATCAAATGAAGTGGTCCGCGGACATAAGTTGGGAACTAGTGCTCTAGAGAGAGAGACTAAAACACTTCATTTCTATCTATGCTCTCTTGTATTAATTAAAAGAGCTTTAACTATTCTTTGTTTGGTTGAATCTTATAAGTAGACTATTGGGTGCCTTTTATATAAAAATGAAATTCTTAAATTTTGAGTGGTGACAACGTCACCAAGAATCCAAGGCTTTTACCACTCAGTTCCTTTTACTCTCCCTAGATGGCAGTCCCCTTCCAACCTCAACTGCTTCAAATTCATCCGACCACTCCTCCTACCTATTCATCCATCTCCGCACGGCAGTTGACAACTTAATTTGAGCCCGAGAGTCGATTACAGGCTCTTAAGCCATACAAACGGGAGGTAAGGGCTTATTTAAAAATAGGAGAGTCCCGGGTTGAGCCCAATTACGTCCCATCAAGGGCCCTTGAGGGCCGACTTCCTAAAAAGGTAATTAATTTATAGAGGAAAACGGATGAATAAAAAGATTTTTTGGGAGGTTTGTGGGTAATTTTTTTTCCGGTTGTGTAATTTACATAGCTTTGTTATTTATTCTAGAAAGTAATCTGGGAATAAGATTTACCGAAGGCGCTGTTTTAAATTTTTGAAATAAGGGAGTATAATTGTTTGATTATTAGGTTAATTTAAAGTATAGTTCCGACCGCTAAGAGATAAATAAACTTTGACAGAAAATACTTTGAAAAGAAGTTCAAAGTTAAATGATAGTAACACAGATTTGGCGAAAAAATTTTCCTCAGCTTTTATGAATTCTCATCAAAATTGAGGGAAATAACCCGCTTAAAGAAAATTAACTGTACTCCCTATAACGCAATATTTCTAATTTCCAGTGTTCACTACATATAGTACGAGGGTTGTTTTTTAATTAACTTCCGTTTTTCTCTTGAAAAAAAAGTAGTAGGAATTTCGAAACAATTTATTTTGGTGCTGGTAGTTAGATACATCCTTCAGGTTCAATTTGCCACCTTACTGAATAAAATCGGACATTTTTTCTATTTTTTATCGATTTTACAAGCGCGCTCCTCGAACTATTTTCCCGCCAACCCATAGAGAATTCGGCTTTTTTTTCTCCCTTCGCTCCGTCAGCGATCACCTGCCCACCAATTGTTTAATGTTAATGCCTGCTCGCAGACGGAACGAAGGGAGAAAAAAAGGCCGAATTATCTATGGGTTGGCGGGAAAATAGTTCGAGGAGCGCGCTTGTAAAATCGATAAAAAATAGAAAAAATGTCCGATTTTATTCAGTAAGGTGGCAAATTGAACCTGAAGGATGTATCTAACTACCAGCACTAAAATTGTTTCGAAATTCCTACTACTTTTTTTTCAAGAGAAAAACGGAAGTTAATTAAAAAAACAACCCTCGTATATGTTTAATTTACTATCTCTCTATATTGAAAAAAAGTGTCACCGCTGCCGCCGCTGTTTCAGAAAATTTAATTTTTCAACTCTTTGAACACTCATATCGCAAAAACTACTTGATAGAAATTTATGAAACTTGAAACGTTTGTAGAAGAATATTTGGGGCACATTCTCGAACAAAAAGCTAACTGATGTGATAATTAATACTGGGGTATTTTAAAGGTCAAAGTTGAAGTTTTTCTTTTTTTGCCGCGTAATCCAGTTCAGCAAAATCTATTAGCAGCAGAACTATGATTTTTTGAAGCCTAATACTCTGAAGTATGAAAATGTGCACTACGTCACCCTTTTTCGAATTTCGAATTTGGTTTAGAGTAATTAATTTTTTAATTTTCGAAATTTGTGACACTTTTTCGTTTTTTTCTATCTAAAAAGAAAATTAACCACGGTATCAATATGATTTTTTAAAGACACTTATTTTTAAAAAGATACTGGCGTTTAGTTCTTTAAAAAATTCTAATTAGTTTTGGAATTATTAAGCATCAAAGTTTAATTTTTTTTCATAGTTTTAGTAGGTCTTTATCAGATGTGTTAATTATTTATTGAATGTTTTAAACTTTATATTTGCCTGTTCACTAGATTGTCGCGAGCCAAGGTATATAAAGTAACAAGGTATGCTCATAAGTGACGTCACCCAGGATATAAAATAACGGACCAATCAATGACGAGCATATCAGCCAATACAACGCCATTGCAATGCAACAGATCGTAGATACATCAGGATTAATTGGGTCGATGTTATTGAAATTCATTATTTTGTTTTAAATCTTATGAATACAATCACCCACTTATTTAAAAAAATTAGTATAAAAATATTAAAAAAGATAATTAAAGTGACAGACGATTTTAAGAATTCTATTTCTGAATCTCAAATAAAAATAAACAAGCTGACTGGACTGTAAAAGGATCATTAAAGGTAAATGCACTAAAATTTTGAATAAATCCATTATTAAATTAAATTAATTAGTTCTTAGATTTTAGCTCATTGTTTTCCATATTTTCAAGTACTTGATTTATTTAGAGACTGAATATTTTTTGTTTTAAAAATCTAAACTGCTTCGATACAATGGATATTCAAGTTTGACATAGCAGAACAGCGATATTAATTTTATCATAACAAGAATATTCTGAAAAGTTTTCATGATTGAATATTTCCTTAATATTTTGTTTTCTTCGTATCAGCAGCTGTTTTAATTTCATTTATACAAGTTAGTAATTAAAATCAATAAGCAGAGAGATTGAAGCACATCGTTGTAGAGCTCAAGGTTCATATTTTTGATCGGCTATTATTGAGTTAAAATTATTGTTCTAATTCAAAACACTTGATAACCTATAAACATGTTCGTAATTGTGTCCAGTGTTAACTGTTATAAAAGTTTCTTTGGTCCTTATTTTAATAAAAATCACCAAAAATAAGCATTTTCCCATGCTGTGAATAGGAAATATATCCTGGGTGACGTCATTTTCAAAAGCCACGCCTTTTTCGCCGGAAGAGCATACCTTGTTAGTTTATATACCTTGGTCGCGAGCATGGATATTTAAATTTAAAATTTTGTATATTAACGTTTTTTCTCTCAAGTTTGCTGCTACCGATAGTAGTAGAGACTTGGTTAATAATCTTTTAAATTCCAATATTTTTTAACTACAGTAGAAAAAAATAATTTAGCTCTTTTGAGTATTATTTGTTCCGATGAAAGGAAGAGGATTTTCGGGAAGTTGGTTTTACTCTGCTAAAGATTAAGTAGAGAAATTAGTGATAAGAATTGGAGGAATTAATAAGAGAAAAAATATAATTAGGTTTTCGAAAAGCGTTTTTATGAGGACGAGGATTGTCATCATAGCTGTTTAAATGTAACTAGCGAGCTTTGTTCGCTCAGATCGCGAAGCGATCTGTAAAGAGCTGCGTATGAGTTACGGGGGTTGGTGAGAGATAGCAAGCAGGGGGGGTAGCCCCCTATCTATTAAATTATTGAAAAGCTAAAAAGGAATATTTCAGTAGCAGTTTTATTGATATTTTCGTGGTAATGATCCGAATAAACTTATTGATGTTAGAGATTAAAAGTTTCGATATTAAAGTATCATTAACAATTGTGCTGGATAGTTGAGATGAAACAAGCGAGCTTTGCTCGCTAAGATCGCGAGGATCCGGGGGTTGGTGAGCGGTAGCGAGCAGGGGGCAGAGCTCCCTAGTTAAACTAAAAAAAGTTTTTAAATTAAGTAATAAACGATGAAACATGTCCAAATAAATTAATTTGATTCGATTTAGAACTGCTGCATAATTAATGCTAATTAAATAAAGTTTATTAGAAATTGAAAACTGGACAAGTTTTTTTACTTACAACGTTTGAAGTAGGCAATTTTGATCCTTCTTCACAAGCTTTTTCCTATTGGCCCTGACAATAATAAGTAAAGAGATCCGAACTCTGCTGATGAGTTATCTGTTCTTCAATTAAGGGTACAGTTAAGAAAGTTTGAAAGGTAATTATAAGATTAAAACGATCGTGACTAATCTCAGCTGATGTAATTAAGGAATCTTTAAACTCTGGATCGTAAAAGAAACAAGAGAAGAGCTCTAATTTTGTTTCAAATGAAACTGAAGTAAAACTAGTTTCCTTAACTTAGCTTTTCTTTTAGCTATAGAGTATTATTTAGACTGAAAGATACGAAATAGTGAAATAGGAGCTGGAAAATGCAACTTCATGTGTGTATTCCTAAAGCAATAGGAAGGGAATATCTTTTAGAGAGTTGATTTAAACATCGTGGAAACAATACTCTCATCTAGGTATTGCTCTATCTCTTTTAGTTCTTTAATTAATTTTTTTGAACTTTTTTTATTTCGCCAATAGGGGTGTTGTTTCCAACCAATAGGGGCCAATAGTATCTCAATGGATTCTCCTTGGTACTTACCTAGGGGTTACCTGTGGGTTATTTTAAAAATTAAATACGGTCACCGTAAATTATTTCGGTGGCATCTATTAACATAAATACGAAAAACAATTTTCATTTTTCTAGATTTTATTAATTCCCAAAATATCTACGGACTTTCTTTTCAGTTTGTATTTGACTAGCAAAATTTCAGAGGTTAAATCGCAACTTTTCCCTTTCAACCCACACTTGGCAATTCAGAGGTACAACTTGAAACACTTCACTTAGATTAGAAGTTAGATGATTTGTGTGATAACGTGTAACAAAACGTCGTCAATAGCACTCAACATACTGGTCTACTTCCCACGTCAAGGTAACGTGGCTATATGGTCTCATCATAACTGTAACACATTGCACCCTCTTTATAAGAATGTCTGGACGAATTAAAAAAATGAGTAGATGATGCTTTATTTTTGCGCACCTTCACATTTTCAGAAATGAGTACATGCATGTTTTCAAATTTGAGTAAAGTTGGATCGGAACCTCTGTTTGAGTGCGTGACATACTCAGATTTGAGTAATTTTTACTCATTTTTGAGACTGTCGTTTTAAGAGTGAATCGGGTAACTCTTATAACATATCCCTAGAGAATGATTCTACTAAGTTTCATAGTCACCAAAAAGTGAAAGTTTCGCTAAAATTTGGGTTGTTCCGCTTTGAATATAGTATACCTCAAACCTCAACTTCTCTAAATAACTCCCCCAATCGGACATACTACTTCCTCAGCATCTTATCTCCGTAATCCAGTCAGTATCTACGTATGGGCGGCGGTGGAGAGACGACGTGCGGTGAATATTGCTCCGGCTGGAAATTAGTGTTGAAGCGGTGTTGTGCAATTAAATTGGAGCGAAGCCGAATTACCTGAATCGCGGCGTTCATCTTGGTGAAGAGATCCTTTGACAGCTAACGCCGGTGAGATACGGTCTACGCTGTTATTTAGTGTGTATAGTATAGAAATGCTGCTAAAGGAATGAAATCTTTTAATTGAAGGACGGCATATCCTCGTTATCAATAAAACTGTATAGCTCGAAAACGATTTCCCCCTAGAAATTAAGCGGTTATACTGTTAATTTCAATCCCTATGTCGAATATTTTTCAACCTAAACCTTGATACGTTGATTTTTTTCGAAGCTTACACGGGACTACGAGCAATGGGATAAATCAGGGCATTATTAATATTGCTACGCATTTCGAACAATTAGATAAATATACTTATTGATAAATTATAATTATATTCATATACACATTGTCCTCCTCACTTTGGGTATTATTAATACGGCACGGTTTACCACTTTACCCGTAATATATGCGTAATACACTCAAACTCACTAACGGCCGTATTCACCGGTAACCTAAAAAAATAAATAATTGAAAATAAATAATTGGTTGAAAAATAATTCAATATTTTCCTTCCACCAATCAGAGGCTGTAACCATGGTTTCCTGACCTGACCGCCGGTCAGGTTACCGGTGAATACGGCCGTAAGAAAACTTTTGTTTTATTCCTCACATAACTGACCATTCTCTCTTGTTATTACAAATAGGTTATTCTCTGGTTGTTTTTAAAGGTTTTGTTTTTCACGTTGGCAAACAATTTCCAGGCCATATTATAATTTCTTTTTCATCTTTCACGCTATAAAGAGCCATTCTGCTACCTTGTTAACACCATGTGGTGTTTAATATGTTTTCTTAATTGCTTATAGTTTTATGAGTTTAGTGAGTTTTTGTAACTCTTGCCCCCTCTTTTTTATATATAACATATTCATATAAAATACTAACTGAACTGTTTATTTCAGAAATAAGTCAAATGGTATTCATAAAATGAGTTGAAAAAAAAAAGTTGGGGGTGTTATGCGATTCTTCAGAGGCGGTAAGACGGTTCTTAGTTGGGGTTTGGTGGAAATACATGTCAAGAATCGTACTTTGCTTTAGAGTAAGTAGATAGCATGTTTAATTTGGTCTTTAGTGCAAAACCGAGGGTAAAAAACACAATTTTGTTTTCGTTTTTTCTTTTAATAATTGAGTAGTCACAAAACTTAGGAACTTATTCATTTTAAACTCTAAAAATCTGTCAAGCTAATTTATGAAACACTCTCTCCCCTTTCTGATTTCGACTTCTTAACCCTTTCAATCTAAACCACCCAAAACTACCATTGAATCCAGTGGACTATATTCGGCCGGTGACGCGAAAAAACCGTTCAGTGCAAAAACCGTTCAGACGAAAACCGTTCAAAAAACAAAAAAATTCATAGCTTTACACATGTAATTAATTTTTTTATATTTTATTGAACGGTTTTAGTATTGAACGGTTTTTTCGTATATCCATTCGGCCACTCCCATATTAATCACGTGATCGGGAAAAACTCACTATCAAACCATATCTCACTACTAACTATCTCTGTGGTAACCAATTGCAAGCTCAGTAGGTCACATGATGGGTAAAGTGTGACGTCAAGACGGATATAGTCAATTCAGGGCGGCTAGGTACAAAACACTCGTTGCCAGCAAATTCAAAACCAACCTCCTTTAAAAATACCTCGAAAGATTACACACACAGGGTCTCTCATTCAATATTTTAAACCACAGCATTGCCATCAGAGCGTTTCAAAAAACCGCGGCATTCTCCGAAAATTGAAATGTGCTCTCAGACTGACAACCTCGTAATTATTTAACTTTCTTAAACCAGGGACACTGTCGTTTCAAAATGCCTTCTTTTTATTTCCCGCGGAATGCTGAAGAATGTTCGTCGATCACGAGTCGAGCGGTGCAAAAATGTCACAAACACGATTAAGTAAGTTTTCGCACACTGTAACCGTGGGCTCATTAATTACCGTGAGTTTTTTCTTCGTCGTTCCTATCATTTGCGGAATTTAGTCGGCGAGGAATGGCAACTCGGTGGAGACGAGTGACTTATTGAGCTGGGCTGCTGTTGGGATTTGAGCTATGATCTTGTGCTCTTTTTCGATGAGGGAAAAATTAGCGGTTGGGGAAATTTTTGGTTGTAAAGAAACAACTTGAGTTTTGGGAGAGTTATGAGATTGCTTTCTTTAATTTTTAAAGAATTTATCTCTGCTTCTTTATAACTACAACTTTAAAACTTAATTTTTAAAGCTTAAGGTGCCTGCCTACCTATAGAGGCTTTTTTTAATAATTAAAATTTTGACCTAATTTGTGGTTAATACAATTAAATTCATCTAAAATTTATGAGTAACATAAAAAATATTAAATATTGATTCAAATTTTCATATTATTTAATAATTTATGCATAAAAATCACAAAAAAACGCCTTTCTACAAATCAACATAACTCAAATTCATATGAAGATATTTTTGTTTTGTAAACTTTGTTATCCTCGTGAACTTATATTTTAGGAGGCTTACTACTTTTATGTCTAAATTTATTTCATATCAAAAGTTACAGAACCAAACGTAAAAAATGAAAAAAAAACCACCAAAATTCAGTAAAGTTTTAAGTTATACTATTCATAAAATAAAAAATATTATACCCACAACCAAAACAATAGTAGGGCTTCTAAATCATATTATGTCAAGTATTTTCTCCAATTTTTATAGAAATTCATTCATAATATTTTGAGTTATGCAGTTTTGCGGAGAAGGGAAATAGCAAAAATGTGATTCTGAGAAAAACGCGAATTTCTTTATTTTTTCCTTAATAAAATGTCTATTTAGCTGTAAGTAAAATTTCTGTAACTTTGGTTCTAGGAAAGATAAAGACAAAATTTAAACTGATTTGGAAGGCTAAAGATGTGGGTTTTGAAATAAGATAATTTTTTTTTTGAATTTTGGGTCCAAAACGGCGTTTTTTAGGAAGGCAGGCACCTTAAAAGTTTACAAAATGTAACTTTTTTTTGAGAATTGATTAAACACAACATAAAATAAAATCTCAATCAAAAGTGTTACATTTAATGTCCGAAATTAGGTAATGTTCAGAACAACTAAGGTAAAATGGGAATTACCTAAGGTAAAGTACGAAATATTTCATACTTTACCTAGGTATTCCGAAAATTACCAGATTATGAACATTAACTGTAACAAAAAGAATTAAAGCTGACAGATGTTTTGGAGGTGAATAGTCAACCACTTTCGTCGGAGCGGGAATTAGACTAAGTAGATTAGATAGAACAAGCAGTATTTTCGTGTCGATTTTTGAATTTAGATCTATTTCTTTTACTGGGAAAAAAAATTTTTCTGCTTTCAAAAAATGCTGGTATTGTCCATTGAAGGCTTTTATAGAGGGCCAATCTGTGGGTTAAATGAATTTATGAATATCGCCATTACCGTATGGTTGATGATCTGCCGTAAATGATAGGTACGCATACATTCAGAAATGTATCGTCTTGTAACACACAATAGATGATAATCGAAACCTCACAATACAATATAAAAGAACGCATTGCTTTTCACTGAATAAAGCTCTTATGCCAGAGGACGATAATGAAAAAGCCCTTCTCGGGAACGATGAAAAGGCTGTGATTTGTGCTCGTCATTAACGACTAGCTCCGACTAGCTAAGGCTCCGAACACAGTCACCGAAAATCGTCGCCTGACCCATTAAGATCCGGAGTAATGAAAAAGGGAACTTAAGAGGAAGTGTAGTAGACTACTTCTGTAGCAGAGTGGTCGATGTGAAAAGGATGACACCCGTTTTCCTCCGCTACATGAGTAGACTACTACATCGTCCCTCGAGTATCCTCCTTTCTTCCCACCCATCTAAATGGTTCGCGTGACGATTTTAGGTGACTGTGCTTTGTCACTAAAGCGTCCCTAATATTGGTCATCAAAACGAGGATCAGGGAAAAAAAGGACAGTCGATAGGAACCATAGAGGTAAGTGGTTTCGGTAAAAGTGGTTGGATAAAATAATTTGGTGGTATTTTTCCAGATTTGTTAACCAACACGTTTTTAATCAGATGTAATTTCGTTAATCAGGGTAACTTGTTATTCTGGGTTTTTAGTTTGGTATTTTTTAATATCAATTTTGGTAAATTATTAAGTAAATGTCTGGTTTGAAGTACTGTTTGAACATCCTTATTATCCTTAACATCCTTATATCACTGTAGAATATACACCTTTTTTTGTGTATTTTTTTAATTTACACTTTAAAGTTTCTGTCGTCAATCAATTAAGGAAGATTTTTTTTGAATAAAAATATCTCAAAAGCTTTATTTTTCAGAAAATATTTCTCTTTCATTAATTAAATGATAACGAATATCAAAAATAGTTTACTAGGAATAATATTTATTTTTTCACACTCAAAGCCAATCCTAGTTTACCTGAATTAGTTTATTACTTTAAGATGTACAAGGCTTATTAACCATAAGAATTTAAGCTTTAATTTTTATTGGTAATTCGGCTGTAATAAAAGGAACTGAAAGGGCATTACTAAAAAATCAAAATTCATCAAATATACTAATGATTTGATAATTTGGGTTATAGAACGAGTATATTTTCCCGTCCTTTATCAACCTCCAACAAATAAGTTAAACTTGTTTATCCTCAGGAGAGGTCTAGGAACATGAAAACTCAAAGCCAATGTTGTTTCTCCCTCCAAAAATCGTATTTGGACCCAAAACTATTGCTTGCTTGGAGTATAAACATCAAAAGATCTTTTAAGTAGTGTAAATACTCTTTTAAAGCGACTGTGTTATATTGCGGTTATTTCAAAGCAAATTAGCAAAAATCCTGAGCAAGGCAAACATTTTTTGTTGGCAACTAAATGCCATTGTGTACATTAAGGTTGATGAAGAAACACTGATTTCTATTAAAAAATTAATTAATCAAGCTTCTATAAGAACTCCATTAAGATTTAAGTGAATTTGTACTTCAAAGTTATAAATAAACTTGATTTTGTTCTCAGAAGTAACTTGTCTTTTATAGGTTGTTTGGTAAACAATTCATTATACTACAACTAAAAAAACCCTTCAAAAAAGGGGTTAAAGTTTATTTAAGTCCCTTGCTTGATGCTATTCTTGGTAAAAACAAAAAATAACTCATGACAGTAATTCGAGCTTCAAATGAGTTAGAAGTCGCCCAAGCGTAAGTTGATGTCAAATTGATAAAGACAGAAACTCTTGTGTTTGGTTTTCAAGTGAAGTTAATTGGAAATGGGTTCTCCAGTTCTTTAAAGTATCTTTTTGTTTTGCAGGGATTGTATGAATAACCTTCTTTTTGTCTAGACAAGAATAAAGCTTCCATAACTGGATGATGCCGAATAATACAACTTAAAATGTATCACATTATTATAATCATGATTTATAACACACTTTTACAAGTTATATTTTAATGCATCTGTTATTATTAGTTTATAATTATCTTAATTGTTAAGATTTGAGTTTCTCGATTGTTTAAGAAAACCTATAAAGGTATTTATATTTTTTGTGCAACTAGGGGGCTCTGCCCCCTGCTCGCTATCGCTCACCAAATCGTCGGGATTAAGAAATAAAAATCATCGCCTGTTTCTCTAGTAAACGACCAGAAAGAGAAGAAAAAAATAAAACTTTGTATCTTAATAATTCTAAAACTAATTCGAATTTTAAAGAAAACGAAACGCCAATATTTCTATAAAAAATAATTGTATGTGTGTTTAAAAATTCATAGTTCTACTGTGATTAGTTTTTCTATAATTAAGAAAAACCGAAAAAGGGTAAAAAATTTCGAAACTTTAGAATTTAATTACTCCAAAAATAATTCGAAATTCGAAAAAAGGGTGACGAGGTGCAAAACTTCATACTTAAGAGAATGCGTCTGCAAAAAATCATGTTTCTGCTGTAAATAGATTTTGCTGGGGGCGAACTCGCAGCATAAAAAAATAATTTTGGACTTTGCCATTAAATAACTCCAGAACTAATTATCTAATTAATTAGGTTTTGGAACGGAAATGGCCATCATACATTTGTTTACCAATGGTAAAAATTTCATAATATTCTTTAAAATAGTTTTTGCGTAGTGATAGTTAAAAGTGTTCAAATATAAAATTTTCAAAATCAGCGGTGGCGGCGGTGACGGCGGCGGCGGTCACTGTTACTTTTTTTTAATATAGAGAGATAATGCTACTAAATAGTGAATTTTTTTAATATTAAGGGAACGTAGGGAAAACGTACTACGATAAAGTGTTTACATGTTTGAAATATTAAATTTCATATCTACTTTTATAGCAGCTTTTAAGTAGGAACTTTAATGTCTTGTTTTTTTACATACAGTACTTAGAACTTTGTACAACTTCAAGTGTTATGGATAAATCCAAAATATATTTTATACGAGTAAAACACTCAATATTGGGTAGTTTTTATAGGACAGGGGTTCTCAAACTTTTTATGTCACGGAGCCCTTTTCAAGAGACAAATTCTTCACGGAGCCCTTTTCCGAAATAAATTTTTAAAGTAAAAAAAGCAAATAACATAAAACCCATTGCTTCTAGAAATAAAAGTATAAAGGCAGTAGTGTATGTAAAAATTTTTTTCGGGAGGGGTCCAAAATTATTCATCATCCCCTCCCGTGCAAATTTAACAGTTTAACGTAGCTTTTAAAAACATTTTTAGGTATAATTTGCATCTAAGATAATTTATTTGTAAGAAAAATTGTGACGAATTAAGATCCAAGTACAATAGAAGGGTCTGGGGGTCCTTCCTCCCCAGAAGATTTTGTGAAGTGTGATCCTTAAAGACAGTTTTTTGACTCGTTTTAGGTACATGATTGTCCAAATTTTGGACATTCATTTTTAGGTAGGATTTTAAATTTAACGAACTTATTATAAAAAATGACAATAATAAAGTTTCAAGTACAATAGGGGGTTTTGGGGGTCCTCCCCCAGAAGAATTTCGGAAATTTGACCCTAAATAAAATGGTTCTAACTTGTTTTGTTATACGTAGTGCGAATTTACGAGGGGGAGGCAGGGCCCCCTCGCCCTTCCTATATACACCCCGGGATGAATGGAATATTTTGTTAACCAATTATATTTTATCATTGGATGCAATGTAAATCTTTGTTTAAAATTTCTGAATATTAAAGCTATCACTTTTTAATCATAATGCCCAAGATGCATGATCATTGATCAAAGGATTCATATAGAAATCTGTAAATTTTGTTTTCCTAAAAGTTACATACTTCATCGTTTGAAATCGAGAGATTCAAAGGTATGGTATTCTGAGGTATGGTCGATTGCTAGACCATACCTCAGAGGTACATATCGAAATTTATTTACACGGGCCCAAAATCCTTCCTTATCCCCTCCCATGCCATAGGATCAATGTAGCTTTTTTTACATTTTTGGTAGAATTTGCAACTTAATATAAGAAACGTTTTGAGTAATTAAGTTCCAAATGCTATAAAGGGGGGTTGGAAATTTGACTCCACTAAAAACAGGTTTTCACTTAGTTTGGTACGGTACATCTACTCCGAATTTTGGACATACAATTTTAAGTAGGATTATGATTTTGCTGAACTTAATAAAAAAAGGTCTTGAGTAATAACTTTGCGAGGTGGGGGAGTGGGGTTCCTCAATTCCTCAGTGTGCTACTATTCGGCGCGGGGCCGTTCAGCGGCAGAAATAAAATGAAAGTAAATAGAACTTTCATAATTCTTGTAAAAATTAGAAGAAAAATTTCTTGCTGAAACGGGCCGGCGCCCAAACGGCCAGCGCCGAATCGTCCCATCCTGGGAGTTTCTACCCCAGAAAAGTTTGGGAAATTTTACCTAAAAAACAGGGTTTTAACTTGTTTTGAAAGACCTGAAAAAGACAAAAACAAAAAAAATATAATCAACAGAGCTCACTTAATTGGAGGCTCCACACCAAATCCACTTAAATTTAAGAGTGATTTTAGAGCTCTAAAAACTTGGGTAGGAAGGAGCAAAAGTAAGTTCTTAACAAGAAACACCTAGCAGTAAGTTATTTATATAATATTTCAGAGCAACGCAAATTAGAAATTATCATCGTATTTATTTCAAATTTCTTCGCGGAGCCCCTGGAAATGCTTGGCGGAGCCCTAAGGGCTCCGCGGAGCACAGTTTGAGAACCTCTGTTATAGGAAATACAATTCGTCTCTTTAATAGCTTACATAAACTTTGTAAACTAAAAATAGTTTCTAAACTATATAATAAAATTAAATTTATGTATTAACCTCTCGGAACCAGAACATCAAAAAAGGGAAAACAAAATTTTTTTTCTTCTCAATACATCCAAAATGCCCCTATAATTTGTCTGGAATTTTTTTTTCTTGTGTGCACTCCTTCCTAGTTATTTTTATGAAACTTTCATTTTAACAGAAAATACTTGGTTTAGAACTTATTAAAAGACATGGTCATAATATTAGAAGATTGCAAAATAAGAAAATATCTACCAACCTATAAAAATGTTCTACAGAAGCTAGTATCTAGCTAGTATTTTCTCTCCACAAGCATCACAGCTTAAAATGTAAACATTGATGTATAAATCATCTTGCAGCCATTTAGGAACGAATTCAGAAACCATGTTGAAGTCTCATAAATGTGATCTACATGAATCAGTGAAGTCACTGATGAAAAGAAAATAAATTTGCGTGTTTACATCATACTAAAATTGAGCTCATAAGTAGGAGCCTCATATGAGGCCCAGGGTGACGAGAGGGTTAAAATAAGCCCAGCTTCACTTAAATTTTCACACATATAAAATAGTAGAAAACTATTTTCTGTATCCTTTGGTTTTCCTGTGTGTTTATTTTATGTACTTATGTGTGTATTATATTTATGTAAATGAATATACATATTTTCTATGCTAAATTTGGGAGGGGGCTGAATTTATAGCTTAGCGCTACATGGACTTCTACGAGTAGTCAATCTCTGCTATAAATGAATTAAATATTATTCAGTTTTTCAAAATCCTCTTGTTCATCTACATCATTTTCAGTTTTCTATCATTTATCATTCTGAAACCTCCCAATCCTTCCATTTTTGTAGCCTTTATGGTATTTTCCTACCTCCCTTTGAGAACTGCCGTTCACTCCTTGGAGAACATTTGGCTCACTTCTATAAAGTATCCCCTTTAAAAAAACTGTAGACCATCACAATATTTCACCCTCCATTTTCAAACGATTGAATCCTCGTAAATATTTACATTGCACTCAATCATTCAGAGACCTCGGAGAGTGGTTCTTTTCTGAATAACCACTTTTTTCTATATTCTTTTATCTTTCTTTCTTCCTTAATTTTTTATTTAAAGAAAATTTGGAATTCTTTTGGGGTGAAAGATACACAGAATACATTGAACTTTGTTGGAAAGGAGTACTTACCGAGGCGACTTTAGTCACCACTATAATGTTAAAAAAAGTATATGTAAAATTACATGAACCTCGTTGAAGATACAAGACCATGAAAAGCAAAATAAAAGCATTTAAACAATGTACCTAATACCCATCACTAACGGCTGAATTTTGAGTGAAATAAGAACTTCAATTTGTTAAACCCAAGTATTATAGCGTCTTTTTATCACTATTTGCGTACCAATACTTTTCTAGCAACCCAACAGGCTTTCTGTTAACTCAGTTTTCCTCCCTTTTGGGTTGTGACGTCATAGGGTTAAGAAACATTTGAACCAAGTTTTTTTTGTAGTAAATAAGAACAATCGATGGGAATTCAAAAGCGTAATAAGGAAAACGATGACAATAAAGTAATATTCAATTAAGAAGAAATTAAAAATTAAAGTTTCTGTGCTACAGTACTAAAATTTCTACCGTTACTTCTCAAAATCCCGTTTCACATCAGACCGTTGATAAATCACAAATAACTTAAACACAGAATAGAACAGAATTTAAGTCTTATACTTTTTGTACGACCTAAAAAAATACAATTATCCTATCATGAGTGGTTGGAATTAGTGTCCGAGAGTAATGTTTAGCCAACCTCTCTTTATTTTTCAAGGGTAATCTGAAATTTTCACATTCGGAAAATTTTTAAATCTCTACCAGCCGTATTAGTCCAGGGAATCTGTTACTAAACCGGTAAAAAAAACATTTTTGGTTTTTCTACGGTTTTCACTTGGGAATGACCTCAATAATAACATACTAAAAATCGGTCAGCGGGAAATTTATTTTTTTTTTATTTAAAAAAATGGCCGAAAATTTTTTTCAAAAAATCAAATTATAGTAATAGAGACTTATGATACATGTTTATAGGCTAATTTTCAGTGCTGAATACGAATATACCATTTAAATTTTTAATAACATTCAAAATTTCAATTTTTAAAAATTAATTCAAAAATTAGAAAGTCGAAATAATTAAAACATCGCTCAAAACTGCAAAATAATTGCCAAAGAAATAATTCAACAGGTTTTCAATTATAAATGACTTAAATAATAACATACCAAAAATGGAAGAAAATCGGACTATAAAAAGTTAATTTTTTTCAAATTTTAAATTTTTTTGCCTTCAAAAATCGACCTTTTTTAAAAACTCTTGTTAAAAACGTTTAAGGCATTTGCCAAGGTCTATTTTCCATGGATGTTGTAGGTATATACCTCTATAACCTAAAAAAAACCTAAAAAATTAAATCATTAGTTAATTAATTAATTTATAAAAATTAACGTTGAAAATACAGGTTAAATCTTTCAATCAAGTAATGCAGAAAATATTTAGACAATATTTGATAATAAATAATTTTAAAAATAATTAAATTGAAAAAAGACAAAATATCTTTCAAAAAATTTAAATTTTAAATTAGTTTAAAATTTTTTAATTTTGTAGTATATGCATGTGATACATGTCTCTAGGCTGTATTTTAGTGCTGTTTACGAATATCACGCCAACTTTTTAATAAAATTTAGAATAAGTGTGGAAAAATTGAAGCATTTTTCTCAATAATTTTGTTTTTATTATGCTTCAGTTTTTCCACATCTAATTTATATTGTATTTAAAAGTTGGCTTGATATTCGTAAACAGCACTAAAATATAGCTATGCCTCAAACGTTTTTAACAAGAATTTTTAAAAAGGTCGATTTTTGAAGCCAAAAAAATTTAAAATTTGAAAGAGTTCGATTTTCTTCCATTTTTAGTATGTTATTATTTAAGTCAATTCTAATTGAAAACCGCTTAAATTATTTCTTTTGCAATTATTTTGTGGTTTTGAGCGATGTTTTAATTATTTCGACTTTCCAAATTTTGAATTAATTTTTAAAAATTGAAATTTAAAAAAATTTAAATGGCATATTCGTATTCAGAACTGAAAAATAGCCTATAAACATGTATCATAAGTCTCGATTACTATAATTTGATTTTTTGAATTTTTTTTCGGCCATTTTTTAAAAATTAAAAAAAAATTAAACTTCCCGCCGACCGATTTTGTCCGATTATTAGTATGTTATTATTGAGGTCATTCCCAAGTGAAAACCGTTGAAAAACCAAATGTTGCATTTTCTTACCCCGGTTGGACCCTTTTTTTCAGTAGATTTACTGGACTGTATTCACCACTAACCTTTACCTTCTAAGGAATTAAAATTTCCAATTGCAAGTTGAAAAACCAAGAAACAAGTTTCGAACCACTCAGAGTAGTTGAAAAAGCTTGATTACAGTTTACCTTATGGCAAGCTATGGTGAATACAGCCGTGATAGAAATATAATGAGTAAAAGTATAGAGCATTTTCAATCACATGACAGCAACAGATACCGCAGCACCTAGCAACGGCCTTAGCCGTTTTGGTACCATCACCCCAAAATTTGAAGGGAATAACCCGTTCCCATTACAATTGCTACAATATTGTACGACCTCATGGCGGTCGAACTTCACAGAGAAACCAAAGCGAAATTTCTACGATTCAATATGTTATTTTCAGTCAATACAGTCGACTCCACTTATTTTGATCAAGGTCAATGTTATCAATCAGATAAAATTGACCGGTCCCAATCACTCCTATTTAACTTAAGGCAAAATTAATCATTTTATGTGATTAATATATCTCTTAATTTTATCAAAATCTGGCGAAATCCCCTATAAAACTACCCCTTTTATCCCTTTTGAAGGTCAATTTTAATACCTTATCATACAAATGGAATCACTATTTTATTAGTGTTAGGGGACATCCATAAATTACTTGAGGTCAAAAAGGGGGGGGAGGGGTTTGGAAAAATCTCACCAAATCTCACCAAGGGGGAGGGGGGTCGATTAAAATCTCAAGTCAAACTTATTTTTAAGTCAGAAATTATACGATTTTCTTTTTTTTAAGTATGAGAAAGGAATACACACAGATAAGAGACGGCAAATTATTTTTAAAAAGTTGTAGATGAATCTCACTTGGGGGGAAGGGGGGGGTCCAGCAAAATCTCACTAAATCTCACCAAGGGGGGAGGGGGGTCCAGATTTTGGAAAAAACGCCTCACGTAATTTATGGATGTCCCCTTAGGGTGTCTCAGAAAAAGCCTTTTTTCAAAAAACCTTGCTCCCCAGGGCTTTTCCCATTCCTTTTGGTCCCAAAAGATAGTGTGGGAAGTTTTAGCTCCCTAGGTCAACTCTAGGGTTTGCCTGTAGAGCCCCAAAATTTGAAAAAAGTGGAAAAAATTACCAATTTTCAGAATTTTTAAAAATTATGTTTAAGATTGATAATGCTAATAAAACTGGTTCAAATGCGTCTATAGGATTTATTTAGATGGAATATATTTATTTATGTGTATTAACTGTACCCTATAGCCCCTATAATTTAAGATTAAAACGTACTACTTCGGGACGTTGCATACGCCAAAGCTTATAATGCACTACCGGTGGACGAAATGAATTAAATCCGAATTTCTTCGAAGGAACTCCCTCAAATGATACCATTTGGGGCTAAAATGATATTATAAATCATAAAAACCAGTGAAATAACAGTTTTGAGCCCTTTCATTGAGCTTTTAATAAAAAAAGTGCCTTTCTTCAAAATTTCTTGTTTCCGCCTGATGAAACCCAAAACTTATACTAAAGTAGAGGTTTGCTGAACTTTTTTAGATACCAAACATTGGAACCTTTATAGGGGTTTCATTTTTTCAAGTAGAATTAAATTTTAAACAACACAGATCGGAAATGACAACAATATTTCCTATACCTGACGTGAAAATCGATTTTCTTTTTTCAAAGTTAGGAAAATAGTTTAATACTTGTGAATCTTGGTTGAAATGTTAAAGAAAGAAGTTTTTAATTAAAACTTTCCCCTAATACGTTAAAAGGAAGTAATTTTCAAAACTTAAAAAAAGAAAATAGATTTTCACGTCTGGTATTGGAAATATCCATGTCATTTCCGATCTGTGCGCTATAAAATTTAATTCTACTTATTAAAAATGAAACCCCTATAAAGATTTCAAAGTTTGGTATCTAAAAAGTACAACAAACCCCCTTTTTAGTATAAATTTTGGGTTTTATCAGCTGGAAACGAGAAATTTTGAAGAAAAACACTTTTTACATTAAAAGCTCAGTGGAAGGGCCAAAAACTGTTATTTCACTGGTTTTAAAATTTATAATATCATTTTAGCTCCAAATGGCATCATTTGAGGGAGTTCCTTCGAAGAAATTCGGATTTAATTGATTTAGTCCACCGATAGTGCATTATAAACTTTGGCGAGTGCAACGTCCCTAAGTAGTACGTTTAATCTTAAATTATAGGGGCTATAGGGTACAGTTAATACACATAAATAAATATATTCCACCAAAATAAGTCCTAAATGACACATTTGAACCGGTTTTATCGCAGTATCAATCTTAAAATATAATTTTTAAAAATTCTGAAAATTGGTCTTTTTTTCCACTTTTTTCAAACTTTGGGGCTCTACAGGCAAACCCTAGAGTTAACTTAGGGGGCTGAAACTTCACGCACAATCTTTTGGGACCAAAAGGAATGGGAAAAGCCCTGGGGACCGAGGTTTTTCTAAAAAAAGTTTTTTTTGAGACACCCTAATGTCCCCTTATTTGTTCCAGTCTCATATTATTCTTGACTTATGAAAAAGTTGCGAAATACATGCTAGGTACTTTTATATACTTCAATGAGGGATTTGCTTGATTTTATACTTTTTCGATAGATTATGCTCTAAAACTCCCAAATTTCTTATTTTTAAGTTCAAAAATGTGTTTTAAATAATTTATAATTCAAGTTTATTTTTGCCAAAACGTCAGAAAAGTCACGTTATCAGAAAACGGGCTTCTATTGGATGTGACGTCACAGCGCATGAAAACCATTGTGTTTTCTGTTTTCACGTGATCAGAAAACGGGCTTCTATTGGATGTGACCTCACAGCGCATGATTTGTGATTCGAAAGTGTTTTCGCGCCCAAACAAAAAACGAAATTTCAAAAATTTATATCTCAAAAACTAGGCTACGAAAATACATGATGTAAACGTCATTCTTCATGGTTTTTCATCTACTATTTTAATAAAATTTAATCTCAAAACGTGAGAATACCTCATTACGACTACATGGTTTTGATTTTAAAAGAAACAATTAAAACCTTTTAGTTTCAAATCGCTTATTACTATCAATCGGCTATTGTAATTATTCTACTCCTAAACAAAAGTGAGATATTTGTAAACGGAGTCGACTGTATTTATACCATGAGTACTACATTGAGTAATAATTTTAGTGGTGGGTGTATTAAAATATGGGTAATGGATGATTCCCGTATTTATGTTTTATTATTTTTAATTCGAAAGGGATGTGTTTTTAGTTTTAAAAATCGTCTCACGTTAGGGAGAACGATATTATGTTGTAAGAAACTAGAGTATATTTAACACAGTTAGCCCCCCCCTCTAAAAGAGGTGGTTTCTTTTTGCATGACTTCTCACCATATATTACCTACCCTCCTCGACTAGTAGGTGGTAGCCTTCCTTGAGAGAGCTTATCGCACTCTGCTCTTCTTTCATTTCGTTTAAGCAATAAGATGTTCCGCTTTTGTAATTCAGATTCCGTCTTTTGAATAGCATAAGACATACTTTGGTGAAGATTTTAACAATTTTTTCTTTCGCTAAATTAGTAGAGGGAGTTGGGGGAAAAGAAACAAACAGCTGGTTCGAAATGAAGCTGGGAAGTTTGCTATGTGCGTGATGGGAAGAAGGTTGCTATGCGAAAGTAGCTGCTAAATATTCCTGGAGGATGCTATAAGAGAGGTTATTTTGGCA
The DNA here is from genome assembly GCA_024610705.1 of Tetragnatha versicolor. Taxonomy (NCBI): domain Eukaryota; kingdom Metazoa; phylum Arthropoda; class Arachnida; order Araneae; family Tetragnathidae; genus Tetragnatha; species Tetragnatha versicolor. The sequence goes on from JANDEH010000013.1 coordinate 7,562,292, forward strand.
ATTCTAGGGTTTTAAATTGATAATAAGGAAGTTGCATGATTTTTTTAATCGATACTTTATGCAAAACTACGCAAAATTTGAGGCCGATTGAGAAATTTTTTGATTGCAAAAAAATTAAAAAAAAATCCCCTTTTTAAAAGCCTGCGAAAACGCTAAGAGTTTGGGACGTGACGTCATCGTACGGTGATCATTGTTTGGAAAGCAATGGAGTTGATGGTATGATTGTTGACGTCATCATTGTACGGTGTTTTCACTTAAACGTTTTCAGTCACGTGTTTTTTCTCGACTTTTAAATTGAAATATATAATAACATGTACATTTTTTTGAAAAATTGACTAGATATTTCATTTCACCATACAAAAAACCATACGGAACACTTGAATGTTTATGAAAATCTGACACATGCAACTTCTTTATTATGGAGAATAAACTCAAAATCGGATTGCAATTTTTATTTGCCCGTATTAAAAATTAGGCAGCGTTTTTTATCGAAAACTAATCGTCATTTGGCGATCACAATTTAAGACCTCGCGTTCTAATCATTACTGGTGGTTATTACTTTCATGATTATCTGCGACCTTAATTTTTTAAGTTTAAATTTCATACCAGATAATCAAAATAATTTCGTATCGCTCGAAAATCGCCAATAGAGAGATACTTCGATTATTCTGAAAATTACCGATGAGATCGCCTTTCCTGGAAAAGTTTAGTTTTATGTATGATCGAAATATTTTTCATTATAAATTAATGATTATTACCTGAGTAAAACCATACCGCTCAAAATCAATAATAATGATTTTTAATCGATGTCAATAAAACTCAAAATCCGATCATGATTTTTTTGCTTCAAACCAGGCCCGATTTTTACGATTTTACTCAAAATTTGCTCATTAAATTAGGTTTTGACGATTAAATGTGATCATTAAATTTAAACTCTATAATTCACAAGAAATTGTACCAGAAACTCTGATTGGAATCGTTATCAAAATATCAGGATATTCAAATTGAAAAGTTATTCAGCTTCACTATAGGAAACTACGTCTTGTTCGAAAAAAGGAACTTCTTTTTTACTTTTGCAGTTTAAAAAAATAGTGTGCTATAAACTTGAATGTTTAGCAGGTCTTCAAATCTTAAACTTCCAGGCAGGATCTATATATATATATATATATACACTAGCGGAAATAAAAATCCCAACACCAAGAAGGAAAGAAGATATCAAAGTAAAATTTATTTCTATGATTGCACATAGTATTAATGTGAATTGATTAAAAAATCAGCCTCCCTGGATGTTAGGGTGCCGAGAAAATCGGTGAGAAGTGTTGTCTCCATAGGTGTCCATTACCGCCGTCACACATCATGGTATTGAGTGACAGGGGATCTAAATGACTTTTGAGGGATTGGAGGACCATGTTGCCTCCTCAGGTAGTCCAAATTCATATGGTGCACCAGCGGACGTTGCATACCGGGCTAGGTGATTTCTCCTCATTGACCGGACTTGTTTTGTGGGTGTTGGTTCTAGAGAACGGGAAAGACGGGGTAAAAATGCAAACTAGGGGGTTAAGAAGAAAGCTTGGACATTGCATACTACATGTGGTTGTGCATGTTTCTCTTGAAATTTGTCCCCAGGACAGGTCTGAAGGTAAGGACGGTCTACCGGCTGCAAAATCTCAATGACGCAGCTCTGGTTGGAAAAAGTACTGGTGAATCATACTCAAGAGTCGCAGAAATGGAATCCAATGCATCCTCACTCCGTTACCCTGCATCACCACCCCGTGGAACGATTAGAAAATCATCAGCTGAGTGCGTTCTCTCCATTGTGTCTTCAAACTCATACCCAACTCCATGGTGCTCCAAACCGAATCAGGATTCTCTCATAAACACAATGTCATGAAATTGGGATTTTCATTTCCTTATTTCGTGCACTATTGGAAACAAAAATTCCCATTTTCAGCCCCTTGTTTATAGACAAAGATGTAAGACGCTATGCAGACAGAACGGACGATCCGCAGTACTGCAAACGACATCCATCCCACTGCCGCTTGTCCTCAGCATGATCTACCGGTATTTTGGCCAACCAAAGCTGCTTCATTGAGGTTTTTTAGCCGGTTGTCCGTCCTTACCTTCAGACCTGTGCTGGGGACAAATTTCAAGAGAAAATGCACAAACACATGTTTTATGCAATGTCCAAGCTTTCTTCTTAACCCCCTATGTTGCATTTTTACCCTGGCCTATCCATTCGTAAGAACCAACACTCACAAAACCTGTCCTGAGAAAGAGGAGAAATCACCTAGTCCGGTATGCAACGTCCGCTGGTGCACCATATGAATTCGGACTACCTGAGGAGGCAACATGTTCCTCCAATCCCTAAAAAGTCATTTAGAGCCTCTGTCACTCAATACCATGACGTGTGACGGCGGTAATGAACACCTATGGAGACAACACTCCTCACCGATTTTCTCGGCCCCCTAATATCCAGGAAGGCTGATTTTTTTAGCTATTCACATTGATACTATGTGCAATCATAGAAATAAATTTGACTTTGATATCTCCTTTCCTTCTTGGTGTTGGGATTTTTATTTCCGCTTGTGTATATGTCGTAGACAGATCGTGAAATTAGACATTTCGTGAACTGTCTAGACATTTCATGAACTGCAGCCAGATCGTGTAATGGTCGATCAGTTACACGAAGTGACTAAAATTTTTAGACAGTTCATGAAATGCAATTGGGCCTTAGACAGATCGTGAAATGTTCCAGAATTACATGAAATGTCCAAATTTTTTAGACAGTTCATGAAATGTCTAATAGCTGATTTGCCGATCGTGTAATATCTAGGAGTAGTTGATTATTCAAAAGGAATAAACTAAAAAAAGATAAGATATTAGTTAAAGCAACCAATTTTATTTATTTATGAATAAAATTTCATTTTTCACTTATTTACAAAACTTCAAATATAAAATATTTCGTCTTTTTTATTTATTTACACATGGTAAACCTGAGTGACATCAACTATTACACAAAACTTTAGCTTTCTTTTTGCGCACCTTTTTGTAGTTTCACACGTCAGAAGCTCTGCACGAGCATTGAAAAAATCCTTGCCATCCACTGCAAATGTTCACTGCTTCTCTCAGAGAAAGAAGTTTTTCCAAGTCTAGGTCATCACGTGTAAAGAACTGAGAGCCAGCTGGAAAAAGCATCTACGTCCCAAGAGGTGGAGAAAAATGCCTGATTGGGCGAGGAAAACTTTTTTCCTTCTCCTTCAAAAATAGCAGATTGAGCGACAGGTTGAATAAACACCCGTTGTTGGGCCATCAAGTGGGGAGATTCTTGAATAATAAGACAATCTGGGTTGAATTTAAATATGTTTCAAAAGTTTTTTCGGATTAGATGACTGAAAAAAAAATTCATGAAAAACTGGGGGGGCGAAACATAGTGTTCGCCCCCCTCACTCGCAAAACTGCGGGGGCGAAACCCCCCCCCCTGCCCCCCTGTTGGCACGCCTCTGTCTGTCAATCATTTATAGTTCCTCGTGGCACCCTGAAACCCATCCAGAATGTGAAAATATCGTTTTGGACCTTCTGTTAGGATTTTTCTCTGTGTATTACACGATCGGCAAAACAGCTATTAGACATTTCATGAACTGTCTAAAAAATTTAGACATTTCATGTAATTCTGGAACCACGATCTGTCTAAGGCTCAATTGCATTTCATGAACTGTCTAAAAAATTTAGCCACTTCGTGTAACTGATTGACCATTACACGATCTGGCTGCAGTTCATGAAATGTCTAGACAGTTCACGAAATGTCTAATTTCACGATCTGGCTACGACATATATATAATTCTCTTACGTGACGCTGAAATTTGGCGGTATTTGTTTTCTCCCGTTGGCAACGGTTGGTTTGTATTGTTTGTTTCATAAATTCAAAAGCAATCTAAGGATAGATTTAAGTAGAGCTTAAGAATTATTAAGTGGGATTTAAGTAAGAGAAAAAGAAAGAAGATTTAGAGGAGTAATGAAAAATGAAAGAATTGGGTAAGTAAGAGCACCTATATAAACTTTTATGTATAAAATATACATGTTAATAGTACTTATCTGATATATTATACTGCTATGGTGGTTTTTCTTGGCTAATGCAACAGTACCCATTAATTTTATAAACACTATATACATATTTTCATACACTGTATTTAATGTTTCCCGGCTGCATATTACTATTTATAAAACTCTATTTTCACCAATAAATTTAGTTGGTAATGAATCTCAGCTAGGCTGTACCAGCGTATGGCAAGCGAGCGTAGCGAGCACATGATTGCGAAGCAATCCTAGGGGAACTGCGTCAGCAGTTCCCGGGGGTTGGAGAGCGATAGCGAGTAGGGGGCGATAGCCCCCTTGTTTGAAATAATTTTGGTAAACACTAAAGGATTTATCTAGGCTAACCAAAATCACAGCGAAGCGGTCTGGAAATAGCTAATTAAGTATCGAAACTGGAAGATCTCCTCACTCGTTGCATTTACATTACATCAATTTCACTTTCGAGTGTCATGACGTATTAAATAATTACTTTTAAAAAAATTTCATTCAATTATTTGGAAAAAAAATTTTGAATTAAAATAACTTTTTTTACTTAAATACCGGTGGTTATTAAATGTTTAATGATTGAAGATTCTTATGAAACATGATTTAAATTCGGTAATCATGAATAGCAACAGGATTTATTTTAAATAATCAAAGTTTTAATGGTCGCTTTTCTAATTTTAAACGATTTCTATCGTAAACAGATTTTTATATTTCAATTGCAAACGGGAAAAATAATATTGTATTAATTACTTTATAATTTTTTTCTATAATTATTATTTATTTCATAGTATTACTTTTTTTAAAACAACTATTAGAAGTAGGGTAAGGTGAGGTAATTGGGGATGAGGGGTAAATGGGAACAAGTCATGGTATCATTTGTGTAGGGGCTTGATGGATTGAAAAGGCATGAAACTAGAAAGTTTTTATTCCTACGAATGGAATGGGACGATTCATTTCGACGCAAAACAAAATGTTTTTCTTCTAATTTTTAGAGGGATTATATGAAAGAGTTCTATTTACTTTCATTTTATTTCTCGCGCCGAATCGTCCCCCTGCCGAATAGTAGTAGACCGTCCTACGAAGGGGTTGAAAATATAAACGCATTTTCTGGTCTCCGGCAGAAAGTTCTCTATGATAACAAAAACAAGTTATGTGTCCAATTTTTCTGGTAATCAAATTTAGCGTCCTTCACAGTGGCGGATTTCCAAATGCGCCGCCTATAGGCTGAACCAAAATTTGCCGCCTACACAGAGCCGTGCCGTGGTAAAACGGCGCCCGGGGGCGAAGATGGCTCATTGGCGACCCCTTTATTTTTTAAACCACCCCTTTTATGTGGGGAAATTTTAGGGCTATAACCAGACTTTTGTTTCGGGGGGGATTGACTCAACGTTTTTAACGTTAATGTACCCCTAACGAGTACCATTATTTATGCGTTAAACTTTTAATCACTTGAAAGAAGCTCTTGAATGTGTTGCACAAATTGTCGAAATTTTTTAATGTGAGCTTAAGTAAATCTGGGGGGTCTCCCTCAGAAAAATTTTGAAAAATGTCTCGGAAAAAAGTGTTTTAGTTCATTTTGAGACCTTAAAAATCACTGAATTTTAAAGGAAAATAATCATAAATAGAAGTAAAATTTTGGAGGGGAACTAGAAGTCTTCTTTATTTCGACACACTTTGGGGAAACACCTAAAGGAGACCTCTTCATTTAGGCATCATAATTTTTAATGAGAAAAACACTACCTAAAACCAAGGCTAAATTTTGGGGATTGGGGGTTCTCTACCAGAATTTTTGTTTCCTTTTTTTTAAATTTGATCCTCGAAATTAGTGTTTTAACTCAAGAAAACAATTGAAATTATAAAACAGTATGTAAAATTGCATAAAATATAATTAAAAATCTGCAATAGTTTCTAAGAAATAAACAAATATTTTCCTTCATCTATTTTCTAGTAAATGTTTTATAAATTATCACTCGTATCAACTATTACTAAGAGAAATGATATGAAACATTGATTGAAAACAAGTTTCATGCATCGAAGCATCTTTCAGGGTCTTTTCTCGGTTAAGTTGTAAGATAAGCAAACTTACCCGGAGAATGCCCATCAAGACTCAGGAGACTTGCGAGCGAATCCAAGACTTACAAAAAAGTCTAAAATCAATTTAATAAAAAGACCAAAATTGTGAAAATCAAATGGACAGGGATTAGCAGAGGAATCTGATTTTGAAGTGAAAATAAACCCAATAACCGCAGAAATTTTCGATCCATCTGTAAGACCGTAAGCTAAACGAAAATCCTAACATTTTACGGACAAACCTTAAAAGTTGGCAAGTACGAATATCCAATTATTTTTATGAAAAATATTGATTAATACAGTAAAATACTTTGTATTTTTGAACTTACATTACACAAATTTAGAAGGTCTCTCTCTGTTCAAGGCTACTGCCAATATAGAAGCAAAACAGAGCTTATATGGAAGCGGTCTCGTGAACACATTCAATGAAAGGGGATGAAAACCAACCCCCGAATACACAGGATTGGTTTTTCGTAAAATGAACCGATAGCTGTTGATCGAAGAGCTCAAGAAGCGTTGGGAATTCTTTATCTTCGATTTATTTATGACCCCTTTGAGCAGGTGGCAATGGAACTAATTGAACGTTCTTTCCATCCCTGGGCACTCAAGATTTTCATGGAATTCTTTGGTCAAGAAACCTGAAATGATTGTTATCACAACAGCACCCCCTTTGAAAACTTCCTGGTCCGTCTGATCCATAAATCTTTCACACGTCCTACCCCATTCTCTGTCAATCGTCACCCCTACTGTGTCTTAAAACAACATTGCAACCGAAGACTGGACATCTGGTTTGCCAAACAAAAAGCGTGCCGCGCTTCTTTCTCATCGCAACTGGAGACGCAAACAGACGACCCCCATGGCGTCTCTCCCAAAAGGCGTGTGAGTGTCCGTGTTATACAAAAAAAACAGTTCTCAAACATGAATTTGGAGCCCGGGGCGGCCGCCCCCTTAGCACGGCTCTGCGCCTACATGCTATAACTATACTTACAAAACTAAACAGGGGCGTCATTTCAGTTTTGGTTTGAAGGAGGCAGTGGGGGAATCCAGGATTTTTGTCTGGGTGGGGGCTGAGTTTCACAAATAACTTAATTGCTATTATGATTATGGGCTGTTCAAATATTAATGTTAGCAACTGAAGGGGAAGGGGGTTGCCAGTGCCGTAGCTAGACTTTTGTTTATGGGGGTTATTCAAGATCTTTTCTTAGGTCTAATTTTAGGAATACTAAGTTGTAGGAGAGTTGACTTTGTAAGGTTTTAATTTTGGTGCACTAAATTTCAAAATTGTGTAAATATGTCAACTCGAAGTAAAAGGGGGTCTGGGGGTTCTCCCCCAGAAAAATTTTGAAAATTTGCCCCTCAAAATAGTGTTTTAGCTTATTTTGAAACCTTTTAGATTCCACCCAAAGAGCACCACTCATTGTAAGCGGCAGAATTTTCAAGGAAAAAAGTTTATAGTATTATGAATTGGAAAATTTCTAAGGGGTTTAGAGGTTCCTATTCCAGAAAATTTTTTAAATTTTGCTCCTGAAAGTGGCATTTTAACTGATGTTTAGACACTTTAGGTTACATCAAAAAGGATCACTCCTTGTAAAACCCTTAAGTTTAAAGGGAAATTCAAGAAAATATTTTTGGAAATTCCCCCGAACTTGTGTTTATCTACTTTTCAAACTTTATGGACAGAGCACCAAAAGAGAAAAGTTTCCTGTAGGCGGCGTACTTTTCAAGGGAAAAACACTGTAACAGATAAAAATTTGAGTTTGGAGGTTCTCCCCCGACATTTTTTTGGAAATTGCCCATTAAAGTAGTTTTGGCTCATCTTGAGACCCTTTGAGTAACAAAGAGAACAGTTTCTTGTAAACCACATAATTAATTTTCTGAAAGGACGTTCTCCATCTTTCCAGATCTTATGTTTAGTGTTTCCTTTCTCTTCTCTTTTTTTTTAAGAAAAAAATTCTGCTGTCGAAAATTTGCCGCCTACTAAAATTTGCCGCCGTAGGCTATAGCCTAGCTAGCCTATTTAGAAATCCGCTACTGGTCCTTCATTCAAGAGCTGCTGGTTACTACAGATTTCGCAGCTAAGAGACTTTCATAGTTAATTGTTGTTCTTTGTTTAGTTGATAGAATTGTGATTTTTTCTCAAAATGTGTTTACTTCCCTTTGAACGTCTGTTCTCGATTACTCCTAAGATTTTTACCTATCGACCTGTGATTTTGATAGGAACCTGATTACCATATTTAAACTCTGCTTAAAAGTATTACAATACTTAGTCAATAATATTAAGATAAACTGTAGACTATAATTCAGTTCTATATTTTATTACTCTGTACTTTCGGATATCTTTTATCAAAAACCATACACTTCCAAACCTGAACCCGTTTTTCCAACCGTCTCTAGCGTTGATGGTGCTGAAGAGAAGTTGATCTCTTGTTTCGCTTCAAACTATAAAATACTGACAACCCAATTGTTTCATTACCCTAATCTAATGAGAGCTAGTGCTCCTTTTCCTAAAGGCGGATGGCTATGGATTGAAAAATTTAGCGTGATTCACGCAATAGACACATCTAGGGAATGAGGAAGAATTAAGTGAAGAGGACATTGAATGAAGTCAGTGAAAAAGAAAATGTACATTTATTTAACTGGCGTATTGGCTAGGGGCTATCTTTGTTTTAAAGTGAAGTTTAATCATACTTCAACTGTAGAAACTGTAACTGAGGCCACAAACTTCGCGTTCCATGAAGTATTTGTATGTTTATTTTTGGTGTTTCGGAAAGACTACTTAGTATATAATAGGGTGGAGTGAAACTAGCCAAAAATGACCAACTTTGGAAATTGAAAACGCCTGAGATGGGAATAGGTGCCAATTACGAAAAAACTTAAAAATTCAAAACTTGAGTTCGATCAATTAATATCTTCAGGTTCCACATTCACGTGTAAGTTTCGATGTTTCATCAAATTTTACGTAAAAATGGTTATAAATGATTCCCACACAATTTTAACTCTATTTTCAAACCATATCTGGTTTAATTTATATTCTTAGGATGTCAAACAACATTTTAAGACCTTCCGTGAACTGAAATGGGATAGAATTTCCAATTTTTCAAGCCTGAAATAAGGGCGCATGCCATTAAAATAGGCTTGCGACCGAAAAACAAATTTTTGAATCTCGGTGCCAAATAGAGCTCAAAAGTTGCGTTTTACCCTCCTTATTCATGGAAAAATAATAAAAAAATTTGTAAAAAATAATTTAGGTGTGTTTTGGTCCTAGAATTTGAAAAAATAGATCCTTTTTATAGTGTATAATGGGCAAAGTTTTAATAAATCAAATTCAAGTTTTAAATGTTCTAAAAGCTTATGGTTACCTTAATTTGGTGTCTTAATAGTCAATAATACTTTTGAGTTCATTAATAAATTTTTAAAAATTAAGTTAACAGCCTAAAATTGCAAACTTGAATGAAAAAACTTAAAAATACCAAAATTTATAAACTTTTAAGTTCAAATATTTTATTTAGTCTGTAATAAACATTCTTGTTTACATAAAATGCTTTTAAAACACTAGGGTTGATATTTTTACAGAAAACAGACGAAAAAACGTTATATTGCACTAAAGGCATTTTATTCCAAACTTTAACCTGAACTATCAAAAGGTTATGATTTGTGTTAAATATAATTGGGGAAAATTTAGGATATATAATAAGTAATTTTAATGCTCTTATCTGAAAAGTAAATGTAAATAAGTATAAAAATGAATTTTTCTCTAATTGGTGATTCTAAGCTGTATGCCTTAGCTTCTTAGGTCAAATCACAGTGCAATACCCTAGTGAATACTTTTTTTGACAATTATGACACCAAATTAAGGCAACTATAAGTTTCTATTACACTTGAAACTCTAATTTGATTAGGACTTCTCCATTTATATGTTATGCAAAATATCCATGTTTTCAAATTCTAGGACCAAAAACACACCTAAATTATTTTTTACAAATTTTTAATTATTTTTCCATGAATAAGGACGGTCAAACGCAACTTTTGAGTTATATTTGGCACCGATATTCAAAAAAATTTTTTCGGTCGTTAGCCTATTTTAATGGCATGCGCCTTTATTTCGGGCTTGAAAAATTGGAAATTCCCTCACTTCAGGTCCACAGAAGGTCTTAAAATGTTTTTTGAGATCCTAATAAGAATATAAACTCAACCAACTAGGGTTTGAAAATAGAGCTAAAATTGTGTGGGAATCATTTATAACCATTTTTACTTAAAATTTGATGAAACATCGAAACTTTAACGTGAATGTGGAACCTGAAGATATTAAAATTGATCGAACTCGAGTTCTGAATTTTTCAGTTTTATCGTAAACTAGCTGATATGCCCGGCCTTGCACGGGTGGAGTGTATATATATTTTTTTAAAATTAAATTTTTTAAAATATATTTATAATTTTTAAATCAGCAATTACCAATCATCCCGGTATCCCAGACGTCTTTTTCCTATCCGTGTTCCCGGTAATTTTCCTATCCCGATGTTCCCGGTACTTTTCCTATCCCGATGTTCCCGGTACTTTTCCTATCCCGATGTTCCCGGTACTTTTCCTATCCCGATGTTCCCGATAATTTTCCTATCCCGCTGATCGAGGTAATTTTTATGTCCCGGTAATCCCGGTACTTTTTTTTCCTATCCCGATGTTCCCGGTAATTTTCCTTTTTCCGGTGTTCTCGGCAATGTTTCCTAGTAAATTAATGAGTCTAGTGAACAAAAATAATAAATTTGAAACAATAATAAAAGATCTAGTAAATTTAAAGTCTAGTGAACCGCTTCATTTGAAACAATGTTTTGTTTTAAAGTCCTCTTCCATGAAAATAAAATTGTTAATAATATCCGTGTTCCCGGTAATTTTCCTATCCCGATGTTCCCGGTACTTTTCCTATCCCGATGTTCCCGGTACTTTTCCTATCCCGATGTTCCCGATACTTTTCCTATCCCGATGTTCCCGGTAATTTTCCTATCCCGATGTTCCCGATAATTTTCCTATCCCGATGTTCCCTGTAATTTTCCTATCCCAATGTTCCCGATAATTTTCCTATCCCGATGTTCCCGATAATTTCCTTATCCCGATGTTCCCGATAATTTTCTTATCCCGATGTTCCCGATAATTTTCTTATCCCGATGTTCTCGGTAATTTTTCTTTTCCCGATGTTCTCGGCAATGTTTCCTAGTAAATTAATGAGTCTAGTGAACAAAAATAACAAATTTGAAACAATAATAAAAGATCTAGTAAATTGAAAAGTCTAGTGAACCGCTTCATTTGAAACAATGTTTTGTTTTGAAGTCCTCTTCCATGAAAATAAAATTTACAATTTTCCATAAATATTTAAATTTTAAAGGAAAATATCTTAAAATAGGGGAAAGTAACGTTTCAAAATAAATTTTTTGAATTTATTTTGATGTTTTTACAACTGATATAGTTTTTAAATGGACAATTATCGAGTTTTTTCTGTTAAAATATTTAATTTTTGAAGGTTTTAATCTAGTTAACAATAGTGAGTCGAGCAGTCTACTCTAGTAGAGAAATGGAGAAATAAGCGTTTCGGGCTATAAATTCGTTAATTACTCGTAATTATTCGATTTTAAAGATTTGAAAACTATCTTAAGTTACTCCCCGACTCGGAATACGTCTATACGTCGAGTTTGGTTTCGGTCCGTGGCCTATTTCAAGAGATTACCCCGGACATACCCACATACACACACACATACACACACACATCGCCCGTTAGCCTTTTATTTATACAGAGATGGCACCTATTCCCACATCAGGCGTTTTAAATTTAAAAAAAAGGTGTTTTCCCTCCACCCTAGTATATAAGTAAAATAAAAACTAGGCCTAAAATAAAAAAGGATGAAGATATTTTTTTAAAACTTTGTTTACTAATTTTATTATTTATTCATTAATATATTTTAATTTAAAATTAATGATTAATGTGTAGCTTTATGACCAAAAAATATATTATTCAATAATATTTTCAAAAACGTATCAGTTTCTGCTGGTTTATAGCTGCTGGAGATGCCTTAAAAATCCTGATGCCCTCACAGAAGGCTAAACTGTGCCACCCTTGGTGTGGATCATGTTTCTTTACCAGAGCCATGGCCATCCGCCCTAATTGTGGCTTAAGCGAGATTCAAATGAGAGATTGGATGCATGGGCGGATTTTAGGGGGTGCATGGGAGTGCAACGCACACCCAACTTTTTGAGAAAATTCCCTTTTTATACGGGAAAATCATGTTTTTAAAGTCGTCAGGGGCAGCTTGCATCCCCAAGTTTTCCACTACGCACCCCCAGGGTTCACACTCTAAATCCGCCCATTGGATGCAAGTTCTCTTCATTGATTAAAAGGATTCCCATTTATAATTTTTCAATAAAAATTATTTTGAGAAATTTTTTTAACTAATTTAATTTATCTTAAAGATAGCAGAGAAACAGTCCCAGAAAAAATATAGCACTTTTATTAAAGGGAAATAAAACAGCATGACATTTTCTAAAATATATATTTTATAGTACTACATAAGTTACCTTAAGAAATTTAAAGAATAATATAATTCAAATTGTAGTGACATATTCCTATTAGTAAATATTTTTTTTTATTCTATTGAGGTCTCCATCAATGGAGCTTACCAATCCTCCAAAGAGACAAAAGGCAAATGTGTTCAAAATAACCTCTACGCTGTGATTTTATATGGGATATTTCTTGGGAAATTGGTTTCCTACTTCAACCAGTGTTTTCTCATATTTCTATCTTTTGCGTTCGTTATTTCTATGTTTTATTTCCTAAAATGCAGCAGGCCAAATGTATAGTATTTTCGAAGGGCTATGTGTCGCAAAAGACATCTATTTTCGGAGTCTATGTATCTTTATTTTGCGTTATAAGATAGGGTATTGTCTAGAATTCTCTTTAAGCTTTGGTGGGTCTATGTCTTACTGATGACGTGATTTAAATATCGGGAAAAGAAATAGTACATATTTTTAAAATTAAAGCACATATTTCCAATACATATTTTGATATATACAAATAGAACAGTAGTTCCCAAATTGGGTGGTACCACACCATGGGGGGCGATAAAGAATTCTAGGGGGCGGTAATGAGTTGAAATGAAGTTATTAGAGTATTTATAGTTATTAGAGGCGTTACTAGAGTAAAAAGGAGCGTCGACTAAATTTAAACTATTGCTTTATGTCATTATTATGGGTAAAAAACGTTAAAAGAATTAGGTAAGAGAAGTTTAAAATCCCTCTTTAATATGTTAAGGTTCAAAATTTTTCCTGGGGGAGGGCACCCAGACTATGCTTTTATCTATACTAGACAGCAACTTAAAATGAACCTACTACGCCACTAACAAACAAGGTAGTTCTCATCGCGGTGTCTAAATTTCTAGCGGAACTAAGAACGTCAATTTCAATATATGATTATTTCGTTAAACCCATGTATAAATAGTGTATTTTATCACAAATCTCGTATCGAAATTCCTCCTATCAACCCAACAGACATTGTGTTTACTCACTTTCTCCTTCCGAGTTGTGACGTACTGGGTTCAGGAAACGTTGCTGTGAAGTATAGGGATTGAATTGCCAATAGTTTTGATAACCTTTAAGGAATACCGGAAATTTTCTCTGTAGGATATATCAAATTCCCTTTGGACGCACACAAAGGTTCCAGTTCATTCAGAATAAAGAAAGGAATTATTTTTAAATCAAATATATTTAAAAGGTAAGGTAGAACTATTACCTAATTATTTCTAATTAAGTTTTAAGGTGCATAGAAAATTTAACTTTTAAATATTGGCCATATACAAGCTTTAATTTTTTTTTATTTTGTTTGGATACAAATTAGTCTTTTTATAACAGAAATGCTAATTATTTATGAAATATAAGCAAATGACAAGCAAACATTTGAAAGAGGGGGATGAAAAACTAATAGGTTTCAGGAATCACAACTCCATAATAAAATACAGGCTTTATACACGATCAGGATAAAATCAACACACAAGATACAAACACACACATAAATACGAATTACAAAACATGCGATAATCCAAAAAGGTTCGGGAACTTATGATGTAGAATATATATAAATTATTTTCTTTATAGTTTTAAAAAATGCAGTACATAATTTGTATTACTTTTGCTCTATAATATCATATTTTGTCAGATAGGGTATCAAAAGGGTTAGATGCTCTTTCCTGATAACGGCTGAAAATGAGGGGATATAAATTTATAATTTAAGCACTTCGTTTGGTAAATATAGCAGAGAATTGTTTTTGAATGATGTAAAGGGTACACAACGAAACTAAGAACAACATTAAGACATCATCGGAAATTTCACCAAGCTATTGTAACTGTGAAACTATTTCATCAAGCGGAACGTATCCGGTATCATGTCTGTTTATTTTTGAGGTTTAAGAGGAAATATCCTGCTTCCTTTAGTTACTTTTAAAATTCATTCCTTTAGTGAGGATTTTATTAAATATTATTAATTATTTTTGCGGAAGTATTCAGGGAAAAGCACATTTTCAAGGTATTCTGAAAATTTTCGTCAAAATACAAAAGGAAATTTAGAGCAAAATACGATTCTTTACTTACTTTTAATTGAAAATCTAATAAGTTATCGGGATGTTTTATGGCCACACAATATATTAGAAATAAAGTTGATTTTGAATAGGAAGCACAATCATACTCTTCTAATTTGGTGTAAAATATCTGATTGTTTACACTTACAAAAACATTTCATTGGAATATTTAATAATACCAAAGAAGATCGTAAGAGCTAAACGGCCAAAGCTTTATGATGCAAATATACTTTTTTCAATTTTTTTCCTTAAAATATGAGTAGACTTTAGTAGAACCGAATTATTCCTCCTGCCAACCACGCGAATAAATAGAAGTGCTATTCACGTTTTCTTCAGGCGAAAGGTTTAGGAAGTCCGCATGCGGAAAATACTAACATAATGTATTCATTTCTGTCTGTTCCCTCAAAGTAGGCCTAGGAAACGCACTTAAACCAGTATTGAAAAGGGAACTTTTTCCCTGGAAAATAAATAATACATAAAAATGTAGTTTGTGATGGATTTCCTTCCAGGCATAAGATATTACCATTTTATTTCGTGAATAGTTCTCTAGTTTGCGATGGGAATATTAAGTAAAGCTTTAGAGATTTACACGGTTAGTTTTTTCAGTCATGTAAATTATGTTATAGACAAGGTTTCTGACGTCCTATTGTCTTTATATAGTTCTGGAACATAAATATGCCTCAGAGGAGTCTTTTAAGGGTTTTCTTTAAAAGGAAAGCTTATTATATGAAGCTGTTAGTATTATTTAAAATTTAGTTTTTGTGGGTGAAAACTATGTTTTAAAATATTTATCTTACCGTGTCATATTTGTCTAAAAAAATGTTTGATTGATTTCTTGTTAAATTCTTACAATTTATATAAGTAGAACCTGCCTGGGAATGCTACAAAACTTTAAAATAAGTTTAGTTTATCACTACTATATGTTTTACCTATAACCATGCAGGACCCTATAACTGGAAAGATGTGATGTAAAGGTAATCAAAACTTGTATGGAGTGGCGCGAGTATAGTCCAACCGCTAAAAGAAAAACTAAACTTTTTTAATATTCGTTCAAAATTATTAATAAGGTAGACTCACATGCTACTTAGAATTAAAAAAGAACAATGTGCTTGTAACTTGAATAAATATATTTGAATAAATGGTAATACCACTTAAAACTTAACTAAAAACTATTTTTAAAGAAGCTTAGAAGTATATAAAAACTATTTTTCTAATTATCCCACAATCATACAAACTTCAACGACAAAATGTTCATTTTCAGTCCCTGAAAAACTTTAAACCAAAAAGAAAGTTTTATGACAGATTTATAAAAAAAGGTTTCTCAACCGAATGATATACCTCCTTTGCGTTTTCAAAACCATAAGGTTAATCTTATTTGTATAAAAATGAAATATTTCTCCTCACTCCCTTTCTTTGTACTACCAACACCTCAAATGAAATCAGAGTTGCCACTTTTCTCAACGAAATACTGAAGACAAAATACCACTTCCTCTCACAGGAAAATACTCGATGCAAAAAAAAGCACCCCTCTGATATTGCTTTTCCCCTCAGCCCCGCTTTTTTTAACCTTTATATTCATTTCGAACAAAATGCCGGTTTTCGGAGACAGAGAGAAACAGAAAATTTCTACTTTTCAGTATATCGTCTGCGCGGATATTGCATTTTTTCCCGCGCTTTTCTCCGACGTTGTGTTCTTACAGTTGTCACGCTTTCCTGAAAACGAGAACTCGGATTTTTTTCCGCCATTTTGAATTTCTTCTTCTTCTTTTCTATTTTCTTTCTTTGTGTTTTGTTTTTGGGAAGGAGATAGAGAGATAGAGTAAAATTCTCTTTTGCGCAGTTCAGTTTTGCAAACTTCGTTCTAAACTCATCACAGAACGGCGAGGCCTTTCTTTCCTTAACTGCAAACCGTAGTTCTTTGTTTACGGATTTTTCTTGAGTCTCTTCTCTGTCACATAATGGAGTCTCTTTCCCTGTAACCGTTTCGCTACCTTTGTGTTAAATGAACTCAGTTCTCCCCCGTTTTCAATAGTTAATGAGCTTAAAAGAATCTTTTCTTGAAATGTCAGCTGCGTCTAGGATCTAAATTCGAATAATAGTTTCATTCCTTTCTGAATCCTTTGGATTTAAAATTTTATATAAAGACACTTTAGGTCTTGCTATCGAGCCGTTTAAAATACTCCATTCTAGATTTATATTATTATCTAGAGAAATATTATAAATGTAAGTTAATATTTTTTTTCTTTTTTCCCACAGTTCATTTATGGTTTTAAATAATAACTATTTCTTATTCTTTCATACTTGAAAATAAAATTAACTGGGTTAGGTAAATTTTTTAAAACATCAAAAGTTTATATGATTTTAACTGTGCATTTTTGAGTTACTAAAATATTTTGATAAAATTAAAAGGTAATTTATGTTTCCAAAATTTTCAGGACTTGAAAGATATTTTTTAAATCTAAAATTAGTGTTTTAAAAGGTGTCATAAAGAAATTGATGATTGATAAAATTCTTCAGTTAAACTTCTTCTTTCTGAAAAATAAACCAATTGAAACCCATTAGTTACGTGGTTAAGTGAGTTAAATGTAATTACAAATTTTATCCTTTGAAATTATAATTATGTCAAGGTACTATTAATTATTAATAAGCAACGTTTACTTTATCTGAAAGATTATCTTTACAACGGAATAAATAGTGGACTACAATGTTTGATGAAATCTGGAAATTCCGAAAGTAGTCCATGAGATAGTTTTATTTAACTTTGCAAGTCCTGAAAATTATTGTTGTAGGCCACAGTAACAATGGAAGCTGTAAATTAACTTACACTTCGTATAGAATAATATAGTAAATTATAAGCATGTAATAGGCTGTGGGGAGCCTAGTGGTTAGGGCATCGGCCTAGGGATCGGAGGGTCCGGGGTTCGATTCCCGACACCGCTGAAGACCCATCGAGTATATGCGGAGTACGAGCTCGTTAAATCTGTGGGTCCGAAAGTCCTGAGGTTGGTCATGGCGCAGTTTACCTTGGGTCCAGGTGTCTGGAGACTATTTCCCTCCCCTTCAGATGCATGGCAAAATTGTGGAGGTGGCGATAGATAGTGACAGCATCTATCATCTCATGACGCAGAAGTCAGACTCCTGCCCTTTATGGGACTCACTTTCTCAGGAGCCGCACCCCCTTTGCCTTGAATCCTTGTGGAGCTTGGGTATTCCAAGTGGCACACGACAACAACAACATAAGCATGTAATTATGTAAATTTATTATTTTTTTATGAGAAATTGAATTTAAGTGTCACAACTTCTTTAAAGAAAGTGTGGTGAGCTAGATGTAGAGCTTATTCATATTCCCATAAAGCTTACATCATATGTTCTGTAGAGAAAAAAGCAATCTTTCTTCTAAGTCCATTTTCAAAGTTTCTGAACTATTCTGAACTATTTTACCTTCCGAAAAAACTTTCTTCCCCGTAACACTCTTTATTACATTTATAGTATATTTTTAAGGAGTTATTACTCAGTGCCAAAGGAGTTCCTTTCTTTCAATAAGAAATAACGTCCTGGCTCGAAATTTCAATTAATTCAAAATGAAACTCGGTAGAGAGGACTCTCCGGTGCTGAAGCCCGACGAAAAATTATGGCGACCAGAGAACTTTTGTCACCGACCCGTTATCCGTTACCATGGCAATAAGGTCCGCTTTTAATTCCCTGCTGTCAATGCAAGATGCCACCTCAAACGGTACATATTCCAAATTTAAAATCTCTCTCAGTCACGGTCAGCTGTATCCCCAAAAATAGGGCTTCGCCTCACCGTAATTGAGCGTCATATATTATTTCTTCCTCTTTTAGTCGGGGAGGAGTGGCAACGGTGTTATTAAAAGACAAAGACGCTAATGCAGCCATATTTTTCCACTGAGGTTAGGTAATTAATATCCTGGTGCACACACAGAAGATTAAATGAGTTCATTTTACGCTGGTTTTATTCGCCATTGAAGTTTAACACAAGTGACTAGAAAACCTTCAAAAGTACGTTACACGGGTTTTATTTGGAACTTGCGTCTTTTAGGGTCGTGGAAGTAAAGCGTACCCCTAGATAATCGACCATGGAGAATCCATTAAAATGACTTAAGTGTGTTTTTCAAGATAAAAATTATCTAAGAACCTAAACTATGATCCCCTTGCTTTAGGTGGCTTATACTTTGTTCACCCATGAAAAATTGAACTAGTTCAAGAGCTAATCTAACGTGAGTAAAGTATGAGTGAACGAACTGTCTTAGATTTAATTCAAAATCGTAACGACAGATTTCTCCTATCTACTTCACCTGCACTGTCAACTAGAAGACTGCAACGGATCCTGGTTATACAGGGTGATCGGAAATTACGTGGGCAAATTTCGCATGAGGGTAAAGGGGACATAGAAAAGCATATTTTGAAAAACTAGAGGGGGCGCAGATGCACCGTTAAAGAGCTAGGACTTAATGTAGTGCGAGGGCGTTACAAAAAGCGGTTTTCTCAAGGACCGTTTCCCCCCAAAAATCGTAATAGCATGAAAAAATTATTGCATGAGGTACAACAGTATCCGTACTACTTCCACCATAAATTTGACAAAAATCGGACCACTTGTTAAATCGTGGGGTTAGTTTTAAAACGTGCAATAATTAATATTTTAGCCAAAGAATGGAGTTCCCTTAGTGTAATGATATTTAGAAAATGATGATCGGGGAAGGAATTTTCAATGATCATCCCTTATTTGTTTAAACTTTATGATAATTGAAAATTCCTTCCCCGATCATCCTTTCTTCTGAATACCATTACGCTAAGAGAAACTCCCTTCTTTGGCTAAAAGATTAATACTGCGCCTTTTAAAACTTCCCTCACGGTTTAGCAAGTGGTCCGATTTTTGTCAAATTTTGGGAGTAGTACGGATACTGCTGTACCCCATGTAATATATTTTTTCATTTTATTATATTTTGTTTCGTTAAACGGTCCTTGGGAAAACCGCTTTTTGTAACGCCCTCGCATTACATTAGGTCCTAGCTCTTTAGCCGTGCATCTGCGCCCCCCCATTCCTATGCAAAATATGGTTGTCTAGGTCCCTTCTACCCTCATGTGGAGTTTGCCCACGTAATTTCCGATCACCCTGTATTATGTTCAGTATAGGGATTATCATATACAGGGTGTTTCAAAAGTCCGTTTCCCGGTTTTTATACGGAACCAACGTGTCCTAGGGTCATAGAAGTAAGGTCTACCCCTAGGTAAATGACCTTGGAGAATTCATTGAGATGAATTACAGAGCCCCTATCGGCGAAAAAAAAAGTTGAAAAAATTATTTTAAAAACTATAGTATTATAGAGCAAAAACTTCAATTAGAATGTTGTTGCCAACGTTATGAAGAACTCACCGAAAAAGTTTTATGAATATAACTTGAATATTCGCGGAGATATTAGCATGTGAAAAAGTACTTTTTCACACCTCAAAAAAGAAAAAGTTCGAAAATTTGCAAATTCTTCAGTTGTATTGGGTAGTTTTGTATTTTTTTAGTTGAATAAAGGCATAATTTAATCAACAAATTGAAAACAATTGCAAATTTACGAACTTTTTCTTTTTTTGTGGTCTGAAAAAGTGCTATTTTCACATGCTAATATCTCCGCGATTATTCAAGTTATTTTCATGAAACTTTTTTCTGTGAGTTCTTCATAACGTTGTCAAAAACATTCTAATTGAAGATTTTGCTCTACAGTTTTTAAATGAATTTTTTTAACTTTTTTATTTCGCCACTAGGGGCGCTGTAATTCATATCAATGATTCTCCAAGGTCATTTACTTAGGGGTAGACCTTACTTCTTTGACCCAAGGACACGTTGTTTCCAAATAAAAGCCGGGAAACGGACTTTTGAAACACCCTGCGTACTTGTAGAATGTAACTACATCACCAATAATAAAACAATAACTCGCAGCGTTAAAGTGATATTTTTTAATATTTTGTCACCGCTTATAAAAACAAAAACATATATAAAAATAAACCTTTTCCTTTTTTCATCATCATCAACTACATTCATACACATTTCGGTGCCAGATTAATAAATAGGTATAACGTGTTTATAAATTAGTGTTCCAGCATGTTAAATTTCAGCTTTAGTGCAGAAACAAGTCAAACGACGTCGCTTCACTAGTTTCTGCACTGAAACTGCGGGAATTTCGTTTATGCCGTCACATCTGCAGCTTGTTTGGGACTGCAGTTTTTTATTTAATCGCACACAATAGAAACACTATAATGCGATTGGAAAAATTATTCTTTAGAGGTTAGATTCATCAGGCCATAGTAAAATAGCACGAATCTCAAGACAAATGACGTTTTGGTAGCTGTATATTTAAAATGTCCATGCTTGTGGCTATTTATTACATCGATGGGATTTCGATTTTGGACTTATAAATAACTTTATTAAAATGGGACATCAAATCAATGATGCCCAGACCATAATAATAAACTAATGAACTAATTATGTAGGTATTTAAAGTAAAATCGTTTTACTGTCCACAAAGTTACATCTGACCAACCATCTAATGAGGAAGTTGCATGATTTTTTTGATTTTTTTAATCGATTCCTCTTGCAAAAATAAGCAACTACCCAAAATTTGAGGCCGATCGAGAAATTTTTTGATTGTCAAAAAAATTAACAAAAATCCCCTTTTTAAAAGCGCGCGAAAACGCCAAGAGTATGGATGTGACGTTATCTTATACTAAACATTGTTGTAAAGCAATGGAGTTGATGGTATTATTGTTGACGTCATCTTATCTCTCTATATTAAAAAAAAATTACTGTCACCGCTGCCGCCGCTGTTTCAGAAAATTTAATTTTTCAACTCTTTGAACTCTCATAACCCAAAAACTACTTGATAGAAATTTATGAAATTTGAAAGGTTTGTAGAGGAATATTCAGGGCACATTCTCGAATAAAAAACCAACTGATGTGATAATTAGTTCTGGGGTATTTTTAAGGTCAAAGTTGAAGTTTTTGTTTTTTAGCCGCGTAATCCAATTCACCGAAATCTATTAGCAGCAGAACTATGATTTTTTGCAGCCTAATACTCTGAAGTATGAAGATGTGCACTACGTCGCCTTTTTTCGAATTTCGAATTTGGTTTAGAGTAATTAATTTTTAAATTTTCGAAGTTTTTGACACTTTTTCGGTTTTTTCGATCTAAATTGAAAATAAACCATGGTATCAATATGATTTTTTAGACACTTATACTCTTATTTTTTAGAAAGAGATTGGCGTTTCATTCTTTAAAAAATTCTAATTAGTTTTGGAATTATTAAGCATCAAAGTTTCATTTTTTTCATAGTTTTAGTAGGTCTTTATCAGACGTGTTGGATGTTTTAAATTTTATATTTGCCTGTTCACTAGATTGTCGCGAGCACGGATATTTAAATTAAAAAGTTTTGTATGTGCACGTTTTTCTCTATGTTTGCTACCGATAGTAGTACAGACTTGGTTAATAATCTTTTTAAAGATATTCCAATATTTTTTAACTACTTGAGAAATAAATAATTTAGCTTTTTGAGTGTTATTTGTGCCAATGAAAGGAAGAGGATTTTCGGGAAGTTTGTTTTACACTACTAAAGATCGTTTGCAGATATTTATTGATTGATTGCAGATTTACAGATCGCTTCGCGATCTTTAAAGAGCTGCATAGCAGTTACGGGGGTTGGTGAGCGTAAGCGAGCAGGGGGCGGTAGCCCCCTATCCGTTAAATTATTGATAATTTAAAAAGAAATATTTCAGCAATAGTTTTGATATTTTCGTGGTAATGATCCGAATTCAATTATTGAAAAGTTTGAGGGATAAAAAGTTTCGATATTAAATTATCATTAACTATACTCTGTTCATTTAGAATTAGCGCCTAGAAGTAATGTAGTAGAAGAGTTATTATTCTAATTATCGTTGAAAAAATTTTCTTCTGCAATGACCCCTAATAGCCAGGTGACCAATATGTGACTCGTTTGTGACTTTCACTTTGGGGTTACGGGCATGACCGTGAAGTCACCAGAACGTTACAGTGACAGCTTAATGTCCGCAATTTGTGACCAAAATCTGTGACCACTCGTGACGTCCTTGTGAAGTCACAGTACAACCAGATTGTGACTACGTGACGCGAATGTGACGTCGCAGAGTAGTCACGATGTGTACGTCACTTGATGACCTGATTGTGACGTCGCAGTCACTTGATGACTTGGCTGCGACGTCGCAGTGACTGGTATTCGACATGTTGCCGTGCTAAACTGGTCACCTAATGACTTGAATTTGAACCTTTTTAGAAAAACCTCGATATTCTAGCATTCATAATATAGCTTGAGCTACTAGAAAGGGTTTGCTTTCAAGTCTTGCGTAAAGTCCCCTTTGATGATTTCTTATTACAGATATTTATATATTTTAGACAGAGATTTTAATACTGGTAACAAGTATTTTTTTTCTAAAATTAGAAAAAATTAAATAAAATTAACAATTGCTTCAAGTTTGAAATTGCTAAGTATTTTCAGGCTATTTAAAGTGCATTTTTTACTTGAAATCAGAAATACCTCAATATAATCCTTCTAAAACATGTCGTCACTAATCGGTCACACGGTGAAATCACAGAGACGTCACGAGGTGACTTAGGGCTGACGGTCACCTCGAGGAGTCACAATGACGTTGCAGAGTGTTCACACAAGTTCTATTAGATGGCGGTCACAATGTGACCTCTTTGTGTAGACGCATTTCAGTCACTCTGTGACCTGTGACTTGTGTGACCCTCAGTGACGTTATAGTAACGTCACTGTGACTTTTGTGTTATTAGGGACAAGGCTGCCTAAGCAGAAGTAGTTAAGATACTGTAAAAAATTGGTCACTGAAGTTGTCTGATGAGCGTTATTAAGCATTATTGAGCGTTTTTGATCCTGTTTCAGGCGCCTATTCTAAATGAACAGACTATAAGTAGACAAGTTCCAGGTTGTACTGGATAGTTAAGTTAGCTCTGCTCGCTAAGATCGCGAAGCGATCTTCAAAGAACTGCGAAGCAGTTCCGGGGGTTGGTGAGCGATAGCGAGCAGGGGGCAGAGCCCCCTAGTAGTTTAAGCAATAAACGTTTTCAGTCACGTGTTTTTTTCTCGACTTTTAAATTAAAATATTTAATTACCTGTACATTTTTTTGAAAAACTGACTAGATATTTCATTTTACCATAAAAAAAAACCCTACGGAACACTTGTTTGTTTTTGAAAATCTGACACATGCAACTTCCTTATTGACTTCGAAGAGGTCTATATTAACATTTTGAATTGGCTGACCACTACTTTTGAGTATAGAGTTGAAATCATTTATTAAAAAAAGGTATTTATACATTAGTTTTGGGCAAAGGGATTAATCGGGCATTATTAATAATGCCCAGAGTTGAGGCGGACAAAGTGATAAATTTCATTTGTAAATGCCATTGAACTTATCACATTGCCCTCTTCTACTTCAGGCATTATTAATAATGCCTTATTCATCACATTGCCGGTAACACACCTACTAACCAAAAGAGAAAATATAAGAAATCTATAATAATTTTATGGGTTTGTATTTAATAAGGAATTGTTATTTCCAACTAATATTCCCACTTTTATTACCAAATCCTTAAATAACTTAGAGCTAAGCTATGAAAATAGGCCTGAACACTCTGTTTATTGCAGAAACCTGTCAAATGCAAATACTTAGATAATTTTTTAGGAAAAGAAAAAACACATTAAAAAATTATTTTTGTCTGTTAAATATCCAAATGAGGCCTACTTTAACAAGTAGGTATTTTATCTCAAAACAAGAAAGAAGGAGTTTGACATGTTTAAGAAATAAGCGATTCAATTAGGGTGCAGTCGGTGCAGTGAACTCAAGTGTTTTTTTAAATTCATAGTCACCACTTAAAGACATAAGTAAATATATTTATAAGTAAACTACCGTTCCCCATATCTTCCTGAACTGGGCTGATCAATAGTTTCATCAAGCTCAGCGGTTCTATTCGACCGTTTAATTCAAAGTGAAATAGTTGTATTACGTACCTACGTTGCAGGCTGTTAGTAGCAGGTCTAGTTAATAAAATTTTGGTTACTGTTAAGGTAAATGCGGGTATGGTGGGGGGGACATTGTTTCAATAGTGGCCACCTAGCTGATTAATTTTAAAATGCTAGTTAGAGGTATCGAATAGCGTCGAAATTTATACATAGTAGATTATGCTATCAGGTAAGCTGTTAACCCTCCGTCGGTCGCAATATTAAACTGACGCGTTCGGTCGCAATGTGCCAAAACGCACAATCGAAGATATCGCGATTTTCTTCCCTTTAATTGCAATAATGGAGTATTAAAAACGATAAGATATATTCATAGAATTATTCAGACATAAAAAAGTTTGATATTTGTTTTTAATAATCAAGAAATAAATTAAAAATAGCATAAAATTGAACTAAAAATCATCAGGATAGGTAATTCAATATCTTAGTCAAATATTATTCTTAATGATGTGAAACCTGAAGGATATTGATTCTAAAATTATTGTTTTTGAACATATCCAGATAAAAACCATTCACAAACACAAATATCACCAGTAATACTTGCAGGTTTTAGGCTAGGCATATTGCCCGCTGACAGTTCTTGTAGCTATTGTAAAATAACTCTAAACTATATTAGTTTTAGCTATAAACTGTAAACCTACAGGTAGTAGCAGTAGAATTGCATATTGTATAACTTATAATGTATAAGGTACGATTATGTAGGTGTGTGTTCAACCGCAATAAACCAAAGATTTTTTTAAAGAAATTACATACATATCAAGGAAAATTTAATAATATTGAATTGTAAACATTCATAAAATAAATAAATAAACATCAGGGATTCCAAAAAATAACATTACGTACCTTAAGGAATTGAAACACAATCGGGTGCAATGTGTCAAATAGTAAAATTTTGGTGAAAACCAAACTAAACAAAGCAATGAATTAGTTGGCAATGAATTAGCACAAACAACGAATTAGTTGGCGCCATACATCCGGTAAAGATAGACTACCAGGAATTATAGACTTTTAACCCCAAAAATAACGGAAAGGCGAACGAAAATGTATACGATGTGCGAAAAAGTACAGTTGCGACCGACGGAGGGTTAAATAACCCCCTATACCTAACCCCCTATAAGTCTTGGAAAATAACATCATCGACCGAATGACTTAAATCTGATTTTGTTTATTAAATCGCATAAAAAAACGAGTATGTCAGAACTGGGTTTTTTTATTTATTACCATTTGATTCACTTTTAAATTAATTTTGAGATAAAGTAGAGTGTATGCAAGGATACTGAATAAAATTTATTTGAAAATTTCGACTTTACGAGGATTTAGAGGGGGTGGCCACTTAACCAACACAGAATCTTAGATTTTCCAATAGTGGCCACTGCGATGACTTCTAACAGCAACATAAATAATTTTTAATTTGAATCAGTTTTCTTCATAAATTGTTGATTAGGCTTTAAAATGGGTGTTTTATTCATTTGGTTTCATTCTGGATTTGGGAACCAAGGTTTCTGAAACATTGAATTACTTGCTAAATTCCTCTCAAATCAGCTACCGCGTAGGCTTTGGGCCGGAAACTATCAAGTCTGATATTCTAAGTCAAATAAAACTAATTTGATTTTGATCTAAAATATATTTCGATAGGAAGGAAAATTTTATTAGAACTAAACGACTATACCAACTATCTAGTGGCCACTATAGATACAATATGGAGTGCTTTTCAAAAATTAATTTAACCCTTTCAATACGGCAAAAAAATCAGTTTAGTGCGCCTCAATACCGTACTCCACCAAGTGGTTATTACTTTTTTGTATGAAAGTCTGAAGGTCCAAGTAACGCCTAAACGATCCCATAACAACGCATCAACAAAACAACGATATTACAAGCTGTATTGATGTGACAGCATATGTCTCGCCTTAAACCCAGAGCAACTGCATACCGGGACAAGGTATGTCCTGGCCGTAATCCTGGAGTCAATAAATACTGCTGGGACAGCCTTTGTCCTGCTGCTGTATTTTGTTAATTGCAAACTCACACCTATTTCTATACTCTGTTCATTTTGAACTGGCGCTTGAAAATATTTCCTTACCCCACCACCGATCGGTAATCATAGCAACTATCCTCGTCAAAGTGACGAAGAAGGCTTACTATTGGCTCGAAGCCAAAGAATGAATGAAAGATGAATTTTAACTCAATATTCCTAAGAAATGTGTTTATATCCAATTTTTTATGTTCTAAAATTTTTAATTTACTTTGATTTGATTTGTTAAAAGTAAAAACAATTAGATATAAACATAATTCTTAGGAATTTTCAGGAGTAAAGCATGCAAATTGAATTAACTTAAAGTTGAAAATTAGCTCTGTAAGGTTTTGTACCGAATTTGTTAGTTGTCATATTTTCAGAACATTTTGTGACATTTTTTGCATGTTTTAAGTCATATGAACACCCTCAAACGAGTTTATGAATTTTCAATGAGTGAATTGCTCTTGCTGTATAATTTTGGGTATTGTTTAGGGACTTGCCTCAATTTCGAATATTTTAATTTTTTTATACATGATTAAATTTTATTTTCAACTTGAAATTTGGTAGTACTGTTCATTTATGAATCAAAGGGCTTTTAAATTTTTTTCTAAAAGTTTTCCCAAAAAAAATTTTTTTTTTTAATTTTTTTCACTTTTTTAAATTTTGAAAAACATTTTTTTAGAAAATGATGGTCATGATGCACATCAAATCAAATACAAAACCTTAACAAACTGAATGGGACTAATAGAGTATAGTTCTAGAGTTATTAGCTATTTAAAAATGCAGAAAAAACAACTTTACAAGATTTCTTTGAACATTAAAAAATTATATCTAACGAAAAAAGAGTGCTAGAAGAATGGAACCTGAAAGATTATGTCTATAACTATATTAGTTCTTCATAAAAAATCATGAACAATATTTGAGAGTTTAATTTTTGGGTTTTTAGTTGTTTTGTTAAAAAAAATCACCACTTTTTTGAAACTTCAAGGCCATTTTAAAGACGGAAGATATTTTTTGTTTTCCCCCGAAATTTTGCACACGTGTTTAACTCAAAAGTACACAACTTTTCCGCACTAGGCCATAATCAAAATAAAAAATATTGTTTTTTCGCTCCGCCCTAATGAACATCCAATTAACCCCTTAACAGTGACATTTATTTCAGAAAAATTGACCAAAATTGGAAAACAATTTTGACTGTTTAAATTTTGCCCTTTATATTATTAGTGTTAGAAAATAGTTTTTTATAACAAAAATCAAAATTTAAATGAAATTACAAATGTATTAATTACTAGCGGTACCCGCCGTGCGTTGCTACGTCTTAAAATAATTATGAAAACAAATTAACATTTACTGTTAGTATGTAATGTATTAAAACCAAATTTTTGATTGGATTGATCGGGATTGTTCAGGTGTATCAGAAGCCCGTTGAGATGTCATATACTCAGCATTCTGTCGACGCCGATCTTGGGACTGCTCTGGTGTCTCAGCAGCTCTGTGAGCTGCCTCAAGCTCCGCCTGTTCAAGTCTTAGCATATCGGCTTGAGGAAACGTCTCGTTAAGTCTAGCTACTTTCATAGCTCGAGCTTTATTAGAGATTTGGGAAATATTAGACTTACGCTTTCGCGGCATAATTCTTAGTAGGTACTCTTTTCCTACACTTCTAAAAAACAAAATCTCGCTTCAAAACTAAATCACATCGTCAAGCGCAAACACAAAATCCCCTTTAAATATTGAAATCAATAATTATGATGCCAAAAGAGTGCAAAAACTCTCGAAAACAAAGTGACTATTTGTTTTCGGTATTAATACTAAAAATAAGTAGATTATGTTCCAATATTATTATTTTGAATTTATATAATTATTTTTCATTCTTTTTATGCTGCGAAATTGGTTTTCAATCCATTTTTTTGCTTTAATTTCAAAATTTCATAGAAAATATATTAATAAAATTGCCTAGTAACTACAACACTGGTACTACTAAAGTTTCATATTATTGGCTTGCATGACTGGTGAAACAGGTTTTCAAACACGGAAAAATAAGTGAAAAAAGAAGGAAAAATGTGGAAAAAAGAATGAAGGACCGATTTTCTCTTTATAAATTATAGCCTATGTGTTATTCTGATGTAATAAGCTACATTATTTTAAAATTTCATTAAAATCCATTCAGTAGTTTTTGCGTGAAAGAGTAACAAACATACAGACAAACATTCACAATTATAATAGTAGTAGGATTTTAGCATACACATAAAAAAGTTGGATTACACACACACATCTTATTCAATTAGGAGGAAGATTATCCAAACATAATGTTTCCCAATCTCTAAACGAAGAAAAATCACTATCATCGAAACGAACTCGGTTTGGGCTTCACAAAACGGAAACGTTAATTTTTCTCCAACCCGAACTCAGTTAGGGCATCACAAATTCTGCAAGTAGTAGTTGCCAGAGCTCAGTTCGGGCGACACTGTTAAGGGGTTAACCAAAAAATAGGTCGATAGCCATTCCCAAGCAAATAGATTAGTATTTATTTATACGAGGGTTGTTTTTTAATTAACTTCCGTTTTTCTCCTGAAAAAAAAGTAGTAGGAATTTCTGCTGGTAGTTAGATACGTCCTTCAGGTTCAATTTGCCACCTTACTGAATAAAATCGGACATTTCTTCTATTTTTTATCGATTTTACAAGCGCGCTCCTCGAACTACTTTCCCGCCAACCCATAGAGAATTCGGCTTTTTTAAACGCTTTTATTCTACTTGCTTTTGTTTCTTCCTTCGCTCCGTCCGCGAGCAGGCATTAACATTAAAATCCGAAAAAAAGCCGAATTCTCTATGGGTTAGCGGGAAAATAGTTCGAGGAGCGCGCTTGTAAAATCGATAAAAAATAGAAGAAATGTCCGATTTTATTCAGTAAGGTGGCAAATTGAACCTGAAGGATGTATCTAACTACCAGCACCAAAATTGTTTCGAAATTCCTACTACTTTTTTTTCAGGAGAAAAATGGAAGTTAATTAAAAAACAACCCTCGTAGTTTAAGTGAAAATGTTCCCTAAAGTGTCCACTACACCGCATTTATCTTATAGATTGAAGTTCTTTTGCATTTTTCCAGAAGTTGACTGAAATCCCTTATAATGATCCTACCCTGCCTTAAAAGAAATATAGACCCAAAGCAACATTGATTCCTTAATCGACATCGCCTCAAATATCTCCTGTCATTTCGAGAGAATGTTTAAGACTTATTCTTTCCTCTCCCATGGGAGATACTATGTAAATAATTGTGTGTAAAAAATGTGAATTTGTCTTAATAACAATAATTTATTTACACACAAAAAAAGTTACATATTAAATCGAAAAAAGAAAAAAAAACACAAAATTTAAGTTGGCATATGAGTTACCCAGGGGTCATAGGCCCATACGGGTAACCAAAAAGACATTAACAGATGGTTTAATATACACAGAATAAGTGGAAACAAAAATATAATACATACATGAAAATATTGTAAAAAAATATGTGAAACCAATATAGTTAGTAGAAAATCTAGACCATTGTACGCTAGCTTCAGAATAAAATTGTAATTAAAATAAGTAAAGAGCAATTCTAGAAATTTCTCAAAAGAACACCTCAATATTTTCTATTGTTAAAATGTAGTTTTTTAAAGATTTTTTAAATTTGGAAGGAGATCTCTCAGATTTTAGATCCTCTGGTAAGCTGTTAAAAAATTTGGGAGATAAATAATAATAATTTTTATGTAGAATTTCTTTTTTTGTTTTTGGAACTAAATATAAATTGTTTGATCGCAGACTATAACTGATGCTTCGAAGATCAGGGCTATTTTCTTGTTTAGTAAAATGAAATATAACTTTAAAGAAGAAAAGGTGACGAAGGGGTAAGACATTTAATTTTCTGTAAGATTCAAGTAAAGGAAATTGATAACTACTTAAGAACTTAATAATTTTGTTTTGAATTTTAATGACTGGATTTATATTTTCTAAGTAATCTCCTCCCCAGACTGTAATACCATAACTTATTATAGAACTCACCCAAGAGTGATACAACTGAAACAAGAACTTTTTATTAATTATCTTTTTAATAAAATAAAATTTATGGAAAATATAGCGAAGTTTATTTGTTAAATATTTTACATGAGATTTCCATTTTAAATTATAATCTACGGTTAGTCCTAGATATTTTATAGAAGAGACTTGTTGAAGAGGGGGGCAATTTCAGTTACAACAGTTATTATTACAATCGGGAAGATGATAATAGAGACAAAGATTTTCAGAAGGTCCGTAAATACTAAAATTTATAAATTTGGTTTTATTAATGTTTATCGATAACTTATTAGCAAGGAACCAGTCTTTAATTACCAAAAGGTCATTATTTATGATATTTTGTAATGTTTCATAGGTAGAACAAGAGTATAGGTATCTTTTGGGTATTTTTTGTTTTATTTGTATGTATGGAGTTTTAAATGTGTTTTTTCTTCTTAACCAGTAACGTAATCTAACATGTAACTAAACCAGATAGGAGATAGTGGCCACTGCGGGGCCAGGTGCCCCATGTACCAATAAAGCATATACAGTGTGTTTCAAAATTGCGTTGCACGGCTTTTATTCGGAACCAACACCTCCTAGGGTCATGGAAGTAAGGTCCACCCCTAGGTAAATGAGCCTGGAGAATCCATTGAGATGACTTACAGCGCCCCTAGCGGCGAAATTAAAAAGTTAAAAAAATTAATTTAAAAACAAAAGGAGATAGAGCAAAAACCTCAGTGATGCCAACGTCATACTTTTTCAGGGGTCAAAAAAGAAAAAGCTCGGATATTTGCAAATTTTTCAGTGTTATTTTGTAGTTCTGTGTTTTTTTAGTTTAAAGAACACAAAATTTAATCAAAAAACTTTGCAAATATGCGAACTTTTTCTTTTTTGACCCCTGAAAAAGTGCTATTTTCACATGCTAATATCTAGGCGAATATTCAAGATATTTTCATGAATTTTTTTTCAGTGAGTTCTTCATGACGTTGGCAACAATAATCTCATTGAGGTTTTTGCTCTATCTCTTTTAGTTTTTAAATTAATTTTTTTAGCTTTTTAATTTCGCCGCTAGGGGCGCTGTTAGTAATTTCAGTGCATTCTCCAGGCTCACTTACCTAGGGTTAGACCTTACTTGCATGACTCTAGGAGGCGTTGGTTCTGAATAAAAGCCGTGTAACGCAATTTTGAAACACCCTGTATACACTGTCCGTGTGCTGGTAGGAGATTATTGGTCTGGCCAGTCACATACCTGTTTCTTCACTTCAAGTTATAGACACCCAGCCGCTGTGTTTTATTTTAATTTTTTTTGGTGATACAGTAAAGATTTACTGTGTGCTTATGCCATATGGAGTATTTATAGAGTCTGTATTTTTAGGACTCTTTGATAATTTAGAGCGTATGTTCTAATTGAATCGTCAGTTTGAAGAAGGGAATAAGTCCAAAAAATGACAAATTGACTTTATATGCTCAAAACAATCTCCAAGCTTTGCCCTACACATGAGTGAAAAGAGGGAGAAAATAACTAACCCCTATAGGGAGATATTGCCCCTTGAAGTTGTGAAATCGATATCCATACAATGAAAATTCCATTACTTTTTTTCGATTTTCTCAAAACTTAATTTTTGGACTTATTCCCTTCTTCAAACTGACGATTCAATTACAACTGCACACTTGTGGGTTTGCCAGAGAAGTAAAAAGTAGTTTCAGTGCAGTTCAGAGTTAGCCTAGCCAAGAGAGCCCAGAAGTTCCAAGTTGAAATATCAACTGAATACTTATAAGAAATAAAATAAACGCAATTTAATTGAAAATTTATTTACTCTAGTAAGGAAGGATCTCATATATGTTAAATTAATAAACTTCATTCGTCTGTAGCGAGTTTACTCACCACTATTAGAGTCAGATTTTTACTAAATGAATTTTTACTAAATGAAGTAAAAATATTGACTAGACTTGTATTATGGATTTCAGTCGCATGACCTTATTGGTATCGCCCTATGGCTCGGATATGTCCCACATCCAATTAAAATAGCTTTTGGCTAAAAAAAATCTCAGTAAGTAATTAATAAATAAATTTTGAAGTAAAATTTTATTTTGTTTAAATCTAAAATCCCTAAACTGTAACCAAGGATAATAAAGTAAATTAAAAGAATATGCGAGTTCCTAAGTTAACTATAACCGTAGCATTAGGATTTATACGTTCAAAAAGGAAACGGCTGCGTACCGCGAATTTCCGACGCCAAAGCTAACAAGTACTTTTTACTTGGCGACGGACGGTGGCGACGGCTAACAAGTAAATTCATGCTGCTTTTTGCTTAGGGTTATAGTTTGAATAAAGATCGAGTGGATCGAATGATATTGAGTTTGTTTATTTACTATTTGGTGGGTTTGGTGTTAGGTTATTGCGGGTTATTGGGCAAAAGTTTATATATGACAAGGTATTTTTCGATGATCATCATTTCTCTTTATTTCGTGTACTTATATTTCTGAATTCTGGTATTCCTAATTATTTTTATGTTTTGTATATAATATTTTAAAGGTTCAAAGTAGATTAAAGGATGTAATATTTTAGTTATTAGATTGGATTTATCTTGCATCTTAATTTAAATTAAATGCATATTTGACTGTTACTAAGGAAACTGCCTGACCCTTCCTTTAATTTTTGTTGTACAAAATGCTGCAGTGTCTAGATTCCAAAAATTCATTGTTCTACATGAATACTTAACCTATCATTCAAATTTTCCTTGTGAAGTCAAAATGCTTGACATTTTTTTGCTAGTTCAATTTTTTTGTAAAATTTATTTTTGGTTGAATTTTGAAATTATTTATGCAGCAAGAAATAAGATTTTTGAATAATAATTTTGACTCGGTCCCATTTTGAAAGACTTGCTTTGCGAAAGACTTGCTTTTCACCTATGTATAATAACTATTCAAAAGAGTTTACATTCTCTTATCCTCAAAGAATAAAATTTTGAGCTTCATAATGAATTTATTATTACTTTAATGTTAGCTTAGAAATTTTACTTAAATATCATTAGAGTTGGCTCAAGCATCCCTTCACCATTGGCATAGATTATGTAACCTCCTCATGAAAAATACTCCAAATTAAAATAATTTTCTGTTAGAGAAAAAAAATATCAAACTTTTAAGCATAATACATATATTCTTTTTTGCTGTAAAAAAGTTTTAAAAATTAAACTGCAAAAGTGTCTCAATTATTCTCTCATATTGACAATTCTCTGTCAATTTGTATACCATCCTAAATTAAGTAGAATTAGTGAGATCCATGTCAAACCTGTATCTTCTCCTGATGAGTTTATCTTCAAAAATTTCCAAAATTCAAGTTAATAAACCTTAAAATTTTTAATGATTTGTTAAAGCTTTTAATTGTTAAAAAATTGTCATCTTGTAATGGCTAGCACAAAATCCTTACATGGTCAACCTGGTAGAAGCAGATAGTTTAATATCAAACCTTCAGGAAAATAAAAAATGACATATGGGTTAATCCAGATACACTCTCTAAAATTCGAATAAAAATTTAGAGATTGTAGGGGAGACCGGGGATGGATGGGACACTGGGTAGGATGGGACACCTTCAATAAATCTTAAAATTATAAATAAAATTAGTTTTTGAGTGTTCCACCTGGTAAAGCCACCATGGCTCCATACCATACTTGTTGCTGGTTACTATTTTAGTTGCAAGCTCCTACAAGTTTCTGAATGAAAAAGATGGTTTCACTAAAGCAAAAGTAACTAAGTATTACACTTTTCAAAGTGAATTTTCAATCTGATTCTCGGTTGTTTTCTTAATGGTTTATATTGTTTTCTAAACAGAATAATGTATTCTTTATGAATATATAGTTGAGTTAAGCCTGAAACCTACAGTTCTTTTGAAAGAACCTATTTTTTAAAACTGTTGCTACCGGGGTGGGATGGGACACCATGATTTGGGGTGGGATGGGACATGCCCAATTTCTCTCAATACCTAAATAAAAGCTATTGCATACAATACTTTAATTTAATTATTATAATAAGATTTTTCTCTGTTGTGATGAGTGTGAAGTTTGCATTTTTAAGGTTATTTACTACATAAACTATGATCAATGTAGGCAATTAACTTGTTAATTGCTAATATGCAACAAAGTTTAATAAAACTAACTGTTTCTTACAGTGTTTTAAAATATTTTTGTTGATTTTTTTCTAGGTGCTTTTATGCATTTCATCTGTTTTTCAGCGTTGGTTTATTTTCTAGTATTTTCCCTGCCGACTTTTTAATGCTCTTACTTTCAGATTCATTTAAAAACTTCCGTAGAAAAATTTGGAGTTTCACAGACAATTTTTCTTTGGTAGTATGTCTCAAAAAATTATTATTTTAACTTTAAATCTAAGATAAAGTACCACTCATTTGAATTTTGGTATTTGTTTTTTTTAAACTGTGCTGTGCAGCCATCGGGAAAAAATATTATTTTAAGTTGAGGAAACTGATTTGTAGTAAAGGTATTTAAAATATGCTTTCATGTATGGACGAGCTTTGCTCTTTTGGTACTACACAACTATTTTTCTGGTTTTTTTTGTAAGTTTTCTCTAAGTGTGTTCTATGTGTTCTTGTTGTTGTGTCTTTGTTCTATGTGTGTTCTTGTTGTATTTGTGTGTTGTGTGTTAATAAAGATTTGATTGATTGTTAATAAAGAACTGAACTGATGTCAAATTTTGATGCAATTAATTACTGATTACTGCAGCATGTAAAAATGTGATTTTAGAATGAGTCTAGTAAGCACTCAAAAAAATCCACCATAATATTCATCACTGAAAAATTTTACAGTTGGGGTAATTATGCTTACTGGTAAAAAAAAATGTGAGTGAAAGAAAGTAATTATTTCTTTTAAATTTTTGTTCTTATGCACATTTATTGTCATAAACAAAATCAATAAATATTCCTTTTTATAGATCTATCAAACGTTAAAGCAAACTGCTACCCACATACTCTTTTTTAAAATAATTCAAAAAAATTGTAGCCATGACTGTCTTAATTTAAAAAGAAACTAATATTATTTTATAGGTATTCAAACTGCAACAATCAGAAACAACCTACATTTCATGAAAGAATATTGCATAAGAAATCATAAAAGGTGGTGTCTAACAGAAAATTATTTCTAAAGTAATTAAATGACCTGAATAAAATTCAAAAACAAGATAGAAATCTAAAAATCGATTAAAAAACTATTCAAGTGATTCTAATAGGACATACGAACACAAAAAGTAATTTGTTTTGTGAAAAAAATCCAATGTCTGTCTTAATGACTGTTCCATAAAACTTTTTTTCAATTTGTCTTCTCATTTTTCACTTTTGTGCTGTGAACCAAGCAGAAATATAACTTAATTGTCGGTTTTAGTGGTTTTTACATTTTTTTCAGCTGAAAATTCATACCTTTAATAAAGAGAATAAATCTATCAACTTTTTATACAATATTTTTAATATTAGTGATTAGTAAATTAGTGGATTTTATGCTAGACATCCGTATAGAACAGCAATTAAAACTAATTTTTCACACAAAAACGTAACTTTTTAGCTTCGAAGCGCATGTGAACACTCTTATGTATTTTTTATACCAAAATATTACCCATAGTGCAAGAAAAATGTACGGAAAAGCTTCGCGTACGTAATAAACATGTCAATTTTTTCTTATTAAAATCTATAAAACTAGGGGGCTGTCGCCCCCTGCTCGCTATCGCTCGCCAACCCCCGGGAATTGCTGACGCAGTTCCTCTAGTTCTCGCTACGCTCGCTCGCCATATGCTGGTACAGCCATGGGCGGATTTATTGGGGTGCAACGCACCTCTAACTTTTTGAGAAAATTCCATTTTTATAGGGGAAATCATGTTTTCAAAGTCTTCAGGGGTAGTTTGCACCCCCAAGTTTTCCAGTACGTACCCCCAGTGTTCAGCATCTAAATCCGCCCATGGGTACAGCCTAGCTGAGATTCATTCACAACTAAATTTATTGGTGAAAATAGAGTTTTATAAATAGTAATATGCTGCAGGGAAACATTAAATTCAGTGTATGAAAAATATGTATCAGTGTTTATAAAATTTATGGGTACCTTTGCATTAGCCAAGAAAACCACCATAAGCAGTATAATATAAGTACTATTAACATTATTGATATAGTGATGATTAACATTATTGATATATTATTAATATAAGTTTTATTAACATGCATATAAAAATAATATAACATTCAATTAATAAAATAGTAACATTTAATCCCTCTTATTATATTTGAACAGCTAATAATATCATTAGAGACTGAAATCTGAAAAAAATCTAATTCAAAAAAATTACTCATTTTGTAAACAAAATTATTGTTGCCAACCGATTAAAAGAAATACAACGAAATCTGGGAGTTACGTAAGAGATTTATATATATAGATGTTACCCAGTCGTCCAAGTAAGGGTAATAAAAACGAAAAAACCGTCCACTATCATAAAAATGTTCATAATTATTGAGTAGAAACCTAGTTCAATCATTTTATTTGAATTAATTGAAAATTATGTGCTTTTTGGAAACACCCCTAAAAACTTCACCCCAAACGCGGATGTTCCCAAATGGGAACATCCTCAAAATCCTACTTGGAATTTTTTTTCAGCCAAAAATAACAAGAATGGTTTTAGTAATGATGAAACATGCCATTTAAGCCAAAAATCAGAACCTTTAATTCGAAATTTGAATTGCGGAATTCAAAAGGTTAAATAAGTAAATTTCATTGAACAAAAAATATTCTTTAAAGTATTGGAAGCAAGTTTTACTGGTAGAAAATACGCATACAATTAAAAGAGGAGTCTAAATTCTTTTCATATAGTTGTTGAAAGCAAAGGTAATAAATACCAATAGTGTTAAACTGAAGGACCTTTAAACTTGACATTTAGCTAATTTTGATAGAACTTTGTAAAATTAGGAGACTATATTCTTAAAAGAAAGGTATCAAATTAGAATAATCTGTTGAGAAAATATTTGAAATAATTGTTTAATATTAATTTTACAGATAATAATGTAGCGGGAGAATATTCTCAAAGAAAACTAAACTACTCAGTATATTATAATTTTAAGTGCATCTAATCAATTTTTTTCATGAGAATATTCTCATTATAATTCTACAAAATCATTTCCAGAAAAACACTTCTATATACATAATAGGGAATGCAACGCACTTGTGGAAATTCAAGATTTTGACTGTTGGAAATATTGATGGGGTTATAAAACGCATTTCTTCAAAATTTTAGATTTTTTCGATCGTTAGTTTTTTTTAATTAATTTTCAAAATTTACGCTCGCTAGAATTGGAAGTGTGGCCAACGTGAAGTCACTGCTGCTTTCGCCCGCATCTTCAACAAAGGATTTAACCATCGCATTCGTACTGTGTCAGTGGGTCGTACCGAAGACAGTTTTGAGTTTTGACGTCCTATAACTCTTAATTTTCCGAAATTTTTCGACATGTGTAGAAATTTTTGACCATACAGAGTGACAGTTAAAAAGAAAGAGCTTATGACTTTCAAAAGGTGAAGGGCACGCAAATGTTTTACAGAAATTTTACAATAATATCTCCAATGAAGTGGTTCCCAACCCTTTTTCTCTTGAAAATTCCGTATAAAATGTAAAAGAAGGCGATGACCCCCTTGTGTATTCATTTTTTAAGTTATTTTCTTATTGGATTAAATGAAACAATGTTGATTAACCCTTATCAATAGAGCTAAATCACTAATTTATACTTCGTAAAATTGGTTAACCCATTAAAGGCCAAGCATAGAAACTTTTTTAAATGTTGCATTTTTTTTATTGAAATATGCTTAAATTACGTTCATTAAGACATGAAATCAGTTTCGTGCAAAAAAATAATATTTTATTTACAAAATAAAATGTTGCGTTTTCTCAACTTTGGCCGAATCAATGAAAAAATTTCAAGGATGAACAATTTTATTACAATTCAGTTTTTACTCATTTTTATGAAAATTATCAAAGCATTTGGGGTGCAAATGGACTTGGCATTTAGCACACATATACACAGTATTGTTTTTGCAGTGTCTGCATCGTCTACGTGTTTTTTCTTCTTGCCTAATTACGGTATGCTCTACTGAATCCCTCCTTATTTCTTTGGGTAAGATCAAAGAGAACGGTCAGATCAAATTGATAAGATAGAAGGGAACATTCTAGACCCCCTACTGTTCGAGGGGGGTTGAGGGGTTTTTGTTCATACTGACCACATGTGGCTTGAAGAGCTTGTACTCGTCACTTGAGAACCATAAAACTGAACCCTTCAAAGAAGGGGCGTGGGAAACAGTGGTGAAGATTTGCAAGTCATAAAACTGCCATGGGCTTTCTATTGAAACGTCGCCGCTTCATTAGTTTACCCCGTGAAATTCAATCACCCCGTTTGCAGTTCCAGGAAATTTTGTTTACACAGCTGTCCTGGACCACGGTACCTATGGTATTTCTGAGTAGAGGTCAATGAGGTGTATTGTAGGAAGAACTTCAGAACATACCGTGGAAGCACAAGCTATATTTAAATATTTAAATTTTCTTTTTTAAGGTAGAAAATTTTTTTTGAACATCTCAGAGAGTCAAATAGATCATTTCATATGAAATCATTGCATTTATAAAGGAAACTATAGGAAAACGTTTGATTTTAGGATGGTATATTGCGAAAAAAACTGGAGATAAGCAAGCGAAATAAAAAGTTTGAGGACTTATAAAAGGGACGAAAATCACTCAGGGACGAATATTTTTGTACTTTTCTACATCAAATGTTACCGTACTTAAATTTTAGGTAGTAAACAAAATTGATGTTTTTAGCCGATTTTACATGGATTCGGCCAAAGTTGCGAAAACGCAACATTAAATGAATCGTCAGTTTGAAGAAGGGAATAAGTCCAAAAAATGACAAATTGACTTTTTGTGCTCAAAACAATCTCTAAGCTTTGCTCTACACATGGGTGAAAAGAGGGGAACAATAACTAACCCCTATAGGGAGATATCGCCCCTTGAAGTTGTGAAATCGATGTCCATTCATTGTATTTTTTAAGCTAATTTGGAATTAAAGTTAATTTTTCTTTCTCCTCATATTCTTTGTGCTGTAAACTAAGTTAAAATAAAATTTTCTCTTAATTTCAATGTTTTTCAAACTTTTTTTTATGTAGGGAATGTTTGACTCCATTCATATTCACTCACTCCATTGATACTGCTTTAATAACCCAGTTTCACGATAGTTTTGAATTTCATTTGTCTTATTCTTTTTATTTAACCCTTTTGTGGTGTAAACTAAGGAGAAATATAATTTAAATGTGATTTTAAGGGTTTTTAAAGATTTTTTCATCAGAAAAATTTCATAAGGTGGAAGAAGGGAATAAGTCCATCAACTTATTTTGGCTGTAAAATATTTTTGAATACAGTTATATTTGTTTTGATGATTGCTCTGTATTCTAAATAGGGTTCTGAACTTCCAGTAAAAATTTGGCGGTTATACAATGAAAATTCTATTACTTATACAGTTTTTTTCGATTTTCTCAAAACTTGATTTTTGGACTTATTCCCTTCTTCAAACTGACGATTCAAATTTAGATGAAAATTTTAAAGTTTATTTAAAACAATTGTTTTACTTTTATTTTATTTATAGAACTAATAACCTTAGTCCATTATAAAATCGTGAGATTGATTTTAGTGGAATAATTATACATTTTCATAAATGGGACTTAGTCAATAAACGTTAAGTTAGAAAATCGGCGTATTTTGAAAATTTCTCAAAAAATAATGGTTACTTAAATTTAATTGCAGATATTTTTTTATGTCTTCAGAAACCTTAAAAATAGCCTAAAAATAAAATTGGAGAAAAATATGCGTCACAGTATTAATAAAAAATACTTATTGAAATGTTGCGTTTTCGCATCTTTGGCCGAAGATGGGTTAATAACTCATCTCATGAAAAATGTTTTGTAAATATCCTAGTACGCTTAGGAAAAGAATGCTAGGACATCTAGTCGTTCTCATTCGGACTCTCCAGTTCCAGGAACTATGCAGCAAACACAGTTCCGCGTGCATAAGCGGTACAAGTTGAAACACTGCACTTTTTGATGATGCTAAACCACTTGGTACACTGATTCCGGGGACCATAAGAATGAGTTATCGATCAGGAGTCCGCCTCAATTTCCCTTAGAATTTAAAATATTTAACTTTTTGTGAAATTTTTAAATTCGCGTTTTACACCTTAACTATCACACTTTTCAACATGTAAGGTGACTTTTCTATACAATTTGAGGTCGTAGATTACAAATATGAAGTCAAAAATTTCATAAAAATATTATTTGATATATTTTTTTCAAAAACACTAAATTTTAAAATTTAAAATCTTCAAAAACACAATGTTAAACATAAGTTGGTATCATAAAATTTTTACCAGATATTAAGCTATTTGTAACTGAAAAATATCCAAAATTTCAAAGCTTTACCTTTATTATTCACCGAGATATGAGACTTTAAATTTGGAAAATTTTCAAAATGGCGGCCATGCTTGATGCGATTACTCATCGAAAACTTCTCATAACTCGGTAAATTATAGTTCAAAATGAATAGTTAAAACCTTTTTTGAAAGACAAGTTATGCCAATACACTATTAAGACATTAAAATAGCAATTAAACCACTTGAAGTTGGTTTTAAATTAATTCTAAGACAGATTAATACTTTACTAATGAGAAGCATTTTAAAAGCTTTAAAAAATGCGTTCTTGGTGAAAAATTATTCTAAATTTTTTATTAAATTCTCACCCTGATATAAATATGCGACATTAAACCATTTAAAGGAAAATTTTGCCTTACAAGCGCCTGGGTGCAAATGTGAAAATACCTAATAAACGCGCGCTTCAAATTAACTTTTTCTGTCGAAGAATCTCAAAACTTCAAAAACAAAATCATAATCACCAACTTCAGACGCACTGAAACTACACACACTTCGGGCCATGTATCAAGCTGGGCACATTTGGGGTCAAGCTGGCCGAATTATTACCACCTTACCTTCATCAGAAAATTGGGGTTGGAGAAAGAAAGAAAACGATGTAGACCTAAATGGCTGACTAAATCTGCAATTTGGCTTTCTTGTCGAGAACTTCTAAAATGTGGATGTGAGAAAGAATGTCTCTCAAGGTGTTCCTGCAAATTTTCAGGAATACCATGTACACTAATGTGCCTGAATTGTAGAGGCGAATGCCAAAATTCAGAGGAACCTTTTACGTTAAATTCAAGAATTAAATCAAATACTTTTGAATTTGTGCCAAAAGAATAAATAAAATAATTTGAAATCATTAAAAGGCTATCTAATACCTTTAACTGTTTATATAATTAATGAAATTATTTTCTTAGTGTTGTAATTACCTACTGAAAGGAGTATAGGCAATGTACATGCTTTATTTTTTTAAATCTAGCTAATATAGAAAATATACCAATTCTCAAGAGAGGCATATGTTCTTTAAAAGAAAAAAATTCTTGATCGATCATGGTAAACATTTAATATGTTTTTACAGGAAAATATATTGTCTCTACGACTATCATTTAAAATAAGAAAAACCCTTACTTATTAATTAACATATCAAATCCAAATATGTGTACGGTGATTATTAATGAAAGATTTGGATGCATATTACTTTCCCGATATTCTTAATTTTTAATAAATGTAAAGATATTGAAACTAATAATAAAGTTGTAGGTAAGTAAACAAGCACTTGAAAATACTATAAGTTTCTACTAAGTTGAAAATACTATTATTCATTATAAGGCTGGTATAATTTAAGTAGTCTTGTTGAAAACTAGCAGGACGCTTACAGTCTCAATTTGTTTTATATACTGATTAAAAACTAAATGCTTTAAGTTTAAATGGTGTTATGTATTACCATATAGGAAATGATTAGATGTATTACCCTTCCTCGATTTTCAAATACACAACGATTACTAATTGTTAAAAAGTGTTCGGTAAGTTTAAATGTATATAACATATTCTAATATATTATGAATCGCATTGATATTTCATGTTTTAAGGGCATAGGTGAAGTTTCTAAATCCCTATATCTCCGTAATGTTAAAAAGGATGATTTTTAAGGTACATTTTTAAAAAATCTACTGAATTAAAGCTCCCAAATTTTTTTCTGAGAATTTCCTGAACTGTATTACATACTTTAACATGAGCTTTTAGGGCTATTGTGTCTGGTTATTTTTTTAAAAAATATTATCTGAATGAACTTAGGTTTTTTCTCAAAAAGACTGTAAATTTCATGATGTTTTATGCTATAACTTCAGTTTAAAGGACTGTTTTGAGAAACCCCTGTGTTAAAGTATGTAACATAGCGTCATAATAATGTTAGCAAGTTATAAGTTGTCTGCTATAATAGATTTTGAGAAAATGTTCCTTTTATGGTAAAAAATTCAGTTTTGAGAAAAACGGAAATTTAGTAAGAATCTTGCATATTAGTAGTGCATTAACTATTTCCGTAAAAAATAATTAAAAATACTTCTAAACCTCGTAGAGTAATAATTTTGGTGTCGTTTGAAGCGTAAAATGCAATACTAAACGGAAATGCAAATTTTTGAAAAATGTGTTTTTTGGTCGAAAGTTGTGCACCCAGTACCTACCCTCTTAACGGAGTAAAGGTTTGTCCAGAAAATACTCATTTGAAAGGTAATTTCTAACCTGAAAAATTGTATTTTAAGCATTTTTTTCTGATACAAAAGAAGATTTTTAAACTTGAAGTTAAAAGGCTAAAATGTTGTTAGAAGATCATAATAGAAAGCAAGATTTTTTGAGATTCTTCGTCAGAAAAAGTTTATTTGAAGCACGCGTTTATTAGGAATTTTCGCATTTGCACCCAGGCACTTGTAAGGCAAAATTTCCTATAAATGGTTTAATGTCGCATATTTATATCAGGGTGAGAATTTAATAAAAAATTTAGAATAATTTTTCACCAAGAAAGCATTTTTTAAAGCTTTTAAAATGCTTCTCATAGTAAAGTATTAATCTGTCTTAGAATTAATTTAAAACCAACTTCAAGTGGTTTAATTGCTATTTTAATGTCTTAATAGTGTATTGGCATAACTTGTCTTTCAAAAAAGGTTTTAACTATTCATTTTGAACTATAATTTACCGAGTTATGAGAAGTTTTCGATGAGTAATCGCATCAAGCATGGCCGCCATTTTGAAAATTTTCCAAATTTAAAGTCTCATATCTCGGTGAATAATAAAGGTAAAGCTTTGAAATTTTGGATATTTTTCAGTTACAAATAGCTTAATATCTGGTAAAAATTTTATGATACCAACTTATGTTTAACCTTGTGTTTCTGAAGATTTTAAATTTTAAAATTTAGTGTTTTTGAAAAAAATATATCAAATAATATTTTTATGAAATTTTCGACTTCATATTTGTAATCTACGACCTCAAATTGTATGGAAAAGTCACCTTACATGTTGAAAAGTGTGATAGTTAAG
The DNA here is from genome assembly GCA_024610705.1 of Tetragnatha versicolor. Classification (NCBI taxonomy): domain Eukaryota; kingdom Metazoa; phylum Arthropoda; class Arachnida; order Araneae; family Tetragnathidae; genus Tetragnatha; species Tetragnatha versicolor. The sequence continues at coordinate 7,606,682 of JANDEH010000013.1, forward strand.
GTGTAAAACGCGAATTTAAAAATTTCACAAAAAGTTAAATATTTTAAATTCTAAGGGAAATTGAGGAGGACTCCTGATCGATAACTCATTCTTATGGTCCCCGGAATCAGTGTACCAAGTGGCTTAGCATCATCAAAAAGTGCAGTGTTTCGCCCTTTTTCGTCGTGTACCGCTTAGACCAGTGGTCCCCAACCCCCGGTCCGTGGACCGGTACCGGTCCGTGGATCAAATGGTACCGGGCCGCGGGCCGACAATTTCGTTGAAAATGAATTTAAATTCCTAGGTTTATACTCCAAATTCCTAGGTTTATACCCCTTCCAGCGGGCCGCAGTAAAATTGTCAAACGTTGACCGGTCCATAGTGGTAAAAAGGTTGGGGAACACTGGCTTAGACTACCGGAGGTCACCCTCCAGTAGAGAGCTTACACTCTGGACAGGAAATTGCTCCTGTTCGCCATGCCCTCCCCTATGGTGTGCTTATCTCTCAATCCCTAAATGCGTACTTGAGAGTAGCATAACTGCATAACATCAGACACAAAAAAATTTTTAACTTGAAAAGTTTAAATTCTTTGAAAAAAAAAGAAAACAAATTAACTTGTTTTAAAATTAAATAATTTTTTTCTTGAAACTTAAATAAAAAAATTAATGAAGCATTTTTTTAGCCTAGTCAAAATATCGGGCCGACGCCACTGCTTCCTTGTTATGTCGAAAACTTCAATTTTTACTCGTATCTTAGACTTCGTTACATCGAGAGTATACTGTATTTGTTATGGAAGATCTTAGATTTTAAATGTAAAAGACTATTAACTATATCTTATTAGGGGAGAGTGTTGTACCTATGGACAAAAATCACGTTTGGATTTTTCTAAGACAGGTAAAATCACATTTTGACCATTTAAAGTGCCCAACTTATAGTCCTAACCTTTGTGAGTAGAGATATATTTTTTATTAGTCAAAATCTTGAAAATTGGATTTATAATCATTTATAATAACTTGGAAAAATTTGTGTCCAAAGGTACAACAACCTGTTGTACCTATGGACAGACCCAGTTGTACCTGTGGACACCCTTAAAAAAGGAAGTTTTAGTTGAAAAAAGCTAAGAATGAACATTTTTATTGATGAATTACCTTTTAATAACCTATTTCAAGCCTTTTTAAAATTGAAAATAGATTTTTTAAAGTAATGTAGTTTTAGATCGTAAATGATCATTAAAACGAAGTTGAATGATAAAAGTCTTGATTTTTTACCAAAAACACAAAAATCACATGGTATATTCAGATCAGAATTTAAGGGAATAGTTTCATCAATCATGCTGATTGATCGGACAACTTCACTGATCCAAAAAAAACCAATTCGATCGACACTTAGTTGTGCAAGCATTTGGTGGTAATAACAATAATAATTTGGTGGTAAATCTTCTTCAGTGGAAATTTTAAGTTTTTTTAATCATCTAAATGCGATAGGGTGCTTAGGGTTTTACACCATATTTTACATTAAATTCCAAGTAGAATCATAAATTTTAAAAAACAGTTTATATCACAAAATATTTGATTTTTCATCTAAAATTCACTTGAAAATAATCGCTGACAAATAGATTACCATTTAGAATTAATTTAACATTTATTAAAATGTATTCAGTTTAATGAAACCTGATTCTAAAACGCCGATTAGCTATACAGACACCCACAAGAACGTGTCCGTAGGTACAACACTCATGGTGTCCGAAGGTACAGCATCAGGTGTTTTTGCATTCAAAGTTCTATAAAAGAAAAAAGAATTGAGATCTGACGATTTCTAATATCAAAACTAAAAAGTCAAAATCTCGGGGATTCCCCCTATATATCCCATTTTATCATATCATAATCATAGAGGAAGAAAATAATTAATGTAGTGATGCACTAAAAAAAACTTTGAGCACCTAAAAACAGTATTTTTATTATAGAAAATTTAAATAATATTTTAAACAGCTGATTTCAAGTTAGCAACTAGATAGCATCTGTTTACATTCAAAATCGACCACAAATTCAAATTTACATTTTTTCCCGAATTTTAAAATGAGGTGGCTGAAGGTACAACCGTCCGTAGGTACAACACTCTCCCCTATAGACGTTCGATATTGAATATTGATTTATCTATTCTAGGAGGAACTCGACCAATGGCAATACTTCTATGGGCCTTGCAAAATAAAAATCCAACCAACCAAGGGCAAGTGAATAGTTCTTGATCATTGATTTTATGACATCATTTACAAGCACTTTTCGGTCATGAAAACATGCAAGAAAGCAATGAAATGCAAATATGTTTTAGTATACTACTTGTGTGAGGAAAAGAAATTGTATGTGAATTCGTCTCTACTTGATTGTTTTATTTTTAAAGATCCAACAATTAAAGTTTCTGTTCTTTATGTACCTATTAAATAAAAAAGTAACCTTAATAAAAAGTTTCCTTACATATTTGTTATTTTCTTTTTCTTATATTTTTGTGAATTATTTCGACAATACTAATTTAAAAGTTTATGTTATCTAAACCATATTAAACAGAAATTTAATTAATTGATGTTTCCACAGAACTTAAAAGTTCATTATTAAAATGTATATACTATGTACAAAAAAAGCTATAAAATCAGAGTAAATGCTATTGTTGACATTTATATTTTCAATTCTGGGTCTAGTCTCGTCTTCAATAGAAAGAAGACTAACAAGAAAAGGTTTGTTCACACATATAATATGATGTGGAAAATTGAAATAGTATATTAATTGCTCATTGTCCATTTAAACCACGGCCTTACCCCCAACCCCGACCCCCCACTGTATTTTAAAACAACATTGCAACATCTGGTTTACCAAGCAAAGGAGTGCCGCGCTTCCTTCTTTTTGTTATCTGGACTGGAGACCGGCGATCCTACATAACTACAAACGACCCCATCCCCTATTGGGGGAGAGATACCATATGGGCTTGGAATTTTGTGAGAAAAGTCCGTTTTCGGGAATCGAGAGGTTTTCGAGGTTCCGCGAGAAATTCGAAGGAAAAAAAGAAAAAAAATGTGTTTCAAATTTCTCGGAACCCTTGAGGAGCCTCGCGGAACCCCGGTCAAGCTATCAAAACAAGCAAGCAAAGATGAAATACATTCATAGGCTTAGTTATATGGTTATATCAACAACATATTAAAAAAAGTGATATTAGAATATAAGCCGAATATGGTGGCGATTGAAGAAACGTTTGTTAATACTAATAGCGTAAATTCGTTAAAGCTTGGCCATGCTAGACTAGAGGTGTCGCTTTGATACGCTGTGATAGAGCTGATGAAACGCTGTGATAGAGGGTAGAGAGAGGGAGGGAGGGGTCGAAAATTTGACGGAACTAGACGGACGTTTTCCAAAAGTTTAGAACTGTTTTCAACCTAACACCTAGTAGAATTATTTTTCATACTTGAAAATCATACCACAAGATCTTCAACTAGTGGGAATACAGGGCCCGAGAAAAAATTTTCCCTACCAATAATTTAAGGGGGTAAAGGGGCCCTCCATTAATAATGGAGTTCCACTTACACATTTAGAGCAGTGACAGAAACGTCTATGTGAGAGGTATTTAACGGAAAATTTTATGGTTTTTTTTAAAGAATATTGTTATTCCTATACTCAACGCATGTTTTCAAACGCGTGTGCTAACTTTAAATGGCTTTTATAATAATAATAATAATAATAATAATAATAATAATAATAATAATAATAATAATAATAATAATAATAATAATAATAATAATAATAATAATAATAATAATAATAATAATAATAATAATAATAATAATAATAATAATAATAATAATAATAATAATAATAATAATAATAATAATAATAATAATAATAATAATAATAATAATAATAATAATAATAATAATAATAATAATAATAATAATAATAATAATAATAATAATAATAATAATAATAATAATAATAATAATAATAATAATAATAATAATAATAATAATAATAATAATAATAATAATAATAATAATAATAATAATAATAATAATAATAATAATAATAATAATAATAATAATAATAATAATAATAATAATAATAATAATAATAATAATAATAATAATAATAATAATAATAATAATAATAATAATAATAATAATAATAATAATAATAATAATAATAATAATAATAATAATAATAATAATAATAATAATAATAATAATAATAATAATAATAATAATAATAATAATAATAATAATAATAATAATAATAATAATAATAATAATAATAATAATAATAATAATAATAATAATAATAATAATAATAATAATAATAATAATAATAATAATAATAATAATAATAATAATAATAATAATAATAATAATAATAATAATAATAATAATAATAATAATAATAATAATAATAATAATAATAATAATAATAATAATAATAATAATAATAATCTTTATTTACATTTCAGGTTTAATACAAAATTTAAGAAAACATATTATTTGTCACCAAGAAGAAAAATATCTTGTTTAGGTGACAGTAAAAAATGAGTATAATATAATTAATATGGAACAAAAATTAAATTATTAAAAAACATTATATTATTTTTTAAGGTTTTATTGGGAGATGTCGGTCTAATTATCATTTTTGGCAAGTTTTAACCTCTGGGTCATTTTTGGAAAGTGGTATCAGACCATCAACCATTTTATTTCTCACATGTGCTTGAATGCGTTTAGGTCTGGGAACCCAGAAAGTACCTTTATTCTTCCAATATCGTTACTCATGAAAAACTTTAGGATTGCCAAATTATGATTTTTTGCAGCTTTTTCCACTCTTAAAGATAAATCTTCTACCCGATATGTGTTTTAAAAGGAGAAAAAGGGACATGAGAACACATGTAAGCGATTGCAGACAATAGTGAAAAGCTCTGCGGCACATAGGGGGTGCTGAAACGGCAATAGTTTCAGAGAAGAAATTCGATCTCTTAAAAACTCATTTTAAAAAAGAATCGAGATATTTCTTTCTTTTCAGACATGTATACGTCCATAAACACTAAAAAATGTTATGTTCCTTTTTTGAACGTTAATAACAGATGCTGTTCCTGTAAAACTGTACAATTTTTTGTGCCCTTTCAACACCCCCTACATGCCACAGAACTTTTCACTAAAATGTCTACAATTGTATACATGTGTTCTGATGTCCCATTTCCTTCTTTTAGAAGACATTTCGGGTCAAGGATTTATCTTTAAGAGTGAAAAAAGCTGCAAAAAATCACAATTGGGCTATCTTAAAATTACTTTTTCATAAGTAACGATATTGAAAGAATAAGGGTACCTTCTGGGTTTACAGACCTGAACACATTCAAGCACATGTGTGAAAGCTACTAAATAAAATAGTTGACGGTCTGATGTCTGATACCACTTACCAAAAATGACCCAGATGCTAAAACTTGGCAAAAATGATGATAAGACCGATATCTCTCAATAAAACCTTAAAAATGCCATTTAAGGTAGCACACACGTCTGAAAACATGCGTTGAGTTTAGGAATGACAATATTCTTTAGAAAAAACATAAAAATTTCCATTAAATACCTCTCACATAGACGTTTCTGTCACTGCTCCAAATGTGTAATGGAACTCCATTATCAATGGAGGGCCCATTTACCCCCTTAAGTTATTGGTAGGGAAAATTTGTTCTCGGGCCCTGTATTCCCACTAGTTGAACATCTTGTGGTATGATTTTCATGTATGAAAAATAATTCTACTAGGTGTTAGGTTGAAAAAACAATTTCGTGCTTAACTTTTGGAAGTGAGTGACACATAAATAAGTTCTAAAAACACAAAAAAGCCAGTTTTATAACATTAACAAACTTAAATATTTTCTTAAAATTTTTTGAGAAAAAAAACCGGTAATTTTTTTTCCTTTTTTTCACATTTTAGGGCTCTATAGGTAAAACCTAAAATAAATTTAGGGGTATGAAATTTCATACACTATCTATTGGGACCCAAAGGAATGGAAAAAGCCTCAGAGAGTGAGGTTTTTTATTTTTCGAGACACCTTTAATACCTAATTTTTAGTTTAATAACGATAATAAGGCACCAAAATGCATGTTAACCAATGACCAGTATAATTTATTGATAATAATTTATTTAGATTTAAAATAAAATTGGTTATTTTTTTCCACCTAAGGTGAAAGTTCCAGGAAATTAATAAGATTTAATACTGTTTTTAAAAGAATTATACTTAAATTACCATGTGATTCCCCAAACATGAAAATTTCTCAAGAGTTAAAATTTTTAAATGATAAGGGAAGTTTTGATGGACTTCCGATCAAAAATTTATCAAAATGTCCTTAGAATCAATGCACCAAGTTTCATGTTTCATAATTCATTAATAACTACAGTGTTTTATCTACCGCCTAATGGTCAATGGTCCGTATGCGACCCTTCAACACCTGCTTAGACAGGAGTTGTTCTTATCAGGAAAGGGGACTTCCCAAAATCGGGGTGACAAAGGATGTCGTAAATCTTATCAACAGAGATACACTAACTTGTCCTTACAATTTCAACTGCCCAAAGGGGGGTGCATCCCCATTGTTCACCAAGGGCTTATGTGAATGGGGTCTTGGTTTTGTAAAGTTGTGTTCAGCCAATCAAGTTGAACTAAGGATGACCAATTGAACGATGGAAAATTCCAGTACACATGTTCCACAACAGTTTTTAAATCTTTATCTCATAAGAGGTATTCCAGCTTCTATACCTTGTTCCAGAACCAACAGCAATGAAAGTAAGTTGAATAGTTTTTATAATTAAGTTGTATATTCTGTAAGAAATAGTGTTGTGCCCATTGGAAAACTAGTTTAATTCTGTACCATATGACTATATTTTTACACATAATGACGAGGTAAAACCATACTTTTACAAGATGCTTTAAATTCTAAAAGTAAATTTTCATCATTTATGAATATTTTTTGTAAAAAAATTATCATGTGCAACAAAATTAAATGTGTGTATATGTTACGGGCAAAGTGATTAATTATCATGTGTAATAAAATTATATGTGTGTATATGTTACGGGCAAAGTGATTAATCGGGCATTATTAATAATGCTCGGAGTGGAGGCAGGCAAAGTGATAAATTTCATTCATAAATGCCATTGAATTTATCACATTGCCCGCTTCCACTTCGGGCATTATTAATAATTTCCGATTTATAACATTGCCCGTAATATATGTATATATAGTGCGTTGAATACAGTGTTAAGTATGAATTTTATTTAACATGCTGGTATATTTTTGTGAACAGCTTGAATCCTAAGACTATTTTGATACAATTTAGTTATTTTTATTGCTTTAAATTAAAAATTTTAAAAGGCTTTCAAATTACATTTGTCATAAACTTAAGCACAACCGGTTTTTATCCATTATTAGAAAAATAGTTAATGCTTAATTTTTTATACATTTTGAAGCATAAGACTTTACACATGTGTTCCATTGGCAAAAGTTTTTAAACATAAACCAGATTAAAAGGTATATTTATAAATGACATTAATATTCTTAGATATTAAACCATCCCAATTTTGAAGTATTACAACGAAACTTTCTGATATTTATCTATTAATTTTAAATAAAATAATTGAATGAAAAAACATAGATGTGTGAATTGCTTGCATGGAAATGGAAGTAATAATAAGTGGACTCACAAATGGAGGATTTAATTTAAGGTAACACTTTACCTTAAATCTTCCTATGATGGTTGATGTGGTTGTGAAAAGACATTGCATAAATTAGAAGCATGATGGTTAGAAAAAGATACAAAATGAATGTTTAAGATATTTGTGAAATACTGAATTGGTCTAATCTAATTGGTTTCTATCTACTCAGGCTATCACGGATGATAGAGATGGGGGAGTTGTGGAAACGAAGAAGAATCTTGAACCTTTGGTAATATAAGATGCTTTTAAAATTATTTAAAATCATATATCACCTCATTTTACTTTCTAATACTGTTACTTATTGAATATTGTTGGTTACAAAATGAATGTTTAAATCAGTGGTTCCCAAACTATTTTGGTCGTGGAATCCCCAAATTTGTTGCTAATTATCGCGGAACCCTGATTATTTTTTAATAAACGACTTTTCAAAATTTAATATCTGATATTAAATGAAACGGGTCCAAGGGGGCCAACATATCCAGACAATCCCCTTTACCTTTTGGAAAAAATGTCAAATTCTTGGGGATTTTCTAAAAGTATCACACAAGATCTCCTTGTGGTACCGCTGGGCCTGGGGGGGGGCTCCCCAAGAAAAATTTTTAAATTTCACTTGTAGAAGTAGAGTTTTAACTCATTTTGAGAAGCTGTTTGGGTCCAAGGAGGGACTTTTCTGGACCATATTACCTTTATCTTAATTTTGACAAAAAAATGTCCAAATGCTGGGGATTTTCCAAAAAGTATCACGCAATATGAAATAAAGTTTGTCACATGGAACCCCTAAATTTTTTCGTGGAACCCCTGGGTTCCGCGGAACCCACTTTGGGAACCACTGGTTTAAATTATATGTGAAATACTGAATTTGTCTAATTGGTTTCTATCCACTCAGGCTGTCACGGATGATACAGATGGAGGAGTTGTGGAAACGAAGAAGACTCTTGAACCTTTGGTAAGATAGATGTTTTTAAAATTATTTAAAATCATATATCACCTTTTTACTTTCTATTATAGAATATTGATGGTTAGAAAATGGTTATTTTCAGGATACAATAAAACCATCCTATGCTGCTATCCTTTGTTTGGGAATTGAAAGGGGTTTCAAGGATGATAAAATAAGAACCACTTCTTTAAACAACGAACCATCTTCCTTTCATCATCAAAGAGGGTCACTTGAGATTTTGAAGAAAATGCACAATAAAGGTAAAAGCATTGAATAACTAATAAAAAAGAAAATGTTGATTATGTTGTACTATAATACCTTCTATTGCAAAATAATTCTAAATTGTCTTTACTATTTTTTAAATATTATAAAGCATATTACATATCCCCTTACTTAAACTACATTATAAATAAATTTTCATACTTATTTTTTTTTTCATCAAATGCTACTTAAAAATTTGTACTTTTAGCCAGCTGTGATTTCTAATACCTAATCCCCTTTTTTCAGAAAAGAAAATCACCATGAGGAAATTTGATTTACCCTTACCTAAATGGCCAAATCATAAGAGAATTACATTATTCAAGGTAAAATTTCAAAAAAAATGTATTTAACCACCATTAACATCATCAATGGAGAATTGCAGCATCTTTTAAAATTCTAAATATTCAATTTTAATTTATTAAAAATTCTCTCCTGATTCCAAAAATACGCTTGTCTTTTCCAACAAACTTTTTTTAAGGTAATTATGACGTATTTTAATACAGAAAGCTCCTAACAATGTGACGTCACATGTGCTAGTGGAAATGTGGGAAACAGCGTTTTCATCGATACACTAGTCTGTAAAAAAAACTAGTGCTCATTGTTTCAAAGCGGGATTATAGCAACAAGCGGGAACAAAGCACATTTCACGTCACAAGCTGTTTCAGCTCAGACACAAAAGAGGATGTTTTTAGTTGAAAATAACATAATATTTAGGGCTTTGAAAAGCAAATGAAAACATTTTTTCGAGATTTTAGGCCATTCTGAGCACATTAAGATAAAAAAAAATTTGACTGCAATTATCCATTGCCGGAAGATAACAATTTTGATTGTTTAAGCAAGAGTTTCCCAACTTTTTCATCGTGGTCTCCTTTTTTAATACAATAAATTATTTCGTTTAAAAAATCCCCACTCCTCCTTTGATAAATTAGAAATTAATCTTTGGGAAACTTTTTTCTTATATTGTGATATTTTTGAGTTGTCTTCTAAAAAATGTTAAATTTTGTTAAATTTAATAGAAATGTTATAGTTATGAAGCACGTATTATAATTTAATTACGGCAACATGGTAATGGAAAATTGTGTTGAACCCTGAATGATGAATTCAACCATGAAAAATTTTAAAATACATCGATTTATTAACTAGCAAGGAAAAAAGTGTTTGTGTGAACTATTATTACATCTATTCAAAAAAGGGAATCTGGTATGTTGAATATTTGTTTCAAAAGAGCAAATGGGTTCCACGTGGCAAAAAGCCTGTTGCCCCCTTATGCATCCGAGCTTTTTGACAAGCGAGTTTCAAACATAAACCTAAAATGATTTAATGCATAATTTTTAATATTTTTGAGCATTTTAAATGTAATTTTTTTATCCAAAAATCGTGTTTCTTTTAGTTTTTATATAAATTCTAAACCTCTTACCCATCAAGAATCTGAACTTGTCAACTAATCATCAACCTAAAAAATTTCCATAATCAATTTACCTTATAATTAAGTGCTTATTGCGTTTCAAATATTTCATTTATTTCAATTTGAACTGTTCATTTATTTTTTGTACAGAAGACGGGAAAGAAGAATGAATTTTTGTTTCCTTAGAAGACTGCAAAAGAGGCCACCTTCCCGTTGAATGCTTCACAATTTCCACAACATGCTTCTTTTTGGAAAAGAGCGGATAGGATTACGAAAAAAAGAATTGAATTGAGGACTCCCCGAAAGAAGACTTCTAAAAAATCACCAAAGCTCTCGATTAAGGTAAAATACAGAACCATTCTTTAGTCTTAAAGATTTTTTTTTTCGTTTTAGTAGTAACTTTTCTGTATCAAAGAAAATTTCCTTTATCTTAGACGGAAACTAATTTCAAAGACTTTTATAAATTTTTTAAATTTTATAGTCATTGAGCCGACATAAAACTATCACTTCCCTAAATAGTGAAATTAGATTCCATCATTTTAAATTTACACTCTTACTCTTATTAGATGTTTTTGGAGAATAATTATCTAAATAAGTCAGTTTTTATACTCAAAATATGGGTTTGAATTTTAATGTATCAAATTGCATTATTTCCTACATTTCCAGTGGTCTTCAAACTTATTGGCTAACTTAAAATGACCGACGAGCTAAGATCAAACGATAACTCCATGTAAACTTGTAAACAGTCTTTCATAAATTTAAAAACTGGTTTAAGATGTTTTTTAGGAGAGAATTTTAAAACCAAGAAAAAAAATAAAGGAATTTCACATTGAATTTATTAAATTGAGTGTTCTGAAGACTGCTTTAAAAATTTCAGCTATTATGCTTTTGAACATAGTATCTCTTTAAATATCCTGGTGTACCATTAATAAGCTCGCAATTTAGCATTTCATCTAAAAAGAGTAAGAGCTAACAAATTGTGAATAATTTTGCTGTATGTTTGGTTTTACATATAAAGTGTATAAGCTTAGAAGTAAGAAGAAAATTTCCAAATGGCTTTCGACTTTTATGAGTACATCTTCAGGCAGAATTTTAAATATTATTGAATTGAAATTATAAAGTTTCACGGAAGTCCATTTTACTAAAATAAAACTTTGGTTGTGGCGCTCCTATAGAGTATTTTCAATCAAATGACTTGGACTTACCAACGGCCTTAGCAACGTTGTTTTTGGCCTCCACGTCGTCAAGTGTGACGTCATGTGCGAATGCTCTATATCCTGAAATTTCATTTAGTTGAAAAAAAGGAAATAAGTTCATCAACTTTTTTCAACTTTAAAATATTTTTTCGAGTGTGAATATACTTACGTTTTTTTTCGATGATTGTTAAAAGTTCTAAATAGGTTCCTGATTGTGTAGTAAAAATTTGGTGGTCATATAACCAAAATTTCATTGCTTTTTTTTCAACTTTCTCAAAATTTAATTTATTGACTTATTCCCTTTATTCAACTGACATCTCTTATGATTTTATGTTATTAAGCATTGTTTTTCTTATCTATAATTTCTTTTTTACAGCAAAAAACATTTGATATGGAAGAATTTCTAGAATTCCTGGACTTCAGTAAGAAAGACACAGAAGTAGAGAATATAGATAATACAAATTTATTACCTTTGGGTCATTCTGGTGGAGGTAAAAAAATTCGCAAACTAATTTGTTGTTCCTTGTGCAACTCAAGTTTTAACTATGAATTCACGTATCTTAAGCATATGAAAATGTGTCATCCAAATGGTTCAATAGCATACCCTAGGAAATGTAATTCTTGTGGCAAGACTTACCAGCACCGCAGTTCCTATTCTAGACATCTCAAACGCTGTAAAACCGATTTGGGTGATCAAAATGGTTTCAAACTTAATGGTGATGCTACATCAGTTATTAATCATGAAGAAATGACAGTAGAAAAAAATGAGGACAAGGATGAAAATCATACGTGTGAAAACTGTGGGTGTAGTTTTTCGTGTAAAAGAAGATTTACATATCATACAAAAAGATGTGAAACGGACAATAAGTCTACACAGCATGAATGCCCAAAACAAAATTGCTTTGAGTCATATAAATATCTAACATGCTTGCAAAAACACATACAAGAAAAGCATCATTCTTTGGAAATAAAAATTTTAACTTTTGACTCTAAAGAAGCATTTCAGGAGTGGTTTGAAGAAGAGTCTAAGGCCACTTACAGCTTTTTTAGAAAAACTCATGGTGACAAGATACATAACTCAGAGTTATTTACATATTACACTTGCCAGTTCAGTACCTGTTCGGTGAAATCTGGTCTTAAGAAACCTAGAGTAGGACGCAATAAGAAAGGAATGGTTCCTTTTTTTACCAATTGTCCAGCTAGGATTAGTGTTCATGCTACAAATAACTTAATTTCTGTTCAATATAATGGTCAGCATAATCATAGTCTAGAATTTCAAAATACTAAGTTTCATCCACTTCATTTTACCACGAGGAACTTTATTAAGAGTCAGTTATTGAAATCCGTTCCGATTTCAGTTATTCTCGAGACATTACGGGGAAACTTAGGAGACCGTGAGAACCGAAATTTTTTTCTAGTGAAAGAAGTTTTCATCATTCGAAAAATAATTATCAATTACTTGCAAGCTATAAATTATTCAATTTTTCCAAAAAATGATGCAGTGTCAATTTTTTGTGCCGTGGAAAATCTTAAGAGAGAATCGTATGATTCTGTGATCGTGTATAAACCACAGGACAGTGAAACATTGCATGGTCCTAAATTTCTTGATAATTTAACTGACAGTTATAAGTTATTTGCCTTTGGTTTTCAAACTAAAGAACAAAAGCAGGTTTTTCAAAAATTTTCTTATAAAACTATTTGTATTGATGCAACACATGATACTAATGAATATGGATTTCACCTATTAAGTTTAATTATACCGGATGAATTTAACAAAGGTTATCCCATCGCACATTTCATTATTAATAGCCTAACCTTAGAAACTGCTACTTGTTTGTTCGAAAGTCTGAAGTGCAAAGTTGGTTCTTTAAATTTTGAATGTGTTATGACAGACGATGACAAAGTCATATTTCCGGCTTTTAATCGAGTATTTGGTCCCTCAATTAAACATTTACTTTGTAAATGGCATGTTTTGCAATCGTGGAATCGACAACTTAACTTTAAAATTCATAGTAAAGATGAAAAGAAAAGAATAAAAAAGTACTTAGTGGATATGTTGGATGCTAAAGAAGTGACGACTTTTGAAAATATCCTAAATAATTTCTTACTTGATGATACCATTGACAAAAGTTTTCTATCCTATTTCAGAGAAAATTACTCTTTAAGAACGCATGAATGGGCGACTTGCTATCGCAAATCTTTGAAGTGCTCTTTCAATACAAATAACTACTGCGAATCTTTTCATAATCAGCTAAAAACTAATAACTTTCATCGTAAGTTCAATAAAAGAATTGACAAGCTCATTAGAACTTTATTACATATGGAAAAAAAACGTTTTTTGAGCAGGAAATACATGCTGGAAATTCAATACCCAACTGACAGTGATTGTACTAATCAAATTAAGTTAAGGCATGAGAGAAGTAAAAAAATCCCAGACTTCGATGTCGAAATACTTGGGGAAGAATCTTGGTTAGTTAAATCCCAAACCGTTAAAAACTCCAAGTATGAAATTAAAAAGGTCCAGGATATTTGTAAATCACCAGATTTCTGTTATTTTAAATGCCACGATATGAAATGTGCTTCATTGTGTAGCCATTTGTATGTATGCAATTGTCGCGATTCAAACAGTTTATGCAAGCACATCCACAAAGTACATAGTATGTTTTCTTATACTGTAATTGCATCTGATGACAACCCTGCTCTTCATGCATCTAACATGAATCTTATGGCAATTGACTATCATTTAAGTCCAGACAAAAATGTCAACACATCTTTACTCAAATCTTCCGAAACTTGCCCTCAACCAAGTCCTCAAAAAACCTGCACACCCATAAATCTGGACTTTTCACTAAAAAGCAGACGTTCAGGCAGTACTGTCAATGCCTGCTTGGAGATATGTTCCAGCTTTATGGAAAAACTAAAAAATTCTGAAATACCAGATGTGATGTTAAGAAACATATATAACACATTAAAAAATTTAGACTCTGCGTGTGAAGGCTTAAAAAATAACAAAAATAATAATACACTACCTGATATGAAAATTAAAAATCCAGTAGCCTCTACCCAAAAAGTTATCCCACAAATACTGTACAGAACGTGCAAAAAACGAAAGAGAAGTGATCATACGTCCAAACAAACCTATGATGATAGTTTGGAAAACAAGGAAGAAACCCTTGTGGATGAACCGCCTACGAAAATAATGAAAAAAAATCAACCAGTACCAGTATTTGAATCTGAGCCAGATGAGGTTAAAATTGGCCCATTCACCATCGATATCTGTGCTCTGAAATCTCTCGACCCCTGTATTTCAAAAGAGGAAGAGGGTAATTTAAAAATCAGATACCCAAATTTTGTAGTGGGATGGCTGCATGATGTAGTTGTCGATGCTTTCTTTTACAAAATATTAGAGGGCAAAGATGACTGCACTCATGTAGAAACTTCGGTTGCCACTTTGATGCTCACAGCAACTAATATTAATGTGTCTTACATTTTGTCTAACAGAATGACGCATAATTTAATTTTTATTCCCCTGTGTTTGAACAATAATCATTGGGTGCTTATTTTAATTAAAAAAGCTTCAAAATTAGTATATTACTTAGATCCTGTTCAAAAACATTCAGACCATTCAGCACAAAAATATCTGTGTCGAATAATTAATAGTTTGAATACTTTAGAAAACACTAAATCTTGGAAGTTAGTTTATCCACTGCATGTATTGCAAGAGGACACATCTAGTTGCGGGGTGCATTTATGTTACTACGCCCATCAAATAGTAACTGCCTCTAACCTTCAGCAAACTTTTGATACTTTCTCATTTAGGAAATATATATATAAAATAGTTACAAACAAGACTTCCTTTAAAATATTGGATAAAAACAATTATGAGGAGTTTTTGAAATCTGATGCCATCAATTTCTTAAAGTTTAAACAAATGGATGTAAGTAATGTATCAGAAATAATCACTAAAGTGAATGGGATGGATATCCCTAATTACATGTTGAAATCTCTGGACCTGAACATAACCAATGAGGAAGAAAATTTATTGATAGAGGCTTCAGCATCTTTTAGACTAGGTTGGCTGTATGACGTAATTGTCAATTCATTCATTTACAAAATTACCCAAAAGTCTAACAGTTTTACTTTTGTAGAGTCTTATTATGTTTATTCTCTTGGTAGAAAAAGTAGCAAGTTATCTGACAGTATAAAAAATGCTGGCAAAAAAAATATACTTTTACCAGTTCTCATAGATAGTCATTGGATTCTTTTATTTGTTGATGTCAAAAATCACATATTTAATGTTTTGGACCCAATTCAAAATCATCCAAACCAAAATTGCATGAGTGTAATTAAAAACTTGGGGGCTGTACTTGATTCCCTTTGGTTATCAAATCAAATTTGGAAAGTGTTTTCACCCGCTCATAAGTTACAAAATGATAATGTGAACTGTGGGGTTTTTGTATGTCATTATGCATATCAAATTGTTAAGAGTAAATCCTTAAATGAAGAATTTGATGTAATAACTTTTAGAAATTTTATATATAATCGCATTTTAAGTTAAATGCTGAATAATATCTTATTTTATAATAAAATTCAATGTGAGTAAATAAATTATAAATATGTGTATATATGTGAATGTGTTTTTTTCTTCAAATCTACAGTTTTCTTCCAATCTGCGCCAAACTTGGTACACATGAGTAAAAAAATCTAAGGAAAATCATTGGTTAATGTTTCAGAATTCTGCATATACCCCAAGGCTGCAGAAATACATAATGAAATTTTTTTTGTTCCAACTAGATTAAAGTCTATTTAAAAATTTACGTTAATTAAATTATTAATTAAAAGTACTAATGTTTTAACTTAAGGAATATCGGATCCAGCAAAGTTTGAATGACGTGACTAACCGGAAACAACACATCGTTGATTTGATTTTTCCTTGTCTAATATTTTAAATTCTTAAGTTTTAAATAGTTATTAATTTCTATTAAAGTTTAATTAAATTTTTCTTATTTTGTATAATATTTTATATATCAGGAAATCAAAATTATCTTTTATCCTTCTATAGAGGAATGAAATATTAATTAATTGAAAAAATAATAACTACAATGTAATCAGAATACACTACTCGACAAAAAAATAGGGTCAAAATGCTTCTGACAAACACAAGCAGGTTCTTATGTAAAATGATCCCCTGAATCCGAATTTGGCCCTTGTTTTTCTCCATCGGGCTCAGATTTTCAAAGAACAACCCCTCCCCCTTTTTACGTTTTTCCGATGACTTAACGATTTTGAACTCGATTTTCAGGGTAAAAAAACATTACTTTAGTCTTTAAACTACACCCAAGGGGACAAGAAAGGTTAAACTTTCAAAAATATGAAAATTTGTGGCGAATGGATAGGTTTAAGGGGTTTTTTACCCCCTGAAAACGCAAAAAAATCATTCAAAATGATAGCGGTTATTTTACGCGATTGTTTGCACTTATTTTTAAGGCTTACGCAATTCCTTTTCAAAAGGTCCTCCTAACCCATCCCCAAGGACCCAAATTTAATAAAAATAGGCAGCAATGATTTTTACTGAAAGCGGTTGAGGCGTCAGTGCCCCCGAAGCACCAGCGGAAGGAAAGGTTCGGGACTTTCTGAATCGCGGTAGCGCACGCGCGCTCAAGAAATTATAATCAGCATGCCACGGTAATCATGCTTTGAAAATTTTAAAAATGAAATGTTTCTTATTATATTATTAGTCTTTCCTAAGTTAAGTAGAAGTTCTTTGGTTCGTTTGTAACCGGCCGATTTTATAGAGGTATTTCATGTTTCTTCGAACGCGCGCTCAAGAAACATGGAATACCTCCATAAAATGCATTCAAAATCAAGAAAAGGAACTAAAAGCCAAATTTAAGCTGTTCAAATGTGTCCCAGCCAGTGATATTCTTAGGATTTTTTTGGAGGAGTAAAAATACTCCTTGACTTTTTTAGGAGGAGTGAAATTCATTTATGAGGAGTGAAATACCAGAAATTGCATAAACTATATATATAGAGAGACAAATCTTTTATAAAAACGCTTTTTTTAATGGACAAACTGAAATAGAAAAAATGAGGATGCTATTTTGGTTTTTAACAATTATAGCATCTGTTAATAACAGTAGAAAGTATTAAACATTATAAATAAAATAATTTATTTTACATTAAACATTATAAATGAAATATTTATTTATTACAAATTTGAGTAGAAATTTTTTTTAATTTCAGTAGGGTGCCATGCATTTTTTAAGCAAAACGTTTATTAAAAATTCAAAGCGTGAAAATACGCCTGACTAGTTTTTAAAAGCGTATTTCCTATTTTCAAAGCGTGAAATACGCTCTCAGAGGCGTTAAAATTATCGGTACATTCGTATTAGCTCGTCCATTCGCCAACAGGGGCGATAAGTCGCCAAGTCTGGTAAACCCCGCAACACTACCGTTGATTCTGGTAACCCTGGAAAACGTAGCGAAATCGCGCTAGTTCCGATCACTGGCGCATGCGCGCGCAATTTAAATCGGTAAGCCCATGGGTGAAATAATGTATGCGCACCGCGCAGGTTGTTTTGAACGTAAATTCAACAGTGTTTACAAGGTAAGAACGAAGATTGCATCTGAAAGGTAGGAGTCTGCTTTCGTGTCGTTCCACGGTGAACTTTGCTGCGACATTTTGCCGAGCCCCAGAGTCTTTCAATGTTTGCGTATGCACGCCGGTGGTAGAATCGACAAAAGATCGCCGGCGGTAGGATCGACCATTTTGCAAGTAAGTTAGTGCTAAAAAAGTTATTTTTATGCTCTTACCGAGTGATATCCGTAGTTTTGGTTCATCCAAGAATACTGATTCCCCTTTTTCTGAATCCTTACTGTGTCTGATTACCCCCACAACGAGTTTGGTTATAGATAGGGCAGGGGGGGTTTGGGGGGGGGGCGGCAGCCCCCCCCAACCACATGAAACTTTTATTTTTTATTTTCTGATGTTATAAAGATGTTTCTGATGTTAAAAATGTGTTTTTCGGCGATTCTGATGAAATCCCTTATTTTGACGCGTTTTGGCGAAATTTAGCGAACTTGGCGAAAACGATGGACGGGCTAATACGAAAGTACCAAATTATCACTGGTCCCAGCCTTTTAGGTTAAAATGTGATATTTTTTGGATTTTAACTTTAATATGGCCACGATAGAGTGCAAGGTAAAATTTCTAGTTTAAAAAATGCCATGACTAAATTTTTACATGAATAAAACCAGAAGAAATTTTACTTAGCATCTTCCAAAGCAGGCAATTTCAAACTCAAAGGGTTACAATGGGATCACTGTTCTGAAAATTCAGGCAAAAGATAGTTACTGATAGCTATCTATTGGTAGTTTTATCAGATTATTAAATTTAATTTAACTTAGAGAAATGGACCATGTTCAAATGTGCACCCCTTTTTTTTCTGCGGGGGCCAGGAGCTAATAGCTTAACAACAAAAGAAATCTATAAAATATTTCGGCTACTCACAGTGGCGTAGCCAGGAAATTATTTTGGAGGGGGATATTGATATTTCAGGGGGGATATGGGGTATTTTTAGTGGTTTTCTGTGGTCAAAAAAAGAAAATTTCCAAGTTTCGGGGGGTTATAAATTCCCAAATCCCCCTTAGGATAAATATATAAGTGAAAGTAGAGTAATTAACACAAAAACCAGTACCCTTAAGGTTTTTTTTTTGTAAATCATTAAAATTTTGGTGCCATCTGTCGGCCAAAAACAAACAAAAAATTAGAAATGTGTAACAAACCAATAATAATTTTATTGACTTTTTTTCAGGTATAAAAAGTAGTCTGGATGTATACTACAAGGGGGGAAAATTATCATTAATTTTTAAATTGCATAAATTAGTAATTATAATTCCTAAAGCTCATAAATAGTTTTAAAACTACAAAAATGACTCTGCCTCCTGATAACGTGTTTCTCCCTGATGAGCAACCCTAAAAATCTTGTGATTTAAAGTTACGCCAACTTGGCTGGGGAAATTCGCGTAATGTTAAAGCCTACGGAAAGCTAACAAGTACTTTACAGATTTTCGCCAAATATCTTCAATAAATTGCCAGATTTGGCTCGAATCACCTCTTTTGGCAATCTAAAACACCGGATTGGATTTTAGTTTCTAAGTTCTATTACACTGTTATATGCTATTGCATCTGCATTCTTAATTGATTAATTTTTTATACATGCATTTTAACTTTTCAAAAAGGTCACAATGAACTAAAAATTTTAGTAACAAAAATTTAGTCATAGAAATTTTGGGAAGTTATGCTTTATTGCAATTAAGTCATGAAAATAGGATGGAACAAAATGAATGTGTATATTTAATTAATTTAAGAATAGATATCTAGAGGTCTAGGGTCTAATTTTCAAATAAATGACAACGAATAACAATGTCAATACATAATATTTCTACGTATATTATTAATTTCTTATAAAAGGATAAAACTATAAAATTTACTTTTGTAATTGAAAGTTTTTCAAATTGAAAAATAATTAAATTTTTTTTAAGTTAAAAGCTTGGGATGCATTATTGTAGGCAAATGTAATAGATCTCTGATGAAAAATATGGTGAATCCATTCCCCCTTTTGCATGAAGGATCACATTTTAATGTAATATATTTTTAATACATCAAGAAGGTTATTGAAAGGCACTTTTAAACATGTCAATAGGCTATTTCTTAATGCTATTTTTGGGTATTTTTATCAAATTTAGTAAGAAAATAAAATAAGTAATTAAATTTTAGACTAATTAAGAATAATTACAACTAATAAGTTAAGCTACTAATTTAATTGTTTTCTTAGTGTGGGTAACAAATCTGTACTCTACTAAGCATAAATTAACATATAAAAATGTATTGAAAGTGTCTTTCGTTAATGTTATTATTTTTTAAATTTTTAAGCCATTTTAAAAAGTTTTTTAAATTAATGATCTTATCATTTTAAAGGTTTTTAACATAAGAATTTTCTCTAAGTAGCGAAGCGTATATCTGCGAACATGTAGTTCCAATTTCCTCAGATTAATCATGATTTCTTATAATTAAGCATCACACTAACATTCTACTGAATCACTATTGTTATAGTAATTAATCCGCCGCGCCATCTAGCGAACACTTGCATTGCTATAAAATATCACTGAAGAATTATCGATTCTTGCAAATAATCTTTTAAGGAAAATCGAGTGAGAAAGTATCGATTTGTATCGAATTCGGAGGGGTGCCACATTTGGTGTCCTATCGATCTTGGCGTGAAAAGTACTTGTAAGCTTTGGCGTCGGAAATTCGCGGTCTTCAGACTCGTTCTACTAAAAATCTTTCAGAATTATATAGTTGTAACTACCAATTTAAAAATAAATCGTTCGGCGATGTGCCCCAATGGCTTTGCTGATAAAGTTCAAGTGACAGGTTTTTTTGGTTGGGCTGATAGTAGACCAGAGTTCAATTCCTGGTTTTTTTTTAACAGCAACAACAATTTATTAGGAATAGTTAAGTTCAATTTACAGAAGGGAGGAAAAAAAACATCAGGAACTATTAATTTGACACTAAGGGGATAAGAATCCCTTAAAAGTGCATTTGTAATTTAGAATAATAATACCTTACGAAGAGAAAAAAAATAAAAGTATATAATTACACATATACATACACATATACATTACAAAAAACAATATTAAATAGAAATTACAAATTACAGGACTGGCAATGGTGTCAGTTGCAATACATATGTATATTTGAACCCAATTAAAAAATTTTTATCAATAATAATGAATAAATCCAAATAAAATATGTATTGACCACAAAACTATATGAAACGTAAACTATGGAATAGGTAAATCTTCTGAGTTAAATAAAAATAGCTTTAATTTTTTTTTGAATAAAGTTATTTTAGGTGTTATTTGAATATCAATTGGCAAACTATTGTAGTGCTTAGGTGCTAAGTAAAAAAAAACATTTGTGAAATATCTCTTTATTTGATTTAGGAATATTGTATATTATGCCAGGGCGTCTAGGATTTACGTATAGTAGTGTTTTTTATACATATGTTAGGATTTAAAAAAAGATTGTAACAATTCTTATAAAAAAATAGATGTTGCAGAGGAAGTATATCCAGAGATTTATAGGAAAGGAATGTGATGTTTTGGTTAGTGGAATTTAACATAACTTTTAAAAATTTATTTTGAAGATTTTGAATAATTTGGATGTTAGTTGAGTAATCTCCGCCCCAAACAGAAAGTCCATAGTAAATTCTAGGATGAACCCAGGCATAATATAAATTTCTTAAGAATTTGTGATTAACCAAGTTTTTTAGATGGTAAAATTTATATAAAAAGAATCTTAATGTATTTGATAAAAAATTGATGTGAGATTTCCATTTGAGATTTGAATTAATGTGTAGACCCAAATATTTAATAGTATTTACACATTCCAGTTGGGCACAATCACAAATTGATTGATTTATGCAGTCTGGTAGGTGAAATATTAATTTAAAAGGATTTTCACGGGTAGTTAAGCTGAAATAAATATATTTAGTCTTATTTATATTGATACCTAAATCGTTTAAGTGGAACCAAGTTCTAATTTTATTGAGGTCATCTTGAATTTTATCGTTTAAATCTTTTTGGTCCTGACTGGAGTATAAAAGGGTTGTATCGTCAGCAAAACAAATTATATTCCCATGAAGTTTAAGTTCTAGAAGATCATTAACATAATGAGAAACAATAAAGGACCAAGTATGGAACCTTGCGGGACTCCTTTATTAAGCGATGAAAAGGGACTAACACTATTTTTTATTTTAACTACTTGACGACGATTACTTAAATAGGATTTTAAAAAAGTATGTGTCGAACCCCGAATTCCATATGCAAATAATTTGTCTAGTAGAATTTTGTGATTTACAGAATCGAAGGCTTTTGAAATGTCCAGGAATATTGCTAGTGTAAAATTATTTCTGTCAATACTATTGTAAACGAATTTAGTGAACTTAATAAGAGCAAGCTCAGTGTTACGATGAGGCAGAAATCCATATTGATTTGGTGAAAAAAAATTGAAGCTTTCAAAATAATTAAGCAGACGTATTTTAATACTGTGTTCGACAAGTAGAGAAAATGCAGTTAGAACAGATATAGGTCTATAATTAGAAAAATTATTTTTATCACCCTTTTTATAAATGGGAGTAACGACAGCAATTTTTAAAAAATCTGGAAAAATACCAGTTTTAATAAGACCATTAATGTGTGTTGTGAGATAGTTAGAATGGTATAAAGATATAGTTTTTAAAATGGTCACATCAACATTATCGATTCCACTACTTTTTTTGGTACTCAATTTATTGATATAAGTTATAATTTCTGATTCTGTTATATCAAAAAAAGCAAAAGAGTTCGGATAACTGGTCACATAATTCATGAAGCCATAGTCCGAAATTGGATTTGAAGCATTTAAAGAAAAGTGATTGTTAAACGCAATTGCCAGTTGAATATCGGAGTTGCAAGAATCAGGAAGAACCCTTGTTTCAGGTTTATTAGTAATTTCGTTAATTAGTTTCCATTGTTCTCGAGTGCTTTCACACTCCATGAAACACCTCAAAAAATACTCTTTTTTTACAGCTTTAATTTTTAATTTTAAAAATGAAACTGTTGAACGATAAGCTATTCTATAAAAGTTGTCACCTGGATATCTGCGAATTTTTCTAAAAAGGTTTTGTTTAGATTTAATTATACTTAAAATTTCAGCATTGATCCAAGGGTTATTTGGTTTTGGTCTAGCTTTACCTAAAGTTTTGAAAGTAAAATTATTAGTGATTGCTACAATTTTATTGTAAAAATTACAGAACTGATTTAGTGCATCTCCATCAGTATCGATAAAATTATAATTCTTCAAATATTCATTAATTTTTGCATAGTCTTTTTTAAGTAAAAACAGTGAGTTTACAGATCGATCTAATTTTGCAGGTGATTTCAGATTTAATTTAAAGATGATTGGGTAATGGTCAGAAATATCTGATTCGAGACTAGCACAAGCGACATCTGCATTAAGATCAGAGTCACGGATAAAAACATGATCGATACAAGATCCAGAAACACTACGACTAACATCAGAAAAAAGAGAGATAAATCCGTTTTGAGATAATAAATCTAAATAGTTATTTACCAGCCTGTTTTGAGTGTCTAAAATGTTTATATTTAAGTCTCCGATCAAAAGAATATTTTTGTACCTTATAGAAGACAACACAAAATTTAACTCATTATTAAAAAAATCTATAGTAAATGAATGTGACCAGGAGCCCTAGTCTAAGGGCATGCGAAAGATCTGGAGTACGGATCGTGACGTCAGATGCGGAGCGATCCGTCTCGGACACTATTTCCGAATCTCTTTTTCGCATCTTCACCGAAATGGCAAGTCTCGGGCACAAGAAAGCCTACGATACGAATTGGCGGTCGAGGCGAACATGCATGCGGAGGAAATTAAGCTCCTCCCACTTTCGATACGAAGAAAACCAATGAAAAAATTCCTTTTTCTCGATATTTTTCATCGTAATCGGTTTTTTCGCGCTTTTTTCTTGTTGACTATGCTGCTTGATTTTCTTCTAGTTTTTATTATTTTGTGTGAAATATTTAATTTACTTTTCTTAAATTTTTAAATACTGGATTATTTTTTCTTTTAATCATTAAAATTATAAAGGAGCTGCTGAACTCCTGAATGGAGATCCTTAGTGTAATATTATTCAAACTTAATTTTTTAAGGACATTTTCATATTTTCTCTGTTAAAAATAGATTTTTGCTGACCTTATTACAATTATTGTATTGAAATCTAATTCATGATCCTTTTTTTATGTAGGAAATTTTTATTTCAATTGATTCTTTAGTATTCTAATGAACTCCACTAGTCTTACATAATTGGTTCTTACAATAACGTTACTTTAAAAAGAAGTTGTTTTATAATTCAATATTCCATTTTTTTGTTTTGGAATGGCAAAAAAGGTCAAGGACTGGAGAATCAAAGAGTTGTCCTCCACCAGATGCATGAGGAAGCAAACAGCAGCTATGAGTTCTAAAGCGTACCAATTAAGAAATAATTGCCAATAAATTTATTTTATGTATAAATGTGTACCTACTTGTCTCTTATTGAGCAGCAGTTAATTTTTATATCTAGTGCTCTATTTATGCCAGGAAGAAATCTCGCTAAACATGGGCGTAGCCAGGGTTCAACTTAGGGGGGGGGCAAGCAGGGTCAACTTTTTTTTGTTTGTTGAGATCAATTTTAAAGCCCCGTGAGAGAAACCTGTCTAGTTTCAACAGGGGGTCTGGGGGTCCTCCAGAGAAAATTTTTGGAAATATGCCCCTAAGAACATGGTTTTAAATTGTGTTTTTGGTACACGTAAAGTCAAATTTGGACATACATTTTTAGGTAGAATTTTGATTTTAATGAACTTATTACAAAAAAGTTTGAATAATCCAGGTTAAAATACTAAAAGGGGGCCTGGGGGCCCTCCCCCAGAAAATTTGACCCTGAAATACTGGGTTTTAACTTACCTAACAGTAACAGCAGGGAGGGGCAGCTGCCCCTCCCTGCCCCCCCTTGGCTACGCCCATGTCGCTAAAGGTGAGCTTCCCACAATTACTTACAGCATCAGCAGCGGGCCTGTCAAAGGAGTCTTGTTTTTTCATTTTTCTCAACCCCAACATGGAAAAGGACCACTGAAAATGTATGCTATGACCGGGTGAAAGTCTGTTAAGTAGATTCAATATGTACAGTACTGGAAAAAAAAATCGACTCAGACCCTATATCTCCGGAACGGCTTGTGATATAAAGACAAATAAGGTATCATTTTTCATGATTTGAAGTATTCTATATACAGAAAATTTTTCAAGTTCTTAGGGGGTCGTCTTCATATTAAACGAAGCACCAACTTTCGTTTTTCCTATGGGCGACATCAAAGATTTTTCCAGATTCTGAAAGAGCACCCTCTAAAACCCCCAAAAACCAAGTTTCGTGTTGTTTGGGGGTCAAACAAAGCCAGGAAAGGGGTTTGAAAACTTTGGTAATTTAACTTCAAAGAGGAAAGATTGGCGACAATTGTTTAAAATTCTCTAGTAAAGTTAGAACAGATTTGGCTACTTATCTGTGTTTTGGCACAATTCCTACAAAAGTTAAAGCAGATTTGGCTATTTATCTATATTTTGGCGCAATTTCGTCTTCCAATTAGAATACCCTTAAGTGGTAGCCCACTTGGTAGAGTAACAAGCTCGTGATCACTAGGTTGCAGGTTCTGCCCCGCAATTCCGCATGTCTCATTGTTCAAGGTTAACCTATAGGGATACAGGCAAACACAAAGATGAATAGATGTTGAATACTTTTTTTAAAATCTAAAGCCTTTAAAACAAATTTATACAATTTTTATTGCCGTTCGTTTACAAATAATAATAATTAATTGAGAGTTATTTAAAATTAACATTGTTTTAATTCTGGAAAAAAGGGAATAAAAATTTAAATAAAGATATTAAATAATCACGCTAAATTATGAAAGTGGTTTTGTTGATAAGAGCTAGAAATTTAACTAATTAATGAAACAATAAATCAGGCTTTTGCGGCTCAAAAATTCCTATAAAAATACTTAAATACAGATAGTTAGATTGATTTTTTGATGTATATTTAGCATTCAATCGATGTTTCTAATAGTTTTCAATTTTCACCTACGAAAACTAACTTATCTTGAAAAATTAAGGCAATTACGAAGTTTAAAATTTGCTTATACATATAGGAGTAGAAAAATTTTCAAATACTGATTTTAATGATTCTGCAGTCATTTTTTAGTAATTAATTACGAGTTATGTTTCATTAGGTTGGATACAGAGTTTATTAATTTTTAAGAATAAACATTGAAGCTTCTGAACCTATGTGGTTGATGAATAAGATACCAAAATATAAATATGAAACATGTTGACTAGGCAATCATTAAATTTGAAAGTAAATAAACTTGATGAATTAAAATTAATTAACTTTAATCATATTGACGTTAAACAATTGGGGTTTTAAGGAAAAAATGAAAAATGCATCATCACATTAAAGGCAAAAAGTTTATTTTATTCATCTTTGTTAAGTTTTTAATAATTACCATAAAGTGAGAGAGAGAGAGAGAGAGAGAGAGAGAGAGAGAGAGAGAGAGAGAGAGAGAGAGAGAGAGAGGAGAGAGAGAGAGAGAGAGAGAGAGAGAGAGAGAGAGAGAGAGAGAGAGAGAGAGAGAGAGAGAGAGAGAGAGAGGAGAGAGAGAGAGAGAGAGAGAGAGAGAGAGAGAGAGAGTTGAGAACGCGTTTTTTACTGCCGAAAATATGGGGGGAGTGATTGGAAAGGGATATTGGAGTTTTATTTTAGGGGTTGGATATTTTTTTCTGTTTGTGTTTTTAAATTTGAACGTTAATTGGCATGCTGATTTTTCTTGAGCCTCAATAAAAATCAGCATATTAATTAATGTTAAATTTTTCAAACTCAACCTGTTCAGTCCCTATTTCTATTTAACCTCATCTATCCCACTTAAACAAGTTCAACGTTTTCAATATTAGCTTCCAAATTCGATACCGGTAAGATCCAACGATATCATCCATATTTGGTGACAATAGCGGATGGATCTACTGTTCTCCCAATTCCAGGTTGAATGCAAGAAATGAATGACTTTGACTATACGTATAAAAAATAACATTAAATTAAAAAGTGGTAGCTAAATTTTTATTGTAGTGTTAATTTTTTATTTTGTAGTCACCACTATTTTATTTATTATTAGTTAATTATGTAAGTCAACTTTTATTCCAAGCATTGAGCCCTCTGGCTGCGTAGGGTAGATTTAATACGCTGCTTGCCTTACCCCTGAAAACTACTGTAGGGGTAGGCGGCTGGTGCAACCCTTGGATGTGCCAGTTAGGGAACGTACCCATACCACATGACCCATTTTTACCCTCCTCCTCCCTTGGTGACCATCCGTAGTATATGCCAAGACCCCCTCCCCCTCTAGTTTTCACGTAGTAATTCATTAATACGGTTTGACATCGTTTTTTGCAAACAGAAAGTTGAAAAAATTAATATTGCTTAATATGTCTAATTTTAATAATTAATTTCGCCTTATTAGTCTTAAGTTGGCAAATTTCAATAATTAATTTGGCTTAATTTTGTCGTATTGACTAGAAGAAATTGGCTACGGGACAAACCCTTAAGCCCCCCTCCCCCCTGTGACCGAGCGTGGTAATTTGAAGACCCCCCTCCCTCCCCTAAATGGGTCACGTAGTATGGGTACCTTCCCTTATAGGCAAAGAGAACCTGTTAACCCTGGGGTGCATCATATGGGAAAGATGTATGATCCAAAATTCAGCAACACGATGATATTTGTGTCATGGTGAAATTAATTCATGTCTTGATAACATTTAATATCAAAGATAAAACGTTGAATTTCTTTTAATAAACAATGCATGTAAGAAGAGACCGTCCTTATTAAGCGACGACTTTTCTTGACCTTAGATTTATATTTAAAACCACAAATATCTGCATGAAATCTGTCATGAATTCGAATCTTTATATCGAATACTCTTTTTTGAAACTTTATTCGCGTAATTCAAAAACATTTCAAATTTAATGCAGGTGAAATTTTTAGTCGAATAATTAAGTATTGTTTCAAAAGTAAGTGTTAAGTATTGTTTGAAAAATTTTTCATCTGAAAAAATTGTATTTTAAAGATTTTTAATTTGTAAACTTTTATTTAAAAATATCATCAAAATTTAAAAACAAATAAAAAATATTACATGCACAAAAAAATAGGTTAATTTTCCTTTTACTGAAATTAATAGAGTAAAAAATAAGAACTTATTAATTCTAACTCTATCGGTAGTTTAAGTTCGAGGCATACACAAACTTCCAAAAGCAAAACAAGAACACGGGAGCTATGCGGTTCGAACTTGGCCTTAAAGATTCGCGACCAGGCACACTAGCCGTTAGGCCACACGGCTACGTTCAACATCAAGGTTTAAACAATAAATGTGTTGATTTCAGTGAGTAGATTATGGTTACCGTAAGGTTACTGTAATTTTCATAAGTTGTATGTCTTTGGCGATATGAGATTGGCGCAAATTTTTCTAATTGAAATTTCCTACAGTGTGCGTGGGGTTAATGGTTGTAAGGATCAAAATCTATGAAAAACGAGATTTCAACGTAAATTCAACGAACTTCAACCCCCACTCCTGGCTTCATTTGGGGACCAAATGACATGAAAACTGGTTTTGGGGGGTTTTAGAGGGTGCTCTTTCAGAATCTGGATTAATCTTTGATGTCGCCCATAGGAAAAACGAAAGTTGGTACTTCGTTTAATATGAAGACGACCCCCTAAGAACTTGACAAATTTTCTGTATATAGAATACTTCAAATCATGAAAAATGATACCTTATTTGTCTTTATATCACAAGCCGTTCCGGAGATATAGGGTCTGAGTCGATTTTTTTTTCCAGTACTGTACAGGTTTCTTATAATATCCAATGTAAAACATTAAATATATTATGTATTTTAATTAGGGGCATGACTATTTCAACAGCCTGATTAGACTTAAATTTTCAAAAATTTTAAGTAACTATGCATATATTTTAAGACAGTGAAATAAAAAAAAATTATAAAACTCAAACATTATTAAGGTCAACAAGTACTTAACAAGTTAGGATGAAGTAGGGTAAGTGTAACCATAATTTTTTTTGAAATATCAGGCTGTGTGACCACAAGCCCCAAGGTCTGAGCAATGCCTCGTTATATTGACATGAAATATTTGAATTGTTAAGAGAAATGTTTGTAGTAATTAAACACTGTAGATCTAAAAAAATCAAAATCTTAAATGTAAAAATGAACTAATTTCAGACCAAAATATTAATAATGAAAACTCAAACAAATAGTATATCTAATTCTTATTTATTGTTTTCAATTTGTTTAAAATATGTATTCAGTGGTCTGTTCAAGTAGGCACCTTTACTTTTGTTTTTGGTATTTTCACAAATTCACCATTACATGAATAGGTACTTTCACAAATTAAGTTTTAGTAATATAAGTACCTTCACAAAATACATTTTTGTAAAAAGTTCTCTAGGAAGCTATAATCTTCTTATAGTTAAATTTTTAGCCATTCTAGATTTAATTTTCCTTTTTTCTTGGATTTAAATAATTTACTAATTTTTTGAACATATTTTCACAAATTCACATAAAAATTTTCACAAATGAACACTAGATTTTCACAAAACAGGCACCTCTTAAAAAACCTAGATAGTTTTACATATACAAGTGCTTGAAAGACTAGAAAGTATTCTACGTGTTTTTAATGACAGGGATGATACTTTTCATTCACTTTTGGTTCATGAATTCATAGAAAAATTTAATATAAGTAAAGAAAGTTTGTCAAAATATACAGATCAAAGATACAAATCAAAGAGCTTGCAGATGGTGGCTCACCATTACAAGAAGAAATTGTAATTAATAAATAAATGTAATGTAAATAATAAATAAAGTAGAACATGGTTCATACACCTCTTAAAAGTCCTGAAATTTTCTTTATTTTTTTAAGACCCCTTAAAACTCCTGAAAATTCTGTTTTATCTCCTGAATTTATCCTCTGACTCCTAAAAAACATCTCTCTGAGAGCAAAACAAAGTTTTATTATCAATTCGTGGGAATTAATTAGTTTTTTAACTGACAGAACTCCATTGAATGTGAAATTCTAACCAATTTTGCAATTCCTTGCTTCATACTTCGTTCTGAAATCATTCTACTTGTAACATGCATTGTTAAAGGTAAATAATTACTTAATTTGCTTGTGAATTTTACTATGTTAGATAAAGTATGTGAACCCTGGTAGAATTCTTAAATAAAATTTAAATTATAAATACAGTAAAGCACCGTTTATAAAATTTAAAGCACTAGAAAGCTGTTTTATAAAGCGTCGAGTTACACAGACTTTTAAAAACTTTTCAACTAAAAACTACATTTTGGACTTTAATTTCAATAACTGAATTCAAGTTAATTAATGCAAGAGCAGGAGCAAAATATTTAATGACTACTTCAAAAAGTGTATTCTAAAATTTAAAAAGTAGAATGGGTTTACAAACATATTATTAAACATACAATTAGGAAGTAATAAAAAAGGTACATGCTTACTAATAAGACATTAATCGCAAAATCACCTTTGCGATTAACAAAACTGTTCGGTCGAACAAGAACACTGTCTTCCGATGGACAGATTATGTTCACGAAAGTGCCATCAATGAAGCCAATGATGCCTGGGAAATCCGTCTTTTCATATATCCGATGTTTAATAGCATCTTGCTCCTGGATAGATGGAAATCTGAGGCATCAGTTGCTTCACTATGGCCCTCAAAACACAATCTATCGACCGGTCGACAGATTTTTGGCTTGTTGCGATGAACCGACTGTTTGTCATATCTTTTTGGTAGCTTCCCCAAACATAAAAAGTTAAGGCAGTAAGAACCTGTGACATTAAAACATACATTATTATCTATAATTTTAGGAATCTGAGAAAACACAAATGAAAGCTGAAAAAATAGCTTTGTATCTTATTAAAAGCTAAGGTTAAGAGAAGATATTTGGGCGATTCAGTAAATAATTTAAGGATATTTTTACAGGTGTTTTAAAACAATCTAAAGCCGACAAATTGTAAGTAAACATTACAGATTAGTTTTTGCATTCAACACATATTTTAAAAATAAGTAATTACTGAATAGAGGAGACCAAAGTACAATGGACCACTTGAATTGAGTATAATAGTTTAGTGTCCTATTATATGGTTGAGCTCCACTAAGTTTTCCAAATCCAAAATTTTCAGTGAAAACAGCAGTCAACTTTCAAGGGAAACATTTATTTTTGCATACCTTAAATGGATTATCAGGAATAAAATTGCTCATTAGTCAAGTAAAAACATGATTTTTTGGTTAGTTCTAACTTCTCCGGGGGAGGATTTTCTGTTAATTTTATAAAAAAATACAATATTTTGTAGCTTCTATTGATGGAAATTAATTAAGAATTATTATACCATAAAATAAGAACAGTTTTTCTAAAATGCACCTACACTAACTTGAAGTGTTAAGCCGCAATTGGGTAGCTCATGTTTGATTGCTTCACATACTTCCACAAAAACATCCTTCGACACTCTAAAATTTTCAATAAATTGCTCACAGGGGTCTGTCCAGACTTTTTGTGAAGGGTCCGATTTTTTAAAAATTGTGAAAATCTACTCGTAATTTTGTGAATTTTGTTAGTGTTAAATTAGTTCTTCTCAGCCAGGAGCCTGTTTTTGTGAAAATAAGCTCACAAATTTGCAGTATTGTGAAAAATAGTGGCCATTTAAAGGACAAAATACTTTGTGAAGGGTCCGTTTTTAAGGTTAAATACGTTGTGAAAGGTCCGTTTTCACAATAAAACATTTTGTGACCCAAATTTCTTCTAAACTGACCCCTGGCTCATCTGTGAGGGCATAAAAAGCATCCTCTCTTGCGTGAAACACTCTTCTAGGAATACTTTCGGCATTCTCGAGAAGTCCTACGTGTACATCCGAAACGCAAGCAGACATCTTTGTTTGTTTACGTTTACGGCACAAACACTTTATTTTTGGCCGGACTAACCTTTAACAACTTAACCAACACAATGCTTCTAATGTTTGAGCCTCCGTGACATTTAAGAAATGGGGGACCATGCATGGTCAAAATCTACAACTGAGATAGCATAGAATACTGTTGAGAGTATGCCTAGAAAAGTAAATAATAAGTCCATACATGTGATTACGCAGACAAAAAATTGGCGGAAAATAAACAAAAGTTCGATACCTAAATTTTTCTTCATTTTAAGTAGAGGGAGTCCATCGGCTTCTACTTCCCGAGATCTTGGTTGGTTGGGTTTTTAAGGCGCATGACCCAAGATAGGGGGGTATAGCCCAAGATCTAGGATTCGATATGCTAGATTCATAGTATTTTAGCTTAAATCTTAACTAATTTTCATATTACTTCGATATTTAAAAAAAATTTCCAATTTTTTCCTTAAATTTAGTACTAGGCTACACTAGCGTTCAGTTTTCAGTATAAAATGATTGGAAAATAAGAATGTGGAATTTCAGTTTTGCAAATCAAATTGTCGGATTTTAATTTTGCTAAGCAAATTGGCGGATTTGAATCACATGTATGTAAGTCTATCTGGAACAGCTTTAGAAAAGGTCCACTTTTGGCAACGGCTGAAAACCTGGCCGCTATGTTTACCTACGATTTTGAAGCTGATTGGTCATGAAATACTTGCAACATGGCGACTACTTCAAAAACGGACCTATTCTAAACCGTCAATATTTTCATTTGAAGCATCACATCTTGATATATTTGGTCCAATACTGTAGAGTAATGTATAACCGATATTGCATGTCGTGTAAAGAAATAATGGCACAGCTTCGATAAGAGTCTACCATCAGCTGCCATGTTTACTTACAGCTCTAATAGATCTATGTGGTTGTATGTCATCATTTGAACAGTGGGTAAACATGGCGTCTGGTCAACTATTATCATAGCTGTTCCGAAATAATTGGTTCAAATCCATTAATATTCCCGCTAAATATAACCATTCTTTTTTGATCGCCATATACTCAAATATCGACAAATATTGATAAACTAAAAAGTTATCAATTTAATTAAATATTTTTATCTACGAGTTTTAAATTATTTAGCAGGTTTTCTACTTATTGGTGTCCAAAAGATAATGGTGATATTTAGCGGGACCGTTAATGGAATTGAACCAAATAATTTTAGCATTAAAATGAATAGGAACTTAGCCAAAACTAGGTATAAATGGGAAAAGTCATACAAATGAGAAAAATCTAAACAGTGCTTTACTGTAATGTATGTTCCGAGGAATCACTATAGAATCGTTACAAGATTCTTCATATTCACATTTCACCATATTCACACTTCATATTCACAGGCACTGATTATAAAGCCCTCGTGAGTGGGTTTGCAGTGGTAGTCCATCGCGCTTCCACGCCACAGGTCCGGGATTCAAATCCCAGGCTGGGCAGGGTCCACTCAGCCTTTCATCCCTTTAGTGGGTCCATAAACCGAGGACCAAGCATGCTTGGGAACTAAACACTGGGGGTCTCACGTTGCGCTGACCACCCAACCAGGACATATGCCCAGGCCCCAAGGTCACGAAAACGAAGATGGGCATTGTAGGCCTTGGCACACCAGGGCTGTTGCGCCGATTGTTTTGGTTTAGGAGTGGGCTTGTAGGCAGCACCCGGTTCTGGGCTTGTAGTGCACTATTGCATC
Organism: Tetragnatha versicolor; assembly: GCA_024610705.1. NCBI lineage: Eukaryota > Metazoa > Arthropoda > Arachnida > Araneae > Tetragnathidae > Tetragnatha > Tetragnatha versicolor. The sequence continues at coordinate 7,640,545 of JANDEH010000013.1, forward strand.
TCTCTATGGCCGATCTCCGAGAGGAAGGGGATGAATTAAATGGAAAATCTGTAGACATTCAGGATCTCGCCTCGCACTGGTGTCATCAGCCACAGCTCAAGATGAAAACCACGGTCCCCTAGAATGGAAAATATAGATATTAGGAAAAAGTGATACTACATCTTTTTGGTACCTACCTCTACCATAGGACGACATAAGCAGCAAGAACCTGCGACAGAAAAATAATACACTAATACATAATTTTCCTAGTCTTGGAAATCTGAGATAAATGATAACTGAAAAAATAGCTTTTGTATCTTTTTAAGAGCTAAGGTTAAGAGAAGAAATTTGGGTGATAGAAAATTTAAGGACATTTTTAGAAGTATTTTAAAACAACCTAAAGCCAACAATTGTAGGTAAATATTACCGTTTAGTTTTTGCATTGATCACATATTTTAAAACAGAAGTATAATTACTAAATACTCTAAATATTACACATGGTTAGAGGAAAGGTCTTAGGGGAGGATTAGGAAGTATTTTAAAACATTCTAAAGCACAAAAGTAGGTAAATATTACAGATTAGTTTTTGCATTAGCACATATTTTAAAACGGAAGTAATAATTACTACTATAAATATTACACATGGTTTGAGGAAAGGTCTTAGGGGATAGGATTTTCTGTTCAAATAGTAGGTGAAATTGATGGAATTAAGAATTATTAAACCAAAAAATAAGGCAAGAGGTTTTCTAAAATGCACTTACATGAACTTGAAGAGGTAGGCCTAGGCCATCATCCGGAGCTCCGGAACTGAAGTTGTTGATGAATTTATTCAAGTTCACGAGGTAACAGCAGCCATCCGTAGTCCGCTCTTTGATTCTTCTCAGATTTGTGCAGTTATTCTTTTAAAAAATTCAGGAGGGCGATGTGTAGCACAGACGTCGCCATTTTTTCGTGTGCGGATCACAGCTTTCCGCCAGCTTATCGGAGCGGAAGTTTGCATGCGAGGAGGCCGGAAGTTTCGTATTGGCTTTCATATCATGCGCACGGAGGAAAAGCCCCGAGACTAGCGATTGCGGAAATGCTACGAACGTGACGTCAATTTGACGTCACGTTTCGTACTCCAGATCTTTCGCATGCCCTCAGACTAGGGCTCCTGTACAAAGCAACAATACAAATATCAATATCCTTAACATAAAGCACTATAATTTCAGCTGAAGACATATTGATCTCAACCCTATCAATATGTAAATTTTGAAGTTTAACTTTGCGGGAAACTGAAATTAATGCCTTATTTCAGTAGTATATTCTGTAACTACCTAGTAGAAAAAACAAATGGCAAAGAAACGTGTTCGGATGGTTGAGTTGGTAAAGTATGAGTGTCATAGACTGTATGTTGTTGTTGTGGCAGTGTTCCGGATCCCCTTCCGGATTCCCCAGTTCCCGCCTTCAATATTATATTTTTCCCAAATATGTAAAAATATTTAAAATTAAATAATCTAATGTAACCACAATGTAACAAAGATATACTCAGTGTCTGTACCCTGATGGCTAGGTTTGAGTTTTAAATAAAACTAGCTGGTATGCCCGGCCTTGCACGGGTGCAGAGTATAAATTTATTATTTTTAAGTTTTCCCAAATACATTTCTAATTTTGTATAATCAGCATTTACCAATCATCCCGGTATCCCAGGCGGTTTTTTTTCATATTCCGGTGTTCCCGGTAACTTTTCCTATCCCGGTGTTTCTAGTAATTTTTCTTATCCCGGTGTTCCCGGGTGGATTAAAATTCCTTCAGTTCTTACTTAACCAATATAATTTTTGAATGGTTTCCATATTTACATGGAAAAAGTATTCTAAAAATTATTTAAAATTGCTTAGATCCCATGATTAATCATATCTTCAGGAATTAACGTTTTCGGTGAAATTATTCAATAATTAAAGCTTTTCAAAATCAATCTTTTCTTCTTGAAAGGTAGTTTTAACAGTTTTTTGTTTGTTAACCAACTTTCTTAAAAGCTAAAATATTATCACCTTTTAGTTTTACATCTTCGTTTCCATGGAGACTATCTTAACAACAATGGTATTCCATAAAGCTTTTAAAATATAAATATTAGATAAAATCTCAAATAAAAATATGGTTAACTATATTAAACTTTTAAATTTCGTGGAAATAGATTTTTAAATTAGTAATATAATTTTTAAATAGACTTGTACCTAGTGTTTCTATTAAAAACTTATTTTTTAGCATTAAGTTTTCTGTGTAACAATGGAGTTAACAGATCTCTTTTGGAGGAGAAATAAAGCTATTTCAGCAAAATAACCATAAAAAGAACAAAAAAGGGGTCAATGGGTCATTAAAAGTTTTTGAAACATAGCCTATGTTTTTTTCCGAGTTTTTTACGTATGTATACCAAGTTTGGTGCAGATCGGAAGTAAACTGTGGATTTGTATAAAAGACAAACATACATACATACACACACTTTGTTTTATTATATTAGATTACTAGCTGATATGCCCGGCCCTGCACGGGTGGAGAGTATAAATTTATTATTTTTAAGTTTTCCCAATTACATTTCTAATTTTGTATAATCAGCATTTATCAATTATTCCGGTATTTTTGTTTAATTAATTAATTTTTGTTTAAATTTTACAAATTCACCTGAAGATCAGACAATCCGTATAGGTGAATCCATCACATACACACAAGAACAGTCACACTAACATCCATGCCAAACGGGGATTCGAACCCCAGACGTACGGCTTCGCTTTCAGGTAAAATCCCAGGCGTCTTTTTCATATTCCGTTGTTCCCGGTAGCTTTTCCTATCCCGGTGTTCCTAGTAATTTTTCTTATCCCGGTGTACCCGGGTGGATTAAAATTACTTTATTTCTCAAGCAATATAATTTTTGAATGATTTCCACATTTACAACATGGAAAAAATATTAAAAAAATTATTAAAAATTGCTTAGATCCCTTGATTAATCATATCTTCAGGAATTAACGTGTTCGGTGAAATTATTCAATAATTATAAAGCTTATTCCATTTTGCAATTTAAGAAAAAATCAATATTTTCTAGTTGAAAGGGAGTTTTAATAGTTTTTTGTTTGTTAACCAACTTTCTTTAAAGCTAAAATATTATCACCTTTTGATTTTACATCCTCGTTTCCATGGAGACTATTTTAACAACATGATAATCCATAAATCTTTTTAAAATATAAAAATTAGATTAATTCTCAAATAAAAATATGTTTAACTATACTTAAAACTTTTAAATTTAATTGAAATAGATTTTTAAATTATTAATAAAATTTTTAAATAGACTTGTACCTAGTGTTTCTATTAAAAACTTGTTGTTTAGCATTAAATTTTCTTTGTAACAATGGAGTAAGCAGATCTCTTTTTGATTAGAAATAAAGCTATTTCAGCAAAATGACCATAAAAAGGGTCAAAAGAGGGTCAAGGGGTCATTAAAAGTTTTCGAAACATAGCCTATGTTTTTTCTGGAGTTTTTTACGTATGTATACCAAGTTTGGTGCAGATCGGAGGAAAACTGTGGATTTGTATAAAAGACAAACATACATACATACCCATATACCCACACTTGATTTTATTATATTAGACTAGTTTTCTTCTTTAAAGAATGCTTTAAAATGAAATACATTTTATCCATTGCCTTTTACCGATGTGGACCAAGTGGACTAGTTGGTTAAGTGTCGATCTTCAGTGCATAAGGTTCCAGGTTCAAACCCTGGCGGGATTTAGAGATTTTAGTAAAATTACTGAAGCTTTCTACTTTGAGGAAAGCTTTAAAGTGAAATACATTTCATCCATTGCCCACTTTTTGATGTGGATCAAGTGGCCTAGTTGGTTAAGTGCCAGTCTCCAGTGCAGAAGGTTCCTGGATCGAGCCTTGGTGGAATTTCGAGATTTATTTTTAGAAAATTACTAAACTTTTCTACTTAAAATAAAATGCACATCAATCATTGGCATCGTCCTAATGAGGACCCGCTAGCCCAGTGGTATAGCCTGCCTCTATAGTTAAAAAGTTTGGGGGTTCAATCCTGGAGACTGATCCATCATTTTAAAATAATTTGACTGATACAGTTACGGTCACAGTTAACTGTTGCCATTCAGTTACAGTCACAGGTATCTAGCAATAGCAAACGTATCTAGCAATAATATTATATATTTCAAATGGGCGAAAGACGGGTAATTGAGTCAAAATTTTGCACTTTACCTAATTAGCCTTTACCTAATGTTGCAAAACTTTACCTAATTAGCCCTGAAAAGCTTACATCGATAATGTTGCATTTCCATGAAAATTCGGCGGTGGGCCGATTGAGACTTCAAATGCCTGGGGCAAAATGTCATTCCAATCAGGACCTGACACAAATAATGACTCTGAATTTTAATTTTTTTAACTTAAATAGAAAACTCTGGATTCGAACCCAGGACCGGCGCACTCCACCCACGCGTGCATCCACTGAACCACTGGTTCACACGATGGATAGGCCAATAATGACTCTGAATTTAGATTTTTTAAATTTAAATAGAAAAAAGTGGGATTCGAACCTAATGCTACATTCACACATGAAAAGTTAATCTAGTTTAAGTGCTAATCTAGCTTAAATATAGCATTGCCGCAATGCAATATTTAAGCTAGATAAGCACTTAAAGTTTACCTAGGTATTCTTTAGAATAACTAATTTTCAACTTTAGTGGTAACATATCCACCATTTTCGAAAGAATACCCCGGAGAAGTACTAACCCTGTTTTAAGAATGTTTTATAAAGTGAGTAAGTGCAGTGAGAAGGGTTTTGTGAGGAATTGCGAAGCGGTTCAAACGTGTCTGCGTCAGCAGTTAACGGGGGTTGGCGAGTGATAGCGAGCAGGGGGCGGTAGCTCCCTAGTTTATTAAAAAAAAGGTATTTATACATTAGTTATGGGCAAAGGGATTAATCGGGCATTATTAATAATGCCCAGAGTTGAGGCGGACAAAGTGATAAATTTCATTTGTAAATGCCATTGAACTTATCACATTGCCCTCCTCTACTTCAGGCATTATTAATAATGCCTTATTCATCACATTGCCCGTAACACACCTACTAACCAAAAGAGAAAATATAAGAACTCTATAATAATTTTATGGGTTTGAATTTAATAAGGAATTGTTATTTCCAACTAATATTCCCACTTTTATTACCAAATGCTAAAATAACTTAGAGTTAAGCTATGAAAATAGGCCTGAATACTCTGTTTATTGCAGAAACCTATCAAATGCAAATATTTCGATAATTTTTTAGGAAAAGAAAAAACACATTAAAAAATTATTTTTGTCTGTTAAATATCCAAATGAGGCCTACTTTAATAAGTAGGTATTTTATCTCAAAACAAGAAAGAAGGAGTTTGACATGTTTAAGAAATAAGCGATTCAATTAGGGTGCAGTCGGTGCAGTGAACTCAAGTGTTTTTTTAAATTCATAGTCACCACTTAAAGACATAAGTAAATATTTATAAGTAAACTACTTTTCCCAAAATTTCTTGATCTTGTCTTGTCATTAGCTCCATCAAGCTCAGCGGATCTATTCGACCGTTTAATTCAAAGTGAAATAGTTGTAGTATTATCTACCTACGTTAAATATAGCATTTTCGCAATGCAATATTTAAGCTAGATAAGCACTTAAACTAGATTAACTTTTCATGTGTGAATGTAGTTTTTGCCTGGTAAACTCCTGCCCATACAGTCAATTTTACTCATCCAATAAGCCACAAACTCATATAAATACGTGTACAAATATTAACTTTGTTTCGTAGTTTTCTCAAATTTAAGTAGGAAAAGGAATAAAACCTAGGACTATAGCTTGCAGTTTACACATGCATCCACTGAGCCATTGAATCACATCTATCCTTGGAAAAGTAATAACTTTCTATTTTAATTTTTGCTAACAAAATGCTTTTGCTAAAGGATGCTTTTATCACAACATCATAGATTCATAGAAGATCAACTAACATGCAACTGAATTTGCTACCATAAAATGAATAACAAAATGGCTAGATTAATCAAATATGTAATAAAAAGAGGAATTCCATAATCAACAACCTTTATTTTCCAAAACATGTTATACACACCAGATATGTATATATAAAGAGCCGTTGGCGCATATTTATATAAAAAACATTCTAAAAATCTTGGAAGTTGAGTTCTTGGAACATTTCTGTTGATGGGATACTTAATCTGAAGATACACAAGATTGACAATTAGCTTATAAACATTATACTTTAAACCAATTATTTGCTTGGTTTATAATTAACGTACCCAAAATCAAGTATTCCACCAATGAGAAAGAACCGTATTTTTATTTTATAACGATATGCATATCCACTTTGGAATAATAGAAGAGTTCTAACCCAAGTGTCCATATTTTCAGGTTCGTCTCTCCAAGCAATTTCTATAGTTTACTGTTATACAAGTTCTCTTTATACAATTTTCTCCAGACAACACATGTTACATTTGGTAGGTAATTATACTCTGGTCCTCTTTTATTTAATGCTGAGATAGAAGGACATTTGACATTTGGTAAGGGAAACACGATTGTACAGTCTTGTGTAAATGTGTTCTTATTTGTATTTAATGATTATGATAACATTGAATTGCTGAATACATTCATCTGTTTAATACTTTGGCATTGTAAAAATAACAATATATTATAAATCAAGATATAATACTAATTCAATAAAGTGTATGAAAATTTAAGCTTCGTCGTTTCATTCCAAATTTCTTCTACGTTATAATTTTTTATTCTTCTTTTCTATATAAGTTGCACGTATAAGTTTAAAATATACTGAAAGGGACAAAAAAATTGCATATAATACTTTTTAAAATTGTGTCATACATATTTAGCATCAGCGAAATTAAATTTAAAAAAATATCTGAAAACATACAAAATGCCAACATGCCTATAAAACTTATGCATCATTCAATTTATCAAAGCAGTGCAGTATAAATAGTAATTCGAGTGTTCAAAAAGGATTTTTGTTACAAAGTAGAATGTGACAATGCAAAATTCTATATACTTGAGATATGAAACATAGTTATATATCTCAATTTTAATATAATTTTTGTGTTTAATATAAGACAGTGCGTTTCTACATGTTGTCAATTGGTAGCTTATTTGATATTGATGATAAGGATTTTATTTAAACCTATAATGTCTAAAATTTATTAATCAGATCGTAATTAACTAGGACATGAGCTTCTGTAAATGCTTGGATTTTTTAATCACCATCTCTCGTGATCTATGTTTTCATTTAATTTTTTTCTCACCTTATTTCTGTCTTTTCTCATATAACTCTAACAAAATTTACAAATAAAAGTTACCATCAATGATAGAAACACGGGAGCATGTGGATATGGATACTGTAAAAAAACACAAACTTCTGGAGTAGGCAGGAAAATTTTGGAGGAGAAATTAAAAACTACATTCAAAATCACATTACGTGTAAAAATACATAATGCAAGTTAAAAAAACACTCGCATATTTTTCTTTTTCAGGAATTAATTTTCAGGTTTTAACTAAAATAACACTGTTCAACAAATTTGACCTTCAAAATTTTTTCCTTGATGAAAATAGTCATCTCTTATAGATTTTGGGTCGCTGAATACGAAAATCACCATTAAAATTTTCAATTGACTCAGGATTTTCGGGGAACAGCCCCTCCCATTTTTTACGTTTTCGAAGACTTCATAACTTTTAACTCGATTTTCAGGGTCAAAAAACATTGTTTTAGTCTTCAAATTGCCCCCCAGGTAACAAAAAGTGTTCAAACTAATAAAATATGAACAATTTATAACAATGGATAGGTTTAAGGGGTAATTGCCCCCCTAAAAATACAAAAAATAGCTAAAAATTATAGAGGTTTCTATACGCTATTTTCCCTCTTATTTTTTACGCAATTCCCGTTTGAAGGGTCCTAACCCGTCCCCAAGGACCCAAATTTGATGACAATATGCAGCAATAATTTTTACTAAAAGCGGCTGAGGTGTTAGCCTCCCAGAAGCCCCCGCGGAAGAGTTCAGAAGACTTCCAGAATCACGAAGGCGCTCGCGAGCTCAGGAATTAATATTGATGATTTCGAAAAGATTACAAATGACGTTTTTCTTATATTTTGGGTCTATCCTAAGTAGAAACTCTTCAATTCTTTAAAAACTCACCGGTTTTAGGGAGTGAGGATTCCATATTTCAAGATGTTAATAGATGCACGGCTGTGGATAACAATTAGGGGGCATCCCCTTAAAAACTGAGGGTGATGGAGGAAAATGGGTGTCATATTTGAATTCAGCAGATCATTTTACACAAGAATCAGCTGGAATTTAGTTAGTGGCTTCAAATTTTTTTTTGTGCAGCACAGTTTAACTCTAAGTGCGACATTGAACCCTTCCGTGAGTGCTTTGGGGACGCTCTCACCTCAACCGCTTTTAGTAAAAATCATTGCTGTATATTGCCATCAAATTTGTGTCCTTGGGGAAGGGTTAGGGCCCTTCAAACGGGAATTGCGTAAAAAATAAGAGGAAAAAATAGCGTATTAAAACCTGTATAATTTTTAGCTAATTTTTCGCATTTTTAGGGGGATATTACCTCTTAAACCTATCCATTTGTCATAAATTTATCATATTTCATTAATTTGAACCTTTCCTGTCCCCTGGGGGCAATTTGAAAATTAAATCAATGATTTTTGACCCTGAAAATCGATTGTAAAATTTTAAAGTCGTCGAAAAACGTAAAAAGGGGAAGGGGCTGTTCCCCGAAAATCCTGAGTCAATTGAGAATTTTAGTGGGGATTTTTGTATTCAGCGACCCAAAATCTATAAGAAATGACTATTTTCATCAAGGAAATTTTTTCATTGTTGAACAGTGTAATTCGTCTCTCAATAAGATTGGAGATGTTTAACTCTGAATTCATATACAGTAGTTCAAAGAGGAAACACTTTTCCACAAAATGAATAAAATTAAAGTAAAATTAAAGGTAGTAATATAAAATTTTGTCTTACTTTTTTTTTGATATTCATGTATTGGTATATCATTAATTGAGATCAACAAATATTTTCCTCTTCAATAATGATTATTCTGATTCCGTGAATTAGTATGAAAGATGATATGTATTAAATGGAAGCAGTTATGAAAAAAGCCACTAACTCAGTTAACACAACACAATATTACACATTTTGGTCAAGTACAGTACTGTTTTCTTGAGTTTACATACTATGATCAGGTCTGATTGCAAAAACCTAGTAAAATGAGTAAACCTTGATTAAATTTTTGAAGCAGGGCCTGGTTTGTGGTATAAACAATGATTTCTTTTGAGTGAAGTACGATGTTACAAATAATACTAATTAAGTCACAAAGAAGATATTTTGATAAAAAAAATTGAAAATCAAACAGTGCGAAAACACGTTTACTCCTTGCCAATCTAATTTTTCGAATAAATGTGTTTTTTCTTTCTCCTGTAGTTTTCTGAATATTCAATTTATCTTTCAGTGGGCGAATTGGTGATATTTCCCACTACAAAAATGAAAATTATTTAATCCAAAATATTATTCAGAAAATAATCCGTACAGATGGTAATTCACAATGATCACAGTGATGATTAACGGAGAATTTTTTTCTGATGTGTGAACAAAAAACAATAATTCTTTCTTTATTAGAAACCCCACTAAATTTATAAAAATTTTGTTCCGATTTATATATTTTCCTTGTCAATTATCAACTTGAACTTTTTACACCATACTATTCGAATTATTTCTTTACATAAAGAACTGCTACCGTTTCTTAAAATAAGTGAGGAGCGTAATATTGATTCTATTTACATTTTCCTTTCGGGCAAAATATTTTGTGGATATTTTTTATTGTGTTAGATAACAAAACAGTATCTAACATACTTTAAGGGTCACTTACTTTTAAAAAGTTCTTGTAACATTATGAACTTATTGAAAACTACAAATTCCCAGTCTTATACATGAATTGAACATAAAATTAAATGGTTTAAGTTTTCAATAGTTAGACATATTAAAAAAATGATCCTATGTGTGATTTACAAGATTGTTCTAAGCGTTGAATGCAAAATAATAATAATTTTAAGGTGGTTGATATTAAAAATTAAATAAAACTTACATATATTTTAGAAAGTCAACAAGTAAAAGAAACATACAAAGAGAAAACATTTTTGCGTAAAAAACATCCTACTGAATGCACGTTTATCAAACATCAATTTGGTACAATTATTTTATCTTTCCCATTAAAAATCTACAAGTTATTGAAACGCCAAACATTAGAAATATCGCCAAAAACTAGTAGTCAACTTATTAAAATATACGGTTGTATTGATAACAACATTTAAAATTTGGCGAAATTTAAATTTTAAGCGTTCAAAATATTTGGCCATTTTTAACTGGTCAGATAATGGAACACACAAAAAATTTTTTATGAATGACCGTAATAACTATAATTTATAACTATAGAAAAAGAAATTTAAATTTATAATAACATACATAGTACGCACAATGACTTACCCCCGTACTCCACAAATTAATCCCTTACTTCATAGCACACTTACGACAATAACACAAGGATTATACTATTTGTGGCTGTAAAAAACAAGCGGCATGTTGCCATTTTATTGTCCGTAATACTTTTAGAAAATTATTTTAGTTGTTGCGTATTCTTTCATTTATTTATGTCCAGGTAAATTCAATTCAGATCCTCACTAAAAGCCCAAGGTGTCACGGAAGAGTCAGGATAATTTTCAATGTTTTTTTTTCACATTGCCAATAAATCTATAGTTGCACCAGAATTCACGAGGGTCCTGAGTGTCCAATGAGATTGTAGAAAGCACTCACGTGTTCATCTGTACACAGTTAAGTAGTCCCATATTTTCAGTAATAATAGTCCTTGCTGTCACTAAGGGCATTCATGTTGCATGGGCGTATACCACATTACCACTTAGGGGAATACAGTGATGTAAATGAACTGAAAAAAATATTTGAGTTATATATAATTATTAAATAAATTACATACATTCATGTTTTATTATGTACATAAGATCGGAATTATAATTTAATAATCCCATAACAAATGCAATTTCGTGATTTAATGATTAATACTTGCGTCAATAGTTTCGATTAAAATTCATATTGTTAATGATACGGTTTCTCACATAAGATGACTAAATTCACGTTGAAAAGTATTTTCCTTGGGTAATAAAAATCAAACGTCGCCAAAACACATGGCTTTGACCTCGAGAATATCGTTGATCTAATTTTTCGACCACAAAGCATCTTCTTAATTTTTTAAAATAATTGAAATTTGTCTCCGTTTACGAATTTACGATCTTCCAAATTTCAAAAATAGTTTTCATTTTTTGATTCAAAAAAGTATTAATCAGAAAATAATAATAACATACGATGATTAAAAATAATCATCTCGTTGGGGAAAAAAGACAATTTTCTCTTTTGTGATCGGAAAACGATAATCCGTTCTTGATTAGAAACCCTACATGTTTTTAAAAGGGGCAGACAAAAATTTTGATCCCATTTCGATTTTTTTCCTCTTTATAACTATCAAATTCAAACCCTCGATTAAAGAGGGAGACTGACTACATTTATAGATACACAAATATTTTATAGCTATCAGCACTTTAATTTTACTACTGTTAACGAATCGATAATGGACCTATGGACCCTCAATCCATTAAAGATTTAAGTAACGTTAATTTCTTTAATTTTGTCACCTTTAACCTTTTAAACGCCGCTAATTCAAATTTCGAATTAAAGGTTCAGATTTTTGGCTTAAATGGCTTGTTTCATCATTACTAAAACCATTCTAGTCATTTTTTGGCAGAAAAAAAATCCTAAGTATGATTTTGAGGATGTTCCCATTTGGGAACATCGGCGTTTGGGGTGAAGATTTTAAGGGGATTTCCAAAAGGCACAAACTTTACAATTAATTCAAATAAAATGATTCAAATAGGTTTCTACTCAATAATTATGAAAATTTTTATATCAGTGGACGGTTTTTTAATTTTTATTATCCATACATGGACGGTTGAGTAACATTTTATAGATTTTCATAAGAAAAAATTCACATGTTTATTGCGTACGCGAAGCTTTTCCGCACATTTTTCTTGCACTATGGGTAATATTTTGATATAAAAAATACATTAAAGTGTTCCCATGCGCTTCAAAGCTAAATAATTACGTTTCTGTGAGAAAAATTAATTTTAATTACGGTTCTATACTGATATCTAGCAGAAAATCCACTAATTGCATTCAAATCTAATTAGCTTTCAAAAGTGATAATCATAATTATCTCCATTGATTCATTAAAGCTGTGTTTTTCATGGAAGATTCCGAACTGAACCACATATCTCTTTTATCCAACTTGTGTTAAAACTTGTTTAGATGTATACACTTTTCTTTATTTTCAGAATTTTTCAATTTTATTCCTAAAATTTTTATGTAAAAAAAGTACTGGAACAAAATATAAACGAAGATCCTCAGAAGCACTCCAAATATGCTCTTTGCATAACCCCTAATGGTAATTACTGAAAATTAATCGATCGGGAAGTTAGAAAAATATACATGTGTAAGAATCTGCTATAAAGATTTGGCATTTATTTCTCCATAAATCAGGTGAAAAAAATAAAAAATTACATATTTTTGAATTTAAAACATCATTCTTAACCTCTTTAGATCCTTTGAGACAAAAAAGGTTAAAAAAATTAAAGAAAATAGGAAATAACTTGAAATTTTGCATGTTATAAAAATCCCCTCAAATACTACACCCCAAACGCCGATGTTCCCATTTATGAACACATACGTTGTATTGGTAATTACTCTCCAAAATTGGAATATAAAGCTATTCTGTTAAGCCAAATGGGAAGATGTGTACTTAAGTAACCTTCACACAGCAAAATTATTTAAAACTAATTTTATTTAAAATTTTCACAAGTTGAAACTTGTGCAACTTTTTGAAGTGCCAAAAATCTAATTTTGATGTAAATCATACAAAACGGATTAAATTGCACGTGAAAAACTTTTGCATGTAAAATAACTTCATATCTTTAAGTTGCTTTCAACCAAGTATCAAATTCCTGCATGAAAAATTAAGTGGTAAAAAAATTCCTTAAAATGATGTTCCCATTTGGGAACATCAGCAGGTAAAAGGTTAAAAATCTGAAAATGTTACGAATAGTTCATTTGTTATAACGAACAACAAAATAGTTTTTAATTTACCTCTCAACACAAAATAAGTTGTCACCATTAAAAAGAATAAATATAATTTTTTAAGATAAAAACTTGTTTTAAAATGGGGATACCCTCAATCATCCGGTTAATTTTATAACGCCTGACATAACTTGTCATGTGATGCTAGACAAAGCACAATACCAGTACATGCTAGTTTGCAACGGTGCTTGAACCTGGCTGAGAGCAAATAAAGTAGTTCCCAAAGTGGTGTCTGAATGAGGTATTTGCAAGAATAAATTTCCAGCATACAGCAGTTTGTAATACAAGGATTATTCCAAACTTTAAGAGGGCTAATAAGGAAGTTGCATGTGTCAGATTTTCAAAAACAAACAAGTGTTCCGTATGTTTTTTTGTATGGTAAAATTAAATATCTAGTCAGTTTTTCAAAAAAATGTACAGGTAATTAAATATTTTAATTTAAAAGTCGAGAAAAAAACACGTGACTGAAAACGTTTATTGTTTAAACTATAAGATGACGTCAACAATAATACCATCAACTCCATTGCTTTACAACAATGTTTAATATAAGATGACGTCACATCTAAACTCTTGGCGTTTTCGCGCGCTTTTAAAAAGGGGATTTTTGTTAATTTTTTTGACAATTAAAAAATTTCTCGATCGGCCTCAAATTTTGGGTAGTTGCTTATTTTTGCAAGAGGAATCTCTCTATTCTAAAAAAAGGTTTTTGGTGAACGGTTTCCAGAGAAAGGCTTTTTAATTACTGATCCGTATAACACATATTTGGTATCAAACTGTCCGGATTCTTTTGAGGATGTGCAAAGTGCCTTCAGAATTTCTAAAAAAAATCTCAATTTTAAAATATTTCCATTTTTTTAGATTTCGGATAAGGTCGCAGTTACAAAGCAAGAAACTATGAATTTTAAAACAATTGAAAAAATATTTCACTGGTTTTTTAATATTCAAATAGATTTAATAATCATATTTCTATTTATGGATGAGTTGAAAAATGTAAACAAAAACAAAATCACGTGACATCAGGGAGCTTGAGATACTTCCGGTTTCAAGCAAAAGCATTGTAGATGTATGTGGCAATTTGGCGAAAACGTCGTTTTTACGCTTCGGTTAAAAATATTATTTTTCATTTTGATCCTTTGCAAATATTTCATTTCATAAGAATAAAAGGCGTAGTCACCTATCCATGCAAAAATGTACTTTTAATTTTTATTTTACTGTTTTTATTAAGTAGAAATTAATTGGGTGTGGGCTCTGGATTTAAGACGTGATCGCGGAATTTGGCGATTTCGTAAATTTCTTCTACTTGCATTCTTCGTAGCGGTGTTGTTGTTGGTGTAAATATTGTAGTTTTGAGTCATAATTCTTTTAGGAATTTTTAAATTGAAATTCTTGAAGGTAATAATTCTTTATTTTTAATGTTTGTTCCTGCAATCGTGATAACCCGCTTATATTCAATTTATTATTTGTGGAATATTATTTAAAACTTTTCATTGTTATTGTGACTGCCTGTTATGAAATGCATTCATAAAAACGTTTCTTAAAGTTAAAAAGATAACTAAAATTTATTGAATTCTTTTTTATAATATAACCAGTAGTTAATTTCTTGTTTTTTATAATTTACTATTAGCAGGGTGCAAACGGATGGATGGATTTGTTGAAAAATATAAACATTGCTCAACTTTTCACTTTTAATTTAATTTTTTATTACTATGGATGCGTTGAAAAAATGTATCTATCATTGTTAATATCATGAATTTATAATCCCTTCTGGATGTCTAGTCGATTAAAAAAATAAAAAAAAATCATGCAACTTCCTCATTTTCAAACTATATGGGATGAATTAAAGGGGGCATTTAGTAAGGGGTTAAAAGAAGTACAATACTGACAACAATGGGAAGAATTTAAGGGTGTTTTAAATAAGGTGATTGAAAATAATGTTACATTTAGGCAAAAAGGAATAGCGCGTAAATTGACACCCATGTGGTTTTCATGGGAAACGAGAAAGGCATTGAAGTTGAAACAAAAAACCTTTAAATTGTACAAACGTACTGGGAAGGACAGTGATAGGGGGCTTATTTAAAGGCTAGGGAAGACTTCAAAAATATCAGTAGGAGGCAGAAGAGGGCTTTAGAGGAAAAACTGGCTAGGAATATCATTAAAAACCCAAAAGAATTTTATGCTTATGCAGGGGAGAACAATAAGTTAAGCTCTACCTTGGGGCCATTAAAATTAGGAGAGGACACATTTATTCAGGATGGTATAGGCAAAGGTGTTAAATGATTTTTTCATGGAGGTATTTAATAAGAATTTTAAATTAACGGGGGACTATGCATTAGAATATAATGGAAGGGTGGAAATTCCGGACTGTTGTTTTAATAGGGAGGAAATAATACATCTTTTAAGAAGCATAAAGCCATCTAAAGCTCCAGGACCGGATGATGTTTATCCAAAAGTGCTTGTGGAATGCGCAGAGGAATTAGGGGACGTAATAATGACAATTTTTAAATCAACATACGATTCGGGTTTGGTGCCAATAGATTGGAAATTAGCTAATGTAACTCCAATATATAAGAAGGGACCGAAATGGGATCCAGGCAATTATAGACCAGTAAGCTTAACATCAGTCATTTGTAAGATTTTCGAAACCATACTTAAAAAGCATATAATGTTACACTTAGAGGAGGGTAACTTACTTTCAGACAATCAGTTTGGATTCAGGAAGGGTAGATCCTGTCAAACTAATCTTTTAAAGTTCTATGGCAAAGTAACAAAAGAGTTGGATCAAAAACATAGTGTAGGCATATTTTACAACGATTTTCAAAAGGCATTTGATAAGGTTCCACACGAGGCATTGCTAATCAAATTGGAAAAATTGGGTATCAGAGGTAAAACACTATTGTGGATTAGGAATTGGTTGATAGGTAGGAAACAGAGAGTGCAAGTCAAGGGTAAATATTCTCAGTGGGCAGAGGTCATGAGTGGGGTGCCACAGGGGTCAGTATTGGGGCCAATTCTCTTTATAATATTCATTAACGATATTAGTCAGGACATTAGGAACAAAATCAGCATAATTGCTGATGACTTAAAAATTTGGGGGAGGGTAGATACTCAGGAGCAGGTACAAAATTTACAAAGTTATCTAGATATCATATCACAATGGGCTGAAAAATGGGGTATGTCCTTTAACATAATGAAATGTCAGGTACTTCAAATGGGTCGGGGGAATGGTAGGGCAGAATTTTATCTGCAAGGGGACAAAGTTAAAGAAGGTAATATGATCAAAGATTTAGGGGTGATAGTAAATGAGGACTTTAAATGGGTTCATCAGTGTTCATCTGCTAGTAAAAAGGCTAATAGGATATTGGGATACATTAAAAAAACTGTGTCTTCTAGGTCCGAGGATATTATTTTGCCACTATACAGAGGCTTGGTGAGACCTCATCTAGAGTATGCTGTTCAGTTTTGGTCTCCATACTTTAAAAAAGATATTGATGCAATAGAAAGGGTTCAGCATAGGTCTACTAAAATGGTCAAGGGTATATCCAGTTTAAGTTGTGAGGGAAGATTAAAGAAGCTAAATATGTTCACTCTAAAGAGAAGAAGGATTAGAGGGGATTTGATTCAACTATTTAAAATGGTAAAGCAAGGGGACACAGAGGGACTAGATTTGAATACGGGTAAAAGAACAAGGGGTCACAATTTCAAATTGAATAATGTAAAATTTAAGACGGATTGTAGAAAGCATTATTTCTTTAATAGGGCAGTGGATAGATGGAATCCGTTGCCTGAAACAATCGTAAATTCAAGTGAGGTAAACGAGTTCAAGGGGAAAATTGACAGATACTGGGATTCTGGTAGTTTGTGTTAAAAAGACTGGACCAACCTTGCTGGGCTTACGCCTGTAGTTGGTCGACTTGATTTGTATTTGTATTTGTATATTTGTATTTTAAAATTCAATTTTATTTTTGCCAAAACGTCAGAAAAGTCACGTTATCAGAAAACGGCCTTCTATTGGATGTGACGTCACAGCGCATGAAAACTAATGTGTTTTCTGTTTTCACGTGATCAGAAAACGGGCTCCTATTGGATGTGACCTCACAGTGCATGATTTGTGATTCGAAAGTGTTTTCGCGCCAAAACAAAAAACGAAATTTCAAAAATTTATATCTCAGAAACTAGGCTACGAAAATACATGATTTAAACGCCATTCTTCTTGGTTTTTTATCTACTATTTTAATAAAATTTAATCTCAAAACGTGAGAATACCTCATTTCGGGTGAAATTAAGAACTTAATAAGAAATACGATTAGTTTGTTAAACTCGTGTGTTATAGCCTTTTTTTCCATCACGATTGTGTCTACTGAAACTCCTCCTAGCAACCCAACAGGCATTCTGTTTACTCAGTGTTCCCTTCCACCTAGTGACGTGTTGGGGACAAGAAACATTGCAGTCAAGAACTACAGAACTGTAAATATTATTTCTTTACCTGATAAACCAACGGTGAGTGCTGCGGGGAGTGGGCTAGAGAGGAAGGGTCTGTGACGTCGGAACAAAAAGGGCTCGTGTTGGCTGGACTAATAAGGCACTGGGCTCTGAGAGGCGTTCATTGCCGCCAGTTGTTGTAGTTGGCTGCAAAAAAGAAATATAACAGGTGATTCAAACATACGGGATGCATAATAAAGGATATTTTGATCCATTAGTTTCCGGCGTATGCTTAGAAATTTCCTAAACCTAACTGCAATTTACCCCTTTTGACAAGATATTTTTACATGACTTTCATTCTCAGTAATATAACACGCTTCTTCGTTTTCTTTCTTTGTTTTGAAATAATGAGCAATAAATGGGATTTTTTTCTTACCAATGTGTCTCGAAGGTTTTATCGCATAACTAGTGTACGCTTTTTATTTGAAATATTTTAAAAAATAAAACTTAATAGCTTGTTTGATATCGGGGATTATGGCAGGTAGGCTTGTACCGCTCCATTAGGAAAAATAGCAGATACAGTTACTCATATAACAATTGAATCGAGTAAAAAAATTTCAGATTTATTCATATCTAGTAAAAAAATTAATGATTGATTGCAATTTATTCCAATCCTACTCGTAAAGGATGATACTGACACACGAGAGCTCGAAGTTCACGTGACACATTCTATGCGTCAAATAAGTGTGCATATGAATGGACTGACTCGTTCTAATATAAGCTTACCTTGGTAAAATAGGGAATTCTGCATTGTTGGACAGCTCTGACCCTGAAATAAAAAGGAAAACTTAATAACCAGGCTTTTAATTAATAAAGAAAACATGTTAAAAAATTTACTTCAAATCTCTTCTCAAAAGAAACTCTTCTCAAGAAAAAGTTCTACTGTAAAAAATATTAGTTTAGTTTTTGAAAATTATGCGTAAAATCAATTAACTTTTTTCCGAGTTACAAATCCGTTCATTTATAAAACACGTAGTACTAATACAAGTACATTTATTCTAGTGCCGATGCCGCACAGTGGTGCCAAATGGTCGATTTCGGGGGAAAAAACTCCAAAGCGCGCGAAATACGCTTTTTGACTCATGGATTCCTAAGTTTTTTTGGTTTCTGAACCAATTGGAATTGATAAAAGAGCTGTAAAACTTCACCCAATACAAGAAAATAGGAAAAAATCGTTTTTTGAGAAAACTTCACAAGCTAGTAAAATTCAATCATAAGTTATGTTGCAAAAAAAATTAAAGACTAATTGTAAGTGGGGAATATTACTTAAATGATAAATATTAAAAGATAATAAAAGAAAAATAATATTTTAATCAGAAGATTAATTAGAAGCTTTATTAACATAATAAGCGATATTTATACTTTCTTCAACAGCAAAAAATTAACAAAATATGAGTAAGAATATATATTCAAAAGGTAATGATAAAAGCACAGGTAACAAAAAATTATTCTGTAATGTTTGAAATCAAAGCTTAAATGCTATTTAATATAACAGAACATAGACATACAAAAATCTGTACTACTAAATAGGAGTAGATCGATTATGCAAAACGTAATTACTTTGCAATATTAAATCTACTTATATTTTGCTTTTTAGAAAGTATTTTGAAATAATTTAACAACTAAAGCAATGATCATTAAAGAACAATACAGACAACTAATTAAAACAAAATATAATTAAAAAAATTCACTTCACTATGGTATAACTAATCTAATATTAAACTAAAAGCATGCTAAGGAGCTAATGTTGGTACCGAGATCGCTAAAAGTTAGTGTTTTCAGTAAAAAGTTCGTATTTTATGTAGCTTGCAACACTGTTGCACCAGCCACATCTCGGGGTAAAAAGTGAAATGTGACCAAATCCTGTGGAATCCTGTGCTGAAATTCACAGGGTACTTTCTTTGATGTCTATACTTTCATTGAAACCGAAATTAGAGGTTAGCTTAGGTTAGCTAACAATGAAAACCTTAAGTATTTCTTTACTTTCTTAAAAATTTGATATGTCACTCTATTAACTTGATTTTCAAGCCATTGGTGATTAATTTTAATTAGAAACATATGCGACCCTCTTTCATACATATAAGTGAAAAAATAATGGAAAATGGGAACTTTGGGTGGGTTTGGGTTTTGCCACGGTAACGATGAAAACGAACCGAAAATTTGAGCTTTTTTCTCTCATTGCGATGTGAAGCGAAACACACCTCATTTACCTGTCCGAAATGAAAAAATTATTCGAAAAATCGTTATGGATCCTTAATCTATGGATATTCAGGCATAAAAAACCGTTAAAAAATTTCGATTCTAAGAACTTCATTTTTTGAGTTTTTTCCCGTCCGGCACCACTGTGTGCCGGTGCGACGGACTTTATACTAGACTTCATCATTTTTTGACAATGGAGAAATCAGTTGAAAGCAAACGTAGGAAGTAGTTTCCAGCGTGGTGTCGGAATGCCAAGTGAAATTAAGAAATCTACTTTAGAATATGATTAGTTTATTCATACGGTGTGTGTGCATATCTTGAGTTTTTAGGTCATATGTTTCATTAAATGTTATTTTCAATTTCGTGGCGTACTAGATTCATTTGGAATTCAATTAATTGAGTTCATGGACGATCTGTTAGCTCAGATTTTCTTCCGCTTATTGTCAAGAAGGGTGGCAATCTAGTATAGTTACACACTTAGAACCAACTGAGGCAATTCTTAAAAAAAACTGGAAGGTCAAATGACTTATGAAGAGTTAAATTTCAATTTTTTCCTCAATCAAAACATTGAGTGTTATATATCTTTTCTACATTAGAAAAATTATATTACATTCAAAAATATTTAAAAATTGCACAGCGTAAAAATTGTTAAGATAATCACCATAAATTATCATAATTATTTTTTATTCAAATCCTTTGAACCGAGAATAAAAACATAATACCCAATGAGAAAAATTATCTTACAACAGGCGTTCAGATCATCTGAATTTACTACGTCTAATGCAATAAACATTCATACCCTATCTCAGAAATTGCTACAATAAAGATATTGTTAAGATAACTGAAAAGGGAGATTTAGGAACAGTAAGAAAGCATTGGTTTGTGTCTGAAGCCAATAAAACATTTGCCATTAGGGTATGCGTGTTGAGCTATACTCAAGGTTAAATGGATCAGTGATTGTTATAGCTGCATTACTTTGAGAAATGCTTGCCTTTTACTTTTATGAAAGAACGTGTATGACTTAACTGAGCTTTGTATTTCGAGATTTTTGTGCGATTTTATTGATAGGGATTAGTATATGAAGGATATACAAGCTTTTCCTTGGATGATGGTTTGATATATTTGGCGAATCAAGTTAAGGTATTGGAGTAAGTTTATAACTATGTTTTGTTTTACCTTACTTCAATTAGACCTTAATTAATATTCTGCGGCCATAGAATGGTTAGTAAGTAGTAAATTAACATTTACCCTTGCAATCGTTATTATTTATTGAGAAAATTAAGATAGAAATTTAAAAGTAATTAATTTTCTAGAAGGGTTTTAAAAATACCCTCTAGTTTCTAGTCTTGTGATGCAAGGAGATAACCATTTGAGACTTTTATAAATTTATCAGACGGATTTAAATAACTGTGTCCTTTAGTAAAACAATTGATTCCTCCCCCAGGAATCAACCACTAAATCCATTCCTTTGCATACCAAGAGCTGTGTCATAGTCACCACTAAAAAAGTTTAAAAAAAATAATAAATAATCATAAATCTACTTGATCTTAACTGCATCTGACATTTTTTTTATTAATAATAAGCGTTTCCTATGATTTTGGGTCACGCTAATTGTCCAGTAACAGTAACCAGGTAGTTTTATCCAGGTACAAATATAATGGTAAATGTGGGTAGTGGACCCTGTACCAATAGTGGCCACATAGCTGATAAGTTTGAAATAAAACGAGTTAGAGGCATCAAATAGCGTCGAAATTCATAGGCATAGTAGATTGTACAATCAGGTAAGCTTTGGGAACTAAACACTGGGGGTCTTGCGTTAGAATGACCACCTATTCGGGACACATGCTTAACAACTTGCACCCCAGCGCCCCACGGTCACGAAAACGAAGATGGGCATAGTAGGCCTTGGCCCACTAGGGCTGTTGGGCCAATGAGTTTAGTTTAGTTTTTTTAGGTAAATTAACACCGATACCACAGATCAGCATGGAAAGGATATTTAAATATTTGAAAATAACAACATCGACCGAGTGAATGAAATTTGATTTTGCTTATTGTATCGCGTAAGGAAACTGGTATATCGGAACTTATTTTTTTTGTATTTATTACCGTTTGATTGACTTTTAAATTTATATTAAGATAAAGAAGAGTGTAAAAAATGATAATAAATAAAATTTATTTGAAAATTTTGACTTTATGAGGATTTATGGGGGTGGCCACTATACCAACACAAAATCTTAGATTTTCCAATAGTGGCCACCGCAATTGCTTCTAATAGAAACTTAAATAATATTGAATTTTAATCAGTTTTTCTTCATAAACTGTTGATTGTGCTTTAAAATGAGTGTTGTATGAATTTGGTTTCATTCTGGCTTCGAGAACCTAGGTTTCCAAAACATTGAATTACATGCTTAACTCCTCTGAAATCAGCTACATCGTAGGCTTTGGGCCTGAAAGTATTTTCAAGTATTTTTTTTAAATAAAGCTAATTTGATTTGACATAAAATACATTTCATTGGGAAGGAAGATTTAATTAGAAATAAACGACTATACCAAAAAACCCCATCAATTTCATGCATTAACTCCTCATATAGGCAGAAAAAGAGAGGTGTCCACTATAGATACAACAGCTACATCTATGTGGCCACTATATATGCAATTTGGAGTACTTTTTAAAAATTAATTAAAAATACTTTACCCAATCTAATTAAAATTTTTAATGGTAAAATCGAAAGAAGAAGATCCAATTAATCTAAAAATAGGATGATAATGGTTTCCAAGCAAATAGGTTGGTATTGTGGCGTGAAGAAGAAGATCACTCTATGCAAATTTCTGCGTGCGTCATCAGTATCAGATTGTATAAAAGCAGAACTTCGAACTCATGCTGGAGCTCTCTCTTACCACACCCATGCTTGGGCTACACCTTTGAAATTTCTGTTTACAATGTTTTTAGAGTTTAGATTTTATTAAAAGTTGTGTTTGATCTAAAACTTTGTCTGTTCATTATTTATGTGGATCCTGGATTATTCTGGGATCCATAATTGGTGACCCGGCAAATGAAATTTAAATTTATTTACTTTTTGGGGTAGTTGGAATTTTTTCCAGAGTAGCCAAGACTATGTGGTGTGGTAATACCTGTTTCCTCTCTGCTTCTGGTAAGGTATGATTTTAATTCGGTAATCGGCCTGCTGCTGCCTCGCTTTTAATTTTTGATTGTATTTAAGTGAAAATTTTGATAAAATGACTAAGACTGAGGGTGTGATGACTGATGCTGGTTCTTCTGGAGCAGATGTTAATAAGATCGCGGTTAGGGTGCCTGGTTTTTGGTCTGATCAGCCTAGGTTATATTTCGATCAACTTGAGGCTAATTTTGAGCTTTCGGGTATCTCTAGTGAGAAGACCAAATACTTTACTCTGGTTGCTTCTCTTGATCAGCGGACTTTGTCCGTTGTTGCTGATCTTGTTAGAAAGCCGGATCAGGAGAAACCATATTCAATGGTCAAGGATAGACTCCAAGTCAAGGATAGATGTGGCCGCGGTGGTGCAGTGGTTAGCGTGTCTGGCTACGAGCATTACCGACCCAGGTTCGATGCCTCGCGGCTCCTGCTTGGGTAGCTGGTCATGGGTTAACTCAGCCCTTCATCCTTCCGGGGTCGATAAATGAGGACCAAGCTTGCTTGGGGAATCAACTGGGGGTCCAGCGTCGGGCTAGCCACTCGGCCTGGACACACGCTAGTAATTAGCACCCCAGGCCCAAAGGCTACAGAAACGGAGATGGGCACCGCCTGATGGGCCACTAGGCCTGGGCAGACTTTGATTTTTGATTTGAAGGATAGACTCATTAAGGAGTTTGAATTATCCGAAAATCGAAAGATTAGAACTATCTTGCAGGACTTAACGCTGGCAGATTCAAGGCCTTCTGCTTTTCTCCGCCAGATGCGTGAGTTGTCTGGTAGTACCTTCGCAGATGAAGTTTTAAAATCAATTTGGCTCTCTCATATGCCGAATTCTATTCAGTCCATATTGACTGTCAGTTCAGAGGACTTGGATGGTTTGGCATCTTTGGCCGATAGGATTTTCGATGTCACTAGTTTTGCCCCAAGTGTGAGCGAGGTTCATACGAATTCCTTGGAAGCAAAGATTGATAAATTGGCATGTGAGGTTTCTGAGCTGAAGGTCAAGGTTGATTCTTTGTCTGGGGGGGAGCGTTTTCGTCCTAAAAGTAGATCTCGAGGTAGACCCTTTTCTCGTGCAAGGTCAGGAGGCGGAACGGGTAGTCGGCGTTCTTCTGATCTGGAAGATGCTGATAAAGGCCTGTGCTGGTATCACCAGAAATATGCAGAGAAATCTCATAAATGCGTTAAGCCTTGTTCCTTTAATTTAAACTAGATAGCCTGACTACGAATTCGGTGGGTTCTGGTGATGCAGGCATGTTTGGCCACCGTCTTTTTGTAGTTGATCAGAGATCGCGTATGCGGTTTTTGATTGATTCTGGCAGTGACGTTAGCCTTCTGCCGTCCTCTTTTAAGGGGTGTCGTAGAGCTACTGATTACTATTTAAATGCTGCTAATGGTACTACGATTAGGACATATGGCTCAAAATTGCTTTCTTTGGATCTGGGCTTAAGACGCCAGTTTTGCTTCACTTTTGTAATTGCAGAGGTTTCTAAGCCAATTATAGGTGCAGACTTCCTAAAAGAATTTGGTCTCCTCGTTGATATTAAAAATCGAAAGCTTTTAGATCCTCTGACCTCTTGTGAACAGCGTGGTAAAGTTTTGCCTAGTTCCGTGTATGGAGTTACAACGGTTAATTCCGGATCTAAATTCCTTGATCTTTTGAAGGAGTTTTCGGAGATCACTAGGATCAGACCACAGCAGGTTGGTGTAAAGCATGATACCTTGCATTATATTCACACTGTTGGTCCTCCTGTCCGATCTAGAGTTAGACGGCTCAATCCTGCTCAGCTTAGAGCAGCTAAAGATGAATTTGCTTACATGCTTGAGCAAGGCATTTGTAGACCGTCTAAGAGCCCGTGGGCAAGCGCCCTTCACATGGTGCCTAAAAATTCTTCGGACTGGAGGCCAACCGGTGATTACCGTGCCCTTAATGCTCGTACGCGACCTGATAGGTACCCTTTGCCAAATTTGCAGGATTTTTCGCATAACTTGGCTGGCAAGAGAATATTTTCCAAAATTGATCTTGTTAGAGCCTTCAATCAAATTCCAGTCTACGAGAATGATATTGAGAAGACGGCTGTCATCACCCCCTTTGGGTTGTTTGAATTTGTTTATTTACCATATGGTCTTTGTAATAGTCCCCAAACATTCCAACGTTTTATAAATGAAGTGTTGTTTGGGTTAGATTTTGTTTTTGCTTACTTGGATGACATACTGGTGGCCAGCTCAGATGAGTCTGAGCATTTAAAACATCTGCGTTTGGTCTTTCAAAGACTAGAGAAGTATGGCCTTGTAATTAATTCGTCTAAATGTCTGT
Organism: Tetragnatha versicolor; assembly: GCA_024610705.1. Lineage (NCBI taxonomy): Eukaryota > Metazoa > Arthropoda > Arachnida > Araneae > Tetragnathidae > Tetragnatha > Tetragnatha versicolor. Next base: position 7,665,971 of record JANDEH010000013.1, read on the forward strand.
TTGGTGTGCATTAGATACCTTTTCTCGGGCATGTTATTGGTGAATTCGGTTGCAGACCTTTGTCAGAAAAAGTTGAGGTGATTAAAAATTACCCCCTTCCTAAAACTGTCAGGGGTTTGCGTAGATTTTTGGGTTGCATAAACTTTTATAGGCGCTTTGTTCCAAAAGCCGCTGAGTTGCATTCCCCTTTAAACAGTCTACTGAGTGGTTCCAAAAAGAAAGATTCTAGAGTTATAGATTGGAATGAAGAGCTTACTGCTGCTTTCCAGCGTTGTAAAGACTCGATTATTAATGTAACTCAGCTGGCCCATCCGGAACCGGTTTGTGAACTCGCACTGTTCACGGATGCAAGTGATTTTGCAGTGGCAGGCGCCCTTCACAAGAAAACCGACAGGGGTTATCTTCCTTTGGGGTTCTTTTCTAAAAAATTAAATCCGGCCCAAACTAAGTACTCCACTTTTGATAGAGAGTTACTCGCGATGTACCTTTCCATAATTCATTTTCGATACATGCTCGAGGGACGGGATTTCCACGTGATAACTGATCACAAGCCCCTCACTTTTGCTCTGTCGACGGGTTTTGAGAAGTGTTCTCCTAGACGTTTACGTCAAATGGAGTTTGTATCTCAATTTACCACTGATATTCGTTATGTAGCTGGACCTCAAAACTTTGTCGCAGATGCATTATCCAGAGTGGAGGAGATTGTGATCTCAGAAAAAATCAATTTTGAAGAGTTGGCCAGGCAGCAGTTGGTCGATGAGGAGTTGAAATCATTACTAGAAGATTCCTCTAAAACAAATTTGAATTTAAAACTACTAGATTTCCCAAATTTTAATTCTAAATTTTATTGTGATGTTTCTCAGGAAACTGTTAGGGTGTTTGTGCCTTTAGCTTTTAGAAAGGGAATTTTCGATTCTATTCATAATCTAGCTCACGTTAGTGTTCGTTCTACTGCTAAACAAATTTGTAAGAACTATTTTTGGCCCTTTATGAGGAAAAATATTGCTGAGTGGTGTCGTACTTGCATACCCTGTCAAAAATCTAAAGTTCAAAGACATACAATTTCCCCCTTAAGTGAAATTCCTGTTCCTAATTCTAGATTTGAACATATAAATTTGGATTTTATTGGACCTTTACCTGTTTTTCAATCTTACAGATTTTGTTTAACTATAGTTGATAGATTTACTAGATGGTTGGAGGTCGTGCCACTCAGCGATATAAGAGCGGATACTGTGTGCAGAGCATTTCTTTTGCATTGGGTGTCACGTTTTGGTGCTCCGGCTCGCATATCCTGTGATCAGGGTAGACAGCTGGAGTCCCATACGTTTAAAAAGGTGACCAGCATGCTAGGTTCAGAGATAATTAGAACCTCGGGTTATAACCCGAAGGCTAATGGTATGATAGAGAGACAGCATAGGATGCTGAAAGCTTCTCTCATGTGTAGTTCAACCGACTGGGTTGATTCTTTGCCCCTGGTTTTGTTGGGAGTTAGAACTGCAGTAAGAGATGAAAGCCCATATTCGTCAGCAGAACTGGTATATGGACAATGTTTGAGACTTCCAGGAGAGTTTTTTTGTCCTGTTGAAGTCGGCGTCTCCGAACCAGACCTCGTACAGAAACTGCGTCATGCGTTCGCTGAGGTGCGTCCTAAACCAGTAAAGTGGCATAGAAAAGAACTCGTCTACGTTCCCCGTGCACTACAAGACTGCACTCCTCATGTGTTTGTCAGAGTTGATAGTGTTCGGAGGTCTCTACAACCACCGTACGATGGTCCATTTAGAGTTCTTAAGCGAAAGACTAAAATTTATCTCTTGCAGATTTCTAGCCAGCAAAAATGGGTTTCGATTGATCGCCTTAAGCCTGCGTTTGTCCTTCAGGAGCTACCTGGCACTCCCGGTTCGGTTGACGTGTCACATCAAGGGGCTCTTGTACTTCAGAGTCCTGGGACCTATACCACTCAGAGAGGTAGAGTCGTCAGGTTCCGAGTCGACCCTCGACTCTAGGGGGAGGCGATGTGGCGTGAAGAAGAAGATCACTCTATGCAAATTTCTGCGTGCGTCATCAGTATCAGATTGTATAAAAGCAGAACTTCGAACTCATGCTGGAGCTCTCTCTTACCACACCCATGCTTGGGCTACACCTTTGAAATTTCTGTTTACAATGTTTTTAGAGTTTAGATTTTATTAAAAGTTGTGTTTGATCTAAAACTTTGTCTGCTCATTATTTATGTGGATCCTGGATTATTCTGGGATCCATAGTATTTATTGAGAATTTAAGCAAAAATGTTCCTTAAAGTGTCCACTATACCCACAATAACCTTACAAAAGGATTTGTTTTCTCAACAGTTTTATGTTTTCGAGGGTGCTGAATCCGAATCTGAACTTTGGATACAAAATTTCAAATGTCATTTTTGAGAAAATTCGAAAATACCCTAAAATTTCACCCAATTTTTTTATTTTTGCTTGTAGAACGGAAAATTTGAGTTTCTCACGAAAATACTAGTAGCAAAAAGTAAAGAAGATAAAACAAGATACAAAACTTTCGGATACAACATTTTTCTCAGATCAATAGTTTAGCCGCTAGAGCGCTCTAAAAATCTGGGAATATTCACCACTGAGGTGAAAAATTCAGAAAATAATTTGATATAGATAATTAGGAAATACTACTTTAATAAATTATTTATTACATGATTTAATCTTACTTTTTATCCCAATGATAATTTGTTAAATGAATTATTCTCTTGAAATTTCCCCCAGAAACGCAGGTTCTTCAGGCAATGCAATTTTATGTCGCTAAGTTTTTATGTGCAAGGAACCAACTTCCACTGTAGTATTTTGTTAAGAATTTAAAATAATTTTTTTATCTGCTAAACTAATAATTTTCTTTTAATATCGGCTCCCCTCAACAGAGAACAATAAAATGTTTATCAATCCGTTATTACACCCTGGAATATAGGTTCCATAAGAGTTTAAAGGGAAGAAATTAAGAAAACGTGATTAAAATATAAAATTAAATGGTCGCAAAAAATTATCATATTAATTATCCTTTAACGACAGCGATTGTTTTTCACTATCATTCAAAGTTTTGTTTTATCACATAAAAGACACTGAAGACTTGACATTATTTTCTATGACACATACCTTATTAGTCTACTCCCCCCTACTTGAACCCAATATAATTTACATTTTCCTTTTTTTTTCAGTCTCCATACATTTAATACCTCATAGGTCGTTGTAAATGTCGTACTTCAAGCGTCGGAGTGATAATTCGTTTGATTGGTATTTCGATGTTCTAGGATCTCAATACATTTTCTAAGTTCATTTCCCATATGAACAGAACATCGTACTTTACCTGAAGGAAGAATTATTTATATATTTTTAACCTCTGTGTGTGGGAGACGATAATAAAAGAAAAGAAAAATTCTTATGATAATTTTAAGTACTTAACAAAAGACTTCACAAGAAGTTAGTTCCTTGCACAAAAAAACAAACTTAGCGACTTAAAATTTCTTTGTCTTCTAAAGAACCTGCGTTCCTAGGGGAAATTTCAAAAGAATAATTTAATCAACTAATTATCATTGGGATAAAAAGTAAGTTAAAATCATGTAAGAAATTATTAAGTAGTGTTTCCTAGTTATCTATAGATCAAAATGGGGGTGTTTTTAAGGAAGATAATAATAAATTTATTTACAGAAAAAATAAATACGAATAATGTTCACTAAGGGGCCCAGGCCCTATGGGTATTGGGGTATTGTCTGCATTTTAGACCTCAGGGGTGAATATTCCCAGATTTTTAGCCCGCTCTAGCGGCTAAACTATCGATCTGACAAAAATACTGTAAGTGACAATTTTCTAGCTTGTTTTATCTTATTTATTTTTAGCTTTTAATATTTTTGTGAAAAAATCATACTTTTTGTCTACAAGCAAAAATCAAACAAATGGGGTGACCTTTTAGCATTTTTTCGAATTTTTACCGAAATGTCATTCGAAATTTTGTAGGCAAAGTTTATAATTGGATTGAGCATCCCGAAAACATATAAAACCGTTGAAAAAATACCTTCTGTATGTTTTCTTCAACAAGCGTCTTACTTATTATCTCACTATTATCACCTATATTAAGACTGCCTTCTTGAGGAAAATCGCTGAGAAAAATGCATTTAATAACTATTTAATAGATTAAATGGACTTCTTTCTAAGGTGCAAGTTCGTTTTTCTTGATTTTTGCGCGAATTTTCCCCTACTTTCAGCGCGCTCTAGCGACTAAGCTATAAGTATGTTAGCGTATTTTTAAATTTTCACCAAAATGCCATTCGAAATTTTGTATGCAAAGTTCAGATTCGGATTCATCACCCTTGAAAACATATATAACCATTGAGAAAAAAACTGTATTTTTTTTCCGGAAATGGCCTTTTTACTGGACTATATTATGATATTTCAAAATCAGTAGAAAATACTAAAGTCGTATTTTAAGTTGCAATATGGCGTATTAACCAATATGGTGAAAGGAAAAATATTTTGCAACCTGTGAAGTCAAAAGTTTTTATAAATGAGAGAAAATACAATAGCGAATCATGAAAGGAGGAAAAAAATTAACATATTTAGATTTTTCGTGTTGATACTGAACACCTCGTATTTAGAAGGGAAAAAAAACTTTCAACTGTTATTTTACACAGTGCTTGGAAGCTACCACGCCCTGCTGGATATCCCTCACAGATTTTTGTTCTCCATTAAAGTATTTAACTATATCTGTAACGACCGCGTGAGGAGCAGTTGTTCAGATATAACTTAATTTGAAAGTAATACGGTTTAAAACTATATATCTGGATTACAATTGCAGAATTATTGCGTTTGATTCACTTTCTATTTTTAACATTAAAGTAAGTGTTTGATAACCAGGTACATCATCTCAATTTCATTGCAAAAAAAAACATGAATATAAATCCCAAAATTGATTATTATAAAGATGGACGCAGGCTCAAATCAAAGACCCTTCGCCTTTTGATCAACAAAATATTCCAGACGATCATTATACCACCAAGGATTCCATTTTTGAATTTTCGAACGCGAAGTAAAAACCCAGCCCCATCCCTATATCCCATGCATAAAACATGACCCAATCCCTATTATCCTGCACCTGTTGACATTGCTGCAGAGTCTGGAAATATGATAATGAGATATGACTCCGTTACACCACAAGAGGGCGCTGCTCTCTATGGGATATTCGTTCATATATGTTTGTATGCTTTCGAAAATGAAAATGTATCCATCCTTTAGAATTTATTTCCCTATCTATGGCGAACACACATCAGGGAAGATAATTGTGTTGTGGCAACACACGTGCTTCTATTGGATCTGAAATGAAATGGACGAGGTCTTGAAGTGAAGCGAAGGACGAGTAAAAGATGGATGCGCTGATTGGTGTCTCATTTTGGTACCGTCATTCTTTGCTTTGTACCCTTTTCAATGAGAAATAAACATGTTTTTTTAGAGTAAAAGATAGTTTTATATGTATAGGTTGTTTTCGAAGGTAAAACGTTCCCCTATTGTCACCTAGTTGCCCGAGGATATTATTGCGCTCTATGTGAGAAGTATAGTGGAACTCTTCAAGGGTGAATAAATAGAAAATTGATAAATTGTCGGGTATTCCTTAATGAAAAATCGCGTTCTCCAAAGTGCGTTATCCCCAAAATAAGTATAAAAATTTTAATATGCATAGTAAGCTGGAGTTAAAACTTATCCTTGTATCCCTTCAATGAGAAATAGACATGCTTTTAGCGTAGAACAGTGAGGTCCAACCTTTAGCAACCCGAGTGCCAATTAAACTTTTTATAGAGAAGCCGAGTGTCCGAGACAGTAAAAAATTACATTCTGCTATTTTAAAACAAACAAATTCAAACTTATAGTCCAACACTGAAAAAATATTGACTGAGTCTCATTACATACGTTTTTTTATTCAAGGGAATTATTTTGTGCCACAATTCAAACATCTTTTTAAAAAAATTGAATTGTTGTTTAAAGGAAAATTGGACTATTAACAAAGGGATAATCGTTTTTAGAAAATAGACCATTCACAACGTTTTTAAAATGAAAGAGCAAGAAGTGTGAGGGGTTTTAGGGTTTTAGAGGTAAAAGTGTTATTTCTAAATTAGTTCATATCCAAAAAAATATTTTTTTCTTTAAGAGATATTATAATAACTTTTGATTTACCAAAATTGAGTTCTAAATATATTACCTCAACTGCAACCCTGTAGAGAAATTTCTGAAATGACACTTGTAGATTAAATGTTAATTACAATTCATAGCTTCTACTGATTTGATAAAACCCCTTTCACTATTGCCCCAACTGGATCTTCTATTGATGCACTTTTAAAAACCCTTTTGAATTTAAGTACAAGTCAAAAATATTTCAAGGGGTTTCAAGGATTCTCCCCTGAAAATGTTTTGAAAATTCAACCGATAAAAAGCAGGGTTTTAACACATCTCTGACATAAAACTGAAAAGTGAAATACCTTCTATTTAATATGATTAGGACCTTAAATTTTGTGGCCGAGTGCCATGAAAATACCTACGAGTGTCACACTGGTGTGTAGAAGATGGTTTTATTGATATAAGGTCGTTTAGTGTCTGGCCGTACAGGGGGACTCTAGTCACTCAAAGTCGTTAAGATACTTGTCAAACGAAATGGAAGACTTGTGGAGAGATACACTAGATGCGGTTGGAAGTTGAAAGGATGACACCCATTTTCCTCCGCTATAGGAGTAGTCTATAAACTGTGTAATTTGAATCGGCGGCTCACTACTAGTCATTTCTCATTGCATTTCCATTGCGTTGCCATGGTGATTAACCGCATATTCTATTTACACGGAGTAGAGTCGTGTCTAGTGCAGTGATTCTCAATGGTGGCGCTACCGCCCCCTTGGGGGGGCAGTCAGAGGATGCTTAGAGGTGGTGAACAAATTGGGCAGTAAGGGGCGGTGGGGATATTTTGGGCGGTAAGGGGGCGATGAGCATTGAGCATATTTTGACATTCGAACTTCATGGTGGATCCAGAAATACTATAAAAAGCTCTTTTTCTTGCTAAAAATCAAAAAATTCCTGCTGTGGGAGAGCCCCCAGACACCCCTTACTGGAGTGGGTTCAAACTAATGTCTTATTCAGACTGCGGGTACCCCTGAGAACTCCATCAAAAGTGGTCTGCAGAAGACCACACTGAAGAAGTTGTCTCAGGGATCATTTTTACCATTAACTTTGAATACTACAGAGAGTCCATTATATTTAATCGTAGTGGATGAGGTCACAAGAAAAGGAAAAAAAAACGTCTATTCAGTATGCATAAAGGTTTTTATTTGGAAGGATATCACAGTGGGCACGTAGGGTAGGTAGAGTACATCAAGACAAACAAGAATTGGTATAGAAAGGGGGGTCGCAGTTACACCTTTAAAGAGCTAGGACCTGATGTAGTGCGAGAGCGTTACAAAAGGACGTTTTGCCAAGGACCGTTTAACGAAAAAAAACATGATGAAATGAAAAAATTTATTGCATGAGGTACAGCAGTATCCTTACTACGTACATCATAAATTTGATAGAAATTGGACCACTTGTTAAACCGTGGAGTGAGTTTTAAAATATGCAATATTTATCTTTTAGCCAAAGAATGGAGTTCCTTTAAATTAGTGTAATGGTATTTAGAAAAATGATGATCGGGGAAGGAATTTTTAATGATCATACAGTTTCAATGATCAATGTATGATCATTGAAAATTCCTTCCCGATCATAATTTTTCCAAATACCATTAAGGGAACTCCATTCTTTGGCTAAAAGATTAATACTGCGCGTTTTAAAACTCGCCCCACGGTTTAGCAAGTGGTCCAATTTCTATCAAATTTATGGTGTAAGTAGTACGGATACTGCTGTACCTCATGCAATAAATTTTTTCATTTCATTATGTTTTTTTCGTTAAACGGGCCTTGGCAAAACGTCCTTTTGTAACGCTCTCGCACTACATTAGGTCCTAGCTCTTAAACGGTGCATCTGCGCCCCCTCTAGTTTTTCAAAATATGCTTGTCTAGGTCCCCTCTACCTACCCTACCCAGTTTGTACCACGAATTTAGGACAACCCTGTATACCTAACATTATTTTTAGTATTAAAGTAATCACCCTTCCCTATGGCATAAATTACAGAATTTTCTGTGCATCATTCCTCATCAAGTCCTCTTCTTTTTTCCCTTTCGTTTGACGAGTATCTTAAAGACTTCGAGCGACTCAAGTCACCTGGTGTGGCCAGGCACTTACTAGGGTAAAAAGTTAGATCCCTGTGTCCCCCTTTATTGTCATCTAATTGCCGGAGGTTACTATTGCTCTCTATGGGAGGTGTATAGATACAATATTGAAAAAAAAACTGACTCAGACCCTTTATTTCCAGAATGTTTCTTTATTAATTACAAAACTGATTGGGCTTTTTAAAAGAATTAAACGCTTATCTTCTTTTTAAAAAAATAAGACTATAAGTGTTGAATATCATTTTATTGATACTGTGAATAGTTTTTAATTTAGATCGAAAAAACCGAAAAAGTATCAAATATTTCGAAAATTTAAAAATTAATTACTTTAAACCAAATTCGAAATTTTAAAAAGGGTGAGGTAGTGCATATCTTCATACTTCAGAGTATTAGACTAAAAAAAATCATAGTTCTGCTGCTAATAGATATTGCTGAACTGGATTACGTGGCGAAAAAACAAAAACTACAAATTTTACCTTAAAAATACCCAATTATCACATCAGTTTGCTTTTTGTTCGAAAATGTGCCCCACTTATCCCTCTACAAACTTTTCAAATTTCATAAATTTCTATCCAGTAGTTTTTGTGTTATGAGAGTTAAAAGAGTAGAAAATAAAATTTTCTCGGCAGCGGTGACAGTAAGAGAGAATCAAGGAATTGTTGTTATTGAGTTTCGTATCCTGTTAAATGAAATTTTTTTTCTAGTACTTTTTGTAGCTTCCACCGATTTATACAAAAGTACGAGAGTAATAACATCATTAAAGTACTACCAGAGATGGGCGCAATCAAACTATTTTTGTAATGAGATTAATAATCTGATTACTTTTGCAGTTTTTAATCTAACTACATTTGCAATCTGAATGAAAGTAATCTGATTACTTTTGTAGTTTGATTACATTTGTAGTCTAAATACATTTGTAATCTTCAATCTGATTAATTTGGCAACTTTACTGGAGTGGTTCGCAACTTACCGGAAGTGGTCCGTAACTTCCGGTAAGTTTCGGAGTACTTCCGGTAAGTAGTGGGCCACTTCCGGTCAGTTTCTTATGAATTCTTGTAAGTTTCAGACCAATTCCGGTTAGTTGTTGGCCACTTCCAGTCAGTTTCGTACCACTTCCGGTCAGTTGTGGGCCACTTCCGGTAAGTTTCAGACCATTTCCGGTCAGTTTTGGGCCACTTTCGGTAAGTTTCGGACCATTTCGGGTCAGTTTTGTACCACTTCCGGTAAGCCGCGTTCAACTTCCGGGATGTTTCAAACCACTTCTATTAAGTTGCGTACCGTTTCCTGTAAGTTTGGGAGCACTTCCGGTCAGTTTTGGACCACTTCCGGTAAGTTTCAGACCACTTCCGGTAAGTGGCGGACCAACAAGTACATACATCCTATGCACCCTACCATTATCAATCAGAAAAAGTAATCAAGATACGTTATATTAGATTACAATTGTAATCTGTAATCAGATTAACGATTCCAAATGTAATCTGTAATCAGATTAACGATTACAAATGTAATCTGTAATCAGATTAACGATTGCAAATGTAATCAGATTAGCGATTACAAAAGTAATCAGATTACATTTGTAATCGTAAAATGTAATCTGTAATCAGATTACATTTGTCTTTAATCCTTAATCTGATTACATTTTGCCCATCTCTGAGTACTACATACCATGACAGTTTGTAAAATGAAAATGCACCTGTAAGAGGTTCTCAATTATTATTAACTCAAACATTTAAGAGTTAAATTTTTTCATGATTTTGAATAAAACCTATATTTACCGGCTCAAGAGAATGAAATAAATTTAAACAATTTGAACTAAAACTGGTGGTTAAAGTTCAAATACTAAACATATTTATTTGTTTAATAAACATGCTACAGGGGCTTTCAATTACATATGGTTAATTAGTAGCCGAATAAACATCAATAAAACAAAACTGTCTAACTATCCAAGCTTTAGAGTTTAAGAGCAACAGCAACTACTCAAATGTGTTATTTCTCGAGCTCTGAAAACCCTTTCCTACACAAATCATATTTGACATCAAACCACACATAAAAAGCAAAATAGTATAAATCTTTCCACGATAAATACTCTCTAACTTCCGTTAAACTTAACCACCAGTTTTAGTTTAAATACTTTTAAATCTAAAAATTATTTTGGCCCCACCTGGGTGTTCGATTATTATAAATCAGATCTAGACTAGATAACTCAAAAGTTTAATTGTTTGAGGTAATACTATTAACTTAATAGCCAGTGATATTGGATAACATAAGAGTAAGTATTTTACAAAACCCACTTTGAAGGTGCTTTTTTACTCTGATACTTGCATAAATTGGTAGCGGTAGTCTTCTCAACCTCTGAAAACCCTTTTCAACCCAAATCATTTTCGACATCAAAGCACACATAAAACGCAAAATAATATAAATTTCCACGATACATATTCTAACTTCCTGTAAACTTAACCTCCAGTTTTAGTTTAAATACTTTTAAATTAAAATAAAAATCTTAGATCCCACGCTTACTGATGTAAGTTTCTTCGTTTAGATCAGTGGTTCCCAACTCAAATATGTCCGCGGACCACTTCACGTAAATTTGGACCTCCGCGGACCATCCCTATCCCTACCTTTATCTTAAATTTTAACCTTTTTTTCAATGCATTCATTTCTCACAGAAGGTCTTAAGTTTTGCCTTTTTTAAGTAAGAGAAACCGAGTTTTAAGTATGTTTCTAAATTGGGACTGAAAATCAAAAATAATCTATTAAACTTCAAAGGAAAATTAACATTAATTTTATATCAAATCATTTATAAATATACCTTTAATAAAAAAACCTTTAACTATTCTTATCAAGCTCTCACGAAGTTCAAATAAAAATAAAATTCATTATTTACTACGCGATTGTTTATTTTATTCAGTAAAACTAAATTGGAAATTTTATAAGATAATTCTATTTTTTTTCAGCAATATATAAATTTCCAAAGTAATATTAAAGCAATTTACAAATAAAAATTTCAATTTATCTCATATGAAAGGCTTAACCATGTAACTTAATCTTGGTTACTTATCTTTTATGTAATTGTTCAGTTGAGTGAAAATGATGATGGTTTTAGTTATTATTATTTATTTTTTCATAACCAACAACTAAAGCAGGCATGTGATTGCTCAGGAGAGAAATTATCTAAAAGTTTTTAGAAGCGTCTAGATAAGTTACAGTGGTATAGAAATTTATTTCGGGAGGAGCCCAAATTCAAATCCCTATCCCATACAATAGGTTCAATTTAGCTTTTTAATACTTTTTAGATAGGATTCTCATCTTACTAAACTCAATCTCAGAAATTTTTCGAAATTTGAGCCTAAAAAACAGGGGTTTAATCGTTTTGGTACGCTATATCCGCTCAAGAAACCAAATATTCCAATTTTTCACGCTTTGAATTATCAATTCCGCACACAATTGAGCGGAATTCAGATTCTCAACACCTCTAAAATTAGCGGATTTCCGCAAATTAGCGGAAAAATCACATGCCTGACTAAAGTAATATTACGTATATTATTAGTAGATTTAAATTTGAAAGAAAGTACTTAGTTTGAAATTAAACTGCAGGACATTTTGAGATGTCTAGGAATTCTGTTGATCACAAAAAAAGTAAACTTGACATGCACTGACAACAGGAAATTCTACAGGCGAAGCTAACTGATGTTCTCCCGAAAGAAACCGCGTGGAAAGTAAGTAGTTATTTAAAAAGAGCGATTAAAAAAGAAAATAATTTATGTGCTGAAAAACTTTCGCATTTCTGGCTTTTTTTATTTCTTCAAACAAACTGATTTCACTTATGATCAGAAATTCCCTTTTTTCATAACTTCTTTTGAATAGTAAGTGAAACGAACAAATACGATTCATAGGATAAAAAGAGAAGATTTTTTTTATTTATGACACAATGATTTTTTATTTATGTTTTTTGCATGCATGGTTTTTTACTACTTCCTGAAAGGTGTAATAAAGAAAACTATTTTTTAAAATTTCCCCACATTTTTTTGATAAGTTTAAAAATCTTCTCACGGACCACCTCCAAAGGCCTCACGGACCACCAGCGGTCCGCGGACCACCTGTTGGGAACCACTGGTTTAGATCTTGAAAGCAGAAATGTTTAATTGTTTGAGTTAATATAGCTATACTAGACAGTAACTTAAGTTGAACCTACTATGTCACTAACAAAAAAAGTAGTTCCCATCGCGGTGTCTTAAATTCGAGTGGAACAAAGAACGTCAATTTTAAAATATGATTACTTTGTTAAACCCATGAATAAATAGTGCCTTTTTATCACAATTCGCGTATCGATATTCCTTCTATCAACCCAACAGGCTTTGTGATTACTCACTTTCTCCTTCCGCGTAGTGACGTACTGGATTCAGGAAACGTTGCTGTGAAGTTTAATGTTAAATTGGAGAACATTAAAGGTAAATATTTCACAAAACCCACTTTGAAGGTGCTTTTACTCTGAAATTGGTAGAGGTAGCCTTCTCAACCTGTGAATAACCTTCCCTACACAAATCATTTTTGACATCAAAACACACATAAAACGCAAAATAATATAAAACTTTCCAAGATAAATACTCTCTTTAACTTCCAACAAAAAGCAAAACCGTACTCGGATCCCTAACAAATTGCGCTGAATCATGCCTAAATTTATATCAGCCTCTTACCACCCTTTCAGTTTTCGCTCCAATATTTCTCCTCAAGAAACTTTTCGAATATTAAGAATTTTCCTGGCCGCCTAGTCTAGGGAAAGTTCCAGGTGTTGGCCATTAAAGTCAAACTTCCGCGTTCAAAATAATAATATAACATACATTTTTATTGAGATAAGCGCTTGTGGTTCTTTCTGTGAATTTTGAGCCTTGCTGGGAATATTTGAGTGGATATAAGAATCTGAAGCGAACCGCTAATGTAGGTCTTGGTGTGATTTTTTTTCCAAATTTTTGGCTTGGGTCCGGAGTTTTTCTGTGAAGTTTGGCTTGGGTAAGGTTAATGATAAATTTAAGAAGGTTTCGTGACGAAGCGTAATTAATTGTTTCGTTAGGCAGAAAAAGTGGGTTAAATTAAATTGAATGCACCGATGGTGACTTTTCGACTTGATAACTTGCTGAAAAACCTTCTTACACACACGCATTTTTATTTCAGAAACTTAGGTTATGGGTATAAGTAACGCTGTTTTAATATAATATATGTACTGTTTTATGTTTCGTAGGGACTCTCAAAATTTTTGTGACCACCGGACTCTTCCTATACAATTTTTTGCCTTATTTGCTTAAATATTTATAATATATGATAATTATATGATATATTTATAATATAAATATATGATATATTTATAAATATGATTTTTAATATATGATTTTTAATATATGATAAATATATGATATATTTATAATATATGATACAATTTTATGCTAATATGCAGAAAAAATTAGTTTGCGTATGTTTTAAACACTGTACCATTTCGCCTGTATTCAAAAATTAACTTTTCTTTGTTATCTTAAAACTTAATTTAAAATAAAAAAGATTATAATAAAAATATTATAATATTTTTAAAGTCAATTCTGGATATCTACCACTGCACCCTTGAGTGATACCCAGACACTTAACTCCCCCCTTCGCTAGGTCCAAAGGAAATTTGGTATCCCTCCCTAAATTTTTCCTCAGCTTAAAAAACGACTTTAACTATTCATATCCAAAGCCATAAGTAAATAACGAGTTCTAGGGGTTGTAAAATATTTCAATTTTTCCATATCACCAACAATGATTGCTAAACGAGTTTTCCTTTTTTGATCACCAAATGATGATCCATGTTGCCTGATTTTTAAAAGTGGCAAATAATATTTTTTTATCTGATTTTGACTGTTTTATCTGTCTACATAATGGAGAATTGCAGAATCTCTTAAAATATTGAATATTAAATTTTAAATTATTAAAAATTCTCTCCTGATTACAAAAATAATCTCCACATAAAAAACCTTAAACAATACAAATTTCTTTTAAAAAAACTCAATACTGGTCTTATACTTTCTTTCTATAAAAACCAAAGTGGGCATTTAACGCTAGAAACTCAATCCTTCCTACTTAAACTTCTTCCATTCTAATATACACTCCAAATGAAATTTTAACATTCAATCGCCTGTTCGCAAAAAAAGCGCTTTACTTCTTAAACACCTAATTCCCAACACAAAATCAAATCCGTGTTTGAACGCCAAAACAAAAAAGAATAAAAAACTAATGCGAGGAAATTCCCAGAACGTGCCTAATACCTTCGCAAATGGCCGCCAAAATAAAAGATGGCGTCCCATTAGCATCTGATTTCATTTCGCTGTCATCGCACCCTCCGATCGTCTGCAAATCGAATTGCCATTTATTCCCCTGATTCGAGTCGCACTCACTTCATCACCTTTTATTGGCTGTCGCTTTTGGAACGTTTTTTTTATTCGCCGCGCCGCCCTTTATCGTTTGAAATGATTGACGGTGCGGGGATTCCCGACTTGGGATCTAAAAAAACCTTTCTATTCGATTCCGGAATCGATTCCTGAGGTTCGATTCTTGGATTCGATTCCAATCTTTAATATCGATTCCTTATAAAAGTAGAATCGGATGAATTTTCCCCCAAATGAAAACTGCAGGGAATGGGAAACTGGATAGGACAAATTGGATAATTTTTCCTAATCCTTTAATTTCTTGGAATCAATCAACTAAATGAAATAAACTTTTAATTTTAATTAAAATTTATTCAATTTCTTGAAAGAGAAAAGAAGTGGTTTCAATTTTCATACCTTAGTACACATGTTTAGACATTTAGTTATGTTTTTAGGATTTTCCTGGAATTTTACTGCTTAGCCAATGATAGTAAAATGGTCACGTGTCTTAAGTATCTGGAATGAGCAGAACACTTAAGTATAAAAATATACGTTTATTAATGTAAGACAAGCCAAAGGAAAATCAAGTTACTGTTCTAAAAATATTTTAAAACAATTACAAAGAGTTTAGTTGTAACAGTAGTAGATAAACAACTGACTAGTAGACAATTACTAGTAGATAAACACCAGTGAATAAATACATAACAACGTGATTTTTACTGACGTTTATGAAGTAAAATCTCCATATTGATATTAACCATAGAGGAGATATAACAATGGAGTGAGCTTTCCCATTGTATCGCCTTCAAAAAAGAGTAACCATCACCGGCATGGGCTCCTGGCGACGATTGGCATGTTATCGCTTTATTGGCAATTCCATGACTATTAAAGGTTATAAAATTATCTGAAAAATTTCGTGATTTAGAAGTAGTAATTTCGTAGTGATCATGCAGAAACACTAAATATTTTTATTGTAGTTTTTTTTCTAATTTACTCTAAGTTTTAATAGAGGAAATATATTGAATAAAATGGGCCTTGACCTTACAATGGATGTTTTATTTTATTTTAATGTGTGTAATTAAAATTTTTTTGCTACATTTTAGTGTTTTACTTAAAATAAGAATGTTTACAATTTTTGGGCCCAGAACAAAGTATTCTACCTCTCTAAAATCGTTCGTGCGTTTTCAAAAATATTAACAAAAATTTTCACATTTTTGCAATCAATATGGTCTGGATAGGGGCTAAAAATTAAGCATAAACTGAGTGTGCATATCCCACAGTGATAATTTTATTAAAAGATTTTTTAAGGAAGGAATTGGAATGAAGACAATATTCTCTTTGCTCTTTTCATTCTGTGTCTTTTTATTTGCTCCTCGGTATAGTGCTGCAGTTTATTTTAGATGAAACTCAAGGAGCACTGCTCATGATGAGTAGCAAAATTTTCGGGGGAGGGGTTAAAGTTCACTATCTGAAGTTAAAGGGAGAAAAACAGTTTGCTTTATACTAAGCATCATGTCGAGGGAGATTTATGTCAACTAATATAAGTCCTTTTGATTCTTTCAGTTTCTAAGTTGGAGATTTTCTTTTTGTTTTCAGTTATCACAGCTCGTTCCAGGAGGATTTGCATTTTTAAGAGAGAGATAATTGGTATTTCTTGATGTCCAGACAAAAATCTCGAAAGTGATTCCTTTCATTCAGTTTCATGACTTTCTTCCCTTCCTAAAGGAATTTTTCTTTAAAAATGAGAATAAATGCCAGCTTTGTCTAAAAAATGGCTACTAAATACCAAATTTAAGGTGAAAGATGCATGTATTTTCACATTTAATCTTAGCATAAGCTTGAAACATAAAATAAATGAAATTTTTTTATAAATAGATATATACATCCAATTTTAGTTTACTTAAATTGAAAATTAATCAGTTGTATAACAAGCTTTTTTGAGGGAAAATTTTAAAGCCAGACAAAGAAGAGATGATTGAACAGTTCCATTTATCCTCACAGCTCTTGTCTTATTCATTCTCATACCTACTCATTTCAAGAAAACTTAAAATAAGCTTAGAAAATAACCATACATTTTAACCATATGAATTGTCAACTATACTTACAAGTATATTTTAATATAGAGTAAAGATTTAGGCTTTAGTTCATTTTTTAAATACTCTCGACAGAAAGGAGACAAAAAATTAATTTTTGGTATAAGAAAACACATTTAGTAGTCCTGTTAACACATAAATGGAAGTCAGTGTTAATTGATACAATTTATTAAATGGTGTGTAGGAATCACTGTATTCTGCTTGGAATATCAAACCTTCAAAATGAAGTTAGTACATAAAAATTTAATGGTCCCATTCATCCCCCAATCTCCCCTACTGTATTTGCTCATGTGCTACATTCTTTAGATGCTGAAATAATAAAATGTAATTGAAGCACAATTTTTATTGATATGTAACAGGAAATTTTAGTAAAAAAGTGCAATCAAATAAGATGTTTACACTCTTACAATTTAAATTACACATTTCAAGTTTTCAAAAAGATTAAGGCTCAATAGAAAATCAAAGAAAAGTCAAATTATCTCATCAATAGACAAAATATATGTCTAACAGTCTTATCTCGTTTGGGCATTCAAACAAATTCTGCACTTCTGGGACATTTGAAAGTAAAATTAAAATTTTTAATGTAACTAAATTAGGTGACAAAGAAAAAATCACAAGAACTTTTAATAATAATTTCAACCACAAAAATTAATGAGAGTATCCAAATTATGTACAATAAAATACAGTTCGTTATTTTTGAGTAGAGGTAGAGCTAAAAACCTTTTGTTACATAATCCATAATCAAATCATGCAAGAATAAGTTAGTACAAATCTGAATGTATGCAGGAGTAATTAAAAGGCATGGTAATTTTACAATCTGTATTTTCCTTAAAGAAATTTTATGGTAGTAAAAATGTGCAGGATTGAAAATGTTTCAAATGTTATGTTAATCTTCAATAAGAAAATATTATATCTCTAATTCCTAATTTAAATTACTGAATCAATTAATTACCTTCTAATATAATTACCTGGAAAAAACTCGAAAGTTATTTACAAATGTATTCGAGAAGTACAGATTTTACATTTTATTTAATACAACAGTTAAAGACTTACCAAAAGTTTATCTTGTAAAAAAATTAAAAAGTTTATTCAACGAACTAAATCTTTAAAAATACCTACTCTCTAATTACAAGGTTCTTAACAATAAAAAAATAGCACAACAATTTTTCATTTATATATACAGTGTCTCCAAATCTAATAGTTATTAACATTCAGTAGGTACTTTTTGCTTTTGACTTAAACATAGTATGGATTGTCACTATTTGATGGTCACTGTTCTCCAGAAGAATATTTTTATATAGATTACAAAATACAGTATAACTTTACTTCAAAACAATTTAGTTGTTAATTATTTAATTTCCATCTATCAGAATGGTTATTTTAACAAAAGATAGCTAACTCAGCTTTTATAGAAAAATGTTGACTTCTTCACTATTCGACAGTAATTCTTCAAATACACGCCATTAATGGAGTTGGTACATCATTTTATAAACACAGTTTTCCCTATGCAGTATTTCTTTCGTGGATTCACAAAGAACAGCATTTCTATTTCATATGAAATAAAAAAAAACAATTATTAGCATGTGATCACATAAAATGGAAACAATTATACAAGAAAGAATTTAACAGTATAATTTTATTACGTTTTAAATTGAAAAATTGAAATGTTTATATTCATATTCCGTTAATTTTTATTTCAATGTAAATTTCTAAATTTATTTGAAATCGCTTAAAACAAAAAAAACCTTCTCGCGGAAGAAAATTATTATGTAGTGAAAAGGAAAACAAGAGAATAAGAATTCTTAAAATATGGGATTCCCTAAATGCAGGAGAAAATGCGTAATTCAGCTAAATAAGAACAAGCAAAATACTTAAGAAAAGAATTATAAATACATTTATCCCGGTTTCATTCAAGAATTACAAGTAATTGGTAAATTGTAATCTGGGTAAAATATAATTGAACGAATTATGAATTAAAAGCACAAATCAAACAATATCATATTTCTTACAACTGAAATAACCATGAAAAATCTAATGAGAAGCAAAGTAGTAAACAATAAATAAGAAAGATATAAAAAGTTGAGTGATATAACTTTCACTGAATTAAAAAAAATATTGAATATTTACCTTCTTAATTCCAATCTTGAATTGCCTTTGCAAGTCTATCCAAAATTCTTGATCTGAAACTGATATCAACTAAAAATAAAAACAAAAGCTGGCCGTCGATTTGAGTAACATGGGAAAAAATGGCGGCGGCGGCAAATTTCGAGCTCAAGTGGATTGGCGAGCGATTGGGCGGCGGCGGTGTGACGTTTTGGCGGCGGATGTGACGATTTTGGCGGCGGAAGTGACGTTTTCCCATTGCCTTAATGTTAAACGATGTTTGCCCCTATTTAGGTTTGCTATTGCTCACTCCACTGTTATATCTCCTCTATGATATTAACCAAGGAGCAGAACCGTTTTTTAATGGTTTAATCAATATGGAGATTTTATTTCATACAAGTCGAGTACTATCGGGCGTGTAACGTCTGTAAAAATCACGTGACCCTTTTACTATTGTTGGCTAAGCAGTACTTATCTATTTCAATCACAAATCAAAGATAATCATAAATTATTATCGATATATTTATCTATCAAAATATTAATTAATTAACAAAATACTAATTAATTAGTTAACAAATTTGTTAATAACCATGTATACAAATTATAAAATTAAATACGTTCCCTAAGATATCGACTCCTGCTGGGATCGATTCCTTGTTATCAATTTCAAGGAATTTGATTCCGGAATCGATTCTTTCAGAAATGTTTTGAATCCTATTCTCGTCTTTTTCTGTCCGATTTCAATTTTTTTTTGGATGCGGTGTGGCGGAATGCAAATGCCTCGGACAAATATTCCTCCCTTTCCGTGGCGGGTTCGGTGACTACTTGTTACGTGTGGGGGATGGTTTTTTGGAAGGTGTGACGAGGAGAGGGGGAAATCGGAAAGAGGAGTCACCGAGGGGTTTGGCTGAAAAAGAGCTATATTGGTACTGAATTCCGAATCTAGTTTATTTACTCTACCGTAAAATCGGCAAGGATAAGGTTAAACACCTTTGGATGAAAAAACTCCAGACACCAGGGAAACGGTTAGGTAGAAAAAAATTTTTATAAACCAATGTTTGTTTTTTATGTCCCTCCTCTCTATAGCGAATTGCAAGTTGGTCCGAATCTGAACAACATGGATGTAAGGAAAACTCGAATTACACTTACTACTACAATTTTTGACGAAGTTCGTGTAAAAATAATAAAAGTAGCATTTCCTATTGATTTTGACGTGCTAAACACGAATATCACCATAAACATTCTGGTTTGTTTTTTGTATCAAAAAACAGAGGGCGGGTCATCATATACCGTCCTTAGTGCTGAAATATTGCAATTTTTAAAAGATTGTTTGCTATAAATTTATAATTTAGGCTTGAAATTGAGTAGTATTTATTGAGAATGCTTTCAAGCATACGATACATGCATGAAACATGTTAAAATACATATACAGGGTGAACCAAAAGTCCTGCCCTGTTTTTAAAAATTAATAACAAAAAAACAAAAAAAGATAAAAATACGCCGTCTGCTTCATCCTACTTAGAGAACATAAAGTGATAGGATTTTTTTTAGAAAGGATTTTTAGAAGGTCTATTCGGCATCTAGTAAAAACAATATCTGTTACGACGTTTGAATTGAAAATATAAATGACTTGAACACATTTTACTACTTTTAATACCATCTCTACACAAATAAGAAATATTATATTTTAAAAACTATTTTAAGTTCGTTTGATCAAAGTAAATCATTATGAACCTTTCTCACATTAAAATTCAATAAAGAAAGTTGGAACAAATCTCCGATTTTATTTTCCAGATAGTATAATTACGGTTTTCTTTGAAAGAAAATCCTTTAAATTCCTTTTTTATTTTCAATTATAGTTTTTATTATACTGCCTTCAGAGATATAGGATGAATTTTAGTTTTCAAATTGAAGGAAGTTACATCAAAATTTAAAAAAAGGAATTGGTAATAACTATTTAAATGAAATCAGAATTTCTTTTTCTTATTAATAATTAGTAATGCGTATATAAATTAAGGTGGTTTTAAACACCTCTACATAAAAGTAAGGAGAAAGTCACATGATTTAATCGCTCACAAACTCTACTAAAATACCCTAAGGTTTAAGAACTTAGTATTGAAACTATACAGAAAAAAATTGATAGTACAAAACAAGTTATAATATCATAACGAATTTCACTAAATGACCCGTTAACCACTTTCTGAAAATACCCAATTAATACACCCAGATTGAGTTGCAAATTTAACTATTACTGCTATGCTGGTAACAGCCAAAATGAATCCAACGTTGATGGTTCTTAATAGCTGTTAATGAGGGCTCTGAAAGCAAAGGGGTAATGAAACATGCTGCTCAGGAAATAATAATTAGTTAAGATGGTTTGAGGAAGCCGTGATTATCATAGTTAACAAGTTGTTCCAGAACTTTATCTTTGCTGTAGTCCTTAAGGGCACTTTATGGATGTGATAAGGATAAGGAAAGATCTCTTCTGCAAAGCTAAAACTTGTTTCCATCGTTGTGGGGGTACTAAATGTAGAATTTTATTTTTCTTGATTTTAGAGGGTAAATAAATTTTTTTAATGTTTCACTTCTGTTGGTATTACAAGGAAGAATACTCACATTCTTTTTAACCCTTTGTTCAATGTGTATTTTATATCATTGCTAGTTTCCAACCAAACTCTGCTTTATTCTCAATAAAAAAATAACACGTTCTTAAAACGATTGTATCAAAATTGAGTAAAACGTACTCAAAAAGGCTCCGATCCAGTAAGTACTCAAATTTGAATACATGAATATACTCATTCTGAAATGTGCATACTCAAAAATGAAACATTGTGAGCTCATTTTTGAGTTCAAGCTCAAGATGTGTCATTTTTGAGTATGCACATTTTCAGAAATGAGTATATTTATGTATTCAAATTTGATTACTTATTGGATCGGAGCCTTTTTGAGTACTGTTTACTCAATTTTGATACAATCGTTTTAAGAGTGCATGTTTTGTACATTGTATTATTTGTTTGCAGCAATTAATTTCAGATGCTTATTTTATACAGTATTTTAAATTATTTAATATTTTACTGATGACTGAAATATGTACAGCATATTAAAGTTGTGAAAATAGTATACTACGAGGTTTTTGCTTCCCCTACTGTTTAATACAGGTATAAGAGTAAAAAAAACTGCAATAAATACTTTCAAAATGAACTTTGAAATAGTTATCTTTTTTCGGTTCTCGAAACAAGAAAAAAGCGCATTTAGCAGGATTGGAAACTTTGTTAAATATCTTTAGTTTGACTTGAACAAAAATTTGAATAAAACTGGATAAAAATTCTGAAAAATATTACTCAACATCAGTCGCACAATCCTGTAAAAAAACTATATTAAGGCCCCCAACAGGGGCATTTCTAATCACTATATTTTCATTCCTAAGTCATTATTTTATGTAAGATAATAACCGCCAAACCCATTTTATCTTTATACTTCAGATAAGGACCATCAAGTAATACCTACAAATCCCAAGGTAACTATCTAAAACCATTACAGCTCTCTATTAACATTTGTTTTCATAAGTTGCCCAGAATAAATCGTGAAAGGAACGTCTTAGGAGTGAATTCATCATCCTAAGAGGATTACCTGAGAGAATTTATCAAGGTAATGTGATTTCTTCTAATCTTTGCTTTATCCATTGTAAGTGACAGTATATGAAAAGAGTAAGCTAAATATAGCACGGGACAATTACATGCAGACAATTTGAATTAGGTTTTTCTAGATTGGATATTAATATCCGTGTTGAAATTATTACGATTTATTGGAGTCGAAACACTTATTTTTTAGGAGAATGAAATTTGAACAGGATTTTAATTTTTCAGCAAATGAACTAGTCCATGTATTGGTATTGCATCAATACATATTCGATTACAATTTTAAGAAGTACGCGTTCATTTCAAAGATGTTTATTATGTTTTGGTGTTGATGGTATTGTACATCTACGGGAAATGTGATAAATTCGAGCATCATTGATAATACCTTGGCATTTATTCGGGAATTGTAAATAGTACCCAGATATCACCCGGGTATTATTAACACCCTGTGTATCACTTTGCCCTTAACAAAGTAATGCATTTTCTTTATGGAGAGATACAGGAAGACCCATAATCACTACATGTTAAAAATATCTATTAAATATTCTATGTAAATAGCTTTATAATTAAAAATGTGAGATAATGCGTTTAAGTTGCTGGATATGAGGGTTACCAACATTTTTAGGACATATTTTACAAAATAATACATGTCTTTCTCGTTTTAATTATGATGAGAAGAGTTCTTGGGTCAAACTGGTCTTTTTCTAAAATATCAAATTCTAATAAAAGCTGAAATTTCAACACTTTTTTCAATCCACTTCTCTGTTTTATAAATTTACTAATGCTGACGCGTTAGACCTGGGCTTCGCCCGGGATTCAGTTTTTTAATAAATATCATCTGGTGTGTTACAGACGGGCTTTCCCAGTCCAAATGTGTAGCACTGTATTGTATGCTAGGCCAGGCGTTACCCGGACAATATGGCCGGCAAAGTGAGAAATAATTAAATAATAGATCGGTAAAGGGACTTTCCTTTACACCCTGTATAATTATTGAATCGCTTATTTCTGAAACGCCACTTTTCTTGTTTTGTAAACGAAAAAAACTGTATAGAAGCTCAATATATTTTTATGAAGATGTTTAAGAATTTTTTTCTTAAAGTAGGCCTCATTTAGATATTTTACAGGCAAAAAAATTTTGTTTTGTTTTATTCTTTTTTTTATTATTGAAATATTTGCATTTGATGGGTTTCTGCAATAAACAATGTTTTCAGGCCTATGTCCATAGCTTTACTCTACTTTATTTAAGGATTTGGTAATAAAAGTGGGAATATTAGTTGAAAATAAAATTTCTTATTAAATACTAACCAATAAAATTATTATAGAATTTTATTTTTGTCTCTTTTGGTTAAGAGATGTAAAAATACCTTTTTATAAATAAATGATTTCAACTCTAGACTCAAAAATAGTGGTCAGCCAATTCAAAATGTTAATACGACCTCTTCAAAGTCAATTAGATAGTTGTATAGATGTAACTTTGTGGACAGTAAAATGATTTTGCTTTAAAAGCTTACAAAATCAGTTAATTAGTTCAATATTATTATATGGGGTATAGATTTGATGTCCCCTTTTTATAAAGTAATTCATAGATCCAAAATATCAATCACATGGTTAAAAATAAGGGCCATAAGTATGAAAATTTTAAATATATAGCTACCAAAACGTCCTTAGTTTTGAGATTTGCACAAAAACTTTAAAAGTATGGTTTTTACTACGGCTTGATGGACCTAACCTCTAAAGAATGACATTTATAATCGCATATAGTGTTTGTATGCGATTAAATAAAAAATAGAAGTCCCAAACAAGCTGCAGATGAGACGGCATGAACAAAATTACCCGCAGTTTCAGTGCAGAAACTAGTGTAGCGACGTCGTTTGACTTGTTTCTGCACTAAAGCTGAAACTTAACATGTTGGAAAACTATTTTAAAATCACGGTAATTTTATTCTTCTTACACTAAAATGTGCGTTTACCCCTCCCTGCAGAATCCCATGGCACCAATAACTCATTTTTGAAAAAAGTGGAGTTTGACTCGTTTCAGAAACAAGTGATTCAGTTATTTTTACAATCTACATAGAGGTTATGGTAATAGTGTTAAGTATGTTTGAATATTAGTTGACGTCGCAACGTTGTGGTTCGTGCGTTTACTATAAGCAATATTTTTAAATTATACTTGATACAAATATTTACATTTTCTTTCATAAATAAAAAATAAGTATAAATTGAGTGGTGACTACTGAATTGTTTCAAACTATGTATGACTTGTGTTAAAAATTAAAAACATTGGGTAGCCAGATCTGTAAAAAATGTTTCATACCAAGATGGAGACATCGAAATACTCAATTTGAAACTATCATTTCTCTTAATGTAAGAGCGTTTACAAACATCTATCCAATCGTTCATTATTTTACTCTTCAAAAAATATTTTTCCCTATTTAAGCATACTAAAAAGCCCGGTCAACATACAAAACTACAGCCAAAAACTTCCAAATATGATACATAGAACTACTACCGAAGAAACAGTCATTATATCATCCCACCCATGCAAAACAATTTTCATCCACCTAATATATTTATAAATTAATTACCAGTATTTAGCGAAAGCGATTCACCCACTTATATAAACACTCTTCCTAGGGAAATATTTGCTCACTTTTGGGCAAAATAGCAGATACGCCTCAATTATCCAGTTTTAAAAATTTCGATACCCATTTAAATTAAAGGAGGCCATTACCGTAACGCTGGAGAAGATCGATTTATTGGGATCTAAAAGAATCGATTAATTGGAAAGCTAATTGAAAGTCTGTGGAAGGAAAGGTATAATTACTGAAGACGAAATTAGCAGATCGAGTTCGTGCGAGAAATTATTTGAGATAATGATTTTTTCGTTCAAGTAATTTGATTGGAGGTAGTTTGTGGGGCCATTTTTGGACCAAAGTTGCTTTCGGAGGATGTTAATGTGTATATGAGAAAGTAAAAAATGATTGAGATTTGTTTGTTGGTGTATTTATTCAACACCTAGTTAGAATAACCCACTACACTCAGATGCAACTTAACTTGAGCCTCTAGAAATATGCTGAGAGTAACCAAAGAAAGTAGTTCCCCTTGGGGTGTCGGAATTTTGAGTGAAATTAAGAGATTCAATTTTAAAATATGATTAGTTTTTTAAATCGTTGTATATTAAGCGTCTTTTCATCCCGATTTACATAAAATGTTAAGTATTATTATTTTTTCAATTGGCGTAGCGCGTAGTAGTACAACTCGCTCTGAAACTCGCCAGCCTATAAGAGCTTCTAGCAACCCAGCAGGCTTTCTGTTTTCTCTGATTTTCTTTCGCGAGGCCGTGACGTTGCAGGCTCAACTTAGGCTGCAATCGAGTATAATGTGTTTTCAAAATAATGTGTGTATTGTTAACTCTACACATTATTTGGCATTATATGTGTTACAGTTAATGTCCGAAATTCGGTAATGTTCAGAAAAACTAAGGTAAAATGAGAATTACCTAAGGTAAAGTACAAAATATTTCATACTTTACCTAGGTATTCTGAACATTACCAGATTATGAACAGTAACTGTAACATATAGACCAATTTCAGCTTACAGTTAAATTTTGGAAGCTGATTTCAGTGACATTTTTTTTCTTTTAAGCGTTTTATTAAAATCTGAATTATTTTTAAGATGAAATTATTAAAGTAATTTAAGAAGTGATATTTTTAGTGTTGCGGCCTTCATTATTATAGTATGTTCATTTAGAATAGGCCACTGAACTGAGAAATATAATTATTGTCTGTGTAAATAAAATTGGCGGCTCGCTACTAGTTATTTCCCATTGCATTTCTATTGCGTTGCTATGGTGACGAACCACCTATTCTAATTACACAGACTATATAATTGGTTACTATTGTAATTGAAGGGCTTGGTGGATGGAGGGGCTATGTTACAAGGCCTGTCCCGAAAGTAACGAGACTGAATTCCGTAATTCTGACTGGAATTCAGTCTCGTTACTTTCGGGACAGGCCTTGTAACATAGCCCCTTCATCCACCAAACCCTTCAATTATCATCGAAACATTTTGTATTGTGCAATCACTAGGCATCCTAGACTGATGTTGGTGAAATACTGTAAAAGAATCGGTCATTGAGTTTGCATGAACAGTATTATTAGGAGTTATTGGAACGTTAATGCTGCTGTTGCAGTGGCCTCTATTCTAAATGAACAGTATAATTAGTTGAGTTCAGTGGCGATAGACAGGACACTGAACTTGACCAGTGATAAAAAACAAGGGGGATGCATAAGGAAATAGTACCTAATTCGGTTAGACCCTCAAACTCCAGTATAACCAGCCTCACTGGTTGAGGCCATCACCAGAGCTTTTACAGAACGTGTAACTGAAAGTCACTCTGAGGCAAGCCCCTTGTCTACAAGGGTGGGTCATTTTCCTATGGCGAAAAAAAATTTTACAAATTCTATCGGGCACAGCAAGAAAAGGGTGCCAAATGGTCTCAAACTAACATGTGTAAAATATTATTGCATTATAATAACTCTTTTTGCCTCCGGATTGGCAAAAATGGAACAAAAATATGTAATTTTTCATATTTTTTTTAAATTTTATAAATTCAATTTTTTTGCCGATAACTTTTTATAGCTCACAAATAAGGGTCTTTAAAAGCAATTTTAATCACATTAGTCACCTTTATGCATTATCAATACAAAAACAACTGCCAAAGTGGCAATGTAATATGCTATCACGTTAACAATAGCCGTAGAATACATGGTAGAATAGGAGGCTCTTTTTTGCCACAAACAGTGGATTGACAGTGGTACATATTTTAAATATTGGTAGTTAAGATACATTTTCCCTCCAGTTTGGTCAGTACAAAACGGTGTTTTTAATTTTTAAAAGTAGAAATAGTTATATTTTTCATAAATATGCCTCGCTTTCAAAATTCAGCGTACTATTATTTCACTGGCTGGAATTGGGATCCAAATATGATCGCAAAAATTTGTTGAAACAATTGTCGAATAGATAGTTCGTTCATTGGACAATATATCAGTTATGATTCGCCTCAGTCATGATTTATCTATTTTTTTGCTATAACCATAGACTGAAACCCAGGCCTATGAAATTATACTTCTTTGGAGGGAGGATTGACTCAAAATAGCTCCTTAGCACTCCCTTATGTGTTCATAAGTTAAAATATAGCAAATTCAACTGTTTAAGATACTTACAGGTAAGTTTTGAAAGTAATGTAGCTTATTTAAAAACTTAAGGGATAATACTGAGCTGCATGCTGAAAACGGGATCTACCATTCTTCTTAAGAAAATGTTTCAAAATTTGACTCTTAAAATGTGGTTATAATTTAATTTTGGACATTAGGGACTCATATGGGGACACTTGGGATGGACTATTCCTAATATGCCAATAAAATTTCAAGGAAAACCCCAACTTTTAAACTATTATCCAAATCTTTTCCTTGGGGTTGAAACCTATAACCCAAGAAGGTACCCACCTTCTGACATATCCAGTTTTATTAAAAATTTAATGTTTTTAACATCCTACTCAACCGGCAATAAGAGTTTCACACATTTGTAGGATTCCAGCAAGAAATTTTTGATTGCCAGTTCTAACCATTGGGATATTTCAAAATATGTTCTATTACAACTCAAGTATTTCTACTCTGGTTTCATTTATAATTATTTTATAGTCTTCAATGATGATTTTTATACCATTGTGCACGCATTTACATTCATGACGGATTCTAGAAATCAAGGTAAAAGCTTGATTTTCATTTGTCCATTTTTACATGAAATTACTATTTTAATCGAAACTTTGAGGCCAATCCGGAGGCAAAAAGAGTTATTATAATCGAATAATATTTTACAAAAGTCAGTTTGAGACCATTTGGCACCCTTTTGTCGCTGTGCCCCTGGGAAAATGTGAAAAAAAATTTTTTTGACCCACCCTATTGTCTACCCAAGTAAACTTGGACCTCATTTTATCGACCCCGAAAGGATGAGAGAGGTCTCGTCCCGGAGGTCTTGTCAAACCCTGGAACAGAACTCAGGTCTATGGGGTTGCAGCGAAATGCACAACCTCTGCTCCATTGGACTTTCCTTGACAGTAGTATTGCACTTAACTAAGCAATCAACCACTTATGACCTTATTCACTGCCACTTAACCAGCGGTTAACGAGCAGCTAAAAAGAGAAAAGTTTCTTTTCGCTGGCTGTGATTGGTGGAATCCATATTTAACCCGTTAACGCCCGAATTAATTCTACCGAAAATATTTGTATGATTATTTCAAATTGGTGTAATTATGACCCAATTAAGACAAAAAATCAAAATTTACACATTTTGTTAATTAGTGTGGAAGTTACAGCCCGTCCTCGTTTGAGGACGCTGGGCGTTCCGGCGTAAAAAAATCAAGAGATCAGAAAAGTCAGCAAATAGGAAAATAACGTATATAGGTATTCAAAACAACTTAAAATAGACTAGTTACGGTATTTTATAAGACTTTATGATGAAATTTATTATAAACTACACTTTTTAGCATTATTTTTATCAATTTTAAGAATTTATCTCCTTTTGAGTAAATCAAATGATACAGATTTTTGTGTTGTACGAAGTGTGATAGTTGATAGTGAGGGAAATTTTTTATTAGGAGATCATGAGGAACATGTTAAATACATGAAAACTAAATACATATGATACATGAACAAAATGCGCGTTAATTTTGAATAAATTACAGCACTTGGTATGATATTTGGGAAAACAAGGTGCTCAAAATATGATTTACAAAATATGTCACTTCGACATTTTATTTCCCTTATTAAATTTATGTTCACAAATCCCTTTTAGGTTCTTTTTTATATTTTTTTCCGAGATTTCAGACACATCGAGCCATTTTATTGCCTTTTATGGTCTCACAATTTATTGGGAAAACAAATATTCATGAGATTTTGAAATCGGTAAGAACCTATGAGCCATTATAACTACTAAAAACCCTTCTAAAACAAAAATAAATATTATTAACTACCTTATAATAGTTGAAGAACAGCTTTAACACGATAGTAGATCGAAAAAATCCAAAAACTGTAATGAGTAGAAATCTGAAAAAAGTTGTCTGGAACGCCCAGCGTCCTCAAACGAGGACAGTAAAATTGGACGTCATTTTTGAAAACGAAATTTTTTTAAAAGTTACTAATTTTCTTTTATATGTATACATGTGACCTTAATTTGAAATACTACAGAAAATAAAATTATTACTTTGACTTCAGCCGATGTGGCTAGACAGAAAGGCAACGCAAGTTTAATACATAAAAAAAGAGCGAAATTGCGAGCCGGATCAAGGACCTTAAAACAAACCCAGACACTTGATAATTTGTGGCATGATTTGCAGTATTGCCATCTATCGTCATGCAAAATAAACAATCGTTTCCGGAAAAACGAAAGATTTTACACACCCTTTTATGCACTGTCCTCAAACGAGGACGCTGGGCGTTAACGGGTTAACCTACGGTTAAACGTTGGCCAGGTAGCTGTGAATAATGCCATTAATCAACTAATAATCTACCAAATTTAGCCAAAATTCAGCCAACCAAAAATTGCTGGTTGCACCCAACACCAAAAGCTTCTTCATTTATAGCCGTATCTAAACTTAATTTTTGAAATCATCACTTCAGCACAAGATTAAGATAAATGAAACTCTAAAAAACCATAGAAGCTCTTCTTATACCGGGACAATCCTTCCCCCACTAATTTTTTAAACAAACTGAGAAGACGTGAACCCATTAAGACTAAAACACGACCAAACAGCGTGAAAAAAAGGCAAATGAATGAACCGTGTCTCCTTTTAAGTGTCCGAAATGGGTTAAATAAAACACCCTAAAAAGAGGAGAGAAATGCTCAAAAGAAAGAAAAATGCAACCCATTTGCAGCCATCGCTTTATGCAGGCTTAGCAGTTTCTTCTGATATTCGATACCCGGCAACAACTCTTGAGAGTGGAGAATCCATTATTTAAACCGTCTCCCGGCTTTCTTCTTAAGTAGGGGTGTAAATTCCTTTCAGTAAGGCATGTAGAGCGTCAGTAATTCAGTTTCCGGCAACCTGGGGGCAATTTATCATAAAAGGTTTCTAGGTTGCATTTGTGGGATATCCAGAATAAACTTCGTTTTAGGGTCCTTTTGTGTTCTTTAATACTATCAAGTTTCTCTCTCCGTTTAATAATACGGTAGCTTTCAGTAGTAATCGTTCGTAAGAGACCGTTTTGGTTAGGGTAGGGAATTTAGTTGGATAAATTATGGTATCTATCACTTTTGGTTTCAATCATCATTGCTTTGGGATAGTAAATAGGGGAAAAAAAAGGTGCATCTGCGTATATTATGTTGGAGAGTAATGGAATTTGATCCAGCAAATTACTAGAAAATCAGACATCATGATATCATGTCGATCAACTTATGTTTCTACTGTTTGGATGAAGAAGGGCAGTTTTCAATGTCGTTTTGCAGAAAATGACCCTGATTTGTTATCCAGATACAGGGAAGAAAGTTTTTCAAAGCGTGACAAGAAAGTTTTTCAAAGGAACTCATCTCCGTAAATGTAAACTGTGTCCGCTGAAAGGACAATGTTTGTCAGTGAAGGAAAAGCTTTTAACTCAATTATTCTACGGGAAAACTACGATTAATTATTACATATTCGGACAAAGCACCCTAAAAAAAACATGTAAACCAAAGTTCATTGAATTCTACCGGTAATTAGAAGAGAAAATCATCTCCTTTTCGATTTCAATTTATTATTTTTTCAGACCGTCTTCAAATTAGAAAGAGATTTTCTCTGCTAATATTCGTCAAAATTTATTGAAATTTGGTTTACAGGGGTTTCGAGGGTGCACTCTATTAACACGTCAGTTTCAAAACTGGGAAAAAATTACTCAAATCTGAGTATGGCACACACTCAAACAGGCTCCGATTCAAATTTACTCAAATTTGAAAACATGCATACACACATTTCTGAAAACGTGCAGATAATCAAAAATAAAACCCCATGAGCTTATTTTTGAGTAAGTCCAAGGCATTTTCATTAATCGGAGAGTGACGAGTTTTTATGACGTGCTGGAATAGTTTTATGAATTGAGTGTGATATCGCAAGTTGTGTTGCGCGCTACTACACCAAAAATTGAATCACATCAAACAGTTACTTGAATTGTTTGAAATTGAGTCACAGTTTAATGAAAATCTTGACAGACATGTATGTTCAGTTTGACACTATCCTTTTAGGACACCCTGTATGAGATCACATTTTTCTTTAAATTCTCAAGTCAAGGGTTTTTTATTAAAACAGTCTTTGATAGTATTTTTACTATCTCTATCTCTCTCATGACTGTTTTACCATATTTAGAGATTATTCTCTTTTAAAAATTCGTGAAACTTCTTGCCTACAAAACTCTAAAAATATTAATAATTCATCACTCAAAACACTATTTCCTGGAACCATATTTTAATTTTAATATAATTCCCCGATGGTAATTTGAATTACAAATCGCATCTTCTAACAAACAGCTTCATACCATCGGTTGTTTCGTAAACACAGAAGAACCATTCTTCTAATTAATGAACTAACGTCTAATATGCCAACCTTTCACATGCTAATACACAATTCAAATGCCGAAGTGAAAGACACCACATGCCTTAGGGCATGTACCCCAATAACAGTTCCTTGACATCCAGTGGGCTGAAGACTTGTTATGGTTGGAAAATTGCTGCTTGACTTCAAACAAAAGTGACAAAGTTTTGTCACAAATAGGGATGGAGTGATTTGAAGGTCCACGTAATCAACGTATTTTGTGACGCTATTTGGATAACTCTAGTTTTGTAGAATCACCTAAGGGGATGTGGAATCAAAAAAGATAATTTTTAACTTGCCTTTCTAATTGAAATTATGGTAGAAGAATTGGAATTAAACTTGGATGATTGAATTATATTATTTCTGATGAGAAATTAATTTATTGAATGGGCTTTTCGATGTGATAAATTTATCTATACTCCGGATTACATACCTGTTAAGTAATGATGGTATTAGGTCCACGTTTGAGCTACTTATTAGTTTTATGAATTAATTTTAAACAAATCATACACGCAGTTTAGAGAGAGGGGGAGTACGGGGAGTGTTTATAATAAAGTATGTACAAGGCGGTTATAGTTTAACTTTCACTGTATGATGACTCTCAAGAAAACTGCTGCACCAAATGTTGTCAAACTTGGTCACAAAAAATAGTTCACAAATCCCCACAAGGGGAAATTTTCGCTGTACGGCATATTGCGAAGCGAAAGAAGAGTTGAGGTTTGAACTTAAATCTTTAAACTGGTCGAAAAAAATGTGGGATCACAAATATGAACAAGTTCCATAGATTATTAACGGCCTTATTTACCAGTAATTTAACCGGCTGTTAACTGACAGTCAAACTTCTGATTGGCAGATAAAAAGGCAAACTAGTTTTCCACCAATCAGAGGTTTAACTTCCGGTTAACCGTCTGTCAAGTTACCGGTGAATACTGGAGTACCTAATTCGTGAGTTTGAAGCCTTAATTTGACACTAAATCTCGAAGAGTTAAAATTAATTTTTAAAGGATACGTCTGGCAATGGAAAACTGCAAATTGTATACATAGCAAGATTTTGTGTTTGAACATCAGTTTACTTCCAAAATTTATTTATAGAATATATTTATTATTAAGATTATAAAAACATACACATGCTAATTTAAGTACGTTTTTCCCCTAGAGACACTTGAATATCGTTAAAGCCCCCCATACTTCACATCGAATTTCCATCCAGCTTCAACAACGCATTCTTTCCGCTTAAGGTTACAATTAATCACCTTACTAAACATCAAAGCACGCAACCTAACTCTGTTTAAAAGCCACCATTCACCATTCCATCCGGCTAACTTAACACCTCACAAATCCAACTGACACCACTTTCAATTACCCCTCCTTTCAATCTTCCTATCCCCCCTCAGGTCCACTCATTCAAGATGCCATCAGCACTGTTCATTGCAGACGGGTCCACTCGATTGAGGGTTAGGCCATTGTGAGAGGGGCGCATGCATCAAAGTTCGAGACAGATTCGACAATGGGTATCTGTTGTGGTGGAATCAATCGCCTTACAACAGGCCGAGACACTTGTAAGGGATTGGGTCCATTGAGTCGTTTTTTGATAGGTTCATGTGAATTTGAATTGAATACTAGAGATTCTCTCAGAGGCGTATATAAGGGGGAGGGGCTCCGAAGAGGCCTACCTCTGAAATTCGGACTATGTTAGATTACAAACTTTCTTGACAATGACGATACGACGAGTGTAAGAAAAAATGATCCTCTCTGAGCTCGCTCATTAGCTGGTGTATTCAGTTCTAAACAAATGTGTGTACCATGTTGCTTAAAATTTTTCTAAAATAAATAAAAACATGTTTTGAAAATTTAATTTTGCCATTAGATTTAGCTAACAAGAGAGCACTAAACTGGGTGGAAAATGTTTTTTTCCATAATTTATTTTTGGGAAGAAAATTACAAAATACTAAGTGTTTTACTTAAAAAATGTCAGTCAGTCACCCGTGGAATTTCCCTACTACTTTTAAAGAAAACTGCATGATTTTAAAAAGCAAGCTTAAAGAATAATTCACTCGTACAAGTTATAATAACAAACAGTTATCCCAATAAGTTTAAACAGTTATCCCAGTATGTTTATTTGAAACCGTTATCCCAACATAACCACTATTCATTATTTGGAATATTTCAAAATAAGTAACCGAAGTAATAGCCTTAAAATAGTTAACTATATTGATAAACGTATGAAAGATTAGCTTACTATTAGATTAGGTTAGAAGTCTGGATGATGTATAGTGCTGTCCTTTAAAAAAAACACTTTTTCACTTTTCCTTCATTAAAAGCTTAAAAATATGATAATTAAATCGAACAAAATAGTGTTGTAACGGCTCACTATCCACTACATTTTAGTGATTAGTATTTTTAATTCCAACTCTCCGTTACAAAGTTGCAAACAATTAAGTAAGAATCCAAAAAACCCAATTTTCCTAAAAAAAAAAAACCATGTACCCTAAAAAAACCCACGCTTGAAAAAAATTAAGAAAAAATATGATTAAAAAGGTTTATTTTGATAGAAAAGAGAATAGTTAAGGTAATAAAAACCAAATTTATTAAAAATTATTTCTAAAATTAAAATTGTGAAAAGTTTTTCTACTCAAGAATTTTGCCTTCAAAATACGACAATAACGTTTTTATTGTTGTATTTTGATAAAAGCGACCTATTAAATACAAATACATAATACAATTTGTATAAAAAAGCTTAAAAAACAGTAATTGGAACTGATATTTAATTTTAAACCCCAACTATTAACTCTCTAAACCCATTTTCGAGTAAAACTCGGTAAAATGCTATATTTTCATGGAAAACGGCTGTTTTTGGTATCATTGAATTTTTATCAAAAACACTGAAAAAAACATCGAAAATTACTGAAACAACTATTCTATTTGAGTAATTAGTTGTATATCATGGATAATATTAAATATTCTGCATATTTTTTTTATTTTATCATTTATTACAAAAGGAAAAGTTGGTTTTTTAGACACCCGATAGGTTTTTATCACCCCTGATTTCGAAGACTACCATAAGGCCCCTAATTGGCGGACTGAGCTTAAATTTTAGTATTTTATGCTCATAATAACGGGATAACACAAAAACACTTGAAAAATGCTTTAAAGTATATATAACATATATTTTTACAGCATCAAAATCTGCCTATCTAAATCATATTTTTAGCCCAAAATCGACATTTTCTATTTATTCAAAAAAACTAAGTAAATAAACGGTTCTTTGACTTGTTTTTACGTTCCTACAGGGCATAGAAAGACGGAGGCATGAGAATTGAAAATTATTTCAATTATTTATTTAAAATATCTTGATGGATTTTTTTAGGGTACATTTTGAAGTGGGTTTTTTTAAAGGACAGCACTATAATTTGTCGCATTTACTAGGAAACGTTGGTAAACATTCAAAATTATACTTTTTTGTGATAATAAAAAATCAGAAATTTTTTTGTAAAATAGGAAACTATTAGAAAGTCTGGAAAGTTCAGCCGAATTTTATCTCTTTCGAAAAAATTACTTTTAATTTGACGTTACCTAAGATTTGTTAGAAATATTACCACATAATTCAATTGATTTTATGACATTCCGTGATTAAGAAGTAGCAAGTTGTCACTTATCGATACAAAGTTGATATAAGAATTACAATAATGTCTAGCTTTATCAAGTCTAAAATGAATGAACACAAAATCATCACACAAAAGTGCTTTGACCAGTTCAAAACTACATCAAACTCCCATAAAAGAGACGTAAAACATTTCTGAAACACAAGTTCGGTGCATTTCCATTCGAAAAACCGTAACAAATGATCGAAAATCCGGCAATTTGTATTCAGCCGCCGAAACACACGAACTAATTCCAAACATCGATATTGCCATAGAACTTCCATAACTCCTCTGAATGCCGCTCCTGAATGAAAACGGCCTTTTAAAACCCCTCATAAATAGCCCAGTAGAATGTCCCGCGTCCGAATATTTTAAAGATTTAGCCCCTTTACCCTTTAACCCTAAAATTTCCCAATTTATGAGTCCCCGTGGAGGTATTTCCTTCGAGGAAGATGGTGTCACTAACATGGGGATATGGGAAACAAAGAAATAGGCCGGAACTTTTAGTTTTATCCGCCAAAGAACACGAACTATAAAGGTCGTCGGCATCCCTGTCTTCAAAGTTTGCCCTAAAAAGCGGGTAAATTCCCTTTTTAGTGCAGCCGGTCGGGTTTTTAATGCCCTTAAAAGCGCCTTAAATTGCAGTTTTCCGCTACCTGCCGGCCTTTAAGTGCCACGATGATGGGACTTTATTTTTCCAAGGGAAACAACCCAAGCTGTGTGATAAAGTACAGTGTGTTGTTTTCTGTTTCTATGGTTGGGTTAGGGAAACTTAATCGGATTATGTAATTAATGTATTGTTATGCTTAGAATGTTTCTGGAATTATGTGAGGGTTCTTAGAGATTTTCTTAGTTTTCTAAATACATAAAAGCTTTGATGTTAAGAGAAATTTTAATTCTTTTATGTAGTAGAGATACGCTACAAATCCTTTAAAATTCAAAAGTTAACGTGAAAAATACAACAAACTTTGTCTGATGCTTATCTCATATTATACTGGGAGAAATTTATTTATAAGTTAAGTTGGAAAATAACAGAAAGGGACAATATTTTCGCTGAACTTACTTTAAAATCAACTCTAAAAATCAACAAAAATTGACAATCTGAATTATTTTAATTATTGGTTATTATCGATTCAATTGAATAAATTGAAACATTTCTTTAAACTTAGTTACACATTTTTGAAAAATATTTAAAACACTTGAAAAACTAACAAAAAGGGTAAAGTGTAAGTTTTTAAGGATTTCATATTGGGAATAAGTTGTAAGCTGTTTTGTTTTTCAATGGAATGGCAAACTTTCGTATGAATTTTATAAACATTCGTTATCTTAAAGTATAATTTTCCAACCTTTTTATATAGATTGTTTTCTTATTTATTTATTAGATTGTTTTTGTAAAAATTCTTCGTATTATCTAGTGCAATAAAAATGTAATATTTAAGACAAAAACATTGAAAAGGTTTAAAAAGATATTTAGATGTTTAGAGAATACGGTAGATTCTAAAACAAAAAGTAACGAGAATTACACTGTTCTACACTGACAAAATTTCCTTGATGAAAGTAGTCATTTCTTATAGATTTTGGGTCGCTGAATACGAAAATCACCATTAAAATTCTCAATTGACTCAGGATTTTCGGGGAACAGCCCCTCCCCCTTTTCACGTTTTTTAACGACTTTATAACTTTGAACTCGATTTTCAGGGTCAAAAAGCGTTACTTTAATCTTCAAATTGCCCCCCAGGGGACATGAAATGTTCAAATTAATAAAATATGATAAATTTATAACAAATGGATAGGTTTAAGGGGTAGTTAACCCCCTAAGAATGCAAAAAATTAGCTAAAAATTATAGAGGTTTTTATACGCTATTTGTTCCTCTTATTTTATACGCAATTCACGTTTGAAGGGTCCTAACCCTTCCCCAAGGACCCAAATTTGATGGCAATATGCAGCAATGATTTTTGCTAAAAGCGGTTGAGGTGAGAGCACCCCCAGAGCACCCACGGAAGGGTTCAATGCCGCACTTAGAGTTTAACTGTGCTGTACAAAAAAAAATTTGAAGCCACTTACTGAATTTGAGCTGATTCTTGTGTAAAATGATCTGCTGAATTCAAATATGACACCCATTTTCCTCCATCACCCTCAGTTTTTAAGGGAATGCCCCCTAATTGTTATCCACAGCCGTGCATCTATTATCATCTTGAAACATGGAATCCTCACTCCCGAAAACCGGTCAGTTTTTAAAGAACTGAAGAGTTTCTACTTAGGATACACCCAAAATATAAGAAAAACGTCATTTGTAATCTTTTCAAAACCATCGATATTAATTCCTGAACTCGCGAGCGCCTTCGCGATTCTGGAAGTCTTCCGAACTCTTCCGCGGGGACTTCTGGGAGGCTAACACCTCAACCGCTTTTAGTAAAAATTATTGCTGCATATTTTCATCAAATTTAGGTTCTTGGGGAAGGGTTAGGACCCTTCAAACGGGATTTGAGTAAAAAATAAGAGGAAAAATAGCGTATAGAAACCTCTTTAATTTTTAGCTATTTTTTTGTATTTTTAGGGGGGTAATTACCCCTTAACCTTATCCATTTGTTATAAATTTATCATATTTTATTAATTTGAACATTACTTGTTAACTGGGGAGCAATTTGAAGACAAAAATAATGCTTTTTGACCCTGAAAATCGAGTTTAAAGTTATAAGGTCGTCGAAAAACGTAAAAAGTGGGAGGGGCTGTTCCCCGAAAATTATGAGTCAATTGAGAATTTTAATGGGGATTTTCGTATTCAGCGACCCAAAATCTATAAGAATTGACTATTTTTATCAAGGAAAAAATTTTGAAGGTCAAATTTGTAGAACAGTGTTATTTTAATGCAATTAATTTATGTGCTACAGCACTTAAGTAATGTTTAAAAAAGTTCTGACTAACGATCAGTAAATAGACTAAAATACAGTGCTCTATTTTCCAAAAATTTTGTAAAAACCAAAAACTGCACTCCATTTTCGTCCAGGTATATGTATCATCAAAATCAACTAGAATTCCTACTTTTGTATCAATAGGTTTAAATATTCCTATAATCTATTGTAAGAAAATAACAATGAAGTCATATACAGAATGCACATTTGGATTGTACTTACGGATTGTCGGTTGTGTTTTTGGTTCTGACCACTCTATGGTTTTTTCGTTGCAACTATTAGATACTCCTAAGATTATTTCCATAAATTTTTTTAGAATATGAATGAAAAATCCGAAAGAAAATTTCCGCTTATTGTAACCTTCTAAGAAATCCCAAAACATATTAAATGAATCTAAAAGCCCTATTTTATCAAAAATAACCAAAATAAATAAATATTATGCATTATATGATACATATTTACCGTAATTGCGTTTGGGTATAAAAGACCCCAGAGAGACTATGACTTTTTCTCCCAGGATACTTATTTTTTTTTCAAATGGGTGTGTACTGAATCTATGATATTTGGCCACTAAATTACCCTAAACTCAGCTTTACCAGCGGGTACCTGTGGACCGCAGTCACGGAGGTGAGAAACTGCTAGCCGCGCCATACACCATTCGCTCGCTCAACCCCTTTTTAGGGGGCTTAAACTACTCTTAAGGGAACAAAAATTACAATCATGGGAATCCGATCAACATGACATCTAAAAGCACAACTTCAATATTGAATCCATTCACATTTCCCACTAAAATACACATAGCAGAACCCGTGCTGCCTTTTATCCTGACAGAGGAAAACCAAACGAGTGTTCCTGCAAAGTATCGTAAGTATATTTGTTAGGATGGTTATTCTATGTAATTTTAAAGTTGTTGGGACTTGTGAGTACCGTCAGTAGATGAAGAGATAAATGGCTAAGGCAAATGAAGTTATACAGAATGCAAATTTGGATTGGTACTTACGGATTGTCTGTTGAACTCTATGTTGGTTCTGACCACCCTATGGTGAACCAGCTGTGCCGGCCGATAGTTGTTCCCCAAAGGAGCCTTGGGGTTGCTTTGGTCACCTTGCATCAGTTTCCGCAGTGCAAAGAGCTGAAAATAGGAAAATGTATTTGGTGATTGAACTTGTTCGGGCAAATAGTAATATTTTAAAGCCTTTCTAAAACTTTGCATGTTAATTAGTCACTGTTATAAAAACACATTAAAATATAATTTTAACAAATGTTAATAAAAATTATTCAGATGAATTATTCTGTTTAAGAGCCATTATTTTGAACTTCGACCAGGTCCGAAAGTTGTATTTTTTGATTGCTCTGATTTTTTTATATGTTGAACTAGACCACAAGATATGAATATTGTGCAATTTACAGCCCCCCAAAAAATTTTCCCTTCCCCCTAGAAATTCTTGAAGTTCAAGGTAATTTCATGAGAAGAAATTTTTTCCTATGTTTTCGGTGCCATATCTCTTGAAAGCAACGATGTCCCGAAAATCTGTTTGCACATTTTGTTAACATACATATACCTGATTATAAAAATTCGAAAGTTTCCGTGGGGGGTCGTTGCTTTCCATATTTATGCTGCGACAAAAAAGGCAAAAAAATCAGATTTTCCCCATTTTTAAACCTCATTATTTTGAAAAAGCAATGATATCCCCCAAATTTTTTTACTCAACATGGTATTTCAGTATAAGGACAACCTTAATTTCACAACAAATTACTGAGGTAGTGCTTCTGTTGGCAGCTATAACCGGTTAAATGTGCAAAATTTTCAAAAAGTGTCACTTTTAACTCAGTTTTTCTCGAAAGGGCATCGCGCTAAAAAATATCTGAATGTGTCATCTTGTAGCTTAGTAGGTCTGCTAACTCATGAGAAAGAGAAATCTGTGGGGTCTGTCGCCGTTTTGACGAGAATAAGTGCGCAAAAGTCATAAATAGTAGGTTGAATCGAAAAAATTTTTATTTTCATTTTGATGACACATTAGAACGGAAAAGTTGCCTAAGGGGGCAGAGATCACCTGTGATTTTTTTCAGAATTTTCAGATAATATCTTAGGGTGCCACATTGGCCCTGAATGTTAATCCTATGCAGCGCGAAAGCCCAAAATGCCGCTTTTGGATGTCAGATGGATTTGGCATGTATTTTATGTCCAAGGAATTTTCACATAGGTGAAGTTCTATAAAAAAACAGTGAAATCTCCAATATATATTCCTAAATGGTTTAACTTTAATTCATGGAGCAAAAACCTTTTTACTCAGAAAGATACATTCTTTATGATGGTTGAATCAAATATAATGGGTATTGAGTCCCATATAGAAAAAATCACCCTTAAAGTCAAGCTTTAAGATGGTCATTTTTCACTTTTGAAACGCATATTTTTGTTAAAGGAACTATTATTTTTCTATTTCTTCTTGAGGAATGTGTACTATACTTCTTAAACTGTACTTTAAAAAAATATTTGATCTAGGTATACGTTTATTTTTAGAGTAATGATCTCTCAAAATCAGATCATTTCGAAAAATTCACAACTTTGACCCCCAATATCTCTGGTGGAACAAGGTTTAAAAATCTGAAATTTTTATTGGTTAAACCTTTTAAGGGTATAATCATGTTGTACAAAGGCCGTCTTTAGTATTTGCTTACAAGTCGAGTTACAGGTCCTCGAAGTTGCCAGAAAAACGCTCTATTTAACGGTTTGAAAAGTGTAATTTTAGGTCAAATGCTCACCACTTAATTAATTACAATAAGGTTTATTTGATTTCTCATTGCTTTTCATCTTTTAATATCTGAGGTGATTTATGAATCTAAGAAATTAAAAGAAAATAAGCAAAGGGGAAATAGAGCTTTCGAGGCATCATGTGTGTCACAGTTTTAAAAATTATTATAGAAAAATTTTCCATAAAATTTGGAGATTTCAGTGTTTTTTTTAGGTTTAACATTCAGGGCCAATGTGGCACCTTAAGATATTATCTGAAAATTCTGAAAAAATCATAGGTGATCTCTGCCCCCTTAGGCAACTTTTCCGCTCTAATGTGTCATCAAAATAAAAAAATTCTTTCGATTCAACCTACTATTTATGACTTTTGCGCACTTATTCTCGTCATAACGGCGACAGACCCCACGGATTTCTCTTTCTCATGAGTTAGCAGACCTACTAAGCTACAAGATGACACATTCAGATATTTTTTAGTGCGATGCCCTTTTGAGAAAAACTGAGTTAAAAGTGACACTTTTTGAAAATTTTGCACTTTTAACCGGTTATAGCTGCCAACAGAAGCACTACCCCAGTAATTTGTTGTGAAATTAAGGTTGTCCTTATGCTGAAATACCATGTTGAGTAAAAAAATTTGGGGGATATCATTGCTTTTTCAAAATAATGAGGTTTAAAAATGGGGAAAATCTGATTTTTTTGCCTTTTTTGTCGCAGCATAAATATGGAAAGCAACGACCCCCCACGGAAACTTTCGAATTTTTATAATCAGGTATATATATGTTAACAAAATGTGCAAACAGATTTTCGGGACATCGTTGCTTTCAAGAGATATGGCACCGAAAACACAGGAAAAAATTTCTTCTCATGAAATTACCTTGAACTTCAAGAATTTCTATGGGGAAGGGAAAATTTTTTGGGGGGCTGTAAATTGCACAATATTCATATCTTGTGGTCTAGTTCAACATATAAAAAAATCAGAGCAATCAAAAAATACAACTTTCGGACCTGGTCGAAGTTCAAAATAATGGCTCTTAAAATGCTTATTAAAATGCGCTTCGTCAGATGTTGATCATGGCGCATTAAAAGAGGTTACAAAAGGTAGAAGAAAATGCGCGTGCCAACTACGCACTACAAATGACTTCTTTTCAGGGTTTCAATTTACTACTTAAATAAACATTTTAAGTAAAATTCGTAAAAGTAGAGAGTCGCAAAATCTGTAAGCCGATTCAAAAATAAACTTTTTGATATTATAAAATCAATTTAAATGGAGATTTTTTCCCTGTATACAGGTTGTCCCATAAATAATGGGTCACACTTCTAGGGGGGATAGTACACACCTAGATTAGTCAGAATCACATATGATTTGGGGGTCCCAGACCAAATCCCAGGGAGTTAACTGGAGCGACACCACAAAAAAATTATTGAAAAATTCATTTAGTAGAAGAACTACTATTGGTAAAATGTAATTATGGTCTCAAAAATTGTGGTTTAATATGATCTTTAAAATTTTTTCAAAAGTCTTCACTTTAAAGTTTGTTTTATTTTGTATTTCGAAATCCTTTCTTTTGATTTAATAATCTGAAAGATCATAGTCGAAAACCCTTAAGTCTAAAGTTTCACGTAAAAACCACCAATATTAAATGCTTGAGATCCTGTTAAAGTTCGTTTTTTGCGTGCGCTAAGTGGTTTCCTATAGCCGTTTCCAAAACGGCAGTTTGCGGACCCAAAAAACGGACTTAAAGCATGCTTTAACAGGATCTCAAGCATTTATTATTGATAGTTTTTACGTGACACTTTGGACTTAAGGGTTTTCAACTATGATCTTTCAGATTATTAAATCAAAAGAAAGGATTTCGAAATAAAAAATAAAGTTTTGGCAGAGTTTTCACATTTTTTTGTGGTTTTTAAACTTTTTTTGTAATAAAAAAATTTTAAACTGAAAACGTTTAAGATAATTTTAAAGATTATATTAAACCACAATTTTTGCGACCATAATTAAATATTTATCAATAGTAGTTCTTCTACTAATTAAATTTTTCAATAATTTTTTTGGGGTGTCGCTCCATTTTTAACTCCCTGGGATTTGGTCTGGGACCCCCAAATCCTATGTGATTCTGACTTGTCTAGGTGTCTACTATCCCCCCTAGAAGTGTGACCCATTATTTATGGGACACCCTGTAGAAACCATCGAGCTTGGAATACTAATAAATGGAACAAGTGGGCGTTGTCTTAGTCACAAACGCGTATAGGCATACTGTACTTAGATAAAGCCCCTTTTAAGTTTGGAGCGTTCGGGTTGGAACAACTGGCTGATATTCCTTTTCTTTTTCGGCAGAAGAAAAATAGTTCTTTTTCTTTTTCGGCTCTATCAAAGTACAGTATGCCTATATACGTCACTAACACTCTAACACTTGTTCGGCGAGTATCCCAATATCAGCTGATAGCTGTTGTGTTTCCATTCCCCAGTTTCGCTTATACACCACACGGTCGCTGAAGAATTTTTACACCAAGATCAAAGTCAATCATAAAAACTTTTCGATCGTCGAAAATTGAAAAAAACTTTTAATCGATCAATCAAGTAGAGAATTTATGATTGCAAAATCGGAGTAGATCTTAAAATCCTGATCTTACGAATGCTTATTTCTGCCCACTACCAAGAAGGAACAGAGATATCAAAGTGAAATTTATTTCTATGATTGCACATAATATTAATGTGAATTGATTAAATAATCAGCCTTCCTGGATGTGAGGGGGCCGAGAAAATTAGGGAGGAGTGCTGTCTTCATAG
Source organism: Tetragnatha versicolor (assembly GCA_024610705.1). Classification (NCBI taxonomy): domain Eukaryota; kingdom Metazoa; phylum Arthropoda; class Arachnida; order Araneae; family Tetragnathidae; genus Tetragnatha; species Tetragnatha versicolor. The sequence continues at coordinate 7,710,184 of JANDEH010000013.1, forward strand.
GTCTCCATCACCGCCGTCACACGTCATGGTATTGACTGAAATGGGATCTTAATGGTTTTTGAGGGGTTGGAGGACCATTTGCCTCCATAGGTAGTCAAAGTTCCTATGGTGCACCAGCGAACATTGCATACCGGGCTAGGTGATTCTCCTCTTTCACAGGATATGTTTTGTAGGCATTGGTTGTTAAGAACGGATAGGTCAGGGTAAAAATGCAACATAAGGGGATAAGAAGAAAGCTTGGATATTGCGTTCATCAAGTGTTTGTGCATTTTTCTCTTGAGACTTGTCCGCAGGCGAGGGCGGAAGGTAAGGATAGACAGCAGGTTTTCAAAGCTCAATGCTGCTGCTATGGTTGGTCAATGTTCCTGCAAATTATACAGGTATAGACAGTACAGGTATCGAAGCTTTATTGTATATCCCCCTCAATTTGAGTAGCAACAATGTCTGCTATTTTTTAAAATGGAGGTTCTTTCTTTGAATCAGATGATATTTTAAGCTGAGATCTTACCTCCAACAAGCAAAGTAGCATGTCCTCGACAGTTGGTAGATTTGACCCACTGAGTTATTTCGGGGTACCAAGAAGAGGACAACATTCTGACTGTCTTGTAAACAAAGGTTTTTTCTGCTTTTCCATTATTACCTCAGAAATTTCAGACAAAATAACTTGTTAACCACACAGCAAGTCCGATTAGTAATTGAAAAATCTTATGCGATGGCGAGAATATCATCACTTGAGATGCGTCATGGGGCATTTCAGCATTGACTACTAGGGTAATAAATCACATACAAATATAAACAAAATTAAACGGGGTACTTCATTGCTTTTTGTACAGTTTGCATCCTTAACTCAGATCATTCTCATGGAAAAATGGAACCTACCCGAAGTGCGCAAAAGTATGAACATTCATTGAAATTCGCTATGTTTAGGCCTTAACCCTGAAATGATATAATAGGGAAATTTATTTTAAATATTTTTTTTGACTGAAAGCATCTAAAATGAAGTACTTACATCTAGTTTGAAGTTTGTGAACGTAATTTTCAAATTTGGGGAATTTTTCCGATGCAAGGTGTTTTTTTTAAGTTTTCTCAAACTTTAGGCCCGATGCGCTCTTCAGGGATATTTTTAGAAATTTTTTGATTATTTTTCCAGTTATCAGCAAGTCAAGACGCAACTTTTGAGACCTGAAGCGTTTCGAAAATTCGAAAATTTGCTTTTTTGGGCGAAGTCTAATGGACACCTATGGAGCCAACACTCCTCCCTGATTTTCTCGGCCCCCTAACATCCAGGAATGCTGATTTTTTTAATAAATTCACATTAATACTATGTGCAATTATAGAAATAAATTTCACTTGACCATCTTACCTGCTGCTTTGTAATGTAAATGGGCTTATTCATGACGATCCACGTGACCGTCTCGTAACATCCGGGCATTGTAGTAGAACCATCATATGTCATGTAGGAATCCGTGCCCGGTAGAAGTTCCCGGATGGACAATGACTTGAGCTCCGCCTGTTGGCCTGTGAAAATCAGAAAATAAAGTAAGCAGAAGTTGGCAAGATCCTTTTTAATTTCCGTTCAGATCGTTCCGGGAGATCTAGGATTGAACGAGAGCAGCGTTTAAGTTTGGATTTAACATTTCTGTCAGTGTTGTCTCTGTGATTCATACAATAGGATGCCTTTGGGACAATAACCAGAAAGTGGCGTAGCCAGAAAAAATTTTTTGGAGGGGGTTATTGATATTTCGTGAGGGGATAGGGTGTAGTTTTGGGGAACTTCTATGGTCCAAAAATGAAAATTGAGTTTCGGGGGAATATTATATCCAAATCCCCCCACTGCCTACGCCCCTGGTACCAGATATCTCCACTTTGAAACAAAGTTTATTTCATTACAAAAACGGAATTATGACTATCCCTTTGCTCAACAAAATTGCGGACTTTCTTAGGGAGAGTTATAATTTCGTTTTTTTCTGAAGGGTCTAAATTGATGGTTTGAATAAACATTTACCTTTTAGACTTTTGGTGACGGCCCGAAAAAAAGGCAAACATTTAGGCGAAGCTCTATCTATGAGGTGAAGAATCAACTGCTTTTTTGTTTAAACCCCCCCCTTCCTAATGCCCTCTTAAAAATTTCAGATTTTTTTTAACAACGGTTTCGTCTGTAGAGAATTTTAAAGTAGGATCGTTATTTTATGACCACCCTGTATGTATGTAACGCAAAATAGGAAAAATTATAAACAGTTCAATGAAAACTCAATGAGGGGTCTATTCCAGTACAACGTTTTCCCAAAGTTCCAAAATTCCCTAAGCATTAATAATTACACTGATGAATGTAAATTTATGGCATTATATCTCTCTATTCTAAAAAAAAGTTTTTAGTGAACGGTTTCCAGAGAAAGGCTTTTTAATTACTGAACCGAATGACACATATATGGTATCAAAATGTCCGGATTCTTTCCGGATTTCCGAGTAAGCCCTTCGATTTCTCAAAAAAATTCTCAATTTTAAAATATTTCCATTTTTTTAGATAACGGATAAGGTCGCAGTTATAAAGCAAGTACTGTCAATCAAATTATTATGCATCCAATCACCACGTCCGATTGACGCTATATTTTAAGATGAAACATGTTTTTTCATCTTTTAAAAAAAGTACTTTCTTGATGAAATATCACTCAAAGACTGATAAAAACATATTCTAAAAACTTACATGAAAGCCATTTTATACTAAAATTTCACACTTTTTGTCCAATATTTATAATTTTTATTCTGATTTTATCGAAATTAATTGTAAACATAGTGATGTTTTGCCTCTTATTGTTTTCAATTGCTTAAACGGTATTGTTTAACAAGTCTGGGTTTAAAAAATATGAATGATAAACACTAGGCATATTATACTAACGAGTTACTTTAAAATAATATTTTTTGTTTGGTCCGAATATTGATAAACAATTAGAATTAGTTATTTTTATAATCATAGATTAAAAATAATTAAGATGAATATTTTTAAAAACATTTCGTTTAAATTTTTGATAAGTTCGAGTTAATATATACTCAAACTTTTAAGGGAGATTTATTCATGGAGGGGATTTGAAGTATTTTTAATAAGTTGGTTGACGTTTTTTTTGTAAATTGTTTAATTGTTTTATAAAGCCTGTTAAGTTCAACGAGTTGGAATTTGTGGGAATTGCGAAGCAATTCCAAAAGGTCCTGCGTCAGCAGTTTACGGGGGTTGGCGAGCGATAGCGAGCAGGGGGCGGTAGCTCCCTAGTTATTTAAAAAATAGTATTCACGAAATTCCTAAATAAACAAACAACCAACGGAAGTGACGTCACCAGGTAACTCAATCTTCCGGTTTGTCTGATATTTACATTGAACAACATTACACTACGGCGCGTTTGTTTTTTTATAATTTTTCTTTTCTTATTTTAAAGCGTAATTTAAAGGAGAAACTCAAAATATGAGTTCTCCATACTTCCGATCATTATCTGAAAATTGTAAAAAGAGATATCTTGATAAGTTATCTGTGATTGGGATTGATTTACCACACATTTCCTATTCCTATTCACAGCATGGGAAAATGCTTATTTTTGGTGATTTTTATTAAAATAAGATCCAAAGAAACTTTTAAAACAGTTTATACTGGACACAATTACGAACATGTTTATAGGTTATCAAGTGTTTTGAATTAGAAAAATAATTTTAACTCAATAATAACCGATCAAAAATATGAACCTTGAGGTCTACAACGATGTGCTTCAATCTCTCCTCTTATTGATTTTAATTACTAACTTGTTTAAATGTAATTAAAACAGCTGCTGATACAAAGAAAACAAAATATTGAGCAAATATTCAATCATGAAAACTTTTCAGAACATTCTTGTTGTGATAAAATTAATATCGCTGTTCTGCTATGTCAAACTTGAATATCCATCGTAACAAAGTAGTTTATTTATTTAGAAACTGAATTTTTATTGTCTTAAAAATATAAAGTACATAAAAATATGGAAAACAACGGGCTAAAATCTAAGAACTAATTAATTTAATTTAATTATGGATTTATTCAAAATTTTAGTGCATTTACCTTTAATGATCCTACTACATTCCAGTCAGCTTGTTTATTTTTATTTGAGATTCAGAAATAGTATTCTTAAAATCGTCTGTCACTTTAATTATCTTTTTAAATTTTTTTATGCGTATTTTTTTTAAATAAGTGGGTGATTGTATTCATAAGTTTTAAAACAAACTAAATAATGAATTTCAATAATATAGGACCATCGGACCCAATTAATCCTGATGTATCTACGATCTGTTGCAATGGCGTTGATTGTATTAGCTGAGATTTTCGTCCAATGGATCGGGTAAATCAATCGTCCCATTCACAGATAACTTATCAAGATATCTCTTTTTACAATTTTCAGATAATGATCGGAAGTATGGAGAACTCATATTTTGAGTTTCTCCTTTAAATTACGCTTTAAAATAAGAAAAGAAAAATTATAAAAAAACAAACGCGCCGTAGTGTAATGTTGTTCAATGTAAATATCAGACAAACCGGAAGATTGAGTTACCTGGTGACGTCACTTCCGTTGGTTGTTTGTTTATTTAGGAATTTCGTGAATATTAAATTAATTTGCCGGGTATTTCAAAAGTCCCTTTCACTGACTTTATTTGGAACCAACGTCTCCTAAGGCAAGACCCTCTATATAAAGGCCTCCCAACTCGGCCGTGCAACGTCATAACTTTCACTCATCTTTGACGTCACTCCATAGACTTAACATGGCAATTTTCACTCACGTTTGACGTCATCGTCTGGAGTTGGGTGGCCATGTATATAGAGGGTCTTGCCTAAGGTCATGGAAGTAAGGCTGACCCTATGTAAGTGACCCTTGAGAATCTATTGAGATGATTTACAGCGCCCTTGGCGGTGAAATAAGAAAGTTCAAAAAATAATTTAAAAAAACTAAAGGAGATAGAGCAAAAACCTCAACAATAGTATTGTTGTCTCTGCTGTGAATAACTCAATGAAAATAAAATTCATGAAAATATCGAGAATATTTGCGGAGATATTGGTATGTGAGAATAGCACTTTTTCGACCCTCAAACTTACTTAGAAAAAGACAAAATTTCGTCAAAAAATCTGTGCGGACCTTTTTTGTGCGATTTTTTATTTGTGAGGTGTATGAAAATTTCAATCAAATGGGAACATAGAACAAAAATCTAGTTCATATGGCTATCGAGACATATACAAGGGTCTAGTGAAACAACAGTCGTCACCGACTACATGGTAACAGAAAAAAGTCTACTATCCCTATAAAAACGGTGTCTCAATTCAGCTATGTGCTGAAGGATTTTCCCTACGGTCCTACTCGATACTTTTTTTATGCGGTCCTTATCCATAGCATAAAAAATTAGTTTTAGTTGTGTCCGAACACTATTTTTGATAGCTACTCACAAAGTTTTGTGTGATTTTTTATGCCTTTTCTTCCATGCGGGCCCCCGCACAAAAACAAGTTTAACTGTAATTACACCGGCACAAAAAAAAGAAGTGGAATGTACTTTCACGGCTAGACTGGATTTAACTGTGTTTATATACGGCTTGCGCAATTACGCGAAAAGGTAGGTTCCAGAAACTGGGATACGATCTACGATGTTAGCGCCATCTGTCTGTCATTCATGGCATTTCTTTTGACTGGAAAATAACACCGGCACACAAAAAAAAAGAAGTGGAATGTACTTTGGACCGGACCTACCTACCGGTATGTTTTTCGACCCGCTGAACCTGAATTTCAAGTCCGTTTGGCCCGGTCACCCTCCAGTTTTGAGTAAAATGCAAAAAAAGGCCAAAAATTCCAAAAAACTGCAGTCACAGCATAGAAAAATTTTTTGTGGACCCGGATCACGTATGATTTTTGTGTATTCTAAATAACTGAATCTAAATCTGAAAGTTAATTAGCCCGGTTAGCCGTCCAAATTTGAAAAAAAAACGAAATGAACCATGAAAAAATGAAAATGAACCATGAAGTTAGTCACCAGTTGAAGTTTTTGAGAAAAGTTTGTAAGTATGGTTTTGGAACCTGTGTTAGGAATTTTTCTGTGTGCTGCGTATTTTGAAGAGCCGAAGCAAACCAACCCTAACGAGCGACTACGCGCGGTACCCCCTCAAGCGGTAAAAACTGGAAACTTCCAGCGCCGTCGGCTCTTTTGATCTTTTGGATAGTGGATAAGCCGTATAACCTACGGTCGCGATCAAGTTTAGCCGTGGTACTTTGGACCGGACCTACCTACCGACATGTATTTCAACCCGCTGAATCTGAATTTGAAGTCCGTTTGGCCCGGTCACCCTCCAGTTTTTAGTAAAATGCAAAAAACCTCAAAAAAAGGCAAAAACCTGCAGTCACAGCAATGAAAAAATATTTGTGAACCCGGATCACGTATGATTTTTGTGTATTCTAAATAACTGAATCTAAATCTAAAAGTTAATTAGCCCGGTGAGCCGTCCAAATTTGAAAAAAAAAACGAAATGAACCATGAAAAAATGAAAATGAACCATGAAGTTAGTCACCAGTTGAAGATTATGAGAAAAGTTTGTAAGTATGCTAATTAACCATACTTACAAACTTTTTTCAAAATCTTCAACTGGTGACTAACTTCATGGTTCATTTCGGTTTTTTTTTCAAATTTGGACGGTTCACCGGGCTAATTAACTTTTAGATTTAGATTCAGTTATTCGGAATACACAAAAATCATACGTGATCCGGGTCCACAAATATTTTTTCATTGCTGTGACTGCAGTTTTTGGCCTTTTTTTGAGGTTTTTTGCATTTTATTAAAAACTGGAGGGTGACCGGGACAAACGGACTTGAAATTCAGATTCAGCGGGTCGAAATACATGTCGGTAGGTAGGTCCGGTCCTAAGTACATTCCACTTCCTTTTTTTTGTGTGCCAGTGTTATCAATACATTAAATAGTTTTTTTTGACAGTATTAAAAAGCCAAACAACCAAATAAACAACAACATCAATCACTTCTTGAAGCCATTCAAACAAAATATAAATATAGCCCAATCCACCTCCTTAAATATTAAACCCATTCCAAGCCAATAAGATATCCCATTCCTCCTTTTACTAGACACACACACACAAAAAAACATCTCAGCTCTGCTGGTGACTCATCACACAGACGAAGTCTTAATCAAGCTTGACCCCGTCAATGGAACCATGCCATTAACTCTTTTTTACCTCCTCACAGTGTCAAACCCGGGATTCAATAGGAGGTAGCAGGAGTTAAAGCTCCCTTTTTCATCTTTTAATTGACACTCTGATGAGTTAATTCTGTTGTCAGTGACAGTTTTAAACGGCGGGGAGAGGAGTATCCGGTAAGGGTTTATGGTGTTTTAAGTGGGGAGAAGTTTTTTTGTCTTTAAAGGTTTCGGTTTAATCTCTTTATGGATGAATTTAGGGTTGGCTGGTGGAAAGTTTCTGTTTTTAATTATTTGAAGGAAGAAAATTGTTTTTTTTCCAAGGATGTAAGGGGTTAACATGGATGGAATTATGGAAAGGAACTAAATAGATCGTTTTTTGTAAAGGATGGAAGATATTCCTGATTCAATGTCGGATATTGACTTAAGAGTTTGATGGATACCGGTAAAGCTTTCATGAGATAAAACCGGATTGCATCTAAGAAGTAACATAAAAGGAATTGCCTCCCTAAAGGGTGCTTTAACACTCAAAATGTATGAAACTACTTCCAATCTTTTTTTTTCTTTTCAAATTTCTTTCTTTGATTTTTCGTTTGCTATTTCGGTATGACCGAAAATTATTTTTTCCCCTTCATATATTTGTTTGGTTATACAAGCCATAAGATTTCTGAGATATTCTAAATATTATTTGTATCGACTTCCTTTTAGTTTACTTATATATAAGCTTGAGGCTCTCGCAGCGACAGCTAGCTAAGTCCAACATAAAACTGCTGTATTTACTTTGTTGATGTTGCGACCCTCAATTGTCATAAATTGATTTACTTATTTTATTTAGTACAACTGTAGCATTAATTAGTGTAGATAAAAAGAATTAAAGCTAAAAGAATATTAACTTTTTTAGTCTGACCTTTAAATACTCAGTGGTTTCGAAAACATAGAGAAAGAAGAAGTTTCTCTACTTTTCAATGGGTCTATTAATATTTAATATAATTTTTTTATTTTACATGCTTTATCTCAGTGTAAATTCCTAACATTGGATTACTATAAGTTATATTATTACATCAATGTATGAAGGTTCGTTATTCAAATTTAATTTTGCTGATAATTAGAAAGGTGTTGAAATTTTAAGGACTCTGACTGTTCTTTGTGGTATTCCTTACTACCCTTTAAGAATAGTGGAAATACGACTTCATAAAGGCTATTTCTAAATTCTTATTATTCCCTTTATTCATCTCCAAAGTAGTGAAGTTTTAATTCTACCGGAGACATGCCTATAAGTAAAGTATGTTCATTATAAATGTTTAAAAAATTGAAATGCTATTTATAATAATATTAACTGAATATTAAAAGAATATATCAAAACGTCAAACTTGCATGACTTTTACAGACACATATGACATGCATTACAAACTTAGAAAAATGCATCAAATAGCATTACAATTCTCTACTAACTAATTAAAATATTCAATTTTACAAGGTAGTATGTTTTTACTGCACAACTTTAACTATTACTTAGTTATGTACGAATTATTTAAACTTAGACAAAAAATGACGCTATTATTACAAAAGACACTTAAATTATTGAATGACAGTGAAATAATTTTTCCATTATTGACAAACAAAAGCATTTAATACTACAAGAAAAGAAGCATTCCCCAAACCATTTAATTGCTCTAAATACTGTATCCATAACTAATTATGAGGAGTACAGCCGCAAGAAAAAGTTCACAACCACTAATTATAATGAAAGATCTTTTGTTGGTAATATAATCCCATGTCTAGACACTAACTACTTAAAACAAAATTAAACTTTTTGGAAAGAAGTTATATCCGTTATGAAACTTTGGAGTAATACCTAATCTATAGTTCTCTTCAGTATTCCAACACTTTCCTTTAAATTGGGACAATGACATGATTTCTAAAGCTCTCAGTATAAGCCGCGTGGAAAGATTTCTCCTGATAGAGGTGTTTTGTATAAGCATCCTTAAAGTACTTCCATCAAAATGAGCTTTTGAAAAGTTCCCGGTTTAATTATTCATAGTGGTTTGTGGTTTTTATTTGAAGAATTTTTTTGAATGTTTCAGCTGAATTATTATAATGATATTTTTGTATGCATATTCTTGCTTTTGTATTGAAGTTATATTTACTTTAAGTAAATTTCATATTTTAACGGAATATATTTTTTGAGCTGAATTTAATGATATTTTTGTATGTAGTACATTCTTGCAATTATATTTTATTGACATTTTTTAAGCAAATTTCGCATTTTATTGGAATGCATTTTTATCCCTTGCACAGAAATTGATAATGTCAAACATGAGTAAATTTTTATTTCAAGTTTGATATAAATTTTTTTTGTTTCAAGTATGAATACCAAGTTATTTCAATTTTGAAATACAAATACCAAATAAACAGTTTTAATCAATTCAGTACTCACCACTCAAATAATATTTTTATGTTTTATTTATAAGTTCTGCTGTAAAGTTTTTATTGATTTTATATCACTTGAATACGTTCTAGAGCCCTCACTATAATCCGATAGTGGTTGATAGAGGGGTAATTTAGAAGAAGACTCTTTTTATTTCACTCTAAAGCTGGATTCCCATGTTTGTAAATTCGCCAGCGAAATCCGCCGGCGAAAACCGTTCGCGGTTTTTCAAGGATTTTTTCCCCTAGCTTTTCTGCCCGATCTGTTTCTCAAACCGCTCACTAGAGGTCGCTGGCTTTTGCCGACTTTTGTATTGGCGCCAAAATTTACAGTATATAACTTCAAACTTTTAACAACTTTATTAAGTTTTAAAAACCTGCATTTTTCATCAAATTTGTAGCACCCACTAAATTAAATCAATTCTTAAATCATTACTTCTAATAAGTTAAAGTTTATTCAAGATAAGACGTCGAGAAGCTCCGAGGTGAAAATGTTTCATATAACACAAAAGCTGTTGTATGAAATGGAAGTTATTTTAATCAAGAACAAAAAATAAAACAAATTATCTCACTGAAAATATATTAAGAACCGTTCTATGAAGAACATCAATAATTTCCGATTTTACACAGCGATATTTTTTTATTCTGTCACATGTTCTGATGAAAATATTCTTTGGTATCAATCCAAATCATGGTAAAAATGTATTTACATGCTTTTTTAAATACTACAGTTTACAGTAGATCTCAAAACATTCAAAGTAGTTGGGCCTTTTTCTGTTTTGGATCATAATAAAAAAATTACCTCTTAATAAAAAGAAAAAGCAAAAAATGCAGAACACAGACGGCATGGGAAGAGGGAAGAATCAGATTGTTGTTCTATCAAATCAAAGGTATATTTTTTTACATTTGGAGGAGTTTAATAATTCAGAAAATCAAATGAGAAAATCATTTCAATCAACAGTTCTTTTTACGAATTTAAATATATCCTTTTAAGACATCAACTCACCGTTTATCTCCAGAATTCTCGTTTCCCATGCCGTTTGGCGTCTGCTTTATTTATTTAATTATTCCTTGTATTCTGGAAGCCGATCATCGTAACAAAGATGATACTTTTGTAATTTTATAAACTTTTCTAGTAGTTATCTCATCTAAATTAGGATGTATCATTTAAATTCTGTAAAATAGCCGATCATGATCTGGTACGAAGCATCAAAATAAAAATGGATGCTGTTATTGCTTGATGGGGATTTCGTATTGGTCGAAGGGAATCACGTGACCAAAAAAAGTAAGCGAATTTGCTTCATTTCTTGAACATGGACGAAGAAAAAAAGCGAGCGAATTTCGGACAAGCGGATTTAGGAGCGGTTTTGTAACTAGGCCTGTGATTGGCCTCTTCTCGTCATGTGCTCCTGTGAATCACTTTGTAAAAGGAAAGATCGATCTTCTTCAAAAAACGTAGGGAAAGTAGGGGAGCGTTTTTTGCTTGCGGATTTAAAACCGCAACTCATGGGAACTGAGCTTAAGGAGGAATGCTATACTTGTAAATATTCACTTACTCAACAATGAGCACATGATAGATCATTTTATATTTTCGCATTTTCAAAAATAAGTTTATATATATATTTTTACTTGAGTAAAATAAGGAAGTTGCATGTGTCATATTTTCAAAAACAAACAAGTGTTCCATATGGTTTTTTGTATGGTAAAATGAAATATCTAGTCAGTTTTTCAAAAAAAAAATGTACAGGTAATTAAATATTTTAACTTAAAAGTTGAGAAAAAAACACGTGACTGAAAACGTTTATTGTTTAAACTGTAAAATGACGTCAACAATAATACCATCAACTCCATTGTTTTTCAACAATGCCTATTGTAAGATGACGTCACATCCAAACTCTTGGCGTTTTCGCAAGCTTTTAAAAAGGGGATTTTTGTTAATATTTTTGGCAATCAAAAAATTTCTCGATCGGCCTCAAATTTTGGGTAGTTGCTTATTTTTGCAAGAAGAATCGATTAAAAAAATTTAAAAATCATGCAACTTCCTCATTGATTCGAAGTCAGTATGACTACGTGACACAATCAGATTTTAGTATTTTTTACTCAGTTTAGAAAATGTCGTTTTAAGAGTATATTTTTTTGTGAATTTCAGTTTCTAGTAAATCTATCAATAATATTTTTATAAAATGTCTTGATTGAGCTATCTCGCTTTCTGAGAGACCGCCCCGAAATGGAGTTTGCTTGCTCTGGACATATTTAAATGTATAATGGAAACATTTGAATGCTATTAAAATTCTGTAATGTTTTGAATCATGTGCTCAACACGAAAGCTAAAACAGTTCGTTTTACGAAATACAAGAGAAGTATTCAAATATTAACATCATATATCCCAGTAAAAAATAAATAAATCATGGGCCAAAATTTGGTGCCGTAGTAGCATTTTATTGTTTACTATTTCCTACAAAAAATTACTTTTATTTTAAAGTGTCTATCTAATGAATGATTTATTTTTATTTGAACGGAACATAGACAAGTCATTCCCAGCATATTTTCGGGACCCCTTTGCTAGTTTTTTTACCATGGTAAGATTTTATCTTTACTATCGTCTACCGTAACTATTATGAAAACTTTGCTAGTTCTTTAAGAATAACTATAACTGTCATACATACATTGATGAATGACTTAGTTTTAAATAGTTTTATACCTAAACTTTAGTACAAGAAACCAAATATTTTAAATGCATAATGATTCCTCATTAGTATTTAGTCATAATAGAAAATTACTAAGAACCTTCAAATTTATTAAATTTATTAATTAAATAGAGAAACAACTTTGAAAAAGAAAAAAAACAAGACTTTTTAGGGTTACGAAAATGCTATAAAATTTCATCATTTTTAACAATGATTTATATTTTTGAACCAGATTATTGAAAGATAATGCATCTTAGTCAATAACACAGAGTAAAAAATTATTGTTTTTACCGATTTCGTTATGAGTTTTAAAGAAACTCAATATATCTATTTACAGTCAAGTTAAATTTAAGAAAGAAGATAACTTCGAAAGATTTTTTAAAGTCAATCTTCTAAAATTACGTCTAGACCCTTAGAGAAACAAATTTTGTTGAAACATTTCTTGGAACCTTTATAGAAACCTTTTCAAAAACTAAGAACTCTATGCTTGAGAAATTGTGATACTTTCTTCATAGACATGTTTTTCGTTTGTTATAATTATATTAATCAATTAAATAGTTGATAAACTTTGAGAAGAAAAAAAATTGGTTTTAGTGTTAACAAAAAAACACTCTTATTAATTTTAGATGAATACTAAAAGGTTTGTATAAAGGTTGCAATTGGGAAATCTGTAAAAATTGACTGCTAAGGAACTTGAAAAGTTTACTGATGAATAAGAAATATAATATACAAAATTATTTTAAGAAATGACATGTTTGTCGCCATTAAGTATGATCCAAATATCTAGTATTTTTAACAAGTATAAAATCCATCAAGGTTTAATAATGCACATAAGTTTTCAGTTTTAATTTAAATTGAGAATTTGGAGGACTCAGTTGCTCGGTAATGAAAAATCAAGGTTTGAAATTGTTAATTACGAAGATGGAGTAAAAAATTCAAAATCAGAAAACAATTTCAATTAGTCACTTTTAAAAATCATCTGACAAGAATCTACGTTTGGAGATCCGTAAAGGAAATTCGCAATAATTTAATGATGATCATTATTTTAATAATTATCTGTGATCATTATTTTCTAAGTAGGGTCACTTGGGGTAAATGGGACCCCTTTTTGGCCTAGTACATTTTTGAAGCTTTATAGAAAAAATTTGAAAGGGTTTATTTTGAACTTGTTGACTAATTTCGCTAAAGAGTCTATCGATAAACAAAAATTTATCAGTAGTTTCTAAAATAAAGCTTTACATTTTTCTTAACTGGTCTTTTTATCAAAAAGGAGATGGGTGACCCACTTACCCCAAATGATGGGGTAAGTGGGTCACCCCCTCTTTATTTTTATTTAAAGCAAGCAAAACTTAAAAGGAAGTAAGTGGGTCTTACTTGATAAAGTACAGTAAATTTCAATATAAAATATTTTATTGTAACTGTATCCATGAGTGAGAAATATACTCACATCAAAATCAATATGACATGGTAAGAATGGAATGAAAAGCAATATAAGTATTTTAAAGAATGTTTTGAAAGGCCAAAGGGATATGTTTTACTTTAGCATATAAAATAGTGTTGAAAAAACATAATAAGGTTGATTAAGATTTATTTTGGCACTTTAATACACATTGTAAGATAAAAAAGAAATCGGATACACTAATTGAGTATGAACACTATTGATGAGATATTTCACTTTACTCACCATAACTTAAATTAAAAAGCAAATTTGATATAAAATGTCGATCAAACTATTTATAAATTTTAATGAATTTTGAAGTGGTGAGTAAAAGGTCTACTATAAATCGAAATTTTCTGAAAATATTTGGGGAAACTGTCCCTATAACCCCCCCTGAAATCCGCCCATGTCTTCTGTAATAGTTCCTATATCATATGGGACCCTCTAGAACCAAGGGGTCTCACTTACTAAATAAAGAGGGGTCCCACTTACCCCACACTGAAGGGTCCCACTTACCCCAACCATGCTAAAACTGTGGGGTAAGTGGGACCCCCCTGTTAAACACTTCAAAATTAAAAATTTTGAAAAATTTCAAATTGCCGTATGTATTTTAGGTCAAACTCTGCAAAACAGTTCAAATAAACATTAAAATGTAATGAAAACTTACCTGGAAATACTTCTTTGAAAATTACGTCTTGAACTCTCCAAAAAACCCATTCTGGGAATCTATTTTAAATTTGTTCTATAATCTTAAAAATAAATTAAACAAATCTCAAATATATGCAAAACTCATCCGTGTGACATGCTGTAACATAATCAATGCGAGTAAGTGTGAAATTTCCTGTACATATTATAGTTTTAGGGGGGTGACCCACTTACCCCAGTGACCCACTTACCCCAAGTAACCCTACTAATAATATATTTTGCTCCAAAAAATTTAAAAATAAAAATCCCTAAGTGGCCAACGGTATTGTAAAAAAAACTGAAGATAACACACCCAACTCCCCTTTTCGTGCTGGATTGCTGGTTTTGGCGAAGTGTTAACTATATATTTTGACGTTGTTTTAGTTTTTTGAGTGAATTTTTTATTCGAAATATATTTTTCATCATAATCTAATCATTAATTTCGGAGTAAAACAGTATGGTTTAAAAGTTAATGTTAATTTTAATCAAACCAATTGAACCTAAATTCCGATCATGAGTTTTTGCCTCAAACCAGGGCCGATTTTCAAGATTTTTCACAAAATTCAATCATTAACCCTTTGTCTACGAACAGTACTTACCAGTCTCACCAACTTTAAAATTACATAGAATTTTATCATCCTTACGAATAAACTGACCGTTTTTTGCAGGAACACTTTTAGTTTTACTCTTTCATGATAACAATCAGCACTGGTTCTGTGATGAGTATTTTAGCGGAAAATGCTAATAGATTTAAAACTAAAGTTGTGCTTTTAGCTGCCATTTCGATTGGATTCTCATGATTGTCACTTCAGTTCCCTCAAAAGTATATTAAGTCAAAAGGAAAGTTTATTATTTTTTAAGAACCTTAACTGCGATAAAAATCCATGTGTTTTTTTGTGTATTGTAAGAGTATTTAACACTCATTGTAGTGACGGTACTCACAGGTATCAACTTAATTAATTAGCTCTTGCGGATTAAATTTTCAAAAGATGATTATTTACTTTATGTTTCCCTCATTTTCAGTTTAGTGACACAAAAAATATTTGCACGAAAAAAAATTGCAGAAAATCCTAATTCAGTAGATAAAGGGTTAAACCAAGTTTTGGTGATCAATAAATTCATAACCTGGACAAGAATAACCAAATACAAAAAAAACACTATAATAATCCAAGTACGGTTTCACAATAAAATCTCTCAACTCCATTATTCTTTTCAATTTTAATACGACTTTAAAAAACATCCGTAAGAATCAACGAGCATTATTCCAATTCCTTTTATAAAAAAACCCCAATCCCCTCTACGATGAGTCTCAATATCAAAAAAGAAAAAAAAATCCCTGCTGAGAATTTTTAATTCCGGGAAACCTTCCCTAATCAAGCCATACCATGAAGAGAACCGAACTCAAGAAAAACGCATTTAAAGGGGACTCCCTCATAAAACTAAGGCAGGGGGGGGAGATGGAATTTTCCTTTCCGTTACCTTTTCAAAAAGAGAGAAAGGATTGGAGAAAATTGAAGGTTAAAAAAATTCATTCAACTTCGTTTCCACTGCTTAAAAGAAACTCGCGTGCTTTTCTTCGGTCTTTTTTCTTCTATTATTTCGGTAGCTCAGCGGGGGCAATTATTTTCTATTAGGCAAAAAGGGGTGGGGGGGCTCGGAGGGTGGTTGGGGGTAATTGGGTTCGGAAAATGACAGGTGCATTTTCGCGTGAGGGGGGAGGGTGTCTTTTTTGGGAAGGTCGGATTTGTGGGGTTGGGGTAAGGGCGAAGTGGTTTGTGTTTGAAAGTTGTGGAAAGTTTTTAAAGGAGGTACTTATGAAACTAATGTACTGGATTTTTCAGTTACATTTATAGCTGAAGGGAAGACACAGTCTAGTCGAATTTATTTTTCCGATACCAACAACGGACGTCTGTAAAGTCTTTCTTTTAAAAAATATACATGCATGTCTGAAATCTTTATCTCAAATTTATTTTCTACACGAAGAGTTGATATTTTGACTGATTTATGTTCCTTTAACATTTTTGTATATATTTTCAAAGCGATATCAATGTTTTGAAAGAGAATTATATGGCTTCATGTTTTTTTTTAAATTAGAAGAGTAACAATAGCACTAAGTTGAATTAAAAATTTTTGTTCGATTATTACTAAGGGGACATCCGTAAATTACGTGAGGTGTTTTTTCCAAGATCTGGACCCCCTCCCCCCTTGGTGAGATTTAGTGAGATTTCGCTGGACCCCCCCTCCCCCCACGTGAGATTTACCAACAACCTTTAAAAATAATTTTCTATCCTATTCGTTTGCATGTTGTGCTTCATAAAACCTAAAACTTTTCCATTATTAATGATGTGGGGGAAAAGGACATTATTCCGCCTAAAAATCACCACAGTATCTTATCTGGGGTTATTATTCCTTTCTCATACTTAAAAAAATCGTTTAATTTCTTACTTAAAAAGTTGAAGTGAGATTTGGTGAGGTTTTTCCAAACCCCTCCCCCCTTTTTGACCTCACTTAATTTATGGATGTCCACTAACTGTGCAACTATATTGGATTCTGAATCAAAAACTTCATCATGAATCGTTTCTCTTCATGTCATTAACCGTGATTTTATAAAAAAAATTCAAAACAAACAGGACACATTAAAATGCACAGATTTGAAATGTCAAAATTAAGCCCACACTGTTTCACTTCCGATGTTCATCTTGAGTGATTGTCTTCTGTGAATCACTAATTTGTATAGAAAAGTGAAGAGTGAAACGCAAATTCACACTTTTCACTTTTGATGTGTCCTCCAATACGAAGACCGAAAGGGAAAATTCTGAATGATTCTTTCCCTCCGAAGTTGTTTTCACTGCTAGAAGTGGACTATCACAGTGAATCAGTTGTACAGGAATGCTGCTTTCAGTGGTGTAATGCGGTGAAGCGTGAAAAAACGCTCATTTGAAAATAATTGTCTCATTTCCCCCTCCCAAGTTGGTCGGAATGAGCGCATTTAGCTGGGGAATCTTGCTTCGTATATGCTAGTCTTAAAGGCTCATTCACACTGTTTTACTTTCACTGGTCATCCTGAGTGATTGACTCCTGTGAATTTTTAGTTTTCATAGAGAAGTGAAACCGGTGATTAACCGGGAGTCAAACCTCTGAATGATGGAAAACTAATCTCCCTTTTTCAAGCGCCAATCAGAAGCTTGAATTCCGTTTAACCGCTGCTGAAGTTACCGCTGAATACGGTTGTAAGAGTAAAACATCACACTTTTCACTTTAAATGATTCCTCCAAAATGGACACAAGTGATGAGTATTAATCAACATTTAAGTTCAAGGCTAGCAGAAAGTTCAAAAAACGTCATTGTTGGAGAAAAAGTTCACAAAAACAAAAGTCTTACGGCCGTATTCACCGGTAACTTGACCGGCGGTTAAACGATTGTCAAGGTTCTGATTGGTCGTTGCAGAAGGAAAACTTGTTTCCCACTAATCAGAGGTCTGACTCCCGGTTAACCGCGGGTCAAGTTACCGGTGAATACGGCCGTTAGTTGCAGAGTGCAATAGATATTTGCTTATCTCTCTTTATTTATTTATTTTCTTCTTGGATGGTAGATGCTGCCACCGTCTATCGCCACCTCCCCAATTTTGCCATGTCTCTGAAGGGGAAGGGAAACAGTCTCTAGAGACCTGGACCCATGGCAAACTGCGCCATGACAGACCTCAGGACTTTCGGATTAACAGATTTATCGAGCATGTCCTCCACATATACTAGGTGGTGTTGGGTACCCGGGACCCTCCGATCCCGAAGCCTTAACGACAAGGATCTCAACAAATTAACTTCCAATCGCATCATATCTCTTCCGCCAAACCTTCCCACCGCTTAAAATCCCACAGAGAGCGAATTCCTCACCTTCCAAACCAGGAAGAAAACTTTGAGTGATCGTCCAAAAAGAGCAATGCGTCCGCAAAAGACACAGCCAGCACCTCAAAACTTTCTCAAGCAGCGACCATTAACTTTGGGCGAGGCCGGCCGCTAAACTGGCCTCTTTTGAATAATGAGGGGCGAAATGATTTATAATTGCGGTCGGGTCTTTATCCATTAGCGACCTAGCTGCCAAAGTTGCTCTTCAAAAGTAATTAACTAAAATCTTAATAGTGGCGACTGTTCCTTAATATGTCCCGGTCCACAGCGTATGGTGGACTTGGAGGAGCTAGTTTTTTATGGGGGAATAGGGGGAATTTTTGAATTTCGTGTCGTAAATTTTGAGTGGATGTTTCGGGGGTGAATTTTTAAGTGCTGGTGATAATGGGGACTGTTGCTGGAATTGCGAATCCCTAGAGGCGCCAGGAAAAGTTTTAATAAGCGCTTAATTTGAAGGTTAGATTAATAGTAAACTTAGCTTTTTGATGCAAAATAACCCAAAATTGACTAAATTTACCGAAGGTTCTCTCTTTTTTCCTGAAAGAGTTAACTAGGGTGTATTTTTTACTGATGGGTAAACCGATATTTTAAGACTAGAACCGCCGGAGCAGTCATTTTGACTGTTTTGCGTTTTTGAATGTAATTATTTTCAAAAGTATTTGAGTTACGCAGTTCTGCTTTTGTGACTTTCTCTAACTTGTGGTTCAGTTTGAGGCATCCAAATTTCATTCCTTTTTTAATAAAATTTCCGGAGATATTAAATGGTCTACCTAGAACCGCCACAGCAGTCATTTTGAGTGGTGAAGAATCGGAGAGTTTCTTTCGTCTGAAATCCCTTAAATTAAGACATAAATGATTTCTAAGGGGTTTTTTAAGCAAACTATACAATATTTTTTCTGGTTTTGAAACCTTTAAATGATCAAAACATCTCTTTTTTTCTCAGAAATTCATATAAATCCACTTGCTAAAACTTGAATATTTCCCACGCCTATTTTATTATTTTCCTTGAAAGATTTATATTTTCCTGTTTGAGAAAAGAAATAAATTCATTTTTATCAACTGCTTTTGCTTTTTATAAGAGAAAAATGAATTCATCCAATAATTCAGTCAAAATACTACTTCTCAATCTTTGGAAATTAAGTACAAATACGGTTTTAAAAATTTAATAATTTTACTTACAAACTGGAAGTACCTACAATTCACTAAGGATGCATATGAAACACGCTTAAGCTAAAGGAAGTCTATAAAAAAACTAAAAATTATATAACGGGAATGTCCAAGGCTGTCAAATCTTGCTATAAAAGAAGATTTACGGCTTAAGATTTTAAGGGGCAAAATGAAAACAAGCTGTGCTAAATAAACAGAAGATATTTGTAAGAAAGTTTCCTTGAAAAAAATTGAAAAAAAATTGTGTCAATAAAGTATCGATACTTTTATTAAGGTATCGAATACATCCGATACTTTTAGGTTCCGGGTACTGAAGTATTTGGTATCGATACCTGCCCATCACTAGTATTTTCCTAGGGGGGATTGGTTTTAAACATTAACACACTGACTTTTTGAAGCTCTACCTACTGTATCGAAGGAATGTACAGGTAAGTTACTCGTACCCAAGCACCGTAATCTACTAACTCCTGATTTGGTTTACCTCCTTCCATAAGCTATCTTCTATTTCATATAAAACTAAAAGGGTGAAACGCGATGATCGTCACTCTAGCTATTTGTAATCAGCTTTAAATATACAGGTGTATCTGAAATGGGGTAACACACTTTTAGGGATGTCAACTATTAAAAGACCTTTAAGAATAATATAGGATAGAGGCGCCGCAGGACCACGCAGCGCACTTCCCCAAACTCTACCCCACGTTTTACTAAGTTTTTTTTGACAATCGTTAGTTCGGATATGCTTGTGTGACTCTTTCCTAACTTATGTACTTTCGTGGGTCGTTACCTGCCCACGAGGTTTTAAAAAGAAGCAAAAACATTATCTTACGTCTACCAACTTTACTTTCAAAAGTATTTATATTTTTTATAACTTTTTTACTGGTGATTATTAATTATTTTATTACTTGTCAAAAATACCTATTTTATTATAGCCAATAGGAAACTAGTATGTTTTACTTTATAAGGTTAAAATAAACTTGTAATCGTCAAAAATATAGATATAACATTAAAGCTAAAGTCATACCACCAGGAAAAAAACTTTGACAAAAAATGTCTGAAAAGAAGTAGAAAGCCAAATGAAAGCTATGCACATTATACGCAAAACTTTTTTCAGCGTTTATGAATTACCGCCACTCTTGAAATAGAGAGGAAAGATCCGTTCCCACATATCAATCGCAATAATAATATTGTAAGACGTCAAAAGTTTTTCTCCCGGCAATATGACTATATGTACTATGAAAAAACAAGTATGTTTTGATTAGGCATTGTATGTGATCCCTTTTCTTTTATTGAAATACTTTTTGTAATTTTTTCCAGTATCATGATCAAACAACAGAAAAGTTAAATTACTCGTTTGGACATCGAGATCGATTAGTTTTGACCAGTGGATAGTTGACGTGGTTATTTAAGGCAATATTATTCCAAATAGTAAACAATCCTTAGAATTAAACTTTAAGGTCATTGAAAACCACTGTTTATGGAATTAAATCCGATAAATACAAATCCAAGGTTAGTTTGAAAAGATTTCCAATAATCTAACAAAATTTCATCCCCTGTGAAATGAATATCCTTGAAAAATTCCAGTTTGAACTTACCGTCAGAGAATATTTACTCATTAAGTTCTAAAAGAGATTCTTCATAACACAATTTGTATACGACCCTTCATTCGCCGGCAATGATTACACAAAGGAAATTTTCGCTTTGAAAACAGCGCTTCCGCAATTTTTGCTGCTTATTTAATCTACCATTTTTGATTAAATACCGAGTCTAAAACAAGAGAAATTAGCTTCGTGCAACCAACGACATCTGTGCAAATAAACCTTTTAGTAGCAAAACGTTCACTCCCCACTCTGATAGGAATACATTTTCTCCGCAGCAAAAATTACCCGTTACAGGCACAGTTAAATAAGAGGGCCTTTTTAGAAAGAAGGAATTATTTCCCCTTTTGATGTTGACTGCTGAAACGGCGATTAATTCGAGGCCTCTCAAAAATTAGCGTTTTTTCCTGCCTTTTGTGAGTAGAGGGGGTCGAGTTTGAAGGGTTTCAGAGCAGGGTTGCCCGATTTTAATGATCAATTTGTGCCAAGTTGCGTGGAAACATGCCAAGTAACGTTTTTAAAATCGTAAGCCCAGTAAATATTTTTCTCAAGCGAGGTCAAATTGGGTATTTGAGTTAGCATCTCGAAATTATATGATTGTATTTTACATTCTTTAGTTGCATTACAAAATATAATTGAGAAATGAAAAGAAATTAAAAGTAATGTCATCAAAATTAAAACGCAATAAAGATTGTGGTGAGCTTACTCACCACTCAAATAGTCTTATTATTAAATAAAGCACAAATACTGACAAATTTACACAAATATAGGTATTTTTTTGGATTGTTGTGACCCTAGGTTCTAATTCTCACCGTGTGGATCGGATATTTATACCAGGGTTTCCTTTCAAATACCATTCCGTTACTCAATATTTTTCAAATTCAAATTCAGCTTTTGGGTTTATTGACTTATTTTTAACTTGATAATGGTAATTTTTAAGAATCCGGCCTATGGCGACTTCTTGGCGGAATGCTTACCTGCCAATGATAGCCAAGCATTTTGCGGAACGAACATCGTTATAGATTTTAGGATTGCTGTACTAAGCATTCGGACCTAGAAAAATCCATTTATCGTCTTTTTTTCGCCAACCCTTGGCAATTGGCCCGGATTGTTAAAATTAACCTTGTTGATATTATTGCAGTGTGTGAAGATATTTTTTAATACTCAGTTATAAGACAAACTCAAAATACATGGTCATTTTCACCTAAGTGCATGCATTTTTATGTATTTCATGCCTGAACCATGTCGTACTTCCCAAAGAAAATTAAAGTAAATAATCCACAACACCTATATGTAGAAACGCCTATCCCCATGGAAGAAACTATGTAAATAATTGTGTGTAAAAATGTTCATTTGTCTTTTATGTATTTTTTTTTCGTTTTATTTATATATCTTGTGTTTCAACCATGTAACAAGTCCAAATAGGAGATTGTGGACTATTGCGGGGCCGGATGCTCCATGTATCAATAAAGAATACACACCAAGCTTTTTATGTGTTTTACTGGAAACAACCAAAAAGCCGAAGGGCGTTTTTAATGTAGGGTCTAATATTTGTTATATTAGATAAAACTCATGTTAACTAAAGCTATTCTAGAAAAGTATTTTTCAAATAAATAAGACTAATTATACGATAAGAAGCCAATGTAGGAACCCAGCAGAACTTATTTAAAAACAAGGCCAGGAGTGGGTTGTTACTGATAAAGTGTAAAAAAGAACAATTAAATTACGCATTGTTACCGCGCTATTTTATCGACATGTGTATGTATAACATGTGTATTCGTATCCATTTTATTACCGTATCAGTATAGTTTCTTAGAGTCGCTCAAAGATAACGCTATTTTAATGTTTGTTTTAAGATACAACTAAGACAAGACTATACAAATCCACTTTGTGCTGTAATAGGCGAGTATTAAACATAATAATTAAAATAAAGGAACCTAATCTACGCTTCTGATCACTTCGAAAAAATTATTTTAGCTGTGATAGTCTTTTTCAGTTATGGTATCTTTATATTAAAACTAAGGAAGGTCTTTTGGGTTGAACTGAAGTAATGGTGTAAGACTAGAAATTTGTTTCTGCTCCAATTTAAAAATTAGTTATAATAACCAGTTTTTAACAGATTTATCAAAAGCACCACTAAAAAAACGACAAAAATGTAGTTAAAAATAAATTAATTACATGGACACAGAAAAAGAAAAAAGAAACGGAATTTTTAACAAAGGTACACCAAACGAGGCAAAGCTGGTAACATTGTATCTGAAATGCATATTTCATGAGATTGTTGACAAAAATTCTATTTTACCTTATGTCAATTATCAATACTACATTCATTTATGCTCAATATAAAAAATGTTTGTGTAAGATTTTACTCAAAAATCGAAATGTCTCAAAAAATCTATTATCTACTGAATAATATGAAAAATACAGTTAGTTAAGTAACACTCTTATACATTTTGTATTTATTTTTACACTCGCTTCACAATCATTGTTGTAATCATCTCAAAGGGACTTTCTTTCAAAAGATCAAAATAGAACATTTAAGAATACTAACAAAGTAATAATTTGGAAACAAAAAAGCTGGTCAGTGAATTAAGCTTTTTAACGATTGAATAAATTAGATAAATGAAACCATATATTTAAGACCACTTTAACAATCTAATTTCTTTCTATTTTAACAATCATTCTACTACCAAAAAACAATGTATTATTAACAAGTGATTAAACACTAGTATGGGTTCAAATCTTACATAATCTACAAGGCTAACGAATTCAAAAGAAAATATCAGCAAAAACTTCGACTCACTTCAAAAACGCGATTCTTGTCTTCTGAATATATATATACACGGGCAATTAAAGCCATAAAAGGTTCGGAATTTTAAATAAAACTCGGCTAATTACCGGGAGTAACAAGTCGAGTTGAGAAGAAACGAGCTGCCTGCTCGGAAAAATAAATAAGCGTGGTCATCGAAAAGTTAGTATTTCGGTTAATTAACGGTTAATTATGCAGGTTTACGGAGTTTTTAGAACACCTCTCTCAGCACGAAGCTGGCTTTTTTGGGTGGAGTTTGAATTTAAGAATCTGGCAACGGTTGTTGAATACCTGCGCAGGAAAAAATGTCTCGTTCGTGCGTTGAGTGTCTTGTCTACCTACGCGGCTCTATAGGGAATAAATATATTTGGAATTTGCGAAGATAAAAACATACAGAGTTTTAGCTAGGCCGAATTTTTAAAGTTTTTTCATAAGATTTACCTGAGATGAAT
The DNA here is from genome assembly GCA_024610705.1 of Tetragnatha versicolor. Lineage (NCBI taxonomy): Eukaryota > Metazoa > Arthropoda > Arachnida > Araneae > Tetragnathidae > Tetragnatha > Tetragnatha versicolor. The sequence continues at coordinate 7,734,539 of JANDEH010000013.1, forward strand.
ATGATAGTTTACGACTTGTCTTGTATTGGAAGTAATATTAAACGTAATAAAAAATTAAAGGACGGTTTATGACCTGTTGTTCTTTGAATATAATAACAGAAAATACAGGATGGTTATTATCACAGAGTATAGAGCTTAACAGAGTGTTCATCTCCATAGACGTTAATGGCAACTTTTTTAACAGGGCTTTTCCCATTGACAAACCTCTGGCCAAACGGACCCGCCTCCTTACCTCCTATAGCTCCACCTCCCACCTGTCACTCACCCACATATACAGATGGAAGTAAAACCGACACGGGGGTAGGACTTGGAATATTGGCCACGGATGGAAGGAGAGGAATATCAACTAAAATGGAGACACTTCGAAAGGAAAACTCGGTGTTTCAAGCGGAGGCCTTGGCCATCCTGAGATGCCTCCAGAACAGGGAAAACCATAAATACGAAGAAATACTGATATACACCGACAGCATGTCAACTATAATGGCTTTGAAAAATACCTACCCGAAATCAAGAATAGTTAATGACATTCTGAATAGTGTGGGTAAATTGAAAATACCAGTAAAAATAAGCTGGGTCAAGGCCCATGAAGGAAACTTAGGTAATGAGGTAGCAGACATGGTAGCCAAAATGGCAGCTGGGGCGGTGGATACTCCGACAGTAATGCCACTACCGATGAGTTACTTTACGGCCTACTCCAAAAACAAGCTGCTTACAAACTGGCAACAGGACTGGAACATGAGCGAAAAGGGAAGATCCACATTTGACGTTATCCCTAAAGTAGGCTTCTCCCCTTTCATGGGAGATAGGGTGCTGATATATTTTATAACTGGCCATGGGAGCTTCCCCACTTTTCTTAAGAAGATTAACAAACTGGACACGGACAGATGTATCTGTGGAAAGCTAGGGTCACCACAACACTTTCTACAGGAATCCTGCAGCTTCTCAGGTGATTCCATCAGACCAAGGGAGATGGAGGATTTGGCAACCTACTTTAGAAGAATCAACAGAAGCAACAAGTACAGGGAGCTGACAAGAAAGATTTACAATTTGCTTAATGCCACTTATTCATTTGTGGTGACACTGCTTTAGACTTTTAAACTTTTAAGTATTGTAATAATATTTTTCTGAGGAATTAACAGTGTTTTAATTGAACTTTAGATTTTTTTTAGGCTTTGATTAAATATTAGGATATCTTTACACAGTGGCGATACTGCTATAGATTATTTGAACTTTTAAATATGGTAAAAATTAATTTTTAGGCAGACTAACTGTGTTTAGCTCAATTTAAAGATATTTTACACAGTGGAGACACTGCTATAGACTTTAAAACTTTTAAACATTGTAAAAATATATTTTAAAGGAGACGAACTGTGTTTTAGTCAATTTTAAAGATATTTCACATAGTGGAGACACTGATATAGATTTTTAAGTTCTCAGATATTGTAATAGTATTTTAATGGAGACTAACTGTGTTTAATGAATCATAAGATAAGGAACACAGTGGTGACACTAATATAGATTTTAAAATTTTTAAATTTAGAAATTGCATATTTTGGGGGAGTGTATTTTGAGATATTTTATATAGTGGTGCACTGCTATAGTTTTTTTTAACTTTTAAATATTGTATTAATGTTTTGTGTATGTGATTACCGACGGAACGGCAAAAAAAAATGTAACATGCTTTAAGTTTTCAATAAATGCCGTCTGACCTTCTGGGCCTGCTGCCCTGGTTGGGGGCTCGCTGGTTGGAGGATTTTGATCCTCGGCTGCCACTAAGAGGCTATAAACCCGCTCCGCGGGTTAAGCTGGCAGCTGAGGCCTGTCCTGTCACTCACCCACTTCATTCGCTCACTGAAGCTGTCACTCAAAACCATTTGCTTAATCAATTGCATTTAGCTGTTTCTGATTGGCTGCCAGTGAACTGAATAAAATCAGCGAGCTGAATTAAATTAATTACCTTAACAGCCGTTTGGCATCTATGTTAGCTCAATACTCTGTGGTTATGATTTTGAATTTATTAGTTGAGGTAACTTTGACGGCCGTATTCATCGGTAACTTGACTAAAACTAGTTTTTCCACCAATCAGAGGTTTGACTCCCGGTTAACCACCGGTCAAGTTACCGGTGAAAACAACCGTTTAAATACTTTACTTTTACCCCTTATCAAAAAGCACTTCAAAAATTCATCACTAGGTAAGTTGAAGCCTAGAGCAATAAGCAAATGTTGGTAATATACAGTAAAAATTGTCAAAATGCCGCACCTACCAACAGACGGTTTGACCTACAGCAGTTGGCAGTTAACTGGTCGTGACGTCACCTGAAACATTGTATATTAAGATAATACTTTTGAAGTTCAGTTTTTCAGCATTAAGCTAATTACTCCCATTTCATTCCAATACACAATTTTTCGGTTGATTCGTCGTAAACTGAAATAACGTTCCACTCAACAACGCTTTTCGAACACACTTCTCTCAAAACAACAAATAATCCATTTCTAGAAACACCTTAGTAGAAAAATCCGGCTTATCCCTCTAGATCCTTTTAAAACCGAGCGGGAGAAGTTAAAAATTTTTTGCCAGTTCATGCAGATGGCAGACTCAGTAGAGAAGCCTAACGGTAAAGTATCAAAAACTATCTAAAGGACCAGTGTTCCAGAAAAAAAAGAAAATCTCCGCTAAAGAAAGACATGCTTTAAGGATCGGAACTGGTAAAAGGCATCTGGAGAGAGAAAAAGTAACAGAAAGTGATTATCTTTGAGAAAGGGGAAAGGAAAAAGACAAGATGATCGATAATCGGTTTAACTGAGGGTAAGGGTCTGATCACACTCTAGCGACTCTTGTCGCAGAAACCATTAAGATCCTTATAAAGGGTTCTCGAGTGGAGATGCACTAGATGTCTATAGTCTGTTCATTTAAAATAGGCGTTTGAAACAGGATCAAAAACGCTCAATAACTCCTAATAACACTCATCATACACTTTCAGTGACCAATTTTTTACAGTATTTTAACTACTTCTGTTAAGGCTGCCTTGTCATTGCACAAGAACAGTTTTTGATGATAATTACAATAGTAACTGTTTCTAATACATTTCGTCTCAGAAGCCTATTTTAAATGAACAGAGTATGGATGCGGTTGGAAGTGCAAAGGATGCCACCCTTTTCCTTTGCTACAGGAGTACACTCAAACTTGTTTTTGTGCGGTGAATAGAGACCGCATGCGAAAATTCGCGAGTAGGTAGAAAAAGAGTTTTCGCATAAGAATTAAAAAATACTTTTTCATGCGGTGAATAGGGACCGCATAAAAAAGACTCACGTAGGACCGTAGCGAGAATCCATCCGCATAGCTGAATTGTGAAAAACTTGTTATATTAGGAACGTAATGCAATCCCCACCCCACAGCTGAATCTAGAAACCGTTTCTATACTTACAAAATACTTTTTCAGTTACCTTGCGAAGTATGTTGTTTCACTAGACCCTTGTATATGTCTCGATAGCCATATATCCAAGATTCTTGTTATATTTTCCCATCTGATTGAAATTTTGATACGCCGTACAAAAAAATTGCAAAAAAGACCGCTCAGATAAAAAAAATCGCACTAAAAGGTCCGCACAAAAACAGGTTTGAGTGCTTACTAGAACATCACCCCTCCTATCTCCCCACCGTTTGTTAAAGAGCTTAATGAGTCGGGCGACAATAATAGCTACAGGTTGGGCAGAGGCTGGAGAAGAAAATCAAAGCTCAGTCCTAGAGTAAACAAAGAACGGGACGATCGAAGCTTGGCGGGAAAGAGCTGTTGCCACTTACAGGTGTGTAAACTTTTAACGGTTGGATCAAAAATCTTCTCTCGGATAGAATTGATCTGGTTTGGTTGGGTTTTTTTTCTACCAATGTCCTTAATTTTAGAAGGTTCTTCTAAGGGAGATATTATCTAGAAAATGTTTGTTATGTGTCGGGGGAAAGTAAGCGTTAAAAGGCTTTAGGGTACGTTGAAAGTTGGTTAGGAATTCTTGAACCGATATGTGTTCATATCGAAGTTTTAGTAATACGAATATGAAAAGGAATTTGAATAAGTAAGTTTCTCATAGTCTGGGATAACTTTTTTTTCTTACTGGTTGGTTCTACCTTTACTGATCTGGGAAAAGTCTGGTTGAAAAGAATTCAAAGAAGCAAAAAGAGAAAATGTGATTTTTTTAAATCAATAAATAAGCGGCTTAAACTTTGCAAAAATCTAGGTTAAATATTTTTTTATGTTAATTGTAAAAAGAGGAACGAACATACTATTACGAGCTAAATCTTCAAAATATTTCATTGTAAAAACACAACAAAAATGTCCTTACAGATATTCGATACAGAAAAAACTTTTGCACTCATCAAATTTTCGTTCTGGCTTTGGTAAAGTTAGTCACAGTTCTGCCCAATGTTTTATAATAGCAATAGAAAAAATAAAAGCATTTTTATCCCATACATGTTGAAATCTACGATTAAAAGCTAGTCAAATTTTGAACGAAATCTTGATTATAAAAAAATTCAGACTTAAATAAAGTTTGAAAACAGGGCAATGTATTTCGAAATTAGTTTCTGACTTTTCTTCAAAATTAACAATTAATAATTAACAACAGTGATAGTCTAGCTATTCCTCAAACAACCAGCAGCATTTGACTAGTGAATTGTTAAGAATATATGACTTGTGAATCAGGAAATATCAATGATAACTGGCGAACGTACTATAAAATCTTTGATCTCATTAGTTTAATTGCCTATTTTCCCTATTATCTAGCTAATAGGGAATTATTCACTAGCCTAGCCCCTACAAATCCAAAGATTAAATAGCTTTTTCATTTGTCTTTCTAGGGACGGGTTTACAACTTAGAGGTACCGTTCCAACAGCATTTGTGTTTTTTTACATCAGAGATTACAATGCGAGAGTAAAAAAGGGGGTCTAGATCGGGAATTTTCAAAAAAATTGACTTTGACCGTAACTTATAAAGTTCAACTGCTTCACCCCCAAATCATTCTTGTCCGCATCCCTCAAAAAGACTTCCACCAAAATTTCATTCAATTCCGATAAACGGTTTGGTTTCTAGATACCCTTAAACCGGGCAAGTTATTAAGTACGAGTATATAAGTAAGTGTATAGTAAAGTATATAAATTTGAAAATTGGTGTTTTTTTCTTTATTTATATTCCCTTACATTTCATTTATATGCACTAAGTTTTTGAAATATTTGGTTTAAATTGGAAATAAATTATTGTAATTAAATACAAATCAACTTCCCTTCGATTTTTAGTACATAAAATAATGTTTAAAAACACTTTAAGTTCAGAGAAAGCGCCATAAAATATTTGTCTAAATAATATATGCTTTATGGTTTAAAAGCATTAGAATGTATTGTGGTGACGAAACAAGAAGGTTTTATAATTAAATTACCAAAACGGTTAAATGTTTTTATATTAAAATATCGAATAATTTAGTATATTTATGTAAAGGATTGAAAATAAACAAAACAATTATTAAAAGCACAAACAATTCAATCTGACAGTTACGTAATTAAACTTTGCCATCTTATCACCCTAAGAAAAACGTGGGTAAATGAATACTTAAATAGATAAAAAAATTCCAGACACCAGGCTTGAACCCGCATAATTCCCACTCTCTCAGCGTTGCCATTCACGACTCCACAAATCCCTCGCATTAATCTCGAAGCGGGAGCTCAATGAATAACGGATAGAAAAAAACTCTCGGAAGCAGGGGTTGAAAATCCTTATTATTTTGGGTCGCTCATTAAATCTGTGAGTGGTTTTATTTACTCATTGCGGGAGAGGCCTTTACAGAAAAGGGGAACGCTCATTAGAGTAAATAAGCCGAAAAGGAGTTGCTTGAAGTGATTAGTGCTCTTCTCTCTGCGTTTTTGACCCCTCAGACGAATGGAGGGGGCGTTTTCGATGGTTTCACAACACGCGATGTTACTTTAGGGGTCATCTCTATATTTCAGAAATAGTTGGCAATTACGCCCTTTATCAAATGCAATAATGCTACGTGGTTCAAGAGTTGCTTGAAAGTAATAGCTGTAATTTTATATATACATTAATATTTTCTTTTTTAGCGGTGATTATTACTATAGACCGCTGAACCTTATGATTTGTGTAATAGCAATATCAGAGCAATATCTAGAGCAATATTTTCGTATCCATGTTTCCCGAATTTTTGGAGGTACTACTTCTGATTTCCTTTTTTTTTAAACTGAGGATTCAGTCAATCTTCGTGATCCGAAGTTTATTCTAAACTGATAATATTAACATTAATTCAATGTAACATTGGTAGGGCCCCGTTAGTTTTGGTTTTTGAAACTCCCTATAGTACAATCGTAGAAAAAAATTATTGCCATAAAAATGTTTTGTTCTTACCTTTAAAAATAGTCTGTTGAAGTTGGCTTGTGAGTAATCGTAACTCCATATTTGCTGGTTCACCAATCTATAAAAAGTGATTGATTAATTAGATGAAAGCGCATCTAATAACTTAAGTAATGCTAGAAATATAATTATAAGCCACTCCTAACTTCTGAATATTTGTTGTAATCATCGCAGTCTGAGTAAAATCGATAATTTTTCTCATCGATTATTATTTGTGTTACATGTTAGTAAATGTTCAATCAAAAGCGAACTTTAAAAAATACATCTTGTTGTATCCATTATACAAATACATGTTTATGAAACACATTTATATAAGTTAAAATAACTATTGAATGTTAAAAAATATGGACCAAAATGGAAAGATGTTAAATTTTTCTTCGGTTTACCAGTTTCTGAATATTTAAAAATTTATTTGTAAAAAAAGCTTAAAAGAAAGTCAAATACATATATATCTGGTAAAAAATTGTAAAATAAAAAAACATCCTATTCATGGTTAGTTGAAAAAGTATAACATGAAATTGGTAAAAAAAGAGGAAACAGTATAATACCTGAATCATCAAAGATACCCCAACCAATCCTTGAGACATTTGAGAGGCTTCTGTCATATTTCCATATAAATCGGAATTATAACCATATATCTGCACCTAAAAATTAAATAAATCAGTTCCTCCAAAAGGTTTTTTAGGTTTATAAATATTACTTTAATTATTTCTTATAAATAAATTATGATAAAAACAATAGTATATAGTATTTGCATGACACAATCAAATGCGCTTAAAACGGTTTCGGATACATGGAAATAAAAATCAAAAGATTTTCAATGATCCTTTTTATGTTGTGTTTTTAAGTGATTTTTACTATATTCAGATTTTTGATAATCAAAGAGAGAATATTTATCTATGTCCGTGGGTTAGACATGGAGGGATATACGGCCGTATTCAACGCTAACGTGACCGGCGGTAACCACCTCTAACCAACTAACTCCCTAGCCTAACTTTGGGCCGGATGCAACTCCGTTTTACGACGATTTGGTTGACGGTTGAAGCTGGTCGAATCCTACTTCCAAACAACTCAACTACCGTTTTCTTTAGTCATTTGCCCAGCTTGCCGCTGATTGGGTGGAATAAATAAATGGAACTACGTCATCGGACATTTCAACCAATCAGAGAAAAACGGCAGCGGATGAAACTGCCGACGCCTGCTCCTGACCTGACGTTACCGTTGTACGGTGGATGACGGTGAAATACGGTTCCTTAGAACGTAACGAAACGGAGTTGCATCCGGCCCTTTGAATCTAACCACCGGGAAAGTTACCGGTTAAACGGCCGTTAGAAAGGAAAATGTGGTAGTTATTTCCTGCATAATGGGCTCAATTCACGTGACGTCAGAGATCACATGATAGCTACATTTCTAGCTTTGTTTACATTGAATGCATTACTATACTTCGCATCAACGTTTCCTGAACCCTGTACGTCACTACGCGGAAGGAGAAAGTGAGTAAATACATTGCCTGTTGGATTGATAGGAGGAATTTCGATACGCTAAACGTGATAAGACACTATTTATACCTGAGTTTAACTAAATAATCATGTTTTAAAATTGATTTTCTTTGTTTCACTCGAAATTCATACACCGCGATGGGAACTATTTGTTTGTTAGTGACGTAGTAGGTTCAACTTAAATGACCCATTGGGTTTGTGAGTGCAACAATCAAACCTGTTACGCATACATTAACAAGAGTATTTCGTCATGATCGCCAACTTTCCAGATTTCTTGTTAAAAGGGTAAATAAATACACGGAAATATATGGTATTTTCTTAAGGAAAAAACAACAGATAAATCAAATAAAATCAGTAATGAAATTTTTTTAAAGAAATATTTCACTGTTATACAATGCCAATCTATTTGGATCAATCAGTTTCACGTAATTTTGGTTGAAATGGCCCACCAAAAACAAGTTTCATATAAACGGAAATAAGTGCAGCTTCACATTTCAAAACTTATTTGAAGATTTGTGGATCTGCTTTTGTAAACAAAGATGGAAATGTAAATTGAGCACCATACTAATGTTCAAAGACTTTACTGTATAACAACCATCAACAAAACAAACATCTCAAGCCAGGCCCGTGCTGGGTACCTTCAGAGGGCGGTGGACAAAGGGTGTAAGGACGCAACCACATAAATGATTATTAAACCTAAAAAGTTTTTTTAAAGAATAACGGCATTTTAAAAATTACAAAGCAATACTGCTACTTTTGTTTTTTATTGTTGTTATTTCAACATTTGATTTTTGTTTAAAAAATAGTATTTTAGCTCATTTTGAGCCCCTCCCATGTGGATGATTTCACCAAAAACTCTTGTACCACTCCTTGTAAGTCAAAATACTCAAGAGAAACAGTACATAAATAAATGAGAATTTTAAAAGGGGGGTCTGGGGGTCCTCCCCCAGAAAAATTTTAGAATTTTTACTCTTAAAAGTAGTGTTTAGACTCATTTTGAGACCCTTTGAGTTACATCCGAAGGAAAAAAAATGGAAAGAAAATACAGCTTAAAAATATGTCAGAATTTCATGGATTTCTAAAAAAATCTCCCGGAATTTACATTTTCAAAGGTAATTATTATTTTGACTAAGGGCAGCCCTTGGTCAAGAAGCCCTAGGTGCGTGGGCAGTCGTCAAAATTTGGGCGAAGCTTTTAAAATATTTTGCTTGCATAAAAAAGGGCGCCTTGCAAACACCCCCTGTCTTCCCCTAATTTTTTTCAATTAGGGTGCCCTAATGGAAAACTAATTCTTTTTGAAGTAAGAGGGTCTCCATTTGACAGTTTAAATGAAAGCGCCCAGCGCCCTAGCAATTTCAACGTGTTTAACTAACGGATTCGGTGCCTTGAATATAATCAACTTTACCTTGTTATTTCAGAGTTAACCATCTTCAAACAAAAGCGCCCTAAAAATAAAAATTCATAACGAAATTTGATGGTAAGGTAAAAATGGGGAGGCTTAAAAAACTTTTAGATGTCTTCGTGCTTCAGACTTGATGAACCAAGAATGAATTGTAAAACCACTATTGGTTAAGTTTGGTAAAAAAAGGAACCCATAAAAACATTGAGAAGTTTAGGAGTAAATTACTGTAGAAAAGTCTCTTTAAAAGGGCGCCTGAGCAAAGGGCGCAGGGGGACACGTCCCCCTGTCCCCCCTGGCCAGCACGGGCCTGTCTCAAGCCGTCTTTGTCATTGAAGAAACAAAGTGCTCCCACCTACAGCACTACCAAACGACAGACACAAGGAAGCAATCCAAACGCACTGATATCTAAAACTCCTATCGCCTAACGCGTCGTTCCAATGTAAATCCTTCCTTTCCCCAGCGCAAAACGCCTTTTAACGAGCGTAACTTTAAAACTCAGCGCGAATTAAACTGCGCTGATATGCCAACTCCTCAAAAATCTCGGTCCAAATCAATGCAGGGAAAAGGGAAAATTATGCCGCATTTAGCCGGGAAGTTGTTCATACGGCAACCGGCAGTTTAGCATGGAATCATCATTTACCGAGGAGAGGGATATTTTCGGAGAGAATAAAGGGAAAATTGCCGTGTTTTTCCCTGGCAAAAAAAATAGAGCACATTTGGACTCGGGAGGAATAGACAAACAGCAGAAACTACGCATAAGAGAGGATGTTCTCCTTTTCATAATGTCTCGCACCATATATGGCAGGGATCTGACTTTCAAATTCGGAACATTCGGATCTTCTTCTCCCCGCTGGTAATAAAGTATGTAATCTGGTGTCTTGAAGAAAATCCATAACACTTGGCGGAGTTTTGGTTTGCCAATCCTTGTTTTTAAGGTCCACGTCCCCTAATTACCAAGCCCACTAAACCTGAAACTGAAACCTCTACATACCCCCATTATAACTGTTTCTTGATATTATTAGGTAAATGGAATATAGTGGCTACTTTAAGGAACACTTTTGCGGATATTCTCAATAAATATTAATCGATTTGCTTGGAAACGCAATCATCCTATTTTTGGGTTTAACTAGATCATATTTTCTTCGATTTTACCAATAAAAACCCTAATTAGATCGGATTTCTTTTAAAATTTAACTGTATTCCAAACTATTGCTCTTTAGTGACCACCTAGATTTCTATTTAATGGTCACCTAGATGTATCCGCGGAATGGGGCGATTCGGCGCCGGCCCTTTTCGGCGCGAAACAAAGTTGTGTTCTTCTAATTTATAGAAGGATTATGAAAGAGTTCTATTTACTTTCATTTTATTTCTGGCGCCGGAATGGCCAGCGCCGAATCAGCCCGCGCCCAAACGGCCGCGCCGAATAGTAGTAGACCGATGTATCTGATACATCTACGGTGTCCACCTCCAGCATCTACGTTGGCCACCTCTCTTTTGCTGCATTTACTATAAGGGGGTTCGTGCATGAAATTGAATAATTCTTAACTGGATCATTTTATGTGAAAGTTTGGTAAAAATATCTATATTAACAATGCAGTAGTGTAGATAAAGATTAAAAAATTCATATTGAGAAATAAAGTAGTAATCCCTCTTTACATTTTCCGTCCCTAAGCAAAATGTTATTTATTTGGTATGATTTCATTTCAAGGTTTCAAATCCATAGAAATGACCTTCCAACAAAAAAAGAGGCATTTTCCAAAATAAATATGTTTTTAGCTAAACAAACATTTTTCATCAATACTTTCCATCCGATAAGTTACAAATCCATGTCATATTTACCACTGTTACATGCCAAAGAGTACAAAATGTGCCAACATAACACTAAAACCCCGGCTTACTAAGGACTACCACGCATTTTTTTACATTTCCTCCTTTTCCTTTGGAAAGATTCAGTCGTTATATTTTCAGTATTTTGCCGTTTTGAGGGCTGAATGATCCTTAAAAACGTTCCAAAACACAGGCTTAGTGATGCTTGAAGGGAGTATTTCCCTTTCTGATCCGATTACTTCGCCAGTAACTTGTATTCTTCTGAGGAAAGGTAGTATAATATTTACTGCAAGGGAGTCGTCTAAACTGGCATTTGTTTTTTTCAAAGAGAAAATAGGATTGCGGGATATGCAAGAGCCTCGCTGTAAGAATAACTGAAACTGTTTAATGCCTTTTATATGGGTTTATGGGCTTTATTGGTATTTTCCTTCCAAAGTTCATTATCTTAAAATAATATATATTGATTTTTCTCCCAAGCAATCTAAAACAGTAAAAAATTAGTAAATATTTTCAATTTTATAAATGATAAAATTTCAGTTCATAAACTTCTAGACGTTTAAACTTTTTGTTCCACTCTAAGATAAATTTTGTTATGTTTTATTATGCAAAAAAAAGAATAGCAGATTGTTTTACAGCTATCATTTTAATTTAACTTAATTATGGACACTTACATCTGTGTACTTATTTAAAAATTATAAAAAAGAAATCCAATTTCAAACAATCAAATAAGTTCAATTCAGAGTAAGGCTAAGCGCGCACTAGGAGACAAAGACAAAATTGCTCTCGGAGACAAAGACAAAATTGCTTCCCTGGCTATTGCAAGAAGCTAGAGTGCGCGCACATGGCGACGAGACCAAGATCACTAGGCCAAGAATTTCCTCATAGAAATGCATTGCTCTCGAGTGACTAGTGTTTTAAGTCGCCGAGACAGAAGTCTCTTAGTGCGCGCTTAGCCTAACAATTTAAATCCACGTTTCATACACAGATGAAGAATTAGAACCATCATTTATACCAAAATAAATCACTAAAACGTTTTAAAAAACCAGCTTCAATGCTTTAAATCCAATTCCTCATCGCAAAAGTATTCTTCAGGAAAAACACGATTTCTACAAGCTATATTATTTCATACGGAGTACTTTCTACCTCTCTTCTCCCCACTTCGATTCTACTATAACTCCTTTCATACTTTTCCTCCTCAAAAAAGTTTGTCAGTAACACACAATACGTGTTCTGAAACCCCAAAAGAAAAGTTGACCTTTTCTATAAAAAGCCTTCAAGTGGTCGTGAATATTCCCTTCAACTCTTTGAACCCGAACATTCTTAGTGAAGCCCTACTGGAATATTGATAAGACTTCAGTAGGTCAGTGTATTGAAAAGTTTATGCGTACCAATTTTCTTCTGTCAAAGACGTTTTTATTGCGAAAGAATTTGTAGCCTCACGAAAATGCGTTTGGGAGTGTTTTGGTTGAGATTTCAATCTGTACTTATTGTTTGGTATCTACGCATTTTATTTGGATTTTTTGTAGTTCTTTTTTCATATTTTAAGAAATTTGAAAACGTACTTTGTATTTACTAAACTTTCTATAGACCGCGATAGATTTTCCACTATTCTAGCTGAAAGGGTTTTATAAAAGGAATTGTCGGTTTGAAAAAGGGGGAAAAGTCCAAAAAATTACAAATTGTCTTCTTGTGCTGTAAAAAATCATTGCTCTACACTTGAGTAGAAATAGAAGAAAATAACTGTCTGCTACAGGCAGATATAGCCCGTTGAATTTGGCAAAATCGATGTCCACTCATTTTATTTTTTTATATTACTAGGGGGCTACCGTCCCCTGCTCGCTATCGCTCGCCAACCCCCGTTAACTGCTGACGCAGTAACTTTTGGACCGCTTCACAATTCCCCACAAAACCCAGCTCACTGCACTTACTCACTTTATAAAACATTCTTAACACAGGGGTACTACTTCTCCGTGGTACTCTTTCAAAAATGGCGAATATTTATTCAGTGGTGGAATTTTATCATTTACTTTATGGTAACATGAATTGGCGGATCGCTTTATAATTCCAAGAAAGGTTCATATATAGGGGAAGGTGGGGCACCTTTCAACAGATTTCGGTTTTTATTTTTTTGTGATTTAACAAATTGACGCATCCTAAAACTTTCACTTGCATATCCTACCGTGGTCTTTCGGATACATTGTGTAATTTTACCCAAGTTCTCAGAGAAAATTAAGTTGTCCAAAATTGCGTTTTAAAAAAGGTTCTCTTCAGTTGAAATCTGGCAACCGGGTGGGGCAGGTTTCAACAAGAGGTGGGGCAGGTTTCAACAGCGGGTTTATTTCTAAATTTTGAAAGTTTCAATTGATTTAACTTTTAATACATTGAAATATACATTATAATAAAGATATTTTACTAGTTTGGGGTAAAAGTTTCTAAAAAAATTTCCAAATTTTGACGTTTTTCTGTTTTTTGTGTTTTTTGACTCAAATATGTGTGTTTAACTTTATTTTTTCATTTTAAAGTTCTTTTGAGCTGTATTACAAAAATATCTTGTTAATTCGAGTATTTTTCGATTAGAATTTACCAAGGATATTCTATTTTTAATGTCTTTTAATTTATGTAAAATTTTGCTACTTACTAGTCATCAGAGAGAGGAATAAAATAAAAAGTTTTATTGAAATTGATGCTTATATTTACTAAATACATAAAAATAGTTTTTAAGACTCGTACAGTAGCCGTAACTTTAAAAATTGTATGTATTTTAATGTGAATAATATAAACCAATTTTAAGCTGTTTTTTCGTTAAAAATAAATTATTAACCTTAATACAATAATATTATATGCCATATAAATTATTTAAAAGAGTTTACTTCAAGAAAAAACATTGAGAAAGCTCAATATACCAAGAAAAACGCATTTTTGGGGTGTTGAAACCTGCCCCACCCTAAGTGTTGAAATGTGCCCCACCTTTAGTCGTCATGGTTTAAGATCTCTCATACCCTTCAGAATAAAGATATCAGTTTGAAAATGGTATACATAGAAGCAGAAGACTTTAAATAATAATATATGTAAAAATCACTCACCTAAATTAATAAAAAGGTAGTAAAATCCGATTTTTTCAAAGAATTCAAAATGTTACTTTGGGACGTCAAAATCAACTTTACTCGATTAGAAAAAATTTTAAAGGTGAAACTGTGCAAATACAACGGACATATGTTCTCATGATAAAAAACATTATTTAACACCAGATGGCATTTCAATTAAACGCTTAACTAACGAGAAAACGATTTTAATCGAAAACGAAACTGTTGAAACCTGCCCCACTTTCCCCTAGTTCCTGCTAAATATGAACCTTCCCTTAATGTTTCAGTGCTTCCCTTAATGTATCTGTGAAAAACACATTACCTTAGGGAAATGGGTAAAAAAATGTTTACATTGCTCTGTTGTTAATTTTCTTGGGGTTGAATTCCGTTATAGTTCCCGCTAAATATCACTAATCTCTTTTGGACACTATAAAGTATAAATATTGCTAAATTGTTTCAAATTCCTAGATTAAAGTGTTTAATTAGATCTACATATAACTATTCAGTTTATCATTAAAAATTAGAAAAATTGGTTTACATTTGAATATTGAGCGTTCGAAAGAGATTGGCGATATTTAGCGGGAACTATAACTTAATTGGACCCCAAGAAAATTAACACAAAGCAATGCAAACATTCTTTTACCCATTTCCCTAAGGTAATGTTTTTTCACAGATACATTAAGGGAAGCATTGAAATATCTCAGGAATAAATTTAACTTTCTTAAAATTTGTAATGATTGACTGTTAAAAATGTAGTGATTATCTTAAACATCGCGAAAATTTAGAATTTTATCTTCATGAGAAACAAACCGACACCGAATGTCAAGACTTCCAACATTTTCATCCTTATTTCTAAAACATTCACTCGTGTTATTTAGTTGTTTGCGTTTTGTCATTATGAAATAAAGAGTTACATTTTACTACCTTAAAAAACATACTTGCAAAAGGATATAAAAAATAAATGCAAAATTCAAAATTTCCGAAAGCGAGTGTATATTTTATTGTAAATATAGTAATGATTAGGTTGCCACAACTACAAAGATAAATATAAAAATATTAATTTGTTATTTAAAAAATAAAAAATAAAATAATTATATATAAGTTTAAAATATAATGAAAACCGTTTGAACAACAATTAAACCCTTTGTGAACAACAAAAATATAAATATTGTTAAAAATAACACAAAATATATTTTTTAAATTCGTGTTATAAATAGAAAGATGATTATTTAATCTATTTGAATATTAAAAAACCAGTGAAATATGTTTTCAATTGTTTTAAAATTCATAGTTTCTTGCTTTGTAACTGCGACCTTATCCGGAATCTAAAAAAATGGAAATATTTTAAAATTGAGATTTTTTTTAGAAATTCTAAAGGCACTTTGCACATCCTCAAAAGAATCCGGACAGTTTGATACCAAATATGTGTTATACGGATCAGTAATTAAAAAGCCTTTCTCTGGAAACCGTTCACCAAAAACTTTTTTTTAGAATAGAGAGATTTGAAATTTAATTTTATTGGTTTTTATTCTATTATTATTTGTGTTCTAAACCCAGCAAAATAAAATTTATTTTTAATTTAACCATTTTTATACGACGGGTGATATAATTCATTTATCACCATCACCCATTAATAAATTTAATCATTAGCTTGTAATATCATCGTTGTTGCTGAAACTTCGTTATGGGATAGTTTATGCGTCTCTTAGACCTTTGGACAGCAAAGTTATTTCATCGTAACAATAACTTTGAGGATAAATAACTGTTCCCACGGTAATGAAACTCACTGGACTGATTTTTGCAGTATTGAAAGGGTTTAAAGTGTTTCTCCCCTTTTTTTGCATTGAATTTTGGTCTGTATGTTATGCAGGCCTGTTCTAAAGTATGTATTAGCAATAGAAAAAAATCCTCAACACATTAAAATCCTACTTAAATCGTTACATAATCATGTAAATGAAGTTATCTTTATCTTAACTAAAAGAGCAAATATGCCCTCAATTATTACTACAAGTCAACATCTCAGATTAAAAGCCCGTCAGAGTTATCACAACACATTAACATCAAACCCCAAAATGAAAATACTTCTCCAAAAACACACCATCGACTCACAATCAACCACTTACATCGAACCCAGGACGATTCCACCGAACCTTCCCATAATCCCCATCGTTACGGCCGGATTCAATAACCGCCAAAAATGAGCTGCTTACAGCTCCTAAGCCGTCCACTAATCACCTTGTTCTTGCTGATGCTCGGGACAGGGTTATCAGGCGCTGAAACCGCGGTTTTCCTCCATTTTTAACACCGCTTTGAGCCAAGTGAGCAGTGTAATGTGTAACCCAATAACCGGAAAATTCATTTCGGTGGCGCTAAGCCGCGTTTCCGAGTTATTTATTGCGGCGGTTTGCGGTATTTTTTTATCTGCAGTTTGTTTTTTATTGGAAAAATTGCCGCCGATGGCGTCGTCTTGGCGGAAAAGGTTTGCGGGGCTTTCAATGGATGGATGGGATTGTTCTAGTTCGGAATTGGAGTCTTGATTCTTCGCTGTGATTCAAGTAGCTTTTAGATTTGCGGGGTGTATCGATAAGGGATTGGCAGGTGTAGCGGGGTGTAGAGGTATTTGAACGGAAGTCATTTTTCTGAATTTTAAATTTTTATAAAAGTAATGAATGCAGTTAGAAAAATTTCACTGAGAATTGAATTGTTACTTTGAAACAGGTAATACGTCAATATTACTCCAAATATCTAAAACAAAAACACAACTGAATCGTTTATTTCAGAAACAAGTTAAAGCAGATTGGATTAACACAGCGTTTAACTTGTTTCTGAAATAAACGATTCAATTAGATGAAACTTTTGGCTTACTTTCTTTTAAATTCACATTTCATTTATGTATTAACATTTTATTTAAACATGATACTCGTACCTTTTATCTGTTTGATTACTGAATACTGTTTAAATACTGAATTGAATTTTAATAAATATATTACATTTTATTTATTTTGCTTTTTAAGGAATCCGTCCTTTATTCATCTGACTTTTAGGAGTAACCGTCATTAAAAAAATGACTTAATTACTTAAGTCTAAAGGAAATAAAAGACATTAAATTATCGAACCTGAAGTGATAATGTCCTAGAAATAAAAAATCGAAGTTTGATAACAATATGTTATTAATTGAAAGAAAGAAAATAATCTAAATCTAAAGAATAAAATTTCAAAGCTTTTCTCCATTCCTTCAACAACAAAAAAACACCTTTCAACACCTCCTTTTCACCATCCCCCAGTTCCTCTTACACCAACACCCGTTTAATCTAAACCACCCTCCAAAATCACCCCATAAATCCCGAATAAACATATACAGATAAACGCGAGCCTCGAACCACGTATCCAAAAGCGCCCCCTGGTGGTCGTGCGGGAAAAGAACACGGGTCAGATTTCCCAAGGGAAATAGCCGACGGCTATCCGGCTAGATCGTGTGTCCGGGAGATGCCCGATCCGGCTGCCTATATCGATTGATGGGTTCCCGAGATATTTCCGGTATCTTAGGAGATTTGAAGCGGTTTCTGATTTGGGGATTCCATCTCTTGAATTAAACTGGATGACATGGAGGGAATAAGTGAGGAGGTTAGGTGATGCACGATGGTAGATTTGATGTTTGGGTTTGTAACATGCCCGCGCGAGTTAAATCAGTTAAAGGAAAATTGATTATTGCTTGTATACTTTTATGGGGTGTTTCAACAAGTTCGTCGGGGTGGGATGGGCTGGTGCGTTTACACGCTGCCCACCACGCTTGCAGCCACCATGCTGTACCAGTCGTCACGTCGGTTTGTTTGCGGCCTTTCCCTGGGTGTACTTTCTCTCTCTTTGTGTCAGTAAAAAATTCTGTTTGTGTATGTATTACTTGACGAAGGTTTATGAGGGGATCCTTGAGATCAAGCACACAGACCGAAAAATATATGTAACCAAAATCCAATCCAAACCAACTAATTCCAATCCAACAAAATGAAAGATAACGGTATATAACTCAATTTTCATAAAAAACAGTGTTATTTTTGAGTGTAATGACCTAAAAAACCTTCTACATGTAACGAGACTATTTATTACATTACTATGTGACGACACTATATATAATCAATTCATACTTATAAATCGTATCACTTTTTAACCATTGGAAAAATTCCTAACATTATCCAGAACCCACGCATGGAATTAATTTCCATCTCGATGTTTGCTACAAACACTTCCATTCCAGTTTTCAACACACGTTCGCATCCACCTACCTGCTTTACTGCAACCATCCCTTGCATCAAAACCACATCATAAAAAAACACGACCCAACGAAAAAAAACCCGCAAAAATTTATACCCTCCTTTTACAACTCCACTCCACCCTAATGACCAGGCAGCGGAGAACAGCTCAACCCTCTTTTTACGGCCCGCCGGATGTGACCGGAAGCTTTCCCGGATAACCGGATGAGGGATGTATTGTTAAAGAGAAGAGCGTCGATCCGGAATGTTGCCGGACTGGTTTATTAGGGATCTTCGTCCATAATGGACAAAGGAAGGGGGCTATTACTATGGAAGGGGTTCCGGATTGAACCGGATGGTCAGGTGGAGTCCCTAGGGAATGTGGGTGATGTAATATGTATCTGTTTTTTGGGGTGTTTTTTTTTGTAGGGAAGTTCTTATTGGTCACACTCTTTGGGATGTTTATTGTTGAATTAATGTTGGAGTTCAGGTGCGTCTTAATGAGAATTGATACATTTAGAGAATCGAAAATATTTAGGAAGGAGTATTCAAATTTTTGACGGTTATTTAGAGAAAAAAATGCTCATAATTACTAAAGTCACCATACTACGTATTGAATTATATTATAAAAGAAAATAGCTTTTTGAAAATTAAATATTAAAAAATTTTATAGTTAGGTTAGGTTCATACTATCGCTGTGTACTTAAGTTATTGCATTGAAGTGCAGCTTCTTTTTCTAATTGTTCTAGACAGCCCGGAAGCCGCTCTTGTCTGTCTATATTATATGCCAACTCGGATATTTTGGCTCAAAATCAAAGCTTACTATACAGGAAAAACAATAATATTAATAGTTACCCTATAAAAGTTTGATATGGTAAGTGGTGTATATTATTTTTAACATGCTTAGCTGTAATTTAAAACATTATCATATTAAATAAACATACTTTAAGTTTTGTAAATTTTATACAAAACTTTAAGGCATTGTCATGACTCTAATGTCACCTGTTTACCCTAAAAATAAATTAGCAATAATTATTACTTATTTATTTTCAAGAAAATTTCTTCCTCTTTTTTAAGTTACTTATAATTAAACAGTTTTTATTTATTTAGATAGAGCAGCACCTACAACTAAATCATTTTTCGTTGGTTGGATCAAAGTTACCCTAACCGACGGAATACTTTGTAACTATACTAGACAGCAACTTAAGTTAAACCTACTGCGTCACTAACAAACAAAGTAGTTCCAATCGCGGTGTCTGAATTTCGAGTTAAACGAAGAACGTTAATTTTAAAATACGATTATATCGTTAAACCGATGTATATATAGTGTCGTTTTATCACGTACCTAAACTCCTCCGAACAACCCAACAGGCTTTGTGTTTACCCACTTTCTCCTTCCGCGTAATGACGTACTGGATTCAGGAAACGTTGCTGTGAAGTATAGCACAAAATTTTCAGTTATTTTCTCTTTTCAAGCTATTCCCTTCCTAAAAATAAAACATTTCAATTGTAACCTATCCCCTTTACCCTCAGCGTACGTTAATCAAATATAAACGACAAAAATAATACTTCACGATTAAACACTAAAACAGCCCAATTACAAAAATTACCCCGCGCAGCCCACTTCTCATTCTAATAAAAGCACACATCCCTTTACATTAAACTTCCATCTCGAAAATTAGAGAAAAACCCCTTTTTTCTACCCTGAAATTGCTGTAAAAACACACCGCGCTCCATAACATAATCCACTAATAAAGGATCTTTTCCGCTTCTAATTAAGCATTAAAATCGGTAGGAGATCGAACTTAACCTTATTTATTTTCCTCCAATTTCCTTAATTCGAAATAATCGAGTTTATTCATTCGGTAATTGAATCGAGAGAGACACGGGGATGTTTACACTCGTTGCTGTTAGGGCGAGGGGGATTGGGTTTAGCTGGCTGAATAAAGGGTGTTGCATGTAAACTAGGGTTAAAATAACCTGTTACAATCGGTTAAGATTCGCTGAGATGAAAACTGTTTATTTTTAAGTAGGCCGTGTTTCTTAATGTGAGAGATTCTTCTGTCATTTTTTTATGTAAAGAAGATGTGTTGAAAAAAGTTTTTTTCGGATTTTGATGATGTGCTTTTGTGGAAAAGTTGTCTGAGAAGGAAGAGAGAGAACCTGTGATTTTTTTTTCAAAATTTTTGGATAAAGGCTTTAGGTGCCAGCCTAGCCCTGAAGTTTTGAATGCGTGAAACACAGGTAAGCCCGAAAATAAAATGATTGTCTCCCCTCATTCTCATTCTAACCGCTCAGTGAATGCCATCTCCCTAGTTATGAAGTTATGGACATAGTATGACATACAGCAATTATGACAGCACAGATAATATATATGCTGTATGTATCCATATATAATGACATCATAAATCTATATAGTATGTTGGTTATGGGAGTAAGAAATTCGCGTCTTTTCTCGTCCAGGTAGCCCAAAATCATTATAATACATACAGATTTATTTTGTTACTTGAGGTTTTTGGAAATAACATTGAAAACCTTCAGGGCCAAGTTGACACCTAAAGACGTCATCCGAAAATAATCCTGAAAAAAAATCACAGGTCCCCTCTGCCGTATTATACTACGTTTCTGCTTTGCTTTAGTGCATCCTCAATGCCATTTTATAACAGATGTGTCAACAAGTCCGTACAAAATTTGTACAGACAGAATTTCCGCATGGAGTCGGGATTACATGAAAAAAATATCTAGAAGAAGATCCAAAAAAAATAAGTAAAAAAAAACTATAGTTTTCTAAAAAATCGCAACAATAAAAAAGTATTTTATAAAGAAACGAAACTATATGAACCAGAAAACATACTAAAAAATAGAATGCTAATTTTCCACTTTAACCTTCTCTTCCTTCCAAAAGGAGCCATCCGACGATTCTTTCCCAAATGCAATCCCAAGACCAAAATAACATCAAAACAAAAAGTTTTTTCATAATAATCAAGCACGTTTTTTCCACCCAAAGAACTAAAAACTAAGTCCCACAAACAATTTCTGTTTAGGGAACGAATCTGCCTCGTTTGGAGTCACGCCACCCGGTCATTTATATGTCTACTCAAGAATATATATATTCATTTATATATACTTCCAACAAGAAGGGGCATTTCGAATCGTGAAAGGATTTCCATGCGTTCTGTATCACGCTAGCCCCTTGTCATGCGGAAATGTCATTACACATGTTAAGGAGATAGTTGAGGGAAGACGGTCCTAAATGGGAATTAGGCTTTTAGAGGGGATAAGGAGATGAATTATTTATCAATGACAATTAGGTAGCTGACTGGAATGAAGCAATGGTTGCTATATGTAAGAGATGGAAAAGGGTTAAAACGCTTGTTGGTGGTATGGATATGCTGTAGGTGGAGTTCTAAATACTTCCGAAAGAATCGATTCCGGAATCGAATGCTTCGGAATCGATACGAAGGAATCGAATCCTTGAGGGAATCGATTCCAGCAGGAATCGAATGTTATGAATCGTACTTAATTTTCTAATTAATACAGATAATTATTAACAGATTGTTTCACTAATTAACTAGTATTTTGAAAATAAATTAATATTTTGCTGATTATTAATTACGATTATTAAATAATTATTACGAATTATCCTATTGATTTGTGATTAAAATACACTAGCGGAAATAAAAATCCCAACACCAAGAAGGAAAGGAGATATCAAAGTCAAATTTATTTCCATGATTGCACATAGTATCAATGTGAATTGCTTAAAAAATCAGCCTTCCTGGATATTAGGGGGCCGAGAAAACCAGGGAGGAGTGTTGTCTCCATAGGTGTCCATTACCGCCGTCACACGTCATGGTATTGAGTGACAGGGGATCTAAATGACTTTTGAGGGATTAGAGGACCATGTTGCCTCCTCAGGTAGTCCAAATTCATATGGTGCACCAGCGGACGTTGCATACCGGACTAGGTGATTTCTCCTCGTTGACCGGACTTGTTTTGTGAGCGTTGCTTCTAACGAACGGATAAGCCGGGGTAAAAATGCAACATAGGGGGTTAAGAAGAAAGCTTGGACATTGCATAAAACATGTGTCAGTGCATTTTTCTCTTGAAATTTGTCCCCAGGTCAGGTCTGAAGGTAAGGATGGACAACCGGCTAAAAAACCTCAATGAAGCAGCTCTGGTTGGCCAAAGTACCGGTAGATCACACTGAGGACAAGTGGCAGTGGGATGGATGTCGTTTGCAGTACTGCGGATTGTCCGTTTTGTCCGCATAGCTTCTTACATCTTTGTCTATAAACAAGGGGCTGAAAATGGGCCTTTCTGTTGCCAATAGAGCACGAAATAAGGAAATGAAAATTCCAATTTCATGACATTGCGTTTATGAGAGAATCCTGCTTCGGTTTGGAGCACCACGACGGTTGGGTATGAGTTTGAGGACACAATGGAGAGAGCGCACTCAGCTGATGATTTTCTAATCGTTCCACGGAGTGGTGATGCAGGGTAACGGAGTGGGGATGCATTGGATTCCATTTCTGCAACTCCTGAGTATGATTCACCAGTACTTTTTCCAACTAGAGCTGCGTCATTGAGGTTTTGCAGCCGGTAGACCGCCCTTACCTTCAGATCTGTCCTGGGGACAAATTTCAAGAGAAACATGCACAACCACATGTTGTATGCAATGTCCAAGCTTTCTTCTTAACCCCCTATGTGGCATTTTTACCCTGGCTTATCCGTTTGTAAGAAGCAACGCTCACAAAACAAGTCCGGTCAATGAGGAGAAATCACCTAGCCCGGTATGCAACGTCCGCTGGTGCACCATATGAATTTGGACTACCTGAGGAGGCATCATGGTCCTCCAATCCCTCAAAAGTCATTTAGAGCTACTGTCACTCAATACCATGACGAGTGACGGCGGTAATGGACACCTATGGAGACAACACTCCTCCCCGGTTTTCTCGGCCCCCTAACATCCAGAAAGGCTGATTTTTTAATCAATTCACATTGATACTATGTGAAATCATGGAAAAAATTTTGACTTTAATATCTCCTTTCCTTCTTGGTGTTGGGATTTTTATTTCCGCTAGTGTAGATAAGTTCGATTCAACTTTTTCAATACTGGCCCTAAGGAATCGATTCCAGATTGAAATTGAACCCCAGGAATCGAATCCAAGAATCGAAAGAATCGAACCTCAGGAATCGATTCCGGAATCGAATCGAACGATTTTTTAAATTCCCTAGCTGTAGAACGATATTTATTTGTCAAGGTTTTAAATTTTCAATGCAGTCGATGTGGCGTGCTTACTCATCTGAAAGAGTCATATTATTTAGATAGGCTCTTAATATCAACTCTAAATTAGGATGCCTCAAAGTGTAAGGTTAAGTCCTCTTGAATCATAAGACCTTCGGAACTGTATCTTCCATGGAGCTCGCATCTTGCCACACTTAATGTTAACTCACAGTATCCGATAAAAATCATCAATGTAGTTTTAGAAGTAATACTTGATTGTACCTATTTCGACAGGATTTCATTTCTTTGTTTTTCATTGATATTTAATTCACACCCAGCTTTAAACATCTACAACAGAGTTTTCAACCAACCCACAAACCCTCCCTAAAAGTTTTGGTTTTATCGATGAAACGAACTTAAAAAACTAATAAAAGCCAATACTAAGAAAAATCTAAACTTGATAGTAAACCCCATTGGGATCAAGTCTTTAATAACGCAAAAAACTCACAATATAAAAACAGTTAAAATTTATCAAAAACTCATATTATCATAAAATAATAAATACCAATACTAAAACCGCAGGACAAATACAAATTAAGTCGACCAACTACAGGCAAGCACCCACTGTCAATTTTATTCTTATTATTTTATTCGTCAATTTATCAACTCAAGTGGGGTAAACGAATTCAACCCCACTTGAGTTGATACCTCAATAATATCGGACAAGGAAAATGAAAGGCAAAAATGTATACATAAATTTAAATAATTGAATTTCTTTCTAATTGTAGTGAGTAAAAACCCGTTGAAAATGTAATAAACCTTTAGATTTTATTACCCAAGACAGGATTAAACCTTTAGAAACCTTTACAATGATGTTTTTTGCAATTAAAAATTTTGTGAGATTTTTTGCAATTGCACCCCTTTACTCTTAAATTAATATCTTAGAAATGAAGTTAACACTCCTGCAAACCGCATAACTCTGCTGTAATATTTAATAAATCTGATAAAATCCTAAAAAACCAAATTAAGCCCCTCCCCCCAAAAAAACAAATTAGAACAAAAAAACCCACCCGTGTTTATGTTCTGAAAAAGAAATCTGTGTTTTTTTTAAATTCTGCCTATAAATCTTATATAATTATGCATTTGAAAAGAACGTTTTTTTATTTATTTATATTACAATGGTTACATAAACAAACAAAACTAAAAACTTACTTAAGAACAGACATATACAGCTATACAGAAAACATATACAGAGCTAAATATGTTCTCTTTAGAGATAAGAAGGATTAGAGGGGATTTGATTCAACTTTTTAAAATGGTTAAGCAAGGGGACACAGAGGGACTAGATTTCAATGCGGGTAATAGAAAACAAGGGGTCACAATTTCAAATTAAATAAAGTAAAATTTAAGACGCATTGTAGAAAGGCATTATTTCTTAATAGGGTAGTGGATAGATGGAATGCGTTGCCTCAAACAATTGTAAATTCAAGTGGGGTAAACGAATTCAAGAGGAAAATTGACATACTGGGATTCCGGAAGTTTGGGTTAGGAAGACTGGACCAACCTTGCTGGGCTTTCGCCTGTAGTTGGTCGACTTGATTTGTATTTGTATTTATATACTATAAACAAAAACACTATTAATGTGGTTTGGGTTACTCAGGGGTCAACAAAGTGACCCCATATGAGTAACTTAGGTAAAAAATTAAAATTATTTTAAATAATAATTACAATTAATAATAACAATAATTAAAAAATATATAATGAAGTGCCAATAAACTACCGCAAGGTGAGCTTAAGTATAGTTTGAAAAAAAAAGAAAACGTTTATTATTTATTTTTGATCCCAATGTTAAGTGGTAAATGAATTTAAACTTTTGCAGTTTATTCACCACTAAATTAGATTTAAAAAATAAAAAAATATACGTCAATCATTAATTGAATCGAAATCGTGGCCAAAAAAATCTAAATGAATAAGGAACTTGCATGATTTTTTTTTATATTTTTAATCTATTCTTCACGCAAAAATTACCCACTGCACAAAATTTGATGCCGATTGAGAAATTTTTTGATTGCAAAAAAAATTATCAAAAATCGTCTTTTCCGAAGCACCTGAAAACGCTTAATTGCATGCACAGTGACGTCACAATATATTGCCTAAAATGTTTGCCTTGGATTTCTGACCGTCACCAGAAGTGTCTAGAAGGTAAATATTTATTAAAACACTCATATCGGACACTTCAGAAAAAAGAAATCATCAACTAAAACAAAGAAATTCAATTTTGATTGCAATTTTAACTAATGGAATTCTACGTCACTGTGCATGCAAACACACTTCGCGTTTTCAGTCACGTGTTTTTTTCTCGACTTTTAAATTAAAATATTTAATTACTTGTACACTTTTTTGAAAAATTGACAAAATATTTCATTTTATTTTACAAAAAACCATACGGAACACTTGAAAGTTTATGAAAATCTGACATATGCAAGTTCCTTATTAATTACCCAAGGAAATACATTATCATAGAGGTATATACCATCCAAAATAAGATTGATACACATTGGTATTGAGTTTCTGTAAAACAATTATTAACTGAAATTTGTTCAGTTGAGATAAATGTTAAGTTAAGGTGAAGTTAAATGTTTCATAACCAGCATTTGATATGTTTTGGCTCTGTAATCCTCTTTCCAAATTTTTCACAATTCGAGGCTGCCTTTCTAAGTCTACTCATAACATGAATAATACCTCGAAATGCATAATTGAACATTGATATTCATGCAGTAGTATTAAGATGATTCTGCAATGTGAATTTTCGTGAAAACAATCCGTTATATAGTACGAATCCTATCAGAAACTTTCAAAGATGAAAATGGATTGATTGAAAACTTATGAAACCTCGAAACGTAGCAGTCGCAATTCAAACTTAGCATTTCAGAAAACAACATTATCATACCATCTCATCTTCATACTCCATATAGAATCCCCTCAATTTTACACCCATTTTCACAAAAGGCAGCAATCCTATAGAAACCAGTCATTGTCACCGAAAACGAAGTCTGAGAAAAATGCACTTAAAGTTCTAGAGACTTACAAATTTGAGCCTGATGTCACTCAGAAAACTTAACATAACTTCCAAATTAAATGGAATTCAGGTCTGAAACTTTGACCATAGATTCCTATAATGGCATGATGCATTGAAAAATGCAAGAAAATTTTGTTCGACATTTTGGAAGTTTTTAGGGTAATGTGTAGCCTTAAAAGTATCTGTTTGAATTCTGAAAGCGATTCGGATAACCAACGATTCGGATAGTTGGAATTCGGATAATTGAAGTTCTGTTGTATTATTATTATTATAAACTTCGCTCTTGCGATAAAAGCGATCATCGAATTTAAACCCTGCTTGGCCTCCATCTTCAATTCATATTCTACCTCCCATATCCCTTTACATCCCCAACAGACCGAACCACATTAACAAGCTTCCAAGAAGGGCGGCATTAACAAACACACTACACAGAAAAAACCCTCTCCACTACTCCACTTCCAAACGATATCCGATACACCCCGCCGCCTACACCCCTCCAGGAGGGTGGAGCGAACCGATCAATGGTCATCTGTCTCCGTTCTCAGCGTTCTTTCTCGTTCCAGCCCAGCGTAAAGAGTTAATTGGTCTTCCTCAGACCACCCCCTTGAAGGGGTTATTTACCTGGTCCCGTGATTTCTTTACTTTGTACTTTCTCTTCTGGGGAGAAGTAAATTATCGTCTGCAGGTACCAGTGACTCTTAATCTCGTCTTTTGGGTCGAAAAGAAGATTCTTTTTTTGCTTAGGGGGTAATGAAAGGAGTGGGTTGACCACACTCAGCAGTTAAGTAATAATAATAGTTGGTTGGTGTCGTGCGATGTATGTATTTCCTATATAGGACCAAAGGTCCCATAAATAGCTTCGACGATCTGGACACAATTATCTTTAAAATAATAGTTTCGTTGGATGTAAAAGACAGAGTCATGCAAAACAGGTTAGAACAGGTTAGGTGTTCAAAAATGACCATACACCATTTTTTTAAAGATTTGGGACTAGAAATCTATATATATAAATGTATGTATGTATGTATGTATGTATGTATGTATGTATGTATGTATGTATGTATGTATGTATGTATGTATGTATGTGTGGTGATGTTTCACACCACCTCATATTTTTGTGTACTTTTTACATTTTAATTTCAAAATTCCCACTGGATTATTTTAGGCCTAAACCCTTCTTTCTTATTTCCCATGGTAACTTTCGGTTTTATGCATCACGCGCATCTCATAAATTATTATCAATCGAAATCAACTTTTCGAACCTACATTAACTATTAAACTATACCACGTTGATCTACTCGCTCCAGAGAAGGTTTCTGAATAAAAAAAATTAAAATCGAAGCGTCCCAACAACTTTTTTGGTCAATTTTATGCTTAAAAACCCATATTTCATGCCTAATTTCAGGGCAAAACCACATTGTTGTAAATATAACAAGAGATGTAACATTAATTGTTTTAGGCATATTCTCGATTGTTGCAGTTTCAAATACATTGTTGTAGCATAAACATAAAAGTGGCTCCTCCTTTATTTAACTGTTTTCACATTTGGACTGGCGGAGCCCATCTGTAACATACCAGACGAATTTTTTTAAATGTACTGGCGAAGCCTATCTGTAATAGGGTGGGCCGAAAAAACCTTTTATTTTTTTTCGAAGTTTTAATAGCGCGGAAAAGTTGCGAATTATATAGACAAAGAAAAGGAAAAAAAATTTTTCAAAATCGGTTAATATCTTCCGATCGCGCAAAGGCCCCAAAGTTTGAAAAAATATGAAAAAACTTGATTTCTGCGATTATTTTTTTTAAAAAATCAAAGATTAAACTATCAAATATTGTTCATGATTTTTTTATGTGAAACTAATATAGTTATAGACATAATCGTTCAGATTCCATTCTTCTATCACTTTTTTTTCGTTAGATATAATTTTTTTAATGTTCATACAAATTTTGTAAAGTTGTTTTTCCTGCATTTTTAAACAGCTAATAACTCTAGAACTATACAACTTAAAAACTTTAAATCAGTCCCATTTTGTTCGTAATTTTTTTGTCTTTGATTTGGTGTGCATCATGATCATCATTTTCAAAAAGTTTTTTTTTAAATTTTAAAAAAGTGAAAAAAAATTTAAAAAAAAAAATTTTTTTAAATTTTTTTTTGAAAAAATATTAATAGCCTTTTAACTCTTAAAATGAACATAACTACCCAATTTCAAGTTGAAAATAAAATTTAATCATGTATAAAAAAATAAAAATAACCGTAATTTAGTCAAATCCCTAAACATTCCCTAAAATTATACACCAAGAGCGATTCACTCGTGGAAAATTATCAAATCACTTGAGGGTGTTCATATGACTTAAAACATGTAAAAAATGTCACATAAATTTCAGAAAATAAGACAATTAACAGATTCGGTTCAAAATCTTACAGTGCTAGTTCCCAACTTTAAGTTAATTCAATTTGCATGAATTTTACCTGAATATTCCTTAGAAATGTGTTTATATCCAATTTTTTTATGTTCTTAAGTTTTTAATTTACTTTGATTTGACTTGTTAAAAGTAAAAACAATTAGATATAAACATAATTCTTAGAAATTTTCAGGAGAAATGCATGCAAACTTAACTATATGAAAAAACTTGATTTTTGCGTTTATTTTTTTTAAATTTGATGCTTTCGTAACGTAATAGTTTGCAACGTCTTCTAATCGTCACGAAAGCCTCAGGAAAAGTTTGCGGAGATGAATCACGAGAAGGATTTATAAGAACCACTCTGCTCTCTAGATCATACATGCCGAACTTCATCAGCAAATCCAGCTTTAAAGTACCTTAAGCCACCAAATAGATGTTTAACACTCAAAAATATTATGTTTCAAATAAAAATAGTGTAACTATTACGTTAAAAAATATATTAAAGATATAAAAAAAAACTTGCAAAAGTGTGAAATTTTCAATATTTTGGCAAATTTTGGGGCTTATGCGCGATCGGATTATATTAACTGATCTGAACCAAATTAAAACACAATGTTTTTAGGCTCTATTAGAAGACGTTGCAAACTATTACGTTACGAAAACATCAAATTAAAAAAATAAACGCACAAATTAAGTTTTTTCATATTTAGTTAAGTTTGCATGCATTTCTCCTGAAAATTTCTAAGAATTATGTTTATATCTAATTGTTTTTACTTTTAACAAGTCAAATCAAAGTAAATTAAAAACTTAAGAGCATAAAAAAATTGGATATAAACACATTTCTAAGGAATATTCAGGTAAAATTCATGCAAATTGAATTAACTTAAAGTTGGGAACTAGCACTGTAAGATTTTGAACCGAATCTGTTAATTGTCTTATTTTCTGAAATTTATGTGACATTTTTTACATGTTTTAAGTCATATGAACACCCTCAAGTGATTTGATAAATTTTCCATGAGTGAATCGCTCTTGGTGTATAATTTTAGGGAATGTTTAGGGATTTGACTAAATTACGGTTATTTTTATTTTTTTTTATACATGATTAAATTTTATTTTCAACTTGAAATTGGGTAGTTATGTTCATTTTAAGGGTTAAAAGGCTATTAATATTTTTTCAAAAAAAAAATTTAAAAAAAAGTTTTTATTAAATTTTTTTTCACTTTTTTAAAATTTAAAAAAAACTTTTTGAAAATGATGATCATGATGCACACCAAATCAAAGACAAACAATTTACGAACAAAATGGGACTGATTTCAAGTTTTTAAGTTGTATAGTTCTAGAGTTATTAGCTGTTTGAAAATGCAGGAAAAACAACTTTACAAAATTTGTATGAACATTAAAAAAATTATATCTAACGAAAAAAAAAGGGTAGAAGAATGGAATCTGAACGATTATGTCTATAACTATATTAGTTTCACATAAAAAAATCATGAACAATATTTGATAGTTTAATCTTTGATTTTTTTAAAAAAATAATCGCAAAAATCAAGTTTTTTCATATTTTTTCAAACTTTGGGGCCTTTG
Source organism: Tetragnatha versicolor (assembly GCA_024610705.1). Taxonomy (NCBI): domain Eukaryota; kingdom Metazoa; phylum Arthropoda; class Arachnida; order Araneae; family Tetragnathidae; genus Tetragnatha; species Tetragnatha versicolor. Next base: position 7,765,295 of record JANDEH010000013.1, read on the forward strand.
CGCGATCGGAAGATATTAACCGATTTTGAAAATTTTTTTTTCCTTTTCTTTGTCTATATAATTCGCAACTTTTCCGCGCTATTAAAACTTCTAAAAAAAATAAAAGGTTTTTTCGGCCCACCCTAATCTGTAAGACACCAGAATAATCTTCTTTAAAAATGGACTGGCGAAGCCCATCCGTAACGCACCAGATGATATTAATAAAAAAACTGAAACCCGGGTCTAGCGCGTCAGCGCTAGTACTTTCATAAAATTCCTCGTTTACCCAACTATTGTCTGTTTATTTAGAATAGGCGCTTGAAAAAGAATCAAAAACGCCTAATAACGCTCATTACACAACCTCAGTGACCGATTCTTTCACAGTATTTCAACTACTTCTGTTTAGGCTTCTTTGTCATTGCACAAGAAAAAAAATTTGATGATAATTACAATAGTAACTGCTTTTAATACATTACGACTCAGGCGCCTGTTCTTAAATGAACAGAGTATAACTAGGACTAAGTCATCTTTGTTATATAAGTATATAAACAAATGGAATCCATAAAAATATGACGATTTTACAAGATGCCAAACTGCCTTCTACTAACAACAGAGTTATTATGAATTGTTAAAAATACTTTATAGGAAAACTTCATAGATTTCCAGCACATTTAAATCTGAAAAATCCAGTTTGCTACTTTCTAAGGGGATTTCAAATATCTTAAGTAGGTAAAGGGAGGAGGGGGTTGTCGTTTGCAATTTTTTTTCAACAAAACATGGGGAGATTTAGGCAGGATACCCTGAGGGAGTAGATTTACCCTGCAGGAAATATAATTTTCTTAAAAAGTTTGGAAGGCCACCTATCACCCCGCCATAAATTTGCCCACGATCGGATTTGATTTTTATACCAGAAATCTGGCACGATTATTGAAATGGCGATCAATATTTAAACAACTAACTTGGTTTTTCCGATAAGACGGGATGGTTTAATCCACTCTCTGGTTTGAGATAGAATTCAAACGAAAGTATTAAAATACCACTTATGGCTGAATTTGGAGTTGCTCCAACATGATAACTTTTACAAACTTTATTGAAGATCATCGAAACTACCTTTTAACGTTTTTAAAATTCAAACTTATTCCCTAGATTACATACGGCATAGACATAGTTAGAATGACTTCGAGTGCCCATAGCCAGCGGGTTTATCTGTCACTAGTTTCGTTCGAGTGGTACTTCTCTACGCGTAGGTAAGAACAAAGAGCTCTTCCGTTGGACGTTTAGCTCTTTTTTGAATTCTACGAGGAGACACGATGTTTTGAAGAGGGATATATCAAATGCTTGTAGCATCATCATCATCTTTGAGTGAATACGAGGTTCTAAAAGTATGTTCTTTTGTGAAGGGGTTGGAAGGAAATTCGAGTGGAGATTAAAACGATTATCATGTGCTCTTTATAATGTAGAAATGTGTTGAGAAAGAAACGTTTGATCGGTTCAAAACATAAATTTGACTTCAGTTGAAATTTTAAATAAATTCTTTGTATGAATGAATATTGTACAATGGTACTTAATAAATTCAAGGGAGTTTGAAGCCAAGAAGAGCAAGTGGATATTTGGAATAGCTTCTGGATACATGGTGATTTAAAACAAGATTAAAAATACTAGAAAAACTAAATAGTACAGTTAACATACTACACTGTCAGTTCCAACAGCAATTTAAGACAACCTAGTCTTTTTCAAAATCTTATTTTATATTTAAGGATTCTCAATTCCCTCTCTTTTAATATGGTTTCTTTATAGCTTTCTCTATTGAGAATTAAAGTTCTAAATTAATTATAGAGTAAATAGTTTGCATAATTAAATACGTATTTATGTATAAGGGCTCAAATAATTAAATTAAGTAGAGCAGATAAGGGTGTAAAATGCCTGATTTTGGAAAAGCTAAAATCCAAAAGAAAAATCGCTATCTCCCCCCTCAAAAAAGTTGAAATCACCACGTTCTCCAAAAAAGTTCGTATTGGAGGTGTTGCATATGCTAACTAAGGGAATATACCGATCCCGCGCTTCATATAACGAACACATGAAACACTTGCTCCAAAAATATAGTGGGCAGAAAATTTTCAAAATGACCAGGTTTTTCTCGTTCTCGTTAACAAACGAATTAAGAATGCAAATTAAGAACTACAAAAATATAGGACCGGGGTAAAAATTATAGAAACATAATAGTATAATTAAATCCAGGATAAATATAATTATAGAATATCCTACGACCCGAAAAATTGTTGAACTTTGTATTAACCCCTTAACAGTGACATTTATTTCAGAAAAATTGACAAAAAATGGAAAATTTTTTTGACTGTTTAATTTTGTTCTTTATATTATTATAAGTGTTAGAAAATAATGTTTTATAAAAAAATCAAAATTTAAATGCAATTACAAATGTATTAATTATTTTAACATACACATAAAAAAGGATTCGATTACACACACATCTTATAAAATTAGGAGACAAATTTGACCTTCAAAATTTTTTCCTTGATGAAAATAGTAATTTCTTATAGATTTTGTGTCGCTGAATACGAAAATCACCATTAAAGTTCTCAACTGACTCAGGATTTTTGGGGAACAGCCCCTCCCCCTTTTTACGTTTTTCGACGACTTTATAACTTTAAACTCGATTTTCAGGGTCAAAAAGCATTGCTTTAGTCTTAGAATTGCACCCCATGAGACAAAAAATGTTCAAATTATTAAAGTAGGATAAATTTATAACAAATGGATAGGTTTAAGGGGTAATTACCCCCTAAAACGCAAAAAAGTCCTTAAAAATAGTAGTATTTGTTATACCCTATTTATTTTGCTTATTTTTACGCAATTCCTCTCTGAAGGGTCCTAACCTTTTCCCAAGGACCCAAATTTGAAGACAATATGCAGCAATAATTTTTACTAAAAGCGGTTGAGGTGTTAGCGTCCCAGAAGCCCCCGCGGAAGAGTTCGGAAGACTCCCAGAAACGCAAAGGCGCTCGCGAGCTCAGGAATTAATATTGATGATTTTGAAAAGATTACAAATGACGTTTTTTTTATATTTTGGGTCTATCTTAAGTAGAAACTCTTTAGTTCTGACCGGTTTTATGGAGTTAGGATTCCATGTTTCAAGATGTTAATAGATGCACTGCTGTGTGGATAACAATTAAGGGGCGTCCTCTTAAAAGTTGAGGGTGATGGATGAAAATGGGTATCCTATTTGACTTCAGCGGGTCATTTTACACAAGAATCAGCTGAAATTCAGTCGGTGGCATTTTGACTTTCCTTTTGCACAGCAATTTAACTCGTAAGTGTGGCATTGAACCCTTCTGTGGGTGCTTTTGGGGCGTTAACAGCTCAACCGCTTTTAGTAAAAATCCTTGCTGCATATTTCCATCAAGTTTTGGTCCTTGGTGAATGGTTAGGACCCTTCAAACGTGAATTGGGTAAAAAATAAGCGAACTAAATAGGGTTTAACAAATCCTACTATTTTTAGCTATTTTTTGTATTTTTAGGGGAGTAATTACCCCTTAAACCTATCCATTTATTATAAATTTATCATATTTTATTAATTTGGACCTTTCTTGTCCCCTGGGGGACAATTTGAAGACTAGAGCGATGCTTTTTGACCCTGAAAATTGAGTTTAAAATTATAAAGTCGTCGAAAAACGTAAAAAGGGGGAGGGTTTGTTCCCCGAGAATCCTGAGTCAATTGAGAATTTTTACGGCGATTTTAGTATTCAGAGACCCAAAATCTATAAGAAATGACTATTTTCATCAAGGAAATTTTATCATTGTTGAACACCGTAATCCAGTGTTTCCCAACGTGGGGCGCACGCCCCACCAGGGGGCAATATCATTTTCTAGGGGGGCAATTTGAAAATTTTCAACAAAATTGCCCCCCAGGTGGGGCCAATCCAGGAGGAAAATTAAAAAAAAACTTTAAAGAAGTTAATCAAAATCTGATCCTTATCATCCTATCTGAGAATGTATGTCTGAAATCTGGACCAGTATGTATCAAAACCAAGTTGAAACCCTGTTTTTAGAGTCTAATTTCCAAACCTTTTCTGGGGAATGACCCAAGATATCTTTGTTTTTAAAACGCTTATATTTAAAACTTTTTTACATTAGGTTCATCAAAATACAAATCTTACCTAAAAATTCCAAAATTTCCCAACTAGGGGTACCAAACTAGTTACAAAACCTGCTTCCTAGAGTCAAATTTTCGAAAATTTGTTGGGGGAGGACCCCCAGACCCCCTTGATACCCTTAATTACTCATAACTTGATTTAGTTCTTTAGCATGCAAATTCTATACCTAAAAATGTTCTAAAAAGCTTCATTAGACTTAATAAATATAAATAGGAAGGAGGGGTTAAGAAATAATTTTGGCTCCCTCTCAAAATACATTTCTATATCGTCACCTTAGAATCAAAAACTACTATCTCCTTTTGGCAATCTTCGGAAATCCCGATCCTTGGCAATCAGATCGGTGGAGAAGCTTGTTTTTTGGTTTGAAAGAGCTGACATGATCGAGTAGAAAAGATCAAAACCAATCAAATTATTTTCTACAACGATCTAAACGCCAAGAATCGGGATTCCCGAAGTTTGCCGAATGGAGATAGCAGTTTTTGATACTAAGGTGACGATATATGCCACTGAGACCGGGGGCATGGAAAATTTAGACAGGTTTTGGTGGGGCATGGACCGAAAAAGGTTGGGAAACACTGGTGTAATCCAAACATAATGGCTCACAATCTCTAAACGACGAAAAATCGCTATCATCAACGAAACGAACTCAGTTTGGGCTTCACAAAACGGAATCTTCAATTTTTCTCCCGCCCGAGCTCAGCCCGGCCATCACAAATTCTGCACGTACTAGTAGATGCCAGAGCTGTGCTTGGGCGCCACAGTATCACAGTTACTCACTTCAATACAAATACCAGTACTAAATATTTTGACTCTTTGAGTGGTGAGTATACTCTCCAAAGCGGTAACTTTACCGAATGGATTCATCAGTCAATATTTAGTATTAGATTATAGCACCAACACTGTTCAATTGAAGAAAAATCGTTTCTCTTCTCTGAATAAAGCTCCTATGTCAGAAAACGATAATGAAAAAGCCCTCCTCGGGAGCTATGAAAAGGTCATGATTTGTGCTCGTCATTAACGGCCAGAATCCGAAACATCCACGTCCATTCATGGGTCATCAATACAGCCAGTCGATAGTGTTTTGGGTTAAGAACCTTTAATCAATTTCAGATATAAATTCGTATTTCATAGCTAGCTCTCCCTATCGTATGAAGTAAAACAATAGGATTACTTAAAACTACTTGTTATAGATTTTTTTTTAAATTTTAGTTATTATATGGAATTTCAAAATTAATTTTTTTTTGAAGTTATTTGGATTTTTCTTTTTCAAAAACCAGAATATTACATTAGTTAATATTCTGTAATATTGTATTACATTAGTTTGAAAAATATAAATGGAACGTCTCCAAGTGATTCCCCAAATCAGAATAACTTTGAACAACTTAATGTTGCATAATAATGTGCTAAATTCTTATATACTTCACAATTTGGAGTGTTAATATTTGATCAGTCTTATGTAAATTAGTTTTAAATATACCTTATTGCCCTAACTGTCTATACCTCATAAGCGATTAAATGTCTATACCTCATAAGCGTAAAAAATAAGCAGTTTTTTGTAAAGATGTTTTTAAGAGGATATTGATCAAATATATTTACATATATCATATATCGTATTGAAAACATTGTTTGTCTTAAAATTTTTACCTAAGGTTACCGTCCTTATAGGTGTCAACAAGCGCAGATTGTTTCTACCTTGTCACGCAAGGTTAACAGGTTGTCCATGACAAGCTTACATAACCTTAAACCGATTACCACATAAGGCTACACCAAGGTCCATAAAACCTTACATTGCTATCGTGGAATAAATGCACCGATAAACAGTAAAAAAATTAATAATAAATTAACTGATTTAGAAGCCTACTTTAAAACAACAATGTACAACAAAATCGCAGAATGCTTTCACCAACAGAAAACAAAATTAACTCGGGAAATGAATCATCAGAAATATCCCGATGCCCCTAAGCGTGTTTTAAAACTAAGTCATCCACTCAGGAACAAACTAAGTTATTCAAATGAAGGAAAATCCTTAGCCTTCCTTAGAAAATCCTTAAATCCTTAGCCGAAGGAAAAGCCTTCGGAAATTTCAGATCGACTTGATTTGGAACGCATTTGATAGAAATTATTTATCCGGGAAGCATTTAGCTCCGATGAAGAGGGGATAATGTGTCATTTTAATCGGAATCGAGAATAGGGACAATTGGAAGAAAGTATTGTGGGAATAATATATATTGGGGTATTCCAATTAAATGTGCTGAGTTTAAAGGAAAATTCTCCATTTAGGGTAATGGAGTACGGAGTAAGTATTTTTGTGCAAAATATCAGTTAAGAAAAATCATCGTTATCGCCAAGTTTATTTATCACCACTTATTTAGTTAAAAAAATATTTATAAAAATAAAGTCTACATAACAATTTGCGGGAAAATATTCTTATTAAAGATATTTATTAAGCTTCTGTGGTGCGTAGACAGAGAGGCAATTTTAAAAAACAAGTCCATTTTAAAATTTTCAACCAGGTGTGTCCCGAAAGTAATGAGACGGAATGTTAAAACTCGAAGCAGTAATGCGATAGAGCAGATCCCAGCTACTATGTTTTCCAGATGGTTTTAGCATGGAGGTAGGAGTAGAATAAGGAGAGGAAGAGTGCGTATCTCGCTCACTGGGAGAAATGAAGTAACTGAAAGCCAGCTGCCGCCAGGCGATAGCTACCAAAAGAGAGTGTTTTAACATTGAGGCTTACGAGGAGAATACAGATATTTAATTTTTCTCGATTAAAGGAATTGAATTATTGCTTGGTCATTCTACAATTTAAGGTATGTGTCTACCCTAAAATCCTACATTTGGTGAAAAAATGTTTATTGGCTTATAGTGTAGCCTATTTATTAAAATTCCAAAAATTCCTTTTTTTAAGAGTAAACTCCAATTCTCCTTACAACTTTAAGAATTTAAGTTGACTATAATATATTTTCCCATCAATTCAATTCTTTAACCCATTAAGGACGGTTGGTAAGAAAAGTTGCCAAGGGACATTTCATTTTTTACTGACTCTAATAGAGGACATTAAAAGTTTAAATGCATGATAACAGCTTCTGAAGAATGTATTTATTCAGATAAAAATAGAAATTTATACCTTCCATGCCATTTTGGTGGTAAAATCGCTGTTAGAATGAGAGCGTTTCACTACATTTTGGAGATAGCTGGGAGATCATTTGGAAAACGCCAAAATAATCTAATGTTTTGGTTATTTTTGTGACTTGTTTCCATTGCAGCATATTCACAAGATCCCATTCTAAATATTATTACCAATTAAAGTTGGAATGAGGGTATTTAAATTGCCAATAGCAAGAGTTTTCTTCTACTGGCAACTTTTGTTGCCAATCGTCCGATGTGTGGTCTAAACTTTTACGAGTTACTCATAAGAAGCTTTCGTAAATTAATTATTTTTAATGCTTTTTTTAGTTCTTATCATAAATGTAGATCTTATTGATACTTTAGCATGATGAAATGTTTCCCTTGGATCATAATTTTAGTGGTTTTTTATAGATTTTAGATTTTTACCGATTCCTAACACATTTATTGGTTCAATCTCATACTAAATCATTTCTGGATACATTTATTTTCCTTGAAATGGTTTTATGGAAACTTACAGTAGCCAAAAATAAAATAAAATATCACTGGAGTTATTTAGCCTATTTTGAATGGGCCAATACCTAGTTTTTATCGAGTTGATGAGTAATCTTAAACATTTTCTGTGGGGAATATGTGAAATCTGGAGTCATAGAGATGAATATTGTAATTATGATGACTTTTTGATAGAGAATGACTAATAAGAACGTAGAATTCCAATAAGAGAAAAAGCTTCGGAAGGCAAAAAAATTAACCAAAGGTATAAAAAACCCGAAAGTTGAGAAAATATAAGACTGGCAGGTAAAAAAAAGTCCCTATGTTCCAGACTGGGAGATATAAATAAAACTGTTTTAACCTGAAAGTTAGCTAAAGTGCTGAAATCAAAGGGTTCCAACCGTTCCGACTTAAAAAATACTAGTTCGGCTATTTTTAAAGCATGAAATTAGGTGAATATCAATATTTCAGACTGAACAGGCCCTATTCATAAGGAGTAAAATACCCTTTCTTGAACCTTCTATCAGCAGTATAGTCCCCATTCACTTTTATTTTTGTATTATTTCTTTAAATTACGTATAAAAACTTATTATTATCAAAATCGTAAGCATTATAATTAGTTTTTTCGACTTTTCATTTGTCAGAGTTTGGACCCCACTAAGGACGGTTGGCAAGAAAAGTTGCCAGTTAAAAAATCATAAAAATTATTTTTTGAAAAATCTGAAAATGGGCATTTCTTACTATATTCGGTCCAAATGAACAAAATATTAAAGAAAAAGTTACTTATTTTCATTATTTTAAAGTCGTCCATGGGTTAAATGCATTTTCTGGGAAACTATTTTTCAGTTATTTTTCTTCTAATTTCCTTAATTTCAAAAAATGTTTTCAAGATATTGCAATGAAACTTTTTCACCGCCATAAATATATATATTTATCTATGTTAGGAACTAGGATCTAAGCCCTTTTTATAATATAATTAGGTATTTTTTAAGGCTGTTGTTTAAGAAAAATTGAGTTATTTTCTTAACGTAAATATCTTTATTGTGATACGGTGGTATAACTCTCTTTCTTTTGGGCATACAAAATATCTTCTAGTTTATAACACAGATAATAGTATAATTTAAATAATTCCCAAGTATTTTTCAAATATGTGTATTGAAATTTTTTTATTAAGATTTCCGTAAGTTCAGTTTTTCACCAAAATTTTACTATAAATTGCCTTTATTTTCATAAATAAATTTTTTTAAAAGGCACTAAAATTCATTATTTTATATCTCATTACAACATATAATACTTTTATTTCATTAAAAATTTGAATATTTAAAAAAAAGCCCCCCAAAGGTAGACACACACCTTAAAAAGCTACGGATATTGAATTTGTTTCTAGCGATATAATTATTTTATTTCCCTTAACAAATGACACGAAAAGGTTTAAAATACAATTCAAAAACTTATTCACTGGATATCCAATGCTTGTTTTTTAAAGTTATCTTAAATTCTACAGGCGCACATGCATTGACCGAAATTAATTTGTGTGCATATTATTTAAAATATAAAAGCCTCCTTAAATATATCCATGAAATCAAAAGAGCGTGTAACGCAGAAATCAATACATGAAAACTTAGTTTTTAATTTTATATTTATCGAGTTTAAAACCCCTCTAAAAGTTATTAAATAAATGCACAACTATGAAGATTTAAAACAAGCCTACATAAATAATTTCTTAAATAAACTTTCCTTGCTTTTATTTGAAATATTTTTTTTTATTTTCTCATTTTTTTTAATTAGCCAATGCATAAATATATGTATAATTTGTGATTTAGATCCATCACATATTCGTTCTCGATCTCTAGTTTCTTTTGGCAACTGAGCCCAGTCCCCCAAAACCAAGACAAAATTCCTAAACCACCCAAAAACACCACCTGCACAATTTTTGGAAGTGCAAAGCATCTGATTCCCCTTCTCTCTCACGACATAACTGTCTAACAATTTGTAACACCAGCTCCAACGGTCCAAGACTTTGATAGTCGGGTGGCTTATTACAAAAAAACTGCAAATTGTGATACTTTTATGAAACTTTCAGGGATGATTTATCAACATATTAGAACTAAAAAATCGATGGGACCCCAAAATTTTAGTAATGGTTTGACCGCTATGACGTCATAACAAAATGGCGTCCCTAGCGGTCCCAAAAAGATCTCAGTGTAAATTTTTTAACGCTAAACAAGTTTTAAGCTCTAAATATACTTGAATATATCCTAAAAATAAAATATTTTCTAATATTTACTTAATCTTGGAATAATAGGGGGTGGTTTCATCAGAATGACGTCATTATCACTTGGGTTTACTATGCGTCCAATATCCGTGGTGATGATAGTTTTTCTTGGTTTTATTTACCTTCCAGGTCCTATTTACTTATTATTGAGTGTCTAAGAAAATGTATTTTCTAAATATAAAAAAGAATTTTTAGTTTTGGGAGGCGTGGTTTCCCTTATTGCGCATTTTTACAAAGGCTTCAGTAACGTAACTTTTAAACAGTACTGAAATAAACTTCTAGTTGTGATACCAACACCAAACTTTCAGGGATGATAGATTATCATATAAGAACTGTAAAATCGATGGGACCCCAAAATTTTAGCGCGTGGTATGACCGCTATGACGTCATAACAAAATGGCGTCCCTAGCGGTCCCAAAACGATCTCAGTGTACATTTTTTTAACGCTTAACACGTTTTAAGCTCTAAATATCCTTGAATATATCCTAAAAATAAAATATTTTCTAATATTTTTGAATGTTTTTTAAACCAAAACAACATAAAACCGTTGCCCTTCTTAAATGTTTTTTACATTAAGTATAAATATAAAAATCATATAAAATTATTATGTTTTAAACTAGTGAAAAGATAGATCCTCCTTAAGGTGGACCTTGTTACGGTGGTATATTGTGATATCAACATACTGATCAAAACTACACCCTGAAAACAATGCATAGCCACTGCCATCATTTTGTTATGATGTCATAGCGGTCAAACCACGGGCTAAAATTTTGGGGTCCCATCGATTTTTTAGTTCTAAAATGTTGATAAATCACCCCTGAAAGTTTCATAAAAGTATCACAATTTGCAGTTTTCGGGCATTTTTATGTAATAAGCCACCCGACTATTGACTGCTTTATTGAATCTTTTCCAGTCTCGAAACTCAAATACCAGACGCAACCCATAAAATCTATCCTCACTGTCGAATCTTGTCCTTAGCGGAGCTCTTACCGACACGCATCAGGTCTCGAGTTCAGATTCCAGATGGTCCCCGCACAACCACCAAATTAAGAGGGACGAACAATAAATTAAACCCCTGACCTTCTTTATTCCAAAATTGATAATAATAACAATAACCTAGTAAAACTTGCACTCATTTTGTTCAGCGTCAAAGGCTGATGCTAAAAATGGATGAACTAAATTTCTATCTCAAACCCTTCATTTGCTATAAAACCTAGAAGATTTGAGACATCTTTAATCCATCCACGGTCCTTTAACCCCGCCACATCTTCCCCAGACTTGGCGTGTTGGCTTGTTTCGTGGGAGGTGTTCGTCACTCCTAATGAGGAATTGTCAGCCAAAGTCTTGGAATTTGGCTCTGTTAGGTTGTTGACCGACCCTGGTATAAAACCGGCAGACCCTTTGTTTTCTCTATGATCCCCTCCTCCCTCACCTGCACCAGGACTCCGTGCTGCGGTGGTCCCGCTCGGCCAGTACGGGACACCATGCGATCCCGTCCCCAACTTCAGCAATGTCATCGGCTGATCCACCCAACAACGGTGGTAGAGGAGAGGTTCATCAAACCGAAACAAATTAATCATTTTTAAAAATTGTTCTCCCTTCATCTTCAAATTGTGTTCGGCTTCATCTTTTAATTGTGGTCCGATAATTTTCTAAGTGACGGAAATAGTGTTGGTGTTTCCTGCTGTCCCAGAACCACCGAGAAAGTGTGCAGTGCATAGTTTGTAAATGCATTCATCTAAGAATTCGTGCCTCATGCCATACCGCTCTCCTGCCTATAGAATATCTGTGTGTGGTGAAAGAATCAACATCGAATAATAAAAATTGGTTTGCCTCAAGAAATTTGTGTTTTCATTTAGACTTTGTGTCCGTTCTTGATCCTGATAGACCTCGACCAGACCTTCACATCAAACTGTAAGTCATGAACATTTCCGTATCCCTTTAACACATAAGAACAATATACTATATTATGTTATTAACTGATATATCTACGGCCTATACTTTATCTTCTACTATTTCATTATTTTATGATATACAATATTCAATGTCAAACTAAAATTCTCAAGGTATTCCTGAGGTTATTGCATGTTTTACTAAATAGTCTGTTTTTCATTACCCCAACCATCACTACTTGTTTTAATCTACATTATTAAAATAATGTATAAGATATTAAACTTTGTTTTCTTAAGCTACACAATATTCCCTTAATCGAAATAAATTTGGGAATTAATACAAAATATGTAGAATAATTTGAAATATGTTCTGATTTGATTCTAAGAAAAAACTTTGCATTCTTAGAAAAGGAAAAAAAATGGTAAGGAGATACCTAAATCGAATGTTTATGAGTGACCGATGGGTATCACATGATGTCCAGGTGCAATGCTTTTGCAGATGCCTCAGCCTTGAGATATCGATGTAGCAATTCATCAATTCTAGGAATTTTAAGTTTTGTGACTGCGTAATTTATTCCAAGCATTTAATTAGTATGCATTCCAAAAATGCCGAGGATTTTACCTCAATAAATTTATTTTAAATTATTTATTTTTACCTGTTTTCGTGACTTTACTTTTTAATATTTGGTTTTAATTTAAATAAAAACTATTTTAAAATAGCATTAAATGTAAGTATTTATTAATCATTGTAAATACTTGGTAGTTGGATATTATAGGAAATCTGTTTAATCCACTATTATGTAAGTTTTTAGAGAAATTTATGGATATAATTTCTTTATAATTGATGGATTTCCTTAAAAATGTAGTATTGCTTGGTCTAGTACACTCTCATATGTTTTTGTTAAGCAAAATTTACTTAAAAGTGTCCGAAAATTGAATTGAAGGGATATTCAAAAATATTCGTGCAAAATTGTTTTAAAAAGTTAGGAAACTTAATTGATAGTTTGCTCTAAGATTGTTGAACACATCTTTACAAGAAACAAAAGTTAAAATTCACTTAAAATATCATACGCGCTTAAGATTACATGAAGAATTTACGTAGGAACCTACGGGCGAGTAGTGGGGTTTAAGGCCTGAAGCTGCAGATGCATGTTTGGTAAAGGCGTTACGTTTTTTGAAAGGTCTTTGAGTTGTAAAAACGACTAATTTTTAAGCAGAATTTCAATTGAAGGAATAGAAATAAGTCCGAATTTCAATGCTGTATTTTTTCAGGAGCTCATTCAAAGGGTCAGTTTGTGAACTCTGGGCGGATGCTTGCCATTTCGATTCCTCAATATTTGAACCACTTCTATGAAAAAAAAAAGATTTCTAACTCGGGACAAAAACTCCATGAGCACCTCTAAGAGCATTGAGTATGACTTAATAAAGTTATATGCTTAATAGTTCCCTATTCTATAACCCTCATCACCGGAGATATACATTGAGTCCCATACAAAATTCGAGGCAGTTAAGACTTAAAGTATTAAGTAGACATTACATAAATATTTTATAGAACAAAAGAACATATTTTAACTTATTTACGATACAACATAATTCAGGGTACAAAATACGAATTTAAAATTTCTCTAATCAAGTATGGTAACGATACTTTATAGTCCGAGAGCTGGCTACATGAGAGTTTAACCGGAAAAACATGTTTCTGAAAATTTTATAATAGATTGGGCACTTCTTAATAAACAAAATTCGCTCGGTCAGCCTGCGCAAAGCGGTTGCTTTCGAGGGATCAGCTCGGGTCAAAATAGCCAAAAATTGCATCGAGTTTAACCGGAAGAACGTATACATGATTTTTACGTCATTCGAAAGGCTTCGACCCTCTGAACACAAATATGCTGGTCAGCCGGCCGAAAGCGGTTGCTTTCGAGGGGTCAGCTCGGGTCAAAATAGCCAAAAATTGCATCGAATTTAACCGGAAAAACGTATACATGATTTTTACGTCATTCGAAAGCTTACGACCCCCTGAACACAAATATACTGGTCAGCCGGCCGAAAGCTGTTGCTTTCGAGGGGTCAGCTCGGTTTAAAGTTGCAAAAACCCTATTCAAACCTATGTAATCATTTTTGCGTAAATTTCATTGTTGTGTAAAGCACTATCATTATGCTTAAATTGAGAGTCCAAGATGACGGTGGTGTTTTGAAAGTGGTGGATTTTCCCCTGAAGGGATTTTTTAGGAATTTTGGAATATCGATCAGGACACTATCTTCTACGTTTCCACCAATTTTCAGCTTGTTCATTTTAGTTTCTACCAACATTTCAACCCAGCAAATAATTTATTCAATAAATATTAATAATAATTAAATTAAGTTTTTCATTTCGAACTTTTCACGTTGTCGCTTAAAATTCACATCATTAAGCAATTCAGGACAAAAATAAACTCAATCGGGTTCTTGGTTCAGTCGTTATGCTTGAAAACTCAATCCAAGATGGCGGTGGTTTTTCCAAAATGGCGGATTTTCTCCTACACAGAATTTTTGGAAATTTCAGGACATCAATAAGGACATTATCCTCTACATTTCCACCAATTTTCATCCTGTTATATTGAATATCCGGGTCAATATGGACTAAGTGGATTGTTTAAATGTGGCGTGGAGAAAAGTATCATCTTTTTGCACTGCGCGCACAATATCTCTATAACTATTCAATCAAATTGTCCAAAACTTTTACAGTATCTTTCTTGCATATGTATCTTCAAATTAATGTACGGGTTTGAAATATTGATCAATGTATTCCAATTTGCAAACAATTAAAATCAGGGTTTTTTTTCTCAAAATTTGAAAATTTAACTTTGAAAATTTTAATATTGGTGAAATAATTTAAATAAGTTTTTCGTTCTTCGTAAATTTAAAGATAAGTGTCTTTTGAATGTTCAGAAAAAGAAACAGCGGAAAAATATCATTTACTTTTCTTAAAAAGCTGCGCGCAGTAAAAAAATGGCCTAAAAACTACCAAGTACTTAAAGCGATTTTTCAAATACAAATTACTTTTAAAAATGTTTTGTTGGATATGTTTTGAATAAAAAAGTATTTTCGAAATAATTTCTCCAAAAATCTCATTGAAAGAAACATTTGCTAAAGAATTACATTATCTGAAAAATTCTTGTAGACTATCTCCATTTCAGACATCCCAATGGGAAAACCCATACTAACGATTTGAAAACTAAGATATTTTTAGAAAGTTGGTCGCTGCAAGTATTTCTTTTATAAAAAACAATAAACAGGATTATATAGGTTTGAATAGGGTTTTTGCAACTTTAAACCGAGCTGACCCCTCGAAAGCAACCGCTTTCGGCCGGCTGACCAGTATATTTGTGTTCAGGGGGTCGTAAGCTTTCGAATGACGTAAAAATCATGTATACGTTTTACCGGTTAAATTCGATGCGATTTTTGGCTATTTTGACCCGAGCTGACCCCTCGAAAGCAACCGCTTTCGGCCGGCTGACCAGCATATTTGTGTTCAGGGGGTCGAAGCCTTTCGAATGACGTAAAAATCATGTATACGTTCTTCCGGTTAAACTCGATGCAATTTTTGGCTATTTTGACCCGAGCTGATCCCTCGAAAGCAACCGCTTTGCGCAGGCTGACCGAGCGAATTTTGTTTATTAAGAAGTGCCCAATCTATCATAAAATTTTCAGAAATATGTTTTTCCGGTTAAACTCTCATGTAGCCAGCTCTCGGACTATTATGTCTGTAAATATTTAGTACATTTCCTGCAATGCCTTTCAAAATCCTTTCGGTTATTTTATTTTAGATTGAAAAGAGCCGTACCTTTTTCAAAACTTGACTGGTAAGGAATATTTACTTCAGAGTAAAAACTTTTGAATGCGTCTTAAATCCTTCTTTGGCAAACAATTATTTAATAGGAAATGACAGATGTTACGTTCCGAAAAAACTCAGCGAAAGAGCACCAAAATAGGAAAAACCAACTTATTAAAAAATAGACTTTTAAAAACATGGCGGAAATTTCTACGCGAGATTCCGTGTGCACTTTCAGTCAGCAGAAACAATCAAATAACATAGGACTTGCAACACAACGTTTAAATGCAATTAAAAAGATTACAGCGTTTTCACATAAACATTTGTTCAGAGAAAGAAAACGCTCACAAGACCACCCTGCCCAAATAGAACAAATTCGGTTAAAGCAGTAATTACTTTAGTCGAGACAAAACTTTAATTAAAAATTAATTTTCTTCTCTGTCTGTTTTGTTTTTTCGTCTCTGCAAGCTGTTTTAAAGCGTAGAAAACAATTTTAAAACCGCCCGTTTGAGTTAATTTTATTTGAAGGTAACCCTAAACTCTTTTTTAAAGGGTTTCGAGCGTTTAACTTTTGCATTAACTCATCTGGTAAATTAATGTGGCTCTTCCCAGCATCTTCAGCATGATTGGCAATCATAAATATTTCCGTTTTTAAAGAGGCAACAGTATGGAAGTTGACAACCACGTTTTACTTCATTGCTTCGAACAATTAGCTCTTTTTTTTGTTCGGCCCTAATGTTTATTTAGGCGAGGAATGGAGATTCGAGAGTAGAAACCAGGACCAGTTTCCTCCTGATCATCCTTCTTAGAATATTTTATATGTGTTGACAAGCTTACTCACAACTAAAAAGTTAGATTATTCAGTAGGTAGTACTGTGTCAGGATATGTGCTGACTTTTATTGATAATTTTTCCAAGCATCTTGTAGTCTATACACTAAAACAGCGGTTCTTAACAGCGGCGCCTTCCTAGGGGGTCCGCGAGTTCCCTTAAGGAATTCTACAAGTTACTTTTAGAATTCCCCAAAGAGTTTCAAAATTAGATGAAACCCTAGTGTTAAGAAGTAAATTTCAAAAATTTTCTGGGGGACGACCCCCAGCCCCCTCGAAATTTTAACTTTATTGCATGCTTTTTTCCTTGAAAATTCCAGACCCTTACCTCAGAGACTTGAATGGAGAATTCAGGTGTGTATATAAGGGTGGGTGAAGGAGAAGGGGCCCTGCCCCCTCCAGAAATTTGGACTTGGTGTATCAAAACAAGTTAAAACCCTGTTTTTTGGATAAAATATCTGAAAATTTTTTGGGGGAGGACCCCTGAACCCCTTTAGTACTTGGTACTTTATTATTAAAAACCTTTTAAAAATAAGTTCATCAAAATTGAAATCCTACCTAAGAACGAATAGCACCAACAAGAAATTCTTACCTAGTCATCCCTACGAACTTGCAAGCCACATCCAGTAAACAAGGATATAGCTACAATCTCAGAAATAGAATATAGGGGATGATTTTTTTTCTAGAGAGGGTGGAGAAGTATTGTGAAGTACTAGTGTTCATAACATTTGTGAGTATAGTTATTTAATTTAATTTAAGAGAACACGAAATTGTTATTTTCTCACGCGTCATTTCTTCTGTCATTTTCTTTCATGCACGAGATTGTGGTTGTATTTCAAAAAGATTGGAAAAGAAGTTTTGGATAAAATTCATTAAAGATGTTTATGTAACAAATTAACGTGTTCTTATTGTACTGCACTATATGACACATTGCTATCGTGGAATAAATGCATCGATATACAGTAAAAAATTAATAATAAATTAACTGATTTAGAAGCCTACTTTTTAAAACAACAATGTAACGCAAAAACACAGAATTCTTTTCACCAACAGAAAACAAAATTAACTCGGCAAATAAATGATCAGAAATATCCCGATGCCCCTAAGCGTGTAACTAAGTCAACCACTTAGAAACGAACTTAGTCACTAAGTTATTCAAAAGAAGGAAAATCCCCAGGAAGCCTTCGGAAATTTCAGATAGACTTGATTTGGAATGGATTTGATAGAAATTATTTCTGTGGGAAGTATTTAGCTCCGATGGAGAGGGGATAATGTGTCATTTGAATCGAGAATAGGGACAATTGGAAGAGAGTCTTGTGGGAATATCTATTGATGTATTCGAATTAAATGCTGAGTTTAAAGGAAAATCCCATTTAGGGTAATGGAGTACGCAGTAAGTATTTTTGGGCAAAGTTTCAGTTAAGAAAAATCGTCGCTATCGTCGCCAAGTTTATTGATTACCACTTTTTTAGTGAAAAAGATATTAATATAAATAAAGTCTACTTTATTACGTGTATGTTCCTCTTCTTAGGAAAATTTTTTAAGCATCTCCGGTCTGTATAACAGACCGAGAGACATTTTCATAAAACAAGTCGTTGCTTAAGGCGCAAAATGACATAACTGCCATTTTCGCCATTTTGAGTTATGCATCAAACTTTATGAAAATCCCGGCCCCGGATCACCTGGCACCAACGATTTTGCGAAAAAATGACTCAAATCGCTGCAATCGTCAATTTTGTCATTTTAGCATAACTGCATTCGTAAGGCAAAATGACATAACTGCACGCCTTTCATTGATATTGTTAGGGACTCCGCCACAGAGAAGCGTTTCATCTCAATCCCCGGTCAAAAAGGCCTAAAATGAAGGTTTAAAACTATAATAGGGTGATTCTGTAGAAATCTAAAAAAATGAAAACACAAATTTTGAAAAATAAAATTTCTTTCAAAACTTCTGATATTTTTTTAAATGTTAGATAAACACGTCCTAGTTGATATACAGTAAGCGACAGTAAAGTTTAAATACATTTAGTATGGGAAAAAAATTCCTATCTAAATTTTACGGTGATTAACCGTAATGTGCATTTTCGGTACGCCGAGGCAGAGTGCCAACGAGCCCGCTGCTACATTGAGAATGACACCGTAGAAAATAAATATTTCGCCATTTATTTATTTCTTCAGATTTAGACCTGAAAATTTCACATGCACCATAAAATAATGATACCTCGAACATATCGAAATTTCAATGTTATTCTCCTTTTAGTTTAGGAGATATGGATGCCAGGATAATGACGCGCCAAGAAAATGATGATTTTTAGCATTCCGCCATTTCTTTATTTTTTCAGATTTAGACCTGAAAATTTCACATGCACCATAAAATAATGATACCTCAAACATATCCAAATTTCAATAATATACTCCTTTTTGTTCAGGAGATGTGGATGCCAGGATAATGACGCGCCAGGATAATGACGTTTTTTATAGTAATTCCTTCACAATTTTTTTATTTTTTGATATTTATGGCTACAAATTTCACATTCACCATAAAGTCCTAATACCTCTGACATATCCAAATTTCAATTTTTTACTCCGTTTCTTTTAGGAGATATGGATGCCAGGATAATGACGTTTTAAAAGCATACGCTCTGTTATGAACAGTTCAAAGTAAAAATTTTCGAAGTAAAACACTTTATTATTGCACTAAAAGTGAATATCCAGTTATTCTTATTGTAATTAATTATTAAAAAGAAGAATTGCGTTATTCTGTCATTTTTATATGCCTCATAATTAACTAAAATGTTCATGTCCGGTAAATAACATTATTGCCTGGGACAACCATGTTTCAATTCGAAAATGTTATTTAAAAAATTCAAAAAAATATTTCTTCCACAATTAAATATACTATAAGATATGATTAATAATATTAGATAAAAAATTCGGCGGGAAATATGCTTTTAGTACACTAAAGTTCCTTTTATTTGAGCATATGTCAGTAGTGGGACAAGCCAAAATGATGAAATTTTGAGCTTTAAAGTTTTATAATTCCTTAAATTTTGCTTTCAAAATTTGTTATACTTATGTGCCATACTTATCATAAGGCTATTTAACAGAATGTTGGAAAGAAAAACTAATTTTAGGACAATATATGGATTTTTGACCCCGGGACCGGAATTTTTCACATTTCTAGAGAATCACCCAAAAATATTATTTTCTTTAATTAATAGCCAAACTGTTTTTTCATCTCCAGCAAAATAGGGGAAATGCAGTTATGTCATTTTGCGCCTTAAGCGACGAAGTACATCCTACCAGGTGTGTCCCGAAAGTAATGAGACTGAATTTTAAACTCGAAGCAGTTATGAGATAGAGCTGATACCAGTTAATATGTTTTGGAATAGGCGTTACGTTTTTTGAAAGGTCTTTGAGTAGTAAAAACGACTAATCTCAATTGATGGAATAGAAATGAGTCCGAATTTCAATGCTGTATTTTATCAGGAGCTCATTCATAGGGTCAGTTAGTGAACTCTGGGCGGATGCTCGCGATTTCGATTCCTCAATCTTTGAACCACTTCTATGACAAATTTTTTTTTATCTAGGAACGCCATGCACCTCTAAGTGCATTGAGTATGACTTAATGAAGGTATATGATTAATAGTTCCCCATTATTTAACCCTCACCACCTGAGATATGTATTGAGTCCTGTACAAAATTTGAGGCAGTTAAAGTCTGAAAGGGTTATGTAGATATTATAGTCGAATCCGCTTAATGTGATCACGGTTAATGTTATCAATCGGATAATGTTATCGAAATCGAGAGGTCCCGATCATTCCTATTTAATTTAATGTAAAATAAATCGTTTAATGTGATCAACTAATAATCATAACTCCGCTTAATATTATCAAAATTTGTCCATATCCCCTTTAAAACGACCGCTTTTGAGTTCGAGATTCATTTTGAAGGTCAATTTTCACATTTTTACCAAGTTCACATGTGCTCCATGAGAACATCTGGCGATTCTTTTTTCAGAAACTCAGTATGAGTAAGAAAAATAAAACATTCCCCATATTATATTGAAAGAAAACGGTTATAGGGGGGGGGGGTCCGAATTGTGATTGGTTATAAAGAAACACTAAGATCCACGCTTTGCAGATGTTTCTGATTTTCTCTTGTTTACTGGAATTCAGATGATGTAAATGGAGCGGAAAAAGAGAGACCAGAGACCTTTCTATAAAAATACAAAGTAAGCGATTATTTTAATTTATTAACTGAACTTGAACTACCTCTTATATTTACCCCTTAAAATGTTTAAATAGAGTTTTGAATACATTTTTTACGATTACATTATTTTGATTTTAAAGCAACAATCTAGTTACACTGTTTGCTGTTTTTTTTATGAGATCGCTTATTGTTATCGATCGGATAATATTATCAGTTTGGTCTCGGACAATTGCGATCACATTAAGCGGACTCGACTGTATAAATACTTTATAGAACAAAAGAACATCTTTTAACTTTTTACAATACAGCCTAATCTTGGGTACAATCTAACGAAAAAATCGAATCGAAATAAAAAAAGAATAAAATCGAATATAAAATCGATCGAATTAAAAATCTAACAAATCAAACATGGTAACGATGCTTTATCCCTGTAAATATTTAGTACATTTCCTGCAATGCCTTTCAAAATCCTTTCGGTTCTTTTATTTTAGATTGAAAAGAGCTGTATCTTTTGTAAAACTTGACTGGTAAGGAATATTTACTTCAGAGTAAAAACTTTTGAATGCGTCTTAATTCCTGCTTTGGCAAACAATTATTTAATAGGAAATGACAGATGTTACGTTCCGAAAAAACTCAGCGAAAGAGCTACAAAATAGGAAAAACCAAATGATTAAAAAATATACTTTTAAAAACATGGCGGAAATTTCTACGCGAGATTCCGTGTGCACTTTCAGTCGGCAGAAACAATCAAATAACACAGGACTTGTAACACAACGTTTAAATGCAATTAAAAAAGATTACAGCGTTTTCACATAAACATTTGTTCAGAGAAAGAAAACGCTCGCAAGACCACCCTGCCCAAATAGAACAAATTCGGTTAAAGCAGTAATTACTTTAGTCGAGGCAAAACTTTAATTAAAAATTAATTTTCTTCTCTGTCTGTTTTGTTTTTTTGTCTCTGCAAGCTGTTTTAAAGCGTAGAAAACAATTTTAAAACCGCCCGTTTGAGTTAATTTTAGTTGAAGGTAACCCTAAACTCTTTTTTAAAGGGTTTGGAGCGTTTAACTTTTGCATTAACTCATCTGGTAAATTAATTTGGCTCTTCCCAGCATCTTCTGCAAGATTGGCAATCTTAAATATTTCCGTTTCTAAAGAGGCAACAGTATGGAAGTTGACAACCACGTTTTACTTCATTGCTTCGAACAATTTTCTCTTTTTTTTGTTCCGCCACCAATGTAATTTAGGCGAGGAATGGGGATTTGAGAGTAGAAACCAGGACCAGTTTCCTCCCGATCACCCTTCTTAGAATCTTTTATGTGTGTTGACGAGCTTACACACTACTAAAAAGTTAGATTATTCACAGTAGGTAGTACTATGTCAGGATATGTGCTGACTATTATTGATAATTTTTCCAAGCATCCTGTACTTTATCCTCTAAAAATATTAAAACAGATTCGGTGGCGAAGAATTTAGTTAATTACATGTCTAATCATGGTAAGCCAGTTAAAACATTCACAGATTTAGGAAATCAATTCACTTCAGAGGTATTCTCTCTATTACACAAGGCCTTGGTTATAAAGTTGACACATAGTTCCCCTCAACGCCCTGCAAGTAACGGACAAAGTTAAAGAGTGAACTAATCCATAAAAGCTGCAGTTCTGGCTCTCAAAGAAGAAAGAGTAAATATTCCTAATGTATTAGCCATTTCTCAAAACCTATATAATAGTACAAAACATCCATCAACAGGCTTCAATCCAAATCTTTTGTACTATGGCGATGTGGGACTATCTCCAAGAAATACAAGTTGTAAATGACATCTTTATTTAGAAGGTCTAAAAAGGCTTTGTTGAGTATCAAATAACAGCATCACATATCGTCTGTGCATTGACCATTTTTAAACAGCTTATTTTAAAGCTAGTAAAAAGAGGTGCGTGTTCCAAAACATCACCATAGAAAAGGAATTTTCGAAGCTAAAAAAGGTTACGAAGCTGAAGCTGATTGTTGCCGCGGCCGCATTGCCTTTTATAAGGCAATGCCGCCGCAGGAACACCAATCAGAAAACTGTCCAATCAAAAACTACGAAAACTATTGAGAATCGAACCCAACAAATTTTGGTCAGAAAAATCAGAAATCGAACGCTAAACCATGGAGCACAACAGTACTTTGGAAGAAATATATCTCTATTTTTTATACTTTCAATAACCCAGTGATACCACAACAATTAGATACTGCCTACTACGCCCATTCAGTGCTGAAAAATCTGAATCAAGTGTATGCAAAAGCATATGATGCACTCGAAAGGAAGCAGCTTGAATATAATGAACGTCTGCACTCCAGAGCTAAACACCGAGAACTCAACGTAGATGAGGTGGTATCCCTGTCCTCTCGGGGAAAAATTCAAAACAAGTTTGTTGGTCCCTTTGATGTGATTGGAAGGTCAACTGAAGTTAATCAGATCAGACCTTTTGATGATATTGAAGCCTCTCCTCAAACAGTTTATGTTACGAAGAGCACCAACAAGAAATTCCTACCTTAGTCATCCCTACGAACTTGCAAGCCACAGCCATTAACTAGGATATAGCTACAATCCCAGAAATAGAATATATAGGGGGTGATTTTTTTCTAGACAGGGTGGAGAAGTGTTGTGAAGTACTAGCGTTCATAACATTTGTGAGTATAGTTATTTTATTTTATTTAAGAGAGCACGGAATTTTTATTTTCTCGAGTGTCATTTCTTCTGTCATTTTCTTTCATGTACGAGATTGTGGTTTGTATTTTAAAAAGATTGGAAAAGGAGCTTTGAATAAAATTCATTTTATACGTTAATATAACTAATTAACGGGTTCTTATTGTACTGCACTATATGACACATTGCTATCGTGGAATAAATGCATCGATACACAGTAAAAAATTGATAATAAATTAGCTGATTTAGAAGCATAGTTTTTAAAATAACAGTGTACAACAGAATAACAGAATGCTTTTCACCAACAGAAAACAAAATTAAATCGGCAAATAAATCATTAGACATATTTTGATGCCCTTAAGCGTGTTTTAAAACTATTGCACCCACTTAGAAACTGAGTCACTAAGTTATTCAAATGAAGGAAAATCCCCAGGAAGCCTTCGGAAATTGCAGATCGACTTGATTTGAAACGGATTTGATAGAAATTATTTCTGCGGGAAGCATTTAGCTCTGATAAAGAGGGGATAATGTGTCATTTTAATCGGAATCGAGAATACTGACAATTTTAAGAGAGTCTTGTGGGAATATCTATTGGGGTATTCCAATTTAATGCTGAGTTTAAAGGAAAATTCCATTTAGGGTAAAGGAGTACGCACGGAGTAAGTATTTTTAGGCAAAGTTTCTAGTATCAAAAAATCGTCGTTATCGCCTAGTTTATTTTTTATTTTTTAACAAAAACAACAATTTATCAGCAATAGTTAATTTCAGTTTACAGAAGAGAAGAAAAAACATCAGAAATTATTAATTAGACACTAAGGGGATGCACGTGTTATCACCACTTATTTAATTAAAATATTCATTATAATTAAGTCTATGTTACTTTGCAAGCGTCTCTTGCTCAGCATTCAATTTATTAAAATCCTCTGTCCGCATAAGAGACAAGAGGCATTTACAAAGAACGAGTCTAACTTCAGATTCATACAGGGTGTGTCCCGAAAGTAATGAGACTGAATTTTAAACTCGAAGAAGGTATGAGATAGAGCAGATCCCAGCTACTATGTTTGGCAGATGGTTTTAAGCCTAAAGCTTCAAAAGCAGATGCAGGTTAGGAAGAGGCGTTACGTTATTTGCAAGGTCTTTGAGTTGTAAAAACGACAAATTTTTGAGCTGAAATTAAATCGATGGATAGAAAAAAGTCCGAATTCCAGTGCTGTATTTTATCAGGAGCTCATTCAAAGAGGCAGTTTGTGAACTCTGGGCGGATGTATATCTATATATATATATATATATAAATGAATGTTTGTTTGTATGTCTGTATGTCCTTTATAGTTTTAAACTTTTCAAACCTACATTAACTTTTAAACTATACCACGTTGATCTCGCTCCAGGGAAGGTTTCTGAATAAAAATAATTTAAAATCGATGCACCCTAATAACTTTTTTGGTCAATTTTATGTTTGAAACTCCACATTTCATGCTTAACTTCATGGCAAACCCATTGTTTTAAATATAATAACAGAAGTTGTAACCTTAATTGTTGTAAGCATATTCTCGATTGTTGCAGATTGAAATCGATTGTTGTAGTTTAAAATCTATTGTTGTTGCAAAAATATAAAAGTGGCTCCTTTAGTTAACTATTTCCATATATGGACTGGCGAAGCCCCACACCAGGATAATTCTTTTAAATGGACTGGTGAAGCCCATCTGTAACACACCAGAATAATTTTCTTTAAAAATGGACTATCGAAGCCCATCTCTAACGCACCAGATGATATTTAATAAAAAACTGAAACCCGGGCGAAGCCGATGTTATGTAGATGTTAGGGGAGAGTGGGGCAGGTTTCAACAGTTTCGTTTTCGATTAAAATCGTTTTCTCGTTAGTTATGCGGTTGATTGAAATGCCATCTGGTGTTAAATAGTGTTTTTAATCATGAGAACATTTGTCCGTTGTATTTACACTCTTTCACCTTTAAAATTTTTTATAATCGAGTAAAGTTGATTTTGACGTCTCAAAGTAACTTTTTGATTTCTTTGAAAAAATCGGATTTTACTACCTTTTTATTAATTTAGGTGAGTGATTTTTACATATATTTTTATTTAAAGTCTTCTGCTTCTATGTATACCATTTTCAAACTGATATCTTTATTCTGAAGGGTATGAGAGGTCTTAAACCATGACGACCAAAGGTGGGGCACCTTTCAACACTTAGGGTGGGGCAGGTTTCAACACCCCAAAAATGCGTTTTTCTTGGTATATTGAGCTCTCGCAATGTTTTTTCTTGAATTTAACTATCCTAAATTACTTTTATAGCAATTCATAATGTTTTATTATGGTTAATAATTTATTTTTAACCAAAAAACAGCTGAAAATTGGTTTATATAATTTACATTAAAATACATGTAATTTTTAAAGTTAAGGTTACTATATGAGTCTTAAAAACAACTTTTATGCATCTAGTAAATATAAGCATCGATTTCAATAAAACTTTTTATTTTATACCTCTCTCTGACGATTAGTAACTAGCAAAATTTTGAATAAATTAAAAGAGCTTAAAAAATAAAGTATTTGGTAAATTCTCATCGAAAAATACTCGAATTAAAAAGATATTTTTGTAATACAGTTCAAAAGAATTTTTAAATTAAAAAATAAAGTTAAACCCACTTATTTGAGTCAAAAACACAAAAAACAGAAAAACATCAAAATTTGGAAAATTTTTTAGAAGTTTTTACTCTAAACTACTAAAATATCTTTATTATAATGTATATTTCAATGTATTAAAAGTTAAATCAATTGAAACTTTTAAAATTTAGAAATTAACCCGCTGTTGAAAGCTGCCCCACCTACTGTTGAAAGCTGCCCCACCCGGTTGCCAGATTTCAACAGAAGAGAACCTTTTTTAAAACGCAATTTTGGACTACTTAATTTTCTCTGAGAACTTAGGTAAAATTACACTATGTGTCCGAAAGACCACGGTAGGATATGCAAGTAAAAGTTGTATGATGCGTCAATTTGCGAGTTCACGAAAAAATAAAAACCGAGATCTGTTGAAAGGTGCCCCACTCTCCCCTACGTAATGAATTACCCAGATGTGAAATGACAGATGTTACGTTCCGAAAAAATTCAGCGAAAGCGCTCCAAAATAGGAAAAAACAACTTATTAAAAATATACTTTAAAAAACATGGCGGAAATTTCTACGCGAGATTCCGTGTGCGCTTTCAGTCGGCAGAAACAATCAAATAACACAGGAATTACATCACAACGTTTAAATGCAATTAAAAAAGATTACAACGTTTTCACATAAACATTTGTTCAGAGAAAGAAAACGCTCGCAAGACCCCCTGCCCAAATAGAACAAATTCGGTTAAAGCAGTAATTACTTTAGTCGAGACAAAACTTTAATTAAAAATTAATTTTCTTCTCTGTCTTATTTGTTCATTTTTTTGTCTCTCCAAGCTGTTTGAAAGCGTAGAAAACAATTTTAAAACCGCCCGTTTGAGTTAATTTCAGTTGAAGGTAACCCTAAATTATTTTTAAAGGGTTTAGAGCTTTTAACTTTTGCATTAACTCATCTGGTAAATTAATTTGGCTCTCCCCAGCACTTTCTGCAAGATTGGCAATCATAAATATTTCCGTTTTTAAACAGGCAACAGTATGGAAGTTGACAACCACGTTTTACTTCATTGCTTCGAACAATTAGCTCTTTTTTTGTTCCTCCACCAATGTTAATTTAGGTGACTTATGGATATTTGACAGTAGAAACCAAGACTAGTTTCCTCCCGATCACCCTTCTTAGAATCTTTTATAGGTATCGTTTTATTTGGCGAGCTTACTCACCACTAAAATGTTAGATTATTCAAATATGACAAGAATACTGACAAATAATACTGGCCAAGTCCAAGTAACTTTAAGGTATGCTTAGAGCACAAAGCCGGTTGTTCAAATCTTATTCCATGGGCAAAGAAGACTCGGCTCTTTATCCTCCGGCGTCGATAAAATGAGAAAACCAAGTTTTCTTGGGGAAATCAAGAGGTTGTTGGCATCAAGCTAGCACGCTCAGCTGACCGTGGCATTCCGTCACACGTTCTGTAACAGCTTTGCCAATGGCCTCTCCCAGTGAGGTCAAGTTATACTAGGAGTTCGAAGGTCCACCGACCTAGGTACTCCCACATATATCCACCTCGATTTTTTTTAAGTCTACGTTTTAGTGTGTCAGTCGTATGACTTTTGAATCAGTAAGTGGGTTTTAGAACTATCTCCCCGAGGTCTGCATCTTTTTATATTGGTGACCCGGATGTGATTAGAACACGCAACCTTAACTGGAGTCAGATTTTAAAACAGTTAAACTCGTATTTATATGCCGATTCCGGGGATCACGAAAACACGTGTATAACGCTGTATTCAACTTGACATTAGGTTAACCTGTAATCTATAGCTTTATCGGCAATTCTGATTATTTTAAATGAGAAGTATTAATTCCAGGTTAACTTAAGGTTATGTTAGTGGTGAATACGAAATAGCTTATACGCGAAAGTGGAAAATGAGGACAATACGTATAATTCATATGAATTTGTTCAAGTGAAGTTTGAAATATCCTCAAATGCATATAAGATATACAAAGGGTCTCAAAAATTATAAGTATTTTTAATTGACTTTAGTTAACATTACAAAGTGGGAAGAATATTCTGAAATTTACCACTGCCCTTTTATTCACTTAGATTCGTATAAAGTAGTGTATAAACAAAAAAAATTATTATTTATATTTTGAATACAACCCATATTTTGTAGTGCATTATTTTTAATTTGATTTATGTCTTACTATGTTATTCATTTTAAAAGATTGAAAAATACTTTTAGATAGTAAATGCACGCAGCAAATTGATTAAAAAACCAAAATGTAAAGATCAATGGATTGAATAATCAAATCAATGAAAGAGAAATCAATGAAATTCTGATTGAAACCAAAAAACATTAATGTATAATTGACTTCATCAAGGATTTCTATACTAAATTTGACTTAAAACATCAAAGCAGATTTTCACTTAAAAATCATCGCAGACTACTGCTACCCACCTAAAAACCAGTTTCCATAAATACCAACAAAATGACGAAAGTTTATTCAGACAGAATTCAAAACAAAAAAACAAACGATCGCTGGAGAAAAAAAAACCTTAAACCACACAACTTCATTACAAAATGAAACTAACAGGAAAAACGCACACACGCAAAAAACATCAACATCATAACGCTGATGATTATCTGCTCTCCCTCTCCAAGATAAATTATTTATAAATCACCAAAACAAAACGCGTTCTTATACAAACCCCCTGAAAAACCCCTAAAAAAACAACTACCACATGTGCATCCTCTCTCACACACACCAAAAGAATTACAACACATTACAAAGAGAAAGAGACACAAGGTTGCGTCTCCCGCACTCAGCATAACAACGGGAAAAAACTATTCCCCAGCATAAAAACAACTCAACTCAACTTTCTAATATGTCCGACTCGTGAGCTTAAGTCATCAATCTTGGCCGCTCTCCTAATGGGGGAGTTGAGATGTTTTATTCATGCAGGCGCCGTTATTATTATGATTTTGTAGCCTGAATCTTAATAAGTGGTCGTTTGGGCCAATTAGAGCTCGTTCTCCTGGGGGGTGAGAAAGATTGTTCTGGGGTGGATCGAACGGAGCTGGGATTTCCTGGCTGTTATGGTCAGATTTTGTTAGAGTTTGCAACCGGACATATCAATTCTAAACTCTTCTATGCATAATTTTTCGAATTAATCTGGAAAAAAATTTATTCCTTTAGTAGTTGTGTAAGTTTATGAGAAAATATGTTACAAAGTAAACTTGGTTTTCTGTGCTTTTTTCGGCAAAAAACTAACTTCTAAAAGTTTTTCACTTGAACCGTAACCAATGGAGTTAAACTTCTCTATTCCATATTATTCTCTACTGCATCCCTAAAGATATCTTCAACCAAAGTTTTATTCAATCTCTATCAACGATTTGGTAACTAGATAGTCTTGAATAGGTAATATTTTAATGTTCCGTATTTTTGGAAGTACAGTACTGGCAAAAAAAACGACTCAGACCCTATATCTCCGGAACGACTTGAGATAAAAAGACAAATAAATTACCATTTTCCATGGGGGGATTTTAAGTATTCTTTAAATGAAAATTTTTTCGAGTTCTTAGGGGGTCGTCTTGATATTAAATGGAGCACCAACTTTCGTTTTTCCTATGGGCTACCTCAAAGATTATAATTTATTCTGAAAGAGAACCCCCAAAACCCCCCAAAACGCATTTTCATATCTCTGCGTCTATAAATGGACCCTCCAAAAATTTTTAAAATTAGAAAAATTCCGTTAAGTTAACTCCTGATAGCAAAATATTTATATTGTTGTATCGGTCAGAGCTCAAAACCTTATTTGGCTTAATAGTCCAGTCGCCATGCCATGTGACCTGGAAATAGAGTCCAACTAATATTTTATGATTGATTCTAGTACTTTTTGATGTACTGAAACATAATACGGCGGGTGCCAGAGTGGCACCTTTGAGCAATTCAAAATATCGAACGGCAAAGTTCTCGGGGTGAAAAAAGTAGAAATCGGGATGTTATTTTCAGGAAAAAAAATAAAGTAGTCGTTTTTTCAACGGATTTTTATGTTTTTGAGGGTGCTTAATCCGAATTAGACTTTTTAAGCCAAATATTCGAACGGCTTCTTTGAGAATTTTCGAGATTTTGTCAAAATTTCAACCCTTTCTACGGTTTTATGCTTATAAAACAAAAGTTATGGGTTTTACATAAAATGTTTCAATTAACAAATTAAAGTTTAATAAACAAGCTACAAAAAAGTCAATTGAAACATTTTTGTCAGACAAATAGTTTTGCCGCTATAGCCCTCCAAAAGAAGATACAATTTTGGACGGATTGGGAAAAATTCAGGATGTAGTACCTGCATCTCATGATTGAATGAAGTTTGGGAACCTAAAAATGAGTGTTTCTTTAATTCGTAGGATTGATACTAGTACAATTTTATATACTGAATCATAATATGAAGGGTGCCAGAGTGGCACCTTTTGTCAACTTTAAGTATCGAAGGTCAAAATTCACTGGATGATAAAAAAACACCTATTTTATTGCTAGTGAAAGGGAGTCGGCTGACCAAAATTAAATATCAGTAAATGTTTATTATGGGGATACTTTGTGATATAACGGTAAACTATACTTTTTCAACATGATTAAAAAGAAATTCAATATAAAATATGTTTAGAAATAGGTAGTAAATAGGAAGTGTAGTTTACTTTAACTTTAATTCAAAATTATAGAATATTTTACACAGTGGACATTTCACTGTCACTATCTTTAAATTGGGCTTCATTAGTTTTCAAATTGCCACACAATTGGCCACCTTCGCACGAGCAAAATTCTGTACAAGACAGACCTACTTGTGCACAACTGCACCTTGCTGTTGAACATGGCTTCTCACTTGAACAGCTGCACCTTAAACTTTTCAGCAATTCTGGTGGTGCCAACCCTTTGTTATCTGGAAGTTGAACGGGTACCAAAGAGTGTGTTGCTTCATTCTTTGCCCATCCAAAATCAGTGGGATGCTTGCAAATGGCATCGTTTTATATGGAGTTCAAATGCCTCTGTTGTCGGAGGGAGGTGCTTAATTTTAGGAGGAATTTTCTTTGATGCCCACACTTTGTATCGAACATCTGACATGTCGTGAGCCTCCTTCTTGTAGCCGTAGCAATGTGCGATGAAGCTTGTGCACTCTGTTATGCATTGTTGCATTGAAGATTCTCTACACAACCTAAATGCTTAATTTCAATACCAGATCTCAGAATATGTATAGCTTTAGATTTTCCAATTCCAAAAAGTTGAGAGGTGGTATCACAACCAGTGAGACAATGCACTGCTAACAATGAGTTTGCTAGGGTTCCTAGGTTGTAAACTGTTGTTGCTATATCTGTGACCTTGACCTTGTCAAATGACTCCATCCACATTGCGCATTTAAAATTGAGCTTTCTGTAAAAGTGTACAAGAAGAATAAAAACGTCAGTGTCATCAGGCAAAATTTTGATCCTGTTCGTTGCACACCTTGACAGAAAAATAGCTTGCTGTAATTATGACATCTGCTTCTTCATGGTGAGTTTCCAAATCTGGGCGAGGAATTACAACACCAGGAGTTTGTAATTCAGTTGGGATTGCATCAGTGCCAGTAATGACCAATTTATGTGGAAGAAAATTTTTATGTTTTAGTAGTTGCTGCCAAATCAGGGTTATTAGTTGTATTTTATTACATGAATTGGTCAATGTACTACTGCGACTTGGGAGAGGTGTGTCGGCTGTTAGTTTCATGAAGGTACTGTCTACTCCTCTTTTTGATCGTGTTGCACTTTTAGGACTGTATTCGAAATACCTATCAAATACAAGGTATGTATCCTGTTCTGCAACATACTTCATTATAACCACAATTAAATTGTGGATGTAAGTTTCTACTGTACCAAACTTTGGCCAATGAGCATGCCACAAAAGAGCACTAGCATCTATAATTAATGCATTAACAAATTCCACCTTCGGTGACACCTGAACTCTTAATAAACTCATTAATTGTGATTTCTGGGAGGAGGGATTCATGTCCCCAAATTCATTGAATAAAACTGACGGGACTGGAGAGAATTCATAACCAAACAAATTTTGAAGGCTGCATATTTCAACATTACGTGTCATCAGTTGTAGGGCTCGTGCGTAGATAGTCTTCGTGTTATAAACTCTCATATGTTTCTGGGAGGAGGGATTCATGTCCCCAAATTCATTGAATAAAACTGACGGGACTGGAGACAATTCATAACCAAATAAATTTTGAAGGCTGCATATTTCAACATTACGTGTCATCAGTTGTAGGGCTCGTGCGTAGATAGTCTTCGTGTTATAAACTCTCATATGTTTCTGGGAGGAGGGATTCATGTCCCCATATTCATTGAATAAAACTGACGGGACTGGAGACAATTCATAACCAAACAAATTTTGAAGGCTGCATATTTCAACATTACGTGTCATCAGTTGTAGGGCTCGTGCGTAGATAGTCTTCGTGTTATAAACTCTCATATGTTGTATCGCCATATGTTTCTTGTCATTTGACAAAGTGACAACTTCCCTTTTTCAAAGGAACATAAAAACCTTTTGGCAGTGATTCCTCAAATTTTTGTCGTTGCTTTTCTCCAAGGCATACGGCATCATCCACACTTACTTTCGTGTTTCCAATACGGCCACTATGTATATTAACAATGCCATCAGGGTGGTCTTCAATGCCAAAAGGGTTTACACATGTTTTAAGTTTTTTTCTTATTTTCTGCCTATTTTCTTCATCAGATTTAATTCTTGCTGTACCTTCGTCTTTGTGAAACGTTTGCACCTTCTTTGATTCTTCGCCATCTATCATATCTTGTACATCTTTAAATAGCTCATATTTAGATAGTTAGATCTTTAGATAGACAAAAGATGCCACTCTGGCACCCTTCATATTATGATTCAGTATATAAAATTGTACTAGTATAAATCCTACGAATTAAAGAAACACTCATTTTTAGGTTCCCAAACTTCATTCAATCATGAGATGCAGGTACTACATCCTGAATTTTTCCCAATCCGTCCAAAATTGTATCTTCTTTTGGCGGGCTATAGCGGCAAAACTATTTGTCTGACAAAAATGTTTCAATTGACTTTTTTGTAGCTTGTTTATTAAACTTTAATTTGTTAATTGAAACATTTTATGTAAAACCCATAACTTTTGTTTTATAAGCATAAAACCGTAGAAAGGGTTGAAATTTTGACAAAATCTCGAAAATTCTCAAAGAAGCCGTTCGAATATTTGGCTGAAAAAGTCTAATTCAAATTAAGCACCCTCAAAAACATAAAAATCCGTTGAAAAAACGACTACTTTATTTTTTTCCTGAAAATAACACCCGATTTCTACTTTTTTCACCCCGAGAACTTTGCCGTTCGATATTTTGAATTGCTCAAAGGTGCCACTCTGGCACCCGCCGTATTATGTTTCAGTACATCAAAAAGTACTAGAATCAATCATAAAATATTAGTTGGACTCCATTTCCAGGTTCAAGCCTATTTTCTCATTTGGCGACCGGACTATAAATACATTTGGCGACTTATCTTTGATTTCGAGGATTATTTTTCAAGTACTAGTGTTGTATACGTTTAAGTCAAGATTGGTAATGTTAACGAAAAGAAAAGATCAATATTCTCGTAAACGAAAACATAAGCAGCATTTTTGCTCTTTAGAGAACAAAATTCAAGAACAAAAATACGAGTTGCGAAGGCACGAAAAAGACTAAATATTTTCTGAGAACGAAATTATGAGAGCAAAAATTGCGGCACCTTAAGTCGAACCAAAAATGTACATTTTTGGTACTTCATATTTTTCAAAATGGAACTTCTTCCGCCATCTATTGGCCCGAGGTTACCGTTGAATCCTAAGGAAAATTTGGGCGACTAGGGCTGAAAGGGTTTAACTCTTATAAAAGGTGGTTGGTTGATTAGATTTTTACAATTGGCACAATGGTTGTTAACCCGGTGGGACTCGCGCCTCCCGGGCGAACGTTGAGACTCGCGGGGGTTATGGAATAGCCCCAACCTTTTCGCTCTTTTCTACATCGTTAAAAAAAAATTTTTTTAGTCGGTAACATAAATTTTTAGACTTTAAAACTTAACTGATTAAGAAAACTTATAATCTGCAATATTTTCTACGCTGAGAAATAATTTTTCGAGTTCGATATTAATTTTTCTTATTGCACAATACACACATATATAACAAAATAACACAAATCATTTCAATGTAAAAATTAATTTAATTACTTCAAAATACTATGTAATGAATTTCTTTAAGCTTTCTTTCAGTAAAGACAATTATCACAGATGATATTAACATGGGCTTTGCAAAAAAAAAATTAAACAGAAATTACAGACACAAGTAGTTTTTCTATCCTACTTCCAGCCTTTTTTTCCTAACACTCAAACTTGGGTATTTTTTCTTCGAAAACTTGTTACCTCAATACACTTTCCTAGCTCCTTTCCCATTCAATACAAAAGCAAAGAATGTAAGGGGCGGGATACAGTGGTCTGGTGAATTACAAGTCATAAAACTGTCACGGGGACCAGTATTGAAAGTATACCCACACCTGTGTCTTCCTTTTCTTTGTACTAAAATGAAATAGAACCCCCTGTGAATTTCTTTAAATTTGTTTACGAATGTTTTGGGCCCTTATCAGTGGGTTGTATAGAAGGCGGAGTACGAAAAAACGGATGCGCAGCACTAACGAAGAGACTCGCGGGGGTCATTCCATTACCCCAAAAGCTAACAAAATGCATCTAGGGGTCGGAAAAATAATCCAAATTCCACGAAACTTCTCAGGCATGTAGATAAGGGTCAGAAACCCAGCTACTGAGAAGTAAAGAATCCCCAGGTGTTTAGTTTTCCGTTAAATGAAATGTTAGTGTGAGCTTGGGGTTATAAAATGACCCCGCGAGTCCCAACGGGTTAAAAAGGTTGAAAAGTTATCAAAACAGAATAATAACAAATGGTAGGGTTGAGCAAACAAAAAAAATCACCTTCAACAAAAAAAATTGGGAAATCTAACATTTATGACACACACATTTACTTAAGTAAGAACTAAAGTTTATAATTTTAACTTTTTTTTATTTAGGAAACACTTTAAATAGCTTTAAACTGAAAAATTTCCAAGATGTACTATAAAAATCTTACTGAAAAAAAATTGTTTCCCGAGTTTTAACTTGGCATTACACATGACAGCCAGAAATGTAAGAAGAACTCTTGAAAATAATCAAAATACTGTCCAATAGAAATCCCGGAGCTTTGCACACTTTTGCAGTGACCAATCACAAAAATCTACATCACACGAATGGTTACATCTCTTCAAAACGCTCATCCATACTCTACCGAGACAAAAGAGAGAAAACGGGTAATCCCGAGGAAAAAAACTAATTGCGGACGTCTCTGAGCAAAAGCAGGGGCAGATTATCCATTTAAACGTCCCCAAATATGATTAGGGATAATGTTTCCGCCTTAATTCAATTAGGAAAGACCATTTTTCTGTTGTTGGGGGAATGTTACAAAGGAAAAAGGTGTCGTTTTGGAGAGGTGGGAGGAGAGAGGAAAAGAAACTCAGAAAGTACAGTGGAGTGTTTCGTTATTATCATGCATCGGCTACTCTGTGTTACTTATACAGGGTGTCCCACGAGAAGTGGCCCAACCCCTTTAACTTTTGAACCCCTACAGATATAGTCATGAAAGTGGGGTCTAGGTATAGTAAAGTGACCATGCTCTATCAGATGAGATAACTTTCAACGCCCTCTAGCGGAAACTTTAGGAGTTATAATTTTTATTTCAAAAACTATTTGAGGTATGTGAAAAAAGTCAATGACTAAGTTGTAGAGCAGCGTCGATTCAGTAGGAAAAGACACCTTAAGCAGAAAAATATCTTGAATAAAACCCCTAAAACGCACGCTCAATTAGGTTGAATTTAAGTAGTTTTTACGTCTTAAGACGCTCCTCACGAGGCGAAAATGAGAAAATTTTATTTTTATGATTTAAGTAAATGACTAAAAGTATTCTTTGTTCATTACATTGAAAATTTCTCTTTTTCGCCTCGTGAGGAGCGTTTTAAGACGTAAAAACTACGTAAATTCAAGCTATTTGAGCGTGCGTTTTAGGGATTTTATTCAAGATATTTTTCTGTTTAAGGTGTCTTTTCCTACTAAATCGATGACGCTCTACAACTTAGTCATTGACTTTTTTCACATACCTCAAATAGTTTTTAAAATAAAAATTATAACTCCTAAAGTTTTCTTTAGAGGGCGATGAAAGTTGTCTCATCGGATAGGGCATGATCACTTTACTATACCTAGACCCCACTTTCATGACTATATCTGTAGGGGTTCAAAAGTAAAAGGGGTTGGGCCACTTCTCGTGGGACACCCTGAGTAGCCCATGCAGTAGAGTGACGAATCAGATAGGGGATATCGAAAAGTGGTCGTGTATACGAGGGTTAAAAAGTGTATTGATAGGGTTTTTAGTAAGTTTTATTCCATAATTTTATAATTATAAATTTTTGTTTAATAACTTTTCATTGAGAAAATTTTAGTATTGGAAGTAAACAATTTTAATAAAATTAATTCTTATCCACTTTCAATAACGATAGCACAATATAGGGCAACAAATTTTGGGTGGTTAATCTGAGTCCTTCTTAGTTATTAACAAAACCACATTTTCTTTTTTTTTAAATGGTTATGAACCCGCTTTAGAAGTAACGCCATATAATGCAGTGCATGCCTCACAATCATTCATGCATGAATGATTGTGAGACATGCACTTATAAGTAATACAGAATCTTACTAATACAGTAAGACTAATACAGTAAGTACTAATACTAAGTTACTAATACAGTAAGAATAAGTAATACAGTTATACACTGTTAACTTATAAGTAATACAGAATTACCCACCCAGATAGAATGAAACCTTACGGTTCACTTTTCATTACTACTGCTCAGCCAACGATAGTAAAATTATCACGTGATTTTTACAGACTTTGCACGGCCGATAGTTGGGTAACCGGTGATAGTTTTGGTCTTGCTTCTATATACAAGCAAATGTATCTCTTTCGATCAACTACCCCTCAACTTCCACCTGTCTATCCCTCTGAAATACTAGTTCCTGCGTTGTCAAAATCACGTGACCCTTTTAGTATCATTGGTTTAGCAGTATGTTAGGGTGTGCATGACAAATTTGTAGGAAATAAATATAGAAAATCCCTGTAAAAACTTTTTAAAACCTTCATTTCAGTTTCTAACCTTGTTTTTAAGTCTTTCCGTAAGGTTACCGCTAACATTTTAGACGTGAAGTAGCCGTTTTTACCTTGTCACAAGATTGCAAGTTGTCAACGACAACCTCATACAAACTGAAAGATTACAAGTTTAATTTCCTAGTTAAAAGTTTTTAGTGAACCAAATATCTTCCCGTAGAGTTACACCCAGTTCTCCGGGGATCACAGTTCTGGTAAGGGTAACCTACTGCAATGGTATTTTCCAAATAATCATCATATCATGTGATTCGTCACATACAGTTTTAAAGTCTCTTACCTCAGCAGGAAAGGCATGACTTCCCACTCTGTGTTCGGAGCCTTGCGCGTCCGTTCTGCCGAAATGAAGGTGGATCTCTTGCACGCGGTAGCTGTAGGACAGGGGCCCGCCGCTGATGTTCACCACAGGAGCATTGGGACTGGTGTCCACTCGGAAAACCACCCCGTGTCCCGTGTTCTGTATGGCCCCGTTCACCTAAAGAGAAAAGGTGCAAAAGTTGAGATCAATTACCGTATATTTTGCGTATAAGCCGTGAATTTTTAGAGAAACTCTGATTGAAGATTCTTCTTCTGATTAGAGAGATTAATGCCGGCTTAATACGCGGATCTTAAGAGTTTGGAGATATTACACTGTTCAACAATGAAAAAATTTCCTTGATGAAAATAGTCATTTCTTATAGATTTTGGGTCGCTGAATACGAAAATCACTATTAAAATTCTCAATTGGCTCAGGATTTTCGGGAAACAGCCCCTCCCCCTTTTTACGTTTTTCGACGACTTTATAACTTTAAACTCGATTTTCAGGGTCAAAAAGCATTGCTTTAATCTTCAAATTGACCCCTAGGGGACAAGAAAGAATCAAAGGAATAAAATATAATAAATTGATAACAAATGGATAGGGGTAACTACCCCCCTAAAAATGCAAAAAAATTAGCTAAAAATTATAGAGGTTTTTATACACTATTTTTTCCTCTTATTTTTTACGCAATTCCCGTTTGAAGGATCCTTACCCTTCCCCAAGGACCCAATTTTGATGGCAATATGCAGCAATTATTTTTACTAAACGCGGTTGAGGTTAGAGCGCCCCCAAAGCACCCACGGAAAGGTTCAATGCCGCACTTCAGAGTTAAACTGTGCTGTACAAAAAAAATTCGAAGCCACTAACTGAATTTCAGCTGATTCTTGTGTAAAATGATCTGCTGAATTCAAATATGACACCCATTATCCTCCATTACCCTCAGTTTTTAGGGGATGCCTCCTAATTTTTATCCCCAGCCGTGCATCTATTAACATCTTGAAACATGGAATCCTCACTCCCTAAAACCGGTGAGTTTTTAAAGAACTGAAGAGTTTCTACTTAGGATAGACCCAAAATATAAGAAAAACGTCATTTGTAATCTTTTAAAAATCCTCAATATTAATTCCTGAGCTTGCGAGTGCCTTCGCGATTCTGGGAGTCTTCCGAACTCTTCCACGGGGGCTTCTGAGACGCTAACACCTCAACCGCTTTTAGTAAAAATTATTGCTGCATATTGTCTTCAAATTTGGGTCCTTGGGGAAAGGTTAGGACCCTTCAAAGAGGAATTGCGTAAAAAATAAGCAAAATAAATAGGGTATAACAAATACTACTATTTTTAAGGACTTTTTGCGTTTTAGGGGGTGATTACCCCTTAAACCTATCCATTTGTAATATAAATAATATAAATATATCCTATAAATTTATCCTATTTTAATAATTTGAACATTTTTTGTCTCTTGGGGTGCAATTCTAAGACTAAATCAATGCTTTTTGACCCTGAAAATCGAGTTTAAAGTTATAAAGTCGTCGAAAAACGTAAAAACGGGAAGGGGCTCTTCCCCAAAAATCCTGAGTCAATTGAGAACTTTAATGGTGATTTTCGTATTCAGCGACACAAAATCTATAAGATATGACCATTTTCATCAAGGAAAAAATTTTGAAGGTCAAATTTGTTGAACAGTGTTATTAATGGAATTAAGTTTCGCAGAATCCGATTGCGCCACGTCACGGAAGGCGGGGAAATAGTAGAATCGCAATCGTCGAATCCTCTTATACCCCTTTGAGAGTAACAGATTGGGTGAACATGTCACAGCCAATCACATCTTTAATTTCCAAATTGTGCTGCTTATCCTTCTATATCAATCTTAGACATTTGCAGAGCTGCCCTCAATCCAACGATGGCGTTTTAGCGTTTGGACCGGACCCTCTGTTGGGATTTTTCTCTATGGCCAGGTCATTCTAATGTCACCAGCCTGCAAGATTCGGCTTATACCTATTGTTAGATTGGAACGGTAAACCACTGCAATGAAATTCCTGCCCTCCAGGAGCTGATGTTTGAAATAAGTTTTGCTTCGTTCGGTATTGCTATCCCTGTTCTGAAACGGTTGAGTTACGCCTCCTCTAGACAGCAGAAAAAAGTCCGTGTAGTTGTGAAGGACCACCATAGTTCCCTATCGTTTGCACCTTCTGCCGTACCTCGTCATGTGTTATCCTTCATGTTTCTTGAAAACCCAGGCAGTACATACGTTCAAGATTTTCCCAATTTTTGTCATTTAGGGCGAAATTTCGTTTACTTGTAGTAGCAGTTTCGTAAACTTGACATGTTTGGTATGAGCTGTGCTGCTAGGGAATGGTCATTGGGCAAGTTCAGTATTTTTATTATGTTTTTTGACTTGATAGAGGTAT
Source organism: Tetragnatha versicolor (assembly GCA_024610705.1). Lineage (NCBI taxonomy): Eukaryota > Metazoa > Arthropoda > Arachnida > Araneae > Tetragnathidae > Tetragnatha > Tetragnatha versicolor. The sequence continues at coordinate 7,805,375 of JANDEH010000013.1, forward strand.
TCAATATGCGTGCAAAACATTTTAATTATGAAGATTATTTATTTTTTTACTTAAATTTCAAAGTTTGATTTTTAAAAGGGCGCGAAAACGTCAAAGGTTAAAATGTGACGTCTCAATCCGAAACATTTGTTTTCAACCTATCGAGATTCAAAGCGATCGTAGATTTTCACTTTAAAGTAAGGCCGAAACAGATCTGACGTCATTCAATCTTAAAAAATCTCTCTCTTCCTTCCCCCAACACCGATCGGTAACCATAGCAACTATCCTCGTCGAAGTGACGAAGAAGGCTTACTATTAATGGCTGCTCGAAGAGCGTAACTATGGTTACGCTTCTAGCGTGGGGGAAAGCACTATTTCTCAAGCGCCAATTCTAAATGATTAGAGTATAGTTGAGTATATGGGTTAAAAAACATATTGAAAACCTTGGCTAGACCAAATATTGAAGATAAAAAGTTATAGATTTCGAAACATTATGAAAATAAAGTTATTTCAAAAATCTAAAATAATGAACTGGTACCAATCAAAATAAATAAAATTCTGCCCAGACATATAACAGTAATTCTGCCCAGACATATTGGCCTATCTGGGGCGATGCCCATCTCCATTTCATTTAACTGGTATAAATATTTAATAAAATTCAAGATATTCTAAATGTGTCACAACGGGCCATTCATTAATTACGTAAGAGTCCCAAGGGGGAGGGGAGGTTGGAAAAATCTCTACATACCCTTACTTGATGGGTGGGGGGGTCAAACCCATTCTTACGTACGATTTTCGAAGTTACTGTAAACAAATTCCAATTATTCTAATCAAATTACTATTGAATAACCCGAGAAAAACTTAAAAATGCTGACAATCTCGGTATATTATTGAAGATTTTTTTTGAATGAAGGTATATCAGATGTATCTTTTTATTGGAGTAGCAGTAAGTGAAGATAAAAAAATAAAACTATTGAATGCATCTTCCAGTTGTCAAAAGTCGAAACAAAATTATTATTATTATTATTATTGTTATTGTTATTGTTATTGTTATTGTTATTGTTATTATTATTATTATTATTATTATTATTATTATTATTATTATTATTATTATTATTATTATTATTATTATTATTATTATTATTATTATTATTATTATTATTATTATTATTATTATTATTATTATTATTATTATTATTATTATTATTATTATTATTATTTTGAAAAACGAAATGGAATCTTACATAAGAATGCATAAACATAATGAAAAATCTTGCGTACCCTTATATGGGGGTAGAGGGGGTCAAAAATTGTCAAAACCATCCTTACGTAATTATAATGAATGGCCCCCAACACTATAACTGCCACTGAATAATTTAAATATTTTAAAATAAATTTTACATTATTAGTATCACCATAGAGAGGGATTCAGCAATCAGTAATTCAAGTACTGTGTTTGTGAAAGCATAGCCACTTTATAGTATAAATAAAAGTAAAAATTAATTATTGTCAGAACCTAGATAATAAGAAAATCCTGACAATTTAGCCTGTGTGTGGTTTGAGGTATAAAACTCATGATCGATATTGGGTCTAAAACAACACACAAATCGGTAATCAAATTTTTTGAAGATATTTAAGCGTCCTCTTCAGTATTTTTCAGAATAATCAAGGTATTCTCCCGTTGACGATTTGACTATCGTTCAATAAGGAAGTTGCATGTGTAAGATTTTCAAAAACAAACAAGTGTTCCGTATGGTTTTTTGTATGGTAAAATGAAATATCTAGTCAGTTTTTCAAAAAAATGTACAGGTAATAAAATAGTTTAATTTAAAAGTCAAGAAAAAACACGTGACTGAAAACGTTTATTGTTTAAACTATAAGATGACGTCAACAATAATACCATCAACTCCATTGCTTTACAACAATGTTTAGTATAAGATGACGTCACATCCAAACTCTTGGCGTTTTCGCTAGCTTTTAAAAAGGGGATTTTGGTTAATTTTTTTGGCAATCAAAAAATTTCTCGATCGGCCTCAAATTTTGGGTAGTTGCTTATTTTTGCAAGAGGAATCGATCAAAAAAATAAAAAAAATCATGCAACTTCCTCATTGTCAAAAATGTTTTTTAATTCTTGTCACAAAAAATATTACTCAGAAAATAATTATAATATTTAACCATTAAAAATATCATCACAAGTAGTGATTAATCAGCAAACGGTGATCTCTTTTTGATGAAAAATGCTGCCGAATTTTTACGATGGCACATTAAAAATTTTTGATCTGATTTCTAATGTTTATATGTCTCTTTAATTATTAATTTCAAATTCTGTTGTAAAAATCCTGTTGTAAAAGACTCATTAATATTGGGCACTTTAAGGCCGATGTGCAACATAAACAGGGTGTTTCAAAATTGCGTTGCACGGCTTTTAATCGGAACCATGTGTAAAATATTATTCCTTTATAATAACCCTTTTTGCCTCCGGATTGGCCTCAAATGGAACAAAAATATGTAATTTTTCATATTTTTAAAAAATTTTATAAATTAATTTTTTTTGTCGATAATTATTTGAACTTACAAATAAGGGTATTTAAAAGCAATTTTAATCATATTAGCCACATTTATGCATTTTAATACAAAAAAACAACTTCCAAAGTGGCAACATAATGTATTACCAGGTAAACAAAACAGGCGTAGGATAGGAGGATCTTTTTTGCTAACAAACAGTGGATTGTCAGTGACAGATTTTAAATATTGGTAGATCAGATACATTCTCCCTCAATTATGGCCAGTGTAAAACGATATTTTCAAATTTTAAAAGTAGAAATAGTTGTATTTTTCATAAATGTCGCGCTTTCAAAATTCAGTAGACAGTTATTTCATTGGCTGGTCTTGGGAACCAAATGTGATATAAAATATGTTGAAACAAGTGTCTAATAGATAGTTTGTTTTTAGGCAATAGCAATATCATGATGAGATTCGCCTCAGTAATAATTTACCTAATTTTTTATAGCAATAGACTAAAACCTAGGCCAATAAATTATACTTCTTTAGAGGGAGGATTGACTCAAAATAGCTTTTTAGCATTCACCATAAAAGTTTAAAAAGAGCAAATATAACTGTTTAAAATAAAGACAAGCAAGTTCTAAAAATTAATGTAGCTAACTTAAAAATTTTGTGGATAATACTGAGATTTTAGTTGAAAACGTTGATCTACCGCTCTTTTAAGAAAATATTTCAAAATTTGACTCTTAAAATATGTTTTTAATTTATTTTTTTAACATTAAGGACTCCTATGGGGACACTTGGGATGGATTATCCCTAATATGCCACTGAAATTTCAAAGAAAACTTCAACCTTTAAATATTATCCAAATGTTCTTCAGGGGTCGAAACCTATAACCCACAAAAAGGACCCACCTTCTGATACATATCCTTTTTTTTATTAAATTTAATGTTTTCACCATCCTACTCAACCAGCAAAAAAGGTTTTGCACGTTTTTATGATTCCAGAAAGAAATCTTTGATTGCCAGTTCTAATCATTGACATAATTCAAAATATGTTGTATTACAACTCAAGTATTTCAACTCTGGTTTCTTTTTTAATTATTTTATAGTCTTCAATGAGGATTTTATACCATTTTGCACGTTTATATTCATGACAGATTCGTCCAATCGAGGTAAAAGCCCGATTTTCGTTTTTCCATTTTTACATGAAATTACTCTATTAATCGAAACTTAGATGTCAATCCGGAGGCAAAAAGAGTTATCGTAATGGAATAATATTTCACTCATGTTAGTTTGAGACCATTTGGCACCTTTTTGTCGCTGTGCCCCAGGGAAAATGTAAAAAAAATATTTTTGACCCACCCTAGTACTCACTGAAAAAAAATCATAAAAATATCTTGTATATTCGCCAAGATATTAGCATGTGAAAATAGCACTTTTTCAGGGGTCAAAAAAGAAAAATTTCGCATATTTGCAATTTTTTTTTGATTTTTGATTGAATTTTGTGTTCTTTAAACTTAAAAAACACAAAACTACAAAATAACACTGAAAATATGCAAATATGCGAACTTTTTCTTTCTTGACCCCTGAAAAAGTGCTACTTTCACATGCTAATATCTCCGCGAATATTCAAGATATTTTGATCAAAATTTTTTCAGTGAGTACTTCATGACGTTGGCAACAATGCTCTCGGTGAGGTTTTTGCTCTATCGCCTTTAGTTTTTAAATTATTTTGTTTAACTTTTTAATTTCCCCGCTAGGGGCGCTGTAACTCCTCTCAATGGATTCTCCAGGCTCACTAACTTAGGGGTAGACCTTACTTCCGTGACCCTAGGAGGCGTTTGTTCCAAATAAAAGCCGTGCAAATCAATTTTGAAACACCCTGTATACAGGGTGATTCAGAAATAATCATCAATATTTTGGGGAGAGGTAGAGGGGCTCTAGACAAGCATATTTCGAATAGGGATGGCGGGGCGCAGCCTTACCGTTAAAGAGCTAGGACCTAATGTAGTGCGAGCTCGTTTCAAAAGGCCGTTTTTTGAAGGACCGTGTGACGAAACTTAACATAATAAAATGAAAAATCTATTGCATTAGTTAAGAAAGTATCCCTACTACTTACACCATGAATTCTATATAATTTGAACCACTTTCTAAACCGTGGAGTGAGTTTCAAAAGTGCAATATTAATCTTTTAGTCAAAGAATGGAGTTCCCTTAATGGTACATAGAAAAATGATGATCGGGGAAGGAATTTTCAATGATCGTAACATTGATCATTGAAACTGTTTGATCATTGAAAATTCCTTCCCCGATCATCATTTTTCTTAATACCATTAAGGAAAAAACTCCATTTCTTGACTAAGAGATTAACTTTGCACGTTTTAAAACTCACCCCACGGTTTAGCAAGTGGTCCAATTTCTATCGCATTGAGGATTTAAGTAGTACGGATACTCCTGTACCTCATGCAATAATGTTTTTCATTTTATTATGTTTTGTTTCGTCACACGGGCCTTCTAAAAAAGGCCTTTTGAAACGCGCTCGCACTACATTAGGTCCTAGCTCTTTAACGGTAAGGCTGCGCCCCACCATCCCTATTCGAAATATGCTAGTCTAGGGTCCTTCTACCTCCCCCCAAAATATTGATGATTATTTCTGAATCACCCTGTATAGTGATGTCCTTTAAAAAAACACTTTTCATGGAAAATGGCTGTTTTTGGAATCATTGAGTTTTTATCAAAAATACTAAAAAAAATCGAGAATTACTGTAAAAATTGTCAATTTGCATAATTAGTTGCATATCATGAAAAATATTAAATACGTTTCATTAATTTTTATTTATTTTGTCATTTTTGAAATTTTAATATTTTATTCTCGTAGTAACGGGATAACACAAAAACACGTGAAAAATGCTTCAAAGTCTTTATAACATGGATCTTTACAAGATCAAAATCTGCATAACTAAATCACATTTTTTGCCAAAAATCGAAATTTTCTGCTTATTCCAAAAACTAAATAAATAAACGGTTCTTTGACTAGTTTTTAAGTTCCTTGCTACTCTAAATGGCATAGAAAGACAGGGAACATGATAATTTAAAATGATTTCAATTATTTAAAAATATTTCGATGGTTTTTAGGGTATAATTTGGAGTGTTTTTTTAAAGGACATCACTATAGGTCATGTAAACATCCCTGGCATTATTTGAGAACCTTGCAACCAGAGAAATTTATTTGTTTACCAGAGATTGTTTCCACAAAACCAACTCACTAAGGCTAATTTACACTCCCAACAAAAACTCAAAAAGGCCGCATGAATTGAGAACATACATTTTCTACAGTATGAAGCTAATTTCTCACGATTAAACAAAAAAACAACTACAAAATAACCGACCAAAGCCCGCGAGAATGTATGCATACTACTCCATAACCAAAACAATGGAGTAGGCGCATATTGAATGCATCTCTTTTAAGATACATTACTTTCAACTCTGTGTAATTAAAGAGAAAGGGGGCAAATTGTGAGGTTTTTGTACGGAGCCCGAAATTTAATTCACGTAATTACGGAAAGTAATTAAATGCCTCCTTTGGGTCACTGAGAAGCAAGTTATCTAATACTTTGTAGGCGCCGATGATGCAAAAGAAGGGATAAGCGCTGAACTGTATATGCTTTTGGTGGGGGAAATGGGTATTTCGTGGTTTTTGGGTTAAGTTTTTAATGAAATTGACAGTAATCAAAAATTTTTTAGTTCTTGTATGGACACTTATGAATTATGCAGTGGGTCGATAGTAACTCGGGTGTCTTGTTCTTTTTAATATAGTATAATATTTTATACAGAACTAGGTAGGTACCTAAATTTTTTGAACAATTCTTACATAAAGTCATTTCAATAAGACCGCTAATTTTAACCATATGCAAAGTCAACCCAATTTTTTCAATTCATTCCGAGTTAATTTTTCTGATTCCTCTATATAGTCTAATGCATAAATCAATTATTCTAACTAAATTTCGAAGTGAATTCTTAATAATTATCTCGATTAAATAAGTAATAGCGAAGAAACAAAAAGAATATGTGAAGTCAATTATATAACATTGGTTTTTACTCGAAAAAATATATTAGATGCCAGACTTCTTAAATAATTTAATACAACTTTCTCGATTACGTACTTTTCTATCAAAATACTGTTCTTAACTTTAAAGCTCTTAATGACAGCGAATAATTGTAAGAGAGGCAATTTATACCACATTCTCATTTTTCAAGGATGAACAGAAATTAAATAACAACAACACTCTTCCATCCAACTAAAACCTTCTACCCCAATAATAAACAACTCAAAAGAATAAAACAAACTTTGTTAGAAGGATTCATAATATACATCACGTTTGACAGCATTGTCTTACGAACATCCTCCCAGCAATATTGCAACAACCAATAACAACCATCAATTTCAGAACATACAGGGGATTTACTAGACTCCATAAAACAGGGTATCATTCTCATAGCACTCAAATTGCAGTCCAATACTCCCAACAGATAAGAAAAGACATGCTTACACTTTTATTTGAAACTTTGAAAAGAACGGCGATGTTCTAGAATTTTATTTAATGGCAATTCTTTTTGGAAGTATAGTTTTTTTACTGTCGTGTTCTATACCGCTGGGTCTTTAGTTTAAATATCTCGGCAATAGGAATGGGCTCATAAAGTTTAGGGCTTGTGTAGCCGGGGTTAGGTCCATTTTTCTCGATCGGTCAGCTTTTTAAATGGAATGGACTCTAAAATTCATCCGTCATTTTCGTTTGGTGAGCTGAATACCCTCCGTTTATGACGGATTGCGTTTTCGTTTAAGGTCTAGTAGTAGTGAATGTAATAACTTTTAGGATGTAGGAGAATGGGTATTACCATTATGTTGTCCGTCGTGAGTTATGCTTGTTTTCATCTTTATAAATGGTATCAAGGCGCATAATAAAGTAGTCAAAGATGGGAGTTATGCTGGAAATGCTCGTTTTTAAGAACTTGAGTGGTGAACAGTTCGTAAAAGCGAAAAAAAAGTGGTAACGTAAAGCAGGTAAAGGCAGGTTTTCAGAATTTTTTCTTGAAAACTTGAGCAAAAATAAAACATTTTAAAGTGGTGCTTCTATTTAGTATTATTATTCCTTTAATGGTTTTCCGATTCACAGTTTATCAACCGGTTGTGTAGTTAACATAACATAACTTTATTTAGAGAAATAGAATATTAAAAAATAAACTAATTTATGAAACATTTATCGAAGTGGAATAACTAAACAATATGACCAAAAACTCAGCAAGCATTTATAGGCGTTAAATTGATAACCATTCCTTTTAAAAGACATAAAAATAGAAAACTTCAAACAATTCTTTATTAAACAGAGAACAATATTCAGATTATTTTATCGCAAACCAGAAATACCTTTGCGGTTGTCTCTAATTTAAACTTTTTCTTCGGTAAATCTCAAAAGAAATAAAAGCCATCGAAAATTTGCGTTATTAAATTTACGAAACATATTCTCAAATGACAAGATGAACAACCTTTGCTGGCAGAGTGCTCGCCCCGTCCATTTTGTAAATATAATGCCTCCAATTATTCAAACTCAATTTTCGTCCTTAAACTCTCCTTTTGCATCATTAGATAGTCTTCATTTTTCTATCCATCTTATGGTAATATGCTGTCTACACTTTTCTCGATCAAATATAAAAAAAGGGAAACCAGTTTGGACTGTCCCAACCAAATCCCAAAGCTGTCTACAGCAAAATGTCGTTCGGGTTGCCATAGCAATCAATTTATCAATTTTGGCGTGTTATTTAAATGGTTATCTACTTAGACATCTTCTGGATTAGAGTGCTCTGCAAATTAGCCTCCATAGCGTTTAGCACGGTATAGTTTTTAGAAGAATGTGCTTTACGTATGAAAATATATCAAACTTTCAAAGTTTACTGAAATTTTAAAATGAATATTATTCAATATTCCATTTTGAGTACGATACGAACCAACGGAGGAGTTTAAAAACTTAAAACTGTCATCAAACAGTTTAAAGCAGTGGTCTCCAACCCCCGGTCCGTGGATCAAATGGTACCGGGCCACGGGACGACCCTTTCATTGAAAATGAATTTAAATTCCTAGGTTAATACCCACACTTAATGATTAATTATAAATCCCTTTATATTTATTTTTTGGTGTAACTTTATTTTATTTTGAAATCATGTTTAAATACAATTAAATTAAAATTAATGAGTCAAAATAAAATAGAATGTAAACAATCAACGCCCCCTCAGTGGGCCACGGTAAAATTATCAAACGTTGACCGGTCCGTGGTGGTAAAAAGGTTGGTGACCACTGGTTTAAAGGAAATAACATGGTTCCCAGAAATTTCTGTATGTGTTTTTCCTAACTAATATGTGTAAAAACCCATCATCAAAGTATAAACTAGGATTTGTGATGAATTTTTAGCCCTGTTTTTTGGTTGACAAATCAATCATTTAATGTAAGAATAGAACAAGCATAATATTAAAAGCGGAGTATGTCAGAAACTGGGAAATATTAAATTAATTGAGATTGAGAATAAGATTCTTGCTTGCTATATACTTTATTTAAATTTCGTGCTTATTTAATTTATCCCTACCAAATTATTTTTATTTAAAGGCTCATTCACACTTTTGGTGTTCATTTTGAAGGAATCATCCAAACTGAAAACTGTGAATGGACTATATTCTATAATGTAATGGACTATATACTATTCGGACTATATTCGGTCAAACTCACTATCTAATCATATCCCACTACAAACTATCTCTGTGGTAACCAATTGCAAGCTCAGTAGGTCACATGATGGAGAAAATGTGACGTCAGAATCACTGGAATGAATCACTCAGAATGAATAGTGAGAGCGTACCAATGATGATGAGCTTTCACTGACGTGTGTTAATTGGCATTGTAGGCATTTTTTAAAAATTGTACTTACATTTTTTAATATTTAAGCGGTGAATGTTGTCATTTCTTTCATCAATTCGATTCGACACACAAGCAAATAGGCAGCCCCCAGACAGAACCAAGGAAAAGGCCTCAAAATTTCCTCATACCCAAAATATTGCGTCACCTTGACTTGCAAATCCGGTGTTCGGAGAGAAGGAAAAAAAAGAATATTAAATCTACTCGGATATCTAAATCTAAATAAATGTTTATTTAAAAGGCGAACAATGTTTTTTCTCGGCTGCTCCTCTGCGAGATGATACGATTTTGATAGTTCGATTTTCTTGGAGGAACTTCCACGCGGAGGCATGAAAATTTCATTTTAAGCACCCCAGGAACGCGATTGGAAATGATGGAACGTTTAGGATGTTCCATTAGTTCCGCAGTTCCATCAAGTCGTTCTTTTTTTAAGGGTGTAATTTTTTCTTTGGTGTTGTTTTTCTTATAGTTGTAGCACGGAGGCTGCGTTGATTTTTATAACGACATGTTAAGATATTTTGCAATCTAAGTGGTGACGGGTATCCTGGGACTCTGGGAAATGAAGGTTTTTTTTCTCGTAAGAGAGGCCGATGAACGGTTTTTCGTGTGTGAAGAATGTGCTTTGGAGTATCGATTAATCGATAAACAAGTATATCCACACCTTGGTCGTTGGAAATTAATATACTGCTCGGGGAATATTGACATGAAACAGAACTTGTGTCAAAAATAGTTTTATACAACGTTGTAAGTCAGGTATGGGAAACCTTTTTGAATCTGCGGGCCGAACTCAAAGATTATAATGACGTGGAGGGTCGTACTGTAGTTAATAGGCAATAAGGAAGTTGCATGTGTCGAAACACGTGACTAAAAACGATTATTGTTTAAAGATGACAACAATCATACCATCAACTCCATTGCTTTCCAACAATGTTTATCGTATGATGACGTCAACATACGATGACCATACTTGGCGTTTTCGCGCGCTTTTAAAATGTGGATTTTTGTTAATTTTTTTGGCAATCAAAATATGTCTCGATCGGTCTCAAATTTTGGGTAATTTAATACCCAAGGAAATTTAATACCCCTACCCGAAAACTTCCTATCTCTATCTTTAAAATCACTTAAATTATTTATACCTCTATCCATAGATAAAAGGGGAGTCCGGGGGCCTCCCCCGGGAAATGTTCTTAGTTTTAGCATGTTAAAAAACGATTATATGCTACTTTTATGGGGTTTTAGAATGTTTTTTATGAAAAAACTACAATTAAAAATAGTCAATAGTTAAAAGTAGTCAAAGCCCCCTTTAACTCCAATAACTCCCCCAGATTTTCTATCAAACCATCATTGCCCCTAACTCTTCAACGCCACCTAAGAGGCGATACAACCTTTTATGGGAACAACTGCTATAAATCCAACAAATCTTCGAAGTTCGAAGTGACAAGCAGAATAAATACAGCACAACATAGTTGTGTAGCAAGTTTAACTTCAAAAATTAAGTTCTTTTCGAGGGCAAGTTCCGTATCCCCTCTTGCTATTTTTTAGTACAATTTTTAAAATGTTCCGCGGGCCGGAACAAATGGCAAGGCGGGCCGTATCCGGCCCGCGGGCCGTAGGTGCCCATACGTGTTGTAAGTAAATGCATATCAAAATGAAATATCGATCAAAATTGGCTCGTTTTTTTACTTTAAATTAGTTTTTATCTTTAAGGTATACCACTTGGTGAAAAATGTGAAAATTAATTAAGTATCAAATTTTTACAGTTATCTTAATAGTACAATCTATAGATTCTTAGCTTTCAAAACCAGTTCACAGTTTGTTTCTACAGCAAACTGAAATGCAATTTTTTCAGACTAAGTGAAATCGCCTAAATAACATGAAGGGGAAATTTAAAATTATTTTTTTCACAATCTTGTTTTTCTACAAACTTGGATATTTAAAATGTTACAACTTGTTTAATATTTCTCTAGTTAGGCTGAAATTTGCTCTTTCTGTACTTTGTAATTTTATTCAGAGCTTGAGCTACTAATTTTTTTACTGTGGCTTACAAAAACTTTTACCTCTTGATTTTTTATTGATTACCTTAATTATTAAATGTATCTTGATTTTTTTAAATAGTCGGGTGGTTAAATTTTTGAAACGTGTTTTATTAAACGTGTTTAAAGCTTTTCAGATTCAGGTGTATAATAAATTTATGAAGCCTAAATAGTTTCACTTTTAAAAACTCTTATATCATTTTTTAAAAAACTAGTTTTGAATTTTTTATGCTAAAAATTCACTGAAAATCTTAAAATCATTACTTTCTGCGAAAAAAATATTTTTATCTGATATTTGTAGGTTTATAATAGTTAACCTATTATTTTTTTAAATATTTACTTGTTCTATCACTTGTCATCCATAGTAGATATTTAAGCACATTTCTTCTTACAAATAAGAAAAAAATAATTCAAATGTAACCAAAATGTCTGAGTATCGAGAAAACCCAAATCCAGAACAATTATTCAAAGCATCCAACATATAATCAATCGTAAGATGTCTCTAACATCCAATCAAAACCCTCAATTTAATAATCCCGAGACAATATTTCCGATCTGAATCAATTAATTAATCCCTCCCCAGGAATAAGACACCATCCGACCCCTTAAGGGCCCCTTAGATCAAATTAAGGCCCATTAATTGAAATAATCGGTTGCTAAAGATACCCCTCTCGGCCGTTACATAATTGGAGATGAATAATGAAATACCTCCGCTGTGAGCGAGTTGGAGCGCTGCTGGTGTGACAGACGAATAATTGATCAGCTGAGCAAATGTCTGGTTTGAATAGGTGAGAGTTGTAAGGAGGTATGAGGAGTGTTAAAAAATTCATTGTTCTGTGGGGACATCCATAAATTACGTGAGGTCAAAAAGGGGGGAGGGGGGGTCGATTAAAATCTCACGTCAACTTTTTAAGTTAGAAATTATACGATTTTCTTTTTTTATGCATGAGAAAGGATAAGATACTGCAAATTATTTTTAAAAAGTTGTAGGAAAATCTCACGTGGGGGGGAGGGGGGGTTCAGATATTTGAAAAAACGCCTCACGTAGTTTATGGATGTCCCCTGTACTGTAACTCGAAAATTACACATTCCTAAAGGAAGTGTTCATTAAAATCACCATTGCTGAAGAGGAAGACTCATTTCACACATATAAATTACATTTTTTATTCATATTAATTTATTTGTTTATTTTACTGGTGAGTAAGCTAGCCCTAATATAGAGGGATAAGTTTAATTTTGTTGGTCGGACTGACTAAATGAAAAGAAATGATTTTTATTTTTGATATTATATAAGAAGGGGGGGGGGTCCTTTTAGAACGAATAACTCAGTGCAAAAACAAAAACCGTATGTTTTTATTTTGCTTTCCCTTTACGCAATATTTTCTGACTGAAACTGTAAGTTTTGACATGAAGAATTAATTCAAAATGATGTTTCCAAACACACACACACACACACACACACACACACACACACACACACACACACACACACACACACACACACACACACACACACACACACACACACACACACACACACACACACACACACACACACACACACACACACACACACACACACACACACACACACACACACACACACACACACACACACACACACACACACACACACACACACACACACACACACACACACACACACACACACACACACACACACACACACACACACACACACACACACACACACACACACACACACACACACACACACACACACACACACACACACACACACACACACACACACACACACACACACACACACACACACACACACACACACACACACACACACACACACACACACACACACACACACACACACACACACACACACACACACACACACACACACACACACACACACACACACACACACACACACACACACACAAAACGGCTTACTTCTATATGAGGCGTTTACTATCAAAACCAGCTCATTCCATATTTTTCTGAAATCCACTTTTTTGCATATTTTGAAAGTTTAGAGGGTCCTTCATAGCCTGACGAAGGTATATAGCTCAAATCCAGCTCATTCCAACCCAAAATTAGATGAAAAGGTGAAAACTGTTATCTTAACTGTGAAATTTCAGATAATTTGAAAAAGCCAAATACAAATACAAATTAAGTCTACCAACTACAGGCGTAAGCCCAGCACAAGGCTGGACCAGTCTTTTTAACCCACACTATCGGAATCCCAGTATCTGCCAATTTTCCTCTTGAACTCGTTTACCCCACTTGAATTTACGATTGTTTCAGGCAACGCATTCCATCTATCCACTACCCTATTTAAAAAAATAATGCTTTCTACAATCCGTCTTATTTGACTTTATTCAATTTGAAATTGTGACCCCTCGTTCTATTACACGTATTGAAATCTAGTCCCTCTGTGTCCCCTTGCTTTACCATTTTGAAAAGTTGAATCAAATCCCCTCTAATCCTTCTTTTCTCTAAAGTGAACATATTTAGCTTCTTTAATCTTCCCTCATAACTTAAACTGGATATACCCTTGACCATTTTAGTAGCCCTATGTTGAACCCTTTCAATTGAATCAATATCTTTTTTTAAGTATGGAGACCAAACCTGAACAGCATACTCTAGATGAGGTCTCACCAAGCCTCTGTATAGTGGAAAAATTATATCCTCGGACCTTGAAGAAACAGTTTTTTAATGTAACCCAATATACTATTAGCCTTTTTACTAGCAGCTGAACACTGATGAACCCATTTAAAGTCCTCATTAACTATCACCCCTAAATCTCTGATCATATTACATTCTTTAACTTTGTCCCCTTGCAGATAAAATTCTGCCCTACCATTCCCCCGACCCATAAATAAGTACCTGACATTTACTTATATTTAAGGACATACCCCCTTTTTCAGCCCATTGTGATATAATATCAAGATCCCTTTGTAAATTTTGTACCTGCTACTGAGTATCTACCCTACCCCAAATTTTTAAGTCGTCAGCAAAGATGCTGATTTTGTTCCTAATGTCCTGACTTATATCGTTAATGAATATTATAAAGAGAATTGGCCCCATTACTGTCCCCTGTGGCATACCACTCATGACCTCAGCCCACTGAGAATAATTACCCTTAACTTGCACTCTCTGTTTCCTACCTATCAACCAATTCCTAATCCACAATAATGTTTTATCTCTGATACGCAATTTTTCTAATTTGATGCCTCGTGTGGAACCTTATCAAATGCCTTTTGAAAATCTATTTAAAATATGTCTACACTATGTTTTTGATCCAACTCCTTTGTTATTTCGTCATAGAACTTAAAAAGATTAGTTTGACAGGATCTACCCTTCCTGAATCCAAACTGATTGTCTGAAAGTAAGTTACCCTCCTCCAAGTATAACATTATATGCTTTTTAAGTGGATGTCATTTATTTAAAACTCGTAAAGACAAATATTAACATGTAAACTGGAAAAAAAACAATTTTACATAACTTAATTGAACAAAAAAAATGATAAAAAGCATGTAAAATCGTATTTTGCATCAAAATCAGCTCATTCTAACCTTATTAGTGTAATTGCGCCCAAGGTAATGCACCTTGAATGAAAAACTAATCAAATTCTAGGCGGTTATACCTACAATTAAAAATTTTAAAAGAAATTTAACTTTAGAACTGTGGACGTCAGAAGTTTTTCTGTGTCTCCTGTAAAATTTCCAAAAACGGAATGAGCTGGTTTTGATAGCAAACGCCTCAAATGTTCTTTATTACAACCCGAAAACACACTAGCCATTCCTACCGGATATAGTATTTAAAAATTACCCTATTTGGTTGAAATTTACATATATATTTTTTCATTCATATTAAATTGTTTTTTATTTTACTGGTGAGTAAGTTAGCCTCGACATAGAGGGATAAGTTTAATTTTGTTGGTCGGACTGATTAAACGAAAAGAAATTATTTCTATTTTTGATATTATGGAAAGGGAGGGGTCCTTTTAGAACGAATAACTCAAGTTCAATATTCCATGACTTTTGTGAAATTTCATCGGGTTTGTACAAAAACCGTATATTTTTATTTTCCTTTCCCTTTGCGCAATATTTTCTCACTGAAACTGAAAGTTTGAACATGAAGAATTCATTCAAAATGATTCTTCCAAACAAAACGGCTTACTGCTATATGCGCACGCATGCTCCACGGTCTATGACACATATTTTAAGATGACATAAATAATACTACATTTTTTACCAATGGAAAATGAATCTACAGCTTACCCTATGTTTATCCACGTGCACCACTCGTAAGAAGGGGTCATATAAGAGTTTCGTAGGTTCTACGTCTATAGGGGATTGTCTATGACCTTTGCTACATAGGTTCCACTCTGGATTGAGCAGTCCCCAAAAGTCGGGCCCTGTAAAAATGGAAAAGACACATATTAAAAAATAACTCTCACTCTAAACCTTAATATTAGTCTATTTTACTAATAAAAAAATTAAAGCTAGTATCTGAAGCGTTATAAAGTGTAAATGATCAAAACAACAATCTAAGTCATTTTGGTACAACATGTTTAAAAACATTTAATGAGTGCCCCTGATTTAGTATTTTATAAATTTATGTTGACCTCATTGTTTTAATTACTAGGGAGCTACCGCCCCCTGCTCGCTATCGCTCACCAACCTAACTGCTGACGCAGAAACATTTGGATCGCTTTGTCATCCTCACAAAACACAGCTCACAGCACTTACTTTATAAAACATTCTTAAAACAGGGGAACTACTTCTCTGCACTGCAAAAAAAACGGAAAATTTAACAGCAAAAACTGCTGTTAATATTTAACGCATTTGCTGTTATCTTAAAGAACTGCCTTTTTAGCTGTAAATTTGAAGCGCCACCTACATTAGTTTAAGTTAAATATACATAGTAATTTTCCTGGTAGTTTTCCTTGTAATATCTGTAATTCTTTAATTCGTCATCAAAATAAATATGAAAAGAAAATGAAATTATTGTTTATTGAGAGAATGCTTTTAAATGAGTAACGTTCCTGCTTTTTATGAGTTTTTACAGCAGTTTAACACTTTCCTGGAAAATTCTGGTTTTCATTTCTGAAACGTTTCTGAATCCTTGTGGACAGGAAACCAATGTTTGTTTTTGTTTTCACGCTCACCACTAAAAGAGTCAAATTATTTAGATGAGGTGTAAGAACCACAACTCGTGTTTCTAAAACTATGAAGTATAACCTACGTAGATCGGTATCTCCCGTTGTTCATAGCATGCCACATTTTGAATATTTGTAGAAACATGAAAGAACAAGACATATCTGAGATGCACATTGCTTTCTAATATTTCTGCGGAATAATTACAGTATCACTGTAATGTTAACACAAAATTCTGTAAAATTACAAAATTGCTGTAAAAATACAGAATTGCTGTGTTAAATATACAAAATTGCTGTTAATTTACAAAATTGCTGTTCAAGTCAAAAATTACAAAATTGCTGTAAAATCACTGCAAAAAGGGCTGGCACCCATATTGCCAGTGATTTTTGCTGTAAATTTACTGTGAAATTTTTTGCAGTGTGGGGTATACTTTCAAAAATGGGGAATATTCATTTAGCGGCGAAATTTTAACAGTTCCTTTATGGCAATATGAATTGGCGGATCGCCATTTAATTCCAAGAAAATTAGCAACAAAGCAGTGTAAACTTTCTTTTACCATTTCCCTAAGGTAATGTTTTCCTCACACAGATCCATTCAGAAGCACTAAAACATTTCCGGAATAAATTTTACTTTCTTAAAATTTGTAATGATTTTCATAGATTGTCTGTGAAAAATGTAGTAATTATCGTAAACATCACGAAAATTTAGAATTTTGTCTTCATGAGAACAAATAAACATCGAAATTGTGTCAGTTTCATAGCAATGGCACGAATGTTCCGACTTCAAATATTTTCGATTTTTATCTTTATTTCTAAAACATTCACCCGCTATACCTAGTTTTGCCTTTCGGCATTATAAAAAAAGTTATATTATACTACCTTAAATAACATAACTTGCAAAAGGATATAAAAATAATTATTATTGTAATAAATAAATGCAAAAGTTCAAAACTTCTGAAAGCGAGTTTATATTTTATTGTAAATATAGTAATGATTAGGTTGCCACAACGACAAAGATAAATATAAAAATATGAATTAATTATTTAAAAATAAAAGATAAATTAATTATACATTAGTTTTAAATATAATTAAAATCGTTTGAACAGCAAAAATATAAATATTGTTAAAAAGAATCCAATATATATTCTTTAAATTAGTGTGATAAATAGAAAGAGGATTATTTAATGTATTTGAATGTTAAAAAACCAGTGAAATATATTTTCAATTGTTTTAAAATTCATAGTTTCTTGCTTTGTAACTGCGACCTTATCCGAAATCTAAAAAAAAGGAAATATTTTAAAATTAAGAATTTTTTTTGAAAAATCGAAGGGCCTACTCGGAAATCCGGAAAAAATTCGGGCATTTTGATACCATATATGTGTCATTTGGTTCAGTTATTAAAAATCCTTTCTCTGGAAACCGTTCACCAAAAACTTTTTTTTAGAATAGAGAGATAAACATAATTGTTCGCTAAAGATACTTGTTAGAAAAATGTGTAATAATTTTTCTACAAAATTTTCTTGAATGTAAGTAGTTATTATATTAATCAAATCCGTTTAAAAACCTTAACTTTTTTAACATAAACTATAAACTGGAAAAATATTATTAATTACAGGTTTTTGTGTAGCTGTGTTTTGAGTTTTTGAGACTATCATTGTAGTACTGTTTTTGTCAGTATTTAAATTACTTGCCGGAGAGCTGTATCCCTTGGAACTGTATGCATTATGACTATTAGAAAATAGGGAAACTTAATATTCATGTTGCAAGTTCAAGGAAATAGTCTTAATATTAGGAATAGTATGTCGTAATTTGTGGTGAAGTTCTCGTACAAAGTCATTTAAAACGTTAAAAAAATTAGACGGTTGATCCAAGGTAAAAAAAACTTTTAATGCAAGAAATTCAATTTATTTTTGATACGAACAATAAAAGTTTTCCTGACTTCATATAAACTAAGTGCAACAATAGTAAAAACACTAATAAAATCACCGGACTGCGGAAGAAAATGCATCTCCCCACATTTTTAGTCAATATTTTCAAAAATTGTCTTTAAATAAAAATTACTCAGACTACCCGATTAGGTATAAAACTAAGTCTCTCTGAAATAATGTGTTAATAATATAAGGGGACTGTAAATTGTATTAAGAATTGCCTAGCCACCAAATTTTGAGGATTTTCAATTTTTTTTCACTACACGCACCCACTGCCTCAAAAATACTACCGTTAACTAATGTATCACACTTAACCTAAATGTGATATATTAAGTAATAACTTTCACATGATTCTATCATGTTTAGGATTTGCGTTCCGTGTTTGCAAACCCATTTTGGGATTAATTTTTAAACTGGTGATCTTTGGTTGAGAGGAAAGGTGGAATGTTAGATTCGACAGATTCCAATGTGATTCTTGTTAAAGAGTCATTTCTCACAAGTTTATTTAAATTAAATCTATGTTGGGGTCAGGGTTGGCAAAAACCCAGGTTTTTTTGAAAAACCCAAGTGGGTTGGGTTTTTTCGGGTTTTTTCAATAAAACCCTGAAAAAACCCATATAAAACTGGGTTTTTTTTCGAAAAAAGTGTGTTTTTTTTCAAAATTAAGTGTTTTTCTCCTATAATGTAAGTGGGTTTTTTCAAATTTTAGTGAGTTCTTTCTATGTTAAATGTGTTTTGTCAAAATAATGTCAGTTTTTCCACAGTTAAGTGGGTTTTTTCAAAGTTTTTATACTTTGAAAAAACCCACTGAAATTGTTAAAACACCCCTTATTTACTGAAACCTGGTATAAATTTTGGAAAAACCCACTATAATTTAAAAAATATCCTAAACTTTGAAAAAGCCCACTGAAATTTAAAAAATCTTCCTTATTTTTTATATCTAGTTTGATCTTTAAACGTCCTAAATGTTGAAAAAAACCCCATTCAATAATGAAAAAACCCATTGAGAATGAAAGAACATATTTAACTTTTTTTTAAAAACTCCCTGAAATTGAAAAAACACCATTTAATTTTTAAAACCTAGCTGAAATTTTGAAAAAACCCATCAAAATTTGAAAAATATCCTAAACTTAGAAAAAGAATTCCATTAAGTTTTGAAGGAACTGCCAAAATCTTGATTTGTCTTGAAAAAACCCAAAAATGGGTCCAAAATGTGGGTTTTTCACATGGGTTTTTTTGAAAAACCCATTGGGTCCAACCCAATTGGGTCCAATCCAGCCAACCCTGGTTGGGGTGGAACTTAAACTAATTTTAATTATACTATAGCATATATTTGTCACTATATCAAAAACGTTTAATTTTAAAATAACATGATGAGATACAAAATAAAATGAACATTATTTTTTATTATTTTAAAATAATCCTTATAAGATGGGATATTTTGGATATTCGATACACCCTAATATACATACATATCCTTGGATATTTTTCCAATGGAACTACTTCCTATTACAAAGTGATTGAAGTATTTCATCCATTGGGTGCTGAGAGAGAGGTTAAAAACCGATGCTTCATATGCAACTAATGCTTTACTTCCTCGAAAAGAAAATAGTTTACACTTTTGTCATAACAGCAGAAAAAACTCGTTGAAGGGTTTTCATATGCAGTATAAGCATTCTACAGGGTGTCCCATAAATAATGGGTCACACTTCTAGGGTGGATAGTAGACACCTAGACGAGTCAGAATCACATAGGGTTTGGGGGTCCCAGACCAAATCCCAAGGAGTTAAAAATGGAGCGACACCCTAAAACAATTATTGAAAAATTCAATTTGTAGAAGAACTACTATTGGTATCTGAAAGATCATATTTTAAAACCCTTAAGTCCAAAGTTTCACGTAAATACCATCAATATTAAACGCTTGAGATCCTGTTAAAGTTTGTTTTTTGAGTGCGAAAACAGCTCCAGAAAACGAGCGTTCAAGGAGAATCTACGAGTTACGGATAGATAATCGCTAACTTTCTTTTCTCTCCCAGTTTGGCGAAACATACCAAGCTCCTACAGATCGCCAAGACAGCTTGGGTGATTTGTTGTTGGTGAAAGTTGGCGAGGAATCTCGTATCGCAAATAATGGCGAGAAATTTAGCGAGCATCAATCCGTAATTCGTAGATTTTCCCTCAACGTTTCTTTTCTGGATCTGTTTTCGCAAGCAAAAATCAAACTTTAATTAGATCTCAAGCATTTAATATTGATGGTATTTACGTGAAACTTTGGACTTAAGGGTTTTCAACTATGATCTTTCAGATTATTAAATCAAAAGAAAGGATTTCTAAATACAAAATAAAGTTTTGGCTGATTTCTCACATATTTTTGTGGTTTTTGACTTTATTTCGTAGTAAAAAATTTTTTAAAATGAAAACTTTTACAATGATTTTAAAGATCATGTTAAACCACAAAATTTGAGACCATGATTAAGTTTTTACCAATAGTAGTTCTTCTACAGATTGAATTTTTCAATAATTGTTTTGTGGTGTCGCTCCATTTTTAACTCCCTGGGATTTGGTCTGGGACCCCCGATTCCTATGTGATTCTGACTCGTCTAGGTGTCTACTATCCCCTCTAGAAGTGTGGCCCACTATTTATGGGACACCCTGTATATCGAACTTCCATACCTTGAAAACTTTTACGGAACGAAAAAAAAGCCCCTTGAAATTAAGTATTCCTCCATGTTTCTTTGTTATCTCGAAAACTAGCCAAAACGAAATTTTTTCGGGTCCCTTTGATTTCTATGACATATCGAGGTTAAATTGTAATTTTGTTATTAATACACTCATACTTTGGGTATGAAACTCGGCGCTCCAAAAATAACAATGTGTCATTAAGCAGAGAAGGCAATAGATATACTATTTGAATTTTAAGTTCTCCTCATTGTGCTCTTGTATGCTAACAGAATACACCGTAGCACGTTTATTTGTTTGATGAAATGAAGAGCAATATCTATATTAGAACGATATATTTGCAGCATTTCTTTTGAATTAAATTAAAAATAGTTAAATAAATATTATAGTTTATTTATGGGAACTATGTATATTTATTTCATTAGAAACTTAGCTTGTTTTTGGCATTGTTAGCTTTGTTTCGGATAAAAAATTATTGAAGAGACTGGTTTAACGTTTACTCTTAAGGAAATGCTGAAAAAGTAGGAAAAAAAAACTAATTTAAATATCAGATCAGCTCTCATATAATGGCATCCATTTTTTATGGTATCGATAATGTTTTGCACCTTTGAGGAGATCTGTATCCCTACGCAATGGCACGATTTTCAAAACATTGAACTATAGGAAGTTTGCATTCCAGGTTTATGACCAGGTCTGTGACCCCAAATTGGAGAAATTCTGATCCACTCAATCTCTCAATCACATATAACTCCATTCTAATGATTCAGACACTTCATACCATAATCAAAATTCCAACAGAAGCCGCCATCAAAAAGGATTAAAAACGCAATTCCTCCAAATGGCAACTATTTTTCCATCTAATCCTTTAAAGCAAATCAAAAAAAGAAAAACCTACTATTTTGCGAACCACCGATAACAACCATCAGCGATTCCCCCAAGCTGCGTGAACGAATAACAATAATTTCTTCTTATTAGTATTTAATAATCGGCGATGGCAGCACAGTTTGAAAATTCCTCGGCTGCTGGTAGTAATTGCATAAAAGATTTAATTCCTTCCCCATGCTTGGGCAAGGTAATTAATTGCACAGAGAGGCAATCAACGGCTTCAATCGGTTTCCGATACGCGTTTTCCGCGGAGTTTTCAGTTTCGCCCGTTGGCAACTGCTAATTTGTTAATTGTGGTTTTATCGTGCATAGCAGAGCCAACTGCGTTTTTGCGCTGGTGGCGGATTAATATTCATTAGGAAAGATGCGCTTGCTTGGGCTCGATAAGGCAGTATTGAAATTCACCGCTAACTAGTTTCCTGGTCGTGATAAATTGCCCGGTGTTTAGGAAACGCGTGAGGAGATCGGAGAAGCTCACTTCAAAAGTGAAAGGTTATTTTTCCGCGAGGGAGATTTTCCAGAACAACTTCTCATTATTGGGATTAGAGTAGATCGACTATTCGAAAATGCCGAGATGTATCCGAATTAGACATTGAGAGTTCGATTTATAATAATCGAAACCATTTAGAGGGATTACAAAGAAAGCTAATGTTAAATCAGGAAATCTGTTGATTTCCTTAGTAAGGAAATGTGTTTATAACCGATGATTCAATCAGTTCATTGAAGATCTTCGACATTGATTAAAGGCTTTAAAGGTGTGAAATTTCAATAGTTGATTTTAACCTGCTATATTTAGCGTTTATTCCTGTATAACAGAGTGTAAGAATTCATTCACACTGTTTCATTTTCACTTCTCATCCTGGGTGAGTCACTCCTGTGAATCACTTAAGTTAGAAAAGTGAAGAATCAAAGAGTGAAACGACAATTCACACTTTGGATGATTCCTTCAAAATGAATTAGTGATAAGTCTTAATGAGCAATAAGGTCAAAATTTTTTTAAGGATTTTGAGGATGTTCTAATTCCCCATCTGTAATTTAGGACGGACATTCGTAGATAAAAGACTATGATAATAACATTAGATAATGTAATACGTAAAATACAACTATCCTTTATTCGTTTAGACTTTTAGATACATTTAAAGTTACACGGTAGACAAGCGACCCCCATACTTTGCATATCGGTATCCCAGTATAAGAAGTTTTGAAAATGGTACATGTACTGTTGCTTAGGAGAGTATAATGGATTTTTTCCAGTTTATATTTTATTGCTTTGTCCGTCCTTGAAGACACCCGATTTCCCGATTCCCAGTCCTTGATTCCCGGTGCTGGGTTAAATTGTAAATACAAATAGAATAGCATATAATTCCATAATAGTATCTAATTGAAGGAAATCTATGCTTAAGGATTAGACGGGTGCAAACAAATCACTCCAATCGATTTGCATTGTCAACGTTTTAATATTTACGCATAAAAATATAAAAAAAATTAAAAGAAACCCTGCTGATTTAGGTATTTTAATGGTTTTTCATACTGATATTTGATTACTTTTGACCATAGAATAATGATCGATGCTTCGGCGAATTAATTTTTAATTAGCACAAGGAACTGTAAATATATAAAAAAATATTATCCCGTATCGTTAAAATAGAAGGGAAATAGTATTAAGTTAAAAAATGCACTCTGATGACTCTGTTAATTTATATACAGCAAACAAATTTGTTAACTAATTTACTGGTGATCTTTGTCACCATACCACATTCATGATCAACTAATCCCCACCACAGCACCTCCTTATAAAGCCATTCCAACCTTGACCAGAATATTCCAAACACTCCACACCCCAAACAAACATTTTTCAGGAACTAAAGGGGGAGGCGAGAGGATGTTCGAATGGTGTTCCATGTTGTTCTTCGGAATTTCTCGCAGGCGATGTCGGTTGATTTATTTCTCGGCGCTCCTTCCTGGAGTAATGGCTCAAAGCGTTATAAATGACCGGGAGTTTATTACGGGTGGAAGAGAAAAAATAGTTGGGTTTTTCGGTGTAATGGATGCCGTGATTCTTAAACGGGTGTTGTAGTGTTGACTTGGATTGTTTCTGATCTTTAAGTGGAATGGAGGGGTTTGGTAGGGTTCGATGATGTTCTTTAACCTTGTAAAATGAAGCAAAGCTCTTTTTTTGCAAGATAATGCATATTTTAATACTATAACTCACAGCTAAATTTTTGTATGGTAGAAATACAAAATGATACTACGTCGTAAAAGGAAGGGAATCATTATTTCACCAGTCTATTTAAGTGGATCAAAAGATTATTAATTATATCTGATCAATAATGTGAGGTTTTGCTGTTATGTAATTTAATACTGTACTGTACACAATGCTTACCTAATTTACAATTGCATAATACTATGTCGTTACCACCACGCCAAAAACACGAATCTTCTATTAATTACGGGCAAGTCAAGAAGTGGGTTCAGCCGCCATGGCGCCAATGAGCGCCTAAGTATCAAACTCAACCAAAAACTTGCCAAGAGGAACCACCCCGAACCCACTTCTAGGTTTTTACCTTATTACGGATGCAGATTCGCGTTTTTGGCTTGGTGGTAACGATGTGATTACGTTTTAAAAAAGAATAAAATTTTAAATTTTTGAACATTTCTGAACTACCTTATCTTGAATTTGTTTATTTTATGTAAAAACTTTATAATTCAAAACGTAAAAACGTATTGCTTGTTTGGTGTGTTATTCTTATCCTACTTAACTGTAATGCGCTTGATTTTATATACCGCCAAAATAATTTTTATGCTTGTATTACGAAATATTGATACTCTTACTTGTTAATTAGGTAAGCTTACAGCAACAACAAACTAACTCCAATGAAAAGCTGTTGAAAAAAAAACTGTAAAAAAGAATATGTGCAAGTTGCTTATTTCCAAAACATTTCACAAAGTTTAGAGCTTGCAATAAATTTTAGCTAAAGGTAAGGGTTATTCTCTCATGTTTTTTATTCAATGCTAACGTATACAACTTTTTATTAATGTTGTAAACTAATTACTTAGATCATCCTTATGATAAATAGAGTGAAAAGTTCACTACAAGAACGCTACCCTTTGAAGAAATATTCACCCGTAGGAAAAAAAATATCTATACATCTTAGATAAGAATACAAGTTCGTATACCCACAACCAGCAAAAAAAACTCCTTCAAAATCAATAGTCAATGTATCAGATGTAACGCCAATAAACCAAACATCGCTTTGCTCAGAAAAAAGAAAGTAAGAACAAAAAAAGGATCTCTACCCCTACATTACCCTCAAATCAACCTTCCCAAGCCTTGCAGAGAAAGCAACGTTACAGGTAAACGACGCTAAAAAAATCCCTATTTAAGATCTCCTCCAAGGAGTGCTACCCCCAAAAAGAGGCAAACCCCAAAACCCGATATTTCACAACATCTGCCGTCGACCACTTTATCCAAAAAAACAGGAAAGGGATAAAAAAACTGCCGAGAGAACAGCTTAAGTTGATTTTGGAAAGTAGCTGAATTTTAAGTAGAGTCTACATATATGGCAAGGGGGTTGTGCTTTTTATTTATTTCACCACCCTTGCTTATTTCTCATAGGCGAGGCGCAAACCGGAGTGCAGTTAAGCAGGTTGTTAAATAACCCTAGTTGGGTGGCGCTGCGGTGCCTAGTTCGATGGGTCCAAGTTGGGTGGCGCTGCGGCGCCCTAACTCCTAACTGCATCTTTGACTGTTAAATTTGTGTATAAATAAGATGAATGTGATAGATTATGGGAGATTTTAGATTGATTAGATTTTAGATTGTTAGAATAAAGGATATTATTTAGAAGATTCTGCGTTGTGCTGCTTTACGGAAATTCCCACTTTTCAGAATCCAGATTATTTTTATGGTGCCGAAACGAATTACTGAGGACTTTAGATTTGGAAATTTAGGATGATGAAGGGTGAGGAATTAGATAAAAGGATAAAGATTAGATCAGGTTTACGGCAAAGCATGACGAAGCTATTTGCAAAGATTGACAGATGGTTGGTGTCAGACGACATGTCAAGGCTTACGTGTGAACAACTTTTGGCGAATCTCGAAGAGAAATCGAAGGAATTGAAGCAACTTGATCGGGAAATATTGATGTCTTTGAATACAGCGGAGGTAGACCAGGAAATAGAGAAAGCTAGCGATTATAGTGAGGGAATTTGCAATAGAAGAGTTAGTTTGGTTGACAGATTACGAAGTATTGAGAAAAAGGCTATGAAGGCTACAGATCCAGATTCACCACTAGGTAAGAAAACGGAAGATTTCAAAAGGTGTTGCAGAGAACACTCGGGTATGAATCTTCCGCGTCTTCAGATCGGAACTTTTTATGGGGATCCAAGTAAATGGCTGGACTTTTTTAGCCAATTCAGAATTGCTGTGCATGAAAACGATGACATTCCTAAAACTGAAAAGTTTGTGTACTTGAGGTCACTTCTTGCGGGAAATGCTCTGGCGGCCATTTCGGGGTTTGTACTCAGCGATCAGAATTACGATGCGGCGATCGAAATATTGAGGGAAAGGTTTGGACGACAGGACATTGTTATAAGTTCACATATGAATAAATTATTGGCTATTGAACCAGTTAGAAGTTTGTCAAGTATTGGAGGCCTGCGAAGACTTTATGATCAGTGCCAGGTTCAAATAAGAAGTCTTGAATCATTGGGAGTTACTTCAGGAAGCTACGGAAACTTGTTATGCCCTATAATTTTACAGAAGTTGCCCGAGGAATTGAATATCAAGTACAATTACAACCGGAGGCAGCAGTTTAATGTAAAAGAATTGACAGAGTTCTTAAGAAAAGAAGTCGAATGCAGAGAAGCTGCAAACCTTATTTGTCAACAAGACACTAGAGGAGCTCCTAGGGGTATGAATTTCAGGCCTAAATTTCCCACCTCAGCGGCTCTGTCTACTGCAGCAGCAAGATGCGTTTTCTGCAATGAATCTGATCATTCGAAGTTCAATTGTTTAAATTTTGATGCCCTGAAGAAGCGTGATATCTTAAAAAGAAATGGGGGGTGTTTCCTATGTTTTGAAAAGAGGCATCGGGCTTTCGAGTGCAGAAGCGGGTTTACTTGCAAGTCATGTGAAGGTATGCATCACGAATCAGTGTGCATTAAAGGTAATACACCCTCTCAGCCCATTGAGATTTCTCGGATTCCAGATCGTTCCTCTGAGGTCAGCCAGAACTCGTCATCTGAAATTGGCTCTGATGTGATACTCCAGACTGTATATGCTGTGGCTGAAAACAGAACCAATGGAAGAAGTTGTTTAGTCAGATGCCTTCTGGACGGGGGAAGTCAGATCACTGCGGTTCGGGAGAATCTGAGTGGGAGATTGCAGTTGCCGGTGAATCAAGAAGAAAAGTTGAGCATTCATACATTCGGACAAAAAGAAGCCAAGGTGATTCAGAGTAAAAAAGTTGGAATCAAGCTGAGAAATATAAGTGATCCTGACAAGTTTATAGAATTGGAGGCTGTTGAAGTACCTGACATCACAGCGGCTGAAATAAGAATACCAGATAGAGTGATGAGACGAGATCTTCAGGATATGGGAATAAGTTTAACAAGACCTAAAGATGAGGGTTCAAATTTGGAAGAAATTTCACTACTGATTGGAGCTGATTACTTGTGGAGAATTACTAACCAAGAAATTAGAAGAGTTAGTGAAGCTGCTGTGGCCATGGAGACTATATTTGGTTGGTGCGTTCAGGGACAGATTTCTTGCTCTGATCTACTACCGATGAATGTAGGTGTCAACTTAACAATTGAAGAAAAACTCTTGAGGACAGTGGAGGCCTTTGAGGACGTGGAGGCAATTGGTATTACGGATGAAAAAGAAAACAAGACTGAGGATGAGCACGCCACGAAGATGTTTGGAGATTCAATAAAGCTGAGGAATGATCGCTATGAAATAAAGCTGCCCTGGAAAGAAAAAGAAATTTGTTTGGATGATAACTATAGAGTTGCAGAAAAACGACTGAATGGACTTATCAGAAAGTTTAAAGCAAATGCGAGCTTTTACGAGACCTATAAGCAAGTAATAGATGAACAACTAAAGGAAGGCGTTGTGGAGAAAGTGAATCTAAAACACCCTGTTGGTGATCGGGTTTACTATTTGCCACATCAAGCAGTGATTCGTCCTGATCATGAGTCTACCAAATTGAGAGTCGTTTATGATGCATCTTCAAGAGAACGGGGTAAGGATTCTCTGAATGATTGCCTGCTACAAGGTCCCAATTTGTTGCCCGACCTGTTACAAGTACTGCTTAGTTTCAGAAAGCACAGAATTGCTGTAACAGTGGACCTTCGGAGGGCATTCTTGCAGATATCGATTTCTCCAGAGGATAGAGATGCCATGAGATTTTTATGGATGGACTTGGACGGTGAAAGCAATTTGAAGAACCCTAAAATTGCAGGGTATAGATGGCTGTTGGAGGTTTCAGATCCTGTGAAAGTAGAATTACACTGTTTCTGTGATGCAATCCCCAAGGCGTATGGTGCTGGTTTGACAGCAGGCGATGACTTGTCTCGGCGATCTTCTCGCCTGGTGATGGCCGAGAGTCGGGATGCTCCGTTGAAGGAATTTGCTTTTCCTAGACTGGAACTCATGGCTGCGTTGATTGGAGCCAGAGTCATCAGCTCGATGCATCATCAATTTTCGGAAGCAAAAGTGTTTTTCGGGACTGACTCTACTATAGCGTTGCACTGGATCGCGGGCTCGTCACAGAAATGGAAGCGCTTCGTGGCGAATCGTGTTAAAGGGATCCAGAAGAGGAGTGAACCTGGTCAATGGAGTCATTGTCCTAGTCCTGAAAACCCAGCTGATAAATTGACGAGAAGGGTGTGCGCCGAGGATGTCTTGAAGGACAAACTGTGGTGGCTAGGGCCTCCTTGGATCATCCTGCCTCCTGAGAACTGGCCCACTTGGAACCAGATTGACCATCCAGGGGAGGAGGCAGTTGAGAAGGAACTTCAGGGAAGTACTGCGATTCAGCTTCAGGTAGCCCAAGTACTTTTGACTATAGATCCTTTGATTGACATAGACAAATATAGTGCCTTTAGAAAACTATTAAGAGTAACTTGTTATGTGTTAAGATTTATTAATAATTTAAGATCTAAGGAAAAAGTAAAAGGTAATCTGAAAATGTGTGAGACTAATGGGTCTTTACTGTATTGGATTAAAACTGTACAAGTTTGTAATTTTGGTTTGGAAATGAACCTTATTAAAAGTAGTAAACCTCTTGAAACTTGTACTCGACTAACGAGTTTACCTGACCTAAAGGGTAAGGTTGATTTGGAACCCGCTGGATCTGTTCTTTCAAAAAGGTGGAAACATAGACAGCTTTTATTGGAACATTATTGGAAAAGGTTTAGAAAGGAATATTTGTTAGAGCTGAGGTCAGCTATGTTTTCTAAACCACCTGAAAAGTCTCCAAAATTTAAGGTAGATGATGTTGTTTTGGTTAGAGAGGACAATCAAAAAAGTAGTTGGAAATTGGGTAGAATCAAGGAAGTATTAATTGGCAGAGATGGGAGAATCAGATCTCTTGTGGGGGTCCAAACTGCAAAAAATTGTGTTAATGGACCTATCGAAAGACTATACAATTTAGAGGTACATAAGTGATTGATTGTAAATAAAACTGTAAATATGTTTTGTTAAATGAGTTGTTATGAAATGAAATTCAGATTTAAGTCGATTTTATTGTATTCAAATGGTTTTAAAATGTAAATATGTTTTATTGGAAGTGTTTACTTAAGACTTTAAAATTTTAGGTTATTTATTGTGTTTATGCATTCTTAAAAAGATGCATGGGGGGAATGTTAAATAACCCTAGTTGGGTGGCGCTGCGGTGCCTAGTTCGATGGGTCCAAGTTGGGTGGCGCTGCGGCGCCCTAACTCCTAACTGCATCTTTGACTGTTAAATTTGTGTATAAATAAGATGAATGTGATAGATTATGGGAGATTTTAGATTGATTAGATTTTAGATTGTTAGAATAAAGGATATTAATAAGAATACAAGTTCGTATACCCACAACCAGCAAAAAAAACTCCTTCAAAATCAATAGTCAATGTATCAGATGTAACGCCAATAAACCAAACATCGCTTTGCTCAGAAAAAAGAAAGTAAGAACAAAAAAAGGATCTCTACCCCTACATTACCCTCAAATCAACCTTCCCAAGCCTTGCAGAGAAAGCAACGTTACAGGTAAACGACGCTAAAAAAAATCCCTATTTAAGATCTCCTCCAAGGAGTGCTACCCCCAAAAAGAGGCAAACCCCAAAACCCGATATTTCACAACATCTGCCGTCGACCACTTTATCCAAAAAAACAGGAAAGGGATAAAAAAACTGCCGAGAGAACAGCTTAAGTTGATTTTGGAAAGTAGCTGAATTTTAAGTAGAGTCTACATATATGGCAAGGGGGTTGTGCTTTTTATTTATTTCACCACCCTTGCTTATTTCTCATAGGCGAGGCGCAAACCGGAGTGCAGTTAAGCAGGTATTTGGGGAAGGAGTGGCAATCGAAGCACGTAGCTCCTCAAATGCTGCCAGATCCCAGATTTGGTTTTCGCAGACGATGATTCCGCGTTGCTTTACAGGCAGACTCTACCGGCGGGGTGTGGGGAAATTGGCCATTGTCAAAAGAAGCACGATTCAGTAAAAAAATTTTTTTCGTTGTAGCGTTGGGATTTTTTAGCGCTGCGTCTGTTATGATTGTTTGGTTTTTACTACGTCTGAGGGTTTTTTTCTATTTAATTTCGTCTCCCCCTTTCGTGATGAAATAAATGATGTGTTGAATGGATACTACTTGCAGTATGGGATGGGGGACGTGGCAATGGTTGGTTTTCTTTGTCGGGGTAGTGTTATTATAATGCGTAATTTGGTTGCAAATAGGAAACTTTGAAATACGTTTACGATTCGTCTGGTTTTCAGAGAAAGAGCATGAAAATTTTTAGCACAGACTGACATGTATGTTTAGGGTTATGTAGCGCGTAGTTCTACTTGTTTCCAGTGGTCGAATCGAGGTTTAAATTCTGGGTGACGGACTAGGAATTCTGAAACATCCCCAGCAGCAAAAACTGGGATATTTTTGAAAACATTCGATAATGAACAATTCGATCATAAAGCTACACATTAAAACATTTCAAATGTTACGAATTTTTAGAATTTTGCTTCAGATATTATTTGTTCTAATAAACTTTTATCATTAAGAGGGGGACTGGCCCCCGTGCCACCCCCTTGGATCCACTATTATTGCTTGTTCCAATAACACTGTTCAAAAAATTTGACCTTCAAAATTTTTTCCTTGATGAAAATAGTCAATTCTTCTAGATTTTGGGTCGCTGAATACGAAAATCACCATTAAAATTCTCAATTGACTCAGGATTTTTGGGGAACAGCCCCTCCCCCTTTTTACGTTTTTCGACGACTTTATAACTTTAAACTCGATTTTCAGGGTCAAAAGCATTACTTTATCTTCAAATTGCCCCCCAGGGGACATGGAAGGTTCAAATTAATAAAATATGATAAATTTATAACAAATGGATAGGTTTAAGGGGTAATTACCCCCCTAAAAATACAAAAAAATAGCTAAAAATTACAGAGGTTTCTATACACTATTTTTTCCTCTTATTTTTTACGCAATTCCCGTTCGAAGGGTCCTAACCCTTCCCCAAGGACCTAAATTCGATGACAATATATTGATGATTTTGAAAAGATTAAAAATGACGTTTTTCTTATATTTTGGGTCTATCTTAAGTAGAAACTCTTCAGTTCTTTAAAAACTGACCGGTTTTAGGGAGTGAGGATTCCA
Organism: Tetragnatha versicolor; assembly: GCA_024610705.1. Taxonomy (NCBI): domain Eukaryota; kingdom Metazoa; phylum Arthropoda; class Arachnida; order Araneae; family Tetragnathidae; genus Tetragnatha; species Tetragnatha versicolor. The sequence goes on from JANDEH010000013.1 coordinate 7,837,350, forward strand.
TGTTTCAAGATGTTAATAGATGCACGGCTATGGATAACAATTAGGGGGCATCCCCTGAAAAACTGAGGGTGATGGAGGAAAATGGGTGTCATATTTGAATTCAGCAGATCATTATACACAAGAATCAGCTGAAATTCAGTTAGTGGCTTCAAATTTTTTTTGTACAGCTCTGTTTAACTCTAAGTGCCGCATTGAACCCTTCTGTGGGTGCTTTGGGGGCACTCTCACCTCAACCGCTTTTAGTAAAAAGCATTGCTGCATATTGAAATCAAATTTGGGTCCTTGGGGAAGGGTTAGGACCCTTCAAATGTGAATTGCGTAAAAAATAAGGGGGGAAAATAGCGTATAAAAACCTCTATAATTTTTAGCTATTTTTTTGCATTTTTAGGGGGTAATTACCCCTTAAACCTATCCATTTGTTATAAATTTATCATATTTTATTAATTTGAACCTTTCTTGTCCCTTGGGGGGCAATTTGAAGATAAAGCAATGCTTTTTGACCCTGAAAATCGAGTTTAAAGTTATAAAGTCGTCAAAAAACGTAAAAAGGGGGAGGGTTTGTTCCCCGAAAATCCTGAGTCAATTGAGAATTTCAATGGTGATTTTCGTATTCAGCGACCCAAAATCTATAAGAAATGACTATTTTCATCAAGGAAATTTTTCAATGTTGAACAGTGTAATAAGCCTTTCGGCAATGTGCTTCTTAAAAGGGGAGTATAAACTCATATTGTATTCTAAGAGCTAATTTTTAAACCGTTCTTTACAGATGGGAACTTTCTATAACAAAAAATGGTTAGATGCAGACATAGAAAAATGTGTTTAAACATTTTTGTTCTATAAAGTCATACTATAAAAAAGGAGTAATATGCATTTTTTGTTTGTAAATCATTTTAGTAAAAACATACTATTCAAGAGCTAACATTAAAAAAAGAAAGTTTTTTCCTACTTTAAATTGTTTAGTTAGTGACGTGGACGTTAAGACATGGACGTTGTCAGAAACTTTATACTAGGGAGGGGAGCCAGGGATTCGGAATCCCCCCAGATTGGTTTAAAAACATCGCTTAATTAACAACAATTGTTTAGCTTTTCAGCTTAAGTTTTTTAAATGCATTTTAGGCCCGGAACAATGGTTTTCTTTTAATTTTTAGAAGGTTTTGTGAAAAATAATAAAACCCCATTGATAAATCTACATTGGGAATAGGTGTCTGGGGGTTTCTCCTTAAACTAGAAATATTTGATGAAATTTGACCCTTAAAACGAGCTACTTGAGATAGTGGAGTTTTAAAAAAGGGCCATTATTATTAGGAAAGTCACGTTCTGCGCTATAATTCCTGTAGTTTGAGAAACTGTAAATTCTACGTGTTCAGTGTGTATAATTAGTTTTATGTATCTTATCTAATTTTCATATCCAAGGAATATAATTTTTTTCCGCATATGTTAAAAAATAATTTTTACTAAATAATGATGAAAAAACCAAAGGAAAAATTGTAGGAAGATTTTCCTTCAGACAGCAGGTAATTTTTGTGTTTACAAAACAAATGCCGGTTCCACTCAGGTAAAAACTCACCCTCAAAATTTTCCTTTTCTAACAGAGACCCCCAAACCACACAAAAAAATCGGAGAGATTCTATCCTCCCGTACTGCCCGAAGCACGACTGTTCTTACGGTTGTAAAACTCTAGCGTGCATCTAAACTTTTAGGACCAACTCGACAACGCTGCTTCGGGCAGTGGATATCTCCCCCATCTCTTAGTGTGGTTAGGGGGTTGGAAGGGAACTATTTTGTTCGCTAATTGACCTTACCTAACCACACAAAGGAATGGGGGGACAACCACTGCCCGATAAGGGTTGTCGAGGTGGTCATATAGGGTGCATCTAGAGATCGTTTCCCGGTTGATTGTCAAAACGAAAGATTTATGAGCAGGGGAGCATCTTTTGTCTGCTAATTGACATCAGTTAACCACACAAAACGACCAGGCTCCTTGGGGCATTCGGATGAGATTAGGAGCATTGATAATATCGCCTTCCTTTTGTGTGGTTAGCTGAGGTCAAATAGCGGATCTCCTGCTCATAAATCTTTCGTTTTGACAATCAACGGGGAAACTATCTCTAGATGCACCCAAAATCGCTTATCCTTACGGTCACCCTACACTCACGGGAAAAATGACGCTGAAGTTGTTAAAGAGTCGTTAAAATTCTTATCAAGAGAGGGAAGAAAGTAAGGAGTCGAGCCTCAGTCCCCTCCTCTTTATAAGGATCTTAACGACTTCAGCGTCTTCTTTCCTTGAGTGTGGGGAAATCCTTAGAGCCAAGTCAGACCTAGCGACCATAAGACGCGACATCGATCAATCAAAGAGGGGAAAAAGCATGGAGTTCAGCCTGAGACTCCCCCTATCTTGACAGGAATCTTCATTCCTATCAAGGGGACTAGGTTTTCTCCATGCTTTTTTATGGAGATTGATTGCAGTAGCGACTATAAGACGCGCACTGTGTTTTGAGCCTTAGGGTGCATCTAAAGTTTTATTACCCTGACGACCGTCAATCAGTGAACAAAAGAGTTCCAGCGATTGCCATCTCCCCCGAATGCTCACACAAAGGGATGGGGGAACTATCTTTTGTTCGCTGATAGACGGTCGTTGGTATCATAAAACTTTAGATGCACCCTAATGATTAGGTTAAGGGTGAATAAGGCCGTAAAAGTTTCAAATATCGATCCCCAAACACCCTGGCACCACAATCTCTCACACCATCAAAAGAAGGCTGTTCCAATCTAACAGTGTCCCATGTCCCCACCAAGTATCGCCTTACCGAAACAAGACCCCAGTCATGTCATCCTCTAAGTGCCGGGAACTATCCCAAGAACCGATAAGGAACTTGCGTACATCACAATAAAAAAGGACCTACATAAGAAGTTGGGTGGCAGTGGCCTTTTACCGCCTTCAAGGGATGTTCTTCCTTATTGGATGGGGAATCTCATGAATTCATTACGTAAATCGGAATTAATTTGGTTAAGGGGTATTTGGTTCGACGATCGAGTTCTATTCTAAAGACGGGTATATGGAGGGCTCAGAATAGAAATGAACGAAGTCCACTTTAGCTACTTTTGAGCTACAGACGTTTAAAGTTAAAGCTTCATAGGAAACTACATGTTAACGCAACAGAACTTGCTGCTGCCAAGCGGATATTATCAGAACTAGGACTTGGTTCATTATTGCACTGAAATTTTACATAGTTGGTGCATGTTATAGCGTTGCTAATTCAAAAATGACAAAAAGTGGACTTGGTCAATTTTAATTCTGAGCCCTCCATATATTGCAAGTGCTCCCAACGTACACGTAGGAGCATTTTTTACTTACAAAATTAGAAAATTAGCAATACTTTATTCAGGGATATTTTTAACGCCTTCTGAGAGCGTATTTCACGCATTGAAAATTGGAAATACGCTTTAAAAAACTAACCCGGCGTATTTCCACGCTTTGAATTTTTAACAAAGGTTTAACAAAGGTGTTGATAGTAGCTATAGATAGAATAGATAAGAATGGATATTTGTTTGGCTGTTTTTTAAAGTTGGTAAAAATCTTACGGATTTAAAAATTCTTCCAGGTATCCTTAAAAAGGTTTTTAGTTTTTCAATACATTTCAAACTTTTTATTTTCAAAAGAACTTTTTTAGTTTTACTTTTTTCAATGTCCGTTGGCTCAATATCTATGAATTTCTCTAAAAAGATAGGTTAATATAAAACTGCCACGAATCTGTCGTGGATTTTTTTTAAATTATGATACTTCTAAGCCACATAACCTTTATTTGAAAAATTAACCATGCCTTAACTCTAACAACATACTATAAAAGGATCCGATACTTAATTTATAATGGACAGGTCAGAAAGTTTATCAGTGTAAGTCAACAAATGCAAAGAAAACTCCCATTTGTTCATATTTCCCCCTTTACTGAAGAGTAAAATATGTAAAGCCTCTTAGCCAAGGTATATGCATTGTAATGAAAATATCTCTAATCCCTCACTTTTCCCTTATTCATTGAAAGCTTCTTAATTCTAAATACGTTTATGAAAAACTAAATAGCAATGATAACATTCCATGAATGATTATATTGATAATACATCTGAAAACAATTACGAAAACTTCGTGTTCATTCTAACTATTGCAAAGATAAATAGTTTGCATAACGGCCACGGTAAAGTATTAATTTAAGGATACGATAAATAGGATTCCATTTTCTGTTAATGGCATATTTACATAACATTTATACTAAATAAAAGAAGCTACCTAGAAATCGCATTATTTCTCAATAAGCGATCTCGAAGAACATTTTAATCACAGCTTAAATAATATTACGTGTGAAGTTTTATATAAATGTAAAATAAACCCCAGAAAAGAATAAAGAAACTTATAATATCCCAACTAAGTGGTATTATTAAGAGAACAAATTAAAGTCTCCCGTTGCCACTGGGTTTTGTCTCTTGAATAATAAATAGAAAAATATAATACGGAAGAGATTTATTGCGCAAAAATTCCACCCGACTTTACTCTTTAAAAAGCCATTATCTAGATAATTACAAAATGGTCTGTTACTTTCTATTCTAAAACTCTTATTCCGAATTCCAAGCGATTCCATTCGACGAAATGGGATAACAAAAAAGGCGGGAAATTTATTTCACTTCACTTGTTTATCTTCGACGACGACTTTTTTCCGACATTTTCTTTGCGTTTCTTCTTTTAATCTCGTCTTGACGCTTAAAATATCGTCAGTGAGTTAGGAGTTGCCAGATGTTCTCAAATAAACTTAGTCGAGAAATCCCTCTCACTTAAAATGCGAGAGAGCGACGAGAAAAAATATTCTTTTAAAAATTCGAACGGATGGCGGGGATGCTAGATTGAAAGCTATCAATTCAAGCCAAATTGTCAAAATAATTTTAAGGCTTTCGATACATATCTAACCGAACATTAAAAGAAATAAACTATCAGTTCAATTAACATTTATTATAGTGATACGTAACTGGTATTTTTTGGTACAGGTAAATAGATATTTTCGTTTATCCAATTTGATGATAGTGTATTATGATTTAATCTGGAATTGAAGCAGCAAACACAAAATTTTATTAAATGCACAGTACCATATATGATCATAAATTTTAAGTTTCATTGAATCTGTATCATCGCTAAGAAGTTATTAAACCTAACTAATTTGTTTATAATTCAGATCTAATTACTTTTTAGATTAATCAGATTAGATTAGATTAATTCAGATTTTAATCTAGGGTAAACGCACCAGTAGATGACCAGTCACCAGTTTCCGTCCAAAGCGACTTTTTTCAATCAGAATAAGAAAATGAAAAGATGTAAAAACTTTCTGTCAACGCTAAAAATTCGTAAAAATTATGGGTAATAAAATAGCTATTTCGAAAATCGCCTAAAATTTTTATAAAAGATACAAAAAAATAAAAATGTTAACACATCTCAAAATTTGCTCACTTTTTAGTGTTTCGCAACTACGTTGACATGGTCGTATGTTTTCAAAAAACTTGAAACAATTTCTTTGAAAACGATGTTTCCGATATTCTTTTTTCATGGGTGCATAGTTTATTGTCTAAGCTTAACATGTAGACAAAAATTTTTAAAAAAATAATTTTTTAAGTAACAATTTTAGTGTGGTCGGCTATTGGTACGTTGTTTTACCTATCTGTACCAATATCCGACCAGAGTGGTCGGAAAATGGAGCAGTGTATTTTTTGCCTCGTACCAATATCCGACCACTGCATAAAAAATGAAAACAATTAATAATTAACAGAAATAAATACTCACAAATTAATTGAAATAGGTTAAAAAAAGATTCAATTTTAAAGAAAGATTATCTCAAACGATAACTATAATTCAATTTCATTAGTTTTATTTGATATTTAGCAAGTTTAATTCAAAAGTCTATAAATCACTTGTTTTATTATTTACCTAGCCCTATAGGTATAACCTTAATTAGTTTTTTAATTAAATTTAGTACTTACTTAGTTTATTAGTAAGAATTTTAATTAGTTTTTACTAAACAACAATTTAATTATAAATTATACAATTCCTTATCTGAAAATCGTTTGAGTTCCGCATTAGAAGCAAATTAAATTTATGAGCAAAAGCCTAAAATCTAGCACTTTTAGCGAATTGATTTAGTCCTTTAAGATTCACACGCATAGAAAAAGCTTGAACTTTTCATCTGCATTCTGATATGCCTTATTCGAAAGACGATCTCAGGAGCGCTTTGGATGACATCTGGAACAACCAACAGAGTATTCGAGCAGTGTCTCGTAAATACGGAATACCACATTCAACTATTATTGACAAAATGAAGTGTAAAAATGCTTTGGATGCTAAAAAAGGCCCTTCAACTGTGCTAACAAAAGAGGTAAGAATATTAAATTATCTGTAAGAAAGGTTATTTTTTAATAATAATGTATTGTTAGCGAAGTTTTATTTTCATTAAGTAGATTTTAGATTAATGTTTGTTAGTATGTCCATTACTACAAAATACCGTCTAACGTTACCAGGAAATCTACATGGACAACAACTATTTTATCTTTAGATTGTCTAATACGAGGGTAGTTTGAAAAGTTCTCGGCTACACATAGAACACGCACTCGAATCAGCGCGAATTTTTTTCTCCTTTAGAAGAACTCTTCAAATGTACCTAATTAATTTTTGGGGTTGTTCTGATCAGAATTCTGGTCTGGAAAGTGCCCTGTTTCTTATTACCCCATTTAAACAAAAATATGTTGTAATAAGAAACACTTGGATTTTATCCATAAAAATTTATTTTCCGTATTTTTCTTTTTATTACTTTAATATTTTATTGTTCATATTTCTTTTATCAAGGTCAAAATAAATCAATTAAGTTTATTTTCAATTCATTTTCTAAAAAATGAAATTAAGCTCTTTTTTTGAGAAAAAAATATTAGTCCCTCAAAATGAAGTGAGAGAACCTCCAGTTGATGTGTTTCATGATGATTTTCAAATGGTTTATACATTCTTTTTATACAATCAACCATATACTGGGTATATGGGGGGTAATAAGAAACAAGTATAAAAATCCCCTTTCCCTTTTACTTAGGAAACGCATTACTTTTTTCAAAGAAAGCTGTTATTGATATAAACCTTCTGTAAAAAAATCAGCTTCATAAACTTAAAGGGGAATCCTTTGGAATTTCGAGTTTTTCTTATAACCCCCATGTGAATCTTATAACCCCACTCTCCCCTATGTAAAATTATAAAAGGAAGGTGTAAAGGAATGATAGTGAAATCTAGGACAAAAATGTTTGACATCACTTTCTTATGTTTTGAACCTCTGCGTATGTGCTGTTATCCTAATTATTGTGTGTTCATTCCTTCAGGAGGAACTACTCTTAGTTGAATGGACCAAGGCAATGTGCCGCAAAGGAATGCCTGTAAACCAACGGCAATTAATGGATGCTGTAGGAAAAATTGTCTCAAGTGATGGAAGAGATACGCCATTTACTTCCATGAGGCCGGGTCGTAAGTGGATGCAGTTATTCATGAAACGTCATCCAGACATTTCCTTACGCCAGCCCGAAACCATAGGTGTGAGTAGAGCACTTGTCACGGAGCACGACATCCGGAATTGGCACAAGTCTCTCGGAGAATACATCCAAGAAAGAACTGGAAGTATCGACCTGCTGGATGACCCCACACGAATAATAAATGCTGACGAATCTGGATTCTATACAAATCCATCATCGTCCCTTGTGCTGGCTCCCAAAGGAAGCAAGGATGTGTATACTATAAAGGGGAATGAAAAAGAGATGATTACGGTCCTTGCAACCTTTACGGCAAGTGGAGTTATAGTGCCCCCATGTATTGTCTACCCCTACGAACGTATACCACAAGAAATAGTGAGGCATGTGAATCAAGAATGGAGCTTGGGAAAGTCGAAAAACGGTTGGATGACAGCCGACGTTTTTTATTGTTTCATCGCTAACACATTGATTCCTTACTTAAAAAAGTTAGATACGCCTTTTCCAGTCCTTCTTGTAATAGATGGACATAAGTCTCACATTAGCTACGAAGTATCCCAACTATGTGAAACAGAAGGTGTTATCCTGTATTCTTTGTTGCCAAATGCCACGCACATATTGCAACCAGCAGATGTTGGATTATTTGGACCATTAAAAAAGACTTGGCGAAAAGTTGCAGAGGATTTCAAACTCACTTCAAATGCCAGAGCAATCACTAGGGCTAATTTCGCTCCTTTATTTGAAAAAACGATTAATGCCTTACATCCTGATACAATTAAAAACTCATTCAAAAAATGTGGATTGTATCCATTTAATGAAAGTTCCATTGATTTCACTAAATGCATCCAACATGAAACAAGAACCATAAAGCCCCCTGACAGCCAGCTGAATGTTACGCAGCATATATTCATAGAATCGTTGTTCCCATCGGGACGAGTAGCTCAGTTTCGGAAAAATCCCATTGAATGGCAAGGTGACGAATCAGCTAAAGAGCTATTCATATTTTGGAAAAATCTAAAGAACCACATGACAAAAGATAGCACAATAGCAGAGGTAAGAACAAGTTCGGTAGTTGATCCAGTTTCACAAACAAACGAAGTTCCGACATCCTATATGTCTTCAGAAATGCCAACATCTCCAGTAGCATCTGCATTTCGAGGAGTAGACTTTTCCCGTGCTACTTCTTTTATGTCTTCAGAACCAACATCTCCAGTAGCATCTGCATTTCGAGGAGACTTTCCCCGTGCTACTTCTTTCATGTCTTCAAAAAAGCCAACATCTCCAGTAGCATCTGCATTTCGAGGAGGAGACTTTCCCCGTGCTACTTCTTTCATGTCTTCAGAAATGCCAACATCTCCAGTAGCATCTGCATTTCGAGGAGATTTTTCCCGTGCTACTTCTTTTATGTCTTCAGAAATGCCAACATCTCCAGTAGCATCTGCATTTCGAGGAGGAGACTTTCCCCGTGCTACTCTTTTCATGTCTTCAGAAATGCCAACATCTCCAGTAGCATCTGCATTTCGAGGAGATTTTTCCCGTGCTACTTCTTTTATGTCTTCAGAAATGCCAACATCTCCAGTAGCATCTGCATTTCGAGGAGGAGACTTTCCCCGTGCTACTTCTTTCATGTCTTCAGAAATGCCAACATCTCCAGTAGCATCTGCATTTCGAGGAGGAGACTTTCCCCGTGCTACTTCTTTTATGTCTTCAGAAATGTCAACATCTCCAGTAGCATCTGCATTTAGAGGAGGAGACTTTCCTAGTGCTACTTCTTTTATTTCTAAAGAAAAACCAACATCTTTAGTGGCATCTTCAGAATCGACTGCAAGATCAGCACAAAACATCAGCCCTGCCTTCGCAACATCAATATTTTGGCCTGGCCAATCACCTGTAAAAAAGAACTTAATTCGAAAGAGAATGAAATTCCCATCAGCTGTTGGAGCGGGGTTGTGGAGAGACTACTGGAAGCAAAAAGAAACAGAAAAGAAAGAAAAAGAAACAAGGAAGAAAGAAAATAAAAAAAAGAAAGAAAATATTAGTAGTATATGGTCGGTTAAACTATCTGACAACAACACTGAAAACAAAATTATCTTAAAGAAAAAACCCTCAAATATTAAAAAATAAGTAATTATAATCAATAAAAGTATGCAGTAATAATTTTTTCTTGTTTATGTTTATTCCTTCTATTCCTTATTTTAATATTTAAGGAGGTTAAACAAGCTGGTCAGATATTGGAGCATGAGTGGTCGGATATTGGTGTAAGGTGGACGGCTACTGGTGCAATGGGAACAAATTTACAAATTGTAAAAATTAATGGGTAAATTTAAAAAAAAAAATTTTTTGAAAATATACATATTATAAAGGATAATTTTAGGTACATAATGGCGCAAGTAGCTAGAAAATTGATAGATTTTCCTAGGAGTTATTGAATTTTGAATGTTGAATTTTCCTTAACTGGTCGCGTACTGGTGTGTTTACCCTACTTTTAATTTTTATGTTTATAATAGACAGCAAAAAATTTAGAAGCAAACTTCTGGGGGTATTACAGCAAGAGGAATCTTGTATTTGTTCGAAAAAAAGTTTTGGAATTATGTTACACTGGAAAATAATTCAAGGTTGTGAAGCGGATTTTAATTTGATTTTGAACTTGAAAAAATTCGAACTATGAAACGGTTTGGTACTTTTTTGTATCTTTCTAAAGGTTTGAATTCTGCTTTTCCCACACTAAGAAATAGGTATGTCTTCTTTTAAACGCCGCAATTCAAATTTCGAATTAAAGGTTCTGATTTTTGACTTAAATGGCTTGTTTTATCATTACTAAAACCATTCTAGTCATTTTTTGGTAGAAAAAAAATCCTAAGTATGATTTTGAGGATGTTCCCATTTGGGAACATCGGCGTTTGGGGTGAAGTTTTTAGGGGGATTTCCAAAAGGCACATATTTTACAATTAATTCAAATAAAATAAAATGATTGAAATAGGTTTCTATTCAATAATAATGAACATTTTAATGATAGTGGACGGTTTTTTAATTTTTGTTATCCATACTTGGACAATTGAGTAACATTTTATAGATTTTCATAAGAAAAAATTGACTTGTTTATTGCGTACGGGAAGCTTTCCCGTACATTTTTCTTGCACTATGGGTAATATTTTAGAATACAAAATACATAAGAGTGTTCCCATGCGCTTCAAAGGTAAACAGTTATGTTTGTGTGGGAAAAATTTGTTTTAATGACGGTTCTAAACGAATATCTAGCATAAAATCCACCAATTGCATTCAAATGTAATTAGCTTTCAAAAATGATAATCATAATTATCTCCATTGATTCATTGAAGCTGTGTTTCTCATGGAAGATTCCGAACTGAACCACATATCTCTTACATCCAACTTACGTTAGAAGAGTGTTTTTAGATGTGCTCACTTTTCCTTATTTTCAAAATTCTTCAATTTTATTCCTAAAATTTTTATGTAAAAAAAGTACTTGAACAAAATATATACGCAAATCCTCAGAAGCACTCCATATATGCTTTTTGCATAACTCCTAATGATAATTACTGAAAATTAATTGATCGGGGAGTCAGAAAAATATACAAGTGTAAGGATCTGCTATAAAGATTTGGCATTTATTTCTCCATAAATCAGGTGAAAAAATAAAAATTACAGATTTTTATATTTAAAACATCATTCTTAACCTGTTTAGATCCTTTGATACAAAAACGGTTAAAAAAATTAAAGAAAATAGGAAATAACTTGAATTTTTGCATGTTATAAAAATCTCCTCAAATACTATACCCCAAACGCCGATGTTCCCATTTATGAACACATACGTTGTATTGGTAATTACTCTCCAAAATTGGAAAATAAAGCTATTCTGTCAAGCCTAATGGGAAGATGTGTACTTAAGCTACCTAAGCACTGAAAAATTATTTAAAACTAAATTTATTTAAAATTATCACTAATTGAAACTTGTGCAACTTTTGAAAGTTCCAAAAATCTCTAATTTTGATGTAAATTCTACAACAAGGATTAAATTGCACGTGAAAAACTTTTGCATGTAAAATAACTTCATATATTTGAGTTGCTTTCTACCAAGTATCAAATTTGTGCATGAAAAATTATGTTGTAAAATATTCTCTAAAACGATGTTCCCATTTGGGAACATCGGCAGGTAAAAGGTTAAGTAAATTGATAATTGCAACTAGCATGACACTTTTATTTCAAGCATGACATCCCAATGCTTTGAATGCCCAATTTTGAACACCAAATATACTGTTTCAAACAATTCAATAGTCATATATTTTAAATTTATGTTTGAAAATTGTGATCCCTATTGACGAATCCTCTATTTCTAATGCTGCATATTAATATCACACTTAATTTACATATTTTATCTACTTGACACCTTACAGTGGTATTAGTTGCACTTGAGTTTATTAGTAGGCATACCATGCACTGACTAAAAAACGGTACTTACATATAATCCCGTCGACCGTTCAGTGGCCGTCTAATTAAGCGGCACATCAATAGAAAAGTCAATGGGATTTGATAACGTTTTTGATTAAGTGGTACGGTCGACGGTATAATACTGAAGAACCTAAAAAACAAACGAGTTCTGTTTTTCTTTTGAGTATCTGCACATTTTCTACACCTGCACATTTCATTATTTAATTACCCACTTGTGCCACTCAAAATCGTAATTTGTTCGTTCTTGTAACGAATATTCATTAAGTTTATCAGAAGAGAAATAATTGGGGTGCTTGCAGAAACTCAATGAGCTAACTCCTGCAGCTTTACATAGGAGATGACTCATTATTGCCTCAAACGCCTCAATTCTTCATTTAAAAGTTCTTCTAAATAAAACAATTTACGCAATACATGTCTTTTGTATGCATTTCAAGATTTATATACCTCGAAGCAACTTTATATTAACCTTATGTTACCAAGTAATACACTGACAAGAGAAAATTCCGTCACTAATTCCGTCAAAAAATAATTACCAAAAACATCAACACTATAAACGACAAAAACAAACATAAAATAATCACATGCTTGAGATAGAGGGGTTGCCATCATCCAAAATGTAATTCAGCAGATAATTTTATCAGTTAAACAGAGTGCATGCTAAATTGTCTATCGTCTTGCTAATTGTCCACCATGGGACCATTAAGACGATTCTTCAAATTTGATTTTTAAATAATTTCCTTTTTTCTACGCTTTTCCGCTTACTTTCTGTTTTTAGAAAGCATGAATTTTTTCACAAAGCTTTTCGCCTCTTTTTTTATTTGGGTTCTGGCAATCGTTTTGTGATTATGATGCAGAAATAATTAACCGCTGATTCTAGAATTATGTTCCAATTCCATCTACAAATTTATCAAATCCTTTTATTTAATCGGCTTATTTAAGGAAAAGAGTTTTAACATAATCGAAATATAAACATTGTTTTCGCTAAAAGATATCTCTGGATGACTGTTTGTCTGAGTGTATTTGTTTTTTCATAAAAAAATGGTAATTCCATTATTCTTTCATTAAAATAGGAGTTTTTTAATGAATATTTATCTTTATTGTTTGATGTTTATCTACCTTCTAAACAGTAAAACAATATCTTAAGTAGAATCATGGGGTTTCGTAGAAACAAAAGCAATTATTTTGTTGAAATGCATTTACTAAATCTCGTTTCACAGAATTTAAATTATAAAGTTGTAAATACAAAGGCATTAAATAAGGCTAACTTTGCCCATTGATTAATTTTAATTGTGCACTTGCTTATTACATGCAGTCAAACCATGTTGCATACAAAATTAAATCAGTAGATAAGTTTACTATTGAAAGTACACATGTTGTATTATTTATTTATTCATCGTTTTACCTATTTTAAAACTACTTTAATTTAAAATATTATATTAATCAATAATATTTTCAATTACTTATCAACTTATATAAATTTTATTGTTTGTGTTAAATAAAATTTTCCCTTTATGTGTTGCCTACATTATGACTAAACTTAAGTAATATTTAATAATATAAACATAAAAAACCTTTTTAAAAGTAGTACCTCAAAATCTAAATGTATGCCTATGAGCCTATTTTTGAATCCAAAATATATCAGTCTTTGAACAAACGACTTAATAAAAAAAACCATAATAAAATTAATCCCTCTATTCTAAAAAAAAGTTTTTGGTGAACGGTTTCCAGAGAAAGGCTTTTTAATTACTGAACCGAATGACACATATATGGTATCAAAATGTCCGGATTCTTTCCGGATTTCCGAGTAAGCCCTTCGATTTTTAAAAAAAATTCTCAATTTTCAAATATTTCCATTTTTTTAGATAACGGATAAGGTCGCAGTTATAAAGCAAGTACTGTCAATCAAATTATTATGCATCCAATCACAACGTCCGATTGACGCTTTATTTTAAGATGAAACATGTTTTTTCACCTTTTAAAAAAAGTACTTTCTTGATGAAATATCACTCAAAGACTGATAAAAACATATTCTAAAAACTTACATGAACGCCATTTTATACTAAAATTTCACACTTTTTGTCCAATATTTATAATTTTTATACTGATTTTATCGAAATTAATTGTAAACATAGTGATGTTTTGTCTCTTATTGTTTTCAATTGCTTAAACGGTATTGTTTAACAAGTCTGGGTTTAAAAAAAATATGAATGATAAACACTAGGCATATTATACTATCGAGTTACTTTAAAATAATATTTTTTGTTTGGTCCGAATATTGATAAACAATTAGAATTAGTTACTTTTATAATCATAGATTAAAAATAATTAATATGAATATTTTTAAAAACATTTCGTTTAAATTTTTGATAAGTTCGAGTTAATATGTACTCAAACTTTTAAGGGAGATTTATTCATGGAGGGGATTTGAAGTATTTTTAATAAGTTGGTTGACGTTTTTTCTGTAAATTGTTTCATTGTTTTATAAAGTGTGTTAAGTTCAACGAGTTGGAATTTGTGGGAATTGCGAAGCAATTCCAAAAGGTCCTGCGTCAGCAGTTTACGGGGGTTGGCGAGCGATAGCGAGCAGGGGGCGGTAGCTCCCTAGTGATGATAAAAATGATAATTTATAAAATTGATTAATAAAATAATAACTAATACATAATAAAAATTATATTAGAAATCCTAATACATGATGAACTACTTATTGTTAAAAAAAATTTTTGTTGTAATTTTGATTTTTTTTATTAGTAGTGGATTAGTATAGTTTATGATTTTAATTCTTTTAAAATAATATAAGATGTTTAATGTTTTTCTGCACTAAAGATACCACGTTTAGGTATCACATTATTTCCTTGAACATTTACTTTTTGTAATATTTTTTTAAAAAAGGCCTGCGGTTTATCTTATGTTTTTTCTTATAAAAATTAATATTAGTTTCAAAAACCAATTCTTAACAATATTTTTAGTGTATGCAATTTTGTAAATCAAATTACGATTAACGTTTTACTCTCAATTCCACAATTCATTTACTATCATATAAAAAGACGTGTTTTGAATGTCAAAATATTTAATGATCAAAGTGGACAAGGAAGTGGTTAGTTTTAGAATTCAACGCGTGTTTAGTCTGGGTGAGCGTGCTCTTGATAAATTACGATAGTGACATGCAGTTTAAGCTGAGAAAAATTCAAAATAACAAATTTCGTGAATAAAAGTTATACTTGCATCTATAATTTTTCACTGGCTGTCTGATAGTTGGTAGCATTATTTTTTAGATAATAGAAACGTGTGATTATGTAAGCAAAATTTATCTCAGGAGAAAAACATCTTTCTTTTCAGAATATACATGTGTTCTGAATTTTATAAATTTTTGATTGCATCAAACTAACGTTGCAAATATTTTTAAGCATAATTATCTTTAAGATTTTCTTCTTTTTAATTTGAACCCAATAGGCGCACCAATCAAGCGTCCGAGGCTTTTGACTCGATCGCTTGATGGGTATATGAGGGACATCAAGCCATCGAGGCAAAAGCCTCGGACGCTTGAAGTAAGAAGTAAGTATTTGAACCCAATAGAGATAAAGATTAAAAAAGGTTTTTACCCTCATTTTATTTCAAAAAATCATCTATCCCATTATTTATCGTTCTAGATTCTATTTTATGGAAGTATAATTATTATTAGAGTTAAACGTATACTTGTAGCATACCCATATCTATTTCTAAATATTATTTTTGTGTTGAGCATGTTTTAATTATTAAAAATATTTAAACAATAAATTAAACAACATTCAAATACAGTGTGGATTCATCGATGTAAACATTATGTTAGCTTTCAGAGTTGACGATATAAATGGACACAAATGACAGCTCCAAATAGTCCTTTATCTTAATATACATAGACTCAAATTTCGTTTTTCTACTATACTGTGTTTAATTTTTAAAAAAGCAACTATCTTAATACGTATTACTAGAATATATAATCAAGTCTCTCTATAAGTGATGGTGAATCGAATCCTCCTAAACTAATCTTAACCAGTATGACCGGTAGGTAGATTGAGCCGTAAAAAGCCATTGATATCCCATTGAAATCAATGTGGATTGTAACAGCCCTATCATTCAATCCGCAAGTATGTCATATTGGGAAGTACTCTAGCCAAGTCTATCATACTAAACCCTCAAAATCATCGACAGTTCACGTTCCCCCCCCCCAAAAAAAATTGACTCTCTCCATTTATTCCATTCGATTGCCACCTCATCCCCTCCCCAGTCTTGGAATCGAACGAAATAAATCTTCGGCCGATATAAATTCTATTTTTTCGGAGTTGGGTTGAGTTGTTGACAGCTTGTTGGGGGCTAAAAGGAGCAGCGGAAAGGGGAGCGGACAGAAATAGAGCGAAGAGGCGAAAGGAAAAAAAATCCCGGAAAATAAAAGTCGAAAAGTGTGACAGGGAGTGAATTAGGTGAAATTCGAACGAATTCCCACGAATTTCGAACTGGATTTTCCGACATTTGTCGAGAAACTCTTCCATTTGAGTCGAAGTCTTCCTTTTGAATTCCCGTCGACGTTCGAATCTTGGAATTTAGTTTTGTTTTTGAGTGTTTTGTGTCTTTTTTCTGGGGTTTAGAGACGTTCCGGTGGACAGAACAGGGGACTTTCGATGGCTGAGAGGGGTTAGAACACTTAAGGTACAAGTGGCACAGTCCTTAGAGTTCAAAAGTGGATTTTTGATTCTATCAACGCCTGTCACAAGGAACACACTGTGATGGAAAACTCATACTTTTTGGTACGTACTAAATCTAAATGAGGGATATGGGGATTGGATTGAATTCGAAATTGAATTCGATTTACAAGAGCTACACTTTATGTACGAGTATTTGATAATTGATAGTACTTAATTGTTATTCCAGTTTATCTCATGACTGCATGTGAAGGTAATATCTAAACTTCAACGCTTTACACAAATATACAGAATTAAGCTATAGAAAAATTAAAAATAACATTCAAAACTTTTTCATTCTTATATAAGATACTAAATAAATTTAAAGTAAGCAATTAACAATTTTGGTTTCTATTTAATAAATATTAATAATTTTATCCTCAACCAAGATGCTGATTGCAATTTGTTTATTGGATACGTTTCTGTTTTAACATTTTGACAAAAAAAATGTTGTCAAATTTATAATGAAATATACTGAGTGTTTCAAAAGTCCCTTTCACACCAACGTCTACTAGGGTCATGGAAGTCTCCCCCTGGGTAAGTGACCCTGGAGAATCCTTGGAGGTAACTTACACCACCCCTAGCGGCAAAATAAGAAAGTTAAAAACTTAATTGAGAGACAAAACGGGATAGTCCCAAAACCACGAGATTATTGTTTCCAATGTTATTAAAAACTCACTTAAAACAAATTATGAAAATATCGTGAATATTCATGGAGATATCAGCGTGTGAAATTAGCACTTTTCCAGGCTTTAAAAAAGAAAACGTATGCAAATTTGCAAGTTTTTCAGAGTTATTAAGTAATTTTTTTAGTAAAATAAAGATACAATTTAATTAAAAAAGTACATAAAAAAACTTGCGAGATTTTTTATTTTATATTTGAGACCAGGACTTTTGATTCACCCTGTACATTTCATAAAGAACTTCTCTTGGAAACATTGAAACTCGTCTTGAACAAGAACTTACCTAAACCTTGATTTCCGTTTTTGCCATAAAAAACAATAAAGATCCGTTGGAGAAATAAACGAAGTAATCGGCACGAATTGTCTACCGGATTAGAAAATCCAACACTGCTATAAACCAACACCCTTCTAAAGCGCCTAGGCCTCCAAGCTGTCACCCCCATTACAGGTAAAAACTAAAAATCCTCCCTCGAAAGAATCCAGACGAATTCGCTCCAACAGTTTCCCTATACCTGCCAAAACTTTCTCTCTAAAAAAAAGAGGAAGGGAAACACATACTTCCCACTTTTTATTATTTGTTCCTTTTTAAATACAATCCGTGATTTCCTTCAGAGAGTTATAGAGCTGTAAACGTCACAAACCCGGATGTGTGTGAAGAAATGGAGTTGACTCTGAACAAAGAAAGCGCTTTGGAGAGAGATCTGGACAGAGAAAAAACATCTAGTGGATGTCGATTTTACGCCTTTTTTGGTTCTGATTTAGGGCTCTTAAAGTCTTAACTTTTCGAGTGCGCTAGATTCGCGTTAAGGTACTACAGTGTTTAGTTTTTAGTGAAACTAACGTTTGAAAATTGAGAGTTAGTTTACTTTTAAAGCCTGATTTTTAACGGTTGCAGATAGATAAAAATCGATCGAAATTTACGATTTCCCCCTATTTATATAGATTAGATTTATTACACTTGTCTGTCAAAAATATGAAATTTAAATTATTTTTGTCCAGAGAGGATCAGAAAGTATCCATAGCTACATAGACAGATAGGTAGTAGGTATACTCTCTAAAACAGGTTTTTCGCAAAACATGTTTTTCCTGTTAAGCAGGTTTTTTTTTTGTAAAATCTACAAATAATTGTTTTCTTACTGAGGCATTTCATATTTATGTTTATAGTACGCACATTTTGAAAAGATATTTTTTATTTGATAAAATTTTATATTTTTTTATAAATTTTAGGAAGCAACAATATTATTTTGAAAGAAAAAATATAAGTAACATAAGGATCAATTATCTGCTTCGTTTAAGTAAAATTTGATCCACTGACCACCCATACCAATTGTTTATAATCATATTTCATGATTGTCTGATTATGGTACTAAAACAAAAATTGGTTTGATAGGGGAAGCTTAAGCACCTTTTCAGACTTCTTTGTTGTTGTTGTCGTGTGCCACTTGGAATACCCAAGCCCCATAAGGATTCAAGGCAAAGGGGGTGAGGCTCCTGAGAAAGTGAGGTCCATAAATGGAAGGATTCCGACTTCTGTATCATGATATATGATAGATGCTGCCACTATCTATCGCCACCTCCACAATTTTGCCATGTATCTGAAGGGGAGGGAAATAGTCTCCAAACACCTGGACCCGTGGTAAACTGCGCCATGACGGACCACAGGACTTTCAGACCCACAGATTTAACGAGCACGTATTCCGCATATACTCGGTGGGTCTTCAGCGGTGTCGGGAATCGAACCCGGGACCCTTCGATCCCGAAGCCGATGCCTTAAGCACTAGGTTTCCCACGGCCTCCTCAGACTTCTTTAAAAGCTGGTTATACAATGTTCATAATTTTGGCTTAAAGGTAACTGTGAAAAACATTTTAGAAATGTTTACGTTCTAAAATATTAGAAATATCTACATTGCGCATGCATATGGGCATATAATGAACATACGAATGCATAATGCGCATGCATATGCATGCGAATACGACTTCACATTTTACAAAAAATAAGAGTGAAGTGCACGAAAGGACTCATTCTTTGCAGAATTTTGGCGGATTTATTAAAACCCCCTGTATAACAAAATTCAACTACATCTTAAACTAATTTACCCTTTATTTGTAATGAAGGTAAATGCATTTTACAAAAAAAACCTAAAGAAAAACCACCTTAATTGACTGATGGGCCACCAGTCAACGGTTTAAAATTTACTCACTCAGAAGAAAAGCATAAAAAACCTCACTTCGTATTCCAAGCTAGAGCGACATTCCAAAATTATATCATCATTATTAACTGTAAACCGCGCAGGTCGGGCGTTTTTTGGGGATCTCCCGAAATTCTTTTAACTGCTCTCGAGGTGGCGAAAGGACCCGTAAATTTTATGACCCATTAACGGCGTGTAGCGCAACGAAAGTGTTTATTACCTCAGCCCCGTATAAACTTTACACCGCTACTTAGATATTGTTCATAAATAACTCCCCCAGCCGTGATAGCGATGAACATGTTTATAAAAATGAGTGTAAAAAAGCTGTGGTTGGAAATTGCGTTGGGGGACTGTAAGTGGTTAAGCGGGAACCGATGTAGTTGAGGTTTGCTTGGAGAGGAGTGTTAAAAGGTTTGAGGTTTTCTGCTTATGGGTATCGATTCAGTACTTTCACTTTATGAATTTTCGTAAAACAGGTTTATACTATGTGTCATGCCGGCAAACGCCAGCATTGTGGTTAAGAGCCGAAAACTCGTGAAGCACGAGAAATGCGCAATCTCTCTATATTAAAAAAAAGTAACAGTGACCGTCACCGCCGTCGCCGTCGCCGTCACCGCCGCCGCCGCTGATTTTGAAAATTTTATTTTTTAACACTTTGAACGATCACTACGCAAAAACTATTTGAAGGAATATTATGAAATTTTGACCATTGGTAGACAAATGTATGAGGGTCATTTCAGTTTCCAGACCTAATTAATTAGATAATTAGTTCTGGAGATATTTATTGTCAAAGTCGAGAATTATTTTTTTCGGCTGCGAGTTCGCCCCCAGCAAAATCTATTTACAGCAGAAACATGATTTTTTGCAGACACATACTCTTAGGTATGAAGTTTTGCACTTCGTCGCCCTTTTTTCGAATTTTGAATTATTTTTGGAGTAATTAAATTCTTAAGTTTCGAAATTTTTTACTCTTTTTCGGTTTTTTCGTTTTAATACAAAAACTAATCACAGTAGAAATATGATATTTTAAACACGCATACAATTATTTTTTATAGAAAGATAGGCGTTTCCTTTTTTAAAAAATTCGAATTATTTTTAGAATTATTAAGATTCAAAATTTCAATTTTTTCATGTCTTTCTGGTCGTTCACTAGAGAAACAGCCGATTTTTATGTGAGTCTGATTTCTTTTATTTCCAACGATTCACTAGATACACGTGCATTTCATAAATTTAAAAGATATTAATGGCATGCTTTTTCTCTAAGATAGTTGATGATATCTTGTAGACTTGCTGGATATTTTAAAAAACATTTCGATTAAATTATTGACAAGTTAAAACAAGGATATTTCAGTTGCAGTTTTATTTTGATATTTTTGTAGTTATGGTCCGAATTAAGTTATTGATAAGTTCGAGAGATAAAAGTTTCGATTTTAAATTATCATAAACTAAGCCGACAAGTTCCAGGTTTTACTGGATAGTTGAGATGAAACAAGCGAGCTCTGCTCGCTAAGATCGCGAAGCGATCTTCAACGAACTGCGATGCAGTTCCGGGGGTTGGTGAGCGATAGCGAGCAGGGGGCAGAGCCCCCTAGTATTTATAAAAAAAAGAAAGGAAATTGTATTAGTTGGAGGATTGTTATGATGTTTATGAAATGTTTAGCTTTTAAATCTCTCCTCTTTATTTCTAAATTTTCTGTAAAAAAACTTCCGGATCAATTCCGTTTGAGTTCCCGCTAAATATCGCCAATCTCTTTTGGACACCAAAAAGTATAAATATTGCTAAATAATTTCAATCTCATAATTTAAAATGTTTAATTAGATATATAACTGTTCACTTTATCAATAAACTTTTTTAATTTTTTTTCTATTTGAATATTAAGCGTTCAAAAGATATTGGTGATATTTAGCGGGAACTCTTACACGGAATTGAACCCATACTTCCTATATTTGTTCAACGGTGCGTACGTAATTCCAAATCACGAATCATCCACCCTCACTCAGCACAAGGCTGACACTATGATAAAGACACCTAGATTTTTTTGTGGCGTTGAGTACATAAAAAATACTTAAAGAAATGCACCTCTACCACTTTTGGTTTAAATAAAATCGTGTGAGAAAAGTATGATGTTGTATGAAAAAAATATATTTCATCGGACTTCGTATGCATACTTAGTAATACCTTGTGGATACTACTTTAAATATTTGTGTTTTCAAAGGTTGTAATTAACCGTTTTAATTATATGCTGTTCATTTAGAATTAGCGCCTGAATAATAGTGCTTTCCCCCTCGCCAAAAGCGTAACCATATCTACGCTCTTCGCGCAGCCTCAGAGACAGATTCATTGGTTGTATTTTTCTACTGACGCTGGAGGCTGTCTAGAAAATATAAGGAGAATCTTTGGGAGATGTTTATATTTTACCGGTTTATGGAAGTCGGGTGGGAAAAAGCAATGAGTCTTCTTCGTCGTTTTGACGTTGATTGTTGCCATGGTTGCTGATTCGGGGGTGGGGGAAGGAAATATTTTCAGGCGCCTATTCAAAATGAATAGAGAATAGCTGTAACTAGCTGTTTTAAAAATTTCCTTAAGCCTTCATTTTAAGATGAACAAGCATTTTTCAATGATACGAATACTGATTTTTCCTGAGTGACGTCAGCTTTCGGTGGCCACGCCTCTTTTTCTGAATGAGCAGACCTGGTTACTTTATAGACCTCATTGAGTTATGTAATAACCAATAGTGCAAATTCAGTCAAATGAACACTGTGTCATTACACCAAGGGGGCAAAAGACATTTGAAGATCAAGTTCTTACGTGTTAACAGAATAAAACTTAACAAGTTTATTTATGATGAAATGGAGCCTAAAAGCTATTCAACGATATATTTACGAATTTCTTTTGAAAAACAATAAAAAACAGCAGATTTAAATAAATATTAGAGTTTTTTTAGGGAACTATTTTCAATAACCGCTAACTTAGTTTTAGCATTAATTTTTTGCCACTTTGTGAGCAGATTTCTACCCCTACACAGTGGCACGATTTTCATAAGGCAGTGTCTAAAATTTCCCTGTAAAACCTATATCACTGTCTAGCTATGTCGCTGTCAACTCTAATGAAGTTCGCTAATAATTTAGCATGGGTCAACTTTCGTGGATTTAGACACTTCGTTTTCATAATGCTCCATTACAGAAAGTTTGCCCTCCAAAGAGCTCAACGACAGTCCCTTATTTATATTTAAAATCATTGAATTTTATAATCTCTATTTACTGGTTGTCCAAGGGTTTCTAATAATACCCTATGTAGTTTGTAGTATAATCAACAAATATTTTTATTGCAATATTAAAAAGCATCATCATGATATTATCGCCAAATAAATATCCCCATATTGAAATCTCAACCAATACCAAAACCTCCGTTAGTAAATATCGTGTTTTCCCAAATACTCGAATAATATGTCATAGAAAAATGGCAACAGGTTGTCGAAACGGAACTGAAGTGAATTCATCCCTTTTCCAAGCTGTCACGTCCTGAACGGTGGTTGACGTAAATACAGAGTATAACATCGAACATCAGTGCAGGATGGAGGTTTAGAAAGCGGAGTTTTCTCTCAGATGAATTTCGCCATTGCTCTCTTTTGAGAGGTTCGCTCTTTTGACCAGTGAATGGATTCGCGGATGATATAGTTTTGTGGAGGTTCCTGTTTATGTTTATTTATTGAGGATTGAAAAGCTTTTCGTAGTTTATAACGTTAGGAATGTTTGGGATTGAAAGGCTGTTTTTTTGAAAAAAAAAATTCATTTTTTAAACTTTGATTCCCTATCTCTTAGTACTATCAGCAATTAGAAGAAGGAAAAATATTTATAGTATTTCATTCAAAAGCATTCCACATTTCTATTCAAGATAAAAAAAATGACTCATATAAATTAAAGAAACGAATAAGCAACAAATTTCGGAATGATAATTCAACAAAAATCATTATAATAAAGTATAAAAAAGTTAAAATTTAAGACCAATACTAATTATGATTAAAATATGCAAGTTCTTTTGTTTTGATAGGGAAACATATTAGAAATTATAAAATTTATTTTTATCTTCCTCTCCTAGCGTTAAATGCAATGGAGGAGCATTTGGCTTTCTAGAATTGTAGAATAATGCTTTATAATTGTCTCACTCAAAATATTCCTCTACAGACACAATACATCTAGGTTATTTTTTCCTAAAATTCAAGTTTTTATGTTATTTTACAAAAGTGAATAAAAATGAATTTTTTGAGGAAAATGGGTCATGTTAATGCCCCCCCCTAGTTAAATATCCATTTTTGCCTTTTCAATATTTTTTTTGTGAAATATAAAATTGTCAATTTTTTTCTACGGTAATTTAACAATGTCTTAAGAAACGGCTTACCCAAAAGTGGGTCTATTTTACTATGTTTGCATTTGGAAACATAAAAAAGTAGTGATTTTTAAATGAATAAAAAGTATAAATATTCATTGCCCTATTCACATGTCAATTCACATAGAAAAGTAACATAAATAGATATTACTCTTTATGACAAATAAAATTAACAATTAATTTAAATTAAATTTCAAAAATTTTTCCGTAGTTAATTCTCATCCATAAGTCTACAATTTGCATTCCCACACACAAACTTTTTCAACAACAATTTTAGGGTAGATAGACACCGCATACCATATCTATGACATGATAAACTACCATCACATATCCACAATGCAAGCTGAACTTCAAAGCTAAATCTGCTCATAACGCGACCTAAAATACTCCCCAGAGCATAAGATCAATTCCCCGTTAGATCTCCACAACCCCTCTTCAACTCCAAGGGCCTAACCGTGACGTCACAAAGGCTACTTCGGTCCTCTCTCTTGAGGACAGTCCTCCCCTAGACTGTCGCTCGAGTGGGCATTGCCTCCGACTCGGTGACCAGTGGCCTCGTGATTGGAATACTACTGACCATTAGAGAATCAGCCGAAGATCGCCATTGGGAAGGAATAGTAAGGGAAGATATTGGATAAGGTTTGATGTTATTGGATATAATGATGAGTTTATGATGAATCTAATCGTATTAAAGTGTATAAACCAGTGTGGTGACTGACTACACTCACTACTATAATTCTTGAATAATTACACAAGTTCGTATAAATATTTATTTAAACCACCAGGACCTAAAATTTTTTCAGACTATCGCCAAAGAATAGTATCGGTCCCCAATGATTTTAACAAGAAAATTTTCCACCAACTATTAACCCCTTAACAGATACATATATTTTTGAAAAATGGACCAAAAACGGAAATTGTTTTTGGCTGTTTAATTTTGTTCTATATATTATTATTTAAGTTAGAAAAGGGGTTTTTGTAACAAAAATAAAATTTTAAATGCAATAAATACTGTATTTGTAGTATTACATACACGTAAAAAAGTATTGGATTACAAACACATCTTATTCAATTGGATCAAATTAAACAAAATTTTAAGTTTAATTTATTATAGAATTATAGAATTTTATACCATTCCAAAGAAGATACCTTAATTTATAACTAAACAAAATTTGAAAATTTTATAAGACCATATTCATACCACCGGAAGAAGAGCTTTCACAGACCTTTCGCCCCCTTTTTAACAAGGAAATTGTCCGTCAACCCTTACAAATTTTTGACCCTAATTTGATAGTATTTTATACCAATCCAATAAAGAGACCTTAATTTATAGCTAAACAAAATAAAATTTCGTAAATCTAATGCCTAGCCAAAAGACATACCGCTATCTAGGAGAAAAGCTTTGGCAGAAAAACCAAAACTATATTAAAAGAAGTACAAATCCAAATGATAGCCAAGCAGATTTGCCACAAAGATTTTGCAAAGATTTGCAGATTTTTTCGGCGTTTATAAATTATCTTCACCTCTGATATTGACTGGAAAATCCGTTTCCATAACAATTGCAACAATGTTGCAAGACATCAAAAGTTTTTTCTTTTGGAGGAATTACTATACATAATTTTCAAAATTTAATTTGCTATGCACCTTAATATATAATTAGAAGTCATTAAGATAATAATCGACTCTACCGTTTTATGAAATTTGATTCGAGAGCAATTCATTACCTAATACTGAATATACTGAAACCTCTTTAACGCAAGAAAAATTACCTCTTTGCTGTCATTCTTGAACAGTGAACATCCAATCCCAGATGGTATTGCTTCACCGTTGAAGGAACAGTGAAGTACATTACAAAATTTTGATGGAAAATAAACCTTTCATAATATTAAAAATCGATTTCCAAATGGAATAACAATCACGATACGAAATTAAATACGCACCAAGAAAAATGTCTTCCAACGAACTCTTAGTTACATATTGCCATATCTATTCATGAGATTTTAATAATCCATAACCCCATCCGATTGAATCAAGAAACAAACGCATTAAATTATTCGCTTTCAGTGTGTAACAGCGGCAAATACTTCAGAATGTAAATAACGCCAGAAAGCGAACTTCGGTTTTTGTGTTATTCGTCTGATCATGGAATTGAACCATTTATTCTAGGGGTAAATCGGCGGACTTGGTCAAACAGCAGTTATTAGAATGAAAAGCGGGAAAAATCTGCTACCATTTATCTCCTCGGCATTTGCATGATTCGTTTTTGGCTTCGATTTCCCGATATGTTATTCCTAACTCAGGCAAAAATTTGCATGCCTAATGGTATTTTGATGGTCTGTTTTGGCAACGATGAAGACTTATTCCTCCGTATTTACGTTTTCATTCATGCAGCGCGGCGCGGTAATCGCCATGTTAGGCTTAGCAAAAATGAAACGCGGATGTTTCTCTGCGATTTAAGTGAAGTAGATGGTCTTTTGTTTACACGATTCCGAAGCTTGGGAATTCATTATTCATTTTTGGGATTCGGGCGGTTGGGTTGTTTGTTGGCTGAGTCGCTATTGATCGGTTTTTGAAACAATGAGCTGGCTCAAGTGTGACAAAAGTGATCTTTGCTCGGCGAACTTTTTATAAATTACAAATATAATTAGTTTATGAATGAAGAAAATATATTCTTGGCAAACCTAACTTGATTGATATCATACCCACCAATGATTGAACTATTAATTAGCGCTCATTCAATAATTATCATTACAATTGAAGCGATAAAAAGTAAATAAAGATATAATAAAGTAATTTAAGTATGATAATATACAGCTGTTTGTATTTAAAGGGAATTACTCTTAGGTGTTTTGGTTTTGTATTGATGATAGGATAGAAATTATTTATAAAAAATGTTCATTTTAAAATAGATTACTAGAAGTTGCATTGCACAAGAACATAAAAATCACACTCAAAATTAGTTAAAATATTTGTAATTTTTGGATGTAGTAAATATATTTTTAAATTTAGCTCTACTTTAATTTTTAAAAAACTCATAAATAAACAATTTTGTTACTTCAATTGCTGAGATTTACAATTTTATAGTACATCTTAAACACTAAGTAGATAATAAATTAGGTAACTTAAATATACATATGGTTGCATATAAATGTATCAGTATTTGTTGAGTTTTTTAGGGTTATATAGGGTTCTTTTGGACAATGATTTTGGGGAAATGTTACGTGACTTAATTTCCATAGAGGGGAAAAGATTATTGCTGCCTGTTGTGAAATTGGGTGTAAAATTGAGGGGATTCGATATGGAGTATGAAGATGAGATGGTATGATGGTGTTATTTTCTGAAATGCTAAGTTTGAATTGCGACTGCTACGTTTCGAGGTTTAAGATTTCAATCAATCCATTTTCATCTTTGAAAGTTTCTGATAGGATTCGGACTATAAAACGGATTGTTTCCACGAAAATTCACATTGTAGGATCATCTTAATACTGCTGCATGAATATCAATGTTCAATTATTCAATTCAATGTTCATTTCGAGGTATTATTCATGTTATGAGTAGACTTAGAAAGGCAGTCTCAAATTGTGAAAAATTTGGAAAGAGGATTACAGAGCCAAAACGTATCAAATGCTGGTTATGAAACATTAAACTTCACCTTGACTTAAAATTTATCTCAACTGGACAAATTTATATAAGTTCATAATTCTTTTTTACAGAAACTCAAAAACCAATTTTTATCAATCTTATATTGGATGGTATATACCACAAGGATAATGGATTTCCTTGGTTAATTTATTTTTATTTTAAATGCAATGTTTTAAATTAATTTAAAAGATTGACGTATATTTATTATTTTTTAAATCTAATTTTGTGGTGATTAACTGCGAAAGGCAAAATTCATTTACCACTTAACATTGGGACTAAAAATAAATAAGCTCTCTCTTAAAGAAAAACCCGGGTGGGTTTTTTTTCTTACTCGTTTTTGCGGGGGGGCTTAATTTAGTTTTTGAGGATTTTATCAGATTTATTTATTATTAAAGCATAGTTTTGCAGCTTGCAGGAATGTTAATTTAATTTCTAAGATATTAATTTAAGAGTAAGGGGGTAAACTTTAATTGCAAAAGAACATTGTAAATTTTTCAAAAGGTTTAATCCTGTCTTAGGTAATAAAATCTAAAGGTTTGTTACATTTTCAAGGAATTATTATTCACTACAATTAGAAATAATTTTAATTATTTAAATTTATGTTTGAATTTTCACCTTTCATTTTCCTTGTCTAATATTATTTTATGATAATATGGGTTTTTGATGTATTTTATCTGTTTATATTCTTGATGATTCCAATCATATAATTCTGTTATGAAAACTTTAGAGGGAATATATTATGTGATAAAGTCATAGCTGGAATACATTTCAAAGTATATTTTATAAGCTTTAAGGAATAAAATTTAGGAAATGTCATGTTAATTTTGCCAATATAATATGGGATAATTAACTCCAAAGTAAACTTACTCCTAATTCTGTGTAATTTCCAATTTGCTATTACTCCAAAAACAGAGTAAAAGGGTTGTATTTTGTGTTAAAAACTTCCTTTTTAAATAAATTAGTTGAAATTTTATGTTCAAAACTAAAATTTCCCATTTTGTTTACATTCAACAATCTTGTTTCCGTCCTTAAGGCAAATTTCAGTCACGTATAAAGGAAATTAAATGTAAACAGTGTCCTATTATATCTTTTTTCCAAAACCCATGACTTAATCAGCAATCCAGAACACTCAACCCAAGGGGAGGAACGAGCCCTTGAATATCAATGAAGCTCCCCGAGTTCAGACGTACACCATTTTGCTCGGCAAACACTCTGTTGTTGCCAACCCGCTTATTTAAAAAACATCACTCATCGCCAGGCGAAAATTGCCCTTAAGTGGCCCTAAAAATGGTTTTAAAGAGCTTGGAATCGCAGGCATTAAGCGAGATAATGACCCATTAAACTTATTTAAACTGTTTCGCAAAAAAAGTGTTTTTCAGTGAAAAGGTGTGTGCGTAATCATAAGGTTTCGGGATGATAATCACCCCGTTCAAAAATTGTTTTTGAAGGATGGTCTGGTTGATTGTAATTGTTATTAGGAGTGTAGTAAGTGGTGAAACTATGGAAATGAGTTTTAAGGGTTTTTAGGAGGTGGTTTAATTGTTTTAACTGTAAAAAAGGGATTAGTAAGAAAAGTAGGTAGTAATTTTTAAGTGAGTAGTTTTATGAGTAACATTTGGAGAGATTTGAGGTGTATTGCCAGTGTAATAAATTACAGAATTCAAGCAAGGGTGATACAAGTTTTCTTAATTACATCATTATTTTCTTATGGTAATCTTTTGAACCTATGCAACTTAAAATGATTAAGTTATAGGTGTAAACTCACAACTCTCAAGCGTCACCTCCAACCGTGGACCGGTTTCGTCCTTGTTAGGACTCATCAGCACGGTTTTGGATGGTAACCGTGCAGATGAGTCCTAACAAGGACGAAACCGGTCCACGGTTGGAGGTGACGCTTGATAGTTGTGAGTTTACACCTATTGTCCGCTTAACCAGCAATAAATGGTGAAATTCTCCTTTCATTTACCTTGCCTTTCTGAAATTAAATCTGTCCTAGGAATGCCATTGTCATTCCAGCAGATGAGTGGAGGACTAATCAATCGTCACCACTTTTTTAGTTATAGTCTGCTAGACTAGTACTTGCCCTCTCGCAGACGTTACCGTCTTATACCGTGCTGATGAGTCCTAAAAAGGACGAAACCGGTCCACGGTTGGAGGTGACGCTTGAGAGTTGTGAGTTTACACATTTTGTCCGCTTAACCAGCAATAAATGGTGAAATTCTCCTTTCATTGATTAAGTTATATTCATATACAAAGTATTATGCATATATCATTTTCAAAGCGTTTATAACAAATTAAGTATGTTACAAAAAGTTAAACAAAAAATGTCTGACGATTTAGACCAAATTCCAAAAAAACGTTTTTATTCTTTGTAATTAATTAACAGATGACTATGATAAATATTTACGTTCAATTACTTTTAAAAATTGTTTCTAATGTTATGGACAGCAGAACCTCTGTTTTTGGAAAGCTAAAATTTTGAAATTTCCCTGGGTTGAGGTCCCTAGGATCTCATTTACCTATGGATTGCGATATAAATATTTTTTAAAGATGAAAACAGGATACTGAAGAGAAAGCCTATCCTTGAAATGTTAGATCAGCGGTTATTGTGAGGTGTGAAGAATAAGTTGATGAAGGGGTTATGAAGTTTTAAAGTTGTTCTAGCTTTATTTTTTGATAGAAATGTTTTTAATCTTAAAATAATGATTATTATATGAGTAAAACCATATCGCTAAAAAATAATAATGATTTTTAATCGAAATCAATAAAACTTATAATCAAATTATGATTTTCTTGCCTTAGATCAGACCCGATTTTTAAGATATTACTCAAAATATCATTAAAGCAGGTTTTAGCTATCAAGTGTATCATTAAATAAAACCATGATTTTTTTATAAAGGATGATGATTGAATATTAATTCAATCTCAACCGACCACCTGAATGGGTCTATGACTCCTTGGTTGCTTATATGGAATTGTTTTTCATTTGTTTATTCTGTTGTTTTTTAGAAGATATGTTTGTAAAAGCTTTTAATAAAGTTATACTAGTTATATTTTTAGTTCCTAGATGCCACGAAAGGAGCTTAAAACGGCGCAAGTTCAAAGGTGCGGATGCGCCAAGTTTTTAGCAGTAAACATGACTAATATGGTAACCCTAACTAATGTTAAAAGAGTCATTTGGCTTCTAAATATGGCGCCAAATAGCCAAAATTCGCCAATCATCCGCACCTCTGAACTTGCGCCCTTAAAACGTCCCAAATCCCTATTCTACACTTCTCTTACATGGTCTTTCATAAGCCATGCGTAATTAAAGAGCTACTTTAAAAATATGTCGATACATTACAAATAAATTTTATATATTTAAATTTTTTTAAACAAATAATAAAGCGGTGGCTATTATAAAAATTCATTTCAAAAGATGTGTTACCTACAAACGAGTTTAACCGGCACTACACTCCTCGAGGAATTACGGTGTATTCGATAACATTGATTGTGAGGTCAAGCAATTAAACTCATCTCTACGTTTTTGTAGATGCATACTTGTGGGGCTGTAATAGGACTTCAGATTGTAATTCAACATACCCCTTAAAATTTAATTATAGAATAAAAATCTAAGTAGAAATATTAATAAAACTATTTATTTAATAAAACTAACAATGATATTCAAAATTTATAGGCAAAAATAACAGGGATTGTAGATTACCTCAGCAAAATTAAGAATCGCTTAGAAAAGAAAGGTCCTTGAATCATCTACTCATTTATAAAAAATTGTAAAGGTAAAAAGGTCCGTTCCTAAAGGGACCTTATTCAAAATCTGTCGATAAAATGCATGATTAAAAAGCATCACTTTTTGAAGATGTCCCTTTAAAAGGACTTTTAAATAGAAAAAAAACTTTGACTTAAGGGAATTACACTCGGCTAAAATCTAGTGTAGAAAGGTTATATAAACTAGCTATTGGTGCCGGCCGTAAAATGTTTTAATCCTTTTTTGCATGATGATGGCAATTTTCATCATAAAAATTACTGCTAACTTTTTTCATGACTATCCATTGCGTAATAAAAAAATAAATAAAAAACAATTTTATTTTAAAAAGTATGATTTTTTCCCCGAATTAAACAATTTTGAGCATCTGTTAAGCTTTCATCTGGTTTCATTCCTCTTCCTTTTTTCCCAGTTTCTTCCGGTTTTTCCAGTTTCTTCAATTGTCAAGGAAGAAACTGGTTTCTTCCGGAAGAAACCCAACCCTGCTTCTATTCTCTGTGGTACCAACTACATCCGTCTCCCGGTCTATCTCACACCTATTTCAAATCTTCTCTTTTTTTCTCTCTTTCTTTATCAGTCACATAATCCACCAACGCTTCCCATGCCCATCTTCCTTCCAGTTAAATGCAATATCACCTGCACCCATGATTTGCGAACTAACTTTGGTTAGATTTAAACTTCCACAGTCATCTCGAGTCCCACTACTTCACCCGCCGACCTCCTTGACAGATCATAAAGACTCAATAGTGTAGAAGCGCGACCGTGTATAGGGTCACTTGGGGTAAGTGGGACCCCTTTTTGGCCAAGTACATTTTTGGAGCTTTATAGAAAAAAGTTGAAAGGGTTTATTTTGTACTTGTTGACTAATTTCGTTAAAGAGTCTATCGATAAACAAAAATGTATCAGTAGTTTCTAAAATAAAGCTTTATATTTTTCTTAACTGGTCTTTTTATCAAAAATGAGATGGGTGACCCACTTACCCCAAGAGATGGGGTAAGTGGGTCACCCCCTCTTTATTTATATTTAAAGCAAGCAAAGCTTAAAAGGAAGTAAGTGGGTCTTACTTGATAAAGTACAGTAAATTTCAATACAAAATATTTTATTGAAACTGTGTCCATGAGTGAGAAATATACTCACTTCAAAATCAATATGACAAGGTAAGAATAGAATGAAAAGCAAAATAAGTATTTTAAAGAATATTTTGAAAGGCCAAAGGGATATGTTTTACTTTAGCATATAAAATAGTGTTTAAAAAACATAATAAGGTTGATTATAAGATTTATTTTGGCACTTTAATACACATTGTAAGATAAAAAAGAAATTGGACAAACTAAATGAGAATGAACACTATTAATGAGATATATCACTTTACTCACCATAACTTAAATTAAAACGCAGATTTGATATAAAATGTTGATCAAACTATTTATAATTTTTAATGAATTTTGAAGTGGTGAGTAAAAGGTCTTGCTACTTGCTACAATAAATCGAAATTTTCTGGAAATATTGGGGGGAAATAACCCCCTTAAAATCCACCCATGTCTTCAGAAGTAGTTTCTATATCATATGGGACCCTCTAGAACCACTTATATCATAATAAAGGGTCCCACTTACCCCAACCATGCTAAAACTATGGGGTAAGTGGGACCCCCCCCCCTGTTAAACACTTCAAAATTGAAAATTTTGAAAAATTTCAAATTGCCGTAAGTAATTTAGGCCAAACTCTGCAAAACAGTTCAATAAACATTAAAATGTGATGCACACTTACCTAGAAATACTTCTTTGAAAAATACGTCTTGAACTCTCAAAAAAATCCATTCTGGGAATCTATTTTAAAATAGTTCTATAATCTTAAAAATAAATAAAACAAATCTCAAATATATGCAAAACTCATCGGTGTGACAAGCTGTAACATAATCAATGCGAGTAAGTGTGAAATTTCCTCTGCATATTATAGTTTTAGGGGGGTGACCCACTTACCCCAGTGACCCACTTACCCCAAGTAACCCTATATGTTTGCTTATTTTATGCTTTGGGACACTTTTGTTTGATACCTTCAAAAAAATTTTAGTTTCCCTGAATAGAATTTTTTTAAAGGAAACATAAATAAACAATGTTTAATAATAAACATTTATTAATAAACATTGTTTCTTTGTTTATTTTGAAATTGGTTACACATTATGTAACAAAATGTAAAATATTAATTTATTGTTAATACTTCTCACATAATTACCGAGAAATTTGTATCAAAACAAACAGGCAAGCAAAAAATCTATTCATAATTCGGGTTAAATTTCTTTTCGTCCAAATTCATTGAAAACTACTAACATAATCAACTTTTTCCATTACCAAAAAACTTCAATTTTTCATTTAAATTAAACAAATCTCAAATATATGCAAAACTCATCGGTGTGACAAGCTGTAACATAATAAATGCGAGCAAGTGTGAAATTTCCTGTACATATTATATTTTAAGGGGGGTGACCCACTTACCCCAGGGACCCACTTACCCCAAGTAACCCTGTATGATTTTTAGCAACAAAAGCCGCTAAATGTTATACAAGTGCAATGTCGAAGAAAGGGAAAATATAAAAAGAGAAACGGGCAAAGAAAGATAGAGCGGAGAAAGATATAGAGATAGACGGATTTATAGAAGTAGGGAATGGTATGAAAGTTAGAGGAATAACAGAAAAATTTAGCACTTTGTAAATAGGTGATTAATAGGTAAAAGGTACAGTTGGGGAAATAAAAAACGAGTCAGTTGCGATTTCTGTCGAACCACTTGAGTTAGGAAGACAAATGAGGTGTCGTTTTTCATTGTTAAAAGTATTCTTTAACCAAAAAAATGTTCGAGTCCTTAGGGGGTCGTCTTCGTATTAAACGAAACACTAACTTTTTTTTCAATGGGGACCCCAATTATTATGATATTTTCTGAAAGGCCATCCCTCAAAACCCTTAAATACCCAGTTTCATCCAGATTGATTCACAATTAAAAATTTTTTGAAAAATTAAAAAAAAAAAATTTAAAATCGTGAAATATTTTGATGGTAATCGATTCAGGTAGTAATTTTATGTATAAAGCCAAAATCTCTATCGATTTCACCGAATAGTTTTTGATAAAAACGAACTTTAATCTTAAGGGGCGGTATACAGTTGCCGAATGCATACCGCGAATATTCTTTCTTGTTCGTTTTTATCAAAAACTATTCAGGGAAATCGGATGAAATTTTGGTTTTATACATAAAATTACTACCTGAATCGATTATCATCAAAATATTTCACGATTTTAAAAATTAATTTTTTTTTAATTTTTCAAAAATTTTTTAATTGTGATACCATCTGGATGAAACTGGGTATTTAAGGGTTTTGAGGGATGGCCTTTCAGAAAATATCATAATAATTGGGGGTCCCTATTGAAAAAAAATAGTTAGTGTTTCGTTTAATATGAAGACAACCCCCTAAGGACTCGAAAATTTTTTTGAGGAAAGAATACTTTAAACAATGAAAAATGACACCTTATATTTGTCTTCCTAACCCAAGTGGTTCGCCAGAAATCGCAACTGAGTCGTTTTTTATTTCCCCAACTGTACATAGATTAACACTTCTTAAAAGGTATATTTAACTACTTAAAGGTGACGCATGTCAAATTTTGAATTTTGAACTATTTCCCTTCTTTTTTAATTGCTAGTATTATTTCGAACATCTAATGAATCTTTTTTGTTGTTATAACTTACCTCGATTTGAACCCAGTGTTTTTCACGTTTCCACGTTGCCAATGGTTTATTAATCCGAACATTCACTGTAACGTTTTTGTTACTATAACTTAAAGAGTAATAAATATTTGTCATTGTTGCAACATGTTACAACATTACATGTTTCATGTTATTGTTACATGTTACTTGCATTGCTGCATGCTACATGTTATTGTTACATGTTATTGTTGCATGATACATGTTATTGTTACATGTTACATTACATTGTTACATGTTACAACATAGTTGCAGCATTGTTGCAACATATTAGGCATGTGATTCATAACAAAGGCAACAATACTCTCCACAATAATATCACCTGCACACGTGAATGGGCAATAGCAGTATTTTTTTAAAACAGAAAACATGAGTTTTTCAGTAAAGAAAATAGATCTAAATCCAAAAATCTACATGAAAAGTTTTCTTTAAATTTAGTTAATAAATATTTAAAAACGAAAATTCGTCCTTACTTTAACCCTTTCGCACAGGACGGGACATATGCTGTTCCAGGCAGGAAATGGTTTGAAATTACGGCTGGGACAACATATGTCCCAGTTACTGAAACACATCTAGGAACAGAAATTAACGCCAAGTTGCGCAGCCAAACGCATCATGATTCTTGTGTGATCTCATGATTATCTAATCTCAGTTCCCCAAATGATCAAACAAGCGTTAACCGCCAATATTTTTCAATTGTTGACTCTCATGCCAAATTATTCATTTCTCTTGCAAAACCACAGTCACCATGGGCGTAGCCAGGGGAGGCAGGGAGGGGAAGCTACCCTCCCTAATTCCTGAGTAACTTAATTTTAGTTAAACTAAAATCCAGTTTTTTAGGGTCAAATTTTCAAAAATTTTCTGGGAGAGGGCCCCCAGGCCCCTTTGAGTATTAAAACCTTTATTATTCACACGTTTTTATAATAAGTTCATTAAAATCAAAATTTAACTAAAAATGTATGTCCAAATTTGGGTTTACGCGTTTGAAGCCCTGTTCTTAGGGTTAAATTTCCAAATATTTTTTAGGGGAAGAAAGCCATGCCCCTTTTTAGTATTTAAATCTTTATTATTCACACTTTTTTATAAGTTCATTAAAATAAAAATTCTACCTAAAAATGTTTGTCCAAATTTGGGTTTACATGTACTAAAAACAGTTTAAAACCATGTTGTTAGGGTCAAATTTCCAAAATTTTCCTTTATTTTCTTCAATTTACGGATCCAACGACTTTTGGTGGTCTTAGTAATAGGTGCGAGTTTGCAACTAACAAAAAGCGGCAGCGGGACAAAGGCTGTCCCGGCAGTACTATTGACTCCAGGATTACGGCCGGGACATACCTTGTCCCGGTATGCAGGTGCTCTGTGTTTACGGCGGGACATATGCTGTCCCATCAATAAGCTTGTAAAATCGTTGGGTTTGTTGATTTGTCATTATGGGATCGTTTATGCGTCTCTTGGACCTTCAGACTTTCATACAAAAAAGTTATTTCATCTTAATTATTATTTGTAGGAGAAATAACTGTTCCCGGTAATGAGGCGCACTCAACTGATTTTTTTGCCTTATAGTCCAGTAACTTGGTGTCAAAAAAGGGGTATTTCAGGAAAAAAATACAGTAGTTGTTTTTTCAACGGTTTTATATGTTTTCGAGTGTGCTGAATCCGAATCTGAACTTTGCATACAAAATTTCCTAGTGCGTTTTAAGAAAATTCGAAAAAACCCTGAAATTCCACCTCATTTTTTGTTTTTTTTGTTTGTAGAACGGAAAGTATGGGTCTCTCATGAAAATGTTATATACAAAAAATAATGAAGATAAAACAAGCTACAAAATTCTTAATTACAACTTTTTTGTCAGACTAATAGTTTGGCAGTTAGAGCGCGCTGAAAATAGGGCATATTTCGCTCTGGCGGCGAAAAATCCAGAAAATCAAACTTGCATCTAAAAAAAGTATTTTTTTCCTGTTGTGAATACTAGTGAAACTTTGAACTGAACTAGTGTTTTAAATTAATTTTAATAGAATTAATAGAAACTGAATTTTTTATTGCCTAAAAAACCTGCGTTTTGGGGGAGGAAATTCCTAAAGAACATTCATTTTATTAATAATTATTGGGATAAAAAGTAGGATTATATCATGTAAGACATTATCAAAGTAGTTTATCTTAGTTATCTAAATCAAAATCTGAATTTTTAAGCAAGATATGTATCATTTTCTGGATTGCGAAATATGCCCTACTTTCAGCGAGCTCTAGCTGCCAAACTATTAGTCTGACAAAAAAGTTGTAATGGACAATTTTGTAGCTTGTTTTATTTTCTTTATTTTTTGTATTTAACATTTTCATGAGAGACCCATACTTTCCGTTCTACAAACCAGAAATCAAAAAATTAGCTGAAATTTCAGGGTTTTTTCGAATTTTCTTAAAACGCACTAGGAAATTTTGTATGCAAAGTTCAGATTCGGATTCAGCACCCTTGAAAACATATAAAACCGTTGAAAAAACAACTACTGTATTTTTTTCCTGAAAAAACTACCAAGTTACTGGACTATTATTGAAAGGGTTAAAGATCGATTGGCACTGGTATTGTGTTTCAGTATCCAATAGTTTTCCCACGATAACCAATATTTATTTGGGTTATCTACGAGACCATTCTCCCTCCCGCGTCAAAATTTAGCCTGCATAATGCGTAGTTCTTTAACAAAAAGGGAATCAATTTGAATTTGAAAAATCAATTTTGAAATTTACTATAAAAACGTAAACCATCCGAAATTCTTTTTAAAATGCCTAACTTTGTCCGCAGCCATAAAAAATGAACTAAGGTATAGATCACTCTAAAATAATAACAGAAAACAAATGAGCCTTAAGCAGTTCATGTAAGGATTGGACTGGATTGTGGGTACATATAAACAGTTTATGTAAAATTACGATCTTAGTCACTTAAATTTTAATGTTACCCTTCTCCAGACTCTTTAATCTTTAATCTATCATGACCAGACCATACTAAACCCTTATACTTCGCTGTCTCGATTGCAACCGGAATCATTTTGATATAAAACACACTTAGTTCCCTACAGCTGAACAATTAACTGTTGAATTCCCTGGTGTTGCAGTCCCTTTGAAGCACTGTTTGCAACGGCCGCGTTAATAGAAACAGAGCTGGTAGCAGAGTTGGCCGTCTTCCAAGCTCATACCTGAAGATATCATGCATCGTGAATTCGAAGTATGAATGTTGTATTCGGTATAGCTTCGTGGTATAGTACGTTCGGAGTCAGTATGGAAGGTGATGTTTGGTAGATATGTAGCTCAGGGTGGTCATAAAATAACATAATTAGTAAATTATATAATTTACTTAAATTTTTGCCTTTGATTTTGGAGCGTCACCAAATGTCTAGAAAGTAAACGTTAATTATTAATTACTAACATATCACACATTTAAGAAAAAATAAAATTACTATTCCTTTCACTCAACAAAATTGTGTACTTTCTTAGGGATAATTATAATTTTTTATAAGTGTCTGATTTACATTCTAGACTTCTAGGGATTGTAAGAAAACTAAGCCAAAAATTTAGGTAAATAGTCATTTATGAAGTGGCAAATGAGCTATTTTTTTGTTTAAAAATTAACATCTCTTCAATTTGCCTTCCTTAAGATTTCAGGATTTGTTTACCGACAGTTTCGTCTGTAGAAAATTTTAAAGCAGGAAAGTTATTTTATGACTACCCTAATGTAGTTAGATGAACATAATTTTTGCGAGAAATACAAAAAAAGGAAACCATGATTTGCAAAGTTTAAATGCTTTTTTGTAATATAAATTTAAAAATAATTAATAATGTGACTTTTATTTCTTTTTTTTAGATTAATTTAACTTTTCACTGCCATGATCCTCAAGTATTAAGTGTGAAATAGGATGATTGAAACTGGATTTCTAACAAATTTCTTTAGAAAATCATAAAGTTGCTAAAGCCACACTGGTTTAACAAGAAGCAAAGAAATTTAAGTAGTATAAGTTACACTCTATAAACTTTTAAGTTCAGAACATGAAAAATAAATAAC
Source organism: Tetragnatha versicolor (assembly GCA_024610705.1). Lineage (NCBI taxonomy): Eukaryota > Metazoa > Arthropoda > Arachnida > Araneae > Tetragnathidae > Tetragnatha > Tetragnatha versicolor. The sequence continues at coordinate 7,876,521 of JANDEH010000013.1, forward strand.
TTTAAAAAAGGGGCGTTCGTTTCTTGCATTTGTACGTTTTGAACCGAAAACAATGACACGCAAAACCGATGTCTTAAAATTTTGAAATAAACAATTATAAATCATAATATTAGCTCATATTACTTATTATATAACTCATATTATCTCATAAAATTAAATATATCACACATTCAAATATATTACTCGTTAATGAATAACATTCAATATTTTTTATTAAAAATAATGGGCTTTGCCTCTTTTTTCGTTTATATTTTATAACAGTACGATAAGAAGTTTAATTGAAATAACTTCTCAAAATTCCTCGAGTTCGACAGTAAAATTTGAACTTACCATCAAGCCAATAAGTTGAAATAATTTCACTTTACTCACCTAAAAGAAAAGGAACATTTTGTAATTCAGTGGAAAATTTTTTCACAAATCTACATTTAGTCAAAATAAGTACAATTTAAACAAAAAAAATTCATTTAAAGGAATTGCAAAGTGTTTATTCTGAAACTTAATTTAAATAACATGTTTGCTGGTGATGATTCAAAATTAAACAAATTATAAAAATGCTTAGCTGTTTTCTTATTTTAAGAAGAAAAACTAATCATTATACTATGGTTCAAATAATTGTTTTAATGGTTTCCATTCCCTTACCATTGAATGGTCGTTTTAAAGAATATTAATCATCATTATGAGATCGTGTGTAGTAATAAAATGATGTTTTAAAACACATTCTAATTTACTAAGTGACAACGCGAGTATGTTTGCAATCTGATCAGACCGCGTTTTGTAAGCCATAAACTTTACTATTTTTTTTAATCTGGTAACTTTAATTTTTTACGAATCAGTAATGAATTTATTATATACTTCGATATCTCTACATTATCTGTGTTCCTTCTAAATAATCCAGCGTAATACAATATTTCTTAAGCGTGATTTGCCATGTTTCCAAATACAACTAAATATTACATGGACTCGTTCAACCGGAACCAAGTAGTAGTATATTATATTTGTTAAAAAGTTTAACCGGAAGATAGTATATTGACTACTTCATGTGAAATCCATATTACTACAGTCATTAATTGGAGGTATTAAAGGGATTCATGACGCCACACTGTAAAACTCGTGTACATATCCAGTAACGACAAGTATTTAGGTACTTTAAGATTGATTAGCCGGGTACGAGTAAAAGCGCCAAATTTACTGAAAAATCACCATAGAATCAAGCATCAAATAAAAAAGCAATGAAATTATCTTAACTAGCATTATTTCTTTTAATATTTGTTATGTATTTTTATGCTTAACATTTTGCCTATAAAATTCAAATGGAAATATTCGCACTTGGCTAATTCTAAAATACCGCATTTGAATTTGGATTTAGGTATTTCATATGTGAAGCAAGAAATAGAGGACTTGATAACTTAGTGCTAAAAAAATGAACGTTACATAATGAACTTTATTACTGAGTCCACAAACAACATATTCATATGGAGGAGGGATTGAGCATTTTTGGCGGTCAACAACTTAATGGAGTTGATCTGACAAATGTCAGATATTCTGAGGATTAGCAACAACATCAACAATTACTGAGTCCACACATAACATGTATGTACATTGTATACAATGTGTTTCAAAATTGCGTTGCACGGCTTTTATTCGGAACCAACGCCTCCTAGGGTCATGGAAGTAAGGTCTACCCCTAGGTAAGTGACCCTAGAGAATCCTTTGAGATGACTTACAGTTCTCCTTGGGGCGAAATTAAAAAGTTAAAAAAATTAATTCAAAAACTAAAGGAGATAGAGCAAAAACCTCAGTGAGAGTATTGTTGCCAACGTCATGAAGAACTCGCTGAAACAAATTTGATCAAAATATCTTGAATATTCGCGGAGATATTAGCATGCAAAAATAGCACTTTTTCAGGGGTCCAAAAAGAAAAAATTCACATATTTGCAAAATTTTCAGTGTTATTGTGTAGTTTTGTGTTTTTTTAGTTGAATGAACACAAAATTTAATCAAAAAATAAAAAAAAATTGCAAATATGCGAACTTTTTCTTTTTTGACCCCAGAAAAAGTGCTATTTTCACATGCTAAATCTCGGCGAATATTCAAGATATTTTCATGAATTTTTTTAGTGAGTTCTTCATGATGTTAGCAACAATAATCTCTTGAGGTTTTTGCTCTATCGCCTTTAGTTTTTTAATTAATTTTTTAACTTTTTAATTTCGCCGCTAGGGGCGCTGTAAGTCATCTCAATAGATTCTCCAGGGTCACTTACCTAGGGGTAGACCTTACTTCCATTACCCTAGGAGGCGTTGGTTCCAAATAAAAGCCGTGCAACGCAATTTTGAAACACCCTGTATGTATAACTGTGCGTCAAACATCTAGAAAGAAACTCTTGTGAAGAAATATTTAAGTGTCCCTTTTAAAGAGAAAGATAATTTTCCTTTTTCATCCCTCTTATTTATTCCCAAACGGTCGTTTCCTCTTTCATTCACTCTCAGCCGACGAGTTGTGGTTGACGAATAATGCCGTAGGATATTTTTTCCGATATGCACGCAGCTCCCTGTAGAACGCCTTTTTCCTTGAATGCTACCAATATGCAGGAAAGCACCCACAAAAAACGGCTTGTGTTGTGTTGCGTTGCGTAAAGGAAGTCACGTTCAATTCTAAATGAATGTACTAACTGCACCACGAAATAGAAACTACGTAACGTTTTACGAAAGTTATAACCTAAAAACGCCATATATGCATGGATAACACTAATGTGATTAACACACTATTCACATTTCTAAAGTAAAGTGGCAAATTTCACTCAAGATTCGAACATCGCGCTGGGAACTACTTCCTTCCTTAGCTTATTTCTCCATTGTCAGGAAACATAATTGTTTACACTATATTACAAGTTTTCCAGTCAGTTGTGTTACAGGTTTACGTAGGAAGACGCCACATTTTCTATCTATCTAATTGGCGAAAAACATAGATAGGAATGTCATCTATAACTCGCCAATTAGGTAGCTAAAAAGTGTGGAGTCAACCTGTGTCAACCCGTGACGTCACTGACAGAAAAAGTTGCAATATATTCTACACTTGACTGCAATGCTTCTTAACCCTATGACGTCTTAACCCTATACGAAGGGTAAAAACTGAGTAAAGATAAATCCTGTTGGGTTGCTAAGAGGAGCTTCGGTACGCAAATAGTGAAAAAGACGCTATATTATGCATGGGTTTACAGACTACTCATATTTCTAAATTGAAGTTCTTAATTTCACTCAAAATTAAGACAACGAAGCTGGGAAATACTTTCTTTGTAAGCTTTCAGCTGTTTTTACAGGATCAAGTAACTCGGCAGTTTAGTATAGTTTAGTTTCGTTTACGTAAACATTTTCCTTTACTAGATTCAATAGTTAAAATCAAAATAAAAGTGACAAGATCCGTGAAGTAAGAAAACCAAAACATATCCCCCAAATACCTCCATTCAGGGTCACTACTAAATTACCAAAACTTTTCCAAATAACCTTTACCACTCTCCAAAAGTTCATCATCTTCCCTTTCAAACTCAAATTACCCACACTCATCGACAGCGATAACCGTTTCATCGGCGTCATCATGAACCCAACAAAAACAACAAAACCATTCGATCGCGACAAACCAAAAACTAAACCACTCAATCCACTAACAAACCCCGACTTGATCTCGTTTTATTAAAGCAATCACTTCAATAAACCTCCCCGTATACCGTCCCAAACATTCCCCTCCTTTTCAAATCCCTGACCGCCCGAGATTGATCGTTGAATCCTATGCAAAATTCCGGGGCGGCTTAGGGCTAAAAGGATTAAGAGCATTTAGCAGTCGGGATAACGGCACAATTAGTGATACGTGAGTTGGGATTCGTTCCTCAGGTGGGGCTAATTGGGGATGGTTTGATTCGCGGGGTGCCCTTGGAGGGGTGATTATTTTTGGAGATCGTTCCGGAGATGATATCGTGGGTGAAAGACGATTGGGGGTTTAATTATTTGGATAGGGGCTGGTATTGGGAGTTGCGTTATTTTGAATGGTAAAGGTGGTTGGTCGCATAGGAGAGTAGCGTAGGTGATATTAAGTTTCGAGTTTTGCTTAGTATTAGTTTAAGGTGTTTTAAATTTACCTTCTTTTTTTCATTTAATGTTTTATTGCAAGGTAACTTTTCATCGTAGGAATTGATACAAAGGCTTTTATAACTTCTGATTAAAGTTTGTAAAAATGGAAAAAAGAGGGTGATTAAAGTGGATAAAATAGTCACGACCCTATAGTTTAAACTAAATTGAATTAACTTTAGTAAGAGTAGAGAAACGTTTAATGAGGATGAACGAAGATCATAACTATTACTCCTTTGAGTATAACTTTATGGGACTGTAAAACGTACTTTGATGTCTCTTATCAATTATTATTAATACTTGTTGAATCAAATATACTATATTGGAACATGGTAAAATTACCTACTTTACCTTGACTAATAAAGTAATAAATTTTGATTTGTGGAGGTAACAAAGCAGATGTGAGGATTATGGGAAAATAGATCACGCAGTTTCACTTTTGATAATTTCTATATCATAACTTTTATCTTGTTATAAGTTAAACTACAACACTAAGGTAAAAAAAAACCTTATAAATACAGACCTAAATCAAATGAAAATTGAATCTTTAACCCACTTTTGGCATTCAAGTATTTCTCACCCCAAAACAACTCCCCACATTCTTATCCAATGAAATAATTGTAATCATTCAGTCAGCGACGATACCCTCTATCAACCTTAATACAGCCACCATCTATCACCCCTAAGATCACGGCCTCTATCAACACTTCCTATATCCACTCACTTCATAAGCCCAAACACTCTTCAACAAGACCGCACGAGTATAAAAGTTTCATTTAAAACGATTTCCCGACCTACGACGAGGAATAAAAAGCCCCTCTAAACAAACAAAGCTGATGCTTCACCGCCAGAAAAAGATTCCCGCCATTTTTCGCAATCGCTTTGATGATTTCTTTGTCCATCCGCGCGTGAGCGGCCGGGACGTTTTTTCCGCCCATTGTTTTCGTCCTCCTCCGCGAGGGGAAAATAGTCCCTTTTCACAATTGAGGAGCTGACGAAGAAGTAATTTCAGCGAAAGGAAAAGAAATGAGTTTTGCATTCAATTTATTATTAACTTTTTCACTCTCTCTCTTCACCCGATAGATGTTTGTTTTATTTCGAATAGTTTTTATTTTCGTTTGGGATTTTTTTAGTGTGGAAAGTCGGACTCTTTATTAGGGTTGCCGAGTTGAAATTATCAATTTATGCCAAAGAGTATGAGGAAAGTCGTGCCAAAGGATGTGTTTTGGAGCCAATAAATGGACTCTGACGTATTGTGAATTTTTGGTTGTCGTTGATTAAAATTTCATTAGAGTAAACAAAGGGTATATGTCGTAATGTTTTATTTAAAAAATCAAATTATACTAGTCTGCAATGTTTCTTGACCCTATGACGTCACTACGCGGAGGCAAAAACTGAATAAACAGAAAGCCTGTTTGGTTGATTGAAGGAGTTTTAGTAAGCAAAGTCGTCAAAAAAGACGCTAATATACATGGATTTAACAAACTAATCAAACTTATAAATTGAAGTTTTTAAATTTACTCAAAATTCAAACAGCTCTCAGCCAAGCTCAAATATCGTAGCAGTAATATAACAATTTTTCTGGAAAAATTAATAGGGTCTGCTAATTTTATATATTTATTTTTTTATAACTTACTTAGTGGTGAGTGTTATAATTGAGGCATTTGCAGCACTATTACTGTTGCTAGAAGCATCTAAATTGGTTAAATTAACGAAAGATAAACTATATACTAGACTGCCAAAGTTAGTACTTGACCCTGGATGATAGCAAACAATAGAGGGCAATTCCACCGTAACTCACGCTACATTTTCTTCAAAATTGCAATTTCAAATAATTTTTTAATATAGAAATAACTATTATTTTCTTTCTAAAATAATCATGCATATTGAAATTTATGCTATTAATTCAAAATAAGTATTTCGAATCTTTTAAGAATTTTAGTTTTTTAAATATTAATTAAAATAGAGTCGTAACTCACGCTACAAGAAAAAAGACATGGATTTATTAGTATAAAATTCAAATTTGTTTTTCTGCTTAAATAGTGTTTCAATAATTATATATGCTTGTCAGGTGTTTGAATATACTTCCCTTATTCTAAAATAGCAAACAGTTTTACCGGGAATACTTAAGAAAATCAGAAATAAAATAAAATATAGAAAGCTGTTCACAGCTTTCCCCTAAAATAATTTCACATTCCCTTAAATAATTAGAAAATTTTATTATTTTATTTTTCATGATAATAATGTCCTTGTTTATATGGAATAGCCCTAGAGTAGTTCCCAGTGCAGTGTCTGAATTTCAAGTGAAATTAAGAGCTTCATATAAATACGATTAGTTTGTTCAACCCATGTATACCTATCGCCTTATTTTATCACAATTTGCATACCGAAATTCCTCCTAGTAACCCGACAGGATTTCTGTTTACTCAATTTCAAAGATAAGTTTACAGCATGCAAATCAAAGCATATTTTCTAAAAATATGAGAAATATGAGCTTTTGATATTTTCAAAGCCAAAAACAAAATTTTTGCGCGAAAGTAGCCAAAGTGGCAAACTTGATCTTTCGGCGTGTTCGTCCACCATTACTGCGAGTAATGAGTCAGAAGATTGGCGAGCTCCCGTGGCAAGAAATGGAGGACCTTCTTTTGTGTGTAAACCATTTTTATGATTAGTGTCTGAGAACAATGTCCTTTGTTTCTAGCACCTCTGTTTTTCTCTGGTTTGTTTACATGTTTAGCTTGAGGCGTTCTCAGCTTCCATTGGATCAATATTTTAATGACAATGGCTTTGTTTACATTTTCGAGAACTAGGCCTAAGTGAGATAACTGCTGGAATACTTTTCTTTAAGAGATAAAGCCACATTTTTTGAAATACAAATTTAAACTGGATGGACGAGGGTTACAAGGGAACTCTCGTCGGGCTTTTGAGGTTTCTGGCAGATGTGTTTCCCTCTTAAAAGTGTTGTAAAAGTAATTTTTTCATTAAAGAAAGTAAATCATAATTTAAAAATGAATTCTTAAATACATTTTAGACTTGGAAGCAATTAGTAGAACTTTTAAGCTGTTTTTTTAGAATAACTTAAAAGTCAAAAACATAAAATTAAAGTTTTTTAAAATAGAGTTTGTGTGTAAAAGTAAAATTTTTTTATCGCAAAACCCTTATCATAAGCCTGGAAAGGTCACAAAGGGACAAATTGGTTTAATGGTTAATGTCCTGGGTTTTTAATCTGTAACAAGCCTTCTCTGACTCTGTAGCGAGCGAGCACCCTTCATTAATTGGTCGAAAACTGAACGTTTTCCTACCACACGTTGCCGCTAAATAAAAGAAGGAAAAGAGAGCTGAAATGTTTTGCAAATTTTTCGGTCCATGTGTAGATGAGAATAAATGTCTCGCTGTCTTAAGTAGATACTGTCGAACCAACGATAGTAAAAGGGTCACGTGATTTTGACATTCTAGGAGGGGAGAAAGGAAGAAGCTGAGGGGCAGTTGATCGAAAGAGGAAGATACATTTACTCCCTCTAACCTAAGTTATACCCTCTATTTTAAATAGAGTTTATTAAATAGAGTTTTTTTTATGTACATAAAAAATCAGTATATTTTAAACAAAATAAATAATACTGAAGCAAAAAATCACGTGACCCTTTTACTATCGTTGGTTCAACAGTAGCTATATCTCCATCTCATCTAGATGCACTAAACTAAAATTTTAAAGAAAATTTGCTTATATTAGAAAATATTAATATGGCCACATTCTAGAAAACGTAGATGTAACCTTAAGAGCTGCTACAAATGCTTTCTTTTGTTTATTTTATAGAGGGGAGTTACTGAATGTTTACATCAGGGACAAGCAATTTTACTTGGAGTCCGAATAATTTTGAAATTTTTTTTCAAGGTCTTGAGATAAAATAGGTTTCTAGTACTACTATTAGTTTAAATTGTTATCTTTAGATACACATATTTTATATAGAGTTATAATTTGAGATATTTGAGTTGTTAAATTTAATGATATTAGAAGCTGATTAATTAAATTTAATATTATTAGAATGGGGGTTTGGGGGTTTCCCCCAGGAAATTTATTGAAATTAGACCCATAAAAAGCGTGTAAAAACTAATTTTTGTTGCATAAAACTTCTAATTATTTATTTTCAAAATGTTATGTTGGTCCAGGAAATAACCTCACGCCGTCCCGATGTGGACCGCGGTCCGCCAGTTGCCGACCCCTGGTTTACATGTTTCCACAGGCCTGACAGGAACGGAACTCGTCCTCGCTGGTAAAAATTGTTCTTTTTTTAAATTAAAATTTGTACAAATTCACCTGAAGGTATGGACCCGTATAGGTATATACACACACAAGGGCAGTAACACTAACATCCATGCCGAACGGGGATTCGAACCTCAGACGTACGGCTTTGCAGTCAGACGCTCTAACCACTAGGCCATTACGTCGACAGTTATAAAATTACGTTGGCAGTTTTAAAATAACAGTTCTTAATTCAAATATTTTATAAGAAAAATGCTACAAACTGTTTTGATATCAACTCAAATAAAGATACCTCAAGCAGTTCAAGACCAACACCTCGCACCAAATTTTCAATTACGTTCCGTACTAAACTTAAAACACTTAAGCACGACCAAAACCCCCATTCTCTCCGATAATACCCACTTAGTTTAAATACACATCAACCGACACTTCCATTTAATTAGGGGGATCTCCCCCCGCCCCAATTCAAATAATCCAATCACCCATCTCCATTCACGATGATTGACAACTTCACGTCCAGCTAAGAGCCGCAAAACGACGGTACGAGCAAACAGTGGAAAGCAAAGTTTGCGGAGCGATCAGCCCAAAAGTCAACAATAGTGGGGAACTTTAGCGTGGATCAGCCGTGGTCAAGTGGTCTAAGGTCGAAAGGATTTCAAGGAAAAACCTGTTATGGGGGGTAACCGATTTGACCTCTATTTTTAACGAACTATTTTTTTAATTGTACTCAGAGAACATGACTGATATTTCAGTTCGAAATGAAAATAAGTATCAAATAAAAATAACTGTTACTAGATTAATTGTAGGTTTCTAAATATAGATTTCTTGTGAAATTTTATATTAATAAGGTCAGTTCACTTTAACGCCAAAGGATTTTGGCAATGGATAATTGCAGTCAAATTTTTTTTAATCTTAATGTGTTCAGAATGGCTTAAAACCTCCAAAAACATCTTCATTTACTTTTCAAAGCCCTAAATTTTAAGTTATTTTCAATTGAAAATAGCTTATTTTCTGACTGAGCTGAAACAGCTTGTGACGTTAAATGTGCCTTGCTCCCGCTTGTTTTTATCATCCCGCTTTGAAAGACTGAGCTCTAGTTTTTCTACTGCCTAGTGTTTCGATGGAAACGGTGTTTTCCACATTTCCAAGAGATACATGTGACGTCACATTGTTAGGAGCTTTCTGTATTAAAATATGCCATAACTTCCATAAAAAAAGTTTGTGGGGAAAAGACAAGCGTATTTTTGGAATCAGGAGATAATTTTTAATAAATTAAAATTGAATATTTATAATTTAAAGAGATGCTGCAATTCTCCATTGTACTTTAAAACTGCAACAAGTGAGGAAAAATTAATTTATAGTGAAAAAAATTTCTTCTTTGTGTATCCTTCCTTTTTTTAATTTATTTTTTTAATTTGTACAAATTCACCTGAAGGTATGGACCCGTATAGGTTAATTCAAGACACACAAGGACAGTAGCACTAACATCCATGCCATACGGGGATTCGAACCCCAGACGTACGGCTTTGCAGTCAGATTCTCTAATCACTAGGCCATTACGTCGGCGGTTTTTACATAATAATTATTTGGCCACCTCTTATGATGTTGAGTATAACTTAAAGAGCTGTTTGAAATGGTTTAATACTTTGTAGTATATGTGAATGTTAACATGTGTCAAGGTCTGTTTGTCCGTCCTCACGGAGTAAAAACTAAAATATATCATCCCAGAATAGCTTTCCCCCATATTGATATGGTGATATATTTATATCCTCCGGGGAATCTATCCCCATATTGATATGGTGATAGATTTATATCCTCTGGGGTATCTATCCCCATATTGATATGGTGATATATTTATATCCTCCGGGGAATCTATCCCCATATTGATATGGTGATAGATTTATATCCTCCGGGGAATCTATCCCCATATTGATATGGTGATAGATTTGTATCCTCCGGGGAATCTATCCCCATATTGATATGGTGATAGATTTATATCCTCCGGTCCGGGGAATCTATTCCCATATTGATATGGTGATAGATTTATATCCTCCGGGGAATCTATCCCCATATTGATATGGGGATAGATTTATATCCTCCGGTCCGGGGAATCTATTCCCATATTGATATGGTGATAGATTTATATCCTCCGGGGAATCTATCCCCATATTGATATGGTGATAGATTTATATCCTCCGGGATATCATCCCAGAAGATCCATGTGCCAACAAATATTGTTCATTGTGTTGTTCTATGTAATAAATAGAAATAGTACATAACAAATTTTTAAATCAAAAACTGAGAATCACTTAAATATTTGAGCATTACTATATTTTTGCAACTTTTCATTTTTACTGAACGTATAGCTTCCACACTGTCTAAAAGGAGACATTTTCCAACGATACGATCCCTCAAAAGTAAGCTGTACAAATATTCGACCCCTTTTCGAGAGTACACTGGTCTAAAAAGATCATTTCAAATCTTCGCACAGAATAACGCATAATCTTCTATACCTTACCCACGATTCCCTCCAAAAAGTATCTGCATTTCTGCCCGAACCACACGGTTAATAATAACAAAAAAAAATCAAAACCGACATCATTGCATCATTCCACTTCACTTCGAAGCTGCCGTTGCGTTGCCAGAAACGGATTGGAACTGCGCTTTTTCCCATTTCCCCTTTTCTTCTTATTCATTCCATAAAAAGGCTCGAGCCGAGAGTTTTTAGGAAAAACGTGTGCAGAAGCGGGACAGTTAATTCAATTGTTCTTTGCGAACTTAAGGGATTTTTTCTGTTCCACTTTTACTTTTTTTCGTCTTGCCCGCGTTCTTTTTATATCCCTTTACAAGAAGTTGCGCACCGTCGCTTTTTGTGCTTGTCTTATTTATTTATTTATTTTATTCGATCGAAAGTATTTTGGAACTTTTTTCGAGCTTTTTTTTTAAGTTTCTTTTTCCTTCTCGAGAGGCCCGTGTATAAGCGGGGAATTAAGAAAGGGGTGAGCTTTCAGGGGAGTAGTTATTGTTCTGCATAGTGCGTCTTTGTTTGAAGGAAGCGGGATACCCTCAATGCAGGGATTGACGTACTAAAGTTAAGTGAAAGAAACTCACAAACCAAAGGGTACCTAAAAAAGTCTAAGTTACTAAATAATCAGTTAAAAATTAGGTTTATAACTAAGGTAATTATGGAATTAATTAAATTTTAAGCGATGTTTCTACACATGCAAATGTTTTTCCAAAAGCATAAATCTAGAAATAATATTAAAATCTATCGTTATTCAAACAACCTGCTTTACTAACAATTGAATTGCTTGGTGGATGAAGGGGCTATGCTACAACGTCTGTCCCAAAAGTAACGAGACTGAATTGCAGTCAGAATTAGGGAATTCAGTCTCGTTACTTTTTTGGACAGGCCTTGTAGCATAGCCCCTTCATCCACCAACCCCTTCAATTATTTTCGTAGGAATAACCACTGGCTATAGTCCGACCGCCACGAGAAAAACTGACTTTAACCCTTTATTTACCGACGGTACTTACAAGTACCACCAACTTTAAAATTACATAGAATAACCATCCTTGTGAATATATTGACGATAATTTGCAGGAACACTCTTTCAGTTATCCTCTTCCATGATAAAAAGCAGCGAAGGTTCTATGATGAGTATTTTAGCGGGAAATGCGAATAGATTTGACTGAAGTTGTAAGTTTAGCTGACATTTCGATCGGATTCACATGATTGTCATTTTTGTTCCCGCAAAAAAGTAGTTAAAGTCAAAAGTTAAGTGTATTATTTTTAAGACTTATTACTGCGATAAAAAAGCTATGTTTTTCTTGTATTGTGAGAATATTTTAGCACTCCGTGTACTGACAGTACCTAAAAGTATCATTTTAAGTAATTGGCTCTAGCGGATTCAATTTTCCAAAGATGATTATTTTATTTATGTAGGTATATCCCTTAATTTTCTATTTAGTGACTCAAAAAAAGTATTTGCCCGAAAAAAATTGCAGCGAATCATAATGCGGTAAATAAAGGGTTAAAAAGAAGCTAACTTTGAAATGGAGTTCTAAGCTACATGGTAGTCAAACAGATTTGGCAAAAGTGTTTCTAGGGTTTATGAATTACCATCCCCCCTGTTTTAAGGGCAATGATCCTTAATTATAATAATAGCTTCTTTAAAAACATAATGGTGATTTTTATGAAGAACGGCTTTATTTGGAAAAAAATCCCATTTTGATCAAAATTTTTCATAACAACATTGATAGTTTATTTCCTAATTTTTAAAATCATGAATGCAAATAATTTTAGAGACCTTGTAAAATCGAAAGAAATCTGATAGTTTGAGGACTATTTATCCTATCAAAAGTTTTTAGGGTTTTTCTAATCTAATTTATCTTAGACATTGCTAATGAACTTGTGATAAATAGCTAATTAATTATTACAATTTCACGGGCATTTTTTGTGCGTGAAACGATTATCATCATTTAAGTAAAACAACATCGCCCTTTAAGCAATCACTGAATTTAATAGAACCAGAAAAAATAACATTTTTAAACCTCTTTCCTACGAATTTTTCATTGAAAAAACGAATCACTACTGTTATTTCTCAGCGGTTTTAAAAACAAAATGTGCCCCAAAGTTTTCAAGGTATATAATTTAGAAATGCTTCATACTTTAAAAGCCGACTTAATAGATAAACTTAAATGGATGTTTTTTATATTCTATTAGGATCACTATATGTGTCATAAGTTCTTAAATATGCTGCCTGAGTAAGCTAGAACAGTTATAGGGGAAAGTCGCCCAATGTGGGATAGGTTCCTAATATGGCGCACCCCCTTATCTTTAAAATCCGAAAGTGACACGATCCATGAGTGGCATTTCTTAATTATTTAGACTAATTAATTGTGACCACAAGTAAAATTAGGAAGGTAATGACTTAACTCCCTTCTCACGAGCATCAAATAACTTTGGAGAACATGGAAAACTTTTAGGAAGAGTTTTGGAGGACCTGTACAGCAAAAACGGGAAGTTGTTTTTTAAAATTTTTTGTTTGTTTCTTCTCAGACTGATCCAAATTTTAATATTCATGCATCTTTTTTTTAAATTTTTCGGCCCATTAATTATTTTTTGGCAGATTTGTCAAAAAAGAGGTAAATCCTAATATGGGATATTCTCAAGGTTCCTAAAATGGGATATCTCATATTGAGAACTCATTTTTCAGATTTACCATCAATTCCTTTTAGCCATTCTTGATTTGTTTACTGCAAGGAATTAGTGTCTTATTAGGATCATAAGGAAAGTATGTAATTGTATTGTAAAACAACGACTTTCTGATCAAATTAAAATCAGTCCCAGTCGTCTTTCAATGAAATCCGTCCTTGTTTGGTTTAAAAATCTATCAAAAATGCAGAAAGCCTTATTTAACTTTTTTTATCAGTGTCTGAATAGTAATTTTAAGACCTAAATGAATATTTTCCTTTTAAAATTTTCTTTTTTTATTTCCCCTTAGCCTATCACAAATTTTTTGTATTCAATTTATAATTTCTTTTTGTTGTTAAATAAAGTTTGATTGATTGATAATTCAAGTATCCATAAAAATGCTATATCTGTTCATCAATTTACTGAATTATTTGTAGAGAAGGGTTTCCTTGGCATTAAAATACAAGGCAATAAAAAATTATTTCAAATAGAAAATATTACACACGTAGCTATTTTCGAAGAGCAACCCTCTATAATTTTAAGGAAATTATGCTACAGTTTTAAAAGTTTTTAATACTTGGTCAGTCTGGAGCTTAAATATCGGATTTTTTATTTGTATTGTTTCTAATTCTTTCTAAGTAAAGCTTTAAAAATGAGAGAAATCATATTTTGATATTTTAATTCAATCGAATTAGTAACCATGATTCGCTATAATGCTAAAATTGACCATTGCGCATTTTCTAGACATGATACTTTCCCTACAAGACACTTGAAATTTAACTTTATTAAGTGTTAAATATTTAAAATATTATTTATCCCATTATTTCTTCTGTAGTTTTTATTATTTTAAATCACTCTCTTTAATTTCACATGTTCAAGCGTTATGTATAAGGAAATTCCTTAGGAATTCAAGGATATTCAAAACAATTATTTGTTTTGCAAGCTTTGCTTTATAAACAATTAATTAATTTTAGTAAAAGTATATTTATTGTTATTTTTTTGTGGAAAAATCCCTTTTTTGCTTAATTTTTAGTGTGTCTCTATTAGTGTAACTCTATTTAGTCATTCTGTGCTAAAAAGTAGCTGCTTTGAATATTTTGCACAATAAACTATGGATATTATGAAGAGAGTTTATTCCCATTTTGATGCTCATTCCCAAAATGAAACTATCTCATATTGGGAACACCTTGTATCGCATATTAGGCGACCCGTATCGCATATTAGGCAACTTTTGAATTTTAATTAAAATGCATTTTTTGTATAAATAATTAATTTTTTCATAAAAAAACAACTTGGATTTCGAATTAGTATTGAAAAAGTTGTATAAGGCCACTTAACCCATTAGCGCCCAGTGATCTATTTTTAGATCGCTAAACATAGTGTCATAAATTATCTTTAAAATGACCTTAAATTCACCCAACAGTAACGAAACTGCACGTATGGCAAGAGAAAACATCCCTCAATTCTAATACCATGAGTTTTTTATATTTGCTTCATTTATTTTGGGACAGTGATAGGCTAAAGTTTGTCTCAGAGTCTCATTTTGCAGTTTTTTCATCTTCATTTGCGTTTTTTAAGAAAACAGTAAATTTATACCACTAAATGAATCCTTTTACAGTTTTACTTTATCTTTATAGATGTAGCTATTGGGATATAATGCAAAGTTAAGCCAAAAATAATTTATTTAGTGAAAAATCAAGTACAAATACTGCTGATCTAAAAATAGATCACTGGGCGCTCGGGCATTCATTTTTTCTGTGTTGCTTACAATATACGAGTATTCAGTTTTTTCCACTAAAAACTGATAAAATGTGTCTGAGATTATCAGTTATGCTTAAGATGAAGTAAACTATTGATTTTCTTGAGAAGTTGAAAATTATTTTATTGAAAATTAAATTTTAAAATTTAATCTGTCGAACAAATGGAGGGAAAGCCATTATAATTAATTTCTAATAAAGCACAGCATTGGAACTAGTGGTATAAAATTATTGGTGTTTATTCACATAAACGTATTTTATATGACACAAATAGTTTTGAAATACTTCATAGGGGAAATTATAAAACAATTAAAGGTTATCAAGGAACTATGAAAATCTCAAATTTAGAGTTACAATATTTTTTTGAATTCGCCCTTATCCAGCCTTTGTAATCTTAAAATATACGTTATGCCAGAGTAAGAAGTTTATCGAAAACTAGCAGCAATTTTGAATGTTGCCACCTAAGATAAAAGCACATTTTATTTCATGAATGTTATTAATTTTTGGTAAACCAATTTATAATTTACAAAATTATCAAAAAATTAACCCAATGCATTTTATTTTACTTATTAGTTACTATTATATGTCATTTCATATGTTTTCTATAATATACTTATATCTAAATCTCAAGTTCTTGGTTCGATTTCCCCTTTTCCTCCTAAAATTACTTACAACATAGGCTATTTGTGTACTTAATTTTGGTAAATTATTCAATTTTATTACTATTTAATTATTTTCCACATATTTATGAAGAAATACGTGTTTTTTAAAGAGAAATACTAATATTTATATTTATTTTATAATTTTAAGTATTTTGAATTTAAACTAATACTTGGCTTTGTGACAAAAAATATCCTCCGAACGCCCAGTGATCTATTTTTAGATCAGCATTTTTTGAAAAAACTAATGACTCTTTTGACAAAATTTGTTCATAATATTCATATTAAAGGCAAAATACACCAGATTCCTGATTTTTATTCAATTCGCCCCACAAAAAATTTGTTTGGGCGTTAATGGGTTAAAGTTTTATCATAGCATTTTTCAGGAAAAAATTAAATTGATTCAAAAAAGTGTGTCCCATATTGGGTGACTTTCCGATTACTGTAATACCCAATCCGCGATAAAAGAGGCTTCGCCACAATCAAAGACCACCAGTAGAAAAGTAAACTTAAAAATTATTGAAACCAATACAGCCCACAAATAGAGTAAGGGTTACTAACGCCTGGCTGTTTTAAATAAACAATCTCAATTGAGCTTGTATTTTGATATTAAGAGATCATTAAGTAGGATAACATATTTTGAACACTGACAAGAAAAGTTAAAACAACTGCACTACTCAATATAAAAATAAGCATCCATCTAAAATAAATGAAAAGCCAGTAGCTAAGTATAAATTGCATTATAAAGTAAGGAAAGTTATTTGATTTCTTTTAGAAACTACTTGGTAGAACACTCACTCGAGGATCCCTTCTTTGTCTCACGTTCTAGAAGTACACAATTCTCTATTTACTGGGTTAACCTCTATAGAAACTCTTCTTGGCGTACTAGAGAGGTACAAATATATCTCTACATCTCTTTGTACAGGATTAAACTCTATCCACAGCCCCATAAGTACTCCCTAATCCTAAAAACTCTATAAATAACTCCCCTCAAACAAACGCAATATTCCCTCTACCCCAGGGAATGACTAGGGGATAGTTATTCGGTGAAATTAAAGATTCCACGACCGCCAGAAATCCAGTATAGCCCCGCATAAATAACGAAGGCGCAGTAGGCTCTCTGTAATCAAGCCTTGGGCTCATAAAGCCGCATCGAGCAGCCGTAATCATAAAGAAAGAAGGAGGCATATCGGCTGATTGGGGGGTCAGGTGCGCTCTCTGCAGCCGCAATCAGACGATTCCTAATGCGGAAGGGGAGGTTGGGGGTTTGTTAGGGTTGTTTTTGAGGTGGGGTGGTTGGTTTGTGTTGTGTTGTGGGTGGTCATTCTGTTGTTGAGATGATTGTTGGATGGAATACAGGATTATTGTGTTTTATTAACAGAGATGAAACAACTAGGAATCTGAATAAAGAAATAATCGCCAAAACCTGATTTAAAGATTAAATTTTTAACCCTTTCAATATACAACATATGGTGCCCCATTAATAAAGCGTGTAACATCATTGTTGTTGAAATGTCGTTATGGGATCGTTTATGCAAATGACTAAGTAAAGATACTCATAAAGTTTCACGGAACCCTGGGGTTCCACGAAAAAAATTAGGGGTTCCATGGGACAAACTTTATTTCATTAAAAAATAAGAATGGTGTAAAAAATATGAATGAACAGTGCCGGTCCCCTTGGACCCAAAAAGGTTCTCAAAATGAGTTAAAACCCTACTTTTACCATTCGAATTTCAAAATTGTTTCTGGGGGAGGGCCCCCAGACCCCCCCCATGGCACCACAAGGGGATCTTGCGTGATACTTTTGGAAAAATCACCACCATTTTGACATTTTCCCCAAAAGGTAAAGGTGATTGTCTGGAAAAGTGCCCCCCTCTTTAGCTGGATTCACCCCTGGTTTAATTTAATATCAGATTTTAAAGTTTGAAAATTCGTTGATTAAAAAATATTCAGGGTTCCGCGATCATCGGCAGCAAATTTGGGGTTTCCACAACCAAAATAGTTTGGGAACCACTGTCATAAACGATCCCATCACGACGTTTCAACAACAACAATGATCGCCGTATTGAAAGGGTTAAGGTTTTTTTCAAAATGATACCTTCTTAAAAGCAAGTAATATAAAATTATTTAAAATATTCAAATATCCTTCCAGTACGTCATATTTTTAACTATAAAATTTTTCTTCACCTACAATTGTTGTTAACCCTCGAGGACGTAACATAGTTTATTTTGCTCCAGATCCTAAGTATTAATAAGCAGGTTAATCCAACCTTCGACACATGTATCACACGCTCCTAATAAATTACGCGAATTATCCCAGAAGAAAAACGTATACGAGCTTAGGTAAAACATGCGAACAACAATAATAAAACCCGTGCCACCTGGGTGAAACATACTTCAATACTAAGAAATCGATATTCTGTAAACATTTTTGTTACTTAGCCCTTAAGTGAATCTTTTAATAAACTATTGATACATATTCAAAGCAACCCTTTGAAACACATTTTTTAAAAGAAACTTGAGAAATTTCTGTTTTTAGTTGATGATGTTGATAACTTTTTTTGTATTAGATTCATCTCTTTATTTATTTGTATATTTATTTATTTTCATATACACTCGTAATATTTTAATCATTTTTAGTACTGAAAATAATTTTGTATTTAATTTATTTCGGAGAACCTTATATGAACACTTCATTTTTGAATCCTATATTTTTTAGAAAAAGCTTTATTTTTATTAGTAGTTTATTATTGCATTTATTTAATTCTAGTGTTCGCTATTGGGATATTCTTCCTTGTTCCTAAGAGGAATAGCATCGATTCCCTCAAACCATAGCACGTGTCCAAACGGCCTAATGTGTCACTGACCATGACGCTCAAGACCCCATCTAATCTTCAGCCCAGCTGTGTAGGCCAACAAAGGTGCATGCTCAAGATTCGGTCTTACTAATGACTATGGTGGTTCGAGAGTCTTCGCCTGTCTCGTATTCAGGGAGGAGAAGCTAAGCTCATATGATATTAGATAGAAAGGATTATGGGTTGTGCGACAAAGGTAGAAAATATATACTATGGTCAATGTAGTTTTCTAGTACTAAGCCTAGAATGCTTTCCTTTAGTCAGAAAAACGCTATACATCATTGGTCTACTACTATTCGGCGCGGGCCGATTTGGAACCGGCCGTTTGGCACGAGAAATAAAATGAAAGTAAATATAACTATTTCATAATCCTTCTAAAAATTAGAGGAAATAAATTTTGTTAAGCACTGAAACGGGCCGGCCCCGATTCATCCCCTTCCGATACATCATAGCTTTCTGAATAGAAATTTTATTTTAAGAATCAAGTAAGGTGAGTTGAATAAAATCAGGGTTCATAATTTTGTTTACAGCATTGAATTTAATATTGAAATGAATTTAATTTCAAAAATAAAATATTTCTATCTGTTTCTCAACAAAGTTGAGAATTAAATAATAAAATTTGAGTATGTAATTAAAAGTTTAATATTTTTTTTGAGTTTATTAATGTTTATTTTCAATGTATTATAAGTAATTTTTCAGTTGAATTTAAAAAATGCGCTTATGACGCTTAAACAACCATATTTTTAAATTTTATTTTAAGTCCTGGAAACCTCCCTTGTTTTTTATGATAACCCTTTTTCTCGAAATGTTTTACCCGTCCCTTTGACTTCTAAGCAAACAGTATATCGAAACTATTACGGTAAGAGATTGTAAGTACAGTGCAGTAAGACCATCAGGCCTTACAATTCCTTTGCAAAAACTGGAAGGACCATCAGGCTATATTGACGTGCCTCAATCCAGTATGGTGGCCGAGTGCCCTGCTAAGTGGATGGAAGTGCTTCGAAACATTTGTAAAAGTGGAAAATTCCTACACAGCAAATATGTACATTATAAATTACAAATTTAAACCATTTTTAAAAATTACTTTATGCTATATTCCGCTTCAAATAAAATTTTATCTTCCTTACAATGCTTCAGTCTCACACAAAATCTCAATAGGTGCACACGCTTTTTTCACATTTTTCAAAAATAAAAGTTACTTTCGAAAGTAATGGACCAACACTAATCTTTTCCCGCCACTGGCTCTTAAATCTGAAAAAAATCCTAACCATAATAAACAGTCCAACTTTAAAATCAATTCAAGATAAAATATCAAAAACAAACTTCCCATACACCGAACTCAAAAGACAAGTTCAGAACCATTTCCTCCCCGCGAAACTCTCCAGTAAACAAAACCACACCGAATCCACTTACGCAATAAACAGGGAGAGGATACAACTGCCACCAAACGTTCCAAACGTGCCGCCACCAAAGGGGTCGACCGTTCCATTTTGGAACCATTTTCCCTAGCCTCGAACGAAAATTGGCCAGCAGAATCGAATGAGAGCGGCTTGATTTCCGGCTCTTTTCGAAGCCAATCTCGGACCCAGGCGTGTTCCATTCCCTTCTTCTTCTGGTGGGCACGACACAGACATCTGGATCTCGGGGTGATCCAATTTCAAACGGTTCTGTTTGTTTTTGTCGACTTCTCATTGTGGTTGGGTGGGTTGAAGTCTGATTCACACAAGGGAAAAAGGGATGAATGAATAGGGGTTCGGGTTATGTCCTTTATCATATGTTTTGGTGTTGCTTTTTTAGATGCATTGTAGTTAGGGAGATTAGTGAACAGTCTCGACTGTATATAAATTATCTGTACATTATTATCTGCCGTGAGATGCCGAATTTGAACAAATAACATCTAGTTTGTCTAACTAAACTAGATTTAATAATAAATATTAAGCTAAAAGTACAGTTTTTATAAAAGTACTAGCTCTGACACGCTAGACCCGGGCTTCGCCCGGGTTTCAATTTTTTAATAAATATCACCTGGTGGGTTACAGATGGGCTTCGCCAGTCCAAATGTGGAAATAGTTAAATAGAGGATCCATTTTTATGTTTCTACAACAATGGATGTTAAACTACAACAATAGATTTCAATCCACAACAATCGAGAATATGCCTACAACAATTTAAGTTATATCTTCTCTTATGATATTTACAACAATGTGGTTTTTCCCTGAAGTTGGGCATGAAATATGGGTTTTTGAGCATAAAATTGACCAAAAAAGGTTCATGGAACGCTTCGATTTTAAATTATTTTTATTCAGAAACCTTCCCTGGATCGAGTAGGGTTCGAAAAGTTTAAAACTATACATAAAGAAATTGAAGATGTCCACAGGTGCGCCCACGTCATCAGTGGTCCCGGACGCACTCTGTGGACGGCACAGCTTTCTGTAGCACGCGGAAGGACAAAGTCGAAATTCCGCGTGCTGGGACCAGAGCTGCGCCCAAACCAAATCATAGTAGAAAAAACTGTATGAAAATTGAAACATTTGGATGCAAAAGCACCCTAAAATAGAAAGTAACGAGATGCATCTTACCGGAATGTTCAGGAAGGTTGATCATAATGGCAAAGCCCTTTATAAATTGTCTGTGTGGAGTTTAGTTGTCAAAAAACGCGTAGTGATATTGTGTTTAAAGTACTCAATCAGATTTATGGGAAAATTATTGTCTGACAAAACACCCAAAAGAAGTTCAATCTGTGCACTGAATCCAATTGTATTCGAACATATGTTGCCAATTCTTCTTATTTCATTGCTGATAGTATTAAGATAAATCTTGTTTGATAGGTTCGATTCCCAAAATATCATTTTATTCACCTTAAAGTTAAACAGGAGCTGCTTGGCGCTTGTCTGCATATTCATTCTAACTGTTTTTGAATATTATTAATTGTTTTCCTACATATATATATATATATATATATATATATTTGTATTTTAAGAAAAATAAATTTATGATATTAATTATTTTTTATGAATGTAACAATTCATAAAAAATGTCTTTTTGTCTCAAAACAAAATTAATTGTCTTTTGGTATGATATTAATTATTTTTTATGAATGTAAAAATTCATAAAAAATTATCTTTTGGTCTCAGAATGAATTAACACATTAATTTTGATTGTAAAATTTAAAAAAAATTCTTTCTCCCAAATTCCCCATCCAAAATTTAGACATCTTTAATACAGTGATTTTCCCTCAAAAATTCTACCACTTTTCTTGGATGGAAACCAAAGGGTCACAAAATGAAGCTGAAACCCTATTTTTAGAAGCAAATTTTTTAAAAACATTTTTGGGGAGGAATATCAGACTCCCCATATTTGCCATTTGGAGCTCGCAATGCAAAATTTTGACATTATGAGCAATATTATATTTACTAATACTTCAAAGTAGTACTAACCTTTTCAATCGACAGGACATATGATGTCTCATCAATAAAACTTGTAACATCATTATTGTTGTTAAACGTCGTTATGGGATCCTTTATGCGAATGTCTAAATATTCATAAACGATCCCATAACGACGTGCAACAACAGTAATGATAAAAACCTTTATTGATGGGACATCATATGACTCGCCAAATTGAAGGAGTTAAGTGATCCTAAACTGAATCTACAAATGGATCGTCAGTTTGAAGAAGGGAATAAGTCCAAAAAATGACAAATTGACTTTTTGTGCTCAAAACGATCCCAAAACGAAACTTTGCCCTACACATAGGTGAAAAGAGGGGGGAAATCACTAACCACTATAGGGAGATATCGCCCCTTGAAGTTGTGAAATCGATATCCATACAATAAAAATTCCATTTCTTTTTTTCGATTTTCTCAAAACTTGATTTTTGGACTTATTCCCTTCTTCAAACTGACGATTCAAATGTTCTTGTTAGGGGGTACCTTAAAAATAATGTAGAGTCGAATTCCCTCCCTAAAAAAGTATGGTTCCGACCCTGGTTCAATATAAACCAATGACTGACAGAACACACTCAACAAAACGCCCCGACATCACCAGAAAAGACATTCCTAATCACCCAACATCGCATTAATAACCCACACCCAATCTGCACAAAACAGCAGCCAACAAAAGATCTTCCGCGAAAATTCATTACCTTCATTATATCAGATTCCGATCCATCTCAGCCAATCGAGAAGGCATAAACAAATTCCTCCAATCAGCATTCAGCTGCGGAATCAATCCCACTTCCAGAGGAGAGAAGAGAGATTACATAACGAAACGGGAATTAATTTCCCGAATTCTTCCCGGAGACACATGTCCGGGAGATATCCCTAATGGGTCGACAATTGCTAACTGTTGTCGCATACCGAGAGGGGAAAAAGTGTGATGTCTCGCCTTATCTGAGAGTTCTTGTGATGGAGTGGCGATAGATAAGGGGAAGGTGAGATTAGTTTTGTGCTATATTGGGAAGAGTGCCGTGATGAGACTTTTGCCGGTTTCAGGGATTGATTGGGTGAAGTTATAGTGGTAAAGGTTCTTGGGAATTGGTTGATAAATATGGAAAGGTTTGAAGTTGATTAGTATGTTTAATTGCAGAATCCTGGTTTATTGATAGAATTTTGAGTAATATTGTAACAATCGGGCCTGGTTTGTGGAGTAAAAATCAAGTCAAATCTTTTATTTATTTTTTCAGCTTCGATTAAAATTAAGTAGTTATTTTTCAGTAGGTTTTATCCAATTATGATTAATTTATTGGGAAAAATCTCTCTATTCTAAAAAAAAGTTTTTGGTGAACGGTTTCCAGAGAAAGGCTTTTTAATTACTGAACCAAATGACACGTATATGGTATCAAAATGTCCGAATTCTTTCCGGATTTCCGAGTAAGCCCTTCGATTTTTCAAAAAAATTCTTAATTTTAAAATATTTCCATTTTTTTAGATTTCGGATAAGGTCGCAGTTACAAAGCAAGAAACTATGAATTTTAAAACAATTGAAAATATATTTCACTGTTTTTTTAACATTCAAATACATTAAATAATCATATTTCTATTTATCACACTAATTTAAAAAATATATATTGGATTCTTTTTAACAATATTTATATTTTTTCTGTTCAAACGATTTTAATTATACTTAAAACAATGTATAATTAATTTATCTTTTATTTTTAAATAATTAATTCATATTTATATATTTATCTTTGTCGTTGTGGCAACCTAATCATTACTATATTTACAATAAAATATAAACTCGCTTTCAGAAATTTTGAACTTTTGCATTTATTTATTACAATAATAATTATTTTTATATCCTTTTGCAAGTTATATTATTTAAGGTAGTAAAAGGTAACTTTTTTTATAATGCCAAAACGCAAAACTAGATATGGCGGGGGAATGTTTTAGAAATAAAGATAAAAATCGAAAGTCAGAACATTCATGTCATTGCTATGAAACTGACACAATTTCGATGTTTATTTGTTCTCATGAAGCAAAATTCTAAATTTTCGTGATGTTTACGATAATTACTACATTTTTCCCAGACAATCAATGAAAATCATTACAAATTTTAAGAAAGTAAAATTTATTCCGGAGATGTTTCAGTGCTTTTGAATGGATCTGTGTGAGAAAAACATTACCTTGGGGAAATGGTAAAAGAAAGTTTACACTGCTTTATTACTAATTTTCTTGGAATTAAATGGCGATCCGCCAATTCATATTGCCATAAAGGAACTGTTAAAATTTCGCCGCTGAATGAATATTCCCCTTTTTTGAAAGAATACCCCAGAGAAGTAGTTCCCCTGTTTTAAGAATGTTTTATAAAATGAGTAAGTGCTGTGAGCTGTGTTTTGTGAGGATGGCAAAGAGATCCTTAAGTATCAGCGTCAGCAGTTAACGGGGGTTGGCGAGCGATAGCGAGCAGGGGGCGGTAGCTCCCTAGTATTAAAAAAAATAAATATATTGCCACACTGTTGCCTTATCTTAGAGTTCATGTGATGGGGCAGCTATAGTTATGGGGAAGAGATGAGATTATAGTCTGTTCATTTAGAATAGGCTCCTGAAAAAGGAACAAACATGCCTAATAATGCTCATCTTGCAACTTCAGTGACCGATTCTTTCACAGCAGTTTAACTACTTCTGTTTAAGCTGCCTTGTCATCACATCATGAAAATTTTTTTCGATAATTTCTTTAGTTACTGCTTCTAATACATTACGCCTGAGGCGCTTACTGGAAATGAATAATTTTGGCTATTAAGCATAATTTTGGGATCGTATTGTCGGTTTCATAAATTGATTATGTAAAGTTATAGTGGTGGATGATTCTTGTAAATTTGTTGATGGATATAGCTTAGGGTTTGAATTTGATCATGCCTAATTTCAAAAACATTGTTGAGGAATATTTTAATCATGGTTTGAATTCAATGATCAAAATTAATTTCCAATATTTCTTTAATGATTAAATTTTGAGTAAGGTCTTAAAAACTAGACCCGGCAAAAATCGTATGATGATCGGATTTTGAGTTTTACTGTTGTTGTTGTTGTCGTGTGCCACTTGGGTAACCCAAGCTCCACAAGGATTCAAGGCAAAGGGGGTGTGGCTCCTGAGAAAGTGAGGCCCATAAATGGCAGGAGTCCGACTTCTGCCTCATGAGATGATAGATGCTGCCACTATCTATCGCCACCTCCACAATTTTGCCATGCATCTGAAGGGGAGGGAAATAGTCTCCAGACACCTGGACCCAAGGTAAACTGCGCCATGACAGACCACAGGACTTTCGGACCCACAGATTTAACGAGCACGTATACTTCGCATATACTCGATGGGTCTTCAGCGGTGTCGGGAATTGAACCCGGGACCCTCCGATCCCAAGGCCGATGCCTTAACCACTAGGCTCCCCACAGCCATTGAGTTTTACTGGTTTCGGTTAAAGATAATGATTTCAACCGATTCGGTTTTACTCCTATAATAATAATAATGATTATTTTCAATTAAAAGTGTTTGTTAAAAAATGAAAAGAAAACAACGCCAAAACATATCGTTTACACCTTTCCAAAATCACCAAAAACCTTTCGATGATAGGCGTTCTTCTCATTATATTCAGAATAACCGAGGTATCTCTCCGCTGGAAATTTTGCGACTTTTTACGTAAATAAAATTATTTTCACATTCCTTGGAGCAAATTATTTTACTCAGAAAATAATTGTCATTGATAATCATTAAAACTATGATGAGCAGCAATTTCAAGATTAACTTTCCTACTAGTGATCTTTGATTTGGTGATGGACCCACCGGTTGGCACCACTGATTAAAAGGAAGAATGTGAGTTCTGACGTACTACACCTTTTATCTTCAATTATTTCACGACAGGAAAATATTGACGTACATTTAAGCTACTGAGGATGAAAGTGGTATAAGTCCAAAACTTCAAAATATGAGAAAATCCATGGATTTGTATTTCTGTCAAGATCCTTTACCTAGTGTGATAGTATCCAAAGTTAAAAGATCACCGTAAGAGCTGTCTAAAAAATACCTTTCACAAAGGAACAACTCACTGTTAGAGAAAACCGCCAAACTCTCAAAACCACATACAATGGACTAACACCGCTTACATTCTAACCAGCTCATTTCTCAACGTGGGAGTATTAAAAAATCCTGCCCTATAAGTATGTAAGCATATTTGTTTGATCAGACCACATACAGAAGCTATTTTTGGAAGTCCCATTCATGCTCATAGAACTTCATTTGGTAAACATAAAATATCTTAGCAGTAGCCTTGGCGACATTAAGGGTAACGGATGAATTTCTAGCCTGGAGGTATTTATGAAACCGAGAATTGTTTATCTTTGGTAAGGGATATTTTGGAAGTTGAGTTTCGATGGTGTATTGAATATGTTACCCTTCTTGTTATTAGATTGCAATGATGGTATATGGATACTGAGAGTAAGTCAAATACATAATCATGCAGACCTGACGCTCTCAACTACATCCTACTTCTGGGCAAGTGTAGTTGGGTAACTAGGTAACTGAGGATGCTATGTTAATTGATTTGAAGATGTTGAGTGGCTAAAATGTATTGGTATTTTAGCAGTTTAAAAGTAATTGATAGTTAGTTTATCAAATAAATGCAGCTTTTTGAAGTATTTCGGAATCAAGCACATAATTTTTAGTAACAGAGATATCTGTAAAACTACTTGAATATTCATGCAAATGATGTTATAGCATTTTTAACGATACATAGAGAATAAAAAGTTTTGAAATAAAAATATTTCTGCAGTTCAACCAAAAAAAAATTAACATTTAATTATACGTTTAAAATCGGGGTTTTTTGTTGCATAAACATTTTTGTGACACTAAGTATTGGAGACGTACAGTAAACTATTAGTTATCCCCCCCTTGTTGCATTAATAAAATAAAATAGAAACATTCGCTAAAAAACGTATGAAAATAATTGAATACAGTATTAAGTTGCATATTTATGTTATCCGTCAGCTATTTTTTTTAACTTTTAATTGCAGTGAATGTTCTCAGCATTCTGTGAGCAGAACAGCAATGAACAGCATTATGTGTGCTGTATACATGAAATCTTAGTGAGCATTAATAGTTTCATTCATTTCCTTTTAGTCTACAATACAGAATACCATAGTGGACATTAGAGTTAGCAACTACAGATAATGTGGATGTCAGAAGAAGAAAGACAAATAATTAGTTTACATTTTTCAATATGGGTTGAAATTATTTCGTATTGCTTTTATTACTTAAATTTAAATCCAAGCAAAGACCTTTCAAACAGTGAAGTCTTGATGCACCCAAAATACTGAACAAAGCATTCAGCGTAAAAGAACAAATTTAGCAAACTTACTTGATATATAATACAAGGAAAATCCCATGTCTATAAATAAAGGGTAATCCAGATTACATATAATCTGGTAGGTAAAAGGCTTACTAAGCAATCTCTGCAAGATTATAATGATCGCATCTTTATAAACAATGCAATGTCCTTAGATTCTGTGCTGATTGTACCAAATCGTATTCAAAGCTAATACTATAATCCTTTCACTATTTCGTAATTTTTATGATAAAATCTCGTATACATTGCATATAGTAAATAGTGTTAAAATAATAAATGTATATAAAAAATATATTTCAACTATCTGTCAATTTGTACCTTTAGTGTGAAATGGGGAAATTAGAATATATTTAGGAAAAAGATAAACAAGTGGCCTCCTCTTCATTGTTTAGTGACTTCTAAACGCGTGCGCATTTTTTTAACTCAACTTTTTGATGAAACTTATATTAAATCTTTATAACATTTTAAACGAACTGCTAACTACTTAATCCTTTGTTGAAACCTTGTAATATTACCATTCATTTTTATTTATTTCTGTAAGCCCCATACAATACTTGGTGATATATGGGGAACTTTTCTTATGTTTAATAAAAAAAAGATCCAAAAAACTAAATGCTGTGGCCGCTGTGGTGTAGTGATCAGCTTGCCTATTTACGAGCATTTCCGATCCAATTTCGATACCCTGCAGCTTTTGCTTGGGTACCAAGCTTGCTTGGGGAATCAACTGGGGGGGCAGATTCGGGCTAGCCACTCGTTAATAGATCATAATCACTCCTTACCTATATAGGTTATTCTTTAAATACCAAACTAAAAAATTTTTTTATTACAATCAAACCTGTTTTTGTGGGGGGACTGCCTAAAAGAAAACGCATAAAAAATAGCACATAACTTTGCAAGTAGCTATAAAAATAGTTTTCGCAACACAACTAAAAATAATTTTTCATGCGGTGGATAGGGGTCGAAAAAAAAGTCTCACGTAGGACCTTAGCGAAAACCCCTCAGTATAGCTGAATTGAAAAACAATTTATATTCGGACGGTAAAACGCAATCCCCACCCTATGGCTGAATTGGGAAACTGTTTCTATACTTACCGTAGACTTTTTTCAGATACCATGACTACTGTTGTTTCACTAGACCCTTGTATATGTCTCGGAAGTCAGATGTAGTTCAAGAGTTTTGTTCTATGTCCAATTTGATTGGAATTGTATATATACCACACTAAAAAAGACCGCAAAATAATAACTAGCACAAAAAATTACCGCTCAAAAACCGGTTTGAGTTTATTATAATTACTGTTAAACGAAATTACTGTCTACTTGAAAGTGAATCAGTCAGTAGTGGTGAAGAAAATAACTTTAATAGTGAAAAAAATGTCAACAACTATCGCTTTTACTCATTGATCTCAAATCCCGCGCAAGCTTTTTATTTTTAATACAGTAATGATAATTCTAAACTCCAAAAAGTATGATGAATTCTCGTCGTGTGATTCTAAGAAAAAATAAAGATGAATGGGTAACAGGATAACCTCATGCTTTTTCTCAGCCCATTAGATAAAAAATTAAAATAAATAATCCGTTAACTTTTCTACCCCGCATGAGATCTTTTAGACCCCAAACACACTTTGGCGTTTAATATTTCACTTGGATTTTTGTTTTTATTCCCAACACAAAATTTCTCAAAAACGATCAATTTCTAAATGGGTAAAAATTTGGGGTGTTATGTAACCTTTATATCTTCTTTGAGAAGAAGTAACATAATCCATGTCTTTTTGGCATCAGGAACGAATATGGTATAAGTCAATAACAAATAATGCTAGGTATATTTCATTTATGCCAAATTCTTGATATACCAGGGTTTGTTTTTATACTTTTTTAATTTCTAAAAAGTTCCATGGAAGGCTACATTGCGTGTGCATTTTTTACAATACAAAGATTTTGAGACCGTGCATCATGGCTTTTTGCGTCTTCAGATTTTCTGTAGCATTCTGAGAATAACATGTCAACTCAACTCTCAACATCTACATAATTCCAATGATTCCTCGAATGAGCCGCCAAGCCTATTGAAGAGTAATAAAAATAATTCTGATTAAATTTTAAACACGATTAAGAATTGCTTCGGTTAACTTGTAGTTTCAAGACATACTATTTTACTGGTGAGTATTATTGGTTGTGTCAACTCTCGTCATTCGTTTTTAATTCCTAAAATTTAAAAAAGTAAAGAAAAAGTGGTGTTCCAAATTCAACTAACTCCCAATTCATATAAGTAAAATTGCGGGGAATTGTGTTCATGCCGTCTCATCAGCAGTAGGGTGTATCGAAAAAACTTTCTTTCGATTTTCATCACGCCTTAGCAAAAGAAAGTTGTCTAAGGTGACACACAATACCGGTGAATTTTTTCAGAATTTTCGGAGGGTTTCTTTAGGTGCCGCCAGGCCCCCGAAGGTTTTTAGTAACGTAAGTTTAGTTTTTAGTAAAGTTATTGAAAAATTCAATTTGTAGAAGAACTACTATTGATAAAAATTTAATTATGGTTTCAAAAATTGTGGTTTAATATGATCTTTAAAATTATCTCAAAAGTCTTCACTTTAAAATTTGTTTTATTATGAAAAAAGTTAAAAAACCCCAAAAATGTGAAAACTCTGCCAAAACTTTATTTTGTACTTCGTAATCCTTTTTTTGGTTTAATAATCTGAAATTTCATAGTTGAAAACCCTTAAGTCCAAAGTGTCACGTAAAAACGATCAATATTAAATGCTTGAGATCCTGTTAAAGCATGGTTTAAGTCCGTTTTTTGCATTCGCAAACTGCCGTTTTGGAAACTGCTATAGAAAACCAGTTTCCGCACGCAAAAAACGAACTTTAACAGGATCTCAAGCGTTTAAATTGATGGTTTTTACGTGAAACTTTGGACTTAAGGGTTTACAACTATGATCTTTCAGATTATAAAATCAAAAGAAATGATTTCGAAATACAAAATGAGGTTTTGGCAGAATTTTCACATTTTTTGTGGTTTTTTAACTTTTTTCATAATAAAACAAATTTTAAAGAGAAGACTTTAGAGATAATTTTGAAAATGGTAAAATGTAGTAAAAAGTGAAAAAAGGTAATACTTTGGCATATTTACATCAGAATTTAAAATAATTAACTAATTCATTGAGGGTTAATTCCACCGGTTTTCCATTATATAACTATCTGTGGACAATATCACCAAAAAATGACCTTTTCAAAAGCCTCTAAAGTTTTTGGCACAAATTTGAAAAAAAATGGAAATTAGAAAAAAAAATTAACTTCTTTAACTCGTAAAATTTTTAAATTTTAGTATGTTAAAATTTAGGTCATTTCTAAATGAAAACCGTTGGATTTATATCTTTTGATGTTTTTGTTAGGTTTTTAGGGGGGTTTTAATTTTTTCATATAGCTAATTTTTCAAATTAATTTTAAAACAAATTTAATTTTTTTACAAACTAAGTGCAATATTCGGTTTCAGCACTCAAAAATAACCTATAAACATGTACCACTTGTCTATATTATTGTTTTGGGTTTTTTTAATTTTTTTTCGGCCATTTTTTTAAAATTTGAAAAAAATTAAACTTCCCCCCGGCCGATTTTGGCCGATTTTTAGTATGTTATTATTGGGGTCATTTCTAACCGTTGAGAAACCTTTTATTGCAATTTGTTTGAGGTTCAACTCTATTTTCAGTGGACTATAGGGTGCTTAAGATTTTATACCATATTTTATAATAAATGCAAAGTAAAATCAAAAATCTAAAAAAGTAGTTTCGATCACAAAATATTTGATTTTTCATCTAAAAATCACTTGAAAATAATCACCGACTAATAGATAACCATTTAGAATTAATTTAATATACATTAAAATGCATTCACTTTTAATGAAACCTGATTCAAAAACGCCGATTATCTATAGACACCCACAAGAACGTGTCCGTAGGTACAACACGTATGGTGTCCGAAGGTAAAACACCAGGTGTTTTTGCATTTAAAGTTCTATAAAAAATAAAAGAATTGAGATCTGACAATTTCTAATATCAAAAATAAAAAGTCAAAATCTCGGGGATTCGCCCCTTATATCACATTTTATCGTATTATAATTTAAAGGGAAGACAAATATTAATGTAGTGATGCACTAAAAAAAACTTTGATTACCAAAAAACAGTAAATTTATTATATTAAATATAAATATTATTTTAAAGAGTTGATTTCACGTTGGCAACTAGATAGCATTTGTTAACATTCAAATTCAACCACAAATTCAAATTTCCATTTTTTCCCGAATTTCAAAAGGCGGTGGCTGAAAGTACAACCGTCCTTAGGTACAGCACTCTCCCCTACTGTTGATAGGTCTAAAAAAATTACGGGGTGGCCCGGACTCTTGCTCAAAAAAGTTTTTTTGAACCACCTTAATGTACATTTTGTAATGTTTACAGTACATTTTTGGGTAGAATTTGCGTATTTAAGAATGTAGTAATTAAGTTCCAATTTCCAAAGGGGGGTCTGAGAGTCCTTCCCCGAAAATTTTTTGGAGACTTGATTCCAAAAAAAAAACAGGTTTTTAACTAGATTTTGAACACCTAGTTCTAATGTTTTAGATTTGCATTTTTTGGGTAGGATTTGTGTTAACGTATTGTAAAATAGGTTTAAATTCTCAAATTTCAAGTCCTAAGGGGGTCTGTTGGATCCCCCCAGAAAATATTTGGAAATTATATCTTAAAAAGCAGGGTTTTAACTTGTTCTGGTACTAAAATCTAAAATGTTCCGCGGGCCGGAACAAATGTCATGGCGGGCCGGATCCGGCTTGCTGGCCGGCCGGAGGTTGCCCATACGTGCTTTAGAGGTTAGATCCATCAAGCCATATAATAGTAAAAAAACATATTTTTAAAGTTTTTGTACGAATCTCAAGACTAAGGAAGTTTTGGTATCTATATATTTAAAATTTCCATGCTTGTGGCCCTTTATTACATCCATGTGATTGATATTTTGGATCTATGAATCCCTTTATTAAAAGGGGACATCAAATATATGCCCAAGATCATAATATTGAACTTATTAACTGAACTGTCCACAAAGTTACAACTAAACAACTATCTAATTGACTTTGAAGATGTCTATATTAACATTTTGAATTGGCTGACCACCATTTTTGAGTCTAGAGTTGAAATCATTTATTAAAAACGACGGTATTTATACATCTACTAACCAAAAGAGGAAAAAATAAGAATTCTATAATAATATTATAGGTTAGAATTTAATAAGGAAATGTTATTTTCAACTAATACACCTACTTATATGAACAAATAAGTTAGAGTTACGCTATGAAATGCAAAAGTCGCTTGCAAAGTGTCGTCAGTATATTCGTAAGGATGGTTACTCTACGTAATTTTAAAGTTGGTGGGACTTGTACGTATCGTCAGTAGATAAAGGGTTAAACCAGTTCAGGTATTCAACCAAATCAGAAATACATTCCTCCTCCACCCTAAACACTACGGGGTAGAAAAAAAGACTCAAATATCCCATCCTTTTCAACGCCTATCTCCCCCTTACACACAAAATTCAAACTAAACATCGCCCACAATATTTGTCTATAAACACCCCCTCAATAAAACGAAAACACCCAATCATAAAAGATTTCGTTTGAAAGTGGGTGTTGTGTCAAAATCCCAGTCCTGATAGGTCAGGACACGCCAGTTCGGGATCACGTGCTTTTTGAAGCCCGTCTTGGAAACATAATAACATATTTAGTGCCCTAAAATCTAAGCGCCCTGGCGTATGGGGAAAAAGGTTTCTTTATCGGAGGTTATGAAACACTGAGTGGTGGTTCGAAGACGCCATGTTTGGCCACCTATTAGAATGTTCTCCAAAAAGGAAATTTTACTGGGTTTGCATTTCATAATCAGGTTCTCATCAAAAATAAGTTATGATGAATACATTTTTATTTTTAAATCAGGCATGGTTTGTGTATAAAAATCAGTTTTGATCTTAAGTTTCGTTCATTTGATTTCACCACTACTTCTGGTTAGAGGAGAATAAGTGTAAACTCCAGCTCTCAAGCGTCGCCTCCAGCCATGGACCGGTTTCGTCCTTGTTAGGACTCATCAGCACGGTATAGGTAGGCAACGCAAGAGAGCTGTAGGCAAAGCTTGAAGGCTGGAGTTTACACTTAAAATAATAAGTTGAAAAATAAATATCAAATAGTGCCAAAACGCATTACAATGTCATAAGGTGTCGGTTGAAAAAGAAGATTTCAATAAGGAGTATAAAAAAGTATTTTTGACTGCTGTAGGGTGGGGTAAAATGGATATAATTGTTTAAACATTTTATATAATTTTTTTCTTGCCATGCTGATTTTTTTGGAATTAAGAAAAATCAGCCATTCATATACACCCCGCTGTATCCATTTTGCCTACCCGTTTTACAGGATCTGGAAGACAACTTATAATGGGATTTTAATTATAAAATATTAATAAAAATAATAAATGAGAGAAAATACCTTAATATAATTTTATTTTTACACCATTTTAACAAATTATGACTTTCTTGCATATTACCAGTTTTGAAAAAACTACTTTTTCGGATATCAGTGTATTGCCGTTAAAACATCTGAATTGAAGGTTGATGAAGAACTTTTTTCCATCGATCCACTACGAATGTTGGCTTTTCTGCATACTGACTGCATTAAAGGAAAAGATAGTTTTACAGAAACCATTGTCATGCAAAGAAAAAAACTAATGTTGTCCGTAATCAAGTACTAGCTGAAAGATAGGGTTGGTAAAGATACTGTTGAACCAACGATAGTAAAAGGGTCACGTGATTTTTTGCTTCAGTATTTTTTATTTTATTTAAAATATACTGATTTTTTATGTATATAGAGGGTATAACTAAGGTTAGAGGGAGTAAATGTATCTTCCTCTCTCGATCAACTGCCCCTCAGCTTCTTCCTTTCTCCCCTCCGAGTATATCAAAATCACGTGACCATTTTACTATAGTTGGTTCGACAGTATAAGGGTGACGCGTAAACAAATTTTAAAATGTGTTTTTAAACAATAAAATTCCAGCACTTTGAAAAAGAACTAACGTACCATAGCATGTTACCGATATTAAAAGTGTAAAGGTTTTCAAGTTACAATAATGTTAAAGTTTGGAATTTTATTGTGAAAATGTAAGGTGTGCCCAATTGAAAAAAAAAGGGATTTTTAAGTGGCGTGTATAAAATCCCTGTTAGATAATGTTACCTTATAGATGGTCTAATGCTGTTTCAATTTTCATGTACTTAGCAGAGCCTCATCAATGTATTCATTTATTAATACTGCATAACAAGTAGTGTAAAGAAGAATTTGTATTTAAAGGTTTAAGCTAATATTTGATTATTAAAAAATATGAATTCAAATATTTTTCACTAGGAGATCGCCTTTCTCTTTCTTTTAAAATACGCAGATAATGACACTAAAACCATTGCGGTTTTCTTATAGGATTGTCTTCAAACGGAATTTTTCTCAAAACTACCCTCTGTTGAGTTCGCCCTTAATATAACTTGGAAACTTATACAACTAATTTTTTCATGATACTAAAATATGCCAGAAAACTAATTTAGTTTATAAATATTAAATATGCATTAACCCATTACTGCCTGACGTCCCTTTTTAGGGACGTTTTTTAAAAATCCTCCTATTTCTACAAGAATTGTTCCTTTGAATCAAAATTTGCACTGATGTATCTCTGATCTTCATAGAACATAAAGAACACAAGAAAAAGGCAGAATTTAAAAAATTTTCACTTTTTTTAAAGTTGGAAGATAGAATTTTTCAGAAAAGTGCTTTTTTAAAAATTTTAAAAGAAAAAGCTTAAAAATCCTAGTTGTTATTTAAAAAAAATTTCGATGCTGATATATATTACTGTTTATACATTAAATCTGTTGGGGTGTTTTTTTATTTTTCCAAAATATTTTATTTTGACCTTATTTTGGACTCTCGAAAAGTGTCCCTAAAAAGGGACGTCAGGCACGAATGCCCCCGTGGTTTTCCCCATAGTGAAATGCTAGTGTTTCCATATTTTTTTCATCAAAACGCGTTCGATTCTTATGATATGAATTAAATAACTGACATTTATAAAATTACTTTAATTTTAGCTAATAAATTTTGATTTTTGTTTATTTTTTTGGAAAATACTGTTATTTCTGCTAAATTAATTGAATAAAAAGTCTTAAATTATAAGGAATTAATTAATTTGCATTAATTAAAGGGAATAAATTAATTATTTTACTATATTTATTACTTATGCAAATATATTCCGGTTATATTTTAATTAAAAGTTTAATAATTATTAGTTATAATGACTTTTTGTCATTAAAATTGCCAAAAAAGTCACTTTTGTGATAAATTTTCGGCTTTTTTCCTAATTAGATGTGGCTAATCATTGTGTTCTATACTGCAGATCAATCTGTATCATCTGGCTTGCTAATACACATCCCACTAAGGCTTGATTTTTGGGGAGAAATTTGTGTTCCGCACAATAAAATTAAATAAAATGGAAAAAGTTGGGGCATTTGAAAGACTTAAACTTCACAAATTGACATATTCTGATGGATTTGAGGTGTGTAAAAGTAATTATTACTTAATATTAGGTAACATATAAACAAAGAATGCCTTTTTCAATTAGAAATATTAATTCATTTGCAATTAACATAGTTTTGGGAGTGAAAAACGTGTTTTAGAGCATAAAAAATGCTCAAATTACGTTAATTAAGGTTAATTTTACGGTTAATTGGATAAATAATTAATGTTTTTTGTTCCTTTTGATGTTACAGTATAGTTCCGATCACTTTTGCTACACTTAATAAGGTAGAAAATGTTTTGAGGCTTTAAAAAGTTTTCTACCATGCGCTTACTATAGAGAAAAACAACGGGGGCATTCGTGCCTGACGTCCCTTTTTAGGGACGTTTTTTAATTTTGGGGTAGAAATTAAAATTTTAACCTGGAATTTTTTTCACTATTTTTCCAGTTGTTTTGGGGCTATTTACTATGTTTTTACCAAATATTTTAAGAAAAATAAAAAGTTGGGCATTAATGGGTTAAAGGTATATGAAAGGAACGTATTCGAGGCTGAGGAAGGCTATATACATACTATCTTAAAATAATTTAGAAGGGAAACTAATTTGGGACATCTATATAAAAAGAGTTTGTTTTTTAATGTAGGTGATAGTTGTAAAAATTAATTTTACACAATAAGTGCTGATCGTGGGTACGTCTACAATAAAAAATAAAGTTAATAAGAAATTAATATGTTTTAGTCCTTCATCTATGTGTGATAAGTCGGATTTTTTTTACAATTAATTTTCCTCTAAAAATAATACTTTAAATAAAAATAAAAAAAAATTTTAAAAATATATTTACTATACGGTATGTGGTGTTGAACCCACAACTAATTCGAAGCGCCCAAGTAGCGCGCTTCCGGTGGCATCAGCCGGCGAGCGCAACGGAGGGAATTTCCCCGTTTAGTTTAGTCAGACGCGGGCTGAACACGAAGGAGGACGTCGGTAGTTCGCGGTGTTTAATTTGAATCCATGCTCATCGACCCCTCCGCCACGGATCCCCTGTTAGTTTTTGGGTAATTATACTCTGCAGGAACCCAACCTGCTATGGGTATGCATATTTTCGATTTTTGATTCTTTTATTTACCTTTCTTTTGGGACCTGTTCTGGGAGCCACTCCGGTCACCTATTTTGTTAACCTTGATGTGAATAAAATAATTGTCTGTCACTCAATGGCGTAATCCCTTTTAAAACACAACGCAATGTCTGACGTCTGTTGGTTTTAGTCCAAATCTTACTAAATTTATACACCAACATGACATTTTGGTACCGCGACCTCGGTTCGGATCTCGTGAACACGCCATTGTGTCTAGGTAACCCTGAGGAATCCATATCAGGTCCCCATTGCTGAATACATGTTTTCATTTCCACTTTCTCTCAGTATTTAGTGTGTATATTGTGCTTAAAAGTATATAACACTCTTGACACTTAAAACCACATGTGCACGGGCACAACTTCAAATGCCTTTGCACATGTTGTTAACACTCATAACCACACTATTATTTTTTTGTAAATGTGCTTGTGATGCCGGGATTTTAATTTTTAACTTACTTGAATGATTTGACTTGCAAAAAAAAAAAAAAAAACATTTTTTTTGCAAGTTGAGTATCCACATTTTATTGTGATGATCCCCGATTCACAAATACATATTTAAATACAACACAGACAAGACGTGACACAACACTAACAAGAAGTGCCACACTACACCAAAGTGCATATATTGAGTAGGGAAACATGCCTCCTAAACGACATACCAGATCCAATAGTGTTGTGCATAGTTCCCGGCAAAGGTCTCCTTCTGCACAACCACAATCCAATACCTCTCAAATGGAGCCCACTTTCCCGTCCGTTGTGCACCCTGTAGTCAACACTCCTTTGAACATCGAGCTTATCCCATCATACGCGGGTGAGCCTACTTCATGCGAGTTCTTCTTCGACCATCTGGGGAGCTTCGCCCAGATGTATGGATGGAACTTGGTCATAATCAAGGGCATCCTCAGCGTAAAGCTTCAAGGTCCAGCGTTGCAGTTCTTCATCGAGTCTCCTGCTGTGAAGAAGGCAACTGACCTCGTGTCTATCAAAAAGATCTTTGTTGACTTCTTCACTGCCCAGGAAGAAACGGAGCACCAACAGCAGTCATTCCTAAACATGAAGATGTGGCCTGACGAGCAAGTCAAAAACTTCGCTCACAGACTACAGTATGCCGCCACAGCCTTCGACTCGGATGAAGATGTTTCAGCAGCTGCATCGCTACGGGACCAAATCATGATGTCAAAATTCATTAATGGCCTGAGCGACTCTATCAGCTCCCACGTTCTTGCTGCCAAACCAAAGAACTTTGCCGAGGCGGTTCAAGTAGCTCATATCAAGCAGACAAATCTCACCAGAAATATGCCCCACAATCAAGTAAACCAGGCACTACTTGCCCCCATCCCTGAGGCAACGGCTCCAAGAATCCAGAACACCAAGACCTGTGTGTTCTGTGGAGCGCCTGGACATATAATGATTGAATGCAGAAAATTCGAGAGATCAAGGAACCCGATGCCATCCTTCCAACATCCAGGAACCTTCCGCCATCCTGACAGTTCTGGAGGTAGGAGACGGCCGTACCCACAGCAGCCAAGGAATCATTATCCACAGCAGTCGAGAAACCAACATCGACGGAGAGACGGCAGACCACCCCCACAGCACCACCAGAGCCTGGGACAACATCAGATGCAAGTACAGCAGAACCCTCTCCCTCAAGAGCCCCACAATTTAAACTAAACGCAGATAACCATGGCGACTCCAATGGTCATCTGGTACCAATTCACTTGGAGTCTCACAAGTATACCTTTACCATGACCACCAACAACTCTACGCCCTTGATGCTGCTATTGCCTGTCACGATTGGAAACTCTACTTTTACATTCCTGATAGACTCTGGCTCATCCATTTCAATACTCCCAACCACAACATTCAACAAAATAAAGGACACAGTAAATTGTAAATATCTCTCAAGAAGTGTAAGAATAACCTCCGTTCAAGGACTCCCAGTACCTTTCAACCACTGTGTGGACATTCCTCTTGCCATAGCTTCCAACAAATTCCGGCAATGTTTTTTTGTGTCACCCCAAGTCCCCGAAACTAACTTTGATGGTCTCCTTGGATTAGACTTCCTAAGAAAGCACAGAGTATCGATAGACTTTTCTTCTAACAACTTCCAAATGGGTCAAAATACAATACCTCTAAGTTTTCCTGACGAACCAACTATATTTAAGAATAACAGAACCTGCAATGCCATAACAACTACAAAAACAGTAATCGATCCAACTGAAACAGCCTACATTAAAGTAGCCTTAACTGACTTTTCTGAAACTGAAGATAACTTTCTATTCATCCCGTCCAAGCAAGACTACCAATTTGAGATTCATCCTTCGGTACACTCTAATCCAAAAGCCTTTTTCATCATGGTGAGAAATATTTCCTCAGCACCAGTCACCATCAACAAGGGTAGCAGAATTGGTACCGTATACTTTGATATACAGATTGAAGAGAACACGCAGAATCACTCAGTGAGACACATCATTGCTCCTCCCCATGTACGTAAACAGAGGATAGAAGACTTAAAGGAAGTAGACTTTAACTTGGACCATGTTACAGATAAAGACAAGCAAGTAATCCTTAACACTCTCATGAAAAATGCTGAAGCTTTCTCAAAATCTCTTAACACCCTAGGACATTCTGATGTAATTCAACCAATACTTCGTACTACCCAAGTGGAGCCTATCTCATCAACTCCCTACCCTATTCCCCAGTCTCTCCAGGAGAATGCCAAACAGTACCTTGGAGAACTGGTGGATGCAGGTATTATAGAACCAAACCTGTCAGAATGGGCTAGCCCCATGATATTGGTGAAAAAGAAGGATCATTCTGCCTTGAACCCTTCCATCAGATTAGCTTTAGACCTGCGTCTAATTAACCGTATCATCATGGGTTGTTCATATCCTCTCCCAAAGATCAACGATATCACCAGAAGCTTAGCCGGCTTCTCCTTGTTCTCAGTATTTGACCTGAAAGCTGCGTATTGGCAAATGCACATCGACCCAGAATACAGACACCTGCTTTCCTTCACAACACCTTGGAGAACATACCAGTTCACTCGCCTGCCGTTTGGACTCAAGCATGCTGGATCCCTTTTCCAGAAATTGATGGATGATGTCTTGCGACCATTAGAACTCCACGGTGTAGCAGCATACCAGGACGATATCATCATAGGAGGACACAACATTGAAGATTTAAACATGAAGATGGACAAGGTTCTTCAAGCATTACAACAACATAATCTGACGTTGGATCCCAAGAAATGCAAAATTGCTGTCGACACCATCGAATATTTAGGATACAATATTTCATCTAAAGGACTCTCTCCTGGTGCTAACAATGTTCAGAAAATAACCTCATTCACCTCACCGAAAAACCAGAAACAACTTAAAAGGTTTTTAGGACTTTGTAACTTCTATAGAAACTTAATTCCTAACTACTCCTCAGAAATATACCACCTCAACAAACTAGCCAATGCAAAACAATATAAATGGGAACCAATCCACCAAGAAAAATTCAATAATCTTCAAAATATCTTCTTTGAATCACCCTTCATTATTCAACCTGATGGCAATGAGCAGTTCTACATCAACACTGATGCATCTGGAATAGCAATTTCTGGTGCACTGATGCAGAAGCATGAAGGAGAGTTAAGACCTGTTTCCTACTTTTCTAGACTTCTATCTGACTCCGAAAAGAAATACCCTTCAGGAAAACAAGAACTTTTAGCCATATACTCAAGCGTCACCTACTTCAAGGAGTTTCTATACGGTCGAAAGTTTATTATTCTTTCGGATTACAAAAACTTCATGTTTTACACCAAATTACAGTCCCCAGCTAATGTCATCTCACGCTGGTTGCTTGAACTTAGTGAATACGATTTCACATTCCATCATATTAAAGGCGAAGAAAATCATCTAGCTGACTGCCTCTCTCGTGAAGAGCTGAATCAACCACCACCTGAATTTAATACCATCTTGCCTTGCAATGCAACATCAGGATTACACCCAGATCCAGAGGTTTTGACAGCAGAGACAATACATCAACATCAACTGCAGGATCCTGTCATAATACAGATCAAGAACAATCTCCAGTTGAGCAACCATAAAGATAAACTAAGTTTTTACATAGACCCTACAAATAATCTTCTCATGCACATCTCTACCTCAACTAAAAACAAGGAAAAGGACATAGTTAAAACCATTGTAATTCCTCACGCCCTAAAGAAAGATGCCCTCTTAAATTGTCATTTTACCCACTTTGGAGCAGATAAAACCTACAAGTTTCTGAAAGAAAGATTCTTCTGGTATGGGATGTATCAAGACACAGTGAACTTTGTTGGGTCCTGTGATGAATGCTGCAAGTTCAAAAGAAAATATTCAAAGTCTCCACCATTTGGAAAAACTCCATTACCCAATCGCCCTGGAGAAATGATAAGCATGGATATTGTCGGACCAATAAATAAAAAGAATTATGTCCTGACGATCATTGACCACTACTCCAAGCACCTTGAGTTGTATCCCATCACCTCTATCCACGCCAACACCATCAGCGATTGTCTTGTGAAGTACATCACCACCCATGGACGACCAGCAATGGTATATTCGGATCAAGGCACACAATTCACTGCAGATGTCTTTGAGAGACTCCACCGAATGCTTGGAATCCAGTTGCGCCACGCAACTACCTATAATCCCAAAGCTAATGGGGTATCGGAAAGAGTAAACACCCAGTTAAAATCAACCATCCTGAGCCTGGAAAATTCCAAATTCTCTTTCAACACTGCTGTTCATCTACATCAGCACTTCTACAATAACTCAATACACGCAACTCATCGGTTCTCTCCAAACTTAGTCCACTTTGGACGAGAACACAGCCTAATATTCGACACATTTGACAAAGATGTTGAACTTCCCATTTTGACAACTCAAGGATTCGTATCCAGAATCCTCCATGATATTCGTGGCATTTATGAAGACACATTCCAAAACCTTCAGGAACACCAGTTAACCCAGACGGAGAATAAGGCACAGAATTCATCTCAAAGAACTTTGAGGACTGGAGACATTGTGTATGTCGACTCAAAGTCTACATTCCACTCTAAATTTACTGGGCCTTTTCAGATCGTTCAGAAGCTGAACCCCACTACGTGTGTTATCCAAGAACTGAACAATCCGGAAGCACCCACCACTAAGATAAATGTGCATAGACTCAAGTGGGCTCCGCGAAGATTTGACTATCTGAAAATGGACGCTCAAAACTTTAATGACTCACCCACTCCTACTGGTTCCACCTATAATTTAAGAAGGCGTAGTTAGGCAATAAGTAATTTATTACATCTCAAACTTAAATGACCTAAGATATAGATAGTAATTTTTCCTAGCTTGTAAGACTACCTTCCTCTCTCTGTCTCTTGGTTCCTATCTTTTGGACTTGTTATTATTTTTTACTTTACGTGGGATCCGTGGAGGAGCAGTCGGTGAGTAGTTTTGTTTTATCAATTTTTTTTTTTTTGTTTGGTTTCTAAATTTAAACATGAAATGCTAGTAATATTTGGCATCAAAATTCAAAGGAAAAATTATTTCCTTTACATTTCCTTTTTTTTTTCTTGTAATTTTTTGTTTTTTTTTCCCTGGTGGACTGATCACCCACTCAGGTAGAGGGTATTAAGTGTGCTTGTTTTATTTGTAATTTGTGTAATGTGTTTATTGTTTTTTAACTGGTACCTGACAACTCCTGTGATAATTTTTTTTTCTCCAACCAATACTTGGTTTAAATACGTAACTATGTTGGTAACTACAGGCTCGGTTTTACGCTTGGTGAATTTCGGGTAAGGACCGGCCACCCTGATTCGGGATTTGCCTGGTGTGAACCAACTGCCATACTTAATTTTTCCTAGTGTGAACCTACTGCTGTACTTAATTTACTTAACGTACATGTCTATTCCTAATGGTAAATGCAATGTTTTGTCATGTTTTGTTTTTCTCTTTTGCAGGTTGTCTTGTTTATCTGTATGAATTGGGTGATTGGAGTGGCTACCTATAAAAATAAAAAAATGGAGGAAGGGGAGATTGTGGTGTTGAACCCACAACTAATTCGAAGCGCCCAAGTAGCGCGCTTCCGGTGGCATCAGCCGGCGAGCGCAACGGAGGGAATTTCCCCGTTTAGTTTAGTCAGACGCGGGCTGAACACGAAGGAGGACGTCGGTAGTTCGCGGTGTTTAATTTGAATCCATGCTCATCGACCCCTCCGCCACGGATCCCCTGTTAGTTTTTGGGTAATTATACTCTGCAGGAACCCAACCTGCTATGGGTATGCATATTTTCGATTTTTGATTCTTTTATTTACCTTTCTTTTGGGACCTGTTCTGGGAGCCACTCCGGTCACCTATTTTGTTAACCTTGATGTGAATAAAATAATTGTCTGTCACTCAATGGCGTAATCCCTTTTAAAACACAACGCAATGTCTGACGTCTGTTGGTTTTAGTCCAAATCTTACTAAATTTATACACCAACATGACACGGTAAAAATATATACTGAGGTGACTATTTTTCTAAATTCTTCCTCTTGCAATATAAAGTACCGTAAAACGGGGTAATGGGAATACTTAGTTTTTGCTATTTAATTCCCTTGAAAAACAATTACTGTCATGGGGAATTCGATCCCGCGTGCGAATATTTTCTACATCATAAAATAATATTAGCCAAACCAAATGCAAAAAGTGTTTTATAACTAGTATTAAAATTAATCCAGAAAAAAAACAGAATTCATATCCTAGTGTCCTATTTTATATCCTGATACAGAAAACATTACACTGTTCAACAAATTTGACCTTCAAAATTTTTTCCTTGATGAAAATAGTAATTTCTTATAGATTTTGGGTCACTGAATACGAAAATCACCATTAAAATTTTCAATTGACTCAGAATTTTCGGGGAACAGCCCCTCCCCCTTTTTACGTTTTCGATGACTTTATAAATTTAAACTCGATTTTCAGGGTCAAAACGCATTGTTTTAGTTTTCAAATTACCTCCCAGGTAACAAGAAATGTTCAAATTAATTATAATATGATAAATTTATAACAATTGGATAGGTTTAAGGGGTAATTACTCCCTAAAAATACAAAAAAAGTAGATAAAATTATAGAGGTTTCTATACACTATTTTATCTTATTTTATTTTATCTTATTTTTTACGCAATTCCCGTTTAAAGGGTCCTAACTCTTCCCCAAGGAACCAAATTTGATGACAATATGCAGCAATAATTTTTACTAAAAGCGGCTGAGGTGTTGGCCTCCCAGAAGCCCCCGCAGAAGAGTTCGGAAGACTTCCAGAATCGCGAAGGCGCTCGCGAGCTCAGGAATTAATATTGATGATTTTGAAAAGATTACAAATGACGTTTTTCATATATTTTGGGTCTATCCTAAGTAGAAACTATTCAGTTCTTTAAAAACTGACCAGTTTTAGGGAGTGAGGATTCCATGTTTCAAGATGTTAATTGATGCACGGCTGTGGGTAACAATTAGGGGTCATCCCCCTTAAAAAAAGA
Organism: Tetragnatha versicolor; assembly: GCA_024610705.1. Classification (NCBI taxonomy): domain Eukaryota; kingdom Metazoa; phylum Arthropoda; class Arachnida; order Araneae; family Tetragnathidae; genus Tetragnatha; species Tetragnatha versicolor. The sequence continues at coordinate 7,921,437 of JANDEH010000013.1, forward strand.
GGGTGATGGAGGAAAATGGGTGTCATATTTGAATTCAGCAGATCATTTTACACAAGAATCAACTGAAATTCAGTTAGTGGCTTCAAATTTCTTTTTGTACAGCACAGTTTAACTCTAAGTGCGACATTGAACCCTTCCGTGGGTGCTTTGGGAGCGCTCTCACCTCAACCGCTCTTAGTAAAAACCATTGCTGCATATTGCCTTCAAATTTGTGTCCTTGGGGAAGGGTTAGGACCCTTCAAACGTGATATGCGTAAAAAAAGAGGAGAAAATAGCGTATTAATACCTCTATAATTTTTAGCTAATTTTTTGCATTTTAGGGGGTAATTACCTCTTAAACCTATCCATTTGTTATAAATTTATCCTATTTTATTAATTTGAACCTTTCTTGTACCCTGGGGGGCAATTTGAAGAAAAGCAATGCTTTTTGACCCTGAAAATCGTGTTTAAAGTTACACTGGTGTTCAAAATTAAGAGAATTTGCACATTTTTTCGATTTCTCCAGATCTACTGGATAGATTTTTATGAAATTTGGTATGAACATAGGTTGATATAATACAAAATAAATAATCATTCAAAAATTGTAATACACACGCATGCGCAGAAGTAATAACCGCCAGAATTGAAAGGTACGAAATAGCGGTTCCAGAATAGAGCAAAATAGTGGGTTTATAAGGGGTATGACACCCTCTCACTATCATGCATGCCTCCTTGTGAGTGATTTTATAGCGTGAATAAGGCAGATAGTAAAATTTCCTGGTCACTAAGCCTACTTTCTCAGAAACCCCGTTTTGGGGATCTGAAGTGTATGTGGAGGGGGTAGCGAGATGCAATTGCCTTATATAGAGTCCCTCATACCTCCCCTAAAACGGCGAAGTCTTTGAATCTGGCTGCCCATTCCATAAGGCGAATATCTTCCGTTTTAATGAAAATTTCTAACCTGATGAGCTCCATTAAGTGAAGGATTTCTATCGATTGAAAAGAAATTACGACCGACAGAACCCCCAAAATGTGAACAAAGATCTCCAAGATATCAACACATTACCTGAAACTATCAGGGTTCCTCTTTCAAAGGCAGGGAGGGATCTGCAAATTGTCAAAAATAAGCAAAAAATTGTCTTTAATAAGGTAATATTCAAATGGTGAATATTTTCCACTCTGTTAGGTCTCAAATCAATTAAACCATTGTTTCTCGATGCAATCTCATGTGGAAAGAACCAGAATGCTCTGTAAGTCCTTTAATGTGGGAGAAACTGACCATTTTGGAATCGGAGATTTGGTGCTCTTTGTAGGAATGTTGTTAAGTCTATGCCAAACCCCCTACATCTTTCAAAAGGAGAAAATGATGGTTGAAGGTATTGTGTTGATATCTTGGAGAACTTTATTCACCTTTTAGGGGGTTCTATCGGTCTTAATTTCTTTTCAATCGAAAGAAATCCTTCACTTAATGGAGCTCCTCAGGTTATCAATTTTCATTAAAACGGAAGATATTTGCCATATGGAATGGGCAGCCAGATTCAAAGACTTCGCCCATTTAAGGGAGGTATTAGGGACTCTATATAAGGCAATTGCATCTCGCTACCCCCCTCCACATACCCATCAGAGCCCCAAAACGGGGTTTCTGAGAAAGTAGGCTTAGTGACCAGGAAATTTTATTATCTGCCTTATTCACGCTATAAAATCACTCAAGGAGGCCTGCGTGATAGTGAGAGGGTGTCATACCCCTTATAAACCCACTATTTTGCTCTATTCTGGAACCGTTATTTCATACCTTTCAATTCTGGCGGTTATTACTTCTGCGCATGCGTGTGTATTACAATTTTTTTAATGATTATCTATTTGGTATTATATCAACCTATGTTCATACCAAATTTCATCAAAGTCTATCCAGTAGATCTGGAGAAATTGAAAAAATGTGCAAATTCTCTTAATTTTGAACACCAGTGTATAAAGTCGTCGAAAAACGTAAAAAGGGGGAGGGGCTGTTCCCCGTAAATCCTGAGTCAATTGAGAATTTTAATGGTAATTTTCGTATTCAGCGACCCAAAATCTGTAAGAAATGACTATTTTCATCAAGGAAATTTTTTCATTGTTGAACAGTGTTATCAGTATATAAGAATACAGGTGACTAGGGAGAATTCTTAGAATTTAGCTCATTAGGCTCCTTCTCCCTAAATTTATATAAACCGCACAATAATAAATTAAAATTGTCAGAGGTTATGGAAAATTACAAATTTTTTGAATTTAATCTATTTCGTTTATAAAAAAGGGTGATAATTGATAAAAAATAACTTCGTTTTTAATCAGTTAAGTGGTATTTGGTGTTTGAGATCTCAGCTGCCCAGCGCGAAAAGACTAACATATTAAAAATATTAGCAGCATGTATTTCGTATTATTATTCACCTCTCATTAATATTGATACCTTTTGAAGTATTTAAAAGTTATTTTTTTACTTTATTTGTTGTTGTTGCTATTGTTGTCGTGTGCCACTTGAAATGGTGTCGTGTTGTGAGCGGACGTGTTGTGAGCGGACACTTAAAAATCGTGTTGTGAGCGGACATTGATAAAAAATCGAGATCGAATCGATAAGTTATGCTATTTGTATTCAAATTGGCTATTTTAATGCTCTCTTTGTGAGATTTGCGTGTTTTTTGTGACATTAAATAGTACCGAGCCCCCTTTTTACTGAATCGTCACTGTCTCTGATTACACCCAAAACGAGTTTGGGTATAATTAGGGCAGGGGGGTTTGGGGGGGCGGCAGCCCCCCCAACCACCATAAACTTTTTACAGTTCTTTTGATGTTGGAATTCGAAAATTTAATATCTAGTTTAGTGCTTATTTTATTGAGTTTTTTTAAGGTGCCGAATGAAAATGCTTGAATTGTTTCCAAATTTTTGCTTTTCTCAAAGTTGTAAGAGAAGGCAAGTTATGCTATTTGTGTTCATATTGGCTATTTTATTGCTCTTTTTGTGTGATTTGCGTGTTTTGTGTAACATTAAGAGTACCGCGCCCCCTTTTTTAATCGTCACTGTTACTGATTACACCCAAAACGAGTTTGGTTATAGTTAGGGCAGGGGGGTTTGGGGGGGCGGCAGCCCCCCCCAACTATCTTTTACATTTTACAGTTCTTTTGATTTGAAAATAGTATAGTGTTGCATAGTTGAGTTGAAAATAGCATTCATGATTTGAAAATAGCATATAAAATCGCTGACCGATTCTATCTCGATTTTCAATCTCGATTTTTTATCAATGTCCGCTCACAACACGATTTCTATATGTCCGCTCACAACACGTCCGCTCACAACACGGCACCCTTGAAATACCCAAGCTCCACAAGGATTCAAGGCAAAGGGGGGGCGGCTCCTGAGAAAGTGAGGCCCATAAATGGAAGGAGTCCGACTTCGGCCTCATGATATGATAGATGCTGCCACTATCTATCGCCACCTCCACAATTTTGTCATGCATCTGAAGGGGAGGGAAATAGTCTCCAGACACCTGGCCTCGTGGTACACTGCGCCATGACAGACCACAGGACTTTCGGACCCACAGATTTAACGAGCACGTACTCCGTATATACTGGGTGGGTCTTTAGCGGTGTAGGGAATCGAACCCGGGACCCTCCGATCCCGAAGCCAATGCCTATTAACCACTAGGCTCCCCACGGTATTTGTATTCCTCCTGTATGTAATTTTTTTCAACGAAATTTTTTTTATCACAGTTCACAAATATTAATTTTTCCCCAACTATATGTAACATCCTATACATTTGTAAATAAACTTAATTTTTTTAATTATACTTCTCAATTAACCCCGCTGATAGGTAGTGAATTGGAAGTTTCCTCGAATCCCTTCGTTTCGTTAATCGCACTTGAAATTAAAGTTGTTTTTTTAGAGTAAAAAAACCTTTACGGAACGGATTCCACGAAAACCAGAAAGTGTTTCTGACCCTTCGATGTTCTGGCAGCAGCAAAAATAGCACAAGCGTCGTATAAAATACTTTTTTATACGAATTTAGAATCAGAGATATGAAACTTATTGGTCGGGATAAATTGATTTCTTTAACCCCCTACAGTTGAAAAAATGGAACATACCAGGGAAGGTGAGGCCTCAGAGAACGCGCAACATAATATTTTCTAATTACGATACTATTTTGATATTTCAGTACCTTTTTGAACATTTAACTCTGATTAGAAATTTTTATTTTAACTTTATGATGAAATAAAAGTTTTCCTAGACAATTTCCCAATAGGCTTAAAATTTTCGAAAAATAGTCAGTTAAGTCTTTAAAATTAAAAATAAAAACGCATATTTTATGAATTAACTGCTTTTTTTTATTGTTTACTATATAAAGCAAATTTTAATAAGAGAAAATTCAGTGTAAAATATCCTGAAATATCAGTTCCTCATCAATTTTCCTGATATTTCTTATTGTTTTGTAAGCAAACAATATAGTAATTTTCCCAGAAATCTTCTCCAGTCATCTTTCCCCATTGGAATCAGTCATAACTTCCTCTATTTTTTAAACATTTCCACACAACGTGGACCAATTGAATCGCCAATTTGAAAAAGGGAATAAGTCAAAAAAGGAAAAATTGACTTTTTGTGCCCAAAAATATCTCCAAGCACTGCTCTACACGTGAGTATAAAGCGGGGAAAAATAACTTCCCCCTATAGGTAGTTATAGCCCCTTGAATTTGCGAAATCGATGTCTATTGATTGTATTTTTAAAATTTATTTGAAATTAAATATATTCGTCTTTTCTTCCTTGTTCTTGTACAGTAAACTTATTCCAAAATTAATTTTTAATTTAAACAAATTTTAAACTTTTTTCTATACATGGAATGTTGAACTCAATTCATATTCACCTACACCATTGGTTCTGCCTTAATTACTCAGTTTTATAATGATTTTGAATTTTATTTGCCTCAGTCTTTCTATTTTTCACTTTTGTGCTGTGAACTATGTAAAACTGCAATTTAAATAACAATTTAAGTGTTTTTTCGGATTTTTCTTCAGTTGAAATTTCATAAGGTTGAAAAAGGGAATAAGTCCATCAACCCTTTTAAACTGTAAAATATTTTTGAATGTACTTATATTTCTTTCGATGACTGACCCTTTTTTTCTAAATAGGGTCCTGAATGTTTAGTAAAATTTTGATGATTATACAACGAGAATTCTATTACATATACAGTTTTTTTTATCTTCCCAAAATTTGGTTTTTGGACTTATTCCCTTTTTCCTACTGACGATTTAATTTATCTCCGCGGGCCGAGCTTCAATGCCATTCGTACTTACTCTGGACGAAAACTTTTACAATGCGGAGAAAGTAAGGCAGAACATTTACCGCTGGACAAGACCGCTGAACATTTACTTACCAACCCCAATCGCACATCTAACACTACATCGCAATCCTCAATCACATATCCCCAACGACCGCAATAAAACACCTACAAGTGTCCACAAATGGCTACCACCCTATATCCCGCCTCATACAACCCTCCAAAATCGTGCTCGTAAAGTTTTACGTATCAGTAAATAGAGCGGGTGCTTCTAAAGAGGTTGTCACGAAATCTTATAAACGGGGCGGCCTCATAAAATTGATACTTCATATAAAAGTTATCAGCGACCTTCTTTGAGCGGGCTTGCACGCGTGCCTTTTTGTTTCTACCTTGGTTTTATAAAGCAAAGTTGTCAGTCAAAGGCACATGGGATAGGGATAAAGGGTGTTTCAAAAGTCCGTTCCAGAGCTTTTATTTGGAACCAAGGCCAAGGTATCTTAGAGTCATGGAAGTAAGGAGTATCCCGTGACCGTGCTGGATCTATTGAGGGGCCATTCCATGAATAATGAAACCAAAGTACCAATTTTTTAAAGTTAATAAAACCTATGATGTAATGCATCATTTTAAAGCTTAAGAGTTGAATATTTCTAAAATATCCTTTAAATATCAAAAATTAAGTTATAAATAATAGTTTTAGGCCAAAATAGTGGAACATTACAAAATTGAAAATACTCCACATAAAGTTAGTAAAGTTTGACTAGGCTTGCTGATATTAAAAATAACCTGTAGAAATTTAATTGGGGCTAGTTTTTATCTCTGACAATTCTACTTATAGGTAAGATAATAAAATTTTAAGATATATTAATATAATAATTAAAAATTTTAAATTCATTATGTTATGTCCCTATGTTACGTCCGTAACATGAAAACAGATAATAATGATTTCTGCAAACTCACTGGTAATCTGAATCAAATTTTAACCATATTTTCTCTTTATAAATCATGTAAACATGCTTTTAACACTATTACATGAATTTTTGATACATATTAAAAAAATTTATGACTGTTACAGACGTAACATCTGATTTTTAATTTTTCTATTAGGACACCAAAAATCCCCTATATTCCATATTTTTTTTAGCCAACATGTCTTTTTTCATATTATAAGGGTAAGGAATGTGATTTTGGACTTTTTTGTTCTAATATGGGTATTTTCAATTTTTATCTTGCTCTTTTTCCCCAAATTAAGCCACAAATGAGCAATAAAAGGAAAAGAGTATTTAAAAAAAGATTACATTTAATAAAAGGCATAAGATTTTTAATGTCAAAGCAATAGGAAAGAAAAGCCTTAATGCTATTTGTCAATTATGTAAAAAAAAGTGCTGTCAGTCAGCAGTTGATTAGTAAAACGTTTGTAGAAATTTCATTATAAATCAGTTTAGGCCATGGAAAAAGCTATTTCACTAAAAAAATTGATAAATACATTGAAATTGTGTTTATACATGAAACTAGAAGCAAAAAATAATCACTTTAGTTTTTAAAAATGTAAAAATAAGTAAAATAATGCAAATTACGCTACGTAATCTAAGGTTATTTTAACATTTTCTCAAAATCTTATTATGTAGTCTATAAAAACAATTCTTACCAAAAAAATTTTCCAATGCCTTGATAATAGTATTTTGTTTGATAAATAATTTTATATTGAACAATTAAATTATTTTATTTCAATAATAATGAGTTATAAATCAGACATGTTACGTCCGTAACAAGCGAGTGTTACGTCTGTAACAAATTAATTAGGCCATAGATTAATAAATAATTAAATTTTTGCTTCTACAATCACTTTTTTTTAATTTTATTAACCTTCATAATGAATTACTGATAATTTTTTTTTAAATTTTACCCTAAAATTCACAGGTATTTGTCAATAACTTTGAAAAGTGAAATATAGACAGTTCTGTGAGTTACGTCCGTAACACTTAGTTTTAAATTTTTTAAAAATTTTAGAACCATTGTTCAGTTGTCATAATTTAATATTTTATTAATCCACCTCTGATATGTATAGAAAAAAAATACCATAGTTTACAATTAATTTTTTCATTATTTACAAGGCCTCAAAAGTTTCTATTTGTTACGTCCGTAACCATGGAATGGCCCTGAGATGGCTTACAGCGTCCCTAGCGGTGAAATAAAAGAGTTATGAAAATTAATATAAAAAGTAAAGGAGATAGAGCGTCAAATTTTGGAGAAAATTGTTTGTAATATCATTCATTACAAATGCACGAAAAACGTTTTATATAAAAGTATCTTAAATATTCAAGGAGATATTTAATCACGTGAAGATATCACTTTTCCAAACTTCAAAATAGAAAAAGTTCGCAAAGCATATTAACCCATTAAGGACGACTTTAAGATAATGAAAATAAGTAACTTTTTCTTTCATATTTTGTTCATTTGGACCGAATATAGTAAGAAATGCCCATTTTCAGATTTTTCAAAAAATAATTTTTATGATTTTTTAACTGGCAACTTTTCTTGCCAACCGTCCTTAGTGGGGTCAAAACTCTGACAAATGAAAAGTCAAGAAAACTAATTAGAATATTTACGATTTTGATAATAATATGTTTTCAGACATAATTTAAAGAAATAATACAAAAATAAAAGTGAATGGGGACTATACTGCTGATAGGGGGTCCAAGAAAGGGTATTTCACCCCTAATGAATAGGGCCTGTTCAGTCCGAAGTAATGATATTCACCTAATTTCAGGCTTTAAGAATAGTCGAACTAGTATTTTTTAAGTCGGAACCCTTTGATTTCAGCACTTTAGCTAACTTTCAGGTTAAAATAGTTTTATTTATTTCTCCCAGTCTGGGAAATAGGGACTTTTTAAACCTGACAATCTGATATATTCTCAAATTTCGTTTTTATACCTTTGGTTAATTTTTTTGCCTTCCGAAGCTTTTTTCTTTTATTGTAATTCTACGTTCTTGTTAATCATTCTCTATCAAAAAGTCATAATTACAATATTCATCTTTATGGCTCCCAGATTTCGCTTATTCCCCACAGAAAATGTTGAAGATTACTCATCCACTCGATAAAAACTAGGTATTGGTCCATTAAAAATAGGTTAAATAACTCCAGTGATATTTTATTTTATTTTTTGACGACTGTAAGTTTCCAGAAAACCCTTTCAAGGAAAATAAATGTATCCAGAAATGATTTAGCATGAGATTGAACCAATAAATATGTTAGGAATCGGTAAAAATCCAAAATCTAAAAAAAACCCACTAAAATTATGATCCAAGGGATGCACTTTATCATGCTAAAGTATCAATAAGATCTACTTTTATGATAAGAACTCAAAAAAAAGCATTAAAAATAATTAATTTGCAAAAGCTTCATATGAGTAACTCTTACAAGTTTAGACCACACATCGGACGATTGGCAACAAAAGTTGCCAGTAGAAGAAAACTCTTGATATTGGCAATTTAAATACCCCCATTCCAACTGTAATTGGTAATAATATTTAGAATGGGATCTTGTGAATATGTTGCAATAGAAACAAGTCACAAAAATAACCAAAACATTAGATTATTTTGGCGTTTTCCAAATGATCTCCCAGCTATCTCCAAAATGTAGTGAAACGCTCTCATTCTAACAGCGATTTCACCACCAAAACGGCATTGAAGATATAAATTTCTATTTTTATCTGAATAAATACATTCTTAAGAAGCTGTTATCATGCATTTAAACTTTTAATGTCCTCTATTAGAGTCAGTAAAAAATTAAATGTCCCTTGGCAACTTTTCTTACCAACCGTCCTTAATGGGTTAATAGCTTTTGAAAATAATCCCTTATCATATTTTGAAAAAGATCGGTGTTTTATGGAACATGGTCCATATCAGGAGCGCCAGAGGTCTCAAAAAAGAAAATTTCCCAAATTTGCAAGTTTCTTTGACGTTTTAATTAAAAATTTTCATTATTTTTGACTAAAAAACCGCAAACATACATAATAACACTGAAAAACTTGTAAAATTGCTAAATTTTCCTTTTTTGAGGTTTTATATTGGTTTCTCTTTGAGAATTGTGAATCATTTTTCATAATTAGTTTTTGATATCTTCAAAACTAGACGTAATAAAGAGAAGCAAGGTCTTTGTTGTTATGTAACTCCAGTCATATCCAGATGAAGGAAGTGCAGTTTTCCAACTTTTTGTAGTTACCAAAACACAAACACACCGTGTTTACAAAACATAAATAAAACGTGGATTTACTCTTAGTTCCCAGAAAAATTTTATAAAAGTTTTGACTCTCCATAATGGTAGAGAGAAAAGGGAAACTAATCAGTTACTTTGTAAATATAAATAGCATGCTAAAATAATTGGGTTTCGTGGAACAGGTATTGTCACAGATGGTATTGGAATTACTTACTGTAAATTTAAAAAAAATGTTATTAAGAGGAATTGGCCAAAAAGATTTGGATGTGATATGATACAAAATAAATACACTACGCAAACATTTAAACCGTATTTACTATGCATGAATAAATATGTATATTAAAGCAGAAACTTTATTATAGCAGACAGTAATAGCTCAACTAACACCCCAATGGTTTTTGAGTCACATCGATTTCCAATTACAAGTGATAAATGAGACGACCGAATTCAGAACGCTTTTTATGCTTTTTTAACGACATAAATTTGTCCGTTAATAAAATATTAGTCGTATAAAACCTTTTTTGATTCAGAAATCAGGGGTTTTAATTACTCAGCTAATGATTTAGTTGTATCATCATTCAGAATATCGTTTGATTAATTACAGTTTCGAGAGTTTTTCTAGGTCATAAAAACTTTGTTTCGAAGCCTGGATGGTATTGGTAATTATGCGTTATTTATTGATAGGTTTCTTAAATTGAATATTACGTGTATCAGCCAAACATGCTTGTGAAATAATTAGTATAGTTTGTATTTTAATGTTTGCGTGATTTCCTAGAAATTAATTGTTTCCATTTGAAGCATTAATTAACGAACTGATATGAATGAATTAGTCTGTCTGTCAACATTCCTTTTCTTTAATTACTAAATTGGAGCGAATGTTTTGAAACTCAAAGGGTATTTGAACCTTTTTTTTAAGAGCCCTTATTCTCGGAAAAATTTTATAATTTAAAAAAAAGTTTAAATTGGTCCCAATTGAAGTAGAAATTTGACACGTTCAACTCAGGATGTTACTTCCTAGCATACGTTTTATTGTTTAATTTGTGTATGCTTTTCAACTCAGTACAGCGCAAGCGTTTAAGATTCATTAATTTTTTGTCATGCATGGCCAAATTTCATTTACTTCTAGTTGTAGTTACTAGTAGGTAACTACTAATGGATGATGGAGAATTGCAGCATCTCTTAAAATTCTAAATATTTAATTTTAATTCATTAAGAATTCTCTCCTGATTCAAAAAATACTCTTGTCTATTCCCAAAAACTTTAAGGTAATTATGACATATTTTAATACAGAAAGCTCCTAACAATGTGACGTCACATGTGTCTCTTGGAAATGTGGGAAACACCGTTTTCATCGAAACACTAGGCAGTAGAAAAACTAGAGCTCAGTCTTTCAAAGCGGGATGATAAAAACAAGCGGGAGCAAGGCACATTTGATGTCACAAGCTGTTTCAGCTCAGACAGAAAATAAGCTATTTTTAATTAAAAATAATTAAAAATCGAGGGCTTTGAAAGGTAAATTAAAATTTTTTGGGGGGTTTTAAGCCATTCTGAGCACATTAAGATTTAAAAAAATTTGACTGCAATTATCCATTATCACCAGTATAATAATATTGCATTGTTGTATATATTTTTTGTAAATAATATCTACAAATATAAAACTAAATATAACCGATATTTAAATTCCAGTCCTTCCGCTTTGTGTTCGACTGGTTAGAGTCAATTAGCGTTATCATTTAAGGGAGTGGTAATATAAATATCTTCACGATAATGATGCGATTTCATTCAAAGATTGAATTTCGATTCATTGTCATGCGTCGTCACACACAACATTGCGGAAGATTCTATATTTGTGGACGAACTTTTTATTTCAAGGTCCAAATAGTGTTAACTTTGATCCCTGATATCACGGTTTTTAATAATGGATCTTGAGATAAATTTTCGCCCCGTTAAACTCCTACTGTGAAAATGATTTCTTTAAACGAAGTATTGAAACTGTAGAAATCGATTTATTTTGTCTCAAATATACTTTATTATGAAAAAATTCAACTATCCAAATTTTTGATTATTTAAATGGGGTCTGGTCCCAATTGATTCTGATAATAATTGGAGTTCTACTGTAACTGAGATGTCAAAATAATGAATAAACCAAAAATGTGCAATACAAATATTTAACTTTTACAAGAACATTTATATTTTACTTTGCAAAATATAATCAATCAAACAAAATAGAAAAATAAATCAGGAATCAATGTTCCATTATTATAAACCGTTAAGTTAACACTATTTGGACCTTGAAATAAAGTTCGTCCACAAATTTAGAAACTTCCGCGATGTTGTGTGTGACGACGCATGACAATGAATCGAAATTCAATCTTTTAACGAAATCGCATAAGAAATTTTTATTTCCACTCTCTTAAATGATAACTCTTACTAACTATAACCAGTCCAGCACAAAGCGAAAGCCTGGAAATTAATTGAATCGTCAGTTTGAAGAAGGGAATAAGTCCAAAAATCAAGTTTTGAGAAAATCGAAAAAAAGAAATGGAATTTTCATTGTATGGATAGCGATTTCACAACTTCAAGGGGCGATATTTCCCTATAGGGATTAGTTATTTTCCCCCTCTTTTCACCCATGTGTAGAGAGCAAAGCTTGTAGATTGTTTTGAGCACAAAAAGTCAATTTGTCATTTTTTGGACTTATTCCCTTCTTCAAACTGACGATTCAATTATAGTTTACAGTTCTGATTTACACACGTCATGAAAGTTTTCACATAAAATATTTATAAAACAATGCAATATCTTATACTGGTAATAATGGATAATTGCAGTCAAATTTTTTAAAAATCTTAATGTGTTCAGAATGGCTTAAAACCTCCAAAAAACATTGTAATTTACCTTTCAAAGCCCTCAAGTTTAAGTTATTTTCAATTAAAAATAGCTTATTTTCTGTCTGAGCTGAAACAGCTTGTGACGTTAAATGTGCCTTGCTCCCGCTTGTTGTTATCATCCCGCTTTGAAAGACTGGAAGGACTGAGCTCTAGTTTTTTACAGCCTAGTGTTTCGATGAAAACGGTGTTTCCCACATTTCCAAGAGACACATGTGACGTCACATTGTTAGGAGCTTTCTATATTAAAATATGTCTTAAAAAAGTTTGTGGGAAAAGACAAGCGTATTTTAGGAATCAGGAGAGAATTTTTAATAAATTAAAATTGAATATTTAGAATTTTAAGAGATGCTGCAATTCTCTATTCAAATACTTCTGGTTTAACTAGTGCTAGTTAGCTTTATTTATATGTTACGGGCAAAGTGATAAACTTATCATTGTTAATAATGCCCGAAATGAGATGGTCCATGTGATAAAGTCCATGAAATTTTTCAATGAGTATTTACAACTTTGTGCAAAATTAAAGGGTATTACATACCCCGATTTATCTCATTGCCCCTAACATTGCATACACTTACCAAACTTCATGCAGGCAAAAAGTTCATATTTTTCTAAATCGACCTAAAATATTTGAGGAGCATTATTCCAGTTACATTGCCCTACACCCATGGTAAGCTAAATGAAAAAAATATATTCGATACTAACTTTATCGACCACTCCATCTGCTAATCTTCCCCACGTATTAAGAGCACACTCTGGTCCAAAGTACACCGTCTGCTTTCGCTACCGTTTTTCGTCAAGGCCAGTTAAACAGCAGAGACAGGGCGACACGTCCAATTTTCTTCTCTTTTTTGCCCCAAAACTTATTTTACTCCCCTGGTGCCACTTTTCCAGTCTTCCATTCTATTTTTATGAGCCGTGATCAGAAAGTTAGGGAATATACTTTTTTTAGAGCTTCGGTTGTCTATCCATTGTAGATATATATTGATCTTAAATTGATCGCTTGTGAACTATATCGAAAATAAGGTTGATTCATTTATAGAGTGAATTCAGATATTAAAAAAGTATTTTCAGATGCACAAAATTGAATCAAATACTCTATTATAAAGAGATTTTTTATATATTTTTAATCAGGTGTTAAGCTCTCTCCATTATAGTCAAGCCATACACAGGTGCATACTTAGATTTATGTGTATCTAAGTAAATGTTAATATGTAGTACGTTTAAAGATTTTCTCTAACGGTTTAACTTTGTAGGTTCCTTAAGGCTATGGTACACATCAAAAACTAAAACTAAATTTTTTTTGTAATTCTTAACCTACACTCTTAAAATTTTCAGAGTTTGTTTATAAGCATGATCAAAACCACTCACAAATTTTCAAATAAAAAAATTGGTTAGTTTTTTTTAATTTAAATTTAAAGAAAAAATTAACTAAATTTCAAAATGTTCCATGCGGCTTAGTTTTTAAAAAAATTTACTTGATTTGATATAAATAGTTAATGGTTTATAAGTTCTTGTATAATTGGGAATGACATAAAATATATTTTAAAAAGTATGGCCATTTACGCACTTTTTTTGTTGAAAATATTGTAAGAATTGTAAAAATTTCATTTATTTTGACGGATATTTTTTTAACACAACTGATTTTAACAAGAATCTAATTTTACACTAAAGAAGGATATTTTAGGGAAGTTTTGAAATTGTCAGGTTAAACTGAAGCCGCATGGAACATTTTGAAATTTAGTTAATTTTTGTTTAAAACTTAAATTAAAAAAAAACTAACCAAGTTTTTTATTTGAAAATTTGTGTGGGGTGTTTGATCATACTTATAAACAAACACTGAAAATTTTAAGAATGTAGGTTAAGAATTACAAAAAAGTTTTAGTTTTAGTTTTTGGTGTGTACCATAGCCTTAATAATTATAAAGTTATTACTTAATGGCTAAAAGTTGACTATTTGCTTATACCTAACGGTTATCAAAGGAAACAAAATTTGGTCATTAAATATAGTTATAGATTTTAGAATCTGTTGTTAATAAGTTAATTATTTTCTCTACATTTCGACAGAGCTTTAACCTTGAAATTCAAACAAATTAATATCCCTGTCTTTGAGGAAGGGTTATTGAAAGCAAATTATATCCAATTAAATCGATTACCTAAACCTAATTTTAACAAATAATATGTATGCGAAGTTTATTTAAAAAGTGGTGATGAGAATGAGGACTGCAAACCTGCGCTAGCTAGAGAGACCTATCGGCAATATATTTTCTAGCAGGGTTTCAAATCAATAAATTATATTATACGGGAAAAATCATATAAAATTTTTATATTTGCTAAAATATCACGATTTTTATCAAATGTTTTTAATAAAATTACTCAATCAATCAGGCTTGCTCTTGTTAAGTAGTAGAACTTTCAAGGAAAAACAAAATATAAAAATTTATGTCAAAATTTCTGATGGAATTTGAATCCCAAAACCCTGGAAACAGCCTTGTAACCAATGTTATTTTGTGTAAGCTTTTTAGCAAACTGCGAAAAGTGTAACAATATTTTCAGATATGTCTCGATCGCCCTGTATTTATTTATTTATAAATAAGACTTCGGAGGTGATCTTGTAATTATTGAATTACTTTTTAATTCATTTTTTGCTTCGTTAATTTGAATTACATCTTAATGAATTTAGTGTGTGATTGCTGCCTTGCGCATCCACTTAGCTTCGTGTTTTTATTTAATTACTAACTTTTGCATTTTTTACCGTTTATATTGGTCTAAATTATTCAGCACTTTTTGTAATTAAAAGTCGTTCTGCATCCCTCTTTACTATAATTCATTAACCTATTTTTTCATTTATAACAACACAACACTAGGATGGCTAACACCCTGCATTTGATGCTTCAGACACAAACTATGTACAACTTCCCTCCACGAAATCCACAGCTTTTCTTAGCAAGATGGATAGCACTTAACATCCAAGATTACACACCGGGGCCTTTTACCTAAAAAAACTCCAACAACCTCGAGAAACTTGGAGGATAAAAAGAGAGTTAAAAAACACCTTTTGATGGATCCCTAAGACTGCATTTTAACGATTAGGCTGTACACGTGATGGATTGGACGCACCTCATGCCTTTCATTATAAGTGGAATATATTTATTATTTTGTTTTAGAAGGTTTGCTACAGATATATATTTTTCGAGGAGTATGGTCAATGTCGGTATAATCTCTGGACTTAAGTGTGTTTTAGAAGTTTGAATGGAAAAGTAATCCTTCAGATAGGTGTAGTGGGTTGTTTACTGATAAAAGAAGTTTTTGTTTGGGTTGAGTTATTGCTTTGGATGTTTTTTAATTAGCTTATCTCAGGCTAATTGTGAACTAAATCGAATTGCACAAAAACTGTAGCCCTGCGTTCCCCTACTTGTTTTTAAAATTTGCACTTTCTAGATTTAACATATCTTTGTGCATTTTACTTCTTAACTATCACATAGTTTAAATGAAATGATAAAGGATAGATCCTTGAGTGACTCTCTCTCTACAAATGAGCAAATTTGAATCTTAAAATCACATCTGAAGGATTATTATTGGATTAAGTTATATATACCTTTGGTTTTCTTTTTGTTGATGGTTGATTTATGCATACAAGCTACTAAATTTCGTTTATTTTATCGGTTTTATGTACTTTGTAGCCCCTAAGCTGTTACCCCATACTACCCTTCCTTGTAGTGTCAGTCACAACTCGAATTATGCCAAAAAAAACAATTTCTATCAAAATAAATGAAATTTAGTAGCTTCTATGTATAAAACAATCATTAAAAAAAGAAGAACAAGGGTTGATATAAATTAATCGAATAATAATCCTTCAGTTGTGATTTTAAGATTCCAATTTCGCTAATTTGTAATATGAGTCATGCAAAGACTTACCCCTCATCAGTTCATTTAAACTATGTGAGTGTTAAGAATTAACATGCACAAAAATATGTTGCTGGGGTAATTCTAAAAAATGCAAACTTTAAAAACGATTAGGGAAACGCAGATCTACTATTTTTGTATGCATGTATTCTATTGTATTACTGATTCTTTTCTTGAAAAACAAAATAGTTTATGAAATCTAACTAACAAGCATAAAAATTGCTGTTTTATCCGTATTGCACTATAATATGTTTCTATGTGCGAAATACATTATATTCCAATTCACTATTAATAAATGAAATACGTACAATCCTACGGATGTGAAAAATAAAATTTTATGCATTCTATTTAGTTTGGCAGTGTGCAAATTAGTTGCTCAGTATTGATGGTTAATCTTAAATGAACCTTTAACTGAAAACTATAACTACATGTAAGAAATTGGGATTTCATCTACGGGTGAGCCTACCAATCTCTCGTCAATAAAGCCAATTTGATTTATCTATTTACAATGATCATTAATCAGCTATTATATTTCATCCAAATTTATTATTAACACGAAATATTTTGCTTTAAAGTACGGATTCTTCATTTCTAAGGACTAATTTGTTTTTTTAACAAACTGCAGATACGCTTAAAATCGCATGATTTATTTAGTTAGTATAATGCCTACAGATTAGACTACCTGCTGTATAAAAAATCAATATTTCTTAACTCTAAAAGCAACAAAATAAACAGGATCATGAGAAATTCGTTTATTACATCTTGAATCTCTACAGAGGCCGAAAGTGTGAACGGAATATATCCCCAGTCCCTAACATTCATTTGTAACCATGGCAACCAGACTGACCGTTAATAAGAGATCTCCAGCGGCTAATGAAAATCCTCTGGAAGAAGTCGGTCACCGAAGAAACCCAAACTCGGTTAAGAAACCTTCTCAATCTCTTAAATTTCCGAGAAAAGGAAAAACCGGGAAAACACACCGAATAAACCCGAAACCACCTCGAGTTTTCCAGGACCGCTAAAAAAAGGGATAAAACGGAAAAGGAACGGTCACGTCCGCGCGAAAAAAAAATGGGAAAATTCCGGAAAAGTACATTCCCAGGCACGTGGCTTGGGAATTTTCCGATTCTTAACCTCATCTCTGCTACCTCGCCCCTCCAAAGGTGCTTGGGAATAAGTAGGATTTTAAGAATGGATTCGTCCAGGGAATCCCGTGGCGGTTTGAAAGTCGGATATGATCTTTGGGTTTTTCGGATCGCTATGTGAGAGATGTATTTCTCAGAGTGGTAATGTTGTCATGTGAGAAAGACATAGCCTTGACGTGACTGAAAGTCAAAAGGAGGTTTATGTTGTAGTTCGAGTTGAACTTATGGCGTCAGTTTTGGATGTTGAAGCCGTTTACACTGTTTTATCCAGAAAAAAAATCCTAAAAAGGGGGTAATGTATACCGTGTTATGAAGCTGTAAATAATTCAATGTGTGTTTTGATTATTATCATAATAACAATGGCTTAAGTCTGCGGTAAGCATAATCACCACTCAAACAGTTAGATAATTTAAAAGTAGGGGAAAATAGCATTTTCATGGGAACGAATTGCAGTAGAAGGTTCCTTCATGAATTTAGGCTCTACTTAGATGTACAGTCGGAGAAAAAAAATAACGTGACAGTAACGGGATTGCTGAGAGAGGATTTGAATTTTCAATAAATTCGCAGAATCGCTCTTCTGATAGGAAAAGATTGGCGAGAACAATTCTAATATCTAATTTAAGGAAACATATTTGGCTGGTTATCATGATTCGGCGCAGTTTTTTTTCAAATAAAAATGCCTCAAAAGAGTAGTATAGTGGTTAGAGTAACCTCTTCGTAATCGGAATTTCGCGGGTTCTATCCTCAATGCAGATCATTCGTAATGTCATTACGATTGATGTTTAAAATTAATTTACGGATGATCCAATCCGTAATATGAAGTTTGCTGGGAGAAATACCTATGTTGTTTACAGGGAGAAGGCATTGTAAAGTGGACATTTTGATCATATCAATGAATTTTTTTTGACACGTCCGTTCAAGTGTGCCTCAAAAGTGATTTAAACGGAATTTCTCAGCTTTTAGAATGATAATGGTTAACAATTTTGATGAAGGCATCTAAAAGGAATGGCAAAATTGCTTTAATAACTCGTAAACCTACGGATATATAGACAAACATGTATTTTTGAATTAAATGTGCCCCCTCTCCCCTTTAGGTTTAAAACCAATGTAAATTTTGTAAAGCAGTTTGGGAATGGCCTATTCATTCAAGTTCGACTTTATTTAAATTTAAAAATTAAATTCAAAAATATAATGAAGGGAGATATCTTGCCTTCAGGGATAGGTACTTTTTCCTTTTCTACTCATGCGCAAAGCAAAGCTTAGATTTTTTTTATAACAAAAAGACAATTTGCCATTTTTTTGTACTTAATATCCCATGTTTCCAAACTGTCGATTCAATTATACTTGCCCCGAAGAGTAAAAATCAACTACGATAGGTTATGATAGGATATGATATAGGATATGATATCCCATTACAGTGTGCTTGGGTTTAGGTATAGAGAGACTATCTTAGTAGAACGTACGCTTTCCCATACACCTATCTCAGCGTAGGCAGTAGAAATTAATGAACGATACTTTACTGCATATCTAACTGCGCAATACCTCGGCATTGTACGGCGATTGGAGTCGGAGCCCTGCTCTAACTGTTTAATCCTGATTCATGAAGGGGCGGTGGAGTACTGAGTAACTAGCACGTCGAACCCCTCCTATTTGATCAACGGTGTTGGCCGAAGGCTGTGCTACACCTGCCCAGGTATTAATGCCGGAATCAGAGATGGACACGCGGGAGGTCAGAAGCTCGTGTGAATACTCGGCGATTGGAGGGTCGAGTGTGTTTTGGGCGCTAGCTTCATGTTGATTGTAAGGGCCTAACGTGTACTATACTTGGTTGCAGTGTTTCTTGACCCTATGACGTCACAACTCGGAACGAAAAACAACAGAGTAAACAGTAAGCCTATTGGGTTGTTAGGAAGAGTTTCGGTACGCAAATCGAGATAAAAGGACGCTCGCTATGTATACATGAGGTTAACAAATTAATCGTATTTTTAAATTGAAGTACTTAACTCCTCTCAAAATTCAGACACCACGCTGGGAACTACGTTCATTGTTTTCTCACAGTCAGGGTCTAGTATAGAGAGTATAGTGTAGCTTAGCATCAAAACAAATCTCAACATCTCTAAATGCTGATATAATACACACCTGATCTTATCATACAGTTCTTCAGATTACTAAAAAGGGTTTTAAATGAAGTTTTGAAGAATCAAATTTACAAAATTTTTCGGTAGAAGACCCCCAGACCCCTCTGTTTACTTCGTGAGACTCATTGTTACTGACAAAATCAAACAGTTCGATACGCTAATGTTAAAATCATGCATTTTAACTTTCTAAAAAATTTAACTTCGATAAAAACACAAATTTAGCTATTTTTCTTTTCAAATATCTAATTAAATATTTTTTAAACTATCATTGCTCTATTTTTTGATACTATCATCGGTTACATTTCCCCCTATTTTTAGAAAGTACAGGGATTTGCCATTGGTTCATTGAAAAACCTAGCAATTGCTTTTTACTTAAAAGTTTTAATACTACTCTGGAAGGACTCCCAAACCATCTATGTGTTTCCCTCCACCACGATCACCATAACAGACTACACCTATGAATATAAACTAGAATGTACTTCCAAATGGAAACATATTTCAATATAAAACCAAATGGGAATATAACTGTCCGACTGAGAATTCCCAACTGCATTACCAAATACATAATTCCATTAAACTAGTTTCGTTCTCTTCAAAACCATGATTTTTCAATTCAACCAGCAGCATTCCTCCATATCCCAGCACACCTCTCCATTACCGCGTTCCCATCACGACCCTCCCCACATTCACCCCTCTTCCAGTCCCCTTTAAAAAAACGAACAACACCCCCAAAAGAACAAAGCAGCGTTCATCTTAAGAGCTTGTCACTTATGTACTCTATCCTTCCCTAAGAAGGTAATAGAATTTTAAAACGAGCTCTCGGCTCACCTGGGGTAGTTCTCAGCAGACTTTTCGAACACGCAAAAGAACGAAACGAAACGCTCTCTCTCTTTCCAGGAAAGTTTTAGCAGGGGAGGATAAGGGATTACGCACACCCCGCGGGAGTTTCCCGGGAAAAAATCCGGAGTTGTTTAGCATTTTCGGGAAAAACAGGAGATGCTGACTATGCTCTTGCTTCGTAGTTCTGTTTGGGCAGAGAGGAACAAACTTTCTTTCTTCTGGGTGTGTGTGTTGGCAGACGCTATTTTTATGCATGTTAATTTGCTGTGTGTTGTTGTTGTTGTTGTTGTTGTTGTTAGGATAGATAGGTCGATGGATAGTCAAGTGGTTGGGGAAGTATTGAGGGGATTTTGTGTGCTGAGAGAGAGAGAGAATAAGTAATCTTCCTCCTACGATATTGTGTTGAGTTTGCTTTTCATACCTTATCTACAGCTGCATTAGATAACGATAATTAACTTAAGTATAAAGATATAAGAAACAGAAAATGGTTTATATCCCTCTTTGGAATTTAAATGGAACTCGGTATGTTAAAGCGTTAAATAAGTGAACTTTTTATACAAGGTGCCCTAAAATAAGCGCCAACCCCCTTTAAATTGGGAAAGCTTTCTGATAGTCATAATGTGATATTCTAGGTAAAGTGGCCATGAGCTATCCGAGGCAATAACTTTTAATGCCTCCTAGCGTCAATGTAAGGAGTTATAATTTTTATTTTAAAAACTTTTAGAGATTTGCTGAATTAGTCTATCTATAACAAAGTTGTGTAGAGCAGCATCGATTTAGTACGAAAAGGCATCTTGTGCAGAGAAATTCATTTAAAGCCCCTAAAACACATGATCGATTAGGTAGAAAATTTACGTAGTTTTTACCTCCTAGAACCCGAAAATGGGAAATTTTTAATATTATGATCTAAGAACACCTTTAGGTCATTTACCTAAGTCATAAAAATAAATATTTATCATTTACGCTCGTTATTCAATATTTGATATTTTCATGAAGAACACAATGGTTCATTCTCATTCTCAACGCAATGCAAGTTGCTAATGGGACTTGACTTCAACGAATCAAATTAGCGATCAATTATGATTGAAGTCATTAGACATAGAGATTGATCCCTTCTCTGATTCGCCCAAGTCAACGTGGAGTTACCAATAGAAATGAACCCTAAAACTATAAAAATGAAACATCCATATGCCGTCTAAAAATGGCGGACAATTTCCCCAAAAATCGTGCTCTTACCCCACTTTACCCTTCCATTCGAACAAACATCACAAGTCCCTCCATTTGAAACTTTTTTTTTCTTTTAGGCCATCTCCCAACCTCCCTTCAGCAAATATCATCACTCTCCCCCAAAATCGCATAAACCGATTTCGTCCAATTCAACCCATAATCTCCCCACCCCCGCCTGCGCAGACGATACAAATACAAGACGCAAAAACCCTTCTTCTCAAGTCACTTCACTTCGCTAGTCTATGTGCAGACGATAATCTTGCTGCCGGCCGTTTTCCGAGCGAGCTAAGCCTTGTATTAAGATAAGGCTCTCTTCTTTTTCGGTGGTGCTCACTTATGGAATTCTGAGGCCTAATCTGAGTATTATGGAGCACCCCCGTTAGGGGAATGACCGAACGTTCGGATGGTCCTGCTGCAAACGATAAGTGAATTGCTTAAACAATGGGGTTCGAGTATTGATGTGGAATATTTCCTATTGTTTACATCGCTGCTTTGTAATGCATCTTCTCCAGCAAATGGCAAAATGTTGATATGTGTGTTTGGCATCATTTAGTTAAGGGGTTCTCCCCTGGTTGGTCAAGACCCTTTGTGAGTCATAGGACATGTCTGAAGAGGTCGTGAAGTAGGAAATAAAAATAGTTTACTGAAAGGGTCCAGTAAATCTCTGAAATAAAGAGTCAAACCTTAAACAAACTACAACAGAAGTAATTCCAAAGGTTTCACTTGCAAATTGATCTCAATAATAACAAACTAAACGTTGGACAAAATTAATCCAAGGAAATTGCTTTTAATTTTTAAAAAATGCCAGAATATAAATTTCCTATGATCAAGACTTATGATACATTTTTAAATGCGTAAACGTGAGTTAAGGTTTGAACTATCCTGAGGTACTGAAGCATCTTTAAATGATTAATTTTAAGGTATTTAATTGCTTCCATAAAAATTATGATTGTATTCAAAGCTCATTTAGGTGGCAAACTGTCTGCCGGGACTAAAAGTCCCGGTGCGTGTTCTACCGGGTTAAATTACATCTATGATCTATGGTGGTGTTTCCCAACGTGGGGCGCACGAACCACCGGGGAGCAATATGATTTTCTAGGGGGGCAATTTGAAACTTCTCAACCAAATTGCCCCCTAGATGGAGCATGGATAACCAGTATCTATTGACTTTTCAAGAAAGATTTTTGAGAAAAAAAAGACGGAGGAGCATGGAAAATTTTGAAAACCTTTGGTAGGGCATGGACCGAAAAAGGTTGGGAAACACTGATCTATGGTAATATCATTCTACATACAGTGTGAACGCTAGTTTCTCAAACTTAGCCCGTGTGTGTAAAGACCAGAATTTAGACCCTAGTTACTTGTTTTATAAATCAAAATGTAAATAGGGTGGGTTGCCCAGTGAATGAACACTCCCAGTGAATGAACACATGGTCGTATTATCTCAAATATTAAGATATTTGAACTTGCTATAGACTATCACTGAATTTTAGTAGTTGCAGGAACACCTCCTAGAGGACAGGCAATTGTTGATTTAACCATAAATTCCGATTTCAGACTGTGAAAATTTATTTATTGTCACTCGAGCTTCAGGCTCATGAAAAAGTCTCCGGTAAGTTAAGATTTGACTTGATTCATTCATATTTTTCTACCTTATAATTACGTTTATTATGATCGTTGTTGTTTTTTATCAACTGTTTAAGACTTATTCTTTGATATGTCATAATTCAGAAAGCTGTACTTTTAAAATTGCGGTAGATAAGGGGGTGTTCACTTACTGGGAGTGCAAACTGAGATTTCCCAGTAAATGAACAGGTGTTCATTCACTGGGAAAAATGCATTTTTCGTAAAACCTCATAATTCCGGTTTTAATTTATTCATAATGATGTAAGCTAAACTATCTAAAGTGCGCAATGATCAAAATTGTGTCCTTCCAGTAAATGAACGGGGTATATTAATTAGAAAGTGCAAGTGTTCACATACTGGAAAGAGTAAACTAAGATTTACCAGTAAATGAACAAAGATTTAATTCTTAATAGTAAGATTATTATTGTGAGCTTGAAATAAATAATGGTCTCTCTTAATATTTTAGACATTTATCTTTAACTTTATGCAGTATTAATTTTCCACTTATCGTTTTTAAGTGTAAAAATTGAGAATTCGCATTTAGTGTAAAAAATTTTCAGATGTCGGCTTAATGCTGAAAAAAATTAAGGAAATATATTTTTCTTCTGTGTTTAATTTAAACAAATCGGTGTCATTACAGCTGCAATAATAATAATACGTGTAGCTATAATCACTAACTTTTTTAAAAAATGCAAATAAAACTACAAACAAAGATTTTAATTAAATGACAGACGATTTTAAAAAAATATTTCCGAATCAAAACACAAAACAAGCTAAATAGACTGCAGTTCAATGAATCATTATTGAAGGTAAATAAACAAAAACAAACGTTTGAATAAATCTATTATTAAACTAAATTAATAAGATCTTAGTTATTAGAATTCTATATTTTTTTGGTTCTATTCTATATTTTTATGCATACTTATGTTTTTCAACTGTGAATCTTTTAGCCTAAATCCAATCAAAAACATTTCGGTACAATGGATATTAAAGTTTGACAAAGCAAAACAGCGAAATAGATTTTATCAAAAAGAATGTTCTGAAAAGTTCTCATTATTGGATTTTTAAGTTTAACATTTTGTTTTCTTTGCCTCAGCAGCTATTTTTTATTACATTTATGCTAATTAATAACTAAAATCTTATTTATTAAAGGTATTCCAATGCTCCAGTTATTGATACAGGACATGTCAGTTATTCGTCCTTAAAATTTTCCCGGTATTTAAGTTACTGGTAGCTACCATCCCAACTTAAAAATTATTTTAAAAATAGAAAATGTTTACTTATTCAAACGAATGGTACCCTAAATAAATATTGAAACTTCTTTTATTTTTCAAAACAGAAAGTTTTTTCCAGGATAGTTTTATAAAGTGGCTATAGCTAATTAATTAATAGTTTATAAAATATGGAAGAAAATTCTGGTACTCTATAGGATTAGCCAGG
Organism: Tetragnatha versicolor; assembly: GCA_024610705.1. Classification (NCBI taxonomy): domain Eukaryota; kingdom Metazoa; phylum Arthropoda; class Arachnida; order Araneae; family Tetragnathidae; genus Tetragnatha; species Tetragnatha versicolor. The sequence continues at coordinate 7,946,136 of JANDEH010000013.1, forward strand.
TGCAAGTTGACTGTTTTATGCTCTTTCGTCAATATTTTAATAAATACTAATATCATAAAAAACCATTAAAATATAACATTCTCTCTAGCAGTCTTCCTTTTAATTATGTTAAGCTGGCATTAGTATAACGTGCAATCCATGTCTGGCAAGATTAGCGCCCGCCTAATCCTTAAGTACCGTTTTTGTGTGTATTTGTATTCAATGAAGAAATTTTAGAGTTCTTAGTAAGACATTTTCTATTTTATGTAACGCAGGCTGGTCAATTGAAAAAAAACATGGTATTTTTCAGTGTTCATTCACTGGAAGACACTGTTCACAATTAGGGCAAACTTTGTTCATTTACTGGGTCTATCACCCTTTTCTCACTCAAATTAAGATTCCTTCAAAACTATTGATGTTTGAGATCTGGAAACACTTCGATTATATTGCCAAGAAAAAGCCAGTACGGAAACATACCTTGTTTTTAAAAATCGACCGAGAAATAGCCATGAAAAAAATTTTTGAAGTGGAAAAATCACAAACCAAAATGCTAAGTGTTCATTCACTGGGCGGTTGACCCTATAATACTAATACCCCTATGAGGTATTACTCGCTGGATGTTCCCAGATGTAAGCGGATCCATTTGAAAATAATTTCAATATTAGTCATAGTTTTGAACTAAATTTTGCAACTGGTGAGCTTTGATTATTACTAGACAGCAACTTAAGTTCAACCTACTACGTCACTAACAAACAGAGTAGATCCTAACGCGGTGTCCGAATTTCGAGTGAAACAAAGAACGTCAATTTTAAAATATGATTACTTCGTTAAACCCATGTATAAATAGTGTCTTTTTATCACAATTCGCGTATGTAAACTCATCCTATCAACCCAACAGGCTTGGTTTTACTCACTTTCTCCTTCCGCGTAGTGACGTACTAGGTTCAGGAAACGTTGTTGTGAAATATAGAATTTCACATGAATCTTGTGGACTTTTGATTGTTTACGGTTGTTTAAAATTGTGTCCCTCTGTAGAAAACGGTGAAGGTTTGCAATGCTGTTGAAGATAATGACTTACTTATACCAGAGTGCATTACACTATGGAAAATTATACCAAAATTATCTTATTACTTAACCCCATACATGAAATCATCTCTCGAGGAATATTAATTGTATATTATTAACAACATATTTCTGTTCTAAACTACTATATTTATACAAGACTACAGAGTTACTTGACTGGAGAAACAGCCGAGAGCAAAGTTCCCAGGGAGGTGTCCTAATTTTGAGGAAAATGGAGAACTTCAATATAAGAATATGATTATTTTGTTTAACTCATGTAGTATATAGCAACTTATTATCACGATTTGCGTATCGAGAATCATCCTAGAAACCCAACATGATTTCTATTTAATACGTTTATCCTTCCGCTTAATGACGTCATAGGGTCAAGAATCATTGTAACCAAATAATGAAAGTAACGATCAATAATCCCTCCTATAATCACAAGTTAAAGGTAATTTTTGGTATTTACCACACCTTAGGAATAGTATTTACTAGATTGCTAGTTAAGTAAGTATGTTACACTTAACATTCGTGCAAATTACTCATCATTTTAAAACAAACTTTTCGACTGGTGATCTTTGATTAGATTTGAACTCTTTTCATTTATTTGGCTGCCGGAATCAACTCTAAGTCAACTCTCAGTATCTAAACTATATTTATTAATAAACAATCGTCACTGACATCGTTCATTTATCTTGGTTAATAAAGTCATAAAATCCTCCAGATCGACAATAGCCTGGGACGGAAGTTGGACGAACAATATTCACTCAATCATCCCAAATCCGTCCATCTCGCCAGCAAAGAATTGAGCATCCAAGATTAATAAATCCACCGCAGTAGAAGATACACTGTCCATACCAAAAACAATTATTCCTGGATACGTCCCAGAAAAGAGTCATTCCTCCAATGGGGTAAAAAAAGAGCTAAACCATCTATCCCGGAGGAGAATCAAGAAGCGAATAAAATCCAAGTTCTCCCTTCACTAAAAAGTCATCGAAGAACTCGGAAAAAATGTCTCCAGAAGCCATTACTAGGGGAAATTCAAGGACTATTAAAAGCAGCACACGAACATCGAAAAGAATGAAATAAATTCAGACCCAGCAATAAAACAAAGAAGATTCATCCTCTCCCTAACCGGACACGACCAATTGGACAGCTACCTATGATTGACAACCCGTCCCACCAATCACAGAGCTTGTCTCTGTCGGGCTTATTACCATTTCCAATCCGGAGATCGGACGTACTCCGGAGTCAAACAATTTATTTCTTTAAAAGGTTGTTTGATAGCGATTGATGAGAAATGGCTCCCATAGTTTTTTTATGAAATAGGAAAAGGGTGGAATTTATAGAGGGGATGGATCCCGAGTCATTTAGTGTTTTGTTCTTTTGATTTTTTTAGAATGGGGGGGTTATTTTGGCTGGGGATGATGTCTGGTATGAAATTGTTCTTTTATTTATCTTCATTTGAGGGGAAATTGAATCGAGATTGTGAGGTAGATTAGGGCGCGTGTATCTTTTGATGGGACTCGAAATTGCCTCGAGTTGCTCTTTCGGGGTGGGAGTTTAAGGACTTTGGGTGTTCGTGTGAGTGTCTAAAATGAGCTAAAAGGGCATTGATGAATATGTATTGAAAGAGTTGGGAGGCAATTCGGATGCTATCACGATTTTTTTGGTGTAGCATTTTTTATTAATAGATCTCTTGTAGGAATGATTGCATATCCGAAAAGTAAGTCCATTTCTTATTCTTTAATATTAAAAGTTATAAAAAACTGACCAATATCAACCATTTAGGGAGATGATTATACAGGTCAACAAATTTACGTTGAAAATCAGACTTTTATAAACACATTTTGAGGTCCGTTTATCAGAACCGTTTTTTGAATCATTGGGAGCAAGGTTTTTCTTTTTTATTTACCAGTTTACTGCTATACCTCTCTTCAAACGATGCAAATACGAAAATTTTTTTGTTCTCCAAAATTTTATGGTCAATCTGCGACTTGGTAGTTTTTTCAGGAAAAAAATACAGAAGTTTTTTTCTCGACGGTTATATATGTTTTCGAGGGTGCTGAATCCGAATCTGAACTTTGCATACAAAATTTCGAATGGCATTTTGGTGAAAATTCGAAAAAACCCTGAAATTTCACCTCATTTTTTGGTTTTTTGTTTTTAGAACGGAAAGTATGGGTTTCTCGTGAAAATGTTAAATGTAAAAAATAAAGATAATAAAACAAGCTACAAAATTGTCATCTACAACTTTTTTGTCAGAATAATAGTTCGGCCGCTAGAGCACGTTGAAAATAAGGCAAAATTTGCGCCTGCGGGTAAAAATCCAGAAAATCGAACTTTCATCTAAAAAATAAAGTATTTTTTTAAATAAGGTACTTTAAAAACTAATTTTATAATGTTTCACATGAAATAAACCATCTATTTAGTCTATTAATTAGTATTTAAATGCATTTTTCTCAGCAATTTTCCTTAAGAACGCAGTTTCAATAGAAGACAATAGTGTAATGATAAGTAAGTCGCTTGTTGAAGAAAACATACAGAAGTTTTTTTCTCAACGGTTTTATATGTTTTCGACGGTGCTGAATCCAAATTTGAACTTTGCATACAAAATTTCTAATGGCATTTTGGTGAAAATTCGAAAAAACGCTAAAATTTCACCCCATTTTTTGGATTTTGCTTGTAGAACGGAAAGTATGGGTTTCTCGTGAAAATGTTAAAAGATAAAAATAAAGATGATAAAACAAGCTATAAACCCTAATAGCCAGGTGACCAATGTGTGACTCGTTTGTGACTTTCACTTTGGGGTCACGGGCATGACCGTGAAGTCACCAGGACGTCAGAGTGACAGCTTAATGTCCGCAATTTGTGACGAAAATCTGTGACCACTCGTGACGTCCTTGTGAAGTCACAGTACAACCAGATTATGACTACGTGACGCGAATGTGACGTCGCAGAGTAGTCACGATGTGTACGTCACTTGATGACCTGTTTGTGACGTCGCAGAGACTGGTATTCGACTCGTTGCCATGCTAACTTGTCTATAGTCAGAAAACCTTTAGTGGTCACCTAACGACTTAAATTTCAACCTCTTTAGAATAACCTCGATATTCTAGCATTCAAAATATAGCTTGAACTACTAGAAAAGGTTTGCTTTTATATCCTGTTTAAGGTCCCCTTTGGAGATTTAATATATTACAGATATTTATATATTTTAGACAGAGATTTTAATACTGGTAACAAGTATTTTTTCTAAAATTTGAAAAAATTAAATAAAATTAACAATTGCTTCAAGTTTGAAATTGTTAAGTATTTTCAGACTATTTTAAGTGCATTGTTTACTTATAATCAGAAATACCTCAATATAATCCTACTAAAACATGTCGTCATATATCGGTCACACGGTTAAATCACAGAGACGTCACGAGGTGACTTAGGAGTGACGGTCACCTCGAGGAGTCACAATGACGTTGCAGAGTGTTCACACAAGTTCTATTAGATGGAGGTCACAATGTGACCTCTTTGTGTAGACGCATTTCAGTCACTCTGTGACCTGTGACTTGTGTGACCCTCAGTGACGTTATAGTGACGTCACTGTTACTTTTGTGTTATTAGGGAAAATTGTCAAATACAATTATTTTGTCCGACTAATAGTTTGGCCACTAGAGCGCGTTGAAAAAAGGGCAAAATTCACCCTGGCGGTGGAAAAATCCAGAAAATGACCCTTATATTCCTAAAAAAGTCGTAGTTTGATTTAGATAACTAAGAAAAACTACATTTATAATTTCTTACATGATATAATCCTACTATCTATCTCAAATATTATTTATTCAAGGAATGTTCTTTAGGAATTCCCTCCCAAACACGCAGGTTTTTTAGACAAAGAAAAATCCAGTTGCTATTTTCTTTTTTGTCCTAGGCACCAATTCCCAATGAAAACTTTTGTTAAGCATTAAAAGTTAATTTTTTATCTACTACACTCATTGCTTTTTATAGTATCCTCTCCTGTTCACAAACTTATAAAATCTATGAATAATTTTTCTTTCTAGAAAACTATAATTTTCTGTTGTACACTGTAAAAAATAATCCTGCAAAAAAACAGAAAATTTCTGGCAGCAAAAGTTGCCAGAAAATTTCTGTAGGCCGAAAAATCCTGTTAACAGAAAAAAGCTGTTACCTACAGGTAAATGCTGTAAAAAGAAACTTTCTGTCAAGTGAGCTACAGATTTTTCTGTTGCCTCTCAATAATTTTCTGCTTGTGCGCATGCACTTATTTTAGTAGAGTTTTTTTTTATTTTAATTAATTAATATTCGGGAATAGAACCCACGACCTACCGCATGCTAAGCACGCACGCTACCACTGAACCAACGAAGCTTCAGTATAATGTTGCCAATAGCTGTATTAGTTTTCGATGCAGTAAGTTTCTGTTTAAGTACAGATAAGCTAAAAAACTAGATAAAAGCTGTTATTTTACATAAAATAAATAGAAGTGCGGTGGGAATGTTACATGACAGAATATCTCTGTAAACATAAAGTCATTGTTATTGAAAATTTCTGTTTTTCTACAGTTTTTTTTACAGTGTAGATTATAAAAACTCCTGGCATGATTATTAGTAATGATACCAAAATTCACAATAACTTCTTGACACGTGCAATTATAATATTTTTTTATCAGTTTCTACACCCAGGAACGTGAATCCAATTGATTTGTTAGGGAAGAAATTAAGCATAACTTGGTTATAATATAAAATTACATGGTCACAGAAAATTATCCTAATATATTCTTTAAAGTGATGAATGTAATGGTTTTCTCCATTCGGGAATGGGGTTATATCATGTCAGAAATTATAAAAGTAGTTTTTCTTAGTTATATCTATATCAAACTACGACTTTTTTAGGAATATATGGGTCATTTTCTGGATTTTTCCACCGCGAGGGCGAATTTTGCCCTTTTTTAACGCGCTCTAGTGGCCAAGCTATTAGTCGGACAAAATAATTTTAATTGACAATTTTATAGCTTGTTTTATCATCTTTATTTTTTACTTTTAACATTTTCACGAGAAACCCATACTTTCCGTTCTACAAGCAAAAATCCAAAAAATGGGGTGAAATTTTAGCGTTTTTTTGAATTTTCACCAAAATGCCATTCGAAATTTTGTATGCAAAGTTCAAATTTGGATTCAGCACCGTCGAAAACATATAAAACCGTTGAGAAAAAAACTTCTGTATGTTTTCTTCAACAAGCGACTTACTTATCATTACACTATTGTCTTCTATTGAAACTGCGTTCTTAAGGAAAATCGCTGAGGAAAATGCATTTAAATACTATTTAATAGACTAAATAGATGGTTTATTTCATGTGAAACATCATAAAATTAGTTTTTAAAGTACCTTATTTAAAAAAATACTTTATTTTTTAGATGAAAGTTCGATTTTCTGGATTTTTACCCACAGGCGCAAATTTTGCCCTATTTTCAACGTGCTCTAGCGGCCGAACTATTAGTCTGACAAAAAAGTTGTAGCTGACAATTTTGTAGCTTGTTTTATTATCTTTATTTTTTGCATTTAACATTTTCACTAGAAACCCATACTTTCCGTTCTAAAAACAAAAAACCAAAAAGTGAGGTGAAATTTCAGGTTTTTTTCGAATTTTCACCAAAATGCCATTCGAAATTTTGTATGCAAAGTTCAGATTCGGATTCAGCACCCTCGAAAACATATAAAACCGTCGAGAAAAAAACTTCTGTGTTTTTTTCCTGAAACACCCTATTTTTGACACCAAGTTACTGGACTATACATTGTAATCCAGAAGAAATTTAACTCTTTTAGACAGCGAAAAAATGAAAGTTTCTGAATTTTTCAGGGATATATGTATCCTAAAATCCTCCCCTATTTGGATAAGCCCATGCGAACATCAGAAAAACCTGCAAAAAGTTTTGTTTTTGCTAGTGTTTTTTTACATTGCCATCTTCTCACTAGAAACTTCTCTTCTCACTTCACATCTTTCTCGAGAAAGATGATCCTCATTAGCCTTTACATCGAATTTTGAAAAGTAGAGATAGTGCTCTAGTTAGTACTTATGCAGTAGTAAAATTATTTCTCTTTCGAGTGTCCCTCACTATCATGCACAACACTGAACGCGAATCTTAAAATAGCCTTCAAACAAAACATCGCCTTTCCCCAAAGTTCCTTCCACCTAAATCACTCCTTATGAGCAACCCTTCAGTCACAGATCATCAACCAACCAACCAAGCAACCAACCTCACCTCAAAACAGATGACTCCCAAAAAAGCAACGACACCAAATACGACCCAGCGCCATCACACACAAAAAACATTTGAATAAAAAACTCTGGAACCCAGAAGCAAACGGACCAAAACAAAGGCCATTCCATTCGGCCAAGCGGGTCTCCAAAGTGACTTTAGCACTCCAAACCGACCCCTAAATTCCCACCTCCACCCCTAGGGGTCATTCCCAGAGGGAAGTTGAGGGCAATTCCGTACTTTTTGCGGAACCCCATGAATAAAGATCTCTTTAAAATAAGTGCTCAGAAGCGAAAGGGTGTCCTTAGGACCGAAGATGAAGAGGAAGGTTCAATTTTCGAGGAGTTTTTTATTTTTTTCGCGAGGGTGTTGTTTTTCTTGCGGGTGCCTTTGTCGGGTATCTTTTGTGGGGTGGATGGCACTTTTATGCTAAGTAGGGGGATATGGATGGAATTAAAAGGTTTTGGGAGGTGTTCGATTGAGAGTGAAGTTTTGGTATGCGTGAATTTTTTTAAGGTCAGAGTGTTGGAAGACAAAAGGAGGGTTTAATATATGCGAGGGATATTCAATTTTTTTTTGTTGTGTGAACAGTGTAAATTCTCCACACAAAAAATTAAAACACATTTACTAGCTTTTTTACTGCGATACATACTTTGGGAAATGCCGCTTTAACTTTTTAATTATTTTGCATTTTGGATATAGTTTAAATATATGTAGTATTTTCTCAGATGCATCACAATTATAATTATATTAGATTTTTTGAGTCAAATCATTCGCACATTTTATTACATCGTGCTTCGTTGAAGAAAATATTTGGATTTACAACTTAATCGGAATACAGGAGACCTCCCCTTTTTAACATTAGGACTGGCGACAGGAAATGCCAGAGTGTTCCCTCAAGACCCTCCCCTACCCCTTGAATAAAATAAAAAACTTCTTATTTATACTCACCATTATAAAAATAAATGAAGACGTTTTAAATTTCAAAGAATTCATATTTTCAATGCTTAGGTCGGTATTCTTAACTTTCTATAGCAAGCACGGTTTCAAAATCTTGTGCAAACTAATTGATTATGGTAGATAACACAGGCCTAAACCTTATAATTATTTTTGGAGCTATATTCAAAAATAATAAAGAAAAATTTCTATTGTGTTTGTTTAATTCAATTTTAGGATTTTCGTGAAAACTACCTTTGAAAATATTTTTCAGCTTTAAATTTCTTTTCTGCTTTTTTGACAATATTCTCCCAAGATAAAACCTACAGAATACCACTCTGTGGCACCTTCAAGTCGTCATCCCTACATCCCCTTCGAAAATTCTCTACAACTACAAATAGCTTTGCGCGATAGTGTGCGTGCTGATACAGTGACCAAGTGGAAACTCCATTTAAACTCAATTGCAACAGTTGCTTTTCTAGTGACAAATGGCTTCGAGTTGGAGACGTTTTCAAAATTTGTCACAGAAATGGTGAAATAACGTGATTAAAAATTGAATGAGCAGCATTACATACGAAATACGACAACCTTATCTTGCATATTTCGACTTGAAACTTAGAGATCATGGCAAATCTTGGGTTTCTAGTACAGTTCGTGTGCAGGGTATCAATTATCTATGCTTTTGGATCTGAAGATATAAAACTCCTCACGATTTGGAACTCCTATGGCATGGAGAGAGACGGAAAACCTATTTGATAGTTGTTGCTGCTGTTCATGCCATGTGCGTAGATATTACTGCAAAACCTGCCCGATTTTGATACTTAAAAACTTTCTCCGTCAATTAAAAAAAAGAGGTATGTTTCCATACAGGCTTTTTCTCAGCAATATGATCGAAGTATTCCCAGATCTCAGAAGTTAATAGTTTTGAAAAAAAATAGCGCACTTATCCACGAGCTTCTCGAATAAGGAAGAAAAACACTCGCACGCGGAAATCGAGGGATGATCAGTCAGAGGGAAAGCAAAAGAAAGCATGTAAAGAAAGCATTTTGGGAAGTGTTAAAATGTGTTAAAAAACAGTGTTGTAAACTGTGCTTAGAATATGAGTGCTCTTAAATTATAATTAGGTTTTAATATCGTAAAAGGAATCGGTAGCATTCATTGATCATTTACACACATTTCAGAACATTACAACTCATTTTTGACTCTAAAATTTTTACTAGCACTTTATAGTATTTTTCTAACACAATACATTTGCAACATAATCGCAATAAATTTTAAACGCTTTTAATGAAAAGTGTCTAAATTGTGTTTACTTAGCGATCCAAAAGTGCTTAACGCATTTGCAGTGTAGGCAAAATTAACATTATTCTTATTAATAATAACTAAAAAATTTACTGCGATACACACTTTGGGAAATGCCGCTGTAACGTTATAATTATTTTGCAATGTGGGTATAATATTAAAGTATTTTTCTTAGAAGAATCCCAATTATAATTATATTAAATTTTTTGAGTCAAATCATTCGCATATTTTATTACATCGTGCTTCGTTGAAGAAAATATTTGGATGGACGACTTAATCGGAATACATAAGCCCCATTGGAACAATAGGTCTGGAGGCAGGAAACGCTGGAAACGCTCTTTCCTCTTGAATGAAATATGAAACTTCTTATTTATAGTAACCAGTATAAGAATAAATGAAAAAAAATTAAATATTAAAAGATTCCCTATTCATGTGCACCACGCACTTGTAGATTTCGTTCAGCAAGCACAATTTCAAAACCTTGTGCAATACTAATTGGTTATGGTAGATTATACAGGTCTGTGTGTGACAAAAAAGTTCAAGAGCTTAAACCCAATAATATCCTTAGTGCTAATTTCAAAAATAAACAATTTCGATCACGTTTTTTTTTATATTCAATTTTAGGATATTCATGAAAACTACCGGAACGAAAACTCCGTAACTTACCGGAAGTGGTCCACAACTTACCGGAGGTGGTCCGCAACTTACCGGAAGTGGTCCACAACTTACCGGAAGTGGTCCGTAACCTACCGTATATTCCGGTAAGTTTCGGAGCATTTCCGGTAAGTTGTGGACCACTTCCGGCAAGTTGTGGACCACTTCCGATAAGTTATGGACCACTTCCGGTAAATTATGGACCACCTCCAGTAAGTTGTGGACCACTTCCGGTAAGTTACGGACCACTTCCGGTAAGTCACGGACCACTTCCGGCAAGTTGTGGACCACTTCCGGTAAGTTGTGGACAACTTCCGGTAAGTTATGGACCACTTCCGGTAAGCCATGGACCATTTCCGGTAATTTATGGACCACTTCCGGTAATATTTGGACCACTTTCGGTAAGTTTCAGACCACTTCCGGTCAGCAGTGGACCACTTCCGGTAAGTTGTGGGTCACTTCCGGTAATTTGCGGATCATTTCTGGTAAGTTGTGGATCGCACATACTGGTATTTGCACAATCTAGCCGGACAAAATTATTTTTGTATCTAATTAGATTCCAACTAGTTCAAATAAGACAATTCAATATGTTTTTAAACATTTATTCATAAAATTATAAAATTAAAATATTTTTTGGTTGGTCTCTCAAAAGTCCAATTTGGCGTTTAAATTGGGCAAATTTTCGTTTTTCATGCGGTCGAATATGTATCTTCGAGTCACAATTCTTACTCCTGACCCACCTTGTGAACCTAAAACAAGCACATAGACAATGAAGAAGTCACTTAACAAAATATTCAGTTTTTACATTCTATGGATTGACATCTTGTTTACTCAAAATTTACAACTATCCGGACGTATCCGGACATGTTTGCATTATATTTTAAAAGATAAATATCCACAGAATAATCCCTCATCAAAATAATAGCCCGATCTATCCCTATTCGTGAACAAAAACTTGAGCTAAGATAGTAATTTAATTTATTCAGATAAAAAAACTGGTCAATATATATTAGTCCAAAAACAATCGCCTTAATTAGTTAATACTAACATGTTATACAAAGATGATAAGCCTCTTACCTGTTTTATTAGAATCCATCACTTTCAAATTGTAAGATAAACCATAAAATATAAAAAAATAGCTTCAAAGATGATGATTTTTAAGAGAGTCGAGAACAGATACGTGTACGAGGTAGAACGATCGAATTCCGACTGACGCTACGCGCTTAAGACGCGCAGAGGGAGGGGGATTAGGCCTGGGTATTGTCGACGGGTTCATTCTTCGTACCTGAAACCGGTTTCTAGACCCATTATTGCAGTTCTGATTTTTGGACTTTTGTCCGGCTAGATTGTGGAAATACCTGTATGTGGATCGTTTCCGGTAAGTTGTGGACCACTTCCTGTCATTTGTGGACCACTTCCATTAAGTGGCGGACTAACAAGTACATCCTATGCACCGTACCATTATCAATCGCAAAAAGTAATCAAGGTATGTTATTTTAGATTACAATTGTAATCTGTAATCAGATTAACGATCACAAAAAGTAATCAGATTACTACAAAAGTAATCAGATTACAAATGTAATCAGATTACATTTGTACAAAAGTAATCAGATTACATTTGTAATCGTAATCGTTAATCCTTAATCTGATTACATTTTGCCCATCTCTGATCACAGTTATAATTATATTTAATTTTTTGAGTCAAATCAATCATTCGCATAGTTTATTACATCGTGCTTCCCTGAAGAAAATATTTGGATGGACAACTTAATCGGAATACATCAGACCCCCCCCCATTTGAACATTAGATCTGGCAGCAGGAAACGCTGGAGTGTTTCTCCAGACCAGAGATGGGCGCAATCAAACTACTTTTGTCATCAGATTAATAATCTGATTACATTTGTAATCTGATTACTTTTTGCAGTTTTTAATCTAACTACATTTGTAATCATTACATTATTTGTAATCTGATTACATTTGGAATTTTCATTCCAACTACATTTGTAATCTGAATGAATGTAATCTGATTACTTTTGAAGTTAGATTACATTTGTAATCTGAATGAATGTAATATGATTACTTTTGTAGTTTGATTACATTTGGAATTTTCATTCCAACTACATTTGTAATCTGAATGAATGTAATCTGATTAGTTTTGAAGTTAGATTACATTTGTAATCTGAATGCATGTAATATGATTACTTTTGTAGTTTGATTACATTTGTAGTTAGATTACATTTGTAATCTTCAATCTGATTACTGTGGTAAGTTTACTGGAGTGGTTCGCGACTTACCGGAAGTGGTCCATAACCTACCGGAAGTGGTCCACAACTTACCGGAGCAGGTCCGTAACTTACCGAAAGTGGTCTACAACTTACCGGAAGTGGTCCATAACTTGCCGGAAGTGGTCCATAACTTGCCGGAAGTGGTCCACAACTTACCGGAAGTGGTCCGTTCCCTACCGGAAGTGGTCCGTGACTTACCGGAAGTGGTCTGTAACTTACCGGAAGTGGTTCGTAACCCACCAGACGTGGTCCACAACTTACCGGAGGTTGTCCACAACTTACTGGAAGTGGTCCACAACTTACCGGAAGTGGTCCACAACTTACCGGAAGTGGTCCGTTACTAACCGGAAGTGGTCCGTAACTTCCGTTATGTTTCGGAGCACTTCCGGTCAGTTGTGGACCACTTCCGGTAAGTTTCGTACCAATTACGGTAAGTTTAGAACCACTTCCGGTAAGTTGTGGACCACTTCCGGTAGGTTACGAACACTTCCACGAAGTTTTGAAACATTTCTAATTTGATTTGATTTATTTATTCATCCACCATACAGATTAAAAATCCCTTTACATGGTAGGGTAATACAAAACACGCAGTAAAATAAAATACATACAAGTACGATATAAATACACACAATACACAAATTAAATATAAATTGAAAGAAAATATTTTTTAAGTCTGACAAATTTATCATAGAAAATATCGCTATGATCCGGTAGGCTATTTACTATTTTAATAAACTGGTTTATAGATTGATTTTCTAAGTATTGTTTTGAATAAAAAGTTTTAATTAATAGAATAAATAAGTTGCGTACCGTTTCCGGTAAGTTTCGGAGCACTTCCGGTCAGTTGTGTACCACTTCCGGTAAGCCGCGGACCACTTCCGGTAAGTTTTGGACCATTTCCGGTAATTTGTGGACCACTTTCGGTAAGTTTTGGACCATTTTCGGTAAGTTTCAGACCACTTCCGGTCAGTTGCGGTTCATTTCCGGTAAGTTGTGGATCGTTTCCGGTAAGTTGTGGACCACTTTCTGTCATTTGTGAACCACTTCCTGTCGTTTGTGGACCACTTTCATTAAGTGGCGGACCAACAAGTACATCCTATGAACCCTACCATTATCAATCAGAAAAAGTAATCAAGGTATGTTATTTTAGATTACAATTGTAATCTGTAATCAGATTAACGATTACAAATGTAATCTGTAATCAGATTAACGATTACAAATGTAATCTGTAATCAGATTAACGATTACAAAATGTAATCAGATTACATTTCTACAAAAGTAATCAGATTACAAATGTAATCAGATTACATTTCTACAAAAGTAACCAGATTACAAATGTAATCAGATTACATTTCTACAAAAGTAATCAGATTACATTTGTAATCTTTGATTACATTTGATTACATTTGTTACATTAATCATTAATCTGATTACATTTTGCCCATCTCTGCTCCAGACCCACCTACCTCTTGAATGAAACTTCTTATTCATAATCACCAGTATAAGAATAAATGAAAAAGTTTTAAGTATAAAATAATTTATATATCAGTAAGTATATACACCATTTGCAACTTGTTAGGCACAGTTACAAACTTTGTGCATTATTTATTGATTATAGTAGATTGCACAGGCCTGAACCTTATAATTTTTTGTTCTTATTTCAAAAATAATAAAGAAAAATTTCTATCGTGTTTTTTTTATCCAATTTTATGATTTTCGTGAAAACTACTATTAAGGTATCCGCCTACCCCTAAAATGACGATTTTCTACTTTTTCGTCGAAAATTTGGTTGTTACATTTTCAAGTGGTGGTCAAGTTCTTACTTTTATCTCTCCAAAACTGTTCATTTTACTTGTAGGTGAATTAGAAAAGAAATTACAGCATTTTTTAAAAACAGATAGTCGTGTGCGATTGTATTCAAATATATACTTTAAAGCTAATTTTCTCAGAACTAAATTTTGCATAAAAACCCTCCACTATTTACATGATTACTCAAAAACTATCCAACATATTCACTCGAAATTTTTAACGGTATATTATACATATTCTTATTAACCAGATAGACTACAGATTTTTATGTAAGTTTATATTTTTATATTTATTGACATTTTTTTGTTTAATGGTTGTAGGAATTTTGAAATTTTTCACTTACCTTTACATTTTATGCTGTAAAACAATAACTTTCAAAATATGTCTTAGAAAGTAGTCCATTCTGAAGATATGTGTTGTACGATACTTGTGTCCAAAGGAAATTTTTATAGGGGTAATAGTTTTTGGGCAAGAGTGAGAGGGGTTTTATAAAAATTCACTTCAATTTTACACTTATCACCCCATATTTTTGAAAATAATATAATTATTTTCTTTTACATTGAACAATGTTTTGATGTACATTTAAACTAAAAATTAATTTTTGTAAATCAAGTATTTAAAAAAAATGGTCTCAAAGGTAGGCGGATACTTTAATCGGAATACATAGACCTCCCTACCCATCGGAACATTAGGTCTGGCGACAAGAAACGCTGGTGTGTTCCTGAAGACCCTCCTCTACCTCTTGAATGAAATATTTAACTCCTTATTTGTAGTCACCAGTATAAAAATCAATAAAAACATTTTAAATTTAAAAAAATACATTTTTGTTAATGAATAATCGGTTTGCCAAACGTTAATCGTTAAGCACGGTTGCAAAAACCATGTGCAATAATAAATAATTGATTACGGTAGAATACGTAGTCCTGAATCTTATAATTATTTTGGTGTAAATTTCAAAAATAATAATGAAAATTTTTTATCGTGTTTTTTAATTCAATATTAGGATTTTCATGAAAACTACTATTAAAAATATTTTTCAGCGTTTAATTCCTATTCTGTTTGCTTGACCATTATTCTCCCGAGATGAAACCTACAGAATATCCCTCTGTGACACCTCCTAGTCGTCATCCCTCCATCCCCGTCGAAATTTCTCTATAATATAATACAATTTCTCGCGATAGTGTGCTCGCTCATACAGTGACAAGTGGGAAATCCATCAAAACACAATAAGGAAGTTGCATGTGTCAGATTTTCAAAAGCAAACAAGTGTTCCGTATGGTTTTGTGTATTGTAAAATGAAATATCTAGTCAGTTTTTCAAAAAAAATGTACAGGTTCTTAAATATTTTAATTCAAAAGTCGAGAAAAAACACGTGACTGTAAACGTTTATTGTTTAAACTATAAGATGACGTCAACAATAATACCATCAACTCCATTGCTTTACAACAAAGTTTAGTATAAGATGACGTCACATCCAAACTCTTAGCGTTTTCGCGCGCTTTTAAAAAGGGGATTTTTGTTAATTTTTTTGGCAATCAAAAAATTTCTCGATCGGCCTCAAATTTTGGGTAGTAGCTTATTTTTGCAAGAGGAATCGATTAAAAAAATCATACAACTTCGTCATTACAACAGTTGCTTTTCTTTTGACAAATGGCTTCGAGTTGGAGACGTTTTTAAAATTTGCCAGATTATTTTTGTTACACTTGTGGTGAAATAACGTGATTAAAAATTGTATGAGTAGCAATACAGACGAAATACGACGACCTTATTGCGTATTTCGACATGAAACTAGGAGATCATGGTAAATCGTGGGTTTCTAACACAGTTCGTGTGCAGGGTATCGGTTATATACAGGGTGTATCTGAAATGGTGCAACAAACTTTCAGGGATGATATTAGACACCTAGACGAGTCAGAATCACACAGGATTTGGGGGTCCCAGACTAAATCCTAGGGAGTTAAAAATGGAAAGCCCCAAAAAATCATTGAAAAATTCAATTTGTAGAAGAACAACTATTGGCAAAAACTTTGGTTTCAAAAATTGTGCTTTAATATCAATTATAAATTATCTCAAAAGTCTTTACTTTAAAATTTGTATAATTATGAAAAAAATTAAAAAACCACAAAAAAATGTGAAAACTCCGCCAAAACCTTATTTTGTATTTCGAAATCCTTTCTTTTGATTTGATAATTTGAAAGATCATAGTTGAAAACCTAAAAGTCCAAAGTTTCACGTAAATACAATCAATATTAAACGCTTGAGATCTTGTTAAAGTTTGTTTTTTGCGTGAGCAAACAGCTGTTCTGGAAAGAGCTCTAGAAAATTGTTTGCGCACGCAAAAAACAAACTTTAACAAGATCTCAAGCGTTTAATATTGATTGTATTTACGTGAAACTTTGGACTTTTGGGTTTTCAACTATGATCTTTCGGATTATCAAATCAAAAGAAAGGATTTCGAAATACAAAATAAGGTTTTGGCAGAGTATTCAGATTTTTTTGTGGTTTTTTAATTTTTTTCATAATTATACAACTTTTAAAGTGAAGACTTTTGAGATAATCTTAAAGATGATGTTAAACCACAATTTTTGAGACCATAATTAAGTTGTTACCAATAGTAGTTCTTCTACAAGTTGAATTTTCAATGATTTTTTTGGGGTGTCGCTCCATTTTTAACTCCCTGATCCTATGTGATTCTGACTCTTCTAGTTGTCTACTATCATTCCTGAAAGTTTGTTGCACCATTTCAGATACACCCTGTACGTACAGGGTGTTTCAAAATTGTGTTGCACGGCTTTTATATGGAACCAACGACTCCTAGGGTCACGGAAGTAAGGTCTACCCCTAGGTAAGTGAGCCTGGAGAATCCATTGAGAAGACTGACCCCTTGAGACCCCTAGCCCCTAGCTAACAGCGCCCCTAACGGCGAAATTAAAAAGTTAAAAAAATTATTTTAATAACTAAATGAGATAGAGCAAAAACCTCGGTGAGAGTATTGTTGTCAACGTTATGTTGTCAACTTCAGTACTCACTGAAGAAAATTTGATCAAAATATCTTGAATATTCGTGGAGATATTAGCATGTGAAAATAGCACTTTTTCAGAGTTCAAAAAATAAAAAGTTCGCATATTTGGAATTTTTTCAGTGTTATTTTGCAGTTTTGTGTTTTTTTAGTTTAAAGAACACAAAATTTAATCAAAAAAGATTGCAAATATGCGAACTTTTTCTTTTTTGGCTCCTGAAAAAGTGCTATTTTCACATGCTAATATCTCTGTGAATATTCAATATATTTTGATCACATTTTTTTTCAGTGAGTTCTTCATGACGTTGGAAACAATACTCTGTTTCAGGTTTTTCCTCTATCTCTTTTAGTTTTTAAATTATTTTTTTTAACTTTTTAATTTCACCGCTAGGGGCGCTGTAACTCATTTCAGTGCATTCTCCAGGCTCATTTACCTAGGGGTAAACCTTACTTCCATGACCCTAGGAGGCGTTTCTTCCGAATAAAAGCCGTGCAACGCAATTTTGAAACACCCTGTATACAAAATAACATAAAAATCACCTAAAACTTCTTTAGTATTTTTAAAAATGTTAAATTTCGCATGCCTGTTATTAATTCTTCACACGAAGAATAACAATCCATCTTGAAGTTGATGTTAAACAATTTTGTTCGCAGCCAAAAAATAAGATTTTTCTATTGTAATTAAAGAGTGTTAATTTGTTCTTGATAAATAAATGAAACCAGACTTTTAAAAGTTGCCTAGAAAATTTTTGATCAAATTTCTTTTTTTCCTCGTTTTTATATGAATAATTTCAAACCCTCATTTTATGAAGCCTGATTAAAACAATAAGTACTTAGTATTACGCAAACTTTCAGCATTGAATCCTTTTTGGATTTCAAAAATCACATCGTTTCACCTTTTCACCTAGTTTTTTCCTTCTCCCTATCTACATAAAAATTTATACTTTCAATTTAAAGTAAGGATTAACCTTAAAAATACTTCAGGGTCAAAAACGAATAAAAGCACCAGAAATATTAATAGAACGTCGGTATAAGGTCAGATATATCCAACACTCCTTGAAACGCCAAGACAAATGTCCAAAGTCAAACGATCCAGCACCCCAGCCGACTATCCCTCATCCCCTATCAGGTGAGGAGCTGTCCGGAATCCACCCCACACCCAATCAAAGTTCCATTTTTTCCGTCACCGACGTCTTATCTCCATAACAACGCGCAGATTAAAGACATCCATCACCTGGCCTAATTGCCGCCTTCTCCGCCTTATTAGCGAGGAGGGGAACGGGCGCGGCGGAAGGAAAGAGTGCGGACACGCCTGCGTGTGTGTGCCTCCGCGCCGGTGTTGGTAGTAATGAAGGAGGATGGATCTCAAGCAGCAGAAACGTTAGATTCGTCCAATTTTGGTCCTGTATGGCCAAATTTCGTTTACTTCTAGTTGTAGTTACGTAAAATTGACATATTTGGTATGAGATGTGCCTTACTTGGGTGCGGAAATGTTTTGGGATGCGAATTATAAATGTTCAAATAATTTTGGACCTTACCTGCTAAGAAAAATCATAAAACAACAGAAACGTTCTGGCAGCCGAAGTTGCCAATCTTCTATGGAAGAAAACTGTTTGCAGATTCACAAAATTCAGAAAAGGATTTTGCTATACTAGACTGTCCTGGAGAAACAAGCTGAGAACAAACAAAGAAAGTAGTTCCCTGCGCGGTGTCTAAATTTTGAGTGAAATTAAGAACTTCAATTTAGAAGTATGATTGGTTTGTTAAACCCACATATATAGCGTTTTTTTACCCAACAGGTTTTTTGTTTGTTTACTTAGTTTTTTTTCCCACGAAGTGACGTCATAGGGTCAAGAAACATTGTAATCAAGTATCGGGGAGTGGAAATGTTTAAAGGAAAATAAATGAGATTTGTAAATGTTCAAATAATTTTGAACCTTACACTGCGAAATTTAATTATAGTAAAACAGCGGAAAAGTTCTGGCAGCAGAAGTTGCCAATCTACTATAAAAATGAATTTGCAAAGTTAAAATTAAGAAAAAAGTTTGCTAGAGTGTATGTTGTACACCTTCACACTCTACTGCCCATGGTAGCTAATATTTTACCATAAGTTAAGCTTAAATTTTTCAGTATGTTTTGACCTTAAGGTGCTTTAGTTTATAAAGTTTAGGTTCAGCCCTCAATTTCAAAAATTTAACTACAAATTTTTTAAACAAAAAACTTATATTTGTTTTTTCATTTTATTTGATTGGGCCTCAAACTACATAGTTAGCCAATAAAGTAATTTCTTCCATTGTTATTTCTGGTTATGGACATTAGAAGGTTAAAATTAGCTTTAAAGCGCACTTCCAACCAACAAGTGCTTCACTGTAGCTCTCCATTCACGTCTCGACTTCACAGCACAGGGAACGCACCTCAAAACTCAAAATTAAATCCACTCCATTCTCAAAACGGAACCCTCTCCCTCCCCCTTCCGCATTGTTACAAATTGCACTGTCAGAGAGAAACTGCAATGTTGCTGCCTTCCAAATCCATTTCAGAATCCAAAATCCTTCACTTAGCCCGAGTGATGTTTATTAATTGCTTCTGCCGGCCCGATCAACGGGCTATCCCGGGGAAGCTAAGGGCTGGAATCGGTTCGGGTTAATTAGAAAATTAATATTCCTTATACGGCAATTCAAAGAATGGAATTGTTTTGGTTTTCGTGGGTTTTGCGTGAGACGTTGGGATTTTATCGTTTTTGGTTTTAATTGAATTCAAGCGGTTGTGGGGAGGGATTTTTAAGTTCAGTGAAGATTTTACACAGCTTTTATAAGCTAGCGAGGTTTAATTTGTTGCTGAATGTAAAGGAAAGATGGTTTTTGTGCATAAACATCAGGTATGTTTATAATACTCTCGGGATGGGATCTTAATCCCTTCATATTTAAATTTATTATTTAAACACGTTTTATACCTTCAAACCTATATGTTCTTTCGTTACTTATGATAGTACCACTCTTAATTGTGTTCCACGGAATTCATTCGGATCATCAAAATATTTTCACGAAAATTCCCTCTCGTTTCATGCAATCGTTTGCTTGTTATTCAAAATGAATCAGTAAGAAAGTTTAGTTTAAAAGGGATTTTTTATGGAATTGATATACTGCATACTTGTTTTCTGGCGTATGATATTGTGAATTAGTAATGCGCTAGAATAAATCCAAATAAAACGTCTTGCATTATTTCAAATATTTAAAAGTAGCTGTTCCCAATATCAAGTATTCTGCCAACCGCTAAGCCTAAAGCGCACCTTTAAATTATTCACCCTCACAAATTTGCTATCTGACAGTTCATTTTCCCTAATTAAAAGCAATGAAAAATATACAATGCCCAATGGTATGAATATATTCTCACCGGTTATTCAATTATTTTAAAAAAATTTAATTAACTTAGTAGTGACTGAAAACTGCTGAAAATCATCAGCATGGATATCATACTCTTCAATATGCTAAAATTTTTATTTATTGGACACTTTCTGGGGTGTCACCGAATCCTCTTCACGGACCACTTTCAAGACTATCATGAGCAACCTGTTAGGAACCCCTGTTATAAACTAACATCATTTTTTATTTAAAAAAACCGCACTGATAATACAAAGTTGTCGCCTCTCTTCTAACTTCGCCTACATTTAATTCTGATCCAAGCGCCACAGACTATTCTACTATTACCCTCCCTAATCAGACCGCAAAAAAACCCTCGCATAATAAATCTGAATAAACTTATAAAGAAATCACCCTCATCCCTGATGCTGTCTAATATATATCTTTAAATCGACCGAAAACACAGTCTTTATTTAAACTAGACGGTAAAATAACACAGCACCCTAAACGATGCACCATTAAAGAAACACCGCACCCAATCCTTTTCCTTGTTTATATGTTCTTCGAAAACGGAAAACAACCCCTTAAATGACCACCCACATCGCAGTATTTATACCCCATATCAGACTAATGAATCTAGATGCAAACCTCCACCGAAACCGCAATCCTCACCAGTAAAAAAGAAAGAAACTGTAACATTACACAATTTAACCCTAAAAGTAACGCACAACCAGTATTCCCAACCCCTCACCTAACCCTTTCCTAACCACAGAACCCGTCATTACGCACATAAAGGCGGTTGGAGGGAAAGAATAATAAGCAAAAGAATATAAGGAGCAGGAGAATAAGAAACGCTGGGGACTGCAAATAAGGGAAAGCGGCCTGGTTCCTTTCATCCCATTGTGCCGTGTTGCCATTCGACCAGTCGCTATTATCATTATCAGAATCGCCTGCTGCAGTGATGAGAGATGGAACATCCGGCCGGGAAAAATGGGTGGGGGAGGGAAAATGGGACTTTTTTCCCTTTTACAAGAGGGATTATGGACGCATGACTCGTGTTGGGACGGTGGCTTTAAATTAGGGAGAGGTTTGGGTTTCAGTGTCGTTACCTCTAGGGATAAATTATTGCCAGGGAAGTTATGTAACGTGTTCTGGAGAATGATGGTGTGTGTTGCAATTAAGGTAAGAGAGAGCGAGGCTTGATTTAGCATGTAGATTGGTATTATAGTTTTGGGAGCTTTTGGGGATTTTTCTGCTTGTGAAGTTATTGTGATTTAAAATGTGTTGTTGGGATGCTAGAGTAAAAAATTCCTGAATTTGTAATATTGGAACTGAAACTGTATTACGTTGATGGTAGAATTTTTGATGTTGCAAAATGCTGGTAAGTCAAACACTTTATTAAACAAATGATAGATGTTTTAGAATTTTATGCATGTATATGTATATAACCTAAACGTTACATTAATATAAACGGTAAAATCCTAGTACACGTTTCCGGCTTGGCGTAATTTTAAAGACGTGTTAACGAATGTCGCCAAGAATTGGAGTAAACAAAAACAGACTAAAACTTTATCACCCTTCCAAAAATATCGCCAGACATAGCCAAATCCACCTGTTTACGGATACTACGATTTATCCCCCACCACCGTTATAACAATACCACAGTGATAATGTCATGCATAAATACCAAATGTTGAACGATAGGACATAATTTTAGGAAATTTTTTAAATAAAATTAAAATTGAGTATTTATAAGATCAAAAGTGTAATCAGTTGCGAAAAGATATATTCAGTTGAATCTTACATTCGTCACTCGTGTTAAGAATATTGTGAAAAGTGAAGCACTTTTACTAGCTCTGAAGTATTTTAGATTATTTAAACTTCGGTACCCACAACATAGATTAATCTATTGCAGGTTAATTTCATTGTGATCTTTTAAATGATGACTTACCCAATAAAAGAAACGAAGAGGACCCTTACCTGAAAAATAAAAATATTATTAGCACTTATACCACAAGAAAGCTTTCACATACTAAAATTTTTCATTGAAACAAACTAAAAAAGTATATTCTAAACACAGCATTCTATCAATTAAACATAAAAATATAAAACTTTAAAACATTTTTTTTGTTTTCTAGAACTAGTAAGAAACATTTTCGAATGCAAAATTTCAAGCAAAATAATTTTTACAAGAAGGAAAAAACTAGACGATGGTTTTATATGCTTTTATCCATTACCCCTTCCAAAAACCTGATATCCTATTTATAACATTTCTGATACTCACAAATCCAACACTGAACAAAGTCAGAAAAAACTCAATTACTGCGAGAAAGAAAAACAATCCTTTCTACTCATTTTACCTCGATTCTTTTCCTCTAATCCACACAAAAGATCGATTTTTTCCCGCTGAATACTTAGATCGGCAAGTCTGATACAGCCTGGTCAGACATTGCCGTTCGCTGAGTTGGCTGATCTTGCTATTTCTCAGAGTGCATCATAAGTCTGGCATTTCTTGTGGAATGGATATTTTTTTTCTACTCTACCACACTTTTTTGTGCCGGGGTTGATTCTCTTTTTCACCACCCTAACGTCGGTTTCCTATCGGTAAACAGAATGACCAAAGAAAATCGAATGCTTGAGGAAAAGACCATTTGTTATCGAGTATTTGATACTTATGGTCCGAAGAAAGGTTAAGGGATAGTACAATAACTTTATACAATAAAGGGATGGATTTTTGATGTATAGAAAAGTATTGTTATTATTTTAATTATCTTTAATATATTTTACGAGGGTATATCAATTTACAAAGTAGCTAGAACTATTATCCAAAAAATTATCAACAATTTATATCCATCTAGGCATTTATCAATAACCTACATATATAGGATAATTAATTTGATAGCCAAAAAAACATATACTGTATGAATGATAGTAAAACAATCCGTTCTTTTATCTCTTAGCTCTCAATCAATGGAGATTTAAATAAATGTTTTCATATGAAAATAACTATTTTTTTCTTTTCCTACTTATAATATAGAATGAAATCTATGAACACAAGGATTAGCTATAATTCCTTTGGAATTACAATTCAATTTCTTCTGATTTTATTCTTTCTGAGGATCGAAATTTAACAACTTTCTGGAATATTTTCCATATTTTTAAAGCAAGTACTAGTAATAGTAATAGTTATGGTCACATGGTCAGTTGAAAAAATATGAAGCTAAACACGGGAGTTGGTTAAGACGGACGCAACATTTTTAATTCTATCTAAATTTCTAAATTTCTATCTAAGTTTTCATTTTTAATTAAACAAAACCGAAATTCACCAAAGGATAAGAATATAATTTGTTGTACAAATAAAAAAATAACTTCCGCATTAATACATTGATACTTTTATAAACATTTTCATGTGAGTTACTAGTTGAGTTTATAAAGCACCTCATCTGAAGAAGAAATTATGCAATCAGAGAAATATTCAACATTATGAGAACACTGAACCTTATTGAGATTGAATGACAAATATTAGCTCATCTTAAGACGATATCATTCGTAATAACTAAAGATGAAGATTTTAGAATAAAAACAATTCCTAATTATTTACCTCTAACTTCAATACAAAAACTAACTAGCATTTCCTTGATTAAGACTCTTTCTCAGATTGAAAAGCTGCCTGCTTACATGATTATATGCTTTACGAAATTAATTACGACGAAAGCGATAGGAGAAAGGCAAAGGTCAGAAAACTTGAGTATCACTGATGATTCTTCCTGTTACTCACGCGATTGGGTCACGATATCAACAAAAATTTAGTAAATGTATGTTTCTTTAATAAAAAAGGTAAATAATGAGCATTTTTTAGACTTTTAAAAGTAAGTTACTAAATTAAAAGTGTAAAACAAGTTTGTTTACTATATATTTTGTTTTAGTTGTAAATAAGTCTTGCTTACTGATGAACCAACGATAGTAAAAGGGTCACGTGATTTTGACAACGCTGGAACTAGTATTTCGGAGGGGAGACAGGTGGAAGTTGAGGGGTAGTTAATCGAAAGATGAAGAGACATTTGCTTGTATATTAGGGCGGAGCGAAAAAACGATATTTTTTATTTTGATTATGGCCTAGTGCGGAAAAGTTGTGTACTGGTGAGTTAACCACGTGTGCAAAATTTCGGGGAAAACAAAAAATATCTTCCGTCTTTAAAATGGCCTTGAAGTTTCAAAAAAGTGGTGATTTTTTTACAAAACAACTAAAAACCAAAGATTAAACTCTCAAATACTGTTCATGATTTTTTTATGAAGAACTAATATAGTTATAGAACTAATCTTTCAGGTTCCATTCTTCTATCACTCTTTTTTCGTTAGATATAATTTTTTAATGTTCAAAGAAATCTTGTAAAGTTGTTTTTTCTGCATTTTTAAAAAGCTAATAACTCTAGAACTATACAACTTAAAGACCTTAAATTAGTCCCATTCAGTTCGTAAATTTTTTTTCTTTGATTTGATGTGCATCATGACCATAATTTTCTAAAAAATGTTTTTCAAAATTTAAAAAAAGTGAAAAAAATTAATGAAAAAAAAATTTTTTTAAAAAAAATTTAAAAGCCTTTTGATTCATAAATGAACAGTACTACCAAATTTCAAGTTGAAAATAAAATTTAATCATGTATAAAAAAATTAAAAAATCCGAAATTTAGGCAAGTCCCTAAACAATCCCCAAAATTATACAGCAAGAGCAATTCACTCATGGAAATTTCATAAACTCGCTTGAGGGTGTTCATATGACTTAAAACATGTAAAAAATGTCACAAAATGTTCTGGAAATACGACAATTAACAAATTCGGTACAAAACCTTACAGAGCTAATTTTCATCTTTAAGTTAATTCAATTTGCATGCTTTACTCCTGAAAATTCCTAAGAATTATGTTTATATCTAATTGTTTTTACTTTTAACAAATCAAATCAAAGTAAATTAAAAATTTTAGAACATAAAAAACTGGATATAAACACATTTCTTAGGAATATTGAGTTAAAATTCATGCAAATTGAATTAACTTAATGTTGAAAATTAGCTCTGTAAGGTTATGTACCGAATTTGTTAATTGTCGTATTTCCAGAAAATTTTGTGACATTTTTTACATGTTTTAAGTCATATGAACACCCTCAAGCGAGTTTATGAATTTTCCATGAGTGAATTGCTGTTGCTGTATAATTTTGGGGATTGTTTAGGGACTTGCCTAAATTTCGAATTTTTTAATTTTTTTTATACATGATTAAATTTTATTTTCAACTTGAAATTTGGTAGTACTGTTCATTTATGAATCAAAAGGCTTTCAAATTTTTTTCAAAAAAATTTTCCAAAAAAAATTTTTTTTCATTAATTTTTTTCACTTTTTTTAAATTTTGAAAAACATTTTTTAGAAAATTATGGTCATGATGCACATCAAATCAAAGACAAAAAATTTACGAATTGAATGGGACAAATTTCAGGTTTTTAAGTTGTATAGTTCTAGAGTTATTAGCTTTTTAAAAATGCAGAAAAACAACTTTACAAGATTTCTTTGAACATTAAAAAATTATATCTAACGAAAAAAGAGTGATAGAAGAATGGAACTTGAAAGATTATGTCTATAACTATATTAGTTCTTCATAAAAAAATCATGAACAGTATTTGAGAGTTTAATCTTTGGTTTTTAGTTGTTTTGTAAAAAAAATCACCACTTTTTTGAAACTTCAAGGCCATTTTAAAAACGGAAGATATTTTTTGTTTTCCCCGAAATTTTGCACACGTGGTTAACTCACCAGTACACAACTTTTCCGCACTAGGCCATAATCAAAATAAAAAATATCGTTTTTTCGCTCCGCCCTATTGTATATAGAAGCAAGATCCCAACTATCACCGGTTACCCAAATATCGGCCATGCAAAGTCTATAAAAATCACGTGACCCTTTTACTATAGTTGGCCAAATATTTGTAACCATAACTATAATTTATTTTTAAGACCTATTTAAAAATTGGTAAATTTTTCTATAGCCAGATTAGCTGATTTCAGTAACTTTTTTTAGTAATTTAAGTTTTGATGCCTAAGTTCCCTGGTTCTGTTGAATGGGGTTGTTTAATAAATGAAATGAATAAAACGCAAAGGTTTTTTATGAATAAATCCCGTATGATTTTTTTTAAATGTGATTTCTTTTCTTAAAACTTACGGCCGTATTAGCCACTAACCTAATCTATGGTTAACCTGAAATCAAAACTTCCGATTGGCAATTGAAGAAGGGAAACAAGTTTTAAGCCAATCAGAGTTGACGAAAAAGCTTGATTCTAGGTAAACCTCTGGTCACATTACGGCCGTATTCATCACTAACCTAACCTAAGGTTAACCTGGAAGAAAAACCTCTATTGGTAGTTAAAAAAAGATACGTTTTAAGCCAATCAGAGTTGACGAAAAAGCTTGTTTCCAGGTTAATCTTATGTGAGTACAGCTGTTAATCTCTTTTTTTAAACTCTACTAAAAACTTAGCATATTTTCACCCACAATTCTCACATCACCCACTTCCCTCATATTCCCTCCAACATTCGCAAATTTAAGGACTGTTACATCTTCATCGCAAGCAAATTTGCATTCAGTCTCCCGAAAAGGCTCCCTGCATTTATTAGCCTTCCAAGCAATTAACCCACCGAGCTTTCGAAATAATTTCCAACGCCTCTGACTTTAAGAAAGAGAGCCGGTCCGGGTTAAGCCGAGCTAAGACGCAAGGTCCCAAATTAGCGCCATTTACAACGGCAACCAAGTTAAGGCTGGACTCGTTGGCGTGTCATTAAAAGATAGAAACATAAGCTCCGGTGATTAGGCTTGTGCTTTGAGAACGACGTTAATTAACTACAGAGTGTATAGTCATTTTTGGGTTGCGGGTGTGTTCAGCGACACCGGTGGGAAGATTTGGAACTTGGTGGGATTTTTTATTTGTTTCAGTCGAAAGGTTGTGTTTATAACTTAAAAAATAGTTCTGAAATAAATGTAGTGATTATTTTTTTTCTTTCATACTGCAACCGGGTGCCACTTGTTTATTTGTCGCTGCCAACTAGAGCAATAATTCGTTTTTAGCAACCCGGAAGATATTCTGGACAGTGGATTATGATGCCAAAAAAGTCGCCATGAAAGGCACACGGTTGCAATAGAGCACCTTTTTTGCCCACAACGTTAAAAGTTGATTGTATTTCATTATTTAGTTATTAATATAAAAAGTTCAGTGTGGATGCGATGTTGATAAGTTTTGAAATTTGAATAGGATTCATTGAAATTGTTTCCATCAAATTTAACTAAAGCAAAATGCTTCCTTTTCTATAATATGTTTTTAAAGAACATTATCTCGGGAATTAGCTTTTAGAAAACAGTACTTTTGAAACCTTTCTTACTATTTTTCTCTATTATCTCTCTATTCTAAAAAAAAGTTTTTGGTGAACGGTTTCCAGAGAAAGACTTTTTAATTACTGAACCAAATGACACATATATGGTATCAAAATATCCGAATTCTTTCCGGATTTCCGAGTAAGCCCTTCGATTTTTCAAAAAAATTCTTAATTTTAAAATATTTCCATTTTTTTAGATTTCGGATAAGGTCGCAGTTACGAAGCAAGAAACTATGAATTTTAAAACAATTGAAAATATATTTCACTGGTTTTTTAACATTCAAATACATTAAATAATCATCTTTCTATTTATCACACTAATTTAAAAAATATATATTGGATTCTTTTTAACAATATTTATATTTTTGCTGTTCAAACGATTTTAATTATATTTAAAACTAATGTATAATTAATTTATCTTTTATTTTTAAATAATTAATTCATATTTATATATTTATCTTTGTCGTTGTGGCAACCTAATCATTACTATATTTACAATAAAATATAAACTCGCTTTCAGAAATTTTGAACTTTTGCATTTATTTATTACAATAATAATTATTTTTATATCCTTTTGCAAGTTATATTATTTAAGGTAGTAAAAGGTAACTTTTTTTATAATGCCAAAACGCAAAACTAGATATGGCGGGGGAATGTTTTAGAAATAAAGATAAAAATCGAAAGTCAGAACATTCGTGTCATTGTTATGAAACTGACACAATTTCGATGTTTATTTGTTCTCATGAAGCAAAATTCTAAATTTTCGTGATGTTTACGATAATTACTACATTTTTCACAGACAATCAATGAAAATCATTACAAAAATTAAGAAAGTAAAATTTATTCCGGAGATGTTTCAGTGCTTCTGAATGGATCTGTGTGAGAAAAACATTACCTTGGGGAAATGGTATAAGAAAGTTTACACTGCTTTGTTACTAATTTTCTTGGAATTAAATGGCGATCCGCCAATTCATATTGCCATAAAGGAACTGTTAAAATTTCGCCGCTGAATGAATATTCCCCTTTTTTGAAAGAATACCCCAGAGAAGTAGTTCCCCTGATTTAAGAATGTTTTATAAAATGAGTAAGTGCTGTGAGCTGTATTTTGTGAGGATGGCAAAGAGATCCTTAAGTATCAGCGTCAGCAGTTAACGGGGGTTGGCGAGCGATAGCGAGCAGGGGGCGGTAGCTCCCTAGTGGTTCAAAACAAACAAAAAAACTTTATATCGCTGCTTTTTGAATAACCCACGTTTAGGTGCATATTAAAATTGAACGATATTAAACTTACTTTGGTTAACAACTTTTATTTCCTTTTAAATTACAAAAAATACGAATATTTTTTGGACAATGTTAACCCCAATTGAAGGTACTGCTCCTTAAAATTGTAAAGAAAGCAGAAATGTGAAATAATATTTCCTAAGCAAACGTACAAATTGATCAAACTTGACGTATCCATCTCACTACGAGATCACTGATTCGCCTACCACCCTAAAAAAACCAATCCTTCCTACTGCATAAACAAAGGATCCACATTCCAAATCGACTTTCCAAACAAAACAATACCCGACCGCATCTACAAGCGAAAAGGGGACCCCGATCGTTAAATCGTTTGCGTATCCCGATTTCATTCCATTCCGAAGAAAAAAAAAGAAATTCGAAATCAAACCCGATTGGAATCTACTCTTACCAACAACCCGGAATATTATTATTATACCCGTTACAAAGAAAGGGAGGAACATATACCGTACCGTATAATAAATCTCTTAACCTACTTCCTTCGGATTGGAACACACATACAAAAGAAGCGGAATATTCCAGAACAAGAAAAGCTCCCCCGATGAGTTTATCGGGGGATTATTGGACCTAATCTTCGAGATTTGCATGTTTAGAACAAAAAGAATATCCCTCCGCGGAAGCGGCCATTGTTGTTTTTCCCTTGAACTGAAATGAAGAGAGTGGATCCATCCATCCATCTATCGTTTGCTATGGGCGGGATCATTATTTTTGAAGGACTTCGAACGTTCAAAAAGAAGAGTTTGGGTTCTCTGGAGGATGTTGTTGCGGGTTGTTTTGGAGAGTAATAAGAAAGTGAGTGTATCCGTTAGACGAATTGTTCGAATCGAAGCTTGGAGGGTGTTTTCGAATTTTTTTTCGGATTTGAGGATTGGGTAATTAGTTGTGGAGGTTCTGGGACGATCCGAAGGATTCGGATTCGATTTGTAACGTTTTTCTTGATTAATTTTAAGACGGAGTTTTCATTTGGTGATACATTTTTGAAGTAATTGTGTTTTCTTCGTTCTCTGTACAAGAAATTATTTATTTGTTATAACTTTGGTGCTTGAGGTAATTTAGAAATTGGGTTTTGGAGCTAAATCCATTTTATGCATAGAGGAAAACTAAATTCCCCTTAACCATAATCACCCATAAGAGCCGAATTATAAATACAACCCTTCATTATTAAAAATAATAAAAACCTTTTTTCGAATTTTTGTACGTTTGACATTAGCCACCACTAATTTGTCAAAAAAATAGTTTATATACAATTATTTGCTGTTAGTATCTATCGATTCAATTTGTCCATAAATGTTTTATATTAACCATCGAACATACTGCGTTCGATAAGATTTCCTAAGATTAGTATTATCAGTTATTCAAATTTATTATGCCAAAGCAAATCTTTGCGTCATTCATTTCATAAATTCACTGCAAATAAAACATAAAAACCTTTTTTCGAATTTTTGTACGTTTGACATTAGCTACCACTAAATTGTTAAAAAAATAGTTTATATACAATTATTTGCTTTTTGTTGCAGTACATTAAGACTTTCTTGAATGGTTTTTATTAAACATCGAACTTACTGCGTTCGATGAGATTTTCTAAGATCAGTATTATCACAGTTATTCAAGTTTACTACACTAGCGGAAATAAAAATCCCAACACCAAGAAGGAAAGGAGATATCAAAGTCAAATTTATTTCTATGATTACACATAGTATCAATGTGAATTGATTAAAAAATCAGCTGTCCTCGATGTTAGGGGGCCGAGAAAACCAGGGAGGAGTGTTGTCTCCATAGGTGTCCATTACCGCTGTCACACGTCATGGTATTGAGTGAAAGGGGCTCTAAATGACTTTTGAGGGATTGGAGGACCATGTTGCCTCCTCGGGTAGTCCAAATTCATATGGTGCACCAGCGGACGTTGCATGCCGGGCTAGGTGATTTCTCCTCATTAACCGGACTTGTTTTGTGGGTGTTGGTTCTAGAGAACGGGTAAGACGGGGTAAAAACGCAACCTAGGGGGTTATGAAAAAAGCTTGGACATTGCATACAACATGTGGTTGTGCATGTTTCTCTTGAAATTTGTCCCCAGGACAGGTCTGAAGGTAAGGGCGGACAACCGGCTAAAAAACCTCAATGACGCAGCTCTGGTTGGAAGAAGTACTGGTGAATCATACTCAGGAGTTGCAGAAAGGGAATCCAATGCATCCCCACTCCGTTACCCTGCATCACCACTCCGTGGAACGATTAGAAAATCATCAGCTGAGTGCGCCTCTCCATTGTGTCTTCCAACTCATACCCAACTGTCGTGGTGCTCCAAACCGAAGCAGGATTCTCTCATAAACACAATGTCATGAAATTGGGATTTTCATTTCCGTACTTCGTGCACTATTGGAAACAGAAAGGTCCATTTTCAGCTCCTGGTTTGTAGACCAAGATGTAAGAAGCTATGCAGACCAAACGGACAATCCGCAGTACTGCAAACGACATCCATCCCACTGCCGCTTGTCCTCAGTATGATCTACTGGTACTTTGGCCAAACAGAGCTGCTTCATTGAGGTTTTTTAGCCGGTTGTCCGTTCTTACCTTCAGACCTGTCCTGGGGACAAATTTCAAGAGAAAAATGCACAAACACATGCTTTATGCAATGTCCAAGCTTTCTTCTTAACCCCCTATGTTGCATTTTTACCCTGGCCTATCCGTTCGTAAGAACCAACGCTCACAAAACATGTCCGGAGAAAGAGGAGAAATCACCTAGCCCGGTATGCAACGTCCGTTGGTGCACCATATGAATTTGGACTACCCGAGGAGGCGACATGGTCCTCCAATCCCACAAAAGTCATTTAGAGCCCATGTCACTCATACCATGACGTGTGACGGCGGTAATGGACACATATGGAGACAACACTCCTCCTTGGTTTTCTCGGCCCCCTAATATCCAGGAAGGCTGATTTTTAAAGCAATTCACGATGATACAATGTGCAATCACAGAAATAAATTTGACTTTGATATCTCCTTTCCTTCTTGGTGTTGGGATTTTTATTTCCGCTAGTGTATGTCCAAGCAAATCTTTGAGTCATTCATTTAATAAATTCACTGCAAATAAAACACAATGATCTACATCCTGTTTACACCGCCCTTATGGCTTATTACAGTAGTGATGGTTAACTCAGAAATGTTTGGTGAGTTGAGGAATGTACTCATTTTGCCATAATGAGTTGTGAGGCTGTGCCACCTCACTTTGAGGTGTTGGTGAAGGGTGAGGTGTTACTCTATTTCCGAAATCATAAATGGATCAAAGGTTCCCTGTTTGCTCCCCTCCCTATTACAGTGAGAAGTGAACTGAAGTAATATGGACAGTTTTCCCTTTACTTCTAATCGCAATCATTCAAACAATCACAGTTTCAAATCTCATACCCTCGCACAACTCAATCACTCACTTTTTCATATGATGTGAGTGAGTTGAGATAACTGAGGGGGCTCACTTTTTCATATGATGTGAGTGAGTTGAGATAACTGAGGGGGCTCACTTTTTCATATGATGTGAGTGAGTTGAGATAACTGAGGGGGCTCACTTTTTCATATGATGTGAGTGAGTTGAGATAACTGAGGGGGCTCACTTTTTCATATGATGTGAGTGAGTTGAGATAACTGAGGGGGCTCACTTTTTCATATGATGTGAGTGAGTTGAGATAACTGAGGGGGCTCACTTTTTCATATGATGTGAGTGAGTTGAGATAACTGAGGGGGCTCACTTTTTCATATGATGTGAGTGAGTTGAGATAACTGAGGGGGCTCACTTTTTCATATGATGTGAGTGAGTTGAGATAACTGAGGGGGCTCACTTTTTCATATGATGTGAGTGAGTTGAGATAACTGAGGGGGCTCACTTTTTCATATGATGTGAGTGAGTTGAGATAACTGAGGGGGCTCACTTTTTCATATGATGTGAGTGAGTTGAGATAACTGAGGGGGCTCACTTTTTCATATGATGTGAGTGAGTTGAGATAACTGAGGGGGCTCACTTTTTCATATGATGTGAGTGAGTTGAGATAACTGAGGGGGCTCACTTTTTCATATGATGTGAGTGAGTTGAGATAACTGAGGGGGCTCACTTTTTCATATGATGTGAGTGAGTTGAGATAACTGAGGGGGCTCACTTTTTCGTGGTAAGGTGTCATGACAAAATGTTGGGTTGAGTCACTCAAGTGAGGTACCTCACACCTCATTTACCCATCACTATTCTACAGCTATGATGGACAAGTTAACACTTGCCATTGTGCCTTTTACAAGCAAAATGCAATTCGCTATCGGGTTAAACAAAGTGATAGAAAAAAAGAGGGCAATATGGAATACCTTTTATATCTTCAAGAATAACCCTATTGTTTTTAAATAAAAATCCACATGATCATTTTAAGTACACACTACATAAGTAATGGTAATGAAGTGTCATTGGTGGAATAAAACATTATTTATTTTCAATAGAATTCATAAAAATCAAAATTATCCGGGATATAAGGCCGTGTATTATTTTTATTATTGTCATACGTTTTGTTCCTCTCTGTGGAGGACATCATCAGGTGAAACATTATAAATTTAAAAAAAAAACAATAACAATATTGCAGCGTTCACAGCAAAGCATGATTTACGACGATTACTAGAAGGATAAAATCATGCTTTTCTGTGATCGCTGCAATATTGTTATTGTTTTTAAAAATTTATAATGTTTTCACTGATGATGTCCTCCACAGAGAGGAACAAAACTTATGATAATAATAAAAATAATACACGGCCTTATATCCCGGATAATTTTGATTTTATGAATTCTATTGATAATTCCGGCCGTGAAAGCCAGAAGGTTTACATTATTTATTTTGGTGTTATGAAAAAAAGTACCTTTATAAATGGAGGGTAATATGGAGTAGTTGTTTACAACTATTTCAAAACTGATTAGATTTAAAAGATCCTAGTTAATTTTAAATATAAAAACAATATTTAAAAAATCATGTTCAAATAGTTTTGTTTTTGAGTCTATTTTTGAAAGTCACAAACATAATTTTCTTTCTATGTCCTAGTACAGTGTTCTAGTCCAAATCAAAATTTCTTCTCATTGAATTTCGGACTATTTTATTTTACAAGAGATACATTCATCATCTTCATTTTTCGGTCCTTTACTGGATTGCATGAAGTCAATTTCAGTTTAAACATCAGAATGGACATAGTATTCCATAATACCCGACACACCATCATGTATTAGGAACTATTTTACTGACTTATAAAAATAGAAAAAAATTACTACAGCATAAGAAACTATTATTCTTTTAGTGTACGTTATGTTTAACAACAAAATTAAAATCTCATAATAACTGGCAGGTTAAAATGTTTGAACCTTTACTGGCAAATACTTTCGAAATTACCAAAACACATTTTGTTTTTCAGCGACTGTAACGACCATAACAAGATGTTAACTCTTTATGCACTGTATCATGGGAGTCATCTTAAGTCTTTCATGGTATTCCCACGTGATGGAAGCCCGAGAGATGGCTGAAACTTTGAAACGTTGGTATTCCATATTACCCATCTCTCCTCTACCCCATCTTCTGCTCATAAAATCAATTAAAACAAACTTACTTATCGACGTTAAAAAAAGGCCAAAGCACTTTTAAAGCTAAAAATGGATATTTTAGTGTTTTTTACAGGGAGGAGAGAGTGAAGAGGAGGCGAAATTTTTGCACATTTGAAGCCGGAGGTCTCGGGCGGCTTTCCTTTGAGGGCATCACACTCCCAAGATGCCTTGCGCAAACGTTCCGTGGAACCCTTGGAATAAGGAACTTGTATGATTTTTTTTTATTTTTTAATCTATTCTTCCCGCAAAAATAAGCCACTACACAAAATTTGAGGCCGATTGAGAAATTTTTCGATTGCAAAAAAAATTATCAAAAATCGTTTTTTCCGAAGCACCTGAAAACGCTTAATTGCATGCACAGTGACCTCTCTAATCATGGACTTCGCCTAAAATGTTTGCCTTGGATTTCTGACCTTCAACAGAAGTGTCTAGAAGGTAAATATTTATTAAAACACTCATATAGGACACTTCTGAAAAAAGAAATCATCAACTAAAACATAGAAATTCAATTTTGATTGCAATTTGGCTCGATAGATTCTACGTCACTGTGCATGCAAACACACTTCGAGTTTTCGGACACGTGTTTTTTTCTCGACTTTTGAATTAAAATATTTTAATTACTTGTGCACTTTTTTGAAAAATTGACTAGCTATTTCATTTTACTACAGGGTGATTCAGAAATAATCATCAATAATTTGGGGGGAGGTAGAGGGGCCCTAGACAAGCATATTTCGAATAGGGATGGTGGGGCGCAGCCTTACAGTTACAGAGCTAGGACCTAATGTAGTGCGAGCGCTTTTCAAAAGGCCGTTTTTAGAAGGCCCGTGTGACGAAATAAAACATAATAAAATGAAAAACATTATTGCATGAGGTACAGGAGTATCCATACTACTTAAATCCTCAATGTGATAGAAATTGAACCACTTTCTGAACCGTAGGGTGAGTTTTAAAACGTGCAATATTAATCTCTTAGTCAAACAATGGAGTTCCCTTAATGGTATTTAGAAAAATGATGATAGGGGAAGGAATTTTCAATGATCAAACAGTTTCAATGATCAATGTTACGATCATTGAAAATTCCTTCCCCGATCATCATTTTTCTAAATAACATTAAGGGAACTCCATTTTTTGACAAAAATATTAATATTGCACTTTTGAAACTGACTCTACGGTTTAGAAAGTGGTTCAAATTCTATCGAATTCATGGTGTAAGTAGTAGGGATACTTCCTTCCCTCATGCAATAGATTTTTTCATTTTATTATGTTTTGTTTCGTCACACGGGCCTTCTAAAAACGACCTTTTGAAACGCGCTCGCACTACATTAGGCCCTAGCTCTTTAACTGTAAGGCTGCGCCCCACCTTCCCTATTCGAAATATGCTTGTCTAGGGCCCCTCTACCTCCCCCCCAATTATTGATGATTTTTTCTGAATCACCCTGTATACAAAAAACCATACGGAACACTTGAATGTTTATGAAAATCTGACACATGCAAGTTCCTTATTCCACTATCGGGAGGGAGGAGAGAGGTGACGAAATATACGTCCCTTTGCCCCGGAGCAAATGACGTTCCTTCTTCGTATCTCCTAGGGATGTCCATTTCTCCTCGCGCAGTGCATCATGGGAGCTTGATGCCCGAGTTATAATGCTCAGAACTGTCCTAACGCTGTCGCCAATACTTCATTCGCTAAGTGGTGTATTTCGTCTCCTGATTACTCTCTCTTACCTGGTTTTTTATGCCTTAGAATCAGAATTTCAGCATTAGAATGGAAACCCTAAAAACAAAATTTTGTCGACTTGTGTAATTTTATAACCAGACAGCGTTTTTCATCAAATACGAATCATCGTTTGGCTATTAGAATAAAAAACGCTGGAATCATTACTGGTTATGATAATTTAAATTATTAATTACCTATGATCACCACTTTTTGAGTTTTATTTTTATTATGTAAAATTAATTTTTGTCGCATGCCAAATGATTCATTCATTATCGAGAAACTAATTTTATAAGCACGGCTGCAAACACTTGTGCATTACTAATTGAATTGCTTTTTTCTGAAACATGTCAAATGTCACTTTTCTTGTTATGAGATAAACGAGAAAAACTGTGTAGAAGCTCACTACATTTTTATGAAGATGTTAAGTGATTTTGTTTTCTTAAAGTAGACCTTATTATTTGGATATTTTACAGACAAAATAATTTTTCTTAATGTTTTTATTCTTTTCATAAAAAATTATTGAAATATTTGCATTTGGCTGGTTTCTGCAATAAACAGAGTATTCAGGCCTATTTTCATAGCTTAACTCTAATTAATTTAAGGATTTGGTAATAAAAATAGGAATAGTAGTTAAAAATAACGTTTCCTTAATAATACTAACCCATAAAATTATTATAGAACTCTTATTTTTTTCTCTTTGGTTAGTTAGTAGATGTATAAATATTTTTCTTATAAATGATTTCAACTCTAAACTCATAAGTAGTGGTCAGCCAATTCAAAATGTTTATATAAACATATTCCAAGTCAATTAGATATATAGTTGTTTGGATATAACTTTGTGGACAGTAAAACTATTTTTCTTTAAAAGCCTACAAAATCAGTGAGTTAGTTCAATATTATGATCTGAGGTTATAGATTTGATGTCCCATTATATCAATCACATGGATGTAATAAAGGGCCACAAGCAAGAAAATTTTAAATATATAGCTACCAAAATGTCCTTTGTCTAGAGATTCGTACAAAAACTTTAAAAATATGGTTTTCACAATGGCTTTCTGGAACTAACCTCTAAAGAATGGATTTTCCAATCACATATAGTGTTTGTATGCGATTAAATAAAAAAACCGTCCCAAACAAGCTGCAGATGAGACGGCATGAACAAAATTCCCCGCAGTTTAAGTGCAGAAACCAGTCAAGCGACGTCGTTTGACATGTTTCTGCACTAAAGCCGAAATTTAGCATGCTGGAAAACTATTATTATCCTTACACTAAAATGAGCGTTTACCCCTACAGAATCCCATGACACCAATAACTCACTTTTGAAAAAGTGGCGTTTGACACGTTTCTGAAATAAGTGATTTAATTGATTATGGTAGATTACACAGGCCCGTGTGCGACAAAAATGTACAAGAGCTGAACTTCATAAATTTTTTTGAACTTAAAAGGCTCGTAAGCGTTAAGCCTCGCGCTCCCACGTCAAAGGTCTGGGGTTCAAATCCCGGCCTCCGGGCAAGGCAGACCCACTCTTTAATCCCCTCCGGGATCTATAAAATGAGTACCGAGTTTACTTGGGGAAACCAAGAGGGTGTTAGCATCAAGCTAACGCGCTCAGCTGACCGTGATATTCAGTCACACGTTCTGTAACAGCTCTGCGAATGGCTTCACCCAGTGAGGCTAAGCTATACTGGAGTTTAAAGGTCCACCGAACTAGGTACTCCCTCATCCCCTTGATTTTTTTAGATTGCCAAATCTCCAAGTAAGAGATACTTCGTTTATACTAAAAAATACTAAAGAGAAGGAGAACGCCTCTATCCTTAGATTGGCGGTTTCGGCGAAAATATTTTTCATCGTGAATTAATAATTATTACCTTAGTAAAACCGCATCGTTCAAAAGTAATCATGACTTTTAATCGAACCCTTACTTTATATGCCTTGAATCGAACCCAATAAAACTCAAAATAAGATCATGAGTTTTCTGCCTCAAACCAGACTTGATTTTTACAATTTAATTAAAAATTTTATCTTTAAACCAGGATTTGGCTATCAAGCGTGATCATTATATTCAAACCCTGGTTAAAACCGCTCACACATTTACATTACGCTTGGTGAATTTTCGTTCCAGGATATAATAGGAATGAAGCCAATTCACTAAACTTTAGGCGTTGATTAGTCAAATGATACTAGTTATAAAATATGTAGTTATTTAAAAATGCGTGGTATAAAAATTGTTGGAACTATAAGCATAATTTAACATTTTTGGCTTTTAAAATTATGTATAGTACGACTTGAGGACCGGACTTCAAAAACTATCTAAGATCCAAAAAGTAAAATTTTCTGCAATGGATCATTTTAAATTTGATTATCCATAGGAATACACATAAAAAGCCGTCTTTCGAGCTAATTTTAAACTACTTAGGATTCTTGTGGCGCTAAGCGGACTTTATAGGTTGTTGAAGATGGTACTTAGATTGTTTTTTCTCGTATAATTCATATTTTTTACTTTTGGCACTTTGCTTCTTTTTGAAGTCCAGTCCTCATTTTGTAAGAGCGCACCTTTTCAAATTATATGAGATATGAAGATGAAACTTATAATCAAGAACACACATGGGTAAAAACATTTCCGGTGTGTTTGTAAATGGCTCATTTCTATTCACTTTTCACTTGTATTATTCAATAAGTTTGTGAAAGATAAAAGCAAAATGTGAGTTTTAAGAAATCCATACAGAAATCGTATTCTTTCAAATTAATAACCTGAGTATCGATTTTCAAAATTTTTATACCAATGGATTCAAAGTAAAGATGGACATCATGGTTCTCTAAAAAAACTTCAAAATCGTATGTACACATCTTCCCTCTTTCTCGAAATATACCAACAAAGCTATTTTAGTTTCTAGGAATCTTGTTTTCCCATCCAGGGTTCTATTGAAGCCAGTGCTTTTAGTTCCATTTTAATGGAAGCATAGATCTCGGGTGTGCTATGTGTGAATAGAATTTGTTTCAAAACTTTTATGGATAAGAAGGTATGTATTTGAATTTTAAAATATTTTAGACTTTTAGAGTTAGTGAAAATGATGAATTAAACATACGTTAGATAAATTTTTTTGTTATGAGTATGGATTGGTTTTATTATACAGCAGGAATATAGGTTATTTTAACAGGCATATTTATCTAGGTTCGAAAGAGAGGCTAAAAAGAGGAATTATAAAACCGTGTTGTAGAGGGATCAAAAAAGCAACTGGGTCTCTCGCGGGAAAGTTAATCCTCTAATGTCCACTACCAGAAATAACTACAGAATTTTTGCCGTATTTGTGAAGTTTATGGCCAAATAAAATAAAAATAAATAAATAAATAATAATATTTTAAATTCAATTTTTTTAATTTGAAACTGGGGACTAAAAATAAACTTTATAAAATATAGCATCTGAAGGAGCAATTATTGCTGAAATAGCTAAAAAACATGCTGAAAATTGAAGCTTAACTTGTCGTAGCATATTTTCTACTGGAGGCAGTAGATGGTTAAATAAGTAAACCTATAAAAAAACCGACAAAATAAAACGATATTCATTTTAATACTTGCATTATCTAATCCTTTCAAAAATTATTTCTATTGATATTTTTTAAAAGCATCAATTAAATTAATTAAATCAATTAAAAGCAAAGCATCTTTAAATGATTAAATTATAAGCTATTGCTTTCATAAAAAGTGCTACATTAACTCTACTTTTATAGGCTTCTTTAACTCCTTGAGAGGCCCGGAGCGAGTAACCGCACAACAGACTCCCGGGTTGAACCTAAATTCGAAACTATTAGTGAAAGCGGTTTTATAACGAAAAGCAATACTCACCCCAAAAACGCACGAAGCAGTAATTCCTAAACGAACGATCCATTACATTACAGATAAAACCTTCCCATTCCCGGAAAAAAATGTATCCCGGCGTTCCAAAGCCAAAAATCCTCCTAAGCCTATCTCGACGTGAAATCTACTCAGAAAAGTCATTTACAATTTTCATTTCCATCATTTCCTCCAAAAGCGTTCCCCACGCGACCCCAGAGACATCATCACACCTTTGCGGGATCCATAAAAGCAATAACTAAAACGAACGATAATAAAAAAAAAATTGTGAACATTCCCCACAGTCACCAGCAGAAATAATAATAATAATAAATAACGAGGTGGGCTGCGTTCGCAAATACCGACGCGATAAGCATTAAAACGCCCTCGCTTTAGATCACGGCTAATCGCTATCGGCGGCTGAGACGCGCGATTCGGCCAATTAGCGTCGTTTCCTCTCAGGAAGTCGGTCCGCGGGGGCAAAAATCTGTATTGCGGTGCTCGTTTGGGGGATATGCCGAAAGGGATCAGTTGTGACACTGATATTTGTGAGAAAGTGTAGAAACTGATCGAGCCGGTTTTTAAAGACGAAAAATATGTGAACGGCAATCAATTCATTGTACTTTTATGTTCCTTTAGTTATCAAGTTATAGAAAATTAAAAAGAAAATGCAACTCTGAAATTTTTTATAATAGAATGCACAAAAAACTGTTTTCTTTTAAACAATTTAAAAATGTATTAATAACTGTTTTCTTTTAAACAATTTAAAAATGTATTAATAACTGTTTTCTTTTAAACAATTTAAAAATGTATTAAAACGGTACCGTTAAATGTAGTAAAAACAATAAAAAATAGCTGATTCTCTGGCCAACTCTGGAGGATTTCAAGATCCCACTTCCCTGGCAGATGCCATGCTCTGTTTAGACTCAAGCTCAGAACCCATTCAACAGTTAAAACTAAAAATGAAATCACACAACTAGATATTGACAGAAAAACTGCAACCGCAATCACAAGGATCAGGATGAAACATCACAAGAACATGAAAGTATCTCCTGATGGAACTGAAAACTACCAAAAATGCAATTATTGTCCAGACGTTGAACTCACACCCAAACATATCTTTGATTGCCCAGCTGTTACTGCAGCAATGCACAACCTAAACTATCCCACCGAAGAGGACTTATATTAAGAATCAGTAGGTCGCCATAGCAGAACTCATTCAAAAACACCACTCCCTCTGATTTCCAAGGACTCGACAACAACAGCAATAAAAAATGATTTTTTTGTGTGAAATTTTTTATTTGAATAATTATGTTCAATTGTAAGCAAAAACAAAAACCTTAAAAAAATATTCCCTTTTTTAATACTTTTAACGGAGTTCCGATTAGCCTCGCAGTTAAGGTTGAAACGGAACACCACTTTAAATCTTTATTTTCGGTTTCGGATTTTGTGAAAGGAAACAATAATGATGAAGGGAGAATACGAACAAATAATACATGCTCCTAATATCGCTTTTTCTGTTATTTTATTATGTGGGAGGGCTTAGATCCCCAAAAATTAGTACCACCCTAATTTTTCAAAAACTAAGTTATTTTCATAATTTAACTTTAGGAATGCTTTTTGTTACCCTTTTCATAAAAGTAAGGGATAGAAATCGAAATAGTGAAACAATATTTCATAATTCCAGAAAATTTAATTCATTTACAAGGGAGCTAAAATCTAAAACTGTCCTCCGATTCACACCGGTTTGTGGTACTGGAGAACCAATGCAAAATTAAAAAAATAATACAATGTTGATAAATTTTTCAAGAAGCGAGGTTTTTTCTCCCCAATGACTCCTCTTGACTCGTAAAGAAACTTTTCTGCATACAAACCAATGTAAAGGAAAAGAGCGTTCTACAGGCGTTCAGTGTATTCAGGAAAAAACGCCTTGCAGCATCGTTCTTAGACTACTCTCTGTCGTGAATGTAGGTGGAAATATCAATTTCGAAACACCCTGTTTATAAAAATACACAAGAGTTGACTTTATGACCGTAAGATAAATTATAAAAATCAATCATTGAACCAATGAGACCCGTTTTTTAAAAACTCTCAATACACAGTTATAGTCATCATGAAATTAGTTAAGACATCTTATAACCTCATCATACGTAGTTCATTATCCTTCATCCAAGTGAATGAAGAAAAATGTAAGTTATAAGAATGAGTTGTTCTTAAGCTATTTTTGAACATTTAATATGATATTTAATAAAGTTTATTATGAATTAGTAATTTTTATGGAACAGCTTTGTTGTACTTTAAAATAAACTTTTTCCAAAAGTTTCATTGAAATGCAATTCCTTTCCGTTATATTGAAAATCCACATATCTTTTTTTTATAACTGGTTTTGATGAAACTTTTTTTTTACCCTAATTTAAGTAACGCAGTTTTGAATAAAAAACAATATGCTGTGTGCTTTATTCGTTTGAATCATATTATCTCTAAAGTAAAGTATCATGGCTAAAATACCTTTTTCCACCCCATAAACAATAAACAACGTCTTTAAAGCTCCAAACACACACAAATATGACTCCTCTTGCCATCAAAAAATAACATAATATCTCAGATAACTTCGTTTTTGAAGCACTATTTAAGAACTCATTAAACTAAAGGTAAACATATTTAACCATCAGAACGTTTCTTATCAGTATAAGCATTAAAATCTCCCTTTCAGGTCTTTTATGTCCTGAAAATGATATTTATGAACCTCAGACAATTTCCCTTTCTAACTTTTATCACCACTTATGTTCTATTTATTTTGAATTTTCTCACCATAGGGGGCATTCCCACCTAATCTCTTCACCTCATTGTCTCGATAGCCCCCTTAAGTAGGCAGTAATTTGTTCCACGGAGCCGGCTCTAACCGGTACTTACTTATTCATTATTCTCCTCCACCCTGTCTTGGA
This sequence comes from Tetragnatha versicolor, assembly GCA_024610705.1. NCBI lineage: Eukaryota > Metazoa > Arthropoda > Arachnida > Araneae > Tetragnathidae > Tetragnatha > Tetragnatha versicolor. Next base: position 7,989,615 of record JANDEH010000013.1, read on the forward strand.
AGCAAACGATAATAAAAAAGAACAAAAAAAGAACAGTCCCAGGAACGGAATTGTTGCCATTTGTCACCAGCAGTATTCAATTATGAGAGACCCAGAAAAAACTTGTGAGGAAAAAGACTGGTGACTAAAGAAAAATAGGAATAAACAGGAAAGGAAAAAATGTCGTCTGCAGCTATCGGGACGGAGGTAATTCATTCATTCGAAAAAGGAACGGTAGCCACGGGACATTAGGCAGAATCGTATCTGGGTGTTGCCAAATTACGAGACGTTTTTCAGGGCTCGATATCGGCGTGGGAGATAACGGGATGACAAACGATGTCTGCGCTGTTTCGACTGCGATAGGGAAAACGATTCGGATTTATGACCCCGACTTGTTGGGAGGAATCGCTCTCCGACACTTGTGACTCCTGCAGGCGACGGAGGCGTAAATCGCAGTTGAATTGCCCCCCGTTTGGAGGAATATGAGTTTGAGAAAAGTAGTGTGGAAATGGGCCGTTGGGTTGTTACTGTTCAAAATTGTTTACGCTAATTATGGATGTGATAATGGTAAGGGCTGTTACCTTCAAATGGTGATGCATGCGTTTAATTTCTGTTAGGTGGATTATTTATGAATGCATAATGTCCTTTTATTTAACTTTTATTTCAACTACCATTAGCTTTAAGGTCGATTTAAAGTGTTCCAAAATGAAATATAAATGAAATTTTCAGCTAGAATTACTTAAAAAGGAAAGAAATAATACCTAGCATAACACAAATTTTTATTAGAAGTCAATAAAATTACATTATTAATGTTTTAAAATGAATTGAATAGTTGAGAAATTTTTTTTGAAATCAAAATGTAGTTCTCTAACAAGGAATCAAAATCGAGGGGGGATATTTGAGGGAGTACCTAGGTCGATGGACCTTCAAATTCCCAGTATAACGTAGTCTCACTGGGTGAGGCCATTGGAAGAGCTGTTACAGAACGTGTGACTGAATGTCACGGTCAGCTGAGCGCGATAGCTTGATGCTAACACCATCTTGATTTCCCCAAGTAACCTTGTATCTCATTTTATTGAACCCGGAGGGATGAAAGGCTGAGTCTGCATTGCCTGTAGACCGGGATTTGAACCCTGGACCTGTGGCATTGGAGCGCGAAGCGCTACCTCAACGACACTGGTCTTCTAACAAGGAATCGTGCCCGTGCAAACTAACAAAAACGGACGAAAATTTGACCAGTGAAACCTTAACTGCTTCAGAGAAATTGAGAACAGTTCATTTAACCATTTGGAGGTTTCTATGCATTTCTTGCCTGTCACGGTTGCATTTGGCTTTAAAAATTATTATTTTTAAGAATTTTTTTACAGCTTTTCTACTATAATCCCACAGTTACTTTTTCCATAATAAGTGTTTTGAGTCATCTACTTCCCTTATGATATTTTCGCCCATTTTCGTGAGTTACCTGGAAACGCTTCCTCGTAAGAAAAATATGGATTTGTAGGTACTATACTGATATTTTTATAGCTTCGGAACAGCAATTCTTTGTTTCTAGAATATCTCTAATGTAATTGAATCGATATTCAAAAAGACCTGCAACGCCACTTTCAGACATTATGACATAACCCTAACCTATTCACAAAAACTAGCTATCTTCAGATAAGCTGTATTCTATCTCCAATGAGGTGGGTTTAGTAGACAAAAAAGTTACTCGGATTCCCACCCCATTATAGTTCACTTGTATTATTTTCATCTTACCGTCACATCCGTGAAAATACAAACTGTACTACGGGTGTTTAGTAGATCGTTAATAATCAAAGCAAAGACAGACAATATTTTTAAATGCCGTTTCACTTCCCAGTTGCGATAATCATTAACAAAACTTCCCCCAGCCTCTATTTCGTGATTCAAAAGCAATTTATCCCTACACAACCTAATACCCCAGACAAACATCCTACTACACGAACCAAACGCAACAAAATCCCTTTTTACCGCCAGCATGATTCACGACCCCACGAACCAGTTCCAGCGAAACAATACCAGTTCCAAAATTCTCAAACAGCTCCGTTGACCATTCATCTTTCAGAAACTTAAAAATAAACTCACGCCCCAACTCCCTCACGACTTTTTAAAAAACCCACTCCAGTCTGTACAACGCTAAAGTCTTCCGCTTTCCCCACACGGGTTCCGTCACCTATTAATCAAGCACTTCATAATGAATTTCTCTAATTAAGTAAACGCTATTCTGATTAATGGTCGCCTCCAAACCTGATACACCAATAACTCACCCCCTTAAACGATCTTTTTTTACTCCTTCCTCCACCCCTGTGGAGCCTTTGTCTTCGATTTTGAACCCCAGTGCGTTATTATACACCCAAAGCGGAATTTAAGTACCCACCGCTTTTTTCCTGTTCTCCAGTTGGTCGGAGGTATAAAAGATTAAAGTTAAGTAACAACAAGAAGTTTCATTGACTGTTTCTCCCAATTTGTTACCCGTTACAAATGGGGTTCCGCAAAAGGGGGTTGTCGAACGGTAGTAGGGGTTGTTCGAACGAACATTTATATTCCCCGCTTCGACGGACACGGTTGCGGTTACGCGTATGGGAATATGCAGTTTAATAGGCGAAGAAATATCGCTTGCTTCTTCAGTTCTATTTATTCAAAAGGTTCTATCGCCAGATGGAATTTATTTATGATGTTTTAAAGAGTCATTAATCAAATTTGAATTTTTTTTGTCCTTAAAGGTTCTTTATCGTTCAGTCCTCCAAAAGTAATTATTGCTTGATTTTCACGGATGGCATGATTGGTTCATTTTTCTTCTGAAAATAAAAGGGTAATGGATGGTTTTAACTCTATATTTATAAAAAGTACCTTTGTTTCATGGGAAATAAAACTTATAGTTTTATAGACTTAAATGCATCGACGCAAAGTATAGACGTGAGAAATTGTTTTCAAACTTTTAAAATGACCCTTATAGATAATCGGACCTTTTTTGTGAAAATAAATATTCAAATTTAAATTTTTGATAAATTACATTGTTGTACATGGAAATAAAACGTTTTAATTAATGTGTTAATAAGTCGTCATGCTTAATAAGCATTTTACAAGAAAAACGTACGAGTTTTTCATTACGCTCTGGTATTTTCTCTATTCTTTAAAAGCACATGCACACTAATAAAAAGTACAAATGAATATCGAAGGAAGAATATTATAATTTTAAAATCCTTAAGCCATCTTTCCCACGGCAATAACATAATGGGAAAATATTGACTTGTGAACTACTTTCTCTACTTTATTAAAATCAATACAACATTACTACACATATAATAGTTTTTTAAAGTATAAATGCTTAAACACAGTTGTAATGTTTTAGCTCGTTTTAACGGAGCACAGTAACAAACAATGTATAAATTCACGTTATAGAGAAGTTTATTATGTTGTTACTACTCTCCAATAGTTGCTAAAAACAAGTTACTTAATTTAGTAACTTTTAAAGAATTCATTTCAGCTTGGAAGATAAAGGCAATAAACCTAATACAAAACTATGATCTAAATCACTCAAGACAACAAGCAGGCGTAATCCTAATTATTAGATAACACCTACAAATCCAACCATCCTAATTACAAACACGCGAATTTCAAGAAAGAAAAATACTAATAAAGATGATTCACAGCAGTAAAAGATACTTCTTAGCTCCTTACTTTTTACGAACATGTAATCATAGATCAAGACCTTTTGCTAACGGTTAGCAACGACGTATTAAAACATGTTCAGTTTCAGCTGCTCAAAACGAGGAGATATATTAATAAAACTTAATCGCTCTCTTCATCTTATAAATAGTTCAGGTCTTCTTCTATCTCAGTTTATCCCCACAGAAAACGGCTCCCAAAAGGATGTTTATACGAGGAACATTATCTCATACTTAAATAAACCAAGTAATCCAACTAAGATTAACGTCTCCATAAATCTTCTTAATTAGTATAATTAAATGAAAATAGCTCCATAACTAACTCTAATTAACAATCGCGTGTTCTAAAATCGCGTCCAAACAATTTTTTGACTTAACTTCCAGGTTATTACTACGCCAGATTGTTCTAAATATACCCTAAAAGAATCCCATTCTCCATAAAAAGAGCTTAAACGTAGTCTGTGAGTTGTAAATGTAGACGCGTGTATTTTTTTCTTCTTCTTCTTCTCTCAAATCGTTAGAAAGGTTCAGTGCTCTGTGTTGTCGAACATGGTAGAGTAATTTGCTTTTAGACTCGGTTTAATTCGAATTGAAGTTAGGCTTAGTTACTAACTTGGAAAGTTTAGAGAAAAAGTGTTCGGGAACACGGGCGATAAACTCTTGGATGTGTTCGAATAAAAATAAACGATCGTCTGCAGAGTTTGAAAAGTCTGGTGGTTCCGAATTAGAATGGAGATATTAAGACGTTAACTGCAAATCTCAATATTTTTTTTTAGGAAAGCTAAAGATAATTCCTTTTTTTAACTTTCAGCATGTATTATTCCTTTTATGGTTTTTTTCAATCGACGAAACTTTCTATCAAAATATCAATAGCGTAAAAGTAAAAGGTAATCTGGTTATATAGAATTGTTAACCTAAATCAAACATGAGATGAATAGAAACGAAACTGTTCTACTTTGAAAATCGTTCTCGGCATTTTATTTCTTTCGAGAAATAATGTTATGTAATATCAAAGTTAATTCTTTGAAAGAAATACATTTACTTTGCTGTGTTAATAAAAATTTTCACTTAGAAAATGTATTTGAAATAAGGGCAGTTGAAAGAATTCAATGAATGTGTTTATCTATCATAAAAGGAGTAAAATAAGCCAACGTCCATCCTAAAAAATTCAATTTTATCTTTGACAAATAAAATGAATGATTAAAATAAAAAATAAAAGAATCAAAGTAATGTTTCACTTAGAAATGTTTTTTGCTCATATTTACCGACCTTTGAAAATTAAATTATTTTCATGAAGGTATACATTGTATTTACTCAATTTTCCTTGTAAACAACTTATATAAACGAACTAAATAACGCTTAAGAATTCCCATGAGTTATTTAGATTTAGTTCATGGTTAAATGTATTTTTACCATCTTCAAAGAGAAGGATGTTGTTGATTCTTCATAAGTTATGAATGTTGAATGTTTCTGATTGCCATTAAGTATGTTTCAAAATATTTACTTGGATATATATTTTTTCTCAAAAATACTCAATTTGTCTCATTGAAATATCGACTGCTAGCATCTAATAGCAAAATATACTACTGAAAAAGAGTGAACTTTTGACTGAAAACATTTTAAGCAAGTAATTCATGTCACACTTTTACATTTTTAAGGTACATTTAAGGGTTTCAACTTCAAAAACAATATCAAGTGATAATGCTTGGACGAATCATTTATTTCTTTTCAAGCGCATTAAAAATTAAGAAAAAAGTATATTTTGTATATTTACTGTCAAAGCATTTATGATTAGAACTAAATGACAGCTTCTACTTTTTGAAGTTTGGTTTTCAGTTACAAAAAATGGTAATATACATCCAACATAAAAGTAGAACTAGAAACTTACCAAAGTTAATCACACACCTTTTATAAAATCTTGTGTTTACATACCTGGAAGGAAAATAATCTCGTTAGTATCATGTAGTCAAAAATATAAAATACATCATTCCATCTAAACGTTTAAAAAAGAAATAGTAGAATTAACCACAGTTATTTATAAGTTTAATGATTAAGAATAATTTTCCATTAAAGGTTTTGTGTAAAAATATTTAAAAATTTACCCAACTTATAATATGTAAAACACCTAGTTTTTATTATTATATATTTTTTTTTTGATGTTTGTGAAGAACCTGATTACACATAGGCTTTATGAATTACTTTTTTGAAAAAACGAATATATTTTAACTAATATTCACACAATCATAAGCAACTAACTTTGTTTAAGCTATCAACTAAAGCGAGAAATGAGATCGAAATGTGGAAATTAGATTACCATAAGTGACCTTAAAATTTCTCAGTTTATAATTGCTATCCAAAATATGGTAGATTAGTTGAGTATAGAAGAGGAAAATCGGCAACTGTCTTATGAGGCGTTTTATTTCAAATCAGTTGTTTAAAACTGAATCAATTCTAGGCTATATTGGTATATCTAACAATAACTGCGAGTAAAAGTTCATTTTACAACATCCAGAAACCACCTGTATCAAATCCCGTCTTAAAATTCAAAAACGGAGACCGAAAAAGTCCATTCCTTTATTTTCTCCCAACCAGCAAACGATTTCATGCCATTGCCAAACAAAGCAAGCAAGCACAAAATAAAAACAATCCAAAGAAGAGAATGGGTGGCATTCCTGGGGTATCCCCTCACTATATTGTTGCAGGTAGGAACGGAAAATAGCACACAGACAATAAAAAAAAGGAAAAGAAATTCTAAAAAGAACGAAATCCATCCAATTTCTCTGCCGAGCCATTTGCAGGATGAGAAGCAAAGAAATAGGAAAAGACGCGGTGGCAACGGTGTTGATCTCCACGGATTCCTTGCGATCCGTATCTACCCTCACTTCCGGTTTGGGGAACAATTCAATTGTTCTAATGGAATGTTTGAAATTCTAATGAACACTGGGAAACGGTCATCGGGATGTAGGTAATCAAAAATGAATTAAAGATCCCGATGGGACTCCCTCTTTCCTTTATTTTTTCAACTCTTATCCACTTTAACTTATCTTTGTACAAAGTTATAATTTTACATCGGAAGAAGCTTATATGCATGTATTCGTTTGATTCAGTGAACATAAATACAGGCAATATAAGATTAGAAAACTTTTTGTAGAAAAAATATTTTATTAAAACGGATTGGTAAATTTAAAACGTTCAATGTTATAAAAAACTTTTATAATCAACAGGGGTGTAAACACATTAAACATGGCCTTGGTTTCCAGGTTATGGAGGGAATAACTGACGGTTATATTCACTGCTAATATCCCTAAATACTGGCCATTAAAATGCTTAATTCTTATAGTGGGTTGATCAATAGAAATAAAAAATACATTTACGGAGTACTTTACTGTATTTGGGACATTTTGGTGGATCCCGTAACTCATGATTTTTGCCTCCATATTTTACATAAATTTAACAGCTTTTATCATTTTCAATATTAGCGAAATATAACATGCTAGCGAGAAACTAAACAAATTAAACTCATTTAACTTATAAATCATTTAAAGACAAAAATTAATATTCTAAAATGCCAAATACTGTAAAAGGCCCCTTAAACGAAATTATCAACAGCAAATACTCCAGTTTTTATGGATAAAAAATCAGTATATACTTGCATACCCCACTTGGGTTGTCTATAGAAAACTTAAAACTCATTTTGAGAAAATAAAATGATCGTTCCTATTGTACGACCAAGAATATAATTTAAAGTCATTTTGAAGTGAAATGGAAACCTTAACTGACACGCCATCTGACCCTATATGTAAATCATAACTCAACAAGTATCTGACAACCCTTCTAACCTTTCCAATGGCTGTCAGATAGAATCACCCTATAAAAGAAACTAAGCTACAATGCATGGCTTGTTGAAACTTCGACGTTTTTTTATTCCTCCAATCCAATTTGACTAACGTTCTCACGTGGGGGCTGGCAATAATGGCAATCGTTTGGCTTTTAGCGTAATGAATAGACGCTTCAGGGTCGAAGTTAAAGAGTGATAGGAAATGGCATCGTTGCCATTCGGTAGGTAGTAAAACTCGGTGGGTGATGGTAGGAAATGGAGCTCCAGAAATGGAAAAAATGTCGCTTGATATCGTAAAATACATTTGATACCCCATTCGATTTCTGTGTTATTTATGATAGGATGTTTTGCACGCATTTATTTTCTGTTTGGTCTTTTAGTGTGGGAATAACTTAAGCAGAAACTATCGGGCTGAAATAATTTTCTAGCCTTATGGAAACAAATAATTATCCAGTTAACTTAATTTTACTTTCTTCAGTAGTTGGTGTTACGACAAGAAGTTGTTTGTAACTTATCATGAACAAATTTACTATATCAAAAGGAAGTAAAATTTATAGTTAATTCCCCCCTTTAAAGATTATTTAAGCACTTAACTCTTGAAGATAGTGACACGAAGAAAGATCCTATAAGCCAGTATTCTTAACACATAAATCATTTCTGTGTAGGTTAGCTTTTCTCAACAAGGTTGAAACGAAAATAAATTCAAACATAGCAGCAAAGTAGTGTATTAATGATCAAATCATTTTACTTCTTAACAATATTCAGAATTAAAAATAAGTACTCTCCAAGGTGATTGAAAATTTATGAAATTAACTTTTAGAAGGGTTTCACTATTCAAAGAGGATTCAGAGTATAATACTAAAAAAAATTCGTTTGAAAGGAAGTCGTCTACAGAGGTAGACATTGAATAGACACGGTTAGAATAGATAAATGATGCTACTACTGTGGAGAAATATTTTCACAATTGCCGTCTTTATATTTTAAAAATTCAAATGAAGTAAAATCTCTTCAACCCCAATTTTATTTTGCATTTGAAAAAGATCACAATAAATCTCTTTAGGAAAATTTCGTACCGCTACAGAATGAAGTATCTAATGCTTGCTAGGATATCAAAAAACTCTATAGTAAACAGGGTTACCTTAAGATAATATTTTAAATAACTTAATCAATTTGAGAAAAAATGTGACAGTCAAATATTTTTGTCTCTCATAATAATATGTAATATCTTACTTATAATTACAAAATATGATGGAAATTAACAATTTCCTATCAACCCCAAATCATTTACTCACATAGCATCTCTCCCATTTCTTACAATCATGATCGACCACCATCATACTTGAGAGTCGTTCATTTAAATTCTCGGATTTTTGTTCTTATAAATACGAATAATTTATGTACTATATAATTAAGTAAAGTACCTCTATCATTCGTCCTTAGCAGTCACATTTTCAAAGCTACCGTTTCAACTGTCCTTCTCAAAATACATAGAAAAGGAGAAATATATTTCAGAATCATCTCATATAATTATGTTGATTGATAACATAAAAGCATAAGAAAAGTACCAGCCTGGACAGACCCAGACAAATTACACTCTTATTCCTAATTCCACAAATTTACTTCATCGCAAAACGTAGACTTTAATATCATTTCCCCAAACGAAAACTAGCCTGCTGCCAGATCTCACTTCTTTCCATTAATTACTAGAAATTCCAATCAATAAATAATTCCTACAAACGATAGCTCTGCATTGCAATTACTGCAAGTGGCAACGCGAGTTTCGAAGATGAATATCTCACTCAGATAATTGATTAAAAATCGTCGCCATTTCTCATTCTCGTGTAAGACGGCATGAACGTGACGCCACGTGCTCTCTTTTGTGTGAGTATTTAATTCCGAATGGTGCAACTCCACTTTTTTTTCCTCCAAGCCCACTCGTGCTCTAATTGCTTTACGCTGTTGTCATTCTTTAAGCGACTGGCAACGGTTCAATTTTGAGTCACACAGCTTAGAGAGGAGAGGGATATTTATTAAATAAATTGGGAAATCTAGTGATAGCTGGTATAAATGGATATTTAAAGACTTCCTATCATGGTATGATATTATAAATGATATTAGCTGGTCGGGGGACTTATTTATATATGGCTATTGCATAAAATTGTGGGCAGTAAAATAATTGGAATCAGATGATGAACTATTTTTAAGTTTCTGGAAAAAGTTTAAGATTACGTGGAAGATTTATTACCGCATTTTGATATTTTAATAATCGAAATTGGATTTTATTATACCAAATTAGGGTTATAAAATTGCTTTCGTATGTTTAACGAATATTGAATAATACAGAAAAGAGAAATATTAGCTAAACTCTTACAAGATAATTATATTTGGGATTTTGACGACCTTCAAATATATGTCTATGTATTATATGTATTCAATGAATATTTCAATGTTATTAACGAATTCGTTAATCCCAAAATAATTTATGAATTAAAAAAATTAATTATGAATTTTTATACTCGTTCCTCTCAACTGATCAATACATCATTTTAATAAACATTTCACTCCAATTCCGTGAAATACTGTCGTGATATTAAAAAAGATTAAATCACAAAAAAAACTAAAGTTTTTTATTATGAGCAGTTTTATCAAAAGTATTAATAAAATTGTTCATAGGGACTGAGAGAGAAATAAACTATTTCGGCCTAGCAAAAGTTAGATTGTATAAACACATTGCTTTGGAAACACTTGCAACCTATGCTCAAGAAAATAAACCATAATAATTTATAATTTTAGTGTTAGTTGTGTTTGTCTAAATCTTGTTAATGATCAGTTATAAAAACACCACAAACCTTCTTTTACATTTAGTTTAATTTAAACATGAACCGAAAAGAATTTCTCTGTCGCAAGTTTTCGATTGTAAAAGTGAAAAAAAGAAATACCAGAATTCAAGTTGAACATATTTTTTTCGATTTATAATAATTTATCGCCAATTGATTTTCTATAGTTACACAAAAATATTATATTTAAATACTTTAACTTAAATACTGGAGAATACTTTGTTTAAAACCGAAATGTCTATACCAGACAATACCCATCCAAGGAGATAATACCAGCATCTCAAAACTCCACACCTGCCTTTTATAGACCACCAAAAAAATATTTTGCGATGAAAGCCACCAGGGCCCCAGTTGGCCCTTCCAAGATTGAAGTGGATAGCTTCTTTCCATTCCCCAAAACCCCTCAACTCCTCCCCTGTTGGTCGTCACACGGGGGAGTTAGGAGATTGTGGGGTATCCCCACAGACTGGCCCACTACGAAAGACCATAAATTCACCCTCAAACGGTTATGGGGCTAAGGGGGTGAAATAGCAAGAATATATTGAACGTTTTCTACGGATTGCTTTATTGTTGGGGGGGATTGCATTAAAGCTTTTAATTTCGGAAATGAATTAAGTCAATAGGCCAGCATTCAATACCAGCATTTTTTTAAAACAGGGAAAAAACACACTGTTCCAGTGAAAGAAATATATGGATATATAAATTTAAAAATCGACATGCCAAGTTAAAAAAATTTAGTTTAAAAAATATTAAAAGGTATACGCAAGATGTTAAACATCAAGTTGTGATCCTGAACTGAAATATGGTTTCTATCAGAACTAAGCAGTTATCTTCAATATTGTTAATTTTAGCAGCTGTTTTCAATAAACATTTGTTTCGTTTCCTTTTTCAATATTTTAAAATAAAAATCGAAAATTCCTTAGGATTAAATGACGTCACATGTTGACACCCTTTTTTATAGTCAAACTTTGAAATAAAATTTTTAAAAATAATCATCTAAATTTTTTAAAAATGCCAAGTAAAGCCAATTAGTACTTACAATAAACTCATCAAAATAGAGTAATTTTTGAGTTTATACTCATGGAAACTTCTGAACTTGAAAAGTATAGAAATCCACTCATAAAATTGGCGAAATAAAATTATTCCATATAAATAAATGGTAAACCACATTCAAACATTTAAGAAGCCAGTTCACTTTTCTTTGCCTAGCTCCTATCAACAATAAAATACAAGAAATGAAATGTTTTCAAAAGGGGGAGGTATTTCAAGGTTCTGCAATGTCAATATTAGGTTTCGAGGGAAGAGTGGACTTTTTTTTATTTTGTGGATGATCCCCTTTTATTGAACGTTTACTTTTGTTCGGGATAGAGACGGGGGCAATAAATATGTAGATTTTATCGGTTATTGTGAAGAAGTGTAAAAGAGAGTGTTTTATTTTATTGTTGCAGATGTTTACTTTCGGAAACCGAAATGGAGTTTTGAAATGTGTGTGGGAGAGGAAAGGAAAATATTTATGAACATCCATATTTTCCAGCTGAAATAGCATCTCTTGTCAGTTCTGCTGTAAATGTGGCTTATAATATTTTTTTCACCTAGGGAAGAAGTTAGTAAGACCTGTAAGAATAGACCTGTTTTCAAAGCTCAAAACGATTAAAATTGGTTTTGATAAATCTGCTTTAATTTGTCACCACTAAGTAAGTAAATATATATATTTATATAAATGAATCCTCATCAGATTTATTAGCTAACTGTAGTTGATCCGAGTTATTTGTGACGTGAATGGAGTTATATCTATTCACATGTGTTTATGGAGAATAATTCTATTACTTTGATACAGACGGCGATAGGGTAACTTCTTTTTTAAGAGTAATTGAGATATATCTTCATTAGGGGGGGGGTTATGTGGCGACCTTTCAGATATAAAATTATTTTCAATTTTTTGGAGCAAAATACATAACTCAGAAAATAATATTAGATAATCAATAAATAATATCATGATAACCAGGAATGATGAAGCCGGACTCGAGTTTTTCTTTTCTGATCACCATAAACGATGATCCACGTTTAAGGAAAACGCTGCCTGATTTTTAAAAGTGACCAATAGAATTTTTGATCCAATTTTTAGATTTATTTCCGGGTCCTTATTATCACAAGAATCACTTATTTCGGTAACATGTCCAACGCCACTTTTTCTTGTTTTGAGATAAACGAGAAAAACAGTTTAGAAGCTCACTGATGTTTAGTAATTTTTTTCATAAAGTAAAATTTGAATATTTTACTGACAAAAATAATTTTTTCAAATATTTTAATTTTTTGCATAAATAATTATTTGAATTTTTGGATTTGACAGGTTTCTGCAGTAAACAGAGTATTCAGGCCTATTTTCATCTATTTTTTTAAGGATTTGGTTATAAGAGTAGGAACATTAGTTGAAAATATCATTTTCTTACTAAATACTAACCCATAAAATTATTATAGAGTTCTTATTTTTTTCCTCTTTTGGTCAGTAGAGGTATCAATACTTATTTTTAAAAATGACTAGCGCTGACGCTATTTTAAAATCACGTTATTTTTAAATATTCTTACTTTAAAATTTTCGTTTACCTCTACAGAATCCCATGACACAAATAACTCATTTTCGAAAAAAGTGGCGCTTGACATGTTTCAGAAAAGTGATTCACATAACGATAAACTGGTTTTAACATTGTAGCAACTGGTCTTTCAGGATGGGCCAATCCGAAAGTTATACAACACAAAAGAATATTGTGATGCTGCACAGACGAGTACAGTAGACCTTTATAATTTATTTACCTTTTTTTAAACTTTATAGTGGTGACTTTGGTATCCACAACGTTAACAAGTTCAATGACGCTCCACCCAGAGATGGGCAAAATGTAATCAGATTAATGATTAACGATTACGATTACAAATGTAATCTGATTACATTTGTAATCTGATTACTTTTTCACAAATGTAATCTGATTACATTTGTAATCTGATTACTTTTGCACAAATGTAATCTGATTACATTTGTAATCTGATTACTTTTGCACAAATGTAATCTGATTACATTTGTAATCTGATTACTTTTATACAAATGTAATCTGATTACAGATTACATTTTGTAATCGTTAATCTGATTACAGATTACAATTGTAATCTAATATAACATATCTTGATTACTTTTTCGGATTGATAATGGTAGGGTGCGAATAGGGTGTATTGTTGTTCCGCCACATACAGGAAGTGGTCCACAACTGACAGGAAATGGTCCAAAATTGACCGGAAGTGCTCCAAAATTGACCGGAAGTGGTCCAAAACTGACTGGAAGTGGTCAACAACTCACCGGAAGTGCTCCGAAACTTCCCGGAAGTAGTCCACAACTTGCCGGAAACGGTCCGCAACTTAAAAATAGAGGTTCGTAACTTCCCGGAAGTGCTCCGAAACTTTCCGGAAATGGTTCCCAACTTACCGGAAACGGTCCGCCACTTAATAGAAGTTGTCCGCGACTCCCCGGAAGTGGTCCAAAACTGATCGGAAGTGGTCCGAAACTTACCGGAAGTGGTCCACAACTGACCGGATATGGTCCACATTTTACCGGAAATGGTCCGCAACTTAAAAGAAGTGGTTCGTAACTTCCCGGAAGTTGTCCACGGCTCACCGGAAGTGGTCCACAACTTACCGGAAGTAGTCAACAACTGACCGGAAGTGGTTCCCAATTGACCAGAAGTGGCCCGCAACTGACCGAAAAGGGTCCTCAACTGACCGGAAGTGGTTCACATCTGACCGGAAATGGTTCACAATTGACCGGAAGTGCTCTGAAACTTACCGGAAACGGTACGCAGCTTAATAGGCATAGTTCTTATCTTCCCGGAAGTTGTCCGCGGCTTACCAGAAGTGGTCCAAAACAGATCGGAAGTGGTCTACAACTGACCGAAAGTGGTACACAACTGACCGGAAGTGGTCCACAACTTCCCGGAAGTGCTACGAAACTTACCGACAATTTGTGGACCACTTCCGGTAAGTCATGGACCACTTCTGGTAGGTTACGGACCACTTCCGGTTCGTAACAGATCACTTCCGGCAAGTTGTGGACCACTTCCGGTAAGTCATTGACCCAGTTCTGGTAGGTTACGGACAACTTTCGGTAAGTAACAGACCACTTCCGGCAAGTTGTGGACCACTTCCGGTAAATCATGGACCACTTCCGGTAGGTTACGGACCACTTCCGTTAAGTAACAGGCTACTTCCGGCAAGTTGGGGTCCACTTCCGGTAAGTCATGGACCACTTCCGGTAAGTAACAGACCACTTCCGGCAAGTTGTGGACCACTTCTGGAAAGTCGTGGACCACTTCTGGTAGGTTACGGACCACTTCCGGCAAGTTGTGGACCACTTCCGGTAAGTCATGGACAACTTCCGGTAGGTTACGGACCACTTCCGGACCACTTCCGGTAAGTAACAGACTACTTCCGGCAAGTTGGGGTCCACTTCCGGTAAGTCATGGACCCTTTCCGGTAAGTAACAGACCATTTCCAGTAAGTCACGTACCACTTCCGGTAAGTTGTGGACCACTTTTGATAAGTCACGGACCACTTTTGATAAGTCACGGACCACTTCCGGTAAGTAACGGACCACTTCCGGCAAGTTGTGGACCACTTCCGGTAAGTTATGGACCACTTCCGTAGGTTACGGACCACTTCCGGTAAGAAACAGACCACTTCCGGCAAGTTGTAGACCATTTCCGGTAAGTTGTGGACCACTTCCTGTAAGTCATGGACCACTTCCGGCAAGTTGTGGACCACTTCCGGTAAAGGTACCAGAGTAATTGGATTGAAGATTACAAATGTATTTAGACTAAAAATGTAATCAAACTAAAAATGTAATCAAACTACAAATGTAATCAAACTACAAAAGTAATCAGATTACATTGACATTTAGATTACAAAATGTAATCTAACTTCAAATGTAATCAGATTACATTCATTCAGATTACAGATGTAGTTGGATTGAAAATTTCAAAATGTAATCAGATTACAAATGTAATGATTACAAATGTAGTTAGATTAAAAACTGCAAAAAGTAATCAGATTACAAATGTAATGATTACAAATGTAATGATTACAAAAGTAATCAGATTATTAATCTGATTACAAAAGTAGTTTGATTACGCCCATCTCTGGCTCCACCCTACACCACAATCTAAACCACAAACAAACCTTTATTAACTCAAACGAAACCACAACGCTAAGCCTAACCACAACCGACACTAACGAACACAGCCATCCCTTCCCCTCTCTCTCGCTCCCACCATAGGCATGTGTAGTTAAATCCGCTAATCCTCAAGGCAGCTACAAAAAGGCAAGATCCTTTAATTCGGCAGCAGCAACTTGAGGACTCTAATCTCCTTAATTCCGCTAATGAGATTAGTCGCCTGTGTCAGGGCCTTAACCTTTCTCGAAAGACAGCGGATCGATCTAAGGAAGGAATGGGATTAGATAGTTGGGTGTTTTTATTTAGGGATGCATGTAGTTCTTCATTGGGTTAATTTGGGCGTGCGTTTTATTGGGAGTAATTGAATTATTCGGGTGGGCGTGTAGTACTATGTGGAGATGGTGAATTGAGTTTGAGAGGTGTAGATTATTGGTGGGATGCTAATGCATTTATGTAGCAAATGCATGTAAATGTATTTTACTTTATTTTTTTTGTGTACTGGATGTGCTGAAAACGTAACTATTCAAAATTCAAAAGCATGGTTTTACTTTGATGATGACGCAAAAACAATGTAAAAAACACGCTTCACAATAGAGTGGAGGAAAGAAATCGCCACCATATCATAGAGAAACGTTGCATTGCGACACGGAAGCAGCTCCTACCTAGACTCGGAGGGGGTCCTACTTGAATTGTATTTTTTGGCTCAAATAAAATATTTTTTAGAAGAAAATGATCACAAACAAAAAAAAATTCTATCACAGTCTTAATTAAAATGAGATTGTATAGTTCATTTTGTGATGGGCAATTGATAATCCGTTTATGATTAGAAACCTCATCAGATATTTAAGAGGAGCAAATAAAAATTTTCATCCAATTTCAATTTTTTCATTGTCTTTATGAGTGTATATTTTACGGGCAATGTGATAAATCGGGGATTATTAATAATGCCAAAAGTGGAAGAGGGCAATGTGATAAATTCAATGGCATTTATCAATAAAATTTATCCCCTTGCCCGCCTCCACTCTGGGCATTATTAATAATGCCCAATTAATCACTTTGCCCGTGACATATATACTGTTTATTCAAGTTCCCGATAAAACTACTATTCAATTTACGAAATTCCTAAAAAAAAATTTCACCTGGTCAGTCAACTTCCGGAATGTCTGCTTCTCCCATTCATTTACACTGCGCAGATTCATGCCGGATTTACCTGTTCATAACAGTCCTATGACCAATCAGATGACGGACGTACAACCAAAACATGTAAACAAATCCGATCACTTCCGGTTCAAATCGGAAGTTTAGCGAATAGGCTGGAATACGGTGAATTCTTTAAAATTCCGGGATATAGAGATGGTTATACCCAGGGAGGAGAGAGTAATCAATAGGCGAAATATACAACAGAGCGAATGAAGTACGTCCGACACCGTTCGGCCAGTTCTGCGCATCATAGTTCGGGCATCTCGTACCCATGATGCACTGCGCGAGGAGATGCGAAGAAGGAACGTCATTCCCTCCGTGGAAAAGAGACGTAGTATATTTCGTCACCTCTCTCCTTCCACTGGTCGTGGATTTCGAAGCATTCCACGAAACGTTCGTGAAAGGCATTCTTGGATTGGGATGCCCTCAAAGGAAAACCACCAGAGACTGCCGGCTTCAAATATTAGCTACTGCGCATACATATATATTTCACCTCCTCTTTACTCTTTCCTAACTAATTAATAATTATTAAATGGTGACTAAATTAACTAGGTATTAATTATAATTAATACCTAGTTAATTTAGTCACCACTAAGAAAATAAATAAAAACGTAATAAATTTCTCAAAAATATCTAAACTTGGAGAATTTAGCCCTACAGCCAGGAAATTTTAAGACGCGCGGTGATTAATGTCAGCTGCGTAATATCCATAGAAAAACTCTAAATAATTCATCAGCGTTGCCAGATGTAACACATTTATATTATTGATGCCAACTTTCTGGCTTTTTTACCGTGTATTAATGTAAAGTTTGTAAAGGTACGTGGATGCAACCCCCTAGTAGTTCTAACCTTTTTTTTCAAATATGCCATAGAACACAAACTCTTTAAAGCAGTTTAACCCTTTTTATACCGACACTACTTACAAGTCCAACGAACTTTAAAATTACATAAAATAGTCATCCTTACGAATATATTGACGATACTTTACAGGAACAATATTTCAGTTCTCCCCTTCCAGGATAAAAAGCAGCAAAGCTTCTATGATGACTATATTAGCGGGAAATGCGAATGGATGTAGCTAAAGTTGTGCTTTCAGTAGCCATTTCGATCGGATTCCCATGATTGTAATTTTTCCCCCGCTAAAAAGTAGTTAAAGTCAAAAGTAAAGTGTATTATTTTTTAAGACTTAAAACTCTGATAAAAAGTCATGTTTTTTTGTATTGTGATAGTATTTATATTTTAGCACTCCGTGACCTGACAGTACTCAAAAGTATCAATTTAGTTAATTGACTCTGGCGGATTGAATTTTCTAAAGATGATAATTTTATTCATGTATATTCCTTAATTTTCAATTTAAACTTTAAAAAAATATTTGCGGGAAAAAAATTGCATGGAATCATAATGCCAGACAGTGGAATATCATCAAAATAAGATATTATCTTTTTGTTTATGCGGTAATACCTACGCACATGGCAGGAACAGAAGCAACTACCATCAAATAGGTTTTCCGTTTCTCTCCATGCCATAGGAGTTCCAAATCGCAAAGGAGTTTTCTTTCTTCAGTTCTTCAGTTACTTAATTCTAAAAGGTGTCAAACGCCACTTTTTTTCAAAAATGAGTTATTGATGTCATGGGATTCTGTAGGGGTAAACGCACATTTTAGTGCAAAAATAATAAAAATAGCGTTATTTTAAAATAGTTTTCCAGCATGTTTAATTTCATGGACATCAAATCTATACCCCAGATCATAATATTGAATTAGTTAACTGATTTTGTAGGATTTTATAGAAAAATCGCTTTACTGTCCACAAAGTTAGATCTTATTAACTATATAATTGACTAGCTGACATGCCCGGCCTTGCACGGGTGAAGATGGAGATTTTGTCTTTAAAATTTTTAAATCAATCATTCATTTCTACCTTCCAGGGGGTAGCACTCTGGACAGCATCTCCCCCTTGGGGACCCAAAAAAGTTGTCAAAAGGTCTACTTTTACTGGTCTAATTTTCCAATTTTTTTTCTGGTGGAGGACCCCCATACCTCCCATTAGTACCACCAGAGGATCTTCAGTGATAATTTTTAGGAAATCCTCAATATTTTAACATTTGGGTGAAAAAGTAAAGATAATACTGTTGAAAAGTGCCCCCTTAGACTCAAAACGTTTCTAAAAACGCGATTTTAAACCCTACTTTTAAACGTCGAATTTCTAATTTTTTCTGGGGGAGGACCCCTATACCCCAATGGGAATCTTGTCTGGAAAAGTGCCCCCCTTTTGGAGGCGTGCTGGATCTGTGCCTATATTTTGATGAGTGAAAGGTGTCGAATCAAGCATTTTAAATTCTGAACGATTTCTGCATTTACCATATGATTCCCATAAAAAACAATAAAATATTAGAAAAATATTCTTCCCAAAATCATATCCTGACGTGGATCATGTGCCATAAAAAACCAATCAAAATAAAAAAAAACCTTTCCAAAATCACTTAAAATGCTCAATCAGAGCTCTTAATTAATCGTATTTTCATGATTTTATTATATCTTTGGTACAAAATTTAATAAATAAAACATATCCCTGCAAAAATACAATATTTCCTCTGGTTTTTAATATTAACTCTAGTTTTTGGTCTGTTAACCAACTTTCTTAAAAGCAACAATATGATCATCATTTGATTTTTCATCCTCGTTTCCATGGAGATTATTTTAACAACAATGCTATTCCATGAAATTTTTTATTTAAAAATTACTCTCAAATAATAATATTTTGTACAACACTTAATATCATGTTTTAAATTTTTAATTTCATTTAATTATGTTTTTAGATTATAGTTATAATTTTTAATTAGACTTGTATCTAATTTTTCTTTTAAAAACTTGTTATTTTGCATTATGTTTTTTTTGTAACAATGGGGTGAACAGATCTCTTCTGGAGGAGAAATAAAGCTATTTCAGCAAAATGACCATAAAAAGGGTCAAAAGAGGGTCAAGGAGTCATTCTAGAACTTTGAAACATAGCCTATGTTTTTTTGGGGATTCTTTTACGTAGGTATACCAAGTTTGGTGCCGATCGGAAGAAAACTGTGGATTTGTATAGAAGACAAATATACGCAACCACACA
Organism: Tetragnatha versicolor; assembly: GCA_024610705.1. NCBI lineage: Eukaryota > Metazoa > Arthropoda > Arachnida > Araneae > Tetragnathidae > Tetragnatha > Tetragnatha versicolor. Next base: position 8,009,480 of record JANDEH010000013.1, read on the forward strand.
CATACATACACACATTGACTTTTATTATATTAGATTTCAGTATTAACATTTTGAATTGGCTGACCACTATTTTTGAGTCTAGAGTTGAAACCAATTGTTAGAAAAGGTATTTTTACTTCTACTAACCAAAGAAGACAAAACTAAGAATTATTTAATAATTTTTTGGTTTAGTATTTAATAAGGAAAAGTTATTTCCATATTATATTCCCATTTTTATTACCAAATTCTTAATTAAATTAGCTATGGAAATAGGCCTGCATACTCTGTTTATTACAGAAACCGTTCAAATGCCAATATTTCAACAATTTAAAAAAAAGAAATAAAACATATTAAAAAAAATATTTTTGTCTGTAAAATATCCAAATGAAACCTACAAAAAAATTACTCAACATCTTCTTAAAATGTAGTGAGCTTTTATACAGTTTTTTCTCGTTTATCTCAAAACATGAAAAGTGGCGTTCGACATGATTCAGAAAAAAGCTATTCAATTGATACCCTGCACACTAACTGTATTGGAAACCAAAGATTTTCCATGATCTCCAAGATTCATAAGGTTGTCGTATTTCGTCTGTAATACTACTCATGCAATTTTTAATCACGTTATTACACCACAAATGTAACAAAAAAAATCTAGCAAATTTTAAAAACGTCTCAAACTCGAAGCCATTTGTCACTAGAAATGCAATTGTTGCAATTTTGTTTTAATACAGTTGCCACTTGTTACTGTATCAGCGTGCACACTACAAATGACTTCGCGAGAGGCTATGTGTAAAGAAATTTCGACGGGGATGGAGGGATGACGACTACGAGGTGTCACAGAGTGGTATTCTGTAGGTTTCACCTCGGGAGAATAATGGTCAGGCAAGCAAGAAAGAAATTAAACGATGAAAAATATTTATTATGGCAGTTTTCATGAAAATCCTAAAATTGATTTTTTTTAAAAAGTGATAGAAACTTTTCATTATTATTTTTGAAATCAGCACCAAAAAGTTATTAAGTTCAGCGGTCGTACTTTTTTAATCGCACACAGGCCTGTTAGTCCAGTCAAATTGTCCTAAAATAAGGCCATTTTGGGAAAATTTTGGGGTAGAAGAAATCACCGAACAAAAGGGGATTTAGCCATCATTATTGGAGTTTTTAGATGGTTAATTCCAAGCGAAATATTATTTAGGCAGTTTTTATAGTATCCTGTTCCAAAAATGCGGTTTTTTGGAGATACTAGTGACATTTTTTGGATTTCCTACCAATTGAACGAAAATAGCCCCTTTTTTAACGTGCTCTATCTCCGAAACTATGCGTCTGAGAGAAAAGATTTAATTGACTTTTTTGTAGCTTGGTTAGTGGTCTTTTTATTTTGTACTGACTGTTTAGCTCAGAAGCGCAAAGGTAATGTTCTAGGGGCAGAAAACTAAAAGAGGGACAAACTTCAGATTCGGATTCAGCACCCCAAAAAACATACAGGTAGAGAAAAATATCTTCAACCCCAAAATTTTCCCAAAATAAATACTATTTGACTGGACTATGTGTAATCTAACAAAATTGAATAATAATGCACAAGGTTTTGAATCCGTGCTTTTAGAATATAAATCCTTTCACGAGTAGGGGAGAGTGGGGCAGGTTTCAACAGTTTTCGTTTTCGATTAAAATCCTTTTCTCGTTAGTTATGCGGTTGATTGAAATGCCATCTGGTGTTAAATAATGTTTTTTATCATGATAACATGTGTCCGTTGTATTTCCATCCTTTCACCTTTAAGATTTTTTATAATCGAGTAAAGTTGATTTTGACGTCTCAAAGTAACTTTTTGATTTCTTTGAAAAAATCGGATTTTGCCCCCTTTTCATTTATTTAGGGGAGTGATTTTTACATATATTATTATTTAAAGTCTCCTGCTTCTATTAATACCATTTTCAAACTGATATCTTTATTATGAAGGGTATGGGAGGTCTTAAACTGAAGTTTTAGGATGCGTCAAATTGTGAGTTCACAAAAAAAATAAAATCTGAAAACTGTTGAAAGGTGCCCACCCTTCCCTAGATGGTGAAATAAAATTATATTCTTTAATATTTAAAATTATTTTAATTTTTCTAATACTGGTGAGTGTAAATAAGAAGTTTGCCAAGTTGTAATAAATGCCGCCAGACCTGCTGTTTCAATGGGGGGGGGGGTCTTATATATTCCGATTAAGTTTTCCATCTAAATATTTTCTTTAAAGATGTATGATGTAATAAGGTATGCAGATATAGGGTTAAAAATAATTTTTTGGAAAGCCAAAATTAAAAACTTTTCAGGTACCATTTTCAATGAAATATACTGCAAATATTTGAGTTGGGCACGTTATAAAGCTACAAGTGACAAACGGTTTTCTTCTCTTTATCCTTAAAACTAAAGAAGAAAAGATATTAATAGGCTTGATATTTAAAATCTCTTGGTTATTAAAAAGAACAAATTTTTTGCCTGACGTAAGTGAATCAAACTTTATATTTTAATAACTTTTAAAATGTTGTTTCTTGAAGGCAATAAATTAATATATTCCCATAGCTAAGGTTCAGACTTCAAAATGGTTTCTGTCATTTAGATTATTATATAGTATCGATTAATCAATCGATAAGAAATATCGGTAATAAAACAAAGGTCTAAATGTTTCAATGGATAAATATTTTGTAAAAAGGATTATAATATCAAGTATATGAGAAAGGAAACAAAGCAAGTTATTTGTATCAAATAATTTGATCACCTGACTATGAGTTAACATAAAACCATGTCAGTAAACGTACTGAATGGACAATTGGAAATGTACCAAACCTAAATTATTTGCAAAATTGTTTAATAATCATACCCTTATAAGTAAAAGTTCAATTCAAACTCCTGAAAATGCAATGCCTTAATACCACCCCTTAACGGAAAAGAATCCAGAAAGAAGCAATCCACCCAAAGCATCCCAAAAATACTCACCAAACAAAACCATCGGAATCGCCAAACTATAAAACACACATCGAACTCAGTCTGAATAAAAACACTCCAATAAAGAAACCGCAAAAGAATCGGAGAAAAAAACAGAAAAACTTTGCGAAACCTGTGCCACAAACCACTGTGCTTCTCAATCCCTCCAAATACAGCTTCTTTTCTTTCCCAGCGTTTCTTTTCGATGCATTTAAATGTAAGTTTTAACATAATGCAGGTTTTAAACAAATGTTTGAGGCTGGCTGGATGTTTACCCGGGTTTTAAACGTCGCCCGCGTGCCTTAATTTGGTATCGTATCATCTGTTGGGTTTCTCGGGGTAACAACTGATTGCGGTTGTTGCTTTTGTAAGGGAACTGAGTTTTATCGCGTAAGATTTAAAACGAAAATTCTTTTAGAATTCCCCAAAACAAAACCACGAGTGAATATTGTAGTGTTGCTGGTTTAATTATCTGTACAATACAGATTTAAGTTTAGCTGCAAACTCACTTAACAAATTTAGGTATAGTGCTGTCCTTTAAAAAACACTTTTTTATTTTTCCTTCATAAAAAGCTTAGAAAATATGATAATTAAATCGAACAAAATAGTGTTGTAACGGTTCATCCTCTCTAATATTTTAATGCTTAGTATTTTTAATTCCAACTCTCTGTTACAAATTGGCAGACAATCAAGTAAGAATCCAAAAAAACACTTTTTCCTAAAAAAACCCAAGTAATCTAAAAAAACCCATGTTCGAAAATACTCAAATATTAAGAAAAAAATAAGATTAAAAGGTTTTTTTATTATTACAAATTATTTCTTAAATTAAAACTTCGATAAGTTTTCCCCTCAAGAGTTAGTCTCCTAAACACACCTTTTTTATAGTGTTGTATTTTTTTTCCGGATTTTGAAAACGACCTATTAATACAAATGATTCATACAATTTTTATAAAAAGCGAAAAAAATGGTAATTGGCACCGGTATTTTATTTTAAACCAGATTTTGTATTAACATATTTGGGGCTAATCTCGACACGATGAATGTTAGTATTCCACGACTAAATTAATTAACTATTAAATACTCCATTTATATCATTCAGATCATTCATTAGAAAACTAAACACACACAGACCATTTTAAATATTGACAGCTTAAGAATGATAGATGATTTCGAAAAGAGACCTCTTACACTAAAAGAGCTCTTCCACCTTACTCTACCTAATTGCCCTTTATCCGATCATTTTTCACCTATCTTCTAATGCGAGAGTTGCCAAAAGTCACATTGAAATACTACCGCCTAATTTCCTACCAGGCCGTTCAAGGAATTCTCGATGACAGTTGGCAACAAACAGACTAATCAATAGGAACTCGGCAGCCCGTTTCTCAAATTACTAATTAATGCTCTTGGAATCGGGCTTGGACTTATATCTTTTTTTGTTGCCTTTTTTTCGGAATAAGTGTGACACGGAGAATGTATGGATATCTGGAAAGGTTACTTCAGTGATACATGGGTTCACGATCTGTGCACATAAACTATCATTTTCAGGCCTTTTTTCGATCGAATCTTTAAAGTAATGTTTACACACAGGCGTTTTCTCCGAATTATGGAGGTAATTGGTAATATCGCAAAAATTGATTGTTTTGAGGTTATTTTGATTTTAGTGAAAATACAGTCATGTATCCAGTTAGATTTTACGCAATTGTAGTTTAATTACCGTATATTTTCACGTATAAGGCGATCCGAGTTTAACCCGAGGATATGCTTTTTATTCGATAATACGACTAAAAATCATGTAAGTCGAGTATCTAAGGGTAGCCACCTTCACTCCCACGAATCACCAAAATAGCACACGAAAAAAAAACGGTAGCAGTGGCAAAACTTGATTGAATCTCATTAGGAATCGAACCAGAACATCAAGATTCGTACTACTTTCTTTATACGTTTGGTAAAAACTCATCAAAAGGGCGTGAAAAGTTGTTTTTTCATTTATTTTATTTCTATATTAGATATGGGTGTAAAACATCCTAGCTGATACGTTATTTTTAATATAATCACGAGATCCTTCCACGAAATTAATTCCGTTAATAATATTTCCAAACTTTTTAGATCCACGTATAAGCTGACAGCCCCACTTTTGAACCGACGTTTTTTAAGAAATTCTCGGCCTATGCGAGATATTTGGTAGATGCAGAAATATATGGTAATTATAACATACCTAATTATTTTAAAACGTTTCTCTAGATCTTTCCCCACAGCTTCCCATACAGCTATTCAACATCTCAATACCCCAGTAACACTACCCACACCGAAAAGAACCTAACAACAAACCCCAAAAATAATCAGAGCTCATTACTTCTCGGAGACCCGTCACTCTCGCTAACAAGCTCACGTGACATCTCATTCAATTACGACGTCACTCTTGAATAACAAACCCCGTATTTCATGCTCTTTTTACCGATTGCGTGTCCCGAGGCAGTAAACCTCGACGTTCATAGATTTCCCATTCATAAAATCCCACCGTACTTACAACTCATTTATTTATCGATGCCTAAAGAACGCACCTGGAGACAGGATATAGAGGTAACATAGAAAGAGCGAGCTTTGGACATTAGCTTCCACTGCATGTTCATTTTTAGCTAATAACATGGTATGGTGACAAATTTGGTGACAAAATTGCTATCTTGGAATTTTGATATTTTTTGCATCTGTTTTTTGTCTGTCTTTCTTCACTAGGCGGTTGGGAACGGGGAAATCCAAGTTCGAGTAGGGGTGCGGGAAATCAGGGTAGTTGGCTTGGCTACTTAAGCACCCCATTGGCGAAGGAGATGGAAGAGAGGTGGAGTTCTTATTGGCGAGAAGTAACAGGTTTGGCGCGCTCTCTTCCTACCTATCCAACCCCAGGGAGAGAATGGCCTTCCCCGTTTGAGTTTACCATCACCGCCAAGCGAGCGCAGACAAACTTTAGGATTGCAGTGAACCAAGTTTGGATACTTAGCACCTTCTACTTCGAAGAAGTGGGAAGGGAGGTAGGGTAGTTATTGGCAAAAAGAAATTGGCTTGACCCTCCCTCTCTATACCTCCCCATCCCTAGAAAGAGAATGGACTGGCTTGTTTGGGGTTACACTTACCTTCTAGTGAGAAATGACAAACAATAGTATATTACCACTTCGGAAGAACGACGACGACACATCAAATGTGGGAAATTTTCCTATGTGAAGAGACCTACGTGGCAAGACTTTTAGATTGCTCGCAAAGTTGAAAAAGTGGATTCAAGATTCATACCCAATGTGACTTGCGTATGAATGATTACCCAAGGTGACCCATTACCCTTGAACCCAAGGTGAATGATTACCCTTTGTGATTACCCAAGGTGACTTAGCGACATATACCTATAACTATTACATCAAGCTCCCGCATAGTGAAAATTCCTTCCTTTGCATTTTGGAGGAATGAAAAGTGCGTATTGGATTTTCACTCTTTTCTCAATCACTCTTCTATGCAAACTAGCGATCAATTTTCACAGGTGTGAATCACTATCAGGATGAACAGTGAAAGTGAAACAGTGTGAATGAGTTATCAGACTTATCCCTTTTGATATTTTTTGGAGGAATCATCCTAAGTCTAAAATATGAATCAGTGTTTCCCTCTTTACTATTTCACTTTTCTATAAAAACTAGGGATTCACAGAAGTGAATCACTCAGTAAACGTGATACAGTATAAATAGGCCTTGACCATACCAAATCCACCCACCAATAAGGATTTCCCACCAACTCTTATTGGCCACGATTGGTTACAATACCATTCTCACTCTTTCTGTATTGCCTCTATGGTGACAACTAACAGTAAGAGTCAGTTCCCCGTTTGGGAACAGTGCATTATCCTCTAAGAGGGATTAATTATATATTAATAGGTTAGGAAAAGCTGGAATTGAAATGGTTTAGAGGGCTCCGTGGGGCAGATGTTTTGTGTGGCGAGTCTTATTGCTCTGTGGCGTGACTGTGGACTATTGGACAGTGAAACCTTTACGTTAGTGACTGAGGACGATTGGGCTTTTAAAACCTTTCTACTGATGACCCTGGGGGATATAACTTAAGTAGTAGTTAATATGGATAAGGAATTATTGAAGTTAAGTGATCATTAATGCTGTGGTGTGAGAAAATCAGTAGGCCACTTACATTTAAAAAGAAATACTTATTGTTTATGCAGCATTAGATTTGACTTTTAAATGAATATTAATATTTTAATTACTTATCCAATACTTAATGTTTGGATTAAAAAGCGTATTATGACCAAATAAATTAAAATTATAGGACTTTTAAAAACTTTTATAAAATTTGTGTCAAAAAACATGAAAAATAGTTTAAAAAATAAAACTCGCATAAAGGTTTTTAAAGAAGATGGTGTAAATTTTGAGGCTAGAGTAATACAGAAATTCAATCCAAAAAAAAGTAATTGGTAAGTAACAATCCATTATAATATTTTTATGAACGCCTTTATTTAGTTTATTTCCAAATAAAATTTTTTTTAGATAATGCTTGAGAAACATATTCAGAACTTGTGAATTACTTAATTATTTTTTATACTTATACATCAGTGTAAGTCATTAAACTTTGTAAAAATCACAAAAACGCATTTCTTACAAATTTGCTATGCTCAAGGTAATTAGTGAAACTGAAATTAATTTAGATGAATAAAAGCAAATTCTTTGACCTTCATCGCTTTCGACCTAAGCCTTCATGGTTTTATTAAGAGGAAGTTCTTGAGAACTGTTTTAAGGCTATGGTGGACACCAAAAACTAAATCTAAATTTGTTTTGTAATTCTTAACCTACATTCTTAAAATTTTCAGAGTTTGTTCATAAGCATGATCAAGCATCACTCACAAATTTTCAAATAAAAAAATTCGTTAGTTTTTTTTTAAATTTAAATTTAAAGAAAAAATTAACTAAATTTCAAAATGCTCCATGCGGCTTAGTTTTTAAAAATGTTTCAAAATTTTACTTGATTTGATATAAATAGTTAATGGTTTATAAGTTCTTGTATAATTGGGAATGACATAAAATATATTTTAAAAAGTATGACCATTTACGCACTTTTTTGTTGAAAATATCGTAAGAATTGTAAAAATTTTATTTATTTTGACGGATATTTTTTTCACACAAGTACTAACCAAATGATTTTTACAAGAATCTAATTTTACACTAAAAAAGGATATTTTAGGGAAGTTTTGAAATTATCGGGTTAAACTGAATCCGCATGGAACATTTTGAAGTTTAGTTAATTTTTGTTTAAAATTTAAATTAAAAAAAAACTAACCAAGTTTTTTATTTGAAAATTTGTGAGGGGTGTTTGATCATGCTTATAAACAAACACTGAAAATTTTAAGAATGTAGGTTAAGAATTACAAAAAAGTTTTAGTTTTAGTTTTTGGTGTTCACCATAGCCTTAAGAATACTTTCATATGCCGGTAACGAATTAAAAATTCGTGCTTTGATCTGCTGGTTGAAAACATCACTCAAAGAGTGGTTAATAAACCAGATACCTAAAATCGGTAACAAAGAAAATTGATATAAATACTAATAGTCCAACCGACATCAGAAAAAATTTGAGAGAAAAAGAAAACTTTGAAAATAAGTTCAAATGTAATAACCACACAGATTTGGCACAAAAGGTTTTTACATCGGTTATAAATTACCACATCCCCCACAGTAAATGGAATAACCCTTTTCCATAAAAATCGACACAATATTGTGTAACTAACACCAAAAGTTTTCTCGTGGCGGTCGTACTATATCCAAAACATTCCCATCATCAATGAATAAAGAATCATTTGAAACATTACACCATGCAATCTAATAAAGACAATTGCTAATTAAATAAGGATTAACCTTTGATAGATTTAAATAATAATTAGATACTTTTAAATAATTAAGAACTCCATTCTAATGAATTTATAACTCAAACTAATGATAATGGTTCCTCATAATGGTTGGCTAATCTAACATAATAACGATAATAGATGATTAGAAACCTTAGTCAATATTTTACAGGATAGAAGGGTTTTTCTCTACCACACGAAAATGAAGAAAAATGGGCTGTTACTTTGGCTTAGAATCTTGGTGAAATTTTTTCACGCATCAAAAAACGATTAATCGTTCTCTTATGGATAAGATTTTTTTGAGAGTTTCTTACATTTTAAAAGGTTTGATGGCTAGGTTTAGGGTTTTAGTGAATGTATATGGAGTTATGCGTGAAAAGTTTTATGGAAGGGGATTTTTTTTTGTTTTTATGTTTATAAGTTAATTTATGATGAACTATCAAACATGCCGTTAACCCAGTGGTAAACTGTTTTAAAGTTTGAATTGGAGTTCAAAGGAGTTTTTCAATAAATTAACAAACATATTCGGGTTTCATATAAATAATAGTTGATCGATTTTTTACAGTTCTTATTGAGATCTACTGTTTATGTATTGTGTCTGTCAAACGGCGTTTGCAGTTGATTATCAAATGAATTCCATTTGAAAAGCTTAAATTTAAAAAAAAAATTTTTTTGCTTAATTCTGATTTAATAATTGAGTTTTCCTTTGAATTTCTAAATTTCTCTCACAAATCCTATTTGCACTGTCTTACTACCGCTCATTTTAGTGCAGGAATTATAAAAATAACGTGATTTTAAAACAATTTTCCAACATGTTAAATTTCAGCTTTAGATAAACAAGTCAAGCGACGTCTACTATCTGGTTTCTGCACTAAACAGAGGGGAAATTCGTTTATTCCGGCTCATCTGCGAGTTGTTTGGGACTGCTGTTTTTCATTTTATTGCATGGAAACAAAATCTGCGATTGATTCTTTTGAAGTTTGGTCTATCAGCGCATACTAAAAACCAGTTTTGTAAAGGTTTTATGCGAATCTCAAGAGAAAGGACGTTTTCAAAGCTATATTTAAAATTTTCATGCTTGTTTCACACATGTATAAGATCCATGTGATTTCGATTATAGATTTATGAATCACTTTATTAAAAGGGGGCATCAAATCTATACCCCACATCATAAAAGACCTTGAGAAGTTTCACCCCTTGTGGGGTAACTAGACTCGTTGGTCTAAAGCAGGTATGGGCAACCTTTTCGAGTCCGCGGGCCGGACTCCAAGATTATAATGACGTGGAGGGCCATAGAGTAGATAATAGGTAATATTTTTAAAGTAAAAAATGAGTCGTTTAGCTGTGTATATATTTATGAAGTTTAGTACTAAAGTTAAAAATTAATCTGGACTAGAATAATATTATCTAGATTACATACAAAAATTTAATGTTAAAGTTACAAAAATCTGGACTGGAAAATCTAGAAAAATCTGGAGTAGAGTTTGAACCTGAGTTACAAGATTGTCAACATTGGGATCTCACTTACACAGGCGCAGAGCTTTGTCCAGATTTTCCTCCGTAAGCCTGGTTCGATACTTCGATTTATTAATTTTCATTCTGGAAAAGAACTGTTCACATTTACATACTGTACTTCCATGAAATCACTGGGCTTTACGTCTTCAAATTTTGATTTTAAATGCCAGTCTTCCTGAAGCTCGATCAACTCCATTTGCAGGTGTATCGGAGCTTCATCGACGTTACTTTTCAAGGGAGATGGGAAAAGGTTGAACAAGCTATCCACGTTTTTAAAATCGGAAAATCAACCGTCGGCGATCGTCCGTCGGGAAGTAACAACTCTCCCACGCTTATAGACACCTCCCAAGAACAAAATATAGTTGAACAGCACGTTTTAACTGCTAAAATTAAGTTCTTTTCGGGGGAAACTTCTGTATCCCCTCTTTCGCTCTTGTTAACGAAAACAGAGTGATTTTTTTAGTACAATTTTTAAAATGTTCCGCGGGCCAGACCAAATGACAAGGCGGGCCGGATCCGGCCCGCGGGCCGTAGGTTGCCCATCGTTGGTCTAAAGCAAAGTAGCCAGTATAGCGGCGATTCGTTAACGCTATATTGGTTTCGACAGCTGCTAGTGGGCGGCGCTATGGCTTTAATCGCTGTGAGACGTCGCCTGCGCTGTGTCGGGAGCTGCGGCTCTTCAGCGGGCTGGGTGGGGTTGCCTTAAGTTGAAGTTTAACCTTATACCCCACATCATAAGATCAGGACTATCGCAACGTCCGCCGAATGTCGCCTTCCAGGCGACGGGAAGGTCAGCCCTGAACCAATCGACTTATACCCCACATCATAATATTGAACTTAATTTCGTAGGCTTTTATAGCAAAATCGTTTTACTGTCCACAAAGTTACATCTAAAGAACAATCAAATTGACTTCGAAGATGTCTATATTAACATTTTGAATTTGTTGATCATTATTTTTGAGTCTAGAGTTGAAATCATGTGTAATAATAAGTACTAATACATCTACTAACCAAAAGATAACTCATAGCTTTATCGGTTAGTATTTAAAAATGAAATGTTATTTTCATCTAATATTTACATTTTTACTACCCAATCCTTAAAAATATAGAGTTGAGTCATGGGAAAATAGGCTTGAACACTTCGTTTATTGCAGAAACCTATCAAATACAAAAATTTCAATAATTATTTTCGCAGAGGTTAAATTGCTTTAAGAAGATTTTGTTGCCTGTAAAATATATGAAAGAGGTCTACTTTAAGAAAAAAAACTACTAATCACCATCTTAAAAAAAGTGAGCTTCTATTCAGTTTTTCTCACATAAAAAATGGCATTTGACACATGTTTCTGAAATAAGAGATTCAATAGCCCCATTTTATAAACACTTAGTACGGAAGAGTGCGCAATCCTTTCAGACAACCCGCTTAACCGCCAATCATGATTTCATTTACTAATCCACTCATCGTGTCGAGGGATTTTGACAAACTACAATTTAAACAACCATTCTAAAAGAAATTAAAGTAAAAAAATGTATATTTTGTAATACTTATTATAAAAAGTGGTGAGCAATATTTTTATAAATTTCTAGCCATGGAGGGCCTTTACAACTTACGTAAGGGGACATCCATAAATTACGTGAGGCGTTTTTTTTCCAAAATCTGGACCCCCCTCCCCCCTTGGTGAGATTTAGTGAGATTTTGCTGGACCCCCCTCCCCCCAAGTGAGATTTACCTACAACTTTTTAAAAATAATTGCAGTTTCTTATCTGTGTGTATTCCTTTCTCATACTTAAAAAAAAGAAAATAGTATAATTTCTAACTTAAAAAGTTGACGTGAGATTTTAATCGACCCCCCCTCCCCCTTGGTGAGATTTGGTGACATTTTTCCAAACCCCTCCCCCCCCTTTTTGACCTCACGTAATTTATGGATGTCCCCTAACAAAATAGAATGGAGTCCTTTACTTCCATACATACCGAGGTACACTATACTTCAAATTTTAAAGTAAAATTCAAAGTAGTTTTTTTTTCAATCAGTTTACGAAACCATTCCGTTTTCAGATAAATATTAGTTAATAATGCTGATTGAACTTGCTAAAAATAGCATTCTGAAGAATGGGTAAAGTAACAAGAGACAAAATAACAGGGGGGATGTCATAAATATATACCAATAGTGAAACCGCCAAGTTTGGGACATCGTTTTTAAACACACTTTTTTTTCACTGTGTTACAATGATTAAGGTTGTTTAACTTATTAGAATTTCGTTATATTTGACAGTAATGAAAATTGTGAATGATCTAAATATCTCATTTATAAACTAAAATTACATTATTAAATTGAGCGAGTGTTGTATTTAAAATGATAGTCTAAAAGTTAGAATACTATTCAGAAAAGAAGTAGTTTTTAGTTAAAATTTATGAACAGTGTCCAAATTCATAAAAGTGTTTATTATTTTGGTATTTTTCAAACGGTGTGGTGCGTTGAGCGAACGTGCTCTTAGAGGACATCTAAAAATCGAAAAAAAATCGAACCCTCAGAGGACATTGATAAACAATCGAGATTGAATAACATTTCAAACTAACACCCCAACCAAGCACACATTAACCTAGTTTTTTTTAGCTCATTTTCGCAATCATTATTAATTCTAAATTATCCTCATTATAAAAGTAAATCTCTAAGAGGCTTTCAATCAACTTTTTCAGAAGTCTTAACTGTTACTTTTTATTTTAAAAATAGTAACATTTGAACATTTTTTATGTAATATCGTAAAGGTATTTTCAACCAAGCTTCAAAAAGTAATCATAAGAAAACACAAAAGTGCTATCATTATTACTGTATTTTAGAAACGAAATAGAAGAGGAAAGCTCGTTGTATTAAAAATTTGATAGAAAATTATTTTTGAACAACATATTAATTCCTGTTTTAAGAAAAAAAACATGTATTATTTTCATTCATCCTGAAATTATAAAAATGTGGATAATTAATATATAGTTTGTTTAAGGTTTTCCTTGAAAACTACAATGGAATAATTTCATGACTGTTTTTGAAGTTATTCTATAAATATTTTTCATCAGCAACCAGTGAATTAACAACCAGTAAATTATGTGCTAGGATTTTTTTATTACTTATTTGTTGGTTAATTATAATCAATTCAACCTATTCTTTAAACCAAGTTATTTTTTTAAATTTTGTCTTAATTGCTGTTAAAAAAATTTAATTAAAAGATGTTCCACCAAAATTACCAAAAAAAGGAGGCAATAGAGAGAGAGAGATCAAGATCACTATAGATATTTTATATTACTTGAAATATAATATTTGTATAGATTGAAGTAAACCTGTGAATCTTTTATGAAGACGTTAATTACTTAGGGGCCATTCATTAATTACATAAGGATGAGTTTGGTAATTTTTGACCCCCCCTACCCCCATGTAAGGGTACGTAAGATTTTTCAAACCCCTCCCTCCCTATTCTTACGTAAGAATGGGTTTGACCCCCCCACCCCCCAAGTAAGGGTATGTAGAGATTTTTCCAACCCCCCCTCCCCCTCATGACCCTTACGTAATTAATGAATGGCCCCTTATACATTAATAATTTTGATACACTAATTTAGTTACATAGAATTACTTCCTGTTTTTTTAATAATTCAAGAAAAACATAAAATCAAAATTTTTAAAATATGAAACTTTTATTAATTAGAATTTTTCCTCCTGAGTCAGTGTTCCCAAACCATAAACCGCAGCGTCCTAGGAGTTTCGTGTTTCTTTACAAAGGTGTTGAGAAAGATATTTTTTGGTAACATTCACTGTATTTTTCAAGAAATTTACTCACTTTTTTAATAGTAGACATTTCATCTAAAGCATGGTTTCAAACTTATGGTCCACGGACCATAGGTGGTCCGCAATGCCTTGGAGACGGTTCATGGAGGATTCAATAGTACACAAAAATTTTCTAATAAATAAGAAATTGACCTTAGGAACAATATAGAATGAATTTTTCTCGTGCTGTAAATGACTTTTAGTTGTTTAATTTGTAGGAAAAACAGTCAGACCATAACCTTGACATCAATATTTTTGTACTTTATAATTAAACTGCAATTTAAGTTTGCGGAGACATTCGGGAAAATGTTGATATTTATACATATAGTAACAGCAAAAGTTATAACTTATTTTCTAGTGATGGAATAAAATTAAATCATTTAAAAAATAGTTTAATTCTTTATCACATACATTTCCAAATTAATTTAGGGCAAATAAAGTCGTATCGTTTGATTTTGTGAGGATGGACAATCAAAGTAAAAATATAATTAAAGAAGAAAGGTGCTACGGAAAGGATCTAATTTTTGTCAAAGGGGTATACAAATTAAGCTGTATGTTGAATTCAAAGAACAATTGTATCTAAAGATATATCCTACAACAGAACCGGAAATCATTAAATAATTTATTCGATTTTATGCTGTGAAAATCTCTACACCAAGAAATTGCTGTATACATCACACAGGGATCAATGCTTTCTTTAATGGATTTAACACTCGTATATTTCCGTGAGCACATTTATCATCTTTTGTCGATATTCCAATCACGTAGCTATGATGGAATTTCCAACAAGAGTTTCGAATGATGAATTTCAAGAAGGAGAACAGGATTGATTTCTCAATCAAAATACGTTTTTTAAGGATTTAATCAATCAGCAGTGTGAATTTTTTGGAAGTAACTGATTTATACGTTAATTGTTTTAGATGCATCCGAATAAAATATTTTAGAAGGTTAAAGAGGTTGGAGAATTCTTTTTCACTTAAAGCGTTAAAACATGTTTACTTCTTAGGTAATATCACTCCATAAGGAATACTGATGCATTTTAGGTGGACTGAGTGAATCCAGGGAAAATCGGGGACGTTTTTGTAACCTAAAGGAGTATTAAAACTTTTAAAAGTATAGGAAAGAAGACTTTAAACAGTAAATTATATTTACCAATGATTACATCTTCCTAAGTAATCTGAAAATACCATTAAAAATACACCAATAAGCCAAACTAAAAAGAAAAAAGTTCCTTTTAATATATATAAAGTTCCTTTAAATAAAATGATATTAGCTATTACTTACCCTAAAAATATGAGCATAAAAGTTCCGTAAATAAGAACACAACAATTCAAATACTTGAAATAAAGGGTTTAATATATCTATAAGTTCCCTTTAATTCTATCATAACTATTATCTGCCTTTAAATTATAAGCATACAGATTCACTAAAAGCACTAAAGAAAAAGAAAATAAGTCCAATGGAAAAATCAAAACTTTTAGGCTGAATTTATCAAGTTTGGATGAAAAATAATATCGTTTGCATAAGAGGAGAAACGCTCGTTTAGAACAAACAAATCCGACAAATGGAATATCCCAGGAAATCGAAAACCGCAGACGAAAATTATCGAACTCCAATAACCCTATTCGAACGGTCAACATCCGCCATCGCTCACCGAACGCTAAGTGAAAACAGCACCCCTCCCAGGTTCGAACACCTCGCTCAAAATTCCATTTTTCTCACGACCACCCCTTGGGGGGGCGCTAATGGTGGCCTGATTGATGAACAGAACCCCTCCCCTTCTTTGACGCCCAGATTAGAAGCCAAACGAAAAGAAAAAATTGAAATCGAATAAAAAAGAACGAATTTCGAACGAAAAAAAGTTCCAGATAAGAAGCTTTTCGGTCATTGATCGGAGCTTAAGTGTCCGGACACCCCCGCTTTGAAGAAGTTGTATCGTTTGCTCGCGGGTGCAGTTAATTACGCCCTAATCGCGACTCTCGCCCTCTCTTGAATTATAATGAAGTGGGGCATTTCTGGTATTTGCATGCCGCCGGTGTTGAAAGAGTATTATGCTTTTCCAGTTTTGCGAACGCGCCCGTTTTGGGTATAGTGAAAGAAATGGATTATTATTTAAATACGTAGGTTTCGGTTGAAAAGTGAACTAGGTCGTTTCTTTAAACCTGTCGGTGGGTAATTTTTTTCGTTTAAAATGTTAGAATATTTTTATAAGGAAGTGATTGGGAGAATTTGGATAAAAATAGTAATTTTATGTAATGTAAAACATATAATATTTATGTGTTCGGGTTGGGCGTTATTTTTAATTCTAACTTGTCAAGAACACTCATTAATAAAAATATATGTTGGATGGCGTCTAGGGGTAATTAAGAAGTGAAAGCAGTTTTTTAGAAGATAACAAATGGTTTTAATTATAATACAAGTTACAGCTGGGTGCTTTCGCGAAAGCGAACCCAAAAAGCGGACCGCAGCCGCGCTTCTTCCAGAGAATATTTATTTAACAGCTTCTCCCGCGGGAGGAAAATATAATATACAGAGAGTGCACTGTATTTAAGGAAGCGGCACGAGCGGGACGAATCCTCCACATATATATTTTAAAAATAGTATAACTATTAACAAGTAAATATGATTCTTTAGAAATAAAATGTCAGATCCAAATTTGTGATTTCCATACATCAAAATCAAACCACGATTTACATAAAACAAAAATTGTATAGCGCTCAAAATGAAAAAACTCTATTCATCATAACTATTAATAATCATAATTTTAATGATTATATGTTATTATTAGTTGTTGAGTTTTATTTTTCGTACGGAGAAATAAAAATAATTTTTGTCATCAAATCGCCAACGGAGAGATACCTAGATTCTTCAAAAAACACTGAAATCCCCAAAAAATAATGGCAAGTTGTGAACGATGTGTTTTTAGCGCTGTTTCAGTTTTATTTTTTGATCAAAATATTTTTTAGTATAAATTAATGATTATTTTCTGAGTTAAACCGTATCGCTCAAAGGTAATCACGATATTTAATAGAAACCATCAATAAAACTCAAAATCCGATGATGATTTTTTTTGCTTCAAACCAGGCTCGATTTTTGCAATTTTACTCAAAGTTTAATCCTTAAAGTAGTAGGTCTTTGCGGTCAGGTGTGATCATTAAACTCAAAACCTGAATATAACACACTTGATATCAGCCACAGACTTACTTCACTGTTGTATTGTACTGATAAGGATGGACGGTTTAGTATTGAAAGGAGTTAAGAAATCCTTCCTATGGAAATTTTGATGTAAACTTCTGAATAATTTATTTTAGGTTGATCGATGTCAATAGTAAAAGTGGAGATGGGTTATTTATTCTGGCAGCAGGCATATTTTTCTATATAGGGGAGTTTTGATTTGTAATAAATGGAGGTGGAATATTTTGTTAAGCTTGGGTTTCAGCAGATGTAAGCTATGTTTGAGATGCAAATATGATTGTATAAACTATTTTATTCTAAGTTTTAGTTGAAAAACATCGTTGGAATTTTTTGGGAAACATAACTGTTTGAATACAAAGACGATGACTACTACTTCTTAAAATGGATAAAAACAAATTTTAATCTTAAAGAGATTTTTAAAACTGGTCAAAATATTTACCTAACAATTCTTATTGATGACATTATTATTGTTATTTACTTCTTATATGTAAACAGTAAACGTATAATTTTGAATTTAAATTGAAAACATATTTTGGGGAAATAATGTCTGTTTAGAAAAAATATGTTTATAAAATTAACAAAAAATGTTATTTGAATTTTATTAAAAAAGTATTCTAGTCTGTATAACATTAAGTTCATAAACACGTTTCTTTGAAGTCTAAAAATCTTTGAAACTAAATCACTTATCTTAAAGGAAAATAACTGCTGCATAACTTTTTACCATATCTTGTGTAACAACTTATAGTGAATATTTAGAAAATTGGTGTTATAGTGGTTAGTACAATTGGATAAGAGAAGTTGTGACAAATTAAATATATACAACAGGGTGTATCTGAAATGGTGCAACAAACTTTCAGGGATGATAGTACTCATCAAGACGAACAAGAATCGGTATAGAAAGGGGGGTCCCAGACCAAATCCCAGGGAGTTAAAAATGGAGCGACACCCCAAAAAAATCATTGAAAAATTCAATTTGTAGAAGAATGTCTCATCTGCCGTCTCATCTGCCTGGGATTGCTGTTTTTTATTTAATCGCATACTAACACTATAGGAATAGGTGATCGGAAAAGTTTTTTACTAATAAGACTAAGGACGTTTTGGTAGCTATATATTTAAAATTTCCATGCTTGTGGCACTTTTTTACATCCATGTGATTGAGATTTAGGATCTATGAATCACTTTATTAAAAGGGGACATAAAATCATAAATTGAACTAATTAAGGCTAAGCGCGCACTAGATACTTTTGTCACGGTGACAGAGACAAAATTATCACCCTGGCTATTGCAAGAAGCTAGAGACGAGACACTTGGCTCATTGCCAAGAATCTCACCATTAAAATACATAGCTCTCGAGTGACCTAGTGTTATAGTCTCCGGCGACAGAAGTCTGTAGTGCGCGCTTAGCCTAACTGATTTTGTAAAGCTTTTTAAGCAAAATCGTTTTACTGACCACAAATTTATATAACATACGTAATAACATAAAATGGTACTACTCCAGAATACCGGCGCAAGCGATAAAGTCGCCAATAATGATGCAACCAGCGCCAAACGGAAAATCACCGCTTGTACCCCTTTGCTTGTAAAAAATAACAACAATGCCATTCCATGAAACTTTTTATTTAAAAATTTAACACTCAAATAAAAATATTGTGAACTATACTTACCAGTTTTAAAATTTTAAATTTCGTTGAAATATATTTTAAGATTACACCGGCACACATCCCTTCCATCCAAGCTGCTTGTTTTTCGTGTTGTGTGTCGTCTGTGTTGTCCCTTTTTCCCAAGTCTTTTCGCTCATAAAAGCAGCACCCCTTGCCCACCCCCTTTATGTTTTACCTTTCAGGTCATACAGTGGTTAGAGCGGCCTTCGGCCGCTGGTACCATATCAAAGCATAATCAAGCAAAACCGGCACACAAAAAAAAGAAGTGGAATGTACTTTGGACCGGACCTACCGACATGATTGTATTTCGACCCGCTGAATCTGAATCTGAACTGAATCTAAATCTAAAAGTTAATTTCCCCGTTGAGCCGTCCAAATTTGAAAAAAAAAACGAAATGAACCATGAAAAAATGAAAATGAACCATGAAATTAGTCACCAGTTGAAGTTTTTGAGAAAAGTTTGTAAGTATGGTTATTAACACACTAGTAAACTTTTCTCAAAAACTTCAACTGGTTACTAACTTCATGGTTCATTTTCATTTTTTCATGGTTTATTTCGTTTTTTTTTTCAAATTTGGGCGGCTCACCGGGCAAATTAACTTTTAGATTTAGATTCAGATATTCGAAATACACAAAAATCATACGTGATCCGGGTCCACAAAAATTTTTTCATTGCTGTGACTGCAGTTTTTTGCAATTTTTGGCCTTTTTTTGAGGTTTTTTGCATTTTACTCAAAACTGGAGGGTGACCGGGCCAAACGGACTTGAAATTCAGATTCAGTGGGTCGAAATACATGTCTGTAGGTAGGTCCGGTCGAAAGTACATTCCACTTCTTTTTTTGTGTGCCAGTGTTATTAATATGATTTTATATAGACTTATGTATAGTTTTTCTTTTAATAACTTGTTATTTACATTATGTTTTTTTGTAACAATTGGGTAAGCAGCTCTCTTTTTGAGCAGAAATAAAGCTATTTTAATGCGGCGAGATTTGCTAGATCGCTTGGCGAGATTTGCGCCGGCTTTTTAGAGAAGTACCCATAAAATTAACATAAGTCAAAGCGACTATCTAATTGATTTCGAAGATTTTCTATATTTGAAATGTGTTATATTAATATTTTGAGTCTAGAGTTGAAATCATTTAACAAACCAAAGATGGATAAAATAAGAATTCTATAATAATTTTATGGGTTAGTATTTAAAAAGGAAATGTTATTCTCAACGTATACTCCTACTTTTATTAACAAATCCTTAACTTAATTAGAGTTAAGCTATGGAAATAGGCTTGAACACTCTGTTTATTGCAGAAACCTGCCAAATGCAAACATTTCAATATTTTTTTATGAAAAGCATAAAAACATTTGAAAAATTCTTTTAGCTTGTAAAATATTCAAATTAGGTCTTCTTTAAGAAAAAAAATTGCTACACATCTTCATAAAAATATAGTGAACTTCTAAACAGTTTTACTCGTTTATCTCAAAACAAGAAAAGTGGCGGTTGACATGTTTCAGAAATAAGCGATTCAATGTAAGCTTTCTCCAGCATTTCTTATAATTTAAGGGATCACATTTTTTTCCTTTTACCTACAATGAAACAATTAATTTCACCCTTATTTTTTTCAGTCAAAAACTTTTGATGCCGTACGATATTTATTTGGAAAATGGTTATTCCTCTAAATTTTGGAGGTGATGGCAATTGATAAACGTCGAAAAAACATTTCGTGAAAGATCTGTGTGACCATCATAACTTCTTTAACTTATTTTCAAAGTTTTAGTTTTTCCATCAAAGTTTTTCTCGCGGCGGTCGGACCATTCTTCTACACTTTATCAGTAATTTCAATATTTTTCATCCTACAAATACTCAAGAAAAAAATAATCGCCTATAAAGGTTGATATACGGTTGTGGCGGTAGCTAGTGCAAATAGTAAAATAATTGAAGTGTGTTAAAAATAGTAACGAAGTTTCATCCAGGGCTTTAAAAAATACAAACTGAAGCGAGTAATCTGAAGCTGTTTAGTTGTTGCAGATATTTTCACTTTTGCAACTCTTTGATCAACTTTTGCTACGGAGATGGTCAGTTTTGCAATCTGAACCTAGTTTTGAAAGCCCTAGTTTTGTCATCTTTGACTAATTGTCAATATCAAAACCTCTTGAACGTACAAAGAAATGAAAAGAGAACCGAATGGTATGAGAAATATCGTAAATAGTGTGGTGGAGATTGAAGATTTTGCTTTTTATACCATTATTGAAGTAAGGGTACTCCTTCAATCTTGCCTAAAAAATGGTGTTTAAATGCAACGCACATTAAAATCATGTATGGAGTTCAGGAATATCATATCTTTCCTTAAATAACAGGAACCTTTTCGGCAAGTGGCTTGCACAAGATCGTTTCTGTTATCGTCCTGAATGTGTATGAAACTCCATTATCAATGGAGGGCCTCTGTCCGCCCCTTAAACGTATTTTGATCCTGATACACGTATTTTCCCACTTAGAAGATCCAATGGCAACAATTTCTTTATCATTTTTAAATGGTTCAAAATGACATTGCGATAAAACTTGAATCAGTTAGAAAAAAAAATAAACGCCTCTGATATTAATGCTTCAAATACTACAAAAACAAACACACACAACCTCATAATATTATCTTATACCTAAGAAACAGATTTATAACTCCCATAAATTTCCCTCCAGAGGAAAGTAAACAAAATAACCTTAAGTTTTTTTAACTATACACTTCCTCATGAAAAACAACCCACCATTTTTATTTATTCATATATTGTATTACTATTCTTCGATTTTCGTTAAAGCTTCAAGAATAATCAATTTCTTCGAAGAAAGGAAAAACTCCTTTGCCTCGATATACCTCATTTCTTTAAGGTGCGAAACCCATAAATTTCTTGTATTGACGGAGAAAAATTTATATCAGCTACTTTTAGTTTATTATGTGCTCTCACTAATGTTTTCTCAAATGTGATATAAATGCCTTTGAGCTGAACTAGATTCATCTTCCCCATGCTTCTGCGGCAATATTAAAAGAATATTTAGATTTATTGACTTGCAAAACATATTTTAATTCAATTGAGGAATACTTTAAGGGTTATTTTATAAAGATTAAATTTTATATTTCAGTCGGATGCTGTGTTAAATTTTACTTACATATGGAACTATTATCATGTAATGATTAATATATCTACGATATCAGTGTTATCTTCCGGTTCTAATGTAATAAATTTCAGTTATGATAATCTTTTTCGCCATTTATATTATTTATCTATCATATGAAATCAGAAAAAAGTTGAAAGTGAGTAAAGATAATAGTACATTGTACAATGTGTTTAAAATTTTTGTTTACCGTCTCCTTATTTTTTAAACCCCTACAGATAAGGGCAGTTATAAAAGATGTGTCTAGATATAGTAGTGAGCATGCGTTATCTGAAACCTTATTCACTTCTAAGTAGTGGTAGTAACTGCCGTATTCACCGGTAACATGATCAGTGGTTAAACGACAGTCAAGCTCTTCTGATTGGCCGTTGAAGAAGGAAAATTAGTTTTACACCAATCAGAGGTTTGACTCCAGGTTAATCGCCGGTCAAGTTACCGGTGAATACGGCCGTAAGTCTAAACGTGACTAAACTTGACTTCCACAATATAAGATTTGGCAATAACAGCCGCCTTTTGAAGACAGACAAGCTTTAGTTATAATTTTTATTTTTAATTTATTAGATGTTAGCGTCAATTACAAAGTTAATCACTTTTAATTCTTTAAAGCAGCATTTTGCAAACATGGGACTTATAACCCAGTTTTAAAACGCCGTTCAACAATATCTTTCAAAAATAGAAGTGCTAATATTTTTGGGTATAATTTCATTTTCATTTTTCTACAAAAGTCACGTCTGGAATTGCTCCCAGTCTAAACCTCAGTCCTCGCTGGCATGTAACCTTGCTCCTGCTCTGAAACAACCGTTTAACATATTTGCCGAAATTAAAGAGTTCACCACCTTTAAAAATCATGATGCAAGTTAGCAGTGCAGAGAAAGAGCAAGTTAGCAGTGCAGATCATAATTAGCATTATATATATTTGTTTTTAAATTAGGAAATAACAATGCACTTTAGCAGCAAATACATTACACAAAATATACTAAAAGCATGGGAAAGCGAAGTGGTAATGCATCTTGCAGCCAACCATAGCCATCTAGAAGAGGAGGCCTGGACACTTCGCCTCGATGAGTCATTCTCTCCGTCTTCAAGGTGGCGAACCTCCAATAGGCACGCGCTTCTCGTGTTTTCCCCCCCCCCGCTCCTCAACCAATCGTTCGAAAGCTTTCGACAGAAAGATTGACTCATCCTCTTAACTGTTCAGGTCTTCTAGCTCTAGATGGCTATGAGCCAACCCACTCGCCTGAGTTCTATTCCATGGCTTTGCAAGGTGGACTCAGCATTTCATCCCTCTGGGGTTGTTAAATAAGGACCAAGTTTACTTGAGGAAACAAGGAGCTTTGCTTCAGAAGACTGTGACTTTCAGTCACATGAACGTGCTATAACAACTCCACATGGCCTCATCAATGAGGCTGGTTATACTTTAGTTGAGAGTCCAACAACCAAGGAAAATCCAATACGAGAAAAAATTTGAGAGGAAAACAAAACTGAAAAACCTCAAATCTAAAGAATAGTCAGACCGGTTTGGCACAGAAGGTTTTTTCAGCGGACATGAATTACCGTCGCCCCCAAAATTGAGTGGAATAACTCGTTTCCATAGCAATCGCCACCATAGTCTACGATGTCAAAAGTTTTCTTGTGGCGGTCGAACTAATTTACACCCAAAAGTATCCTCTCCTTGTTTTTTATAAGTTTGGGATTTAAATCAAACATAGATGTATGTTATTTTTAGCAAGTTTGACGACAAGGGAGATTTTGTATTAAACAAAAGTAACATACTAATTTAGCGGAAATAGATGAAATTCAAAGAAAATCATAATCTCGACTCGTTTCCAAACCTCAAGAAAACTACAGCAAAAAAAAGAAAGAACAAAATCTTCAATGAATTCAGTTCATTCCCGCAAATAAAGATCCAGCCCACAAAAAAAATTCCAAAGACAATCCCCTCCCCAAATCAAACAAAACGAGCCTACTCACAAAAGAAAACCAAACAAACTGAAGAAAAGAATAACCCCAGCCCTATAAACCAAATCTTCGAAATAATAAAACCATAACTAAGTATATTAAGCAAAGGAAAACCCTCCTCCCCGTTGCCCAAAAAAACAGATGAAAAGATTACAAATTAAACTGGGGAAGAGGATTCATTTAAGAAATAGTTTTTCACCAGAAAATGATCAAATATTGGAGGGATGTTTCAATCAGGGATCTGGCAGCGATCATTAAACTTACGTGATTTGTCCAGGGGAAAGTCTCTATTATTTCATAGCAGCCCGTATCGCTGACTTGAAAACCTTTTCCTGCGGTTTTCTTCGTTATCTTCCCATTGCGTTTAATCCCTTGGGTCACACATGGTTTGTTCGCTTTAGAGTAGTTTTTTACGGTAGTACTACATGTTTGTAGTAGGACGTTTTTGGTTCGTTTGATTCTTTTTTTTAGTTTTGAACGGAAGGGGAAGATTCAGAAAGGCTGATGGTCGAATTAGGTTGTTCTCCTCCGTTTTCTAACGAGATAGTACTTAAGAATATGCGATGGAGAGAATTTAGTAGATATTTCTTGTGAGAGAAAATATGTCTTAAATACTCACCACTAAATAGCTAAATAATTAAAATATATGTTATAAAATCTCATATGAAAGTTTATTAAGGGCTAGCTCTGCATGCCCAAATTATCACTAGGTCAGAGGGGGCATAGGAATAAGGAGACG
This sequence comes from Tetragnatha versicolor, assembly GCA_024610705.1. Lineage (NCBI taxonomy): Eukaryota > Metazoa > Arthropoda > Arachnida > Araneae > Tetragnathidae > Tetragnatha > Tetragnatha versicolor. The sequence goes on from JANDEH010000013.1 coordinate 8,034,337, forward strand.
ATTAAAAATCTCAATAGAGTTAAATAGAGTAGAAATCTCAATAGAGAGTGAGTTTTGTAAGGAATTACAATTAGCTATCAATACATACTTCTAGAGTTGTGAATTCTAAACATTAATGTTTGGTTGCATATAGATGCCATATTTCCGCAGTGCCACGAAAGGGACTTATTTTCTCCACAATCACCTACATCATAACCCATTATTGTTTTTTAAAAATAGATTTTCTCTTGAACTCAAACACTAAAAAACATCTAAAAAATCCAGCCTTTACGAAATCCCACGCATTGTATAATTCGCTAATAACAAAGCGTCAGGTGCACAAATCGTCACAGATTTCTAAAAAAAATCCTCCAGTTAAAAAAACACTTTCATTCTCACACAACCAACACTGAATATTAATTTCGCGGAACACAAGCATTCCCTCACTCAGAATTGTCACTCAGAAAGTTCCACTCCAAATTTTTTCAAAACGTTCCCATTTCCAACACTTTTATCCACTGATTTCCTTTTCCTTTCTGTTTGTTTACTTTATGTATTTATTTTGGCTTTTTTTGGCAAAATAAGAAAAAATCTCGCTTTCTAGTAACTCACCTTTTGGCCTCGAGCCAAATTCTTGCCTAATGATGCTCGCATTTATCGACTTTGAGTTTTTTCCCGCGCTTTATCTACCCCTCCCCACCAATCGGAATCCCGCCCCTTCCTGAGCTATTTTTATTTCGATCGCATCACTTCAGTTCGTTTTGCTTTCTCCAATTTTTTTTTATTATTTTACTCTCCGACTGTCCTAAATTTCACCTTTTTCTCGTCGCTTTGGAGCTGTATATATATACAGATAAATATATAGATAGGAGGTGTAGTATAAATATACACCTCCATACTTTTTTATTATCGTTTTCACCATTTGTCAGGAAAGGGTGCAAGAAAACACTTGTTTTGTCGCTCAATCCAAACAAGTAGGCCTGATAAATGGCACGTCGTGATTTTTTAAAATATATTTTTTTCTGGGATAAGCTTTTTTTTTCGCCGCATCTCTTATTTTTTCTATTCTATTTCGAATTCGAATTTTTTTCTCGCAGCTTCGGTAAAGCTATCGAATCCTGCATTTAATATCGTCTGGATGTGAAGCGGCGACTGAGCCTTTCGGTAAGTCAACATTTCATTTCGTGGAATGGCAACGTTTTATCATGGCTTTCCATAAAGGCGGGAAACAATATAAAGCCGGTGATATGTGGCGGCCATATTTAACTTATATTGTTCTTTTAAAAGGAAGTAATTCCTCATCCTAATGTTGTTCCGTCTACAGCTTAGGAATGTTTTTTTCCAGAAAATACTATCCAAATGGATCATAGATTATTGAAACATAGAACAAATAATACTGATTACATTGGCTTTTCAAGAATGCTACTTTTATAAACATCAATGTAAAAACTACCTATAAATATGATATTCAACAATATTTTGCAGTTAAGGGAATCATGCTTTCAACAAAGTTTATTTTCTAAACAATTTATCAATATCTGAGCTTTAAAGTTCATAATACACATAAATGGAGTAACGAGAGCACAAAACGTAATGTATTTTAAAGCCTTTATTTAATAACACATATTTATGTAAAATTAATTTAAATTTCACTTTCATAAAAGACCCAGTTTTCTCTTATATAAGTAAACGTATTATAGTATACTTATACAGGGTGTTTCAAATAAATGTTTCATAATGGATGTTATGAAAAATTAAACACCCTGTTTAATACAGAAAGATATCTCAATCAGGTTTTAGAGGAAATTTAGAGATAAACAGATAATACTTCTCAGAAGTTAAGTATATTTAAGTTTCATCAAAAAGAGATGAACTGCATTTAAAAAACAAAACAATTAATCAGAAATACAAAATATTTCATCGAAAAATATTTAATAATATAATTTAATAATAATAATTTTGAAATATTTAAGTGGAATTACGAAATAAATATACTTATTTAATTTCTATTTTCAAAGCATTAGCAGAAATTATTTTATAGTAATTTTATATCCCAAAAAAGGTTCAATTTTTTTTCTACTTTAAGAGAAAAAGTTAACTATTTACAATAAAGTATCCAATTACTTTTACTGCAATTTCAAACAATCTTATCAATGTCTTAGCACACAAATAAGTGCTCTTGCATTAAGAATAATTAAATACGATACTCATCGGGACTCACATATAAATAAAAAAGACGGGTTCATATATTTTAACTTAATATTTTATCTTTAATTCCGAATACCTAAGCAATTTTAAGATATTTATAATTCGTTTTTCATCAAATATAATATTTTTTGTTGCTTCAACATCAAAATATTCACCATCATTCTTTTATTTCAGCTTTTAATGACGAAATACCTCAAATATCTCCCCACTTGCACATCCAGTAATAAAAAACATCATTAATTAGCGATCATATCTAGTCCTATTATTTCAGATATTAGATTTTTTGCCATTAAGTTATTTATTCTTTAAGAGAATTAAATTTGGGAAAAACTTGAAATGCCGCAGTAAAAAAAGATAGAATTCCGGCGATTTAAATTACTGAAGGAAAGTAAAAAATATTGAGTGGTCAGCCATTTTCTTCTTTACTTTAATAATGTATCAAATGGGGAAGGGTATAGAGTAGTAAAAATAAGTTTTGTCTTTTAGTTAATGACACAAAAAGATTAGGAGGTAAAAGCGGAGCATTTAAAAAAAAACTGCAAGAAGAGCAACTCACACTAAGCGTAATTGTGGTTCCTTTGATCGGAAGGAATTAACTCTTATGGAAATAACACAAATTGGGATTCTTTTATTCGCTTAAAGTGTAGTGGGGAGAAGTTAAGAATTCTTGATATGCAGTAGCTAGGGTCTAAATATTATTTCTGAAGGAATCGATTCCGGAATCGAATACCTTGGAATCGATACCAAAGAATCGATTCCAGCAGGAATCGAATCTTAGGAATCGTACTTAATTTTCTAACACTGATAATTATTAACAACTGTATTCACTACACTCTTAAAACGACAGTTAAAAAATGAGTAAAAATTACTCAAATCTGCGCATGCTCAGGGATTCACTACCCAAGAGAAGAGTTTGAGTGGGTGAAGTCCCGGAGCATGCGCATTGAAGCTACTCCTAAATGGTCGCGGTTCAGGCGAGACAGTAGTCGTTACTATCAAAGAATATATAAATGGCTACTATTATTACTATGACGTGGGAAGTTGACATTAAGGCTGTGTCCAACGTTATTACATAAACAAAAGGTTACTGTAGATGTAAACCAAATTCAATTTTTAAATATAAACTTAAAATAAGCATAATTTGAGTGGTGATTATGAAATTGTTTGAAACTGAGTATGTCTTGTGTTTCAAAAATGAAAGCATTGGGTCGTCATAATTTGAACCAAAAAGTTTCACACCAAAATGAGAACATCGATTTACTCAAATTTGAAACTGTAATTTCTCTCAGTGTATATACCGCCAGTTGCCACCCCCTGATGTAAACCTTAAAGAAAACATCACATTTGGTTGTAAATTATCTCTCTATTCAGACAGAGTGCAAGAAAGTTCTTAGAAAGGTTATCGAATATACAATTTTTTTGGTAACTAAAACTATACAAATTTTTTTCCAGAAGTACTCCTTCTCATACATCTAAGATAACTTAAGGAAATTTCTAATAATATTTGTTGAGGAGGCGAGACGTTTTTAAGTCTAAATTCCGCTTTCTATAAAACTTAAGCCAAAGAATTTTTTACCTCATTTATCTTAAAAATTCATGGAGGTTTTATGCATGAAAAGCTAGACTAGAAATTTAAATATTTGAACAATACGTAATTTTTCACAGCCAAATTTAGTTTTTTAACGCTAGAAAGAGGTAAATATATATAAGTTATCCCGCTAGTGCATTGTCACAATCGTTTTTAAGCATAACTTCAAGCTAAAAATCATGTGTAATAACTTTTTTTGCTACTAATTAATTATAGACTTTAGAAAAGTACCCAATTAAGTCCAGCGCAATGCAAAATAGGATGAATTAGTTTCAAAGTTTTTACTTGTTTTTTTATACTTTCGTTAAATTTATTGAAGACACCAAGGAATAGTAAAACTTAGGATTTTAGTTTAAATATTTGACTATGAAGGAAAGAATCTGAATAGAAATCCAAATTATTATTTTGAATGTATTTTCTTTATAAAATGTGTGCTCCCGTAGATTAAAAAACGTAAAATTCTTCTCCAAGCAAATACCAAGTAAAATCACTTTTAATCGTTGTTTAAAAAATTAAATTATTTGAAAATGAAAAAGAACCTCTTAGTATTTTCATATTTTATGCTATAATAACTCATTAAATGTATTTATGTGTGTAGATTCTTAAGAATATTTATTCTTCCAAATTTAAATGCAAAATATATTTATTAGGTCAATAAAGTAATAAACTAAAAATTTCTTTATTTATATTTTAGTCGTTTTAGTCTTCTGGGGAAATAGTGAATAAATATTGAATTTTTGCATGTAAACCTTTTACATTATGACTGGATTAAAGAAAGATCAATGTTTTTTTTCGTAGAATGTTCCTGTAAAATTAAAATTTTTATAATTTAGATTGTTTCAAACGAATAAAAAAATAATGCAAATCAATGTCAACGAAAACGAATTCAAGATAATCGGATAATCGTAATATTCTAGAGTTTATTTTTTAAAGGTATTTATGTAGTATATAAAAACGTGTTTTAAATATTTTTCAGAAATACTGTCTAATCAAATTTATTTAACTTCTATCTTCAAATCCTTAATATAAAACAGAATGTTTTTGAAACATGAAAATGAAACATGAATGAAAAAAATCAAATCGCCTCTAAATTATACCCTGTCTAGCGACTCTACTTACCGCTAACCTGGCCGGACGTTTAACTGAGAGTCAAACATCTGAACGGTGGAATGTTTTTACGATTTATAACAGCGATAAGTCTTTTTTTTGTATTATGAGAAAATTTTTACCATCAGGGTACTGTCGATCCTGAAAAGTATCAATTTCATTAATGAGCTCTAGCGGATTAAATTTCAAAAATATAATTATTTTATTTACGTATATCCCTTAATTTTCCATTTAGTGACTCAAAAAAATATTCGCACGGAAAAATTACAGAAAATCCTAATCAGTAGATAAAGGGTTAACTGCCAATTGAATCGTCAGTTTGAAGAAAGGAATAAGTCCAAAAATCAAGTTTTGAGAAAATCGAAAAAAGTAATAGAATTTTCATTGTATGGATATCGATTTCACAACTTCAAGGGGCGATATCTCCCTATAGGAGTTAGTTATTTTCCCCCTTTTTTCACCCATGTGTAGGGCAAAGCTTGGAGATTGTTTTGAGCACAAAATGTCAATTTGTCATTTTTTGGACTTATTCCCTTTTTCAAACTGACGATTCAATTAGAAGTGTGACTGTCGGTTACCTGCCGGTAAGGTTAGAGGTGACTACTGCTGTAAATATCTTTACTCTTTTACCAGTTTCCTTTTTGGAAACGACGACTCAAAACTTTTACACTGCTTCAAACCTGGAAATCCCTCATTTTGACAATACTTCCACCTAAAATAACAACAACAACAACAAAGTAAATAAATAACAATAAACGGAAACTTTTTTCAAGACCTCCATCAAAGCCATATCATCCAACTCAACTCAAACCCTCTCCCGAAGACCATCGATAAAAAAAATTCCTAACCCTTCTTCCCTTCACTTCCTCGAAGGAGCGATCAAATAATGCAAACGATATCATCACACGAGAGGGGACAGAGTACCCGGTGTCGTTTGCAGAAAACTAGACGGCGAACAACCGGTAATAACGGCCTTAGCATGATGCATCGGGGTATATAGGGTGTCCGCGCCTCAAGGGGTGTTATGCGCCCTTTTTCCGGCGTTTCTAGTTCGCGGAATGTCGCTTATGAGGTGGATTTGGAGTGATGGGTGATGTCTACCCCTTTAGCAGACGATTTTTTGCCTGGATGGAGAGGATGGGGTTTTGGGAATTCGTTCAGAAGAAATAAGTTGAGGGATTTTTTAGTGTTGTATATTAGTTGTCGTCACACTTTAGTAATTATCCCCGGTAGGATGCACATCATATTCCGTTCATTACATAGAAAACCTTTATCGGAGAACGTTTAAATACATCATTTAAAGTGAATAAAATCGTATTTTTATGTTGACAGATCTTTGTAAAAAGATAATATGAAACTCTTTTATACTATAAATTTTATACCACCTACACTTTTTGAAAACTTTTTCATGAAAAAAAAATCTTAACGAACGAAAATGTGTAAAAAGTTAAACTCAGTAGCGAGTATCAATAATTTTAATTTTGTAAGAAAAGAATGATTAGATGGGTCTTCTGTGATTGTTCTGAGAATAGCTTTCAGTGTACTGATACCAAGCAGAAGATAGATTTTTAAACGTTCTTGGATAGCTTAGGTGTTCTTATCGTCGAAAACAAAGGGGTAACATTGACACTATACCGAAACAAAACCTAACCCTTTTGCATAGCCACACTTTCACATGTTATTCCGAGATGACGATGTTTTAACGATAAAAGGCAGTTCAAGTAACGAAGAGAAAACTTAGAATTATCCAACTTTTTAACATTGATTTAATAAGGAATTCAATAAAACCACGAGAAAAATTTGAATTAGAAAACTTGGAATTATAGAGATATACCTGTTATCTAAGTTGCACCGCATTAGATTTGAACTCAACTTATCCAGATTCGACTTTAAAACCGGATCAACCCTGTTTTGAAAAACAAGAAAAAACCTTCATCACAAATTCCCCTTCTCATAAACAGCCAACCGACAAGAGTTTTAAAAAATCCCAGTGTCAAATTTATAACTGATATTCTGTAATAAAAGGGAAATAAGCAACCCGAGAGTTAAGAGTGATGTATCACCCAATACCAGGCGTCGGATGTCACTTCCCATTACCCTTTCACAATATCGCAGAGGAGCTTTTTCTCCAAGAGAACTGTCATTCTCCTGAGGAGGATCTTTTTGTGTTCGACGACCCCCCCGTTGGCAGACGATTTCTTTGTGCTGGGGTTGAATGAGAGTGGGGATTATGAGTGGATGACGTTTTATTTATTTTCTTGGATTTATTGGGGTTTATGAGGGTTAAAAAGGATTAAAGAGGTTTAAAGTCATATTAATCATTGTGAAGTAAGTTTTATTTTTCGTATTGGTGTGGAGAGGAGGGAATGTTATTGGATGTTCTCGAAGAAAATCCTTTAAATTATTTTGTTGAGGTTTAGGGTTTCTGAAATAATTTCATTTTGCTAATTGTTTTATGACAAGCAAGCAATATTTCATACATTTATTAGTGCTTTAAAGTTCTGGGGTTATCAAAATTTTAAATCTAACCCCCAATTTTGTATCTTTGTAAGTGGAGAAGTTATCCCTCTGGCCATACATAATTGAATCTTTTAGTTTTATTTTGTAGTGTTTAAGTGTCAAAGTTTTGGCATAAATAATTACAAATCAAAATTTAATCTCACGTTTACTAAGTTTGGTAAAATAAAACATATAAGAGCTCTTGTAGTTAAATCTATCTATATCCTTACAGCCCACCATCAAAGCTGGGATGCCCACTTGAGCAAAACATGGATCGGATTGCCCACTTCTATTACAGATAAATAAATAATGCATATAAAAATAATATTTTTTGAATGTTTTAGTAGAGTAATCAAAACATAACAAGCATTAACTTAACACGATATAAGTTGACATAAACTTTTGCATCTTGGTTAAGATGTCTTATTTCTTTTTTCAGGATTATTCCTCGGAAAAAATATCAAGTTGCTTTTGACATTGCATAAAATTGCACATCCTTTTTCCACTAAGAGTTATATTTATAAAATTTACGAAGTCTTCATTACCCTATTACCAAGAGAAAATAAATACGTATCTAATGGAAAAGATACTTTATTTTGATAATATATTACATACTCCTAGACACCTTTGCAGTCAACTAATGCTTTAGAATAGTTAGTTACACAAAGTATGGCAAGAGTTGCAAAATTTGTTTTAAGTGAAAGATTCAAGAGTTTATTTTTGTTAGACGACAGCCAGATATGGAAATTAAAGGATATCTCTCTTGTAATTAAATTTACAATTTTACTCATATATAGGTTATGCTAAATAAACTTAGTTGGATGTGTATTGAAATAAATTAATTTCACAATTATAAGAAATTTGATTAGTAAAGCACTTGCGTTTTTGCTAAAAGAACCTCCTACGTTAACTGTTAAAGGATCCTGGGATTAACATAACTTTTATTATACATTAAATAAAGAGAGATAGTAAACGTTTCAGGGTATAGAAATCTTAAAAATTTGTATTTTAAAATTTCCCTACATGATATAGCTTATATTTGCATTTTCGTACGCCTTCTTCGATATTATCTCACATGCACCCGCGCTTCGAATAGTTTTAAACAATGAGGTATGTCTTCTTAAGGTTTTATACAAAATATATTCCTAACTAATACCACAACTGGTTAACAGTTTAGTCGAGATTTAATAAATATAGGATTTCTATTATCATAAACAAGAAAAAATGTATGCATACTGAAATTAAAATAATTTACTTTAATATTATTTCCATGTCAATGATGTAAACCTCAAATAAATATTTTTCTCTATTGAACTTTTTAAACCCCTGCATGCTTTTACTTTTATAAATACATGGTGAAAACATTGTTATCAAGAGATGGCATAGATTTAGCAATCTTCAAGGACACAATATTTGTTTCTAGCAGAATAAATAAAATTTGTTGAAAATTTACAAACTTAAGAAAAATACTGAGATCATGCTTTTATTTAGATATAAAATAGTTTGTCTTCAAAACAACCCTAAACCATATATTTCACTCTTAACAGTTATCTTTTAAAGAGGAATATTGTGACATAACATACTTTTTTGCACAATTCTGAGAAATAATGTAATTCAAGAATTAAATTAATTACTTAAAAAACTCACTTAAGTCTTACGATAAAAATTAAAAACTAAAAAGCTTCTGAGGAAAAACGTGAAGGTTTCTTGAAGTGAATATTCTTTTTAAATAGGTTTTACTCTAAGAGCATGAAATTTGATTTGAATTGTACTTATATTTTTACAATGGATCTTACAATATGTTTCAAGCTTCAACCAAACATAATATCCAATAGCGTCTAACTTAAACTTGGTTTTAGGATTGAAGTTTATGATGTAACTACTAAAAAATAGTCTATCTCTCAATATAGAAATACTACTATTCTATAAACCATCTTTTAACATAATGACAGCTTGTAACAGGCTTTCTTTTCGTGGCTTAATAAATGTTGCATTTACAGTCTATTCATTTATAGTCACTTATAGTCATTTATAGTTCATTTATAGTATTATTATTCACTATTGCATTTATAGTCATTAGTCTATCTCTCAATATAGAAATACTACTATTCTATGAACCATCTTTTAACATATGACAGCTTGTAACAGGCTCTCTTTTCGTGGCCTAATAAATGTTGCATGATTTTAAAAATTAATACAACTGAAGAAATTTAATTGGATTTATCAGTTTTTGTAGGTATTTAAAGATTTGCACAAGAATTCCTAGTTTGGAAAATTGTTAACAGTTTGAGAGTTTGTATTTTAACGATTGGTAAATGCTAATAGTACACTCAAACCTACACTTTCTGACGTACATTATTAAATTGAAAGAAAAATATATGAGTAATATAGGGTTTTTTGAACCCATTAAATGACCAAAAAATTCACCTTGAATTAAACCTAAAACAGATACTGGGATTCCGGTAGTTAGGGTTAAAAAGACTGGACAAACCTTGCTGGGCTTACGCCTGTAGTTGATCGACTTAATTTGCATTTGTATTTATAAAATTAAAATATTGATAATAAAAACATTTTGTTTGTTTTCGTGCGTTCCTTTTTCGTGCAATTTTTTTTGGGCGATTTTTTACGGCGATTTTGTATATACCGCACAAAAAATCGCAGAAAAACAGGTTTGAGTGTAATTCAAAATGCAACCCTAAAAATTTTAGGTTATTATTTTCCTGTTGACCAAAAATATTGACTATAATAAATTTTTGCTTTAAATTTTTTGATACTTTTTTTATCAGATTTCCCTAAAAAATCACAGGATCCCAAGGGCTCTTCCTCACAGGCCTATAGGTAAATCCGTATACTTGTTCGTCCTTCACCAGAATCTAATCTCAGGCTGCAACTTTTCGCAACACTGCGTCATCCGCTGTATCAAAAGTCAACACAATAAAGAATATGTAATAATGAGTTTTAAAGTTTTTGTATCCCCTTTAGAACAGTGGTAGGATACTTACTTAGCATGGTTTATTTATATAGGATTGATTGCTATTTTATAAAAAAATTATATTTTCCAAAAGAAATTTCAATCAACCAATCAGAACACTCTGATAAAAGTTACCCCTTGCCACTAGCCTCTTGTTTTGATCGTAAAAAGTTAGTCATTGCATGATTTAAATTATTGTTAAACAGTGTTCTGTTATGACTTACTATAGTCACTTAAAACAGGTCTCCTATAAAATCATAGGGTCCCAAGGCCTCGGCCACACAGACTTAATAGTAAATTTGTACCTATTCGTCCCGCAATTGACTTTGATATGTTTTTATCCGTTGCAACTGTTTAGTAAGTTTGGTTAAAAACGGTGCCCCACCTCACAATTTAAGTTGCGTATACCTGGTATAAACAAAAAAATCGACTTTTTAGAACATCAATGAACCATATATAGCTATTAAAACTTTATAGTTCAATATTTTCGTTCTCATGTATTACCATACAATAGAAAACAGCAACGAAAAGACCCACCAAATAGATCACACTACTCAACCCCAATACCAATTACACAGGATCAGCCATAGGCAATAATAAACGCTCTCCAACTACACTATTTCCTATTTAATTTTGGCAACACATCTGTGGCCGCCCTTAATAGGATCCCGAAGAGCACAGAACAATGGAACATGGAGAGGGGAGGAGAGGAAAAAAAAGAACATTTGATCTCGGGCTATAAGAGACGGACTGACATAAGAAGAGCCTGGGATATTGGAACGATAAATCGTCTCCAGTCAAAGGTGTCGACGTCCTATCGCTTGCACCCACGTATGTAGAAATATACGATTGCATCTGGCATCGATGTTATTGCTGGGTACATACTGGGCTGCGATTGGTGGAAATTGTTCCTTTTGTTGGAATGTGTGTTGGGTTTTTGTCTTCTCTTCATTTCAGTTCGAATGGGTATCGTTTGAGGGAGGGGTAATCTCCTGGAAGGCTGTTTGAGAACAATGGGGTGGATTCTTTTCGAGTGGATTAAGGAATTAAAAGTGATAAATACTGTGGTCTTGGAAGATAGAACGGACGTAGGTACACTAGGGTGTCCCTTAAAAATCGAAAGTCGGGGAAACTTTTGCGACACCCCCTAATTTTTTTCCTTTTGGTTTGCTAAGAAAGTGTGCAAAATCTTAAATCGATCAGAAAATATTAACACGTGCCTCAAACGGCCTAAAGTTGGGAAATTTTGACATTTTCTCATTTTTTCGAAAATTTCTAAAAATTCCTTAAAATATTATTTTGTCGAATAATAGGGCCTTAACACATCTAAATATTCATATTTAACCTTTTTTCATTCCTAGCTAAGCGAAATTACCCAGTTTTTAGCCTGGTCATCAATAGAAAAATCATCAAATTTGCCCATTTTATACTAAGAATAGAGGATACAAAAGTCAGTGGGGAATGACTTTTAACCACGTAATTCCATAACTAGATACCATTTGTAGACGATATTGATGTGTAGATAAATTATCTGGAGCTAAAATTAATTACTAGCATTTTAATTACAGGCGCCATATTGGATTGCTTTACCACTAAAAAAAATCTGGGATAAACGGTATGGGCATGTTTGGTATTGGGCAATACGTATTTGAGTTTTCTGATCTCAGTTAATACTAATAAAATCCTTAAACCACTTTTTTAAAGAGCTTTACTCAGTTTGAATGGCCAGAAGATCTCTTATTACATAACTATGGATGATAAAATTCTAAATGCATAATAGGGGAAAGAGAAATTCTAGAAAAATATTGAAAAACTAGACTTCAGCACATACAGAAGTATTGTATTCTGTAACTTAGTTTAAAAATTGAAGTTCATACAAAATTAACCCGCTCTTCATGATGATTGATCCTACTGCACTCAGAATATAAGCCATTTACTATGTTTAAAGCCTGTTTTATGCTTTATCGTGATTTTATAATACATAGGAGCATAAAATATTCCTGTAACATGAAAAACCGATTAGATACTGATATTGTGATGATAATATGTTAAATATTGACAATGGTTGCTGAAACCAGTCCTTTTTTTAAGTCAGATTTTAAGTCAGAGAGCTACACTTCACTCTGGAAAATTTTATACAGTTTAGACTCTTAAAAAATACTGAAAGTTAAAAATAATTTAATTTTATAAATAAATCTATCAAAAAATCAACTTGAAACCTAATTTCTTCTTCAAGAACATTCACTAATGAAAATTGAGGAGTTTTATGGGACAAGGACCAGATTCGGCCTTTCTATCCCAAATGAAAATTGCATAGTGAATACTAAGAAAATACTAAGAAAAGTTGAAGAGTTACTGAAACTGTAGTTTAGTATTTAAAATTCTTTTAGCTAAGAACCAAATACCAGTGTTTAACCGGCTTTTCATGTTACTAATTTGCTGAATTGCAGGAAGTTTTTATGTTTATCAGGGTTGGCTGGATTGGACCCAATTGGGTTGGACCCAATGGGTTTTTTCATATAAACCCATGTGAAAAAACCCACATTTTGGACCCATTTTTGGGTTTTTTCAAGAAAAATCAAGATTTTGGCAGCTCCTTCAAAATTTAATGTGTTTTTTTCAAAGTTTAGGATATTTTTAAAAATTTAATGGATTTTTTCAAAATTTAAACAAGGTTTTAAAAAACTTAATGGTGTTTTTTCAATTTCAGGGAGTTTTTTTTAAAGTTAAATAGGTTCTTTCATTAATCAGTGTGTTTTTTCATTATTGAATGGGGTTTTTTCAAAATTTAAGACGTTTAAAGTTCAAACTAACTAGATATATAAAAAAAGGAAGATTTTTTTAAATTTCTGTGGGTTTTTTCAAAGTTTAGGATATTTGTTAAATTTTAGTGTTTTTTTTCAAAATTTAAACCAGGTTTCAGTAAATAAGGGGTGTTTTTACAATTTCAGTGGGTTTTTTCAAAGTATAAAAACTTTGAAAAACCCACTTAACTGTGGAAAAACTGACATTATTTTGACACAACACATTTAACATAGAAGGAACTCACTAAAATTTGAAAAAACCCACTAACTATGAAGGAGAAAACCACTTAATTTTGAAAAAACCCACACTTTTTCCGAAAAAACCTAGTATTATATGGGTTTTTTCAGGGTTTTATTGAAAAAACCCGAAAAAACCCAACCCACCTGGGTTTTTTCAAAAAAACCCGGGTTTTTGCCAACCCTGATGTTTATGTATAAAAATTATGAAATACAAGATCTATAAACATGATTAATGACTTATCTGGGTGTAGTAGGCTCAATCATTATGAAGAGTGGGTTAATTTTCTATCAACTTCAACTTTTCAACTATACAATACTTCTGTATATACTGAAGTATAGTTTTTCAATATTTTTTCATAATTTCTCTTGCCCCTATTATGCATTTATAATTTTATCATCTATAGTTATGGTAATAAAAGATTTGCTGGCCATTCGAATTGAGTAAAGAGACGATAAAGGTGGTTTAAGGATTTTATTAGTATTAACTGAGATCAGAAAACTCAAATACGCATTGCCCAATACCAAACATGCCCATACCGTTTATCCCAGAATTTTTTTCAGTGGTAATGCAATCCAATATGGCGCCTGTAATTAAAATGCTAGTAATTAATTTTAGCTCGAGATAATTTATCTACACATCAATATAGTCTACAAATGGTATCTAGTTATGGAATTACGTGGTTGTAAGTCATTACCCATCGACTTTTGTATCCTCTATTCTCAGTATAAAATGGGAAAATTTGATAATTTTCCAATTGATGACCAGGCTAAAAACTGGGTAATTTCGCCTAGCTAGGAATGAAAAACGGTCAAATATGAATATTAAGATGTGTTAAAGCCCTATTATTCGACAAAATAATATTTTAAAGCATTTTGAGAAATTTTCGAAAAAATGAGAAAAATGTCAAAATTTCCCAAATTTAGGCCGTTTGAGGCACGTGTTAATATTTTCTGATCGATTTAAGATTTTGCGCACTTTCTTAGAACACCAAAAGGAAAAAAAATAGGGGGTGTCGCAAAAGTTTCCCCGACTTTCGATTTTTAAGGGACACCCTAAGGTACACTGGTGTTCAAAACTAAGAGAAATAGCACATTTTTTCGATACATTCACATTTTTTACACACATTTTTCATTTCACATTTTTTACACGTATGCGCAGAAGTAATAATCACCAAAGTTGAAACGTATGAAATAGCGGTTCCAGAATAGAGCAAAATAGTGGGTTTATAAGGGGTATGATACCCTCTCACTATCATGCATGCCTCCTTGAGTGATTTTATAGCAGGAATAAGGCAGATAATAAAATTTCCTTGTCACTAAGCCTACTTTCTCAGAAATCCCGTTTTGGGGCTCTGAAGGGTATATTAAGGGGGGTAGCGGGATGCAGTTGCCTTATATAAAGTCCCTCATACCCCCTAAAGGGGTGAAGTCTTATTTGGCTGCCCATTCCATATGGCGAATATCTTCCGTTTTAATGAAAATTTCTAACCTGATGAGCTCCATTAAGTGAAGGATTTCTATCGATTGAAAAGAAATTACGACCGACAGAACCCTCAAAAGGTGAACAAAGGTCTCCAAGATATCAACATATTACCTGAAACTGTCAGGGTTACTCTTTCAAAGGCAGGGAGGGATCTGAAACTTGTCAAAAAATATGCAAAAATTGTCTTTTATAAGGTAATATTCAAAGAGTGAATATTTTCCTCTCTGTTAGGTCTCAAATCAATTAAACCATTGATTCTCGATGCAATGTGGAAAGAACCAGAATGCTCTGTCAGTCCTTTAATGTAGGAGAAACTGACCATTTTGGAATCGGAGATTTGGTGCTCTTTGTAGGAATGTTGTTAAGTCTATGCCAAACTCCCTACATCTTTCAAAAGGAGAAAATCATGGTTGAAGGTAGTGTTGTTACCTTGTAGACCTTTATTCACCTTTTGGGGGGTTCTATCGGTCTTAATTTCTTTTCAATCGATAGAAATCCTTCACTTAATGGAGCTCATCAGGTTAGCAATTTTCATTAAAACGGAAGATATTCACCATATGAAATAGGCAGCCAGATTCATAGACTTCGCCCCTTTAGAGGAGGTATGAGGGACTCTATATAAGGCAATTGCATCTTTCTACCCCCCTCCATATACCCTTCAGAGCCCCAAAACGGGGTTTCTGAGAAAGTAGGCTTTATGAACAGGGAATTTTATTATCTGCCTTTTTCACGCCATAAAATCACTCAAGGAGACATGCATGATAGTGGGAGGGTGTCATACCCCTTATAAACCCAATATTTTGCTCTATTCTGGAACCGCTATTTCATACCTTTCAACTCTGGCGGTTATTACTTCTGCGCATGCGTGTGTATTACAATTTTTGAATGATTATTTATTTGGTATCATATCAACCTATGTTCATACCAAATTTCAACAAAATCTATCCAGTAGATCTGGAGAAATCGAAAAAATGCGCAATTTCTCTTAATTTTGAACACCAGTGTATTTCCTTTTATTAAGGAATCGGGAACCTCTCACCTGTCTAGTAGGATAAAGTATGGTTAGGGTGTCCCTTATATCACAGAAAAAAAATTTTCTTGCGAATTTGAAAACGATTACCCTCTACTTTTTTTAATTTTTAATAAATGCCTTGACCTATTTAGATATAAAATTTTATCCCCCTACATTGATATTAACCTGTGCTGAATCTCAATGGAAGATGGAACAAGCTGAATTACCGGCAACCGCCTGCTAATACTCACCACTTTTTTCTTACATTTTCAGGTCTATTTATATTTTAGGCTATTGTAATGTAATGTTAATAGGTATAAATAGTCGTTTACCGATAAAGTTAAAAAACAGCTCCGCTAAAATTTGCAGATTACTTGGTAACTTAGATCCAGTAATCTGGTGTCTAGAGTCTCCAACTAAGTAAATTGGTTTACCTTCACTTTGCTAACTTCTTTTAAAAGCGGTAGACGACATTTAGACCGATTAATATTACATTTATATGGCCAAACTTAAAATAAAATTTAAAAAAGTCCGAAAAAAGTAAAAAAATGGTGAATATTAGCGGGCGCGTGCCGGTAATTTAGCTTGTTTGACCATCTTCAATTGAGATTCGGCACGGGTTAATATTATCACAGGGGGATGAAATTTTATATCTGAATAGGTCAAGGCATTTATAAAAAAAATTGAGGGTATCTCTTTTCAAATTCGCAAGAAAAATTTGTTCTGTCATATAAGGGACACTCTAAAGTTTGGTGATATTTAGCCACCACTAAATAAGAAAAAGTACATAATTTATATATAAAAATTCTACAAATTAATTTGTCTGGTAGTATGATGGCTGTTTTTTGTAAAAGTGTATGAAACTTGCACTTGTGTTCAAAAGTAAAAAGAACTGTTTTTGTGTGAATTGAAGGGCTTGGTGAATAAAGGGGCTAAATTACAAGGCTGTCCCAAAAGTAACGAGACTGAATTCCCAAATTCTGAATAGCATAATTCAGTCTCATTACCTTTGGGATAGGCCTTGTAACATAGCCCCTTTATCCACCAAGCCCTTCAATTATGATGAAATTTGGTATGAAAATAAATAGGTTCACATTATCTCAGAACAGAGGGTCAAAGGCCGAAAGGGATAATGAAGTACTATGTCTTGTGATAGGACACTGCGGTCGCATTCACTAAATACTCGTGCAACTGTGTGAGTTGATCATCCTATAGTTTAGATTTACGTCATAATATACAGTCACAGCTGGTAACCACAAAAATGGTACAGTCCCATTAATTACCAAATAATTAATTAGTAATTAACCACTTATCAATCACAGATGTGATTGAGAATTACAGTCATCTATCTGACGTGGGGATTTGAAAATAACGTTTAGGACCATCTAGTTTGGATCTTCCTCTGTGGATAAGTAGATACAATACCCGATTAATAATTTTGAAATTTTCTGGTACACAAATGCGTATGAGTTACTATCTTCAGAGTTGAAAGATTCAGGGTTTCCAGAATCAAGCAAAAAGGGGGGTTAATGGGGGTATGATTCCCTCCTACTGACATGCAGGGCTCTTTGAGTGATTTTTTAACGATGTAACGATCATCACAGAAGATTTTAAAAATACTTATCTCAAGGACGATCGATTATAACGAGATTGTTTTCTTTTTGATCAGCAAATAATCAGTTGTCAATCAGGAACATCACCAGGTTTTTAAAAGTAGCGAATAAAAATAATGATCGGATATCCAATTTTTCCCCTCTACTATAACTATCAATTCCAAAACATGAATTCTCATTTTCGTAAGATCCATCATCATGTAAACAAGATTAGATTCAGTGGTGGAGAAGCACCTGAGCGAAAATAAGACTGACGGTGCGAGAATCGTCGTTGTAAGGCGACAGTTAGTAAGGTGACATAAAGTTTGGTAAGGTGTCGTGCAAAAATATTAAAATTGTATTTGTTAACATCGGCCATCGCACCAATGCAAAAGAGCAAGGCCGTTGACGCAAAAGTATTCAAAGATAAAAATATGTGCTAAAAAAAGTCAATATGATATAATTTATTATATTTTATTCACTATCTGTAAACAAATATGGCACGTTACACAACTAAGTGGTGGAAGGTTCCTCTGTATCGCGGTGTAACATCTATCAATGATATGGTGGTAATTTCTTTCTACTACTTTAATGTGTAAGGGGCCATTCATTAATTACGTAAGGATAATTTTGGCAATTTTTGACCCCCCCCACCCCCATGTAAGGGTACGTAAGATTTTTGGAACCCCTCCTCCCCTATTCTTACGTAAGATTCCATTTCGTTTAATTAGTGTTAATAAAAATAAATGTCAATAAAATAATAATAGTGTCAATAAAAAAGATACATCTGATATACCTTCATTTTTTTTAATTAAAGCTTCGATAATATACCGAGATTGTCAGCATTTTTAAGATTTTCTGGGGTTTTTCGATAATTCAATAGTAATTTGATTAGAATAATTGGAATGTTAACTTGGAAAATCTTACGTAAGAATTGGTTTGACCCCCCACCCAAGTAAGGGTATGTAGAGATTTTTCCAATCCCCCCTCCCCCTCGGGACCCTTACGTAATTAATGAATGGCCCCTAACATGCAATGTTTTTTACAGTGCACCGAAACAGCTGCCATTCCTCTTTCATTTGAATGCGCTACGTTTTACGTTGTTTAAGGGGACACATGACATAAAATGCATCAAATTTTCGATTTTCCAATTTTGCTTTTAAAAAAGTATGTGATCTTACCTTTCCAAAAAATATAATATGTGTAGTTTTGAAATGTGAAAAATCGTCAAAAAACGCGTATTTGTAGCATTTTTTATAAGCCTTTAAAACTTCATTTCCATTTTTCTTAGTTTCAATTTGTTTGATGTTTTGGTACACTTTAAAAAAATCTATTAGGGTTACTTGGGGTAAGTGGGTCAATGGGGTAAGTGGGTCACCCCCCTAAAACTATAATATGCAGAGGAAATTTCACACTTACTCGCATTGATTATGTTACAGCTTGTCACACCGATGAGTTTTGCATATATTTGAGATTTGTTTTATTTATTTTTAAGATTATAGAACTAATTTAAAATAGATTCCCAGAATGGATTTTTTGGTGAGTTCAAGACGCATTTTTCAAAGAAGTATTTCCAGGTAAGTTTTCATTACATTTTAATGTTTATTGAACTGTTTTGCAGAGTTTGACCTAAAATACATACTACAGTTTGAAATTTTTCAAAATTTTTAATTTTGGAGTGTTTAAGAGGGGTTTCCCACTTACCCCATAGTTTTTGCATGGTTGGGGTAAGTGGGATCCCTCAGCGTGGGGTAAGTGGGACCCCTCTTTATTTAGTAAGTGAGACCCCTTATTATGATATAAGTGGTTCTAGAGGGTCCCTTATGATACAGGAACTATTAACTACTTCAGGGGGATATAGGGACAATCTCCCCCAATATTTTCAGAAAATTTCGATTTATAGTAGCAAGACCTTTTACTCACCACTTCAAAATTCATTAAAATTGATAAATAGTTTGATCGACATTATATATCAAATTTGCGTTTTAATTTAAGTTATGGTGAGTAAAGTGAAATATCTCATCAACAGTGTTCATTCTCATTTAGTGTGTCCGATTTCTTTTTTATCTTACAATGCGTATTAAAGTGCCAAAATAAATCTTAATGAACCTTATTATGTTTGTTCAACACTATTTTATATGCTAAAGTAAAACATATCCCTTTGGCCTTTCGAAACATTCTTTAAAATACTTATTTTTCTTTTCATTCAATTCTTACCTTGTCATATTGATTTTGATGTGAGTAAATTTCTCACTCATGGATACAGTTACAATAAAATATTTTATATTGAAATTTACTGTACTTTATCAAGTAAGACCCACTTACTTCCATTTAAGTTTTGCTTGCTTTAAATATAAATAAAGAGGGGGTGACCCACTTACCCCATCTCTTGGCGTAAGTGGTTCACCCATCTCATTATTGATAAAAAGACCAGTTAAGAAAAATGTAAAGCTTTATTTTAGAAACTACTGATAAATTTTTGTTTATCGATAGACTCTTTAACGAAATTAGTCAACAAGTACAAAATAAACCCTTTCAAATTTTTTCTATAAAGCTCCAAAAATGTACTAGGCCCAAAAGGGGTCCCACTTACCCCAAGTGACCCTATAGTTAGAGATTCCGAATTTTCCCTAGATATGAACCTTACTAATTTCTAAAATAATACCATCTGAATAACCAATAAGAGTTATAATTCAATAGAAAAAAGGTTTTTTTATGTCTTAAATTTGATGGATTTTTGAAACCTAAATTTAAAATTTTTTCAAATTAATTTTTGTGTAGCTAAAACAAAAAAGAATGCTTATTATTATTTATCAACTTATAATCTATAGCTGGTCCAAATTTTAAAGTAAAATGTGCAGTAGTTTTTTTAAAAATGTACCTTAACAACTATAGAACACGAGCCAGTAAAGTTAAAGATATTTATTAAACAATATAACGAATTAGTAAAAGGTTGTAAACGAACAAATGTAATACGAAGAAGTAACAAGTCCAAGTGAAGAACGCTGTTCTTATGTATTTGGATCATGCGCGGAGGCATGCGCCGTCAGGCGCGTGTGGGGTCTTCTTCAATGCAGATCGCGCTTCATCTAGAATCGGATAATAACGCAGTGCTCGAATCCCACACTGATGCAGATCACTCTTCATCCAGAATCGGATAATACGCTGTGCCCGATTCCCACACGGCCGTCCTGCTGACATGCGTCCCCGCATGGTCCCTAGAAAAATACAAAAAAACATCAAAACACTGAAAATACTCAAGTAGGATATTAAAACTTAAAACATCCTAAAAAATCATCCTTATACTTTTACCAAACCACAGTAAACAACCTCAAAAAAATATCCCTTGTAATCAACAATATCAGCACCAAAAGTTAATTAGAACACTTCAAAATTCAAAAATTAATAATTTATAGTAACTTAAAATTACTTAGCTTAAACATATCGTTTCATATATTCAACACATGTCGATGTATTCAATGGACCCTCGCTTCCCCCAATCCTCTCAACATCATAGGTGTCGTTTGGCTTGACTTTTAAAATTCTATATGGTCTCAAAAACTTACTTCCAAACTTAGAACCTGGGTTAATTTGGGTTCGTTTAATTAAGATAACATCATTAACCTTATATTTGTTAGGTTTTTTCCGTTTTGAATTGTAAGACTGTCTATTTTCAGTTTGAATTTTTTGAATCTCTTCCTTATCCTTGGTTTTCGTAAATGCGTCACAATCTGTGGCTATCTTAAAATGCTGACCTAAAACATAGGTGCGGAATTTCTGAAGGGCATCAACGATCTCCAAAACTTCGAGATCATAGCTACATAAGTTACGTTGAGAGTCCGTCGTTTTGCGACTGTGGTAAAACACTGGATGGAACTTTCCGTCTAGACCTCTTTGTAAAAGGATAGAACCAAATCCGTCCTTCGATGCATCGCAGTGTATCTCCGTCTCGGCGTTCTGACAAAATATTGCCAACACAGGATTCGCACACAGCTTCTGTTTTAATTGACCAAAGGCTGCACGTTCTCTTTTTAAACCCAAAAATCTCTGATCATCTTTCTGGTTCTTAGGCTCTGGATAATTCAGCAGAGTCTTAACCTTATATTGAGAAGGTCTGATAGTACCACCCTCAACTATATGTCCAAGAAATTCAATTTTTCTTTGAAGAAATTGACATTTTTTAAAGTTTATATTCAACCCATACTCACTTGCTTTTTCTAAGACAATCCGAAGCCTATCAATAGCTTCAACGTCATCATTAGCCAATATAACTATATCATCTAAGTAAGGCAACACAATTTTGGTTTTAATTAAGTCATGAAAAATTTTATTAATATATCGTTGAAATACCGTGGGACAGGTTGACAATCCAA
This sequence comes from Tetragnatha versicolor, assembly GCA_024610705.1. Taxonomy (NCBI): domain Eukaryota; kingdom Metazoa; phylum Arthropoda; class Arachnida; order Araneae; family Tetragnathidae; genus Tetragnatha; species Tetragnatha versicolor. Next base: position 8,056,193 of record JANDEH010000013.1, read on the forward strand.
ATGGCATACGAATGAATTGGTATTGGGAATGAGAAGTCACAAACGATGTATATGGGCGGCTTTTAGGATCCACTTCAACATGATGGAAGCCGTTTCTCAGATCTAACGTACTAAAAACTCGTGCTTCCTGCAACTGATCCAAAGTATCTTCAATAAGAGGAAGGGGGTAGTGATCCTTGCTGATTACCTTATTTAGCTTCCTATAGTCAATGCAAACCCGGGGAGAGCCATCTTTACGCTTAATGACTACTATTTGGCTGGCGTAATCTGATGCGCATGGCTCTATTATCCCGTCCCTCAACCATTCTTCAACCTGTTTGTCAACTACATCCCTTTCTACAAAAGGCCAACGTCTGGGAGAAGGAAAAATCGGCGTTTCATCTTTTAGATTAATATGCAACCTAATGTTGGTCAGTTTCGGTTGTTCTTTCGGCTTATAGCCTTTTAAAAGTTCAAGTAAGGAGGACTTAAGACCAATATCCCCTACATGTGAAACCTCCATGTTCTCTGTATCAATCAAGTTAACAAGGTGGTTTAAAGGGTGAAAATCCTCTGATAAGCTTGATGAATCCCCACTGATAAGCCTGATGCCATGCCTACCAATAGAAAACTCAGCTTTTTGTATGACATCGTTGCCAACAATAATATCAAAGGAGAGACAATCATTGTCGACTACGTGAATGTTTGTATCGAACGGGGAGGACTCTACGAGAATTGTACCCAAGAAATATCCTTTTGAAAATACCCTATTGTTCCCCAGTCCTATGAAAAAAACCGAAGAAGGGAATAGCTCTGGTGATCCCACTTGTTTGTAAAGACTTTCCCTTACCATGGTAACGGACGAACCGGTGTCAAAAAGGGCTTGGGAGTGCACACCTGATATTGAAACCTCCAATTTCATCAAATTAGGATCAACTTGTTCAATTTTAGCAATTTGGTTTGAAGCTCGAGACTCACTGGCCTTTTGGTCTTTCTGGGGACACTGCATACTTTTATGTCCATAATTTTTACATTTAAAGCACTTAGGGCCCTTATCCTTGTTTGGACACTCCGGGCTACGGTGATTTTTACCTCCGCAACTGTAGCAAACCACGGGTTTAGTATCGGAATGTCTTTGCTGTTTCGAAGCAGCAGGGGTGTTATAACTACCTTCAAGGGAAGACTTCAATTTATCGTAAATTTTAAGTTTTTCTTTAAAGTCCGAAAGTGTCTTACTTCCATACAAAGTTATCTTATTATTTGTTGAATCTGGTATACCATTAATTATGTATTCAATGACTGACATCTCGTCTACTTTACCTCTCGATGCTAATTCTCTCATAGAGAAAAAATAATCCTGCAAACTTTCGTTGCTTTTTAACTTCCGTTTCTGCAAAAGATTATGCAAATCAGCACTAGTTAATCTACTATCGAATTCTTCAATTAAAGCTGTACGCAATTTTTTATATGTATTAACACCACGCAAAGATTGCACATAAAGCTTGGCTGGGTTAACTAAACACCTTTTAAGAAATATTAGTTTATGAACATCATTAGTTATTTTATAGAGAGTAAAAAACTCCTCTAGATCATCAAAAAACACTTTAACACAGAAATTGTTAGATCCACTAAAAGGTATGATCGAGTCAGTAAGATCTTTAAGACTAAAGTTAAAGTTAAACCCATCAGAACCAGGTATTACAGAAAATTTGCTTTCAGGTTCAGAATTTACAGAACATCTACCAGGGCTTTGCTGCAACTTCTTTTCCTCATCGTCATCATCAGACTCAGAATCTGAAGTCGCAGTAGGCTCCAATTTCTGAAAATCAGATAGAGCACTAACAATAGAAACAAAACAGGCATCTGCAGTATTTTCGCATTCTATACCCAACAAATTACACATCATAATAAATTCTGACAATTTAAATGTTTTCAAGGCTTCCTTTTTGGCTTTCTCTTCATCAAAATTGCTAGGAAATCCCCCAAACAGTCTAATGTTTTTCCTGTTAGATCTACCCTCATCACAATTAAACAAAAACTGGTGTAGTACTTTAATAGCCTTTTTGGAGGATTGTTTTATGTTCTTGGCGATAAACGGGATTTCGCCCAAGGTGGTCATCTTAAAACTAAACAATACTCACTTCTCCGCAAAAACACCTTACCAAAGTACGGACAGTTCACCTGACCAGTCCACAGCAGTAAACTTCCAAACGTCTACAGGACCAATTACCAGCAGGGGACCTTCTAACATCTATGGTACAGCGGCGAGGAATCTGTGAACATCTAGGTCGAAGTGGCGAAGAATCGTCTAACATCTAGGTCGAAGTGGCAAGGAATCGTCTAACATCTAGGTTGAAGCGGCGAGGAATCTTCTAACATCTAGGTTGAAGCCGCGAGGAATCTTCTAACATCTAGGTTGAAGCGGCGAGGAATCGTCTAACATCTAGGTTGAAGCCGCGAGGAATCGTCTAACATCTAGGTTAAAGTGGCGAAGAATCGTCTAACATCTAGGTCGAAGCGGCGAGGAATCGTCTAACATCTAGGTCGAAGCGGCTTAGAAATCTCCACAGATCACGGAAGTGATACGCAGGGTTTTTGTCCAGGGGTAATTAGTTTCCAGGAGGCCGAGCCCCCATTTATAGAACACGAGCCAGTAAAGTTAAAGATATTTATTAAACAATATAACGAATTAGTAAAAGGTTGTAAACGAACAAATGTAATACGAAGAAGTAACAAGTCCAAGTGAAGAACGCTGTTCTTATGTATTTGGATCATGCGCGGAGGCATGCGCCGTCAGGCGCGTGTGGGGTCTTCTTCAATGCAGATCGCGCTTCATCTAGAATCGGATAATAACGCAGTGCTCGAATCCCACACTGATGCAGATCACTCTTCATCCAGAATCGGATAATACGCTGTGCCCGATTCCCACACAACACTTAGTCAATATGTATCGTAGAAACTAAGTCCATTTTAACTATAAATTTAAATATTAAAATATTTAATTTTTTTATTTTTCTTGTGTTTATAGAAACTACAGTATCTTGACTGCTTTCTGTAAAAATTTTAAAAATGAGAATGCATTTTTAATTATATTTCTGAAAGAAATTGGTAAAGCTAAATTTCACGTATTTTGGCTGTCGAGATGTCTTGTGTCCCCTTAAATAATTTTTTTTCCCATATTGACAGGTTTTTATCTTTGAAACATCATCATTGTTGGCCGAACAAACTTAAAACACATTTCTCTCTCAAATAATCAAATTTCTCGCGCTGCGAATTCCATTATCCCAAACTTGACCATGCGCGCACGACCCAAACTATCAAACCGATCCAACTCTTTACAAATTTAATTAACCCTGACTCATCTTTCACTTTGAAATTATCGCCACGCATTCCCTTATCCAGCAGACAGACAGAGGGTTATTAACTTGATCGAATAGCCATAATTCGGCATCCGTAAAACTAGTGCTCCAGACACACGAGAGTTTAAGTACAGTGTTCAAGCTGCGATTAAAATGGATGCTCACGAGATTAAATGGAAGTAATTTGCTGGAAACGTACTATTGCCATGGCAACGGGTAATTTGAGATGTTTAATTACGAATTATTATGCCCAAAAGCATCACGTGATCAGGTATGTTTTGATGCTTGATTCAATTCGATTGTGTGAAATGGGTTTTATGAATTAAATGCTGGGAATTTAGGTTAAACTAATTTATTATAATTTAATTTAATTATTATATTAAGCGTATTAAAGATGATCTGTGTTAGTCTGTTTGTAAGAAATAAGATTTTTTATCCGCTTTGACTTGAGATGAAATGTTTTAGTCAACAATGAGCAATACCAGCATTTTGTGAAAACAGAAACAAATGCCTTTTTCCGGTAAATAAAAAAGAGATTTAAATTCAAAAATTGACATGAAAAGTTTTAAAAAAATTTGATTAATTGAATAGTTTAAAATAAAAATACACAATCACTTTGGTTACGTGCTCTGAGCAGACATTGATAAAAAATCGAGATTGAAAATCGAGATATAATCGGTGAGTTAGTAATTTTATATTCTGCTTGTATAATATTTGTATTGATGTTAGATATTTCAATACTCTTTTGCAGGAAAACTCAATAAAATAAGCACTCAGATAGAAAATAAAATTTTGAATTCCAACATCAGAAGAACACTAAAAAGTTTATGGTAGTTAAGGAGGGGGGTTCCACCCCCCCCTTCCCTGCTCTAACTAGTATAACCAAACTCGTTACAGTGACGATTCAGTTGCAGTACAGTGACGGTGTAAATTAGTTACGGTGACGATTCAGAAAAAAGGGGGCTCGGTACTCTTTAATGTTACACAAAACACGCAAATCACACAAAAAGAGCATTATGTCTTTTTTCAAACAATAGGTCATATGATCGAAACCGTTCTATTACATTTCTCATTTTTTTCTCTACCGAATAAAACTTAGAACCAAAGTCATTGCAAATCTATCGTAAAAACACAAAATAAATATTTCTGGTTAAATACAAATGTTAACCATTTCCAAATTTTGAAGAGATGGGAACATAATTTTCCAGATTTTTCAAGTGTAATGTTAAGTGAAATATTGAGTAGTTTCGATTTATGAACCATAAATGAAGTATGTATGTATTAAAAATGCAAATAAAAAATATAAATAAATCTTGTTTGGAAAAGTAACTATTAATAGCAACTATGTATTTTCAAACATTTTTAAACCAATGAGCGGGTGAATAGCTTTAAACTTAGTAGAAACATTTACAAAACACTTTCATAAGCAGAACTTAAACAAAATGAATTATACTACTTTAAATCTAAAGCATTGTGACATCATTTTTACCAAAGGAAATAAACGAATCGCACACAAAAGACCAACAGTAAAAAGATCAAAGCAGTACGTAACGCATCCAAATAAATCTCCTATTTTCCGAGTCATAAAAAACCAAACAGAAAAAAAACGATAATAATCTTCGGGATTCTTGTTTTCGAACATTAAGAGGGAAAACCTTCCCCCGATCTAAGAGATCAGGAACAGCGAACGATCAAACCCTATCTTCTCAAGGCTGGCAGCATTTAAGGACAAAAATTACTCGGATTGTTCCATTTGAGAATGTAATCCCCGTCCTTCTCATTCCCCGGGAGGATAAAGCTGGAAAAGTTTGAGGGGAAAAGAAGAATTCCCGTTCTTTCCTCAAAAAAAAAGATTGAGTCCTCTGCAGCTAACTGTGGTTGGTGCAGCATAATGTGACCAGATTTCTCAATCTGACAATCAGGACACTTCACTGACGAGTGCCTTTATAATTTTTTCAGATGTTCAATAAGTTAGATTTTTATATCATACATAAGATAAATTGTACTTACGTATTGGCCCGTCGATCATTCAGTGACCGTCATATTCAGCGGGACAATTAAAGTTAAAGTTCTTTGATTTTTCTTCGAATTCAGCGGTACGGTCGACGGGCTTATACAAAATTACCGAAAAAAGTATTGTCTACAGCAGAAAGTTTTGTTAATTTGACTCTTTCGAATAGTGTTTCAACTTATTTTTAGACACTTAGGACGGATTGGATTTTTCGCACGCCACAGAATTTTCAAAGAGGAAATCTGTGCAGAATTAATCACCAAAGTTTTGGAAACCTTGAGTCGCGTACCCTCTGTGACATAATAAAGAAATGGTTCTTTAACAGGTTATGAAAGAAAAATACAGTATCATTCCATACGGAAATAAACAAGGGAACTAGAGTATTTATAGTTATCAACCCTTTTAGTTCTACCCACAGAGAAAAATCCTAACAGAGGGTCCAAAACGATATATTCAAAAGTTGGATGGGTTTGAGGGCGCCACGATCAACTAAATGATTGACAGAGAGATCAAACCTGTGATTGGCTGTCACGCAATCTTCTATTTCGAAGGAGAAGGAAAAAGTTTTTCTCAACCAATCAGGCTTTTCCGTCCCGCCTCTCATGACGTGATGCGATCGCAGCGCCACCCAACCCATCCAACTTTTCGATTTCCATTAGCGCCTATGGCGACGGACTCTCTGTTCTAGTACTCTGTGGTTCTACCCGCCACAAGCTTTCCGTAATAATTATCAATTTCAAACCCTGATTTTAATCTTAGAAATGGGGGAACTATACTGTGCAACATCTATCCCACAAACATTTCTGGCCTTAACATCCCTTTCCCTATGACAACTGCTAACTGGATCTTAAGATCTATTACGATTTATCGGTTAGCCTAAGATATTCCCGGCTTGAGATGTTTGCTCTGCTCTTTTGGACAAAAGGAAAGAGACTACTAGACTCAATGGGTGACTGCATGGAAGTTCCACATTTACACAAATGCGAGTGTCAACGCAAGAAGGTGGTTTAAATCCGGTATTACGATCTTAACTTCTCCTCTGAATTATCAAGAAGAGTATTTAAATTAACCACATATTCCACTTTCACTTAAGTTTAATAAATAATTTTATTTTAAATATTTATAGTTATCTAAAAAAGCGGTGATCAAAACTGTCATCATGATTAGATGGGTCATTTTCACCATACGCTTACATTTCAGAATAAAATTTTTTTTTCAAACTTCATAATTTCGTAATAATATAAATATAGGAGTTTTAATATATATGTTTCAAGTATATGGAACAGCAGTTAGTCCGGTCGCCAAATGAGAAAATAGGCTTGAACCTGGAAGTGGAGTCCAACTAATATTTTATGATTGATTCTAGTACTCTTTGATGTACTGAAACATAATACGGCGGGTGCCAGAGTGGCACCTTTGAGCAATTTAAAATATCGAACGGCAAAGTTCTCGGGGTGAAAAAAGTAGAAATCGGGTGTTATTTTCAGGAAAAAAATAAAGTAGTCGTTTTTTAAACGGATTTTTATGTTTTTGAGGGTGCTTAATCCGAATTAGACTTTTTCAGCCAAATATTCGAACAGCTTCTTTGAGAATTTTCAAGATTTTGTCAAAATTTCAACCCTTTCTACGGTTTTATGCTTATAAAACAAAAGTTATGGGTTTTACAAAAAAATTTTCAATTAACAAATTAAAGTTTAATAAACAAGCTACAAAAAAGTCAATTGAAACATTTTTGTCAGACAAATAGTTTTGCCGCAAAAGCCCACCAAAAGAAGATACAATTTTGGACGGATTGGGAAAAATTCAGGATGTAGTACCTGCATCTCGTGATTGAATGAAGTTTGAGAACCTACAAATGAGTGTTCTTTAATTCGTATGATTGATACTAGTAAAATGTATATACTGAATCATAATATGAAGGGTGCCAGAGTGGCACCTTTTGTCTATCTAAAGATCTAACTATCTAAAGATGAGCTATCTAAAGATGTACAAGATATGATAAATAGCGAAGAATCAAAGAAGGTGCATACGTTTCACAAAGAGGAAGGTGCAGCAAGAATTAAATCTGATGAAGAAGATAGGCAGAAAATAAGAAAAAAAACTTAAAACATGTGTAAACCCTTTTGTCATTGAAGACCACCCTGATGGTATTGTTAATATACATAGTGGCCGTATTGGAAACACGAAAGTAAATGTGGATGATGCCGTATGCCTTGGAGGAATTGTCTCCAGTCCCGCCAGCTTTATTCAATGAATTTTGGGACATGAATCCCTCCTCCCAGAAATCACAATTAAAGAGTTTATTAAGAGTTAAGGTGTCGCCGAAGGTGGAATTTGTTAATGCATTAATTTTATAGATGCTACTGCTCTTTTGTGGCATGCTCATTGGCCAAAATTTGGTACAGTAGAAACTTACATCCACAATTTAATTGTGGTTATAATGAAGCATGTTGCAGAACAGGACACATACCTTGTATTTGATAGGTATTTCCAATACAGTCCTAAAAGTGCAACATGATCAAAAAGAGGAGTAAACAGTACCTTCATGAAACTAACAGCCGACACACCTCTCCCAAGTCGCAATAGTATAATGACCAATTCATGCAATAAAATACAACTAATAACCCTGATTTGGCAGCAACTACTAAAAAATAAAAACTTTCTTCCACATAAATTGGTCATTACTGGAACTGATACAATCCCAACTGAATTAAAAACTCCTGGTGTTGTAATTCCTCGCTAAGATTTGGAAACTCACCATGAAGAAGCAGATGTCATAATTGTACAGCAAGCTATTTTTCTGTCAAGGTGTGCAACGAACAGGATCAAAATTTTGTCTGATGACACTGACGTTTTTATTCTTCTTGTACACTTTTACAGAAAGCTCAATTTTAAATGCACAATGTGGATGGAGTCATTTGACAAGGTCAAGGTCACAGATATAGCAACAACAGTTTACAACTTAGGAACCCTAGCAAACTCATTGTTAGCAGTGCATTGTCTCACTGGTTGCGATACCACTTCTCAACTTTTTGAAATTGGAAAATCTAAAGCTGTACATATTCTGAGATCTGGTATTGAAATTAAGCATTTAGGTTGTGCAGAATCTTCAATGAAACAATGCATAACAGAGTACACAAGCTTCATCGCACATTGCTACGGCTACAAGAAGGAGGCTCACGACATGTCAGATGTTCGATACAAAGTATGGGCATCAAAGAAAATCCCTCCTAAAATTAAGCACCTCCCTCCGACAACCGAGCATTTGAACTCCATATAAAACGATGCCATTTGTGCAAGCTTGCACCTGGAACGCAGCAGCATCTTCGTTCCTTCCACCTTTGAATCCCACTGATTTTGGATGGGCAAAGAATGAAGCAACGCACTCTTTGGTACCCGTTCAACTTCCAGATAACAAAGGGTTGGCACCACCAGAATTGCTGAAAAGTTTAAGGTGCAGCTGTTCAAGTGAGAAGCCATGTTCAACAGCAAGGTGCAGTTGTGCACAAGTAGGTCTGCCTTGTACAGAATTTTGCACGTACGAAGGTGACCAATTGTGCGGCAATTTGAAAACTAATGAAGCCTAATTTAAAGATAGTGACAGTGAAATGTCTACTGTGTAAAATATTCTATAATTTTGAATTAAAGTTAAAGTAAACTACACTTCCTATTTACTACCTATTTCTAAACATATTTTATATTGAATTTCTTTTTAATCATGTTGAAAAAGTATAGTTTACCGTTATATCACAAAGTATTCCCATAATAAACATTTACTGATATTTAATTTTGGTCAGCCGACTCCCTTTCACTAGCAATAAAATAGGTGTTTTTTATTATCCAGTGAATTTTGACCTTCGATACTTGAAGTTGACGAAAGGTGCCACTCTGGCACCCTTCATATTATGATTCAGTATATAAAATTGTACTAGTATCAATCATACGAATTAAAAAACACTCATTTGTAGGTTCCCAAACTTCATTCAATCACGAGATGCAGGTACTACGTCCTGAAATTTTCCCAATCCGTTCAAAATTGTATCGTCTTTTGGCGGGCTGTAGTGGCAAAACTATTTGTCTGACAAAAATGTTTCAATTGACTTTTTTGTAGCTTGTTTATTAAACTTTAATTTGTTTATTGAAAATTTTTTTGTAAAACCCATAACTTTTGTTTTATAAGCATAAAACCGTAGAAAGGGTTGAAATTTTGACAAAATCTCGAAAATTCTCAAAGAAGCCGTTCGAATATTTAGCTGAAAAAGTCTAATTCGGATTAAGCACCCTCAAAAACATAAAAATCCGTTGAAAAAACGACTACTTTATTTTTTTTCCCGAAAATAACACCCGATTTCTACTTTTTTCACCCCGAGAACTTTGCCGTTCGATATTTTAAATTGCTCAAAGGTGCCACTTTGGCACCCGCCGTATTATGTTTCAGTACATCAAAAAGTACTAGAATCAATCATAAAATATTAGTTGGACTCTATTTCCAGGTCACATGGCATGGCGACTGGACTACAGTTGGTCATACAGTTTTGCCCATTGTTTAGTGTTTTAAATATTATAACTGGTCAATTATTTATTTTAATATATAAATTACAATATTTTTATCTCTTTATACAATATTTACAATTATTTCTCTTTAAATGAAATATGCAAGACCTTTTTTTAATGAAATTAACGATAAATAAGCGAGAAATGTCAAATCTTTCGTAAAAAGGGAAAGTTGTTGATACTACTTTCAAAATCAATGACATAATAGTAACGGGAGTTGACAGGTAACGGGAGTTGACATTTTTAATAAAATGGGCTAAGATTCCGTATTCAGGAACCATCGCCAAGAAAAGTCGCCAAGATATTTGGCGACTTTTTCAATATCGTCACAATCAAAATGGCTGCCGAGAATAGCCAAAGGCAAGCTCAAAAACCGAAAATCCTAACCTGAAAACGGCAAATAAAAACATGCCATAAAAAGAATATCGATACAAAATGACCATCGAAAATCTTAAAATCTGAAAATCGGCATTTAAAACGTATTCTTAAAAACATAAAAAAGCATTCCTTCAAACCTAAACTTATACCTAAAAATAGCAAATGAGACCTACTTTGGTATATTACTGAAATTAGTTAAATTACTGAAATTAATTGAATCATTTTTAAGAACGCTCCAAGCCTGTTACTTATATCAGAATTTTAGTTTTCAAAATTTTTAAAGTTAAATTCCTAAACTAAAAAGACTAAATTCCTAGAAGTTACCATGAGCAACAACATAAATTGCTGCCACAGAAATACAAAAGATTATATCACTAGTTAATAATTACGTATCACTAGTTAATAATTATTTTACATTCGGCCATCCTGATGTGCAACACAGTGACATTTTTCACAATTTGACATAATTTTTTCGTGCTTTCAATATTTCGTATCGCGCTTCTTCTTGCAATACTTCAGGGGCATATTCATCCGACGTTGGATTATTACGTCCTATTACACTACTCGACTAAAAAATAGGTTCAAAATGCTTCTGACACAAATCAAGCAGATTCTTAAATAAAATGAACCCCTGAATCCAAATCCGACCCCCGTTTTTCTAAATCAGGCTCAGATTTTTGGGGAACAGCCCCTCCCCCTTTTAGCGTTATTCGATGACGTAATGACTTTGAATTCGATTTTAAGGGTCAAAAACTATTACTTTAGTCTTTAAATTACATCCGAGGGAACAAGAAAGGTTAAAGCTTCTAAAATATAAAAAATTGTAGCAAATGTATAGGTTTAAAGGGTTATTACCCCCTAAAAATGCAAAAAAAAACGTTAAAAATTATTGAGATTATTTTTGGCTAGTTTTTCCTCTTATTTTTTACGCAACTCATCATTAAAGGGACCTAACCCTTCCTCAAGGGTCCAAATTTAATGAATATATGCAGTAATGATTTTTGCTAAAAGTGGTTGAGGTGTTAACGCCCCCGAAGACACTCTCTGAATCGCGCCGCCACTCGCGAACTTAGGAATGAATATTCATGTTTTGAAAAGCTCAAAAATGACATAGTTCTTATATTTAAGGTCATCCTGAGGAAAATTGTTCAGTTCGTTAAAAACTGGCCAGTTTTAGGGGGATGAGGATTCATCTTTCAAGTTGTTAATAGATGTGTGGGCTGATGATAACAATTGGGGGACGTCCAGTCCATTTAAAAAATGAGGGTGATGAAGGAAAACGGGTGTCATATTTGAGTTCAGGAGGTCATTTTACACAAGAATCGACTGAAATTCAGTCAGTTGCAGTTTGAATTTTTGGTATGGCTGTTTAACTCTAAAGTACGGCATTGAACCATATTCCTTAAATTTGGGTCCTTGGTGAAGGGTTAGGACACTTTAATGATGAATAGCATAAAAATAAGAGGAAAAATAGCCAAAAATAATCTAAAAAATTTTTAACGATTTTTTTGCATTTTTTGGGGGTAATAAAGCTTATCCATTTGCTACAAATTTTTATATTTTAGAAACTTTAACCTTTCTTGTTCCCTTGGGTGTAATTTAAAGGCTAATAGTTTTTGACCCTGAAAATCGAAATCAAAGTCATTACGTCATAATAAATCATGATTGATATTTTAACCAATTTTCATCAATTGATATTTTAAATTTAATATTTTACCATGTAACTAGTCAGTGCACCTAGTGTTTTATAATTTATATTTTTCAAATCAGACTTGTGTTAAACAATACCGTTTAAGCTATCCAAAATAGTCAGAGACAAAACCTGTATGACACTCAATGTTTATAAATAATTTATTTGGTATTAGATTCAAATGATATCTAGATCGGTCGCCACAATCTAGAGTTTATCGCCAAGTTTCTAGAAAGTCGCCAAGTTGGCGATGGTTCCCGAATACGGAATATTCCCCATAAAATGACAGAATAAAACATACATGCATGGTTGGAAACTGAAATAAATATCCATATATCCTATTTATATCAATAAATAACTATATTTCTGGGGTTAAATTTCCAAAAAAGTTTATTTAATATTAAAAATTACTCAAAAATTTTACCGTAACGGGAGTTGACATTAATAAAAATACGCTACCTTGACGACAGATAATTTCTTTGAAAACACGATAGTTTTCGAGCCGAAGAATAAAAACACGGTTTAAATCTAATATAATAAAATTGAATGTGTGTATATATGTTTGTCTTCTATACAAATCCACAGTTTACTTCCGATCTGCACCAAACTTGGTATACCTACGTAAAAAAACTCAGAAAAAAACATAGGCTATGTTTCAAAGTTCTAGAACGACCCCTTGACCCTCTTTTAACCGAATTTACAGCCGAAAACGCTTATTTCTCCATTTCTCTACCAGAGCAGATCTGCTCGACTCACTATTGTTAACGAGATGAAAACCTTCAAAAATTAAATATTTTAACAGGAAAAACTTGATAATTTTCCATTTAAAAACTATATCAGATGTAAAAACACCAAATTAAATTCAAATAATTAATTTCGAAACGTTAGTTTCCCCTATTTTAAGATATTTTCCTTTAAAATTTAAATATTTATGGAAAAGTGTAAATTTTTTTTTCATGGAAAACGACTTAAAAATAAAACATTGTTTCAAATGAAGCGGTTCACTAGACTTTTCAATTTACTAGATCTTTTATTATTGTTTCAAATTTGTTATTTTAGTTCACTAGACTCATTAATTTACTAGGAAACATTGCCGAGAACACCGGGAAAAGAAAAATTACCTGGAACATCGGGATACGAAAAAATACCGGGATTACCGGGACATAAAAATAACATCCAACCTCGGTATAGGAAAATTATAGGGAACATCGGGATAGGAAAATTACCGGGAAAAAGAAAAATTACCGGGAACACTGGGAAAGTGGAAAAATATCGGGATCATCGGGATAGAGAAAAATTACCGGAAACACCGGGATAGAGAAAAATTACCGGGAACACCGGGATAGAAAAGATTACCGGGAACCCCAGGATAGGAAAAATGACCGGGAACATCGGGATAGGATTAATTCCCGGGAAAACCGGGATTTGAAAAATTACTGGGAACACCGGGATAGGAAAGAGGCGCCTGGGATACCAGGTTTATATGTAATATATTGCTTCTTTACAAATTTATAAATGTATTTTAAGAAAACTTAAAAAAATAAACTTATACACTCCATCCGTGCAAGGCCGGGCATATCCGCTAGTCTAATATAACAAAGTTAAGTGTGTGTGTATATATATATGTTTGTCTTTTATACAAATCCACAGTTTACTTCCGATCTATACCAAACTTGGTATACCTACGTAAAAAAACTCGGAAAAAAACATAGGCTATGTTTCGAAAACTTTTAATGACCCCTTGACCCCTTTTTTGTTCTTTTTATGGTCATTTAGCTGAAATAGCTTTATTTCTCCTCAATAGATCTGTTCACCCCATTGTTACAAAGAAAACTTAATCCTAAACAACAAGTAGTATCTATATACTACTATAGAAACACTAGGTACAAATCTATTAAAAAAATTATATTAATATTTTAAAAATCTACTTCAATGAAATTTAAAAATTAAGTATAGTTAAACATATATTTATTTGACAGTTTATCTAATTTTTATATTTTAAAAGCTTTATGGAATATATCATTGTTGTTAAAATAGTCTCCATCGAAACGAGGATGAAAAATCAAAAAGTGATAATCTTTTAACTTTTAAGAAAGTTGGTTAACAAACCAAAAACTATTAAAACTCCCTTTCAACTAGAAAATATTGATTTTTTTTCTTAAATTGCAAAATGGAATAAGCTTTATAATTATTGAATAATTTCACCGAAAACGTTAACTCCTGAAGATATGATTAATCAAGGGATCTTAGCATTTTTTAATAATTTTTATAATATTTTTTCCATGTTGTAAATGTGGAAATCATTCAAAAATTATATCGCTTGAGAACTGAAGTAATTTTAATCCACCCGGGGACACCGGGATAAGAAAAATTACTAGGAACTTCGGGATAAGAAAAGTTACCGGGAACACCGGATTATGAAAAGGACGCCTGGGATACCGGGATGATTGGTAAATGCTGATTATACAAAATTAGAAATGTACTTGGGAAAACTTAAAAATGAGGCGTTTGCTATCAAAACCAGCTTATTCCATTTTTAGAAATTTTACAGGATAGACAAAAAACTTCTCATGTCCACAGTTCTGAAGCTAAATTTGTTTTTTAAATTTTTAATTGTAGGTATAACCACTAGGATGGGTCAAAAATTTTTTTTTCACATTTTCCCAGGGGCACAGCGACAAAAGGGTGCCAAATGGTCTCAAACTGACGTGTGTAAAATATTATTCGATTATAATAACTCTTTTTGCCTCCGGATTGGCCTCAAAGTTTCGATTAATATAGTAATTTCATGTAAAAATGGACAAACGAAAATCAAGCTTTTACCTCGATTTCACGAATCCGTCATGAATGTAAATGTGCACAATGGGATAAAAATCATCATTGAAGACTGTAAAATAATTATAAATGAAACCAGAGTTTAAATACTTGAGTTGTAAAACAACATATTTTGAAATATCTCAATGGTTAAAACTGGCAATCAAAAATTTCTTGCTGGAATAAAAAAAAATGTGCGAAACTCATATTGCCAGTCGAGTAGGATGTTAAAAACATTAAATTTTTAATAAAAATGGATGTTAGGACCCCAAGGAAAACATTTGGATAATTGTTTAAAAGTTGGGGTTTTCCTTGAAATTTCTTTGGCATATATTAGGAATATTCCATCCCAAGTGACCCCATATGAGTCACTAATGACCAAAAATAAAATAAAACCACATTTTAAGAGTCAAATTTTGAAACATTTTCTTAAGAAGAGCGGTAGATCCCCGTTTTCAGCATAAAGCTAGTATTATACCTTAAGTTTTTAAATAAGCTACATAACTTTTCAAAACTAACTTGTAATTATCTTAAACGTTAAATTTGCTATATTTTAACTTTTATGAACGCATAAGGAAATGCTAAGGAGCCAATTTGAGTCAATCCTCCCTCCAAAGAAGTATAATTTCATGGGCCTGGGTTTCAGTCTATTGTTATAGCAAAAAAAATAGGTAAATCAAGACTGAGGCGAATCATAACTGATATATTGCCTAATGAACTAACTATCTATTCGACAATTGTTTCAACAAATTTTTGCGATCATATTTGGATCCCAATACCAGCCAGTAAAATAACTGTCCGCTGAATTTTGAAAGCGCGGCATATTTATAAAAAATTTAACTATTTCTACTTTTAAAAATTAAAAATACCGCTTGGTACTGACCAAATTTGAGGGAAAATATATCTGAACTACCAATATTTAAAATATGTACCACTGACAATCCACTGTTTGTTGGCAAAAAAAAGAGACTCGTATTCTACGGCAATTGTTAATATGAAAGCATATTACATTGCCACTTTGGCAGTTGTTTTGTATTGATAATGCATAAAGGTGACTAATGTGATTAAAATTGCTTTTAAAGACCATTATTTGTGAGCTTTATGAAGTTATCGACAAAAAAAAATAATTTATATAATTAAAAAAAAATATGAAAAATTACATATTTTTGTTCTATTTGAGGCCAATCCGGAGGCAAAAAGAGTTATTATAATGGAATAATATTTTACACATGTTAGTTTGAGACCATTTGGCACCCTTTTCTTGCTGTGCCCGATAGAATTTGTAAATTTTTTTTTTCGCCATAGGAAAATGACCCACCCTAATAACCACCTCAAATTTGATATGTTTTTCATTTTCATTCCAGTTGCATTATCTTGGACGTAATTACATTAATTAGTTTGGAATGAGCTGATTTTGATGCAAAAACAAGATTTTTCATGCTTTTTTCAGTTTTTTTGTTCAATTAAGTTGTGTGAAATCGGTTTTTTCCAGTTTACCAGTTAGTATTTGTGTCTTTACGAGTTTTAAATAAATGACATTCACTTAACTTTTTCAAATGATCTGAAATTTCACAGTTGAGATCACAGTTTTCATCCTTTAATCTAATTTTCAGTTGGAATGAGCTGGATTTGAGCTATATCCCTTCCCCAGGTTATGAAGGACCCTCTAAACTTTCAAAATATGCAAAAAAACGATTTCAGAAAATATGGAATGAGCTGGTTTTGATAGCAAACGCCTCAAATAATAAATTTATACTCTTCACCCGTGCAAGGCCGGGCATATCAGCTAGTATATTCTAAAGTAAACAAACAATCGTTTGGAATGTGTTTCTATATTTTTAAAGCATAATTATTATTATATTTTAAAATTAATTCGCGCCTGTAACGGGAGTTGACATAAAGTGAGGGACAACATATTTTATTGATTTGTAAAAATAATTAATTCAAAAAATTAATTTATTTTTACAATTATAATAACCTTTTAATAGTTCATAATTTTGATATTTATCGTTTTTTCTTTCAAAAAATCAAATTAAATAACAATAAAACTACTTTTAATTTCGTGAAAATCGTTAGGGACAAGCGTTTTTGACTATTTTCGTATTTTTAAATATCTTTATTTACATAATTTTAAAGCTTTTCTTATTAATTAAAAGCTAGAAATGTTTCATTTAGTCTACTTTACCTAAATCAAAGTTTAAACAGAAATTTTAATAATGATTAATTGTTTAATTTTCATGTTTTACATTCGGGACAGCAAATGTAAGCAAATTTTGAAAATGACCCAGATCCTTTAGATTTGTAATTACATTAGAATACTTAACCATTCGATTGATAGATTTTTTCAATTTCTGATTTTATGGACCGACATCATCATTTTCTATTAATAATTAAAATATATCAATTGAATCAATTTAGAGGTTATTAGACTTTCTGAAAACTTTGGACTAATGTTATAATAGATGCGATTTTATGCCTGAATATATTCTAGCTATATATCTTCAATACCTATTATTAATAAGGTATTAAAATTGGATATTATTAATAAGATATTAAAAATGGTAAAATGTTACATCTACGACAAATTATTGTCCATATGGTTTATTTACAACACACATAACTTTCTGTTGTAAGGTGGAGTAAAGTTACCCAAGTTGATGGTTTATAGGCATCACAATTTTAAGCCAAAAACGTATACTATGTTTTATTTTATTGTGGATATGTTATTTTTTGTCACTCTTATAAAAAGTTTATGCTAGTACAATGGAAAATTGAAGAAACTTATATATTCAGATGTTCTCATTTAATTTTAACTACTCATGTCGGAATTTTCATTTTTGTTTAGAGTTAGCGAACACAGTTTCAACTGTGTTAAAAATAGCTTTTTCAAAAATCTACAAATTAATAGAAATTTCAAAAAATATATATGTTTCTATTTTATAAGACACTTTAATGACTTTGAAGAACCTTATTAACCTCAGGTTTAATTTTTTAAAAATAACATTTGAAATTGGATTTCATAATAAACAACTTGCATAAAAAATTATTTAACCATCACCCTCTATCTCAAACATGTGTAACTTTATTTTCAATACCTAATAAAAAGCTATTAAATTGTTAAATTTTACTTTGAATTATTAAGAGAATATAATATCAAATAGTACTTGATAATGAATTCATAAGTTCACTATTTCAATGCCTTTTTACGAGAGATTAAAACTGTAATAATGTAAAAAATCATTATTTAAAAAAAAAGGATTGCCTATGATGTGAAATGATTATAATTATACACAGGAATATAATCTATAGTTTGGGGAATTAAACTGCTTTGCCCCCTTAAACTAGGTAATCGGCTCATTTACCTGACAAACTTTCTCAAAACTTTCGAAACTTTCAAATAGGAACCTCAAAACTTTCTATTTAGACTCGACCAACATCTGTCGCTTCAAAGCCCAAAAACTTCTTGTGTGCTCTCAAAAACAAACAAAAACCCAAAATATTCATGAAAGAAGATGATTTTAAAGCGGACTTTACCAAGCCCAAATATTTAGACGACAGCGAGAGAAAAAAACATCTTCCCCATGTTAAAGACAAAGAAATAAAAGAGACTATCTCTCGAAAATAGTAAAAAAACTATCTGCATCTTTTGTTTCACAAAGATGCCAAAAAATCAGGCGCCGTAGGCGCAAATTAATACAATACCGATAAAGTAAATAAAGCATGAGATTGGATCCTTGTAAAGGAGTTAATTTATACAATAAATTAAAATCGTTATTATTTTTTGGGTTCCTCACACCAAGATAAACAGAAGGAAGCATAAAAAATCCGGCTCATAAAAAACGAAGGATGCACTCATTCTATTAAAAAACAACGCAGTGTAATAAATGTAAACTGTAAATAAGCAATATTTTTTAAGGCGTGGTGTAGGGAAGAGAGGTTTTTTGACGGAGTGACTTTATTAAAGCATGAAAGATGCATATTTATGAGGTTTTAATGCTTTCATAATGGGACGGTTTATTTTTAGCTGGATTAAGCCCATTTATCGCCGACTCCAGGGAAATGTAGTTTTTTCCCCGTCTATAGAAGAGGGGTTTCTTGGTATTGTTTTTCCAAGGTGTGAAGAGTTTTGGTGTTGTTTTCTGGGATTTTTTGCTTGTTTGTTTGCTTGAGCCTGTTTATTAGCGATAGATTTTAATATGGTTATTAAAAAGTGAAAGCTGTGGCTAGCTGCATTGAAATGTAAATTAGTTTTTAGTCGGGTTTTTTTCTTAGGTTAGGATAAGTATATTAATTAGTGTTGCTTTTAATTGAGTTCAGAAAAACTTCACACATCGTTATTGAAAAACACTAATGATTTGAAACACACACATTTTGAAATGATTAAAAATATTGAGAAACTATTAAAAGATTGTCCAAGTAGAGTTATTTTACTCAAACTACACTGCAAATGCTCGTAGCACTTTATGAACACTTGTTTTGTCTTCAAAAATAAAACACTTGAGTTTATGTTGTTAGTCGGAACAGTTTATATATAACTGAGCATTGATTTTAGTGTTTTTAATACGTTTGCAAACACTATTGCAATCAAAAAATGTGTTCTCAAATAATTGATGTAAGTGTTGTAAAAACTACAGAGACTCAAAATGTATTCTAATAGTGTTTCAATCTAAATTCAAGAGCACATTCAAATTCTAAAGATATTTTACAGCACTGTTTTAAACACATTTCTGGATGGCAACACTTAGAATTCATTCAGTACACTGTTACAGCAAAAAAACTAAAGTAATGTTTATTTCAGAACAAAAGGGAACTTAAGGTGTTGCAAACGTATGCAGTTTGTTTAATACATAAAAACCTTTAATTTCACCCATAATGTTTTTACGAAAATATTTCATCATCAGATTTGAAGAAGAAAAAGATGGGATATTAGATACTTCCTTAACCCTTAAATATGTAAGAAAGTAGCTGAAAATGATTGACGGAACTTTTATTATATTATTCGTTGGTTGCTGAAATAAGATTTTTATTTTTTAATGATCAAGTAACCAGTGTTGCACCTGAAACAACGGTTGAAAACTTATATTAAATTTACCAAACTTCTGGCGTTTGAAATACTTTGATTTATCACAGCTACTAAACTACCGGTGAAGATTAACTTGTAAAAACAGCTTTAAACCCCATTCTCAAATTCCTACCAAATGGATGTATAACTGTTACTGAAATGACATAAAAAACCATAGATAGCACCACAAACTATTCCGTAAAAATAGAAATATTTCAGTTCCATAAATCTACAACACCTTTTATTAGTACCTATTATGATAAAGTACTACTTATCAATTACAAGAAAAATCAAGCAATTTTAGAAAATATAACGACCAACGACCTATATAACTAAATTTCAAGCTTAATATTCTCAATTAAATTAATTTCACAAATTTTAATGGTTCCCAAAGATTGATCTACATCATTCCCACCCTTTTTTAAAATTAAAATATCAGTTCAGAAGAAAATATTTTAAAATTAAGTTGACTCATCCTTCAAGTTATCTACCAGTGACTTTAAAAGATCATTTTATGCACTCTCACGAAATCCATTAAATGGCATAGCCGGAATTAACATATTCATGAATCGTTAATACGAATATTAAATTATTAACGAAGGGAAAACATTAAATGGAGTAATTAAAACGTCACAGCTCGTGACGCGTATGTTATTCGGTTCAGCGACTTGAGAATTTAATTTTGGATACGATAAAGTTCAGAATGAAAGCGATTGCTATTTTAATGCGTGTGCTTGTTAATTTGCCGTTTGAGCACTTAACGCGAGCTTCTGTTTTGTAGTCTTGTCGAGTTTTAAAGAGCGATGACACATTGTCTCAAAGTTGTCGCGTTTGCAACAAAGTAAATTTAAAATACACTTGTTTCAAATAAACACCACAGAAATTTCAATGGGATGTTTATAAAGGGGAAGTGTTGTTTTGTTTAAAACAAAGTATGAGCTATAAACAGGGGTTTGGAATTGATAATTATGAAAACTCAAAACAGACAGCGTTTTTCATCACACACGTATCATCGTTAGGCGATCAGAAAGGAAAAACTCCCGTCGTAATCATTACTAGTGGTTGTTTTTTAATCATTATCCGTGAGCATTTTTACTTTTTTATTTTTCGTTCTAGTGAGTAAAAATCACGAAAGATCGCTAAATCGCCAATGGAGTGATACCTTGATTATTCTGAAAAATAACGAAGGGAACGCCTATCCTAGAAAAATTAAATTGGCGGTTTTGGCGAAGTGTGAACGATACGTTTTGGTGCTGTGTTTGAGTTTTATTTTTTAATCAAAATATGTTCAATGCGAATTCATGATTATTATCAGGAAAAAACAGTATCGCTCAAAATTAATCATTATTTTTAATTGAAACCAATTACGCTCAAAATCTGATCATGAGTTTTATGCCCTACATGCATACATACATACATACATACATCTTTATTAGGAGCGCGCAGCGCCGAAGGCGCTTTATCTCTGCCTGAAATAACAATATGAGATTAAAGGGACATGAATACAAATTTTTTGCTTGAAGTTGGTCATGGTACCAATAAATATAACAAAGAAAAGAAGTGTGGAAGAGGGATTAGTCATCATCATCAGGCGATTGGTAAAAAATAGTCAAAGTGAGTCTGAAATTAGTTAATATCAACAGGTGATAATATCAGGTGATTGGTGACGTCATCAGGGGGGATGCAGACGTTGGGTAATCGCGGTGGTGGAGTATGGAAATTTATTTGCAGGACTAGGATCTGAATATATAATTTGAACATTGATCAGGGTGTTGGGGTGAGTTTGAACTGAGTGAAAGAAATGCTTGGATGTGTCTTCGATAAATTCAGAAAGGTCTTCGGTTTTGAGGTCAAGTTGTAGATCTTTGTTCCTGATATACCAGGGAGCGTCTGTGATACATCGGAGGATTTTATTTTGGAGAATTAGCAGTTTCTTCATGTTGGTGTTTGCAGCAGTAGCCCAGATAGGAGAAACGTATGTGATTAGTGGTCTTAGGATCATTTTATAGAGAAGTAATTTGTTCTTTAAGGATAGTTTGGATCTTCTGTTTAGTAGAGGGTACATTAGATGGAATTTTCTCTTGTATTTTTTGATTGTTTCTTCTATGTGTTTCTTCAAATTTAGTTTCACGTCAAAGTGGACGCCAAGATATTTGATAGATTTGATCCACTTTAGATTGTCGTTGAAAAGCTGTAGTTGTCCTGGAAATTTGTTTTTGCGTTTTCTTCTGAATATTATGGCTTGAGTTTTTGAAGTATTTATGTCAATCTTCCAATTTTTGCACCAGTCTTCGATGTTAGTAAGGAAGTTTTGGAGGTTTTTCTTGATTTTCGTTACTCGGTATTCTTGGGTAATGACCGCTGTATCGTCAGCAAAAAGGTGAAGGTAGGTGTTCGGGGTCTTGGGTATATCGTAGGTGAAGATATTGGAGAGTATGGGTGACAGAACAGCACCTTGTGGAGTACCAGCCTTGATGTTGAAGGGGATAGAGAGATCTTTTCCGATTCTGACTTTAAAAGCTCTATTGTGGAGGAAGGAGTGGATAATTCTAATAAGGTGTGGAGGAAACTTGAGGGCAATGAGTTTGTATAGAAGACCTTCATGCCAAACTCGATCAAAAGCCTTGGCAACGTCAAGGAAAACGGCACCGGTACATTTTTTATGGAGGAAGCCAGCGTTGATTGCGTTAGTGATTCTAAGTAGTTGGTGTACAGGTGGAATGCTTTTCACGGAAGCCGAATTGTTCAGGAAGAAGGATATTATTGATATTACAGTGTTGAAGGATGTGAGGGTAGAGAATTTTTTCGAAGATTTTGGAGAAGCTATTGAGGAGGGAGATGGGTCTGTAGCTGGATGTTAAGTTCCTTGGTTGTCCTGGCTTTGGAATCGTAATAACATTAGCAATTTTCCAAGCATCGGGAAAGTGGTTGAATCTAAGACAAGAATTGGTTAAGTTGGTTACAACATTAATGGGGCAATTCTTGAGGGTGAAGTTGTTGATGGAGTCAGGTCCAGGCGATTTCTTATTCTAGAGGTTTTTTATTATATCAGCAATTTGCTTAGGAGTAACAAAGAATGGAGCTGGGGAAGGAGAACAAGAGAGAAAGGCTTGAATTGTTCTACAAACATTCCTGTCGTTGAATGGGTTGCAAAGATGACGATTAGGTTGAAATGTATTGGGCAGGGAGGAACCAAATAAGTTAGCTTTGTCGAGGTCCGTGATGGCAACAGTCGAGCTATTATCAGGTTTTGTTAGAGGAGGAATGGGTTGAAATTTGTTGACTAGCTTTTTATTGATTTTGTAGAGTGAGTTGTTTTCTGTGGAGAGTTGAGAGAGGAATTATTCCCAGCTGTTATTGTTGAAGTCGGAGAGCTTTTTCTTTATGTCTCTCTGCAATCTGTTGAGTAATTGTTTGTATGGAGGGAATTTGGTGTCTTGCCACATTTTTCGAATTCTATTCTTGTGTTTTATCATGATAAGGATTTCAGGAGGTATTTTCTTTTGAGATTTAAATATAGTTTTGAAGGTGCTGGCTCTGTCTCTGGCGGAGTTTATGGAGTGGATAAGGGCCGCTATAGATATGTCTATTTCATCCACGTTACTGGCAGGGGGATTTCCGGGAACAGTAGAGAGTAAAATATCATGGAATTTGTTCCAGTTGGTAATTCGGAGCTGGCTTCATCAGGAGGGATGAGAGCTGTATCATGTATTGAAAGGATAACAGGATTGTGATCACTTGATAGAGCTGAGATGCTTTGAATGTTTGAAGGAAGCAACTTGAAAGAAAGACCAATATCAAGGTATAATGTAAATGTTTGATTAACATTTATTTCTAAAAAAAATTTTCCCATGCAAAAAATTGTAGCAGCACTAAAGTTGGAATAAATTATGCAATGCGGAGGGTTTTTTCTATTACAAATAAACTTAGCTACCACTATAAAAAACTACTTTTAGAAATAAATATTTTTCCTATTTCTTTTCAAATTTGACCAAGTTAACATAAACTGTGATTGATAAATGGAAAACCTTAGCTTTTACTGAGGTATTCCATAAAACCAAAAAAAAAAGTATACGAGGAATGAAGTTTAACCTTTTATATACCGACGGTAAATACAAGTACCGCCAACTTTGAAATTACATAGAATAACCATCCTTGCGAATATATTGACTATAATTTGCAGGAACACTCTTTCAGTTATCCTCTTCCAGGATAAAAGGCAGCGAAGGTTCTATGAGGAGTATTTTAGCGGGAAATGCGAATAGATTTTACTGAAGTTGTAAGTTTAGCTGCCATTTCAATCGGATTCACATGATAGTCATTTTTGTTCCCGCAAAAAAGTAGTTAAAGTCAAAAGTTAAGTGTATTATTTTTTAAGACTTATTACTGCGATAAGAAAAGCTATGTTTTTCTTGTATTGCGAGAATATTTTAGCACTCCGTGTACTGACAGTGCCCAAAAGTATCAATTTAAGTAATTGGCTCTAGCGGATTCAATTTTCCAAAGATGATTATTTTATTTATGTATATCCCTTAATTTTCAATTTAGTGACTCAAAAAAAGTATTTGCACGAAAAAAATTGCAGCGAATCCTAATGTCTTAAATAAAGGGTTAACCGGCTTGGAGAAGAATTTTAAACAATATTGTGGCGAATATATTGTAATGGTATTTTTTAAACTCTGAAAAATCGTTTTGTGCATAATCTGTGTGAATATCATTTGAATTAGAACCTATTTTCTAAGTTTTTCGTCATTATTTTTGTCGGCGGTTGGACTATACTATAAAACACTATATACTTTAGCTAAGGCTATTGTTACACTAATTAGAAAATATTCCTAAATTTAAATATTCTTATGAATCTGGATTATTTTTAACTCTCAATTTTCGGGCATTGATCCTATATGGTAAGTTACATGTATCCCAATTAATTAGGAATATTTTTCCATAAAAAAATTCTCCAATCTATAGCCATTTACGGCCGACTTATCGAAACACCACTTGGCCTATACCAGTTTTCCCTTAATATCTCATATTCCCAGACACGGGGAGAGATTTCAGCACGATGCATTTAAATTTGTTTTAAAAAACTGTTTTATAATTGTTCAAAAGTAGTTAAAGTTTTTAATCTAAAGCATTTCCAATGAAAATCCGATCATGTGTTTTACACCACTGTTCAGGTTCAGGTCCGATGTTTAAGATATTACCCAAAATTTAATAATTAAACCAGGTATTGGAGAACAAGCGTGATTATTAAATTATTGAATTCAACCCTGAGAAGCACTTTAGAAAAGGTATACAAAGGTATACAAAACCATCTATTAATACACTGGTGTTCAAAATTAAGAAAATTTGCACATTTTTTCGATTTCTCCAGATCTACTGGATAGATTTTGATGAAATTTGGTATGAACGTAGGTTGAAATAATACTAAATAAATAACCATTCAAAAATTGTAATACACACGCATGCGCAGAAGTAATAACCGCCAGCGTTGAAAGTATGAAATAGTGGTTCCAGAATAGAGCGAAATAGTGGGTTTATAAGGGGTATGACACCCTCCCACTATCAAGCATGCCCCGTTGAGTGATTTTATAGCGTGAATAAGGCAGATAGTAAAATTTCCTGTTCATTAGGCCTACTTTCTAAGAAACCCAGTTTTGGGGCTCGGAAGAGTATGTGGAGGGGGGTAGCAAGATGCAATTGCCTTATATAGAGTCCCTCATACCTCCTCTAAAGTGGCAAAGTCTTTGAATCTGGCTGCCCATTCCATATGCTGAATATCTTTCGTTTCAATAAAAATTGCTAACCTGATGAGCTCCATTAAGTGAAGGATTTCTATCGATTGAAAAGAAATTAAGACCCGATAGAACCCCTCAAAAGGTGAACAAGGTCTCCAAGATATCAACACATCACCTGAATCTGTCAGGGTTTCTCTTTCAAAGGCAGGGAGGGATCTGCACCTTGTCAAAAATATGCAAAAATTGTATTTAATGAGGTAAAATTCAAAGGGTGAATATTTTCCTCTTTGTTAGGTCTCAAATCAATTAAACCATTGATTCCCGATGCAAACTCATGTGAAAAGAACCAGAATGCTATGTCAGTCCTTTAATGTAGGAAGCTGACTATTATGGTATCGGAGATTTGGTACTGTTTGTAGGAATGTTGTTAAGTCTATGCCAAACCCCCTTCATCTTTCAAAAGGAGAAAATCATGGTTGAAGGTATTGTGTTGATATCTTAGATACCTTTATTCACCTTTTGGGGGTTCTATCGGTCTTAATTTCTTTTCAATCGATAGAAATCCTTCACTTAAAGGAGCTCATCAGGTTAACAATTTTCATTCAAAAGAAAGATATTCAGCATATGGAATGGGCAGCCAGATTCAAAGACTTTGCCACTTTAGAGGAGGTATGAGGGACTCTATATAAGGCAATTGCATCTTACTACCCCCCTCCACATACCCTTCAGAGCCCCAAAACGGGGTTTCTGAGAAAGAAGGCCTGATGAGCAGGAAATTTTATTATCTGCCTTATTCATGCTTTAAAATCACTCAAGGAGGCATGCAAGATAGTGGGAGGGTGTCATATCCCTTATAAACCCACTATTTTGCTCTATTCTGGAACCGATATTTCATACCTTTCAACGCTGGCGGTCATTAATTCTGCGCATGCGTGTGTATTACAATTTTTGAATGATTATTTATTTGGTATTATATCAACCTACTTTCATACCAAATTTCATCAAAATCTATCCTGCAGATCTGGAGAAATCGAAAAAATGTGCAAATTCTCTTAATTTTGAACACCAGTGTAGTAAGATAACTAATATGTTTTCTTTTGCAACTCGTTTTCTTTCCTCCTTTAAAAGGCCTTTCTTA
Organism: Tetragnatha versicolor; assembly: GCA_024610705.1. Classification (NCBI taxonomy): domain Eukaryota; kingdom Metazoa; phylum Arthropoda; class Arachnida; order Araneae; family Tetragnathidae; genus Tetragnatha; species Tetragnatha versicolor. Next base: position 8,082,916 of record JANDEH010000013.1, read on the forward strand.
TATAAGAATTTTTTTTAAAAATAATCAACGATGGTTTGTTTACCTTAAATGATAAATTGATTGAAAAATGAAACACAAAATTATAAATATTAAATAAACTGGACTATTGTATATTATTAAATTTGTTCACCAGTAAAGTAGTGAAAAAAAGTTTTTTATATATTTCCTGGGCTGTAATTTAATGAAGTAACATTGCATTCAACAATTATGTTGACAATAAGTAGGCAAATTAATGCCGCTTATTAACCATCCTTTTGAAGAATCTTCTTTTTGTCAACTCATTTAAAATACATCGGTATGGCGATAGCTAATGTAATGAAAGTGTACCAAAACCCTTAACATAACATTCAAACAATAACGCCGCACTTAAGTTTACTTTTTGGGTTTAGAAAAAACAAAAAATAACAGCTTTTATATCATATAATTTCCCCCTCAAAAACCTTGCTTCGAGTTTGATATAAGCGCTCCATTCTAAACTCTGGGCTTCAGCCCCTTCCAACCACTTTGAACTTTTTACAAAATAATTTTAATTAAGAACATAATTGCCGTGAACTTCATGATAAAATGAAGTCAAACAAACACTTTTTTTTTAAATTCCGTTAAGTGTTCTCGCTAAAATCCGCCTGTGGGGAAGCTAGCACTTCACCACATACTCCTTAAGGGGAAAATGGAAGAAAACTATGTGAGGAAGCTAGAACTTCACCCCACCGCCATGCTCTATGTTTAGTTGGATCAATAACAGTTTACATTTATCTATAAAGAGCCGAAAAATTTGACTATATTTGAATTTGTAGAGTTCAGAAGAACTTGTCGATATTTAGTGCGAACGTTAACGAAATTGAACCTTTTTTTTAAAGTTTGTCAAATAAAAAGTACAAATGAAAAAATAAAACTTAATATTTCTGTTTAATGTTATTTTGTTTGAACGTTTTTTGCTTAGTTTTTAATCTTTGATTAATTCAAGTGGTAGTAATTAAGTAACTTTTAAACAAATGCTTTTGGTTGGACCCAAGAAAATATTGTAAGCCTATGGGTTAAATTTTTAAAACCACTACATAAAAGAAAGAATATAAGTAATAGTAGAATTTCTACCACTATAGAGAGAATAAACTGTTCCTTGACCATGATGTTTATTCGATGCCAACCTCTTTATGGGTCACGAGTGTTAAAAGCATCCGAAATATAACAGCCTACAGAATATATACGATGTTTCTCCCCCAAGATCCCTCTGTGACACTCTATACATTCCACACGGAGAAGATTAATCTGTCACTTTTCCAAACATTTCATAAAAGGGAGAAGATCCCCAGAACCGAACACCTCGGTCCATTTACCACCTCCAACAATTGAATCCCACGGAAAAAAACCGACTCAAAAACAAAGCAAAACACGGAAAAAAATAACGGAAAATCGTTCCTCTTATCTTTCTGCTTCTTCAGAATGGGGTTTCGCGGGCGGCAGGTGTAAGAGTCATAAAGAACAAGTCCGGGATGATTTAGAAGACCTCAAATAAAAGGAGAACTGAGAGCGAACCTTCCCTTCTCAGGCGATTTTCATTCCCCGGGTCTACCCTCGAGATCGTTTGCGTTATAAATCAGTTCGGCAGCTACTTCTCCCCCTTCGAATATCGGCCCAAATGGAGAGGTGTTCTTATTTTTTTATATATATAATACAACCAACCGTGGATATTGTTACTAGAGTACGCATTGGCTGCGACCGTGTGGTGCCAACATATTCAGCAGAGGCTCGCAATTCGTAAGTAACGGAATTTTTATAAGCCACTATTTAAAAAATCGGGCAGCGTTTTTCAACAAACACGGATCACTGTTTGGTAATCAGAAAAGAAAAGCTCGCATTCTTAATCATCAAACAAGTAATAAAATAAAAAGTTCGCCAATTAGAAAACTTTTCAGTTGTATTAGGATTTTTGAGTTAAGTAAAAACAAAATTCAATCAAAAAATCTAAAAACTTGCATATTTGCGAGCTTTTTCTTTCTTGATGCCTGAAAAAGTGCTATTTACACATACTAATATCTCCGTGAATATTCGTGATATTTTCATGAAATTTTTTAAAGTGAGTTATTCATAACGGTGGCATAAATACTCTCATTGAGCTTTTTGCTCTATCTCCTTTATTTTTTAAATTCATTTTTTAAATTTTTATGTCGCCGGTAGGGGCGCTGTAAGTTATCTCAATGGATTAACCAGGGTCACTTACCTAGGGGTAGACCTTACTTCCATGAACCTAGGAGACGTTGGTTTTAAATAAAAGCCGTGAAACGGACTTTTGAAACACCCTTCATACATTCATAGTTGGAATCAAAGTAGAATACTCTTTATATAAATGAAAGGAGAATTTCACCATTATCGCTGGTTATGCGGACAAGTGTAAACTCACAACTCTCAAGCGTCGCCTCCAAGCGTGAACCGGTTTCGTCCTTGTTAGGACTCATCAGCACGGTTGAGAGTTGTGAGTTTACACCCTTTCTATAGTTCAAAGTAGGAATTTCAGCCTCTGAATATAATTTATATAAACTGAAAGGTATCTTTTTTAATACCTACAAAAATCCCCCATCAAAAAATTAGTCTTATTCAAACGTTTAAATATACCATGTTACTTTTGAGGCGTTGAAATAAATCCAATCATTTATATTTCATCAGGGTTTTTATGACAGGTAGAGAGAATCCCGTAACTTAACCAGCAACCACGTGACCCTTTCTCATCACTAGTTTACTATACTAGACTGTAAGTTTTCTTGACCCTATGACGTCACTACGCTGAAGGAAAAACTGAGTAAACAGAAAGCCTGTCGGATTGCTAGGAAATTCAGTGCGCAAATCGTGATAAAAAGATGCTATAAATACAACAAACTAATCACATTTCTAAATTAAAGTTCTTAGTTTCGCTCAAAAGTCAGACACCGCGCAGGGAACTACTTTCTTGGTTTGCTCTCAGCCAGGTCAAGTAAAGTTGCAGTCTATTGTAGCTACTGTTGTTGTTGTTGTGTGCCACTTGGAATACCCAAGCTCCACAAGGATTCAAGACAAAGGGGGTGCGGCTCATAAATGACAGGCCCATAAATGGCAGGAGTCCGACTTCTGCCTCATGCACTGTTAAAACGATTGTATCAAAATTGAGTAAAAAGTACTCAAAAAGGCTCCGATCCAATAAGTACTCAAATTTGAATACATGAATATACTCATTTCTGAAAATGTGTGTACTCAAAATTGAAACATCTTGAGCTTGAACTCAAAAATGAGCTCACGATGTTTCATTTTTGAGTATGCACATTTCAGAATGAGTATATTCATGTATTCAAATTTGAGTACTTATTGGATCGGAGCCTTTTTGAGTACTTTTTACTCAATTTTGATATAATCGTTTTAAGAGTGTGAGATGATAGATGCTGCCACTATCTATCGCCACCTCTACAATTTTGCCATGAATCTGAAGGGGAAGGAAATAGTCTCCAGACACCTGGACCCAAAGTAAACTGCGCCATGACTGACCACAGGACTTTCGGACCCACAGATTTAACGAGCACGTACTCCGCATATACTCAGTGGGTCTTGAGCGGTGTCGAGAGTCGAACCCGGGACCCTCCGATCCCGAAGCCGATGCCTTAACCATTAAGTTCCCCACGGCGTAGCTACTGTTAATCGAACATAATACTATACACTCTAGTCCTTTTACCTCTATACAGGGGGGGGGCGGAAACCCCCTTGATGCATCCCCTGGAGAAATCGGAAAAGGAAAGAATTTCCACCGGTTAAGAGTTCGCTTGCGTGTTTACAGCTCTGTCCGGCGGTAACCATCTGGAGATTATAGCAGTTGTTCATCACGAAGGCTGTGGAATCGATACCCAATCCGAACTGCGGGTTCAATTTGGGGTGTTTTTATATGCCCCGGTGTTTTATTTCCCCACCCTTTAGATTTCCCTTTAGCCGCCATGCCGATGGACGTCCATTTGTTTCTGTGACGTTTTCTGCGTTTATATTCTGTGTAAACCGAGTTTGGACTTGTTTTTTCCGATACTTGTTACATAACTCAGCAGTGGTAGTAAAGAAGTAGACATCGATATAGAGTGTGTTGTGTTTGTTTCTTTTGTATACACAAATCCTAAGGGGCCAGTCAGAGTAAGAGGGATATAGTGGCTGGGCCCATAAAAATGTCGGGTCGTTTATAGAATTCAAAGAGTAATCGAAAATATTCTAGACGTATGTATTTTATTCTAATTACCTACCAATTGGATTTCGGGCATCAAAATATTTTTCAAAAGTTTTGATTGGGTCAGAAACTACCCAATTTGTCGATAAACCTTTCCTCAGTATTGCATTTGGGTTTGCATAGCAAGATCGCAGGCAGAAAAATATTATAAAAAATATCCAGAAACTTTTTCTAAAACCTAGTCATCTCTGTTTCTAACCTAAGGTTTTTCGGTAAGGTTGGCGCTAAACCTGCAGGCGATAACTAACGCAGGTTGTTTTTACCTTGTCACAAGGTTGCCGATTGTCATTGACAACTATAGAAAAAACCCTAAATTTAAAAAACCTTTTAAGGTTTCAGCAAGGTATATAAATACTAAACATTTATATTGTTGTTTGGGTAAAAAGTACAAGTAAAGATATTGAGATTACTTTTGTGTACAAGGTGGGTTAGCAAACATGGCTTGTTTTTTCTCAAATATGCAGGTTTGCAACAAAAAGTTTCATTCTCACAAGTCTCACATACAAAAGGCGCTTTAATGGGGATGATAAATCAGAGTGTAATTTGATTTCATATCTATCGCCCCTACATTAAATGTCCTACATTGAGTTTTTTTTACAGTTGCAGCTGTATGAAACTAGACGGCTCATTGACCCTTTAGTACTGACTATACGTAGCTGTGCGTCTGTGATTCAAATGCCGTTTAAGTATGGATACATGAATTCCCCTGTAGAACGGAGTTGGACATGCTAATGTGTGTGTGTGTGTGGCTTGGAAAAGAGTGTTTCAACTCCGTAGCTTCAGTGCACAGGTGCCCACTGGGTAACGCAAATAATTAAATACAGATATCAACAAGTATCTGGGGCAATGACTTCGATCACAGTTTTTGGCAATGCAATTAAAACTGAAAATACTGTAGCTTGTTTGTAATAGAACATATACTTTTCATCACAAATTATAAATTTTTCCCTTATTGCCACTTCTACCCCTATGAATTCTTCTAGTCATTCGATTTTTTGCGTTAATTCATCCTAAAAGTCACTATAGTTCAATATTAATTAATTTCAAAATAATTTAAAGCCCGATTTATTGATTAATAATGTATAAAATATCCGTATAACAAATATTAAACTACTGCTTTTATTGTAGAATCTTAAAAAATGACATACACCACTACTATAAATGTACCTCAAGTGAAACCTTTCCTCAATAGTACTTACATTTCAAGCCCTTGTATTTGTGACGACATGCCTATAATAGATAAAGAAAACATTTAGGGGAAGGTGGGGCACCTTTCAACAGATTTCGGTTTTTATTTTATTGTGACCTAACAAATTGACGCATCCTAAAACTTTCACTTGCATATCCTACCGTGGTCTTTCGGATACGTTGTGTAATTTTACCCAAGTTCTCAGAGAAAATTAAGTAGTCCAAAATTGCGTTTTAAAAAAGGTTCTCTTAAGTTGAAATCTGGCAACCGGGTGGGGCAGGTTTCAACAAGAGGTGGGGCAGGTTTCAACAGCGGGTTTATTTCTAAATTTTGAAAGTTTCAATTGATTTAACTTTTAATACATTGAAGTATGCATTATAATAAAGATATTTTACTAGTTTGGGGTAAAAATTTCTGAAAAATTTTCTAAATTTTGATGTTTTTCTCTTTTTTGTGTTTTTTGACTCAAATAAGTGTATTTAACTTTATTTTTTAATTTAAAAGTTCTTTTGAGCTGTATTACAAAAATGTATTGTTAATTCGAGTATTTTTCGATCAGAATTTGCCAAATACTTTATTTTTTAAGCTCTTTTAATTTATTCAAAATTTTGCTAGTTACTAATCGTCAGAGAGAGGTATAAAATAAAAAGTTTTATTGAAATAGATGCTTATATTTACTAGATGCATAAAAGTTGTTTTTAAGACTCATATAGTAACCTTAACTTTAAAAATTACATGTATTTTAATGTAAATAATATAAACCAATTTTCAGCTGTTTTTTGGCTAAAAATAAATTATTAACCATAATAAAACATTATGATTTGCTATAATAGTAATTTAGGATAGTTTACTTCAAGAAAAAAGATTGCGAAAGCTCAATATACCAAGAAAAACGCATTTTTGGGGTGTTGAAACCTGCCCCACCCTAAGTGTTGAAAGGTGCCCCACCTTTGGTCGTCATGGTTTAAGACCTCTCATACCCTTCAGAATAAAGATATCAGTTTGAAAATGGTATACATAGAAGCGGAAGACTTTAAATAATAATATATGTAAAAATCACTCACCTAAATTAATAAAAAGGTAGTAAAATCCGATTTTTTCAAAGAAATCAAAAAGTTACTTTGAGACGTCAAAATCAACTTTACTCGATTGTAAAAATTTTTAAAGGTGAAAGGGTGGAAATACAACGGACAAATGTTCTCATGATTAAAAACAATATTTAACACCAGATGGCATTTCAATCTACCGCATAACTAACGAGAAAACGATTTTAATCGAAAACGAAACTGTTGAAACCTGCCCCACTCTCCCCTACTGCCCGTTGTTGAGAGCCTAATGCTTTTCTTATTCAACCTCGAGTCTGGTTACAAAAACAAGGAATATTTCATCTTCGGGACCACATAAAGCAATAATTGTCCTTCCCAGAAAACCACATCAGCGCATCCCACGGTTTAAGCCTTTTAACTTGCTGACAAGGGAACGAAAAACCGCAATTTCGAAAATTATTTCCATTTTCCACTCGCCGAGATACGAAAATAGAAGTCGCTATTAAACTAGAGATAGTTCCCCTTTCGGTTCCTTTTAAGAATTCTCTCGGAAAAAGTTTTGGACTGGGTGAAGGGAAGAGTTCTTTCATTACTTAAGGGAAGGGGAAAGTATTCTGCTGGAATTATCAAAATGGTTTAGGTTTGAAGAAGAGAGCTCGGCTTTATCTTTTATGTTATTCTTTCAAGAGGAGTTTTCTTAAGCGCTGTTTCAGAAGGATTTTTACTGTTATTATTTAGGGTATAGACATGAAGTAGACGGTGAAATGATGGTATTCATGTAGGAGTCCTGATTTAGTTATTATTAGTATAAATTTTGTCGAATAAATTTTTAAAAAGCTAGTTTCACGTTTCATTTAGTATGTTTGGAGATAAAAAATACTGATATCAGAATGTTTAGTAGAATGTAGTTGAAAGAGATCTCAAACTATTTTAAGAACTGAAACATATTTATCTAATTATCCGCTACTAATTAAGTTTTTAAATTTTAAGTATTTTCCGTTGAGTTGCCCTTTTATATTCAAAATATTTATTTTCATTATCAATTCCATTGGGTTTCAACTGATGCTAGTTCTGACTGGTTTTATAATTTCAAATATTTTAACAGAGCAATTTTTATTGACATGCTTTATATTGAGGGATCAGAATAATATAAAACTTAAGTTAGTAAATTAGTTTGATGGTGAAAATTCATATTGATGTTTTATCTCATTCGATGAAATTAAGTTTAATTTGTGATGTATGGTAGCTGGTAAGCTAGCATTACCAAAAAGAATGATACAATAGTATTACGCATCATAAGATTTTTATTTATATTATTAAAGTGTACTATAGCAGTTATTAAAATTATTTATGCACACATTTTATGCAAAAGAACCAAGTAACAAGGGGGAATCTGAGGTATCTCACTCCTGGAAAATTTTTGGAAATTTCGCTCTGAAGAACAGGGTATTAACTTGTTTTGGTACACTGCAGAATTTAAAGGGGGAGGGGCTTAGCCCCCCTTGACAGGTTGGCGGATCTATGGGGGGTATTGGGGCTGAAGTCCCACATTGGATTTAAAGTTAACACTAAATAAAATTAAAGTTTTTAGAAAAAAACGAATTTTTAAAAGACAATTGGCAATACCACTATTTATTTTTTATTTGATAGAGGTACCCTAGAGCGGAATATACGCGCAAAATTTTTTTAATTACGATAATTATTTATTTTTTTTATGTAATTTCAAAGTTCGACTTTAAAAAGGGCGTTAAATCGTCCAACCCTATACATTAATTTTAAATAATGCTTTTAGTTGTTTAAACAAATCAAAGTCACTGTTGCTGTTGGGTTTCTCTTTAAAGTCTGTATGAGTCAGTTGTGACTAAAGCCCTTGATAGCAAAGCTTATCAAATTAAATTAATTAAAGTAACGTAGCTTCATCCAGGGCTTTAGTTGTGACGTACTTTTACCCTATACAAAAACAAAGGGCTTGGCGATTTTAATTTTAAATATTTAATTAACTAAATTTTAGTGAAACTTTCCATGTGGATTTTTGGATTTAGATCTATTTCCTTTACTTGAAAAATGCATTTTTTTCTGTTTTCATAAAATGATGGTATTGCCTATTTTCAGAAAAAATTAAAAACGTCAAATCGTGTTTACAGTGTCTGTATATAAGTATTTTTTTACAATTTAAATGGTACATAGATCTTAAGTCCCTGCAAAGCATTAAGCCCCTTCTAAGATTTAGAGCCTCTCGGAGTTATTAACCCCTGTGTTTTTGTAGACACAATGAGCACTTTAAATGGGACAATATAAAAGTAAATATTTTGCACTCTTTTCATCGCATATTAACCTAAAATAAATACATATTATATTAACCTTTTTTGAATTTTTAATTAGATAGAAATCAAAGCTCTATTAATCAAGTATTATTTTATAAACAAATCATTAGCCTAAGCATTATTTTACAAACACCTTTATACCTACTTTAAAGCATCATAATAGGATCAACGATAAAAAATATACTAAACAACTACAACAATCACTTGTAACCCATTTACGAACAACACTACAAGTCCTAATTGCTCTCTTTTCCGCTCTATCAGCTAAGCCTTTTTTTTTCTCTTTCCCCGCAATTCAGCTCCAATTCGTCACCTCCTCACTTCAACCATAACTGTCCTCAGCCTCTTTTGTTGCACGGGAGAAAGAACTCGACCGAAGAATGTGGAGTATTTATAAAGGAGATATCACGTGATCGATGTTCAGAGAAAGGGTCACGAGTGGCGAAAATCCGCCGAATTTATCTCGATGGAGGGTTTTGTTTGGAAGTAATGTGGTGTATCTTTTTAGGATATTTAAATATTTATTTTGGTCACATGTGTTTTTTTCTCGAAGAATTTATTTAAAATATCATATTTATTAGTAGTTCCAATTAGGTTTTGGATTTAAATATTACGCATGATCACCGAAACGTCGTTTAATGATTTAATTTAGAGCATAATCGTTACGAATTTGAGTAAATAGATGTTTTTATTTTGATATGATAGTTTTTGTTTCAAATATGACGAACTAGTGCTTTCAATTTTGCAGTTATAAAGACACTCAGTTTTTTAATTAACAATCACCGCTAAAATTATAATTATTTTTTTAATTTATATTTAGAAATTATTCATTTACATTGAACTACACGTTAACAAAACATATCTTCAAATTGACTTTTCACGTCAATAGTACATTGCATAAAGATTTAAGTTTTTAGCTTGACGCTTGTCGCACTCCGATCTTTGTGAACGCCAAGCACTTATACTTTTTGAGCACCTGCATGTTTTCAGAAATGAGTATATATAGGTTTTATGTGTAAATTTATTTCTGATCCAGTTTGACTATGTGGCCTACTCATATTTGAGTATTACTTACTCAGTTTTGAAAAATGTTCGTTTTAAGACTGTAGTACAATATAAGAAATAAATGTTTTCTTATACCAGTGCAATCGCATTCCCGAAAATCCCTTTTTGTTTCAAATAAAATCTGAAATTTATAATTTGAATAATCGCTTGATAAAAACAATTTGAAAAAAAAAAGAAATATCTCTTTTTGTTTTATTTCTACCACCCTTCACCCTTGAAGTATAAGATCCAAAAATATTCCTACCTATCCCCACCTACCTTTTTTTCAGCAGGTAATAGAATAAATTTACACCACGAACAAAATCCATCTCCGAATTTCATAACCCGAATATAGAATCAAAGAAGAAAACGAAAACCAACAGCAAAAGCGTTGCCGAATCCCCTTTTCCTAATACATAAAAAAAAATATTTACAAACAACAGAAATTCCACGCAAAAAAAAAAAGAAAAAACGGCATCCACGGCAACCGACTTAGGGAATTATGGTGATGTCCTGACACCTATGGAACTCCGCTGGAGGCAGCTTAGAATTCCATTTTTGCTGCCACCCCTCCCCCCTCCCAGAACCACATCAAAAGGGCCCTGAAATTTCCCTTCCACAGACGACAACCCTGGAAAGGGTTCGAATTTATATGCCGAAAAAAAAGACGGTATCGCATGAATTTTACAGCACGTGGAAGTGTGGATAAATTGAATAAAACGTGCTATTTTGCGTGTTGCTTTTACATAAATCGATAGATCAGAGCAAGCTCGATGCTGTTTTTTTTATATTGTTATTAGTTATTATTTCTCACGCGCCGGTGGCAACGGTAGGTGCTTGCTCATTGATTGTTTTTAAGAAGGAGAACGTTGCGAGATTGTTTTTCTTTTCTTCGATTTCGAATGGGAATACGAAGTTCGTGGAATCTGGAAGGCTTAAGGGGGTTTATGAATTTACGATTAAGGAACCTTATGGAGAGGCTCGAAGAATTCCTTTATATCGAGCGGGTTTGGAGAAGAACTTTTGCCGCGTTTGACTTCGTTGTGTTGAAGAAGCGAATGTCAATGTTTAAAAGATGAAAAGCTCCGACTCTTTATCTGCATTGTAAACTCTTTTTGAAAGGTCCTAGTGGTCCAAAAGAATCCATTTTTTAACAAGAAAATGTATCGAAAATAGAATCCAGATGTTTTCAATAGTTAAAGAACTTTTGGAAGTAAATCTAAGTGATAATAACCCGTTGATATTAACTGAATTCAAGACCTAGATACTAAGAGTTCCATTGATATAGGTACAAAAAATTATAATTCCGAACTTAAGTAAATATGTCCAGCAAAACTTGTAAAGTTTTTTGTAAGGTGCCTTACTTGAAATGAAAAGAAAATAGCAATAAAGTTAGAAAAGTATCCAAGATATTTCGGTTTGTTTAAGTTCAGTTAATTAAGGTAAATTGTAAAATTAACAATTTATTTACTATCTAAAGCTTTTTTGAAAGCAAATGGATGTCGATGTAAAACCGGAAAACTTTTCCAAGCATTTCAACTAAAAACCTTAACTCCACGCTTATAAAAAATCTGAACATTATACTTTTAAATATTAGAATTATAGCTTATCATAATTTTAAACCTTAAAAGCAAACTTAAATTGACGATTAAATTATATTTCTGCTCAGTGAGAATAGAAAGACAAAGACTCAGATAAAATTCAAAACTCGGTCATATAGACAGTTTTATGAATATCAAAAGCATCCAAAATTCACTTGATAAAAAAGTTTTTAACATTTTAAACTGAATAGAAATTTTGTTTTGTTAAAAGAAAGTTAAAATTAACTGTGTTTTAAAAAGAATTTCTTACTTTAACCCTTTATCTACTGCATTATGATTTTCTGCAATTTTTTTCATGTAAATATGTTTTTTTAGTTACTAAATTGAAAATTAAGGGAGATGATCATAAATAAAATAATCTTCTTTGAAAAATTTAAACCGCTAAAGCTAATTTATTAAATTGATATTTTTGAGTACCGTCAGTGCACTCAGGGCTAAAATATACAAAACAACATTTTATTGGTTTTTATGTAAGGCTAAAAAAAGTTTAAAAAAAGTAAACTTATCTTTTGCCTTTAATTACTTTTGAGGAAAGAAAAATGATAACCATGGAAATCTGATCAAGCTGAAATTACAAATATTCGCATTTCCCGCCAAAATATTCATTACAGAACCCGCAATTTATTCTGTGAGAGTAAACCTAAAAGAGTTTCTGAAAAGTATGGTCAGTATATTCAAAATGATGGTTATTCTATGTTATTTAAAAGTTGGAGGGACTTGTAAGTACCGTCAGTAGATAAAGGGTTTAAGTAATCTTATTAAAAGCATCTTTCGCTTACCTTACTTTTTCTACAAAATGTTTTAAAAATCCAATTTCAAATTTTAACACTTTTTGGAATTATTTTTTGCTTATAACCACACTAAAGCTAAGCTCTCCATCTACACCCGAAAGAATATTACCCTAAAATTAAATAGAAACCAGCCAAGAGAGAGAACCCAGTTTTTTTCTTCTTTTTCCCCACGAACGTGTCTACGAATTTTATCAAAAGGCGAGTGGCAACATGTTGGAGCCTAGAATGGTTCCATAAAGTTGGCGACTTCGGAAGTCACATGGGTATATTAGTTTACGAAAGCTTTTTATGGCCGCCCTTCAAGAGTTTATAGCGAAATCATAAAAGTTATTTATGGTAAAATATCGAGTATAGTTATCGAAAGAATTAGCGGCGTCATCGGTGGAGTCACTTGAGGGAAGTTGATTCATGGGATCAGCCCGGTGTTCAGCTACGTTTATTTTGAGGTATTAAAGATCTTAAACTGTTTACTGAGGGGAAAAGAGCTAGAGCGGGTTATTTTGGAATATGGTTTAGAAGCTGAGTGCTTTCAATTGTTGCCGTGGCATAAATAATTTTGTCTTGAGATTTTGATGTCTTTAGCTTTAAATTGGTTAGCATAGGTATACTTCCTTTCTCATGTGTTGGAACAAATTTTTGGAACATGTAATTAGTTAGGCTGTTTTTACAAAACTTGTAATAAAGTTGCAAAAATGTAAAAGAAATCTCTAGGGAATGGTTGTTTTGAAGTTTTTCTTTTATTCTCAACCCTTAAGATTCCATACATTTTAAGTAGAGATTGATAACTCGATGTACAGCTGAAATTTAATTTGTTATAAATTTTGTCTGAGAATAAATATCTGCTTTCTACTTTAAAACACTAAGCATTCACTTCACTCTTTGATTCCCAGCTAACTAGTAGGAAACTTGCGTTCAGACGAGATTCGGCGTTTCCACAATGGTAGGGGCCTTTTGGCGATCGGGCTATAGCATAGCCTTCAAGAACGTAGAATAATAGGCTAGTCATATCCTCGTTCTCTAGAAATCTATATCTATAGCAACCTTTTAACTCTATTGTAATTCATCACCACTTTTAAATATAAAATTATTTTTTTATAAAAATAAATTCACGGCGGTAATTAGTGTTACAAGCAAAAATGTATAAAAAAAACTACTCGCGTAGTTGGAGTTATGAAAAGTCTAGACTGCCTGTGACATTATAATCATCGTTTTAGAAAAAATAATAAGTAAAATATGGCTATAGTCTGTTCATTTAGAATTGGTGCCTGAAACAGGATAAAAAACTCTCGAAAACGCCTAATAAAGCTCATCACACAACTTCAGGGACCGATTTTTTACAGTATTTTAACTACTTCTGTTTCGGCTGCCTTGTTATTGCACAAGAAAATTTTTTCGATGGTAATTACAAGAGAAACTGTTTCTATATTACATTACGTCTCAGGTGCCAATTCTAAATGAACAGAGTATAATTGAACTATTGTGCTAATAAAATCTCTAATCATAGCGCTAAACTTGAATAGGAAGATGGTAAAAATAGCTACCTCTATAGGCAGATAGACCCTCGAATTTCGTGAAAACGATGTCAATACTTTATATTTTTTATTTGTTTTGAATTGTTGGTTAATTTCTCTTTCTTTTCTGTTTATGGTGCTTTATACTAAGTCAATTTGTTTCTTACTTCAAAAGTGTATTTACCTTTTCTTTTATCCTGCATATGTTGCACTCAATTGGTATTCATAAAACCTCCTACATAATTCAGTTTTCTAACACTTTTGAATTGTATTTGTTTTTAGTCTGTATATTTCAGTGAACATGAAAGTTATTTACGAAAATATATTCTGTTGAATAATTAGGGATAAAATATGTGCTCTAATTTTATAATAGATCTTCTCTCTAACAGTAAGTTTATGTTCAACAAACGATTAAATGTTTCCAGAATACTGAATAACAAAATTAGGATGCTTTTGAACCCAACACTTTGAGTTTATACTACACTATAACAACCTAGGAAGGTTAAATAGTCCCGTCATCAACACTTTTTCCATCTAACATTCCCCAATTATCTAAATCCCAACTGTATATTCACAGCAACAAACCGAAAAACCAAGCAAAGCGCTTCCACAACCATCTGCAACAACTCAACCCAACTTTCGCGCTACTCCAGCGCCCTCTCACTTACGCCAAGATCTTCAGCGAAACGTTAATGCCTCTTAACAAGGGGCACTTGGGCGGGACAGTAATTAATAAAGACCCCACCAGAAACGAAAGGGGGGACTGAAGAATGCGAAAAGCACCCCATCCTGTTCTAAAAGAGGGCTCGGGCTGCTGAATTCGAACTAAAAGACGGCCAATTACCGAGATGGTTGAGAGGGAGAGTGGACTGAGTCAGAGACATCGTTAGGCTTAGTAATGAAGAATGGTAAGGGTGCCTCGTTATTGTTGGAAGTTTCCCTCTGTGCATGGGTTAAATGCTCGGAGAAAGTGGGAGTTATGAAGAGCATGAAGGGAGCAGTGTTGATGGAGGTAACAACGTGAGTTTGGAAGCTGTTAAGAATGGGAAAGCGTTTGTGCCATGGGTGGGTTGGTGAGGGGAAGTAGTCTTTGCTTCTGGATACGGTTAAGAGCTCCTGGGTGGTTTTAAAAGATGACTCTTTCTTCGTAGGTAGGAATAAGTAGTGGTTTAGATTTAATTTTTTTTTATTTGACTTCTATGAGGGATATTTTCTAAGTATTTCTTCTGAATGTTCTTTTGAGGGGAGTCGGTACCTTGTATACCGACAATGTTAAATTTACTAATTTTATGTACCTTTTTCTCAAAAACTATTGGACATAGAAGCTTAAAATTTTTAATATGCAATCAATGCATATTAATCTTCAAGCTTTATCAATATGATGTTTAGATATTTTTTTTTAAATAATGAGTGAGCCTCACATAAAAATTCTGAAAAAAACGTCATTTTTGTCCACGGAAACTAATCTAAAACATGTTTAACTGGAAATATTGAAAAAGGCTCATGGTGAAAGTTAAAAGTACATGCCAAAAACATATGGTGCAAATATGAGCTCAATACATACAGTAGATGCTGAGAAAAAAGGTACACGCAGTTTTTTGAAAAGTTCATTTTGAGAAAAACGCATTTTAATGTTTAAATCTACTCACATTTTTAAAAGTCAATTTAATGCACTTCTACTTCGAATTTTTGAATAAATGAGGCATCGATGCAAATGTCATGAAATGTAGAAAAATTAAAAATCTTGAAATCAAGTTTTAAAGGTATTAAAGGTACCGACTCCACACTAAACTTTCAGCAAACGTTTAGTATTAGTACAAGATTAAATCCTTTGAAACATGTTGTATGAACGTAGAAACGTTTTGTTGCTCTCCAATATCAGATTAAAAAGATATTATGTAACTACATGGAAATCCCAACCCAATATAAATATTTATGGAAACATGTTTGATTTGTAGGATACTGCAGGAAAAAATACTTTAGGAAAACGAAGTTTTCTTAACTTAATCACAAAATTATGTATTTTGCATTTGTTTTTTATGTATCTGATGTTCATAAAGCGTTTATATTATTACTACAGTATACCCTCCTTATCTCGCACTTAGATTACTCTAAAACCTTTAAGGTATCCGCCAACCCGTAAAATGACGATTTTCGACTTTTTCGTCGAAAATTTGGTTCTTACTTTTTCGAGTAGTTTAGACTTTAATCTTTCCAAAACTGTTTTCATTTTGCTTAATTGAAATGAATTAGAAAAGAAATTACAGCATTTTTAAAACAGACAGTCGTGTGCGATCGTACACAAATATAAACTAAGCTAATTTTCTCAGAACTAAATTTTGCAAAAAAACCCTCCACTACTTACATTATTACTCAAAAACTATCCAAGATATTCTGTCCAAATTTTAACAGTATATTAATCATATTGTTATTAACCAGATGGACTACAGATTTTATGCAAGTTTATATATTTTATTTTTATTGACTTTTTTTGTTAAATGGTTGTAGAAATTTTGAAATTTTTCACTTACCTTTACATTTTATGCTGTAAAACAATTACTTTTCAAAATATGTCTTAGAAAATATTCCATTCTGAAGATAAGTGTTATACAATACTTGTGTCTCAATGAAATTTATATAGTGGTAATTGTTTTTGGGCAAGAGTGAGAGGGGTTTTATAAAAATTCACTTAAATTTTACACTAATTACCCCATATTTTAGAAAATAATATAATTAACTTTGTTTTTTTAGCATTGATCAATGTTTTGATGTACATTTAAACTAAAAAATTAAAAAATAATTTTTTTAAATCAAGTATTTCAAAAATATGGTCTCAAAGGTAGGCGGATACCTTAAATCTCGAAAAAGTATTTTTCCTCTTTAAAGTGCTAGTTGGAGAATCTTTGATACCTCGACACCTCGAATTTAATTTTAGGTCCCTTTGAATTCGAGATACCGAGGTCATACTATATCATCTATTATTACATTTTCCGGGATTGTTGGCAGTGGAGGATACATGGTTACTGTTCAGGTCGTGGATTTATGTCTGTTGTCAAATAAATACTGATCAGTAAAATTGATTCAACTGTGAAAATAAAATTATAAACAAATGCTTAGATAAAAAAGAAATGCTTATAACTGAAACTATCGCAATTTTATTTTAATCAAAGTATGAAGCTTCAATCTACAAAAAACAAATATATGGTGGTTTTAAAATATCTTCGCTGCTTAAGAGCTATGTTAAAATTTAATTAAAAGAGGTTAAAACTCTTCAAAATGTTCAAGTTCAAAACCTCACAAATTTTGAATCAATGAAACTTCAGATACTTCTACCCCCCCCCCTACTTAATCTGTGACCCTTATCTTTATTTTTCTCAGGTTTAAGCACTTCATAAACACAAGAAATCCCAACGCAAGATATATTTCAAATTTCACATCTCCTCCCTTTGAGTCTCATTTAAACAAAAAATAATAGTTAACCAAGTTTTGGTTAGTTTCCAGGAGAAAAATAAATTCAGAAACTTGTGTCTTCAGTTATGCACAATACAGACAGAAACCTACTTATAACTCTGATACATCACTACGTATGAAGAGAAGCTATAATTAACCATTATGAGAGATGTATCCTCTTCTATAAGTATGTAGATAACTGCGTTACCAGTAAATTATTACTGTAGTAATAAATGATAGTCATTATCTAATTAACTAAGATACAAGTACGAATATGATTAGTCGTGTAAGTTATTATGAAGCAATTAAGAAGGCTTGTTCCAAATAAGAAGAAGCTTATTACCAAACTTTTCAAATGAATGCAATATGGACACAAAATAATGACTTATTGTCCTTTTTCTGCACTCGAAACTTCATCACTGAAGTACACTACACCAGATCCCTCGTATATATAAGCGTACTTCAAAACATGAATTTCCTTAACATCTTGTATATTGAGAATTAAATCAAACAGAGATATAATTAGCGGATAAAGGGTACTAGTTAATCAAAAGTCTTTTGTATTGGGGTTCTTAGGCCCTCGATGAAACTTTCATGAAGTATTGATGTTTTCCATGGTTTAATCTACGGGTTGTCCTACGGATAGCCACATCCTCCAGAACAAAACCAGTACAATTCATACTTACAAAATCATTTCATTTGTATACATATGCTTTTAAAAATAAAAATATGTGGCAGCAAAATCATACATAAATTTACTCGGTGGTTGTCAAATGTACCGTGACGATTTTTGACAATTAGGAATAACCTGTTTTTAAACTTTTTACTACTTGAATTTGCAGTAACTAAAATTCAATCTCTTATTCAGTTTCCTACAATTAAACTTATTTTTTTTCAAAATGTAATTAATGGTGATATCAGTTGACAGAATGCTGCTTCTCCCATGGTGTCAATAAACCTTATTCTTAAAAGAAATTAGAAACAACATTATTTGTATCTATCATTATCAAATTTCAAACCCAACGTAATAAAACTACTTCACTTTTAGTTAAAAAAAACAAATAGTTGATCAACAGATGCGTTATTTTCAAGACTCCAAATTTTGCACTGAAAAAAGGACAGCTAATTTATTTGAGAAACGAAGACATTTTACTGCTCGCAAATAAGTTTGTAATGAAACGTTCTTTTTTCCGGTGATTTGACTCCTTTTTAATGAAATTTGTTTTAAAAACTGTTCAGACTTCCTGGAAAATAATTTTTAATTAAACAATTCATTTTTTTTAAATGGAACTTCAATTTTTCATATTAAGTATGGCAACTTCATTCACCACTATTAAATATAACTATTTAAAATATAGTAAAAAATGCTAAATTTTTGGCTAATATTATTCGCTTCTATCTATTAACGAAGATTGTTGATCCTGGTTGCTAAGTTTCTTTGGCTATATATAATTTTTTTCTTAATGCATGTGTTACATAAAAATTAAATAGTCCCTTAATACCTAATTATCCCTTAGGGGGACTCAGCACCATCAAATCGGTCAAAATATCAAGTTAAAGATTTTGCTCTCAAATCGATGTTTATACTCATAAATTGATTTGGCAAATTTCATAGTGATGCACGAATTCTAAGCATAAACATTTTCAAATTGTTACTGAGCACAGATAACACATATTTTTTTAATAAATATTTTATCAAAACAACTTTTTTAGCATTTAAAACACTAAGGCTTTTTTTTCTACTGGACTATTTAACTTGAAACTCTGCATCTATATTAACCATAGTGTTTTCAATAAAATTATGCATTCCAGTTAGGGATTCAGAGTATAATATAAGGTCTTAGAGTGAAAAATGTGTTTATTTTAATGATATTTTGAAGATGTTTGGAGAAAATTATTTTTTTTTAATAAAAACTATTACAAGTATCGCACATGTAAATGCATAGTTCCATGGACAATAACTTAGTTTACGTAGGGGTAAAAAATCATACCAAAATTATCATAATTAAAGAAGAAGTAGTGTTTTAAAATTTAGTTAAAATTTTTGAAAATTTCGAAATTTCTTAAAAACTACTTTTTAAAAAGTAGATTTTTTGCTTGGATTATGTTTAAATGATCATTACAAAATTTTTGACGTTAAAGAACTTCAAAAAATTTGTATATTAAAGAAAATAAAAATTTGGGTACTGAGTCCCCTTATAAACATCCGAAGTGAGACGGGTTAAGAAATAAATTCAATGGAATTTATCAATGAGTATATATCACTTTCCCGAAATACTCTGAAATTGTTGTTAATGCCCGGATTTATCACATCGTCCGTAACTTATGCACCACGATAAGAGAAAGCTTTCAAACATTAAGCCTCAAAACAGCCGGGATAAGCTAAAATCCATTAAGCAAACATTTACTTATCAGAAATAATCCAACCCCACTCTTTGATTAGTCACAAAACGCAAAGACAACTTTCTCCCATTGCAAAATACACACTCATCCCAAATATCCCTAATAATCCTAATAAGCAGTCTGCAGTGTCATCTATAAGATCCCATTCATCATCATCCCATGCAGCCCTAATAGCAAGCCATCCCCTTCAACAACTAACAGCCAAAGGAATGCTTGATCATCCGAAAAGAACCCATCCGAGGACTCATTTATGTTTTAAGGAAATTCCGGCTCCTTCCCTGTAATAATATATTAAAAAATGAAGAGCCCCATTCTTGAAAGGCTGGAAAGAGAAAGAGGAGCTAAGCCTAATTACGCTAACTCCTATATCCCTGCAGGGGCAAGTATTTTCCACGGTCGTTACAGTATGGGATATAAGTAATGCTATTGTCCCCCTAAGGGGAGAAGGAAAACCCCAATTTCGGAAATTATTTTCATTTTCCCCGGGACGTGCTTGAGACGGGGGCGGACAATGGGAGACCCCATTAGGGGGTGGAGTTTTTGAGGGCCTTGTTCGATTTGGGAGAGGTGGGGGGGAGGTATAAGAAAGTTTTTGCGAAGTTGGCAGGAGATGGTTTCGTTCTTACTTTCTTCTTTCATTACTTAAGGAGCAGATCGGAAGGTGAATTTCTTTTGGAGTTGGAAGCGTAGGAAAAGGGTTCTTCTTTTGAAAGAACCGAATGAGCTGGTTTTGGAAGAGGTGAACCGTTTGAGCCGGGATTTTTTTTAGGGGGGATGCTGGAGTTGGAACGATTACCATTTCGGAGATCAAAATTTGATGGTATCGTATTATTTGGAGTTACCTTAGTTAGAAATAAAAGAAAAGGAGGTACTTTTCTTTTGGAAAAAAAGGGCTTGAGAACTCTGGTGAACTATTAACTGAGGTGTTGCTAAGTAATCTAGAGATTCGTGTGTGATTTAAGCAATCTTTCATTTTTGTTTTTGCCAGAGAGTTTTTTTTAAATTCATTTTATGAATTGAGTAAAATGTCTGTAAGGGTTAAAAGTTATAACTATAGAAAAATGAAATGAGAAAATATTTTTCTTGTTAGTATTTCTAAATCGATAGAGTTTATTCGTTTAGGTGGGAAATATCGTTCAAAAAATGCTAAATTAATATAATGGGGATATTTTTGTTTAGGTCTAATTGGAAAAAATATTGTTACTTTATATTCAGTTAACTATTTAAATGAAATTTAGGTTTGACAGTATGCAAATTGGCATGTAAAAACTAGAAAAGTTTTAAAAATGGTTTACTTCTTAAAAGAACCTAATGATTTTAATTCTGAGAAAAAATTTAAATTTTTAATCTAAAAAAAAGAAGCCATTGTAAATTTTCAATTCCCAATATTAGCCAAAAATATATTATTAAAGAAGTACTATCAGAATAATTTAAGCGTAAATTTCGTTTAAAATATAAGGTTTTGTAAAAATAAAAAAAGGTTAGGATTTCCAAACAATTAAAGACAAAACATAAATTATTTATAGTTTTTATTTTCTCTTAGTTTTTTTCTTTCTCTTTGTTTCATTTTTAGTATTCCTTAAAGAGCTTGTATTCTTCAGTTAACACACATTCAAAGCAACGATAACAATAATCGCATCACAAGTATACATTCCCTTTAACCTTCCCCTTTATCTAAAACAAGTAACTGTCACATTCAATAAAATCCAATCGTAAAATTGTCAACCATTAATTAAACCTTTCGCGTTTACGTTTTTAAAACACTTGAATACAGCCATGGCACCATCAAAGCAAGCTGTAAACACAAGTTTCGTTTTAAAAAACAAAACTACGTGAAATGAAACAGCAAAATAAATAAACGAAGCACTGTTTCGTATGGCAACTGGCAACCACATCACCTGCCATGCCTCTTTTCCAAAACGTTATGCATCCACTCAAAAACGTAGATGTAGTATAAATTGAGAGAAGAGTCACGGAAACCCTGCCATGCCAACGAAGTGCCTTAGACGGGTGGATTTCGTAGAGTAAAAATCGCTCTCTCACCCACTGAAAAAATTGAAAAGGGACACCGACAGCACTTAAACCCTCTAACTCCCACTACCAGAAATGACTGGGGAATTTTTTGTGCCTTATTCACGTAGTTTGGGGCAAAAAAATGAAATAATGCAAAACATTTTTAAAAACTCTTAATTCAAAATATTTTTTAGAAAAATTGAAATTGCGGACTGAGCCTAAACTTTATAAATTATAGCGCCGGAAGTTGCAATTATTGCTGCAATAACTTAAAAACATGCCGAAAACTGCTGCTTCATGCTGAAATTGAAGCTTAATTTATGATAGCATATTTTCTAACATGGGCAATATAGGGTTAATCAACGAAGACTATAATTTTTCTACATACAGGTGTGTTTCTTTCCTAATTCAAATACAAGGTGATGATAATTAATTTGAAACATTTAAAAATATATTAAAGAAGACCCATGGGTTAGAATGTCCTGAAATATCACTAGAAGACTTTGGTTAGAGAGGGGAAAGAATGACGCTGAGTTAGAGTGAAAAAGTTCATTGCATGAGGTACAGTTACACAGTAGTGTGCCAACTACCAGGGGTGCATAATATTTCCGAACGCCCAAACATGGATAAAGGAGGAATTTTTGTCTAAGTTTTTAAAAAAACCTCTACAAATCCCATGGTTGTTACTACTCCAAATTTTACAGAAATTGAGTGAAAACTAACAGGAATTACAGATATATAGGGTGTTTCATATAAGTGTTTCATTACTTCGAGGTGGGGTAGGACATACCCGGACGACTCAGCAACACATAGGAACGGGGGCTTGGGAATTCACCCCTTAGGTTTTTATAAGCGGGCATGGGAAGTTGTAAAATTCCCTATGGAAATTGACATGCAATCTCAAATCAATCATAAAGGTTATTTCCACTGTGACTTATACTACTTCCAAAGCCGACTTATGAAAACCCTTAACTCGTTACAGGTGCATTTCCGAACCCCCATTTCTTAGTAATTCTAAATCGTGTAGGTGCGTTCTACCCATAGAGTTGTTCTGTCCCTCCTACAAGTTTTGAAACACTCTGTATAGCGTAAAACTACGGATCTTCACTGAAATACTAGTTTCCTTGCTAAATATCTGAAAGTTGGCTTTTTCTTGAGTTTTGATTGATATGCTAGAAAACGACATATTCGTGACGGAATTGGCGACTTTCAATAAAAATCCCGTTGATGTTTAATCACAAAGATGTTTTTAACTGTATAGAAGACCGCTTTTTAATTCGATAATTGAGGGCCTTGGCAATGAAAATGAGGTAAGTGCCGAAATTCGCTAAACTTCGTTTTTTCGCTGAAAATAATCTGAATTCCAACGCCAATAGCAAAGGCCTAAAGGCAGTCGTTGGCGGAAGTTGGGTTTGGATATAGACAATATTGTACCATCAAAACTTCTTTTGCTTCTCCTGTAAAATTTAATTTTTGGCACTTACCTCATTTTCAGTGTCAACGCCTCAATTGTTTTAGATTTTAAGAATATTTAAAATGTCTACGAATTTTCCATCCGCCCTGTTTATACTTTATAGACCAACAAATATTTTTAGATGGATTCACTGGTTCAAACCTCAAAAACGACGTTTACGTTCCACAAATCCATGTAATCCAAAACACCCTCTGCATAAATAACACCACACCCACTGAAAACGAACGGGCGCAGGGAAAATTTTTATTTATTCTGAAAGAACAACGGCACACAAAAGCAGCTGCATAGTAATTGCCGCCTCCGATTCATCTCCCGCGCTTTTAAAACGTTCCACGAAAGAACGAAAATTGCCCACGCGCCCGCGAAGATTAGTATTGTTAAAAATAACAGAAAGAGAACGCTTTAATAAGAGTCGTTTGGGTATCCTCAAAAATGCTTCTTGTTCTTTTTTTTCTCCTGGGGAATGGGATGATGCCACGGTATTACGGTGTTTTGATTAATAGCTTTTGATGTGGAAGTAAAAAGGCTTAGGAGAGTGTAATTGGTATTTGAAGGTCCGTTTTCTCCATGCTGAGGTTTGAACGGAATTTGTTCGGGTGTTTCATTTTTAAACTGAAGCTTAGGCGGTACTGGAGTGGTTGAGATACAAGATTGTTTAAAGCAGTGGTCTCCAACCCCCGGTCCGCGGACCGGTGCCGTTCCGTGGATCAAATGACACCTGGCCGCGGGTCGACCATTTCATTAAAAAGAAATTAAAATTCCTATAGGCTTATACTCCAAATTAATGAATGAAAAGAATTATAAACCACTTTCTTTTTTGGTGTAACTGTATTTTATTTTGAAAATATGTTTAAATACAATTAAATTAAAATTAATAATTCAAAATAATCTAAAATGTAAACAATTTACACCCCTTCCCAGTCGGCCGCGGTAAACTTATCAAACGTTGACCGGTCCGTGGTAGTAAAAAGGTTGGGGACCAAGTATCTGTCATGGAATGTAATGATTTTCGTGTAATATTTCTCCCCCCCTCATGTCGATTAAATACAGGTTTTAAGATGTTTCAAAGCGAAGTCTCTGATAAATTAGTAAAATAGGCTTAAATTTTTATGTGTACTATTCCAGAATCCCGGAGCAAGCGATAAAGTCGCCAAAAAGGTTGCAACCGCTGATAACCCTTGTTTCTGTTTCGGAAAGTCATGTGTGAGCTGTCGCCAAAAAAATCTGCTTGGCGAGATTTGCGCCAGTATTCTAGAAGAGTACCTTAAATTTTTATATAGTCTATTTTAGGATCTATCCACCATTAACCTAAGATATAACTAGGAAACCTTTAATTGGTGATTAAAAAGGAAAACCGGTTTTAAGCAAGGTTTGGAATTGAAAACTATGGAGACGGAGAAAAAAACTCAAAATCAGATCGGAATTATTATTTGAAAATCAGGCAATGTTTTTCATCAAACACGGATCATTGTTTGGCTATCAGAAAAGAAAACTATTGCCATACATAATCATTACTGTTGATCGTTGTTTTAATCATTATCTGTGAGTTTTATTTCTGGATTTTTTTACATTTCTCTGAAAAATAAAAATCAAATTTGTTGAGTGAAAGATCGCCAAATCGCCAATGCAGAGATAACTCGGTTATTCTGAAAAATACTGATGAGAAAGAGAACGCCTTGGTGGATTGAGAACAATAGTTTTGGTGCTGTTTGAGTTTTATTCTTTGATCAAAATATTTTTCATCAAAAATTAATGATTATTATAGGAGTTAAACTGTATCGCTTAAAAGTAATCATTACTTTTAATCGAAACCAATTAAACTTAACAGCTTATCATGAGTTTTATTACTGATTTAAGACTTCACGCTAAATTTAATAATTAAACCAAGTTTTTTATATCAATCCAATGATTCAGAGTTGTTGAAAAAGATGGATTCTAGGTTTAACTTTTAGATCAAGTTTGTGGTGAATACAGCTGTTAGATTCACACATAATTTATAACAAGAAGCTATAAAAATCGGCTTCTTCTACCCCATTTTATTGTCACATTTTAAAAATAAAATAATAATCAATATTTTAAAAAAATATGGAAACAAAACAAACCCACTCACGCATACCATGTGAGTGAGAAAGTTATGTATCTCGAAAAGGAGAAACAATTTGAATTTATTCACCAGTAATAAATTGTGAAAAGTTTTTATGAGATACGTTACCAATTTTTCCGCTTTAAAGCCTGAAATCTAAAGTGGTAGTCTTGCATTAAAATCACCCAACTATTATACTGTGGTGGTTAATAATAATAATTTAAAAAAAACTAGTGTATAATATTAAAACACTTTTTTATAACAGTTTAACCCTTTCGCACCGGACAGGACATATGCTGTCCCAGGCGGGAAAATTTTTGAAATTACGGCTGTGACAACATATGTCCCAGTTTCTGAAAAACATCTAGGAACAGAAAATAACGCCAAGTTGCGCTGCCAAACGTATCAGGACTCTTGTGTGATCCCATGATTATCTAATCTCAGTTCCCCAAATGATTAAACAAGTAAAAACCGCCAATATGGTTCGATTGTTGACTCTTATGCCAAATTATTCATTTCTGTTACTAAACTACAGTCACCACTATAAAGTTTGAGTGGAACTTTCGCCAGTTTATTCATTTGATTCCAACGCATAGCTCTTGCATTTTTGCACCTTTATTTTCTTCAAATTACGGATCCAACGTTTATTGGTGGTCTAGTATTAGGTTTGAGTTTGCAATTAACAAAAACCGGATGCGGGACAGCAGTATTGACTCCAGGATTACGGCCGAGACGTACCTTGTCCCGGTATTAAGGTCCTCTGGGTTTACGGCGGGACATATGCTGTCCCATCAATAAAGCTTGTTATATTGTTGTTTTTGTTGATGCGTCGTTATGGGATCGTTTATGCGTCTCTTGGACCTTCAGACTTTCATACAAAAAATTATTTCATCGTAATAATCACTTGGAGGAGAAATAACTGTTCCCGGTTATGAGGCGCACAAGACTGATTTTTTGCCGTATTAAAAGAGTTAAAATAATTCAGATGGTTTTCTTGCACATTTTGCGAAAAAAAACCAAATATGGTGAACACCCATTGTTGGGAATACGGGCGTCATTGTACCGTAAATATTGTTTAACGTTAAAAGAATTTTTATTCTAGTTTGTTTATAAGGAAACTACACTTCTCAAACTGGATAAAACTTTATCCATTTTTTTAAAAAAGGATCAAAACTGCTTTTCTATCCCAAGTTTGAAATTTCTTTAGAATTCCAAGCACATAATTCCATTGAAAAAAAACGATAGTGAAATCAATCATCCACATTCTAGGAAGCTAAATTATTCAAACGGTTAGGAAAAATAGATCCTATCGTATTTTTACAGAAGTATTTTATCCAATTGTGTTTATATTTTTGTACAGTAAAAGCACACGTTAATAGATTATGTAATTTTTAACCACTGCCTTAAAATTACACTCTTTTTGGGAATTATATATACAGATAATCAGAGTAAGTGATTTTCTCACAATAATCGTTCGATAGATGAACTTTACACGATACCTACACAGCTGTATCAGTTAACTGTATCTTTATTGAACAATGTTGACTGTTTAGTAATAGTCGTGTGATTTTGTATCTAACTACTTTGATCTCGTACATTAATAAAATATGTTATTGATGTGGTATTTACCCGTTTTGACAACAGCCCTGCCTTTTTTGTAGCCATAAACGTATTTGATGTTTATGGAAACTCAAAAAATTACTAAAATTTTGTTTAAAAGCGTTATTTTTGGAAATCCTTAACAGTTTGTAACAAAAGAATTTATTTATGGAAAATTATAAACTCTACACTTAATGCACCAATTAAACATTCAAATAAGTAAAAAAATAGCTTCAAATACTTTTACAAAAAATTGTAACCGTCAAAAATATTGAAAACTCCATAAAACTCCGTACTGAACTCACTTGAAGCATCTTTTATACAAGCATAATATTGGATTTCATTTATCTATAATTGAAATATTCATTACACATTGTCATGAGTGGAATTTATCTTCAACCCGTAATTTTTGCATAACAATAATATGCATAAATGTTTGGCTAGGGGGAAGTTATAATAAGGAAAATTTAATATACTAGGGGGCTCTGCCCCCTGCTCGCTATCGCTCACCAACCCCCGGAACTGCTTCGCAGTTCTATGAAGATCGCTTCGCGATCTTAGCGAGCAGAGCTCGCTTGTTTCATCTCAACTATCCAGTAAAACCTTGAACTTGTCTGCTTAGTAAATGATCATTTAAAATCGAAACTTTTTAACTTATCAATAACTTAATGCGAACCATTACTACCAAAATATCAAAATAAACTGTTACTAAAATATTCCTTTTTAGTTTACCATTAATTTAACCGAAATGTTTTCAAAAATATCCAGCAAGTCTACTAATTATCATCAACCATCTTAGAGAAAAAAAATGCCATCAAAAAACTTTTAAATTTATAAAATGCACGTGTGTATCTAGTGAATCATCGGGAATAAGAAATCAGATTCATAAAATAATCGCCTGTTTCTCTAGTGAACGACCAGAAAGAGAAGAAAAAATTGAAACTTGGTATCTTAATAATTCTAAAACTAATTCGATTTTTTTGAAAAACGAAACGCCAATCTTTCTATAAAAAATAATTGTATGCGTGTTTAAAATATCATAGTTCTACTGTGATTAGTTTTTCTATTATAACGAAAAAACCGAAAACGGGTAAAAAATTTCGAAACTTTAGAATTTAATAACTCCAAAAATAATTCGAAATTCGAAAAAAGGGCGACGAGGTGCAAAACATCATACCTAAGAGTATGCGTCTGCAAAAAATCATGTTTCTGCTGTAAATAGATTTTGCTGGGGGCGAACTCGCAGCCGAAAAAAATAATTTTCGACTTTGACATTAAATAACTCCAGAACTAATTATCTAATTAATTAGGTTTGGAAACTGAAATGACCCTCATACATTTGTCTACCAATGGTCAAAATTTCATTATATTCCTTCAAATAGTTTTTGCGTAGTGATGGTTCAAAGTGTTCAAAAATAAAATTTTCAAAATCAGCGGCGGCGGCGGTGACGGCGGCGGCGGCGACGACGGCGGTGACGGTCACTGTTACTTTTTTTTAATATAGAGAGATAAAGGAAAATTTTGACTTTTGAAAATTTTAAGTTTCGAAATAGTTTGCATTACACTATGTAGTGTTACAAAAACGTAAGTTTTAACACTGTTTTTAGACAGGAAGAGCAAATAAAATACATTCATTATTTTTAAATAGCTCCATCTTTTTTTGTAGTGTAAAAAGTTGGATACCCGTTTCAAGATATAATTAGCGCGCTATCGTGGAGATAGGCGACGGGGAAAATTCTTGGAAATGTTTTCTAAGCGTTAACAAGGTACAGTTGAAACGTCAAAGGTAAATTTCTAATAATAGAACTAACCTGATATTCCTTCGTATGTCCACCATTCTTCCCAGCTGCCATCTGATCCTGAAACAATAAAATGATTTTGAAAAATTGCCTGTTTAAAATCAGTTTTAGGAATAATTGTCACCACTAAGTATACAAAAATTATCAATTGAATTTAAATAAAAAGCTCCGTGCAATTTAACCAATTTGTTTGAAAAATTTCACAAGTTTTGAAAATGTCTTTCTCGCTGGTGATATTAAATATTAATTCCCTAGATTTCCAGATAGTGTGTTGAGCAATTATTAACCCTACGCTTAATAAGCATAGGGTTTACAACTTTTACACAGGAAGAAGTTCGATGTTTCAGAGCATTCAACAAAAATCGAAATACAAATAACTATAAACGAAAGTTTTAGTTTATACATCAGGATACAGAATTATGTAAAATGTGATAGTGTTAACAAATATAATGCATTTAGGCATTAAATAACAAAGTGTAAGACAGTTTCGCCAATTTTTTGAAAAATTTCACAAGTTTTGAAAATATCTTTCTCGCTGGTGATATTAAATGGCGGGAGTTCCCTTTTTTCCATGTTTTTTTAAACGCATCACGGTGTGTAACCATCTTAAATTTTGTACCAAAAATATAATTTCTAAATTTGTTCAGTGCCGTTGTGTGAAAAGCCCCTTCATCATCTTGTTGCATCAACACAGCACCAAATACCAAAGAAGCATCAGTGTGAAGTTCTATTGGGTAACCCTGTTGGAAAGTTTTAAGTACAGGAAATTTAGACAGAATATCTTTTAACTCCAAAAAGAACTCCAACTGTGAAGGACCAAATTTGAATTCGGTTTCTTTTCTCATTGGATCGCTCAATGGTCTTGAAAAAAAAGCTTGCGATCCATCCCTTAACCCTTCTTGTACCTGTTTTTCCACTATCTTTTGTTCTGAAAAAGGGAGATGTCGGGGTCGCTGACTAACTGCGACATCATCGGTTAACAGAATTGACATTTTAAGTTCAGTGTATTTTGCCTTCTGAGGTTTGTAAGACAAGATTAAGTTCCTGACATCATCCCGAACCCCTTTATTTAAAATGTGTGAGAGATCGATTGAGTCTGTATCTTCCACAACATTCGCTATATTAACCAAAATATCGTTCTCTGTAGTGTTGCATAACCGAGTACCATCTTTTCCAAAGAAAAATTGTGTCCGTGTCAAAACATCCATACCAATTATGACATCATGAGAAATTAAATCGTCCTGAAGAACATGAATTTTTGTAAAAAAAAAGTGGAGTTTTGAATCTCAATTGTACCCTGAAAGAAATGCATTGATTGAACCCCCGGTGATTCCCAGAGAATGGAATAGAAAACCAACAATTTTGCCAGTTTGCATAAAACTTTTTCAGCAAATTTAATACAAAATCACTTTATAAAAAAATTATAAAATAAGTTTCTACGAAAATCCAGTAACAAAAAAATAAATCGTTTCAAATAAAGATGTCTCAGGGATCAGAAGAAAAGATGAAATTAAGTTCTGAAACCATATTATTTTATCCTTTATACCTGATTTTATTCTCTTAGAAGAAAATGAAATTGTTTGACAACAATTTATTTTTCTGGGCTTCTTTCGTTTCGCTCCGCTCCGTTGAAGTGAAGCGAAGCGATGTAGAGAAAAACAGAAAAAAAACAAAATGGCGGAGTTTACTGCAGAAAATGATGAGATTGGAACAGTTCTGGATTAACTGATCACACAGAACGAACGGAGTCTGTGAACAAAAGTCGAGTAAGTCAACGATTTTGAAATCATTGCCCCCTGAAGGCAGAAGCTTCTTTTTTCGAAGATTGTTTTAACCGTCTGGTTCTTCTGTAAACCAATTTTCCAATTATTAGAGAATGATTTTTTCGTTATGAATGTCGTAAATTGCGTTTAAATGTTTTAAAGCTGTGGCAAAATATTCCTTACTGGTAAATTAAATGAAAAGTTATCATCTATCTATGATAAATATTAAACGTTAAAACAAAATTGATATATTTTAAAGTTTTAGTTTTAAAAATGTGCTTGTGTTGAGTGGCAGTCCTAAAGTTTTCTCCTTCATTTTCTTTGTAATGCTTTAAAGGCATTATTATTAACTTGAAAAACTTAATTTGTACCTATAAATTAGAAAGATTTGAACTTTAATATTTTTAATTGTAACTATAAATACGTTTATTAATAAAATATTATCCTTAAAATATGATTTATCCTTATCAGAAATAAACAATGAAGAATGGTTTAGTATGCGACCTATCATGTGTAGATAAAAGTACTGTGACACACTTTACTTTATTAACCAATTTTAGTGTTTTCATCTAACCGAAATAAAAATTGGTAAGCTACATTCTACGTTTCAAGGAGGAAGTGAAGTCCTATTCCTGAAAAATTTCCCCTAAAAGTAGTTTTATAACTCAATTTGAGACCTTTTAGGTTACACCCAAAGATATCCACTCAATGTAAGTCAAAATTTTCATGAAAACACGGTACATAAGATTTCAAAATTTTGAGGGGACTGGGGGTCCTTCTCCAAAAAGGTATTGGAGTTTTCATCCCTAAAAATTATTTTTGACTTATTTTAGTCACTTTGGGTTACATCCAATGAGAACCGATGATTGTAAGTCACATGATTTTCAAGGAAAAACACTAATTCAAAATTTCTCAAATATAAACCTCCACCCCCTTTTGGATACAACGCTGGAAACTAGCATTAGCTTTTAGTTAGAACAAAGAAAAACATACCCACCTTAAGTATGTCTTGGATTATCTATTGATTATCAATAGACACATAACAAAAAACAAAACTAGTATGTCATGAATCTCTACGCCATCGCCAAGTCGCAAACCAAAACAGTAAAGATCGCATAGCTCATTAAAACCGAAACCGAACATTAAACAAATCCCTGCTCGGAACGAAATACCTCGGCTCTTTTTACGTCTTTTAATTCCCGACTCGTTAGGCATCGTTGCCAAACGCTGGCGGACAAATAAAACATTTTCGGTGTGTTTCGTCATTAGGACTTTAACGAACTTTCATCAGCGGACTATTTTTAACGCGGAAGCTTAAGTTAATTTCGCGCGGCGTGCTTTAATTAATTATGATGACGCTTTTTCAACATGGAGGATTCTTTGCTTGTTCTTGATGTTTTTTGGGTGTTGTTTCCTTGGGTTCGATGAGGGGAGGGGTGTCAGGAATTCGGGGGTTCATTAGGGATGGGAGTCGTTACGTCCCGGTTGATTTGCTCTGCATTCTTGGGACTGGAAATGACACTCTTTCCGTGAGGGAAGTGACTTCCTTTGTTCTCCTGAATGAAGCTGTCCCGTTGTTTAGCGTCTGAATTACAACACTCGCTTTTGATTCGACGGTTTCAGCTGAATAGTGGAATAAGGAGGTCCACCTCTACATGCCCAAATATCTGTTTGTATTTTCCTTGAAAGAACATAGGAAGATCTGCCTGACTTAATTTAACTAGCTTATTTATTTGAAAAGGGGTCTGAACTACACTCGTAACAGGATAGATCTTTTCACATCACATGACCCTAGGTAAAGCCACAGCAACACGTGTTGAAGGTTAAGCTATTTCATTCACTCAATTATGCACCATGGATTTATGTATGAAACAGAGGTTTAACGAAATTTTTTCAATTATTAGTGAGATAAATCCATATGGAATGAATTTAAGAAAGGTGTTATTAAGATGGTTTGTAGAAATCTAACCTCTTTAGTTTTGGGGGATTTTTACTAAAAATTGGGGGTATGCGTTGAACTCTTTCAAAAAGCGTTTAAAATTTCACGGAAAAATTGTGCTTTACTCCGTATTTTACGCTTAAGCTGGGTCTAGGATAATTTTCCACTGCCTAAAGCAAAAACAGCATATGCCTCAGTTACCACATCAACTATTTGTTAGGGGATAAGTATATCATTTCAAAATAAAGATTATTTGCCTAGGAGACTACTGTAATTTTACTAAGCAAAATAATAAGAAAATAATGAAGCTTTTAACTTATATTGATAAATATTGGACAATGGATTTTCCTAGATCAGTCTCGGGGAAAAAATCCAGCTGTATTTCTAATATACGGTTTTTTGATAAAGGTAGTAAGGGATGAGGGAGGAAAGGATGAGTTGAGGGGCAGTGCACTAAACTCGTTGGAACTAGAAAGGATGACACCCGTTCCCGATGCTATATAAGACCGTCCCTCAATTCATCTTTCTCCTTTACCTCCCCCTTTTCCAAGTAAATAATTTTAGTACCAAATAATATTTTGATAATAAATTGAAAATTCCAAGTATCTAGAACATCAGAAAAGTCATGTAACCCCGAATAGTTTTAAAAATGCATATTCGTTCATGAAAACAAACCCTTCTTTATTACAATCTATTCATTTTGAATAGGCGCCTGAAAATATTTCCTACCCCCACCACTGAATCGGTAACCATAGCAACTATCACTGTCGAAGAAGGCTTACATATTGGCTGCGCGAAGAGAGTAACTATGGTTACGCTTCAAGCGAGGGGGAAAGCACGATTTCTCAGGCGCCTATTCTAAATTAACATAGTATAGAACAATACCTATGACGTTAGACCGAGTTCCGAGGCTTTTAGCTAAAGATCCTCGCTTACAAAAAGACACAAGAATCCCCACACAAGAGCAAGATTCATACCCTTCCTTCCATCACAACAAGAAAACACTAACAATGCCAATTCCTCTCCAATATAATACGTTAAGAGCGGCAGCCCCTATATCTCGAGACACAAGAACTCGTCCATAAGTAGAAGAGGGTAAGAGAAAGAAGAAGAGGGGGAAATCCAGGGTCCGGAACTAAGCCTCTTTGGGAAGGAAGAGAACGTTAATCAGAGGCAATCGCATCATTGCCGCTTCTGCCCCTTTACTGCCCCAATAACCCGGGCAAACACGCCGCCCGATCGGGACGGATTGTTTCTTTTGTGGCCCGGATTGGAGAGGATGCCCGGTGGAGGGGAGTTGAGAGGTCAGAGTGCTTCTGCCAGGGTGTGTTTGTAGAGTTCTGCATGAGGGTTGAGTTAGTTTGGGTATTGCGTTGAGGTGGATGTTTTATATCTTGAAACTATGTAAAAAATACGGCCGTTACACAATATAGTGGTGGAAAGGTATTGTCATCATTGTCACAGTCAGACCTCCCTCCGAGCCTCCGAGGGTAGAACTGCGGGGGTGAGATGGTGGCAATTTCTATTTTGAGTGGATATTTATCTTGTCAAAATGTGGATTTTGAATTCAATACAATTAAACTCAAATAATAACTTACGCTAAGTTTTTACATTGAATATTTTCAATACTTAGACCTTCTTATTCAAACTTTTTGGTATAAAAAATCAGTCAAAGCCACTCATATCTCAAAGTCGCAGCTACTCGATTAGAGTTAAAACTATTTACCGTGGGTCTTTTTTATAAATGACACATAAGAAAAAAAAATAAAAGTACACTTTATAGACGGAGAAATACACAATGAATTCTCCGCTGTAAGTATCCATTCAACATAAACGCGAAGAGTAGAAAAAAAGGTTTAAGCGGGGAAAAGAGGAAGAGATTTCTTTAAATGAAAAGCTCCAAAGCAGCAAGCCAAAAAATAAACTTTTAATACAATCAATAAACATTTATACCCCAGCCAAACCTGTTCCTTTCTCACAGCTCCAAAATTTGCTCTTTCCCTTTTACCCGTAGAAAACATTTTCTCCTTTAGTAAAACAATTTATCAACCGGCAGTTAACGTTTATCTCTTTTTTTCTCCTTTCCCACATAGGTTCGATTCTTTCCTTCCTTTGCCGGGCCGATAGAGACGCAAGGGCCGAATTCAATCTAATTAACGTGGGAAAAATTTCTTTGCCTGTTTATCTTGAGCGTAGCATTGGGAAGCGTCTAAGAAAGAAAACCTGCCTCCCACCCCCGTTTCCCTTTTTGCCCGCCTTGTTTGCAAAACAGATTTGGTCCAATTAAAAGTGGACTCGTCCCAGGGGAGGGGAGGGAGGGTAAATTAAATTCCGTTTCGGCGGGGAGAAGTGTTCCAAAACGAAAATGGGGTTAGAGGCTTATCGATAAAGATCCACTTGTCTTTAGGTAAGAAGTCATTTTCGAGGGGTAGTGTGGAGATTCTATTTAGATTGGAAACAACGGTGTAGGAGTAGCTTTCGAATTAACTTCAGTTAACGCTCATCCTAAACGCGAATCCGGACTTAATGATAGTGATGTAGTTTGGAGATGATTGAGAAATTTCCTGAATGGTAGTTTTTTACATTAAAAAAAGAAATATTTCTTAAATTGATTGATTACAATAATTAGATGTGTTATAGTTAGATAATAGTTAGATAATGTTTTACTTTCAAAACTCAGTTGCCAAAAGATGGAGGCAGAAGTTCTGTTTAGAGAAATGTGTAATTTGCTTCCAAAATACAGGGTGATGCTAAAATAATTCAAGAATTCAGGAGCCTTTAGCTACCATACCGTTTATAGAACAGAATGATATCGATATTTTGAGGGAGTGGAAAAAATGGTGTGGAGTAAATCTGTTAAACTCTATCAGTTACGGTTAAATCGAATAAGGAATCAATTTTTTTAGATTAATTCAAAAAATCATGCATCATAGAGTTAAAATATGAATTTATCGTAGAGAAAGAATAGAGTTAAAATATTATACCTATTTAATAATCAATCTTGGTTTTTACGATCCTGATCATCAAACTCAAACCACGCCAACAACAAAACTCAATTCCCATACATCCGCAACCCCCCGCGAAGCTAATAACAAAACCAAATCCTTCACACGCAAACCAAATCTGTTTACAGCCGACCTCTAACTTCCGCAATAAAACCTCTAATCCCAACTGCAGTAGCCCCATACAAGGAAAAACTATTTGGGGCGCAGGAGCAATCGAATTGGAGGAGCCCCGGCAAGACATGGGGCGCAACCCTTTCATTAAGTGGAGGCGCCCTAGGATTGGAGGCCCAATTAGGCCTACTTCAGCCTGCTTGATTACTGCAGGGACTTGATTAAAGTTGTTGCCCTCGAATCGACTTGGCGCGGATTAGCTCCTTCAAATGGGGCGGAACTCTGGTTTCCTTTTTTGTTTGAGAAAGTAGACCACCAGGAATCAGGTTTGGACCACAAATTGTGGCATTGGGCAGGGAATAGTCGACTACTACTTAAATATATGACGCCCTAACCATATATTGATCCAAAACCCGGATTGAGACACGCGAGATAATGTTTGAGAAGTTTACGATCCTTCCTAACTTATAATCATGGTTTGAATATAAAGGTCGTCCAAACCACAGAGTACTAGAACTGAGAGTCCGTGGCCATAGGCGCTAATGGAAATCGAAAAGTTGGATGGATGTAGGGCTTTTTTGGCGCTGGGATCTCATCTACATCACGAGAGGCGGGGAAAAAGACTGATTTGGCGAGAAAACCTTTTTTTCTCCTTCTTTTCCGAAAATAGCAGATTGAGTGACAGCCAATCACATGTTTGGTCACCAAAATGTACTGCCGTAATGTATCTCTCTGTCAATCATTCATAGTTCCTCGTGGCGCCCTCACATCCATCCAACTTTTGAAAATATCGTTTTGGACCCTGTTAGGATTTTCCTTCGCGGTCCAAACCGTCTTTAACACTGAATTTGGGATATTTTTTTATTGTGGAAAATTCTTATTTCCCCCTCACATTTAGTAATCTTCATGGCTTCTCATGACATGAGGGAAGATAGTGAACTAGGCTTTCGCTTGACACAATCCCCTCTTAAAAATTACCATCAATCAAGGTGTAAAATCTAAATAAATTTAAACGTTTTTTAGATTGTAATAATTTTTTTTAATTTTTAATACTGGTGATTATACTCAGCTATACTGATTCATTTCAAGCACTACGTGGATCAGATTATCAGAAATTCTACTGAAATAGTGGAGAAAATAAAAATACCAATAGTTTCAATGAAAATGTCATTGAGAAGGTAAGTAATATTTTTTGTTTGATTTATACTTTGATGAACGAAAAAATTTCCATTTCCCACAGTTTGGAATAATCTGATCTACAAATTGAATTATTTTTTCAAACTTAATACTAAAAAAGTATCATATATGTTAGAGCTATAAAAAATAATATGTTTACTTAAAAAAGCTAAATAAAAAGAAATTGTAAATCAAATCGTCCTCGAATTCCTCGAATCGGTAATATTCCTGTTAATTCAAAGAGAAAATCTGGTTGATGTAAAAAGAAAATTGCGTTACCCCTTTCCACTTTTCAAATAATAAAAAAGTGCTGAATTATTTACTATCAACATTTTAGATATCCCACATTGGGGAAAAGTGCCCCAATGTGGGATACCACTTTAATTATTCCAATTTAAGCTTACCTGAAAAATTATAATAAAACACTAAAAGTGATTTTGTATATTATTCACATGCCTGATTCGAAAAGTCACCCCCTTTTTTATGAAAATAAATTGCAATTACCCTAAAAATACATTCTAGTATCATACGGCAAAACTTTTTAAAAATGTGTACTTCTGACTTCGATTGACTTGAAGCAAAAAATTTGTATTAATGTTCTTACATCTTATATTGTTATTACAGGCGGAGTGGAAGCACTTTCGGCGCTGCGCGCTCCTAATATAGATGTATGCATGGATGTAGTAGCGGTTTTCAACCAAAGGTGAAGCCCGGTAACATTGAGTTAGCGCTCCCACACCACAAGCCCGGGGTTCAAATCCTGGTCTACGGGCAAAGCAGACTCATCCTTTCATTCCTCCAGGGGTAAATAAAATGAGTACCAAGTTTACTTGGGAAATTAAGATGGTGTTAGCATCAATCTAGCGCTCTCAGTTGACCTTGACATTCAGTCACACGTTCAATGGACTCACCCAGTGAGGCTAAGTTAGACTGGGAGTTTGAAGGTATACCGACCTAAGTACTCCCACAAGTATCCCCCCTTATTTTTTCAACCAAAGAATACCTAAGAGCAAAGTAAAAATGCCTAGAGTTTGAGTAAACGGGATCCTGTCCTAAAATTGTACCTTAATTAATGAAGCATACATGAATTTTTAGCCTTTCGATTGATAATTATTTTGTAATAAAAATTTTAGAAATTGGGATAATCATTACGCGTTTTACAAATGCATTTTTGTTACGTAAAAAGAACAAAAATTTTGATTTCAAAATATATAAAGGGTAAATGGGAAAGATCAAGATAGTTTAACTTAGATTATCAAGATATATGGTGGGAATACCAGACGCCTTATATTATTCTGGATCCACTGCTTTTGATAATCGAAATAATCCCATAGTGAGAATCTGAAATATGGTATCAATTCCCAATTTCTTCCATTCCATATAACCAGGCAATGAAGACGCGTTACAATACCTTCCACCTCATTGACAAGCGGGGTAAAACCGTGCAATTATGCCGGCGCAAAAAGCTCCATACCATAAATCCCAAAGAGTCATTAGGCCCTTAAATCAAGCACGGGAAATGAATTCCAAACGAAATTAAAGCGAATGTCGCCGTTCGAAAAGGGGTTAAGCCCCCTTCACTCCCCCCCATAATGACGGGTTAAGGAAAAATTTATCGATCCCGTATATCACAGAAGGAAAGAGTTGAGAAGTTATCCCCCGACCGTAACGAGTTGGAGATTCGGAATTTATGCCTGGCGATCTGAAGTGAAGTGAGCGTAGGTGTTTCCAGGCAGAAGTCAGGCAGAATGTTCTTTTTGAGGGTCTCTTTGGTTGTTGGATGGAGACTTGGGACATTAATTACGGTTTATTTCGTGGTTCAAGTGACAAGCTGCTGTGTTGAAGGGGCTGTGTTCTTTGTTTTTCAGTTGCTGTGGAGAAGGATACGGGCTCTGATTAATGTGTTGTTTGGATCGGTTGGATTTTAAAGTATCGCTCTGATGTCTTGCTCCTCGCGATGTTATTTGCAGAACTTAACCTTTTATATACTATGCAGAACTAACTAAATTTTTTATTCATTGATTGGACGACTTAAATGGATAATTAAATTCGTCGGTTTGAAGCTTTTGGGGGATTAGTGGGACAAGATTCCGTACTTGGGTCTAGCTGGCAAGATAGACAAATTTAAGGCATAGTGAGGATTAAAAACCTGGTTTTCCAGAAATTTCACACTGCGGTTATATCATACAAAAGTAGTACTTAACATACGTACTATTTCGATAAACCACCATATAATACATCACTAACATAAGTCCTAAGAGTGTGT
The DNA here is from genome assembly GCA_024610705.1 of Tetragnatha versicolor. Lineage (NCBI taxonomy): Eukaryota > Metazoa > Arthropoda > Arachnida > Araneae > Tetragnathidae > Tetragnatha > Tetragnatha versicolor. The sequence goes on from JANDEH010000013.1 coordinate 8,121,731, forward strand.
GATTAATAGCCGAGACAGGTTTTAATTAACGTTGGGTCCACAATGGATCCGTCGATTGGTTCAACCCTTTACTTCCCATGGTTGCAAATATGCTATCAAAAGTTCAGCTTCAATTTCCAGCATAAAGCAGCGTTTTTCAGCATAAAGTTCATCATAAAGCTGCCATTATTACAGAAATAATTGCACGTTCAGCTATAATAATTTATATCAAGTTTAGGTTCAGACCCAAATTCAAAAATTTTAATTTTTAAATAAAAAAATTGTTTTTTTTTTTGGCGTTTTTACTTTATTTGGCCTCAAACTACATGAATAAGGCAAAAAAATGTTTTCGTTCATAATCATATTTCTGGTAATGGGCATTAGAGGGTTAAAGCGGTGGTGTCCAACTTTTTCTGCCCCACGCGCCCGTAATTCATATTAGGATAAAATTCGCGGACCAGAACAGATACTGTATTTAAAAAATAATTTCTTTTTAGTATTTATCTCAGCTTCGCAGGTCGCACATGGCCCGCGAGCCGAATATTTAGCACTACTGGTTTAGAGTTATAATTATAAATGCCAAAATTTATTGACTGTGCTGTTTAGTCTTATCTTAAAATATTAAGTGGGGATTTTATAAATTATTCCACCTTTTGAAGACCGCCAGGTCATTAGTGATGCATTTCCGACAGCACTTTACAGTATCTAGCATTACGTACACCTCTAGTTTTGAGTCACCTCGTACAGTTAACATAAGTCACTCTATCGTTACCTTACCACCACGCCAAAAACACGAATATTTTATTAATTACGGGCTCAAGTCTAGAAGTTGGTTCAGTCGCCAAGCTGTAGTTTTTCATTCCTCCGTGGTCGATAAATGAGTACCATGGTTACTTGGGGAAATCAAGAGGGTGTTGGCATCAAGCTAGCGCGCTCAGCTGACCGTGACATTCTGTGACATTCCGTGACATTCACACGTTCTGTAACAGCTCTGTATATGGCCTCACCCAGTGGAACAAGTTGTACTGGAGTTGAAAGGTCCAACAACCTATGTTATGTACTCCATCACCCCCCTTGATTTTTGAGTCGCCAAGCAAAGTAGTAGCGCCAATGTGGGCCTAAATAGTGAAGTTGGCGACAAAAAAATTCGCCAAGAGGCGCCAACCCGAACCCACCTTCTAGAATTTTACCTAATTACGGATGTAGATTCGCGTTATTGGCGTGGTGGTAACGATATCTCCTTTTCTCAGTTCTAATAGAACATGAAAAATCTACATATAATCTCAATCGGCTTATGTGAACAGTTTCTAATTCCCTTATCGTTTCCCTGAATAGAGTTTTAAATGTACAGCCTAAACACAAATATGGACTCATCCAGATTGATATGTTTCCTCGGAGTAAGTTTCTTCTGAAAATATACGGCCCAAATTCTAAACCAATTACACCGCTTCTATTTCCACATTATCTCAAGTACAGTCGTAGAAAAAAAAAGTGAGACAGTTCGCTTTGTGAGCGAACTACTGGGGGTAGGATGATAATTTTTGTGTCATTTTTCATGATTTAACTTCTTCTTGAAAATAATATATAGTTTATATCCTTAGGGGGCCGTCTACATATTAAACGAAGCACCAACTTTTGTTTTTCCTATGGGCGACATCAAAGATTATTCCAGATTCTGAACGAGCACCCTCTAAAACCCCCCAAAACCAAATTTTGTGTCGATTGGCCCACAAACAAAGCCAGGAAGGGGGTTTGAAAATTTTGGGAAGTTTACTTCTAATAGGAAAGATTGGCAACAATTTTGCTTAATTCTTACGAAAGTTAAAGCAGATTTGGCTACTTATCTGTGTTTTGGCACAATTCATACAAAAGTTAAAGCAGATTCGGCTATTTATCTATATTTTGGCGCGATTTCGTCTTTCAATTAGAATACCCTATAGTGGTAGCCTACTTGGTGGAGTAAGAAGCTCGTGATCAATAGGTTGCAGGTTCTGCCCCGCAATTCCACATGCCTCATTGTTCAAGGTTAACCTATACAGGGTGTATCTGAAATGGTGCAACAAACTTTCAGGGATGATAGTACTCATCAAGACGAACAAGAATCGGTATGGAAAGGGGGTCCCAGACCAAATCCCAGGGAGTTAAAAATGGAGCGACACCCCAAAAAATCATTGAAAAATTCAATTTTTAGAAGAACTACTATTGGTAAAAACTTAATTATGGTCTCAAAAATTGTGGTTTAATATGATCTTTAAAATTACCTCAAAAGTCTTCACTTTAAAATTTTTTTTGTTATGAAAAAAGTTAAAAAACACAAAAAATGTGAAAACTCTGCCAAAACCTTATTTTGTGCTTCGAAATCCTTTCTTTTGATTTGATAATCTGAAAGATCATAGTTGAAAACCCTTAAGTCCAAAGTTTTACGTAAATACAATCAATATTAAACGCTTGATATCCTTTTAAAGTTTGTTTTTTGCGTGCGCTAACAGCTGTTCTTTAAACAGCTCTAGAAAACTGCTTGCGCACCCAAAAAACAAACTTTAACAGGATCTCAAGCGTTTAATACTGATTGTATTTACGTGAAACTTGGGACTTAAGGGTTTTTAACTAAGATTTTTCAGATCATCAAATCAAAAGAAATGATTTCGAAATACAAAATAAGGTTTTGGCAGAATTTTCGCATTTTTTGTGTTTTTAACTTTTTTCATAATAAAACAAATTTTAAATTGAAGACTTTTGAGATAATTTTAAAAATCATATTAAACCACAATTTTTGAGACCATAATTAAGTTTTTACCAATAGTAGTTCTTCTACCAATTGAATTTTTCAATGATTTTTTCGGGGTGTCGCTCCATTTTTAACTCCCTGGGATTTGGTCTGGGACCCCCCTTTCTATACCGATTCGTGTTCGTCTTGATGAGTACTATCATCCCTGAAAGTTTGTTGCACCATTTCAGATACACCCTGTATAGGGATACAGGCAAACACAAAGATGAATAGATGTTGAATATTTTTTTCAAATCTAAAGCCTTTAAAACAAATTTATAAAATTTTTATTGCCGTTTGTTTACAAATAATAATAATTTATTGATAGTTATTATTTAAAAATAACGTTTTTATAATTCCGGAAAAAAGGGAATAAAAATCTTAATAAAGGTAATAAATAATCACGCTAAATTATGAAAGTGGTTTCGTTGATAAGAGCTAGAAATTTAACTAATTAATGAAACAATAAATCATATTTTTGCGGATCAAAAATTCCTATAAAAATACTTTAATACAGATAGTTTGATTGATTTTTTGAGGTATTTTTAGCATATATTTAATTGATGTTTCTAATAATTTTCAATTTCCACCTATGACAACTAACTTATCTTGAAAAATTAAAGCAATTACAAAGTTTAAAATTTGCAATTTAAATAGGAATAGAAAAATTTTCAAATACTGATTTTAATGATTCTGCAGTCGTGTTTTTAATAATTAATTACGAGTTATGTTTCATTTGGTTGGATACAGAGTTTATTATTAATTTTTAAGGATAAACATTGAAGTTTCTGAACCTATGTGCTTGATGAATAAGATACCAAAATATCAATATGAAACATGTTGACTAGTCAATCATTAAATTTCAAAGTTAATAAAATTGATTAACTTTAATCATATCGACGATTTGAAGCTTCTTGACATTTTAAACAATTGGGGGTTTAAGGAAAAAATGAAAAATGCATCATCGTGTGGCCATTGATAAATTTTCAATAAATTACCTTAGAATAATTTCGATTAATTTCATTGATAATTTTCTTGAGCCTCAATAAAGATCAGCATATTAATTAATGGTAAATTTTACAAACTCAACCTGTTTAAGTCCCTATTTCTATTTAACCTCATCTATCCCACTTAAACTAGTTTAAAATTGTCAAAATTAGTTTCTAAATCCAGTACCGGTGAGAACCAACGATATCATCCATTCCATATGTTTGGTGACAATAGCGGCTGGATCTGCTGTGCTCTCAATTCCAGGTTGAATGCAATAAATGATTGACTATACGTATAAGGAATAACATTAAATTCAAAAGTGGTAGCTAAATTGTTATTATAGTGTTAATCTTTTATTTTATAGTCACCACTATTTTATTTATTATTAGTTAATTATGTAAGTCAACTTTTATTCCCAGCATTGAGCTCTCTGGCTGCGTAAGGTAGTTTTAATACGCATACGCTGTTTGCCTTACCCCTGAAAACTACTGTAGGGGTAGGCGGCTGGTGCAACCCTCGGATGAGCCGGGTATAGGCGAAGAGATGGTGTAAACCCTGGGGTGCATCATGTGGGAAAGATGTGTGATCCAAAATTCAGCCACTTGATAATATTTCTGTCATGGGTAATTTAATTCATGTCTTGCTAACATGTAATATCAAAGATAAAACGTTGAATTCCTTTTACGGCCATATTCACCGGTAACCTGACCGGCGGTCAGGTCAGGAAACCATGGTTACAGCCTCTGATTGGTGGAATTCAAATCAGAAATCCAAATTCCACCAATCAGAGGCTGTAACCATGGTTTCCTGACCTGACCGCCGGTCAGGTTACCGGTGAATATGGCCGTTAATAAACAATGCATGCAAGATGAGACCGTTCTTATTAAGTGACGACTTTTCTTGATCTTAGATTTATATTTAAAACCACAAATATCTTTATGAAATCTGTAATTAATTCGAATCTTTATACCGAATACTCTTTTTTCAAACTGTATTCATGTAATTCAAAAACATTTCAAATTTAACGTAGGCGAAATTTTTAGTCGAATAATGTAAAGTATTGTTTCGAAATTTTTTCATCTGAAAAAATTGTAATTTTAAATATTTTTAATTTGTAAACTTTTATTTAAAAATATCATCAAAATTTAAAAACAAATAAAAAATATTGCATGCACAAAAAAGTAGGTTAATTTTCCCTTTTACTGAAATTAATAGTGTAAAAAATAAGAACTTATTAATTCTAACTCTATCGGTAGTTTAAGTTCGACGCATCCACAAACTTCCAAAAGCAAAAGAAGAACACAGAAGCTTTGGGGTTCGAACTTGGCTCTAGAGATTTGCGACCAGGCACACTAACCGTTAGACCACAGGGCTACGTTCAACATCAAGGTTTAAACAATAAATGTGTTGATTTCAGTTAGTAGATTATGGTTACTGTAAGGTTACTGTAATTTTCCTAGGTTGTGTGTCTTTGGCGATAGGAGATTGGCGCAAATTTTTCTAATTGAAATTTCCTACAGTGTGCGCGGGGTTAATGGTTGAAAGGATCAAAATCTATGAAAAACGAGATTTCAACGTAATTTCAACGAACTTCAACCCCCACTCCTGGCTTTGTTTGTAGGCCAATCGACACGAAACTTGGTTTTTGGGGGTTTTAGAGGGTGCTCTTTCAGAATCTGGAATAATCTTTGATGTCGCCCATAGGAAAAACAAAAGTTGGTGCTTCGTTTAATATGTAGACGGCCCCCTAAGGACATAAACTATATTTTATTTTTAAGGAGAAGTTAAATAATGAAAAATGACACAAAAAGTATCATCCTTACCCTAGTAGTTCGCTCACAATGTGAACTGTCTCACTTTTTTTTTCTACGACTGTACCTCCCTTAAAGCTGTTTTGCATTCGCTTGGTGTTGGCTGCACGGGGAGGCTAATTGATTTTGAGATTGGTAATTAAATCTTGTTGCCTAATTGCAGCCAGTTGTTGATGAGTTCGCTGTTAGTTAGGAGGTTAATCCGGTTATCTCTCCGTGAGGACTCTTTATGCGAGCGTTTTAATAAATTGAGAAACATAATTTTGCTGGACTCGAGAGCAGAAACTCGAGTTGAGATAGTCTTTACTTCGATTATACTTTGTGTGTGATTAGTTTTATTGTTTAATGAGGCGATTACTTGATTTGAAGAGAAAATTAGGGTTTGTATGATTAAAGTCTAATAAATGGTTTTTACAGCCCCATCATAACCTGATAGGAAATGTGAAGGATTTTTTTTTTAGATTTAAAGAAAGAACCACATAGATATGGAGATAACATCATGATTTGACATAAGAAGACGACCCACTTTATAGCTACCGAATTGCAAAAAAGAGCGAGCGAGAGTCATTTCTGACTCGCCAATGAGGTAGCTAGAAAGTCTGACGTCTTCTTACGTCAACCCGTGACGTTACTGACAGGAAACCTTGTAATCTAGTAATATATTGTAGGATATTATTGTAGAGTTCGATGGTGCTCAGGGAGTAATCAGAATTGTTCTAGAATATGTTTAATCTCCATGATTTAATCTAGCTGATCATGAAAAATTACACTAAGGAAGTTGGTGCAAATAATTTACTTAAAAATAGCACAAATTAGAAATCTAGCTACTAGTCAGCCAACGATAGTAAAAGGGTCACGTGATTTTTACAGACTGATAGTTGGGTAACCGGTGATAGTTGGGGTCTTGCTTCTATATACAAGCAAATGTCTCTTCCTCTTTCGATCAACTGCCCCTCAATTTCCACCTGTCTCCCTTCTGAAATACTAGTTCCAGCGTTGTCAAAATCACGTGACCCTTTTACTATCTTTGGTTAAGCAGTAGTATCAGAAAAGATAAGTTATTATTTGGCAAAGCATGTATGAAGTCTTATATTGGCTGGAACTAGTTCGACGCTTTTAATATATTTGATTTTCAAGGTGTTGTCACCAAGGTGGCCGTAATAAAAGGTAATTAACCGTAATAAAAGGTAAAATTGGCCCAGAATTTCAAAAAAAAATTAAAGTGGTTCAGATTTGAAGTCAAACTTTAAAAATAAAATAAATTACCTCTAAGCATATGAATATTTAAAAAAAATAAGTACGCTGTTTTGAACAAAGTTATACCAGATTAAGGTATTCGTTAAATAACCAATTTAGAATTGAAAAAACACAGATTAATTGTAATTTAACATTCTTCTTGTATGGTAATGTAAAATAGAGCAGGAAGATGCCGTTGTTTTATATATTTTTGCTTATTTTATGCTTTGGGACACTTTTGTTTGATACCTTCAAAAAAGTTTTAGTTTCCTTGAATAGAATTTTTTTCAAGGAAACATAAATAAACAACGTTTAATAATAAACATTTATTATTAAACATTATTTCTTTGTTTATTTTTAATTTTGTAACACATTATATAACAAAATGTGAAATATTTATTTATTGTCAATACTACTCCCATAATTACCGACAAATTTGTATCAAAACAAACAGGCAAGCAAAAAAATATATTCATAATTCGGTTTAAATTTCTTTTCATCCAAATTCATTGAAAACTACTAACATAATCAACTTTTTCCATTACCGAAAAAACTTCAATTTTTCATTTAAAATTAAGCCATTGAAATGTTTCTATTCCAAAAACCCTTTTACCGAATTTAAAACATCCGCGCTGTAACAAAGCCACCTAATAGCGTTTTAATTTCTCCTTTTCTCTCAAACGATATTACCTTTCCTCTAATTGGATTTGCTTACTCCACAAACGATACACTCAATCCACTTCACTTCTTTCGTCGAAACCCGTTGCCAACGGAAGTTCGAAAAAAAAAGAGAAACTCAACCCTTCTAATTCCCTTCGCAAAACTAATCGCGGGACCGAAACACTTTCTAATTAGTAAAAAAACAAGAATACAAAGAAAAGAACGCAAAAAGCCACACTCTTCGGTAAAAAGGAAATTACCGAAATCCGGCAACGCTTAAAATTTAAACCGCCTCTTACGTCACATTAGTTGCCGGACGGCCGGATCGGTTAATTTGGAATGCGATTAAACCCGAACTTTTTCCGCGGATAAATACCGGACTTAGACAATCGAAACAAAGCTAAAGAACGGAAAAAATGGCGTCTACCTTAATGAAAGCGGGATTAGGCCCGGATAATTCGCTTAGTTTTTACGCTCGGCCGGGCTTAAAACCGGACGGGTCCGGGCAAGTCGTAAAACACGCCCTTTTATGAGGGCAGCCAGGTAGGGAATAACAACGAATAGTTGCCGGACTATCCTGAAGGTAAAAATATATAGGGAAAGTCCGACCGCAATTTGGGCCGGATAGTGTAGGTTTTTTTCTTGTGTGTTGGTTTTGTATTATTCAGGGTCTCTTTAATGCAGGACTCTTGGGATATGCTTTTATTGTGCTCTTCTTGCTAGGGCCTGGCTTTCATTTGAATAGACAGGATAAAATGGAATAACCAGGGTCGGGCTTATCTGGATGGGTTGTGAGAGGTGTCAGGCAGTGTTATCAAAGTTGGTGGCCCCGTAGGTTTGAGTCAGGAAAATATGATGCACAGTTTTAAAGCTTATGTGGTCGCGTGATGCTTAAGATTTCTTTTATATGAAAGTATGAGTATTGAATACAATTGAGTAGCCTTCATTTTGGCTATCATTCCATGCATTGAAAATGAAGAAATGTTTCCATTGCGTTTTTTATTGCATTATACCTGCTTAAAGTTATACTCCACCATTGCATTATAGCTGCTTATATTACAGATTCAAGAAATTATATTTATTTTCTTACAAAGAATATCACTTTTTTTAATATAATTCAATTAAAATAAGAAATGGAAAATTTCTCTACTAATATTTAGGATCTAATAGTAGAGATTAAGAGTATGAGAAACTGAACCATTAACAAATGATTCATTCTTCAACGTGTGTCCCCGATATAAAATCCAACCACGACTATTACATTAACTCATATGATGTAATAAAATAGATAAAGTCAGTCAAAGCTGCTTTAGGAATCCTAATTAGAAAAATAACAATAGTTTTTTTATCGTTAATTACTTAATGTAATGTAAAGCGACCATCCATTGTAATCCATGACGGAACACTAAAACTATTACAAGTACAAACACAAATTTGATCAAAAAAAATATATGAAACAGCAAGGAAAACAGTTCCATTTATGTACAAGCAACTAAACTGAGCATAAAATTAGAACGGACGAGGACGGTTACTGTTAGTTAAAAGAGTATCCACATGCATGTTATTTTTTTATATAGAACTGAAAATTCTATCTAACTATAGAGTGGTGACTAATTGCTAATTATTTAATTGTTGAGAAACAAAAAAATCCACCTACCAGATTATATAATCTATTGCTACAACCGTTTATTTAATTCACTTCAACAGTTCTCACCATTTCTAACTGTTCGACTGCAAAACCTTATATTTAAAGAAAAAATCGTACAAAATAATCCGTTTAAAACTGAAATTCCATCAAACCATTTCTACACAAAACCGTACACATTCCCAGCTACTCAAACCCATCAGATTACATCAGGAAGAGTGTGAATAACGAGTTACGCCATACGCCGGTCATAATTCCAAGGTTTTAATGGGTCAATTTTCTACAGCTCCGCGGTCCACTGCTTGTGATTAGTGACGGACGGTTGAGAATATCCCGTGACGGAACTGATATCCCAATACGAATTCAATCCCCCTTACCATCATTAGTTATACGTAATCGCTGTTTGACTTCAGGAACTGGATAAGTTTCTTGGAAATTAATAATATTTTGTGAGAGGTGTATGGTAATAATGTTGTTAGACAAAAAAAGTTTTCATGTTATACTGTGATCATATTAGGTATTTTTGTATATTCTGGGCATAACATAACGGTATTCGTTAATGACGATAAAATAAACCTGCAAAAATACTATCAGTAATTCTTAATAAAATCACATGCCAAATTTTTATGCTCATTTTCAACAAATATGAGATACAGTGTGGTTCGGAGAAAAAAATAATTATAAAATTAATTATGTGACTTGAATGTCTTCCAATAAATAGCTCTGAAATTTTGTAGCATAATAGTATCAACTGCTGTTTTTTTATGCATAAATTATTTATAAATGCTATCTATTGAATTTAATCAATACGTTTTGTTGTTTCCTTATGCATGTGGGAGAAGAGTGTGAATCATTTTTCACAATAAAATTAAAAAGAATCAACAAGGTAACAGGGTTTATGAAACCTTATATTTCTATCTGGGATTATTCTCGTAGAAAAAAAATGATTGAATTTCCAAATTTTTGTATATGATATACTTTGGAATCGGAATTTCCCTTCACATAGTAACGTTACATTACGGTCACAAGATGATATGTACAAGTCACAACCGGTTAGCTGATATTGTCAATTTACAGAACATTGACCTCTATTATGAGTCTGAAGCACGCGCTTACTCAATAATTAATCGATTTTAAGAACCAGCATGTTATCAGAAAAAAGTTACATGTTTCAAACTTTAATAAATTTTATTCGGAACCAGTTTGATAGTGTGATGTAATTGAAAATGTCTTTCTATGAGTGTAGAATCACTATCTCCTAATTTCTGTATATGGTGCACTTCGAGGATTGGAATTGCCCTACAACAAACCTTCACAAAATCTGCAAGATCTTTTAAACCCTAAAAGTAACACCCTCAAACCACCCACCTCTCCTCCTACAGGTACGACCAACCCATCCCCTCAAACGCCTCGAAACATTAAACATTCAAAACAGATACAACACCCCACACTCAAACACTCCATTGTTCCAGCAGCTCAAAAGGACCCTCAACCCCCTCTACCGGATCGACACTCATTGTCCCGGCCCCAACCGTCATTATTCCGAAAACGTTCAAAAACGCTCCAAAGACACTGAGTTATCACCCCCAGCGAATCCGAGCGCTGAATATTATCGGAAATAAACATGGGGGAAACAATGGAAGCCTCTGAACAATAACCTCAGAAGTCGTCCGCAGATGTTTCTCCAGAACACCCCCCGGATTATTATTGTTTTAAAATTCGGGAGTGCGCTTTTCGGTGGTTCGAGTGGGGACTCGGGAGTTGTCAGTTGCAGCGTTTTTGGGAGGAAGCTCTCCCGGTTTTCCGGGGGAGATAGCGGTTGCTGTTGTTGTTTTGTGCGGCGTGCGTTGATAAATGAGGAAGTTGGTGGTTGGGAGCGATTTGGAGGAGTTTGGGGATTTTTCTATCTTTTTTTTTGTTAAGAAGTGATGAATGCGCTTTTAAGATACTCTATCAGCACTGGAGGGAAAGTTTTATTTTGCATTGAGATAGCTCACCGATTAAAGTGTGTTTAGCTGAGAGTTCCGATCGCTACCTGAATTGCTGGATCTAGTATTAGGATTTGATAAATATACATTTAGGGTTCGAGACTTTTTTTTCAAATTCAATAGCTCCTACTGGGGAAAACGATGAGTAAATAGATGATGAGTGGAATGAGATGTAAGGAATGATGAGTCTGCATCTGCATGGACTAAGCTCACCAGTTAAATAGTTAGTAAATTTATTAAATTTTTATATAAATTCTTCCTTATTTTCTAATTCATAATATCTCGATTATAACTAATATTCCTTAGCGGGATTTTGCTTTGGGTGGAGTGGGGAGTGATTTGGAAGAGTTTGGGGATTGTTTTCTTTTTTTAGAAAGAAGTTATGGATGTGCTTTCAAGATACTCTATCAGCACTGGAGGGAAAGCTTAAATTTACATTGCGATTGCTGATTGAAATGGGTTTAGCTGAGAGTTCCGAGAGCTACCTGAATTGCTGGGACTATTAGAGTTTGATAAATGTATATTAGAGTTAAATGCTTTTTTGGTACTTAGTACTACGTATTATTGCGTCGACCGTTCAGCAACCTTCAAATTCAGTGGTACAGCTAATACACCAGTCAATGGGCTTTGATAACGTTTTAGTATTCAGCGGCTCGGTCGACTGGATAATACGTAGGAACGTAGGTTCTATTTTTTTAGATTCAATAGCTCCTGCGGTGGAAAATGATGAGTAGGGTCTGCAATGACCAAGCTCCCCAGTCAAGTAGTCAGTTTGTTTGTTGTAAATAAATTTATATCCTTGCCATATGCATAGTCAATCCTATTTGTAGAGCGGAGCGTGAAGAAAACTGCAATGTGCTTAGGTCATAAGCAGAGACACGTAGATTCCTTGGGAGCAATGTTAAGTCAATAACAATGGTTTTCCACGTTAGTCTATGGATGCGCGAATACTTGTTAAGGCCTTAAAATCACTACATTTTTTTAATATAATTTTTTATTACTGTTCTGATAATTTTTTTGTTACATTATAAAGATGAATGCCCATACTATGCTAGGATAATTTTTTTTTAGATTTTGCACCTGCAATTTAGCCGTAATAGGCATACCAGGGCAAATTTGTTAGGGGTGTACAAATATAGTGCTGTCCTTTAAAAACCCACTTTTTCATATTTCTTTCATTAAAAGCTTAAAAAAATATGATAATTAAATCGAACAAAATTGTGTTGTAACGGCTCACCCTCCACTATATTTTAGAGCTTAGTATTTTTAATTCCAACGCTCCGTTACAAATTGGAAAACAATTAACGGCCGTATTCACCGGTAACCTGACCGGCGGTCAGGTCAGGAAAATATTGAATTATTTTTCCACCAATCAGAGGCTGTAACCATGGTTTCCTGACCTGACCGCCAGTCAGGTTACCGGTGAATACGGCCGTAAGTAAGAGAATCCAAAAAAAATTTCCTAAAAAAACTATGTTCCCTAAAAAACCCACGCTTGAAAATACTCAAAAAATTAAGAAAAATATGATTGATAGGTTTATTTTGATAGAAAAGAAAATAATTAAGATAATTAAAACCAAATTTATTACAATGTATTTCTAGAATTAAAACTGTGATAAGTTTTTCTACTCAAGAATTTTGCCTTCAAAACACAACAATAGCGTTTTTATTGTTGGATTTTAATAAAAACGACCTAATAAATACAAATAATTAATAAAATTTTTATAAAAAAGCTTAAAAACGGTAATTGGCACTGATATTTTGTTTTAAACCCCCAATATTGAACTTTCAAAACTAATTTTTGAATAAAACTAGGAAAAATGTTATATTTTCATGGAAAATGGCTGTTTTGGTATCATTGAGTTTTTATCAAAAATACTGAAAAAAATCGAGAATTACTGAAACAACTATTCTATTCGCATAATTAGTTGTATATCATTAATAATATTAAATATTTTGCATAATTTTTTATTTATTTTGTCATTTATTACAAAAGGAAAAATGGTTTTTAGGCACCCTATGGGTTTTTTTCACCCCTCATTTCAAAGACTTCCGTAATGTCCCTAATTGGCGGACTGAGCTGAATTTTTAGTATTTTATCCGCATAATAACGGGATAACACAAAACCACGTGAAAAATGCTTTAAAGTCTTTATCACATACATTTTTACAGCATCAAAATCTGCATTACTAAATCATATTTTTAGCCCAAAATCGAGATTTTCTATTTATTCAAAAAACTTTTGACTTGCTTATACGTTCCTGTCACTCTTAATGGCATACAAAGACAGGGCACTGAGAATTTAAAATTATTTCAATTATTTATTTAAAATATCTCGATGGGTTTTTTAGGGTACAATTAGGAGTGGGTTTTTTTAAAGGACAGCACTATACTTTCTGGACCTACTGTAGGTACAAACAAGTTTTGTTTAAAAAGGTTAGTGCCAAGAGTTACTGGTCAGATACACTTCTAATTTGCCTTCTAATCTTCCAAAAACCATAATTTCTTAAAACATATTAATTATTTAATTTGAACAATTACTTCAAAAATCATACCGTAGGTTTTTTTAAACATAATTGAGCATAATTGAGTTTCACTGTGTGCGAAAAGTTTATTCTTATAATAATAATTATTTTTAATGTGTCATCAATAAAAACTTTAATCAAAACATCGGAAATCTAGCTATCAATTTACATTGTTAGATCCCCCAGTTACTATCTTGATTAAACTTAACTTTAAAAACACTTTTTATAGTATAGATAACCTCCTAAAAACTAGAAAATGAAAGAAATTTGTAAATGGGTGTAGTTAAAAAGATTCTAACAATATCAATCAACTTTTTCATCATGTCATTATAACATTCTTTTATACTATTAATATGGAAAAATATTTACTCTACTATAACAATTCTCTAATAGTTTCTTAGCAAAACTCAAAATTCCATGGTTATAATGTAGTTCAAACGAAAGAAATACACTAGCCATTTTACAAAATTGGATTCCATTGCGATTTAAAGGTCTTTATCTGACACATAAATCAACAAGGGAAAAAGTATCTCAATCATTTTACTAATTCCAATGAATTTGAATCAAGAACTCGCTTCAATTTAATTTCGATATTTCTATCATTTGTTAGCTCTTATTGACAATCGATATTTTTCTTTCTCGAAATCTAGGTCGCGTCCTTTTTATTCAGTTAGAACTGAAAAAAAAAGAACAAGAATGTTCTAAACATTAACGTTCTATCGACCAGAACTCGTTCGATGAAACACAGTTTACTGTCATTATCGTACCCAAATAAACATAGTAATGCTGAAAAAAATTTACCAATGATTTTTTATGTATTATATCCGTATTAGATTCCACTTTAGTTCACTAAATATTTACACACATTTAAAGTACAAGTATAATTCTTTGAAAATAACCAAATGTTTTAGACATTTGTTTAAATTATTGATTAAATCATACATTAAGTGCTTGGATTTTTTTCTCGATTTTGCTTCATGTTACACTTTAACACTTTAAAATTTCAAAGCTAGAGCAATTGGCAAGAAATAAGCAAGCAACATTGGCAACAACAAACGTTATATGTCCCTTTAAAAATAGCTTAGCTATTTTGAGAAAAAAATTATTGAGAAAAATGCAATGAAAATTTAAAAACATGGAAATAGTTATATCGCTCTTCCAAAATCCTGATATTGATCAGAATTTTCTAGATTTGAATGATATATTTGTTGACTTACTTACAGGTGACTTGATTTGTTGAATTTAGTTTTCTATAAAATGTGAAAAGAGAGACAGAAGAAGGAAAAAACGTTTAAAGACTTAAGAAATGTGGAGAGATCAAAAGAGAAGTAAAAGAAAGGAAACACGATATTTAAGAAAGAGAAAGAGAGGTAATAGAAAAGAGAAAATTCAAATTTTTTAAACAAGAACAATAGAACACACACAAAACAAATAGAATATACAAATACATATAACGCATATATATCCCAAATTATTATCAGATGACATATCCCAAAGGGGCAAAAGTAAAAAAAAACAAAAAGTAAGGAAATAGTGAATGAGAAGAGAAAAATAACCATGAAAGAAAGATAATTTAATTATGAAAGATAGAAAAGACGAAAAAAAAAAGAATGAGAAAAAAAGATGACGAAAGTAAATGAACGAGTGAAGAACGAGTAAACACAGATAATAAACACTTATAACAACAAGTTAAGACACGTCAGAATGCTAATTGAAAAAAACCACAGCTCTAAAATTTACTCCAGACATCTCTGTACTAAAAACGCTAGATTTTTAGGTTGTGATAAATATTGCGCGAAACAAGAGGTATTTATGTGTACCGAATTCGTTAAAGTGTGTAAGCAAGAAGACATCCTATACACTGTAAAAAATGAAGAGTATTATTACACCCTCTCTACACTTATTTAGAGTTAAAGGAATATGAAATGGGGTGTTAATAGACTCCACATATGGTGTCAACAACAAATTTAGTGTTAAATAATCCTTTAATGGTGTTGTAAGAATAAAAAGTGTATTACGTCTCTCTTTTCGAGCTCAAGAAACGCCAAAAACTGGATTTTCGTACCCATTTTTCAAAGGTGTCATTGAACACCAACCCTTTCATACTAATCATACTATCTTTTATTACTTTCGTTACACCATCTGGCAACGGCCATCTTGGTCGTTATGTTTACGAAGATCGGCGTGTGTTAGGTAAGCAAACTTTTCCCCTTTTTACCTCACCGATAGCATGTCAATCGCCAAAAATATTAAGTCTCTTTTGTATTAAATAACTTGTTGCTATTATATGTTACTGTATAACCTGTTCCGGTAAATTTATTTTTCCAAATAGATTCGTCAGGCTTAGGTTTTGCGCTTATAGCTTGAATGGTTGGTAATGTTTACCCTCGTCGTCGTTAGATTAGTTTTCTCGGCATCTGCTGTTAGTAATGTCTTTTAGAAATGACGAGGAGAGTTTGAAACTATTGTGAAATACCCTTGTTTTGCAAAATTGTAAAAATTCACATAATTTTGGAAATTTAAAATAAGCGTTAAATTGTGTTCTTTCGAGCAGATTCATGTTTTTGTGAAAGAAGGGAAATAGGTCCTGCTTTGTTGAAATTGTAACGAGTTGAATAGCTTTTTAAATATTTTTGAGAAATCCCAAAAAGTTATTAAGAAGTTGAAACATGGATCTGACTTTTGAACATCGCTTCCCACTTTTTATGAACAAAATTCAACACGACTCACAACCTTCTTCTCACATCTTCAGTTAATTTCCCCATATCCTCTTCAAGATTTGGTTAATGAAGCGAATCTGAACTGAAGATTTTCATCGCCAAATTTGGTGATAACAAATTAATCCTAGGAAGCCATCGGTTTTCCTCTTGGCGACAAAAAAATCGCCTAATTCAGCTGCAGCCCTGATTTGCTTCATTTACCTAAGATTTTAGCTATGAGGCTGTGGGGTTTGGTCATCAATTATTTTGTTTGGAACAGCTTTCGTCTACGGGTACGGCGACTTTCAATCCACTCGGCGCTTTTAGAAAATGCCAAGTGGCCATATATCAATACCACGTATCCAAGGGGTTATCGCCTTTGCGACTTTTGAAAATCACGGTACCCGTAGAAGAAAGCTATTCCTTTTGTTTGAATTATAAATTACTTGATGTAAAGCAGGTTAAATTGACTCTTGAAAAATAAAATGAAGGATTTGAACCTGAGCATATCTAATTGTTAAATTGTGGGGTTTAATTCCATTAAATTACCCGCTAAAGGAACCGATTCCATAATCGAGGTTTTCGCCAAACTTGGCCAGATCGAATTTCAAAGCGTGGAGGAAATTGCGCCAACATTTAACATTACTACATATAATAAAATGCTCCTAGCCAAAGTTTGGCGAAAACCTAGATTACAGAATATTACCCCTGCTAAAGGTTAATGAAGTGAATCCGGCATGCAGATATTTACCCCCAAATTAGGCTATATCGATTCAATGCTCGGATAATACAGGCTTTCCACTTCGCAACAAAAAAATCGCCAAATTCAGTTACAGACCAGATTCGATTTGTTTACCCCGCTAATTACCACCATGTCATATTGTATTGTAATGGACACAAAAAGTGGAAAATTTGCTAAATAATTTCAAACTCGTGATAGATTAATTAGAAGATAAATAACTGTTCAGTTTCATTAAAGATAAAAGGGCACAGCTTCGATAAGAGTCGACCAGCCCCATGCTTACCTACTGCTCAAATTAGATCTATATATGGTTGTGTCATCATTTGAGCTGTGGGTAAACATGGCAGCTGGTCGACCCTTATCTAAGCTGTGTGAAGAACAGTTTGTCAATATTTGAATATATGGCGTTCTAAAGTGATAGGCGATATTTAGCGGGAACGTTAACGGAAATGAACAATTGTTGGAGCAGCAATGAGCTCCGCAAATATAAAGAAGGGGTTTAAAGCTCCTCCCCCATTGAAATATTTGAATTTTATATTCATATGTATTTCTCCCCTCCCTGAATTGCCTTGTTTTTTTTTCTCCTTAGTTTATGTAATGATATAATGATAATAATAATAAATTTGTGTGTTTGTTTGACAAAAAAAACAGGGTTTCCAAGTGTTTTTTTCAAATCTTATTTGGATAACTAACAATTTTTGAATTAGCACATTAAAATGACTTGTTTAGTTTACTTTAATTGTCCATTACAGAATTCAATATTAGGGTATTTGGTACTTATGGATTAGCTGGGCACAAGCTTCTAGTACTATGATGCTATATTGCTCAAAGTAATCAACATCAATATAAAACACAAATAAAATATCTCAACTTCTTTTAAATTTTGCTATACAGTAAAATCCCATTATAACGAACTTCACGGGACCGTAAAATTTCTTCGTTGTAACCGTACTATCGCTAATTCAAATAAAAACGTTGGGGACTTTTGTAATAACGGGATTTTTCGTTGTAGTATCAATATTCGTTGTAACGGGATTTCACTGTATATATTTTATGCATCAATAAAAAAACATTGCCTAATATAATCAGGTTGGAAAGATTTGTACTTGTGAAATCCTGAAGCACTGGGTATTTTTTTCTTATTATTATTGCTCATTTTATTCTTTAAGCTTTATGATGAACTTTAAAATAGACTTTTCTTAATATTTAAAAATATACTTGTATATGTTATAGGCAAAGTGATTAATTCGGCATTATTAATAATGCCCAGGCAATGTGATAAATTCAACAAAATTATGAATGAAATTTATCGCTTTGCCCGCTTCCACTCTGGGCATTATTAAAATAATGCCAAATTAATCACTTTGCCCGTAACATATATATACATATATACTTTTCAGAGGAATTCAAAATGTTGTCGTAATCCTCCAAACACTGATCGGGGACCCACCAGCGGATTGCTGAGTTGAATATGTGAAAAAAAATTTCACTTAAAATATTTTGTGAAAGCCGCCCAAATAAAACCAAATTTCTGCTAAGTACACCCCTGTTGACCTAAACTTTGTGAAACTACTCATGTTATCCAGTATTGAAAATTCTCAGCTGCATAAATTTGCTAACATTATTATACATGTGATTCTTCAGCCAATTGGCGGAAATCTGCCAATTCGCTGAACGTTTGTTTTATTTGGGTCTACTAAATTCTATGCATGAAAAACACAAAAAATTTTTTAAAGCTTGTATTAGCTTGTTGAAATCCTAAATCCCTGAATCTGAAAAAATAAGAAAGCTCATTAAATGCTGAATGGTCACAAAAACAAATTTTGGTACTTTACATATTATCCTTTTGACCGTTCAGTGACCTCAAATTCAGCCGCACAGCTATAGAACAGTCAATGGGCTTTGATAACATTTTCACTGCCTTTACTGTGTTTCAGGATTTTCAAATTAAAGACATTTTTTCAGTTACCATGTTATCGGCGAAGACCTTATACTCTCTCCCTCCGAGTTGGTCAAGGCACCGTACCTTGACCGTGCTCTATGTCATATTAATACTCCTCTATTTACAGCTAAGAATGTGAACTTTTTCAAAGAATTGACTCCCGGTTCCTGGAGGTGACACGCCTGGTGCCTCTTCGCTTCCGGTTCCTGGCCCTGGAGGGGTACCTGGTTCTTCTTCGCTCCGTTCCCTGGAGGAGTCTGGTACCTCTACGCTCCTGATTCCTGAAGGTGCTCCTATTCCGCCTTGCTCCCGGTTCCTGGAGGGGTACCTGGTTCTACTTCGCTCAGGGTTACAGTCCCTGGGGGAGTCTCTGGCTCTTCTTCGGCTCCTGTGGTGATCCTTGGTTCCTCATCAACTTGGACTCTGGACACTGATTCCTGAAGGTGCTCCTATTCCGCCTTGCTCCCGGTTCCTGGAGGGGTACCTGGTTCTACTTCGCTCAGGGTTACAGTCCCTGGGGGAGTCTCTGGCTCTTCTTCGGCTCCTGTGCTGATCCTTGTTGTGTGGTGATCCTTGGTTCCTCATCAACTTGGACTCTGGACACTTTTATTTTAGAGAGACATTCTTGTTGTGGAAAAAAATTAACTGAATGTCTCATGCTTCTGGCCTAGTAATTATCATACATCTGTATAAAGTGTAAATATTAAGAAATTAAATGTTTGAGTATCAGTAACTAAGAAGTGTTTTCTTCAACCCATAACACTACCTTCCAGGTTTTGATGTTGTCAAGCTTCCCCGTTGGACTTCTCAGAAAAGGTGAGTGCAATTTTTTCTTCCTTTATTTTGGATTAGTAAGTTGGTTTAGTTAAAAAACATAGGCACCCTTTGAGGAAACTTGCCATTAAAAAGTCGCCTTTTGCTAGGATCATAGTTTTGATTGTTTAAAATTTTATTTTTAATACAAATTATGGCTAAAAATTGCTAATTTCAAGGGTATTATTGTTTATGAAAATGAAGATTGTTTGCAGTATTTTATTTTTGTTTTGTATATTTAAGAGTATATTTATTTATAAGTATATTTAAGATTTCAAACTAAAGTGCAATTATTTTTTAAACTGTAATTGGTTTGATAGAGTACACTGTGTTATTCAGTAGTCAACAATTAACATTTCTAATTAAGATAATTAAAATTGTGATTATACATTATCCATTCAAAAAGCATAAGAAATTTTCTTTTTCTTGCATTAAATTATTTTTATGGTAAATATTTTGCTTCCATTTTGGGTAATAAGGAACTTGCATGTGTCAGATTTTCATAAACATTCAAGGGCAATTCCATATGAAATGGGACATGATCAAGAAAAATTAAAAAATAAAATAATAAAATTTTCTAATTATTTTAGGGAATAATTATGAGATATTGTTCTAATTGTGTTTTGCATTGCTTAAATTTTGTGTAAAATTATTTTTATCGGAATATCAGAATTTAAAGTCAATATTTAGAAATATTTGTTTTAAAGGTTAATTTGTTAATGAAAAATGTATAGTTTATTTAGAAAATTGAAAATAAATTAATTAGTTTTTACAACTTTTTTGTTAAATATACTCATAAACTTTATAGTAAAAATGAAATAAATTGTTTAAATCAATTTAATTATATTTATATTCATGAATAACTGAATGCTTATACACATGTAGCGTGAGTTACGAAGTACTGTAGCGTGAGTTACGAATAACTCTCTATATTTTATTTTATTTCTTATTTTCTTAAGCATTCCCAGTAAAACTGTTTGCTATTTTAGAATTAGGGAAGTATATTCAAACACCTGACAAGCACATAGAATTATTGAAACACTATTTAAGCAGAAAAACAAATTTGAATTTTATACTCATAAATCCATGTCTTTTTCGTGTAGCGTGAGTTACGACTCTATTTTAATTAATATTTAAAAAACTAAAATTCTTAAAAGATTCGCAATACTTATTTTAAATTATTAACGTAAATTTCAATATGCATGATTTTTTTAGAAAGAAAATAATAGTTATTTCTATATTTAAAAATTATTTAAAATTGCAATTTTGAAAAAAATGTAGCGTGAGTTACGGTGGAATTGCCCTCAAGTGTTCCGTATGGTTTTTTGTATTATAAAATGAAATATTTTGTTAATTTTTCAAAAAAGTGTACAAGTAATTAAATATTTTAATTTAAAAGTTGAAAAAAACCACATAAAACTGAAAACGCGAAGTGTGTTTGCATGCACAGTGACGTAGAATCCATCGAGCCAAATTGAAATAAAAATTGTATATTCTATGTTTTGTTGAGGATTTCTTTTTTCAGAAGTGTCCGATATGAGTGTTTTAATAAATATAGGTGCTTCGAAAAAAAAAGATTTTTTGTAATTTTTTTGCAAGCGAAAAATTTCTCAATCAGCCTCAAATTTTGTGTAGTGGCTTTTTTTTTAGTGTAGAATAGATTAAAAATATCATGCAAGTTCCATATTCCATGGGCATGGGTAACTAACTGGCTGACATTTTCAAAGAAAAACAACAAGTATTTTCTTATTTACTTCCCAAAAATAATTTAAAATTTTTTTCTATACCAGTTTGCAGCCTTTTTGTTGACTAAATCTCTAATGACACAATTAAATTTTCAATATATGTTTTTTTTAAAATTTATTTATTCCATTAAATTTAGCTAACAAGAAAGCAATAACTGGGTGGAAAACCTTTTTTAAAATTTATTTTGGGAAGTAATTTACAAAATACTTATTGTTTTTCTTTGAAAATGTCAGTCAGTTATATACATGTGGAATTACCCCCTTTTATGAAAATTATAAAAATTATTTTATCCAATTTTTTTTGCTTTTAAATTAAGTCTAATTTGAAAGATATTTATTTTATTTATATAACTCATTAAAAGTTTTAATATATTTTATTATGTACTAAAATTATAAATTTTATGCAATTGTATATCAAATTTCAAGTTATTACCCACCTGTAAAAAATTGGTGTCATTTAACACCTAAAGTGGTGGCAACAAAGTTTCCACCCCTTTGGGAGTATTAAAACACCAGCATAAACTGGGGTTTCATAACACCAAAATGATGAGCAAATTTTGGTGTTATGAACCCCCAATTTATGCTAGTGTTTCATAACACCAACGCTATGAAAAAAATTTTGGTGTTATGAAACCCCAGTTTATGCTGGTGTTTTAATACTCCCAAAGGGGTGGAAACTTTGTTGCCACCACTTTAGGTGTTAAATGACACCAATATTTTTTACAGTGTAGAAACATTTTTATTACTATAAACTAACCACAGTCATGGTTATTACATTAGTTACATGGTTATTACATGGTTATTATTAGGTGCATTATTGTTAACCTGGTTGATGTGGCACCCAAATCACAGGTTATTCATCATAGGCCCAATTCTTTCATAGGTTATTACATATTCAACCTACCTTCAAACGTTAAAAAATTCATTTTTCAAAGTCGAATCTGTGCACGAAGTAAAAGTAAAAAGTTCTCAACTATAAACATAAGAAATGGCACGAAAACTTAAAGAAACATAATAATAATAACATCCATTAATCACATTAAAACGACAATCCCTTTTAAAACACGTTAATTTTTAGCATACAATGAACAGCCTTAAACAAAGTCGCTGTCGAAAACCGACATGCTCCTCATTTAAACCTTGTAATTGATTCCCAAACTCATAAATCAGAAGATAAATATTTCATAAAGACGATGATTTTATGATGATTCATCATAACCTCAATCAATCATATCATTACGAGTGATGCGTACAAGACTGACGTCATCCATTTATAAGGTTGAACACCAATACGTTAATTTTTCGTAGGTATCACAGGGATTTTGTGCTAATTTTTGCTTGCTGTACGGAGTGTTTCAAAAGTCCGTTTCATGGCTTTTATTTGGAACTAACTCGTCTCCTAGGGTCATGGAAGTAATATCTACCCCCTAGGAAAGTGACTTTAGGGAATCGATTGAGATTATTTACAGCACCCCTAGCGACAGAACAGAAAAGGTTAAAAAATAATTAAAAAATCTAAAGGAGATAGAAGGAAAAAACTTGATGATAGTATTGTTGCCAACGGTATGAAAAACTCATTTCATGAAAATATCGTGAATATTTTCAGGGATAAAGCATGCGAAAAGTGAAAATAAATTTTTTCAGGCCTCAAGAAAGAAAAGTTTGCAAACTTGCAAGTTTTTTTTATATTTTGATTAAATTTCGTCTTTATCTAACTAAAAACACAAAACTACTTAATAACACTGAAAAACTATTTTAACATTTTCAGGAATTTTTTTCAGTGAGCTTTTATATTGTTGGCAACAATACTCGAACATAGTTTTTTCTATTTTGCTATCTCTGGTCATATCATTGAATTCTGCATAGTGACTTATCACTTCCTTGACCCTAGGACACACTGGTTCCAAATAAAAGTCATGAAACGGACTTTTGCAACACGCTGTATATCTGACCGTATAATATAAAATAAACTGTTAAACAATTGTTTCTCCTTAAAAAGAAGACATTTGTAGTTGATACTTTGAAGTTTTAATATTTTTTTCATAAGAACAGCGGTTTTGAATGATGCCCGCCTCTCTCTTGGTTAGGTTATGAGACGGAGCTTTAGCGCACGAAGGCCGCTCCTACTCCTTGATAGGGGTTGAAGGATAAAACATAAAGAGAAAAAAAACAAATGAGAGGAGGTTACAACGAAGGCTAAAATTTAAGATAAGGGTTAAAAAAACGCATAACCAGACTGACTTTGTCCTGCTGGCTAGAGGCGTTTCTTGACTGTTTCAGAGCAGTGATGATACCAATGATTCGATATATTTTACTCTGATAATTATTATCAATTCAAGATGAGGAAAATATTTCGATCAAAACATAAAAACCAAACAAAGCTAACAATTTCGTTCACATCTCATTAACACCACCAAGTATTGTTGCGACCTTGTTTACCAGTATTATAGTTTAAAATAAAATGTATAAATGCTAACCGACTACATTTTTATGCAGATTGACTTTTAACGCAGTGCCCATCACGTGAGACTAGCTATCGAGTTGGTTTACTCTAAAATCTAAATACTCTCACCTTACTATCATCTTTACGATATACCTACTAAGATTAAGAATTTTTTTTGCTAATTTGAAAACAGAAACCCTCTACTTTTTTTTATAAATGTCTGGACCAATTCAGATTTAAAATTTTATGCCGCTATGATTACATTAACCTTTTAAACGCCGCAATTCAAATTTCGAATTAAAGGTTCTGATTTTTGGTTTAAATGGCTTGTTTCATCATTACTAAAACCATTCCAAACATTTTTTGGAGGAAAAAAAATCCTAAGTATGATTTTGAGGATGTTCCCAAATGGGAACATCGGCGTTTGGGGTGAAGTTTTTAGGGGGATTTTCAAAAGGTACATATTTTACAATTAATTCAAATAAAATGATTGAAATCGATTTCTACTCAATAATTATGAACATTTTTATGATTGTGGACGGTTTTTTCATTTTTATTATCCATACTTGGACGATTGAGCAACATTTTATAGATTTTCATAAAAAAAAAATTGGAATGTTTATTACGTACGCGAAGCTTTTCAGTAGATTTTTCTTGTACTATGAGTAATATTTTAGTGTAAAAAATACATAAGAGTGTTCCCATGCTCTTTAAAACTAAAAAGTTACAGTTCTTTTAGAAAAATTAGTTTTAATTACGGTTCTATACGGATATCTAGCATAAAATCCACTAATTGCATTCAAATCTAATTAGCTTTCAAAATTGATAATCATAATTATCTCCATTGATTCATTAAAGCTGTGTTTCTCATGGAAGATTCCAAACTGAACCACATATATATTACATCCATCTTACTTTAGATGAGTGTTTTTAGATGTACGCACTTTTCCTTATTTTCAAAATTCTTCAATTTTATTCCTAAAATTTTTATGTAAAAAAAGTACTTGAACAAAAATATATACGCAAATCCTCAGAATCACTCCAAATATGCTCTTTGCATAACCCCTATTGATAATTACTGAAAATTAATCGATCGGGGAGTTAGAAATATATACAAGTGTAAGAATCTGCTATAAAGATTTGGCATTTATTTCTCCATAAAACAGGTGAAAAAATAAAAATTACATAATTTTGAATTTTAAACATCATTCTTAACCTGTTTAGATCCTTTGAGACATAAAAGGATCAACAAATTAAAGAAAATAGGAAATAACTTGAATTTTTGCATGTTATAAAAATCCCCTCAAATACTATACCCCAAACGCCGATGTTCCCATTTGGGAACATATACGTTATATTGGTAATTACTCTCCAAAATTAGAATATAAAGCTATTCTGTCAAGCCAAATTGGAAGATGTGTACTTAAGCTACCTAAGCACAGCAAAATTATTTAAAACTAAATTTAATTAAAATTTTCACAAGTTGAAACTTGTGCAACTTTTGGAAGAGCCAAAAATCTCTAATTTTGATGTAAATTCCACAAAAAGGATTAAATTGCACATGAAAAACTTTTGCGGGTAAAATAACTTCATATCTTTGAGTTGCTTTCTACCAAGTATCAAATTCCTGCATGAAAAATTAAGTGGTGAAAAAATTCCTTAAAATTATGTTCCCATTTGGGAACATCGGCAGGTAAAAGGTTAACCCGTGCCGAATCTTCTCCAAAGTTAGAGAATCTCTAATTTTGAAAACTTTGGAGAAGATTCGGAATAATATTATCGTAGAGGGATAAAATTTTTATATCTGAATAGGTCAAGGCATTTATTAAAAAAAAGTAGAGGGTATCCTTTTTCAAATTCGCAAAATAAAAAAAATTCTGTCATATAAGGGACACCCTTTAAGGAAAATATGCAAGCAAAAAACCAACGGAAGGTGCGCAACTAATGGCTACTCATCTATACATGAATTCCCCATCCTTTATAAACGTATTTATCCATAGACTAACTGAAGCGCTTTTCCTCTCAATCAGCCAAATTGAATGTTGGTTCAACGCTAATAGCGATGATTAATTCAATGTAATAACCCCTCTGTTGAATCAATTCACAGTTCACAATCCAATGGATATCGTTGATGCGTGAAGATAACGTTTACGTCAATGGTTGAGAAAGTAACTGAAATATTTTATTTCGTTAGATTTTATTTTTATCACAAAATAGACATAAAATTACTACTTAAGGTATTTTACTATAGTAGAGAGACCAGAAGAATTTCAAATGTTTATTATTTTCGTTTCGTGAAATTTATTTCTACTGATATAGAGGGCGCAGCACTGGCCAGCCAGCCTTTGTTTTTCCTTTTCTGTATTATTTTTATAACTTATGAGAAAACTTTCATTTTTGACTTTACTTTGAAACATGTTTGAATAAATGAAGTTAGTGCAAACCTCGGTGTGATTTTTTGAAGTCTGTCGTTTTTTGGGATGCATTAGGGTAGATGATGTTAGGTTCCGTGTGGCAGTATAAAAAGATAAGGCATACGTTTTTTGCTGAACAGTAAGTAAACTATTATTTACAAAGAGAATATAATTAAAGTAGAACTTTCAAAAGGTTGTAAACATGAGCCACTGATCAGTATGTCCCAATATTTCCATTTTTCAGATGAATACAATTGATTAATACAGCTGAAACGTGTTGGTTCTTTATTTATTTCACTGGATAGCTGGAACAAGCCACCCGTCGTACGATAGAGCATATTCAATCACATGATTTGGACCTAGCAACGACCTTCATCAGATTGTTTGACCTACAGCAGTTAACAGTTAAAATAAAATAACTGGTCATGGAATGCTTCTATTGGAGCACTTACAATCACATGACAGCAACAGATACCGCCGCACCTAGCAACGGCCATGGCAACAGACTGTCTGACCTACTACAGCAAGGAAGAAAATAAATGGTAGTGACGTCACCTGAAAACACTCTTTTTATAATCATTTTGTAAAACAAAACAAAATTGTCATGTTACATGGATTCTTGTTTAAATTACAAATTATAAATAACAAGAGAGACAACTTTAAACATACAGCTTAAGATGTATTATACCTTAATATACTGATGGAAGAAAATATTTAGCGTCAAAATTTTTAATTACGTCATTTCTGTAAAAGGTACAATTTTCTAGAAATTCGCAATTTAAACTCCTTGGCTGATCGAGAATTGACAATTAGAACTCGTAATTAATTGTTAAAAAATGAAATTAAGTTCAATATAATCCCACTCTTATTTAACAAAAAATAATAATTAATTCATTTTAAATTAATTACATAATTACATTCAATTACTTATTCATTGGGTATTAAAGCGAAAATATTCCATACATCAGTTGAAAGATCGTTTTTCGTCTTGAGTAACGTCAAGATTAATCCTAATGTTTTCAATTTAAACAAAAAAATCTCACTTTCTGCTTTAATACTTGCATCTGGCATCGGAGAAAATTTTTTCCAACTCAATCGTATAACTCTTAAAGTAACTGTTTAAATATTAATAATTTAAAAGAATTTAAGCCTTTTTTTATTCTTAGAATGCTAGAATTCATTTGGCTAATGTTCGTTTCTGATGCTCTGCGCTGTAATTATGTTTAATGAGAAAACGACTTTAACTGCGTAAAAAATAATTAAGAATGTATAATAATTTTGTAACTATTTGTTTCCATCAAAACACGGATTAGTTAAGAATTGCTAAGTAAATTACGCATCATGAATTAAAA
Source organism: Tetragnatha versicolor (assembly GCA_024610705.1). Classification (NCBI taxonomy): domain Eukaryota; kingdom Metazoa; phylum Arthropoda; class Arachnida; order Araneae; family Tetragnathidae; genus Tetragnatha; species Tetragnatha versicolor. The sequence continues at coordinate 8,149,482 of JANDEH010000013.1, forward strand.
TATAAGTAAACATTGATTCTTCTATGCAAATTATTTTTCTTATAAAAATGCATTTTCCTATTTTTTTACTTTAAAGTGATTATTTTTTTGTTAGCATAATTTTATTTTTGAGAGTATAAGCAAAGAAAACAGTAACTAGTTTTTGATGTTTTATATTTATTGTTTTTTTTTCTTTCCATTTTGAGACGAAAATCCAGTATTAGGCTAAGCGCGCACTAGAGACTTTTGTCACGGCGACTGAGACAAAATTATCATGCTGGCTATTGCTAGAGCGCGCGCATTATACTCTATTCATTTAGAATTGGCGCTTGAGAAATAGTGCTTTCCCCCACGCTAGAAGCGTAACCATAGTTACGCTCTTCGAGCAGCCAATAGTAAGCCTTCTTCCTCACTTTGACGTGGATTGTTGCTATGGTTACCGATCGGTGGTGGGGGAAGGAAATATTTTCAAGCGCCAGTTCAAAATGAACAGAGTATAGGCGACGAGACTCTTGGCCGATTGCCAAGATCTCGCCATAGATATGAATTGCTCTCGAGTGACCTAGTGTTATAGTCGCCGTGACAAAAGTATCTAGTGCGCGCTTATCCTTATAGGGGTAAGATTACAGACCCGAGTTCTATTTCTGAGTTGCGCAAGGTAGCTTTTTCCCTGCTGGGTCGATAAAAGAAGGACCAAGTTCGCTTGGGGGGAACAGGGAGTTAAGCCTCTCAGCTGATTGTGATTTGGCACACGTTTTGTAACAGTTCGGCTTATGACCTCACCCCTCAATGAGGGGGTAATACTAGAATTTGAAGGTCTGAAGACATAGGTACACCATGAAGCACCTCCCTTGTTTTTTTTAAATGAGAATAAAATAATTTATATTTATGGATTCAAAAAATATGACTCGAAAATAATCAATGCAGACGATCATTAAAAATCCTTATCCCAGTGATGATTAAAATGGGATTTTCTCTCTTGTGATCAAAAAATGTTTATCCGTCTTTTATGAAAAATAACAGCATATCTTTTTTAAAGAAGCTAATAAAAATTTTGATCCAATTTCAAGATCTTTCTCCATTATTATCAATTTAAAACTCCATGAAATAAATAAATAACGAAAAGTTTTGAAACTAGGCATAATATACGCACACCCGGAGTGTTAAACTGAAAAAAAAAACAATAATAAATCTAAAAAAAACAGTTATCCCAAAAGAACCTCATCACCAATCGCAATTAGATACCCTTAAGCACCACCAAATAAAAAAACTGACCACTAATAACCACTTCAGAACCCTATACCATAACCCTCCACGAAACCAAATAGCACCCACTGCCAAAAACCCAGTTAGGCCTATTTCCTCTATTACTGCCACCATTTCCTCTTCGTCCGATACCAAATATTAGATAAGCTCCGATATGGAAAAAAAGCGAACCAGAAACCAAAACAACACTAGCAAAACAGCGCTCCGATTCCGGGAAACAGGAAAAAGTAGATTTAACGTCGCGGCTCCAGTTTCACGCTTGAGAGGAGGACCGCGATTAAGAAAAACCGGAGTCTCTTCTTTTCCCTAATGTAGGGGAAAAGGGAAGATGTCGTGTGTTTAAGGTAGGGCGTAGTTTAGACGGCCCAGTGAATTCCCCTGTAGAATTCAAAGGATATCTCGGCCGGTTTAGGACGGAAAGGGTTTTTAAGTACGACGTAGTTTGGGACACCGCTGCTGCCGGCTTTGTGCTGTCTTGTCTTTTGCGTCTGCGTGATTTGATTGTGTAGGGTAATGATCTTCGGTTGTTTTTCGAAGCTAGAGTTGTGGGTTACCCGGTATTTTTTAGACCGAATCGATGGTCTGTTCTTTGACATGAATTTCGGTGGAAGGAAAGTTTACTTGCGTTTTAAAAGAGTGTTTTTATGTAAGAAAATACTGAGAGTGTATGAGAGCAGTTACATTGATATATCTGAAAGTAATGCATGTTACGTAGATAATTGGCACCTGCTTATTGCTATTAAGTACTTTGTGATTATAATAGGTCCAGAACTTATCAGTTTGCCAGCATTCTTATTATAAAAAGTAAAAATAATGACCATATTGTAGCAAGAGGTTATTTTTTTTCATAACCTAATTTATACTAGCTTAGCTTAATTAAAAGGAAAACCAACTCTATTTCTTTTAGTTGAAAGTTATATATGCTTCAATAAATATTTGTAATGTTAAAAACTTAATAAAAAACTTAATAAAAGTTGAATAAAAATTTTTCAACTTCCCCACACTTATTTTCTCTTACTCGGGGCTGTTCTTACGCTGCTGGCACCCTATAATAAACCATTTATGTATGTAAATTTGATAAATGCTTAGCATCTAAACAAAATGTAAATTCAATTCAGAAAAGATGTGTTAATGTAGTACGATAGGGTGGAGGGAAACAAAATGTTTTCCTTAATTCCAAAAAACATACTCATGAAAAAAGTATACGTTATAAGAAGATAAGATATATATTATTTCTTTTCTTCTTTCTATTCTCTATTATTTTTTGTTTTTTTTCTAATTGATTGAGATATGATTAAAAATGTTTTTTTTAAATCAATACATTTCTCAAATATTACTAATTCTCTCTCATACACTACTCCAAAACATACACTACACAAAGCATTACATAATCCCGAGGAAGGAGTGATATTTCCTAATAGCCTTCATAATCCCTATTTGACTGACTCTCTCTCGGCACAAATCTCTCCTTTCTAATTGGACAAGAGCCGTGCGCTCTGCAGATTAATTGAATCTCGGTCATTTTTGTCCAATCCCCTCCGATAATTGGAGGAGAAAGGTAATTATTGGGTAATAGGAAAAATGGGATCATTCGGAAGAGCTTTGAAGGATTGTGTCAGTTTGATTAATTTCACCTTCCCATGATGCTTTTCGTTTTGTTCGAATCTCAGCTTCTCGATGTTAATCAGGAATTAATATTCCTTTGTATTTTTTTGACAAGATTGGGTGTGTGATTATTTTCGTTACTGTCAACAAGATGGTTCTTTTTTCGTCTATGTAGACAGCCCGTGATTTATTGTTTTTGACAGGGAGATGGTGGGTCTTCTGTATTTAGCGTTGAATAAATTTTGCTCTCCTTTGCGTGAAGGATTTTATTAGTTAATGGTTAATCGGAAGAATTTAAGGAATGATTTTCCGGTAGACAAGGGAAAATATTTGGACGGTGGGTTGCCCTACAAATACCTCGACCTAGTAACTTTTTCTTTTGAAAATGGTTTTATCCTTACCCCATTACACTCAAAAAACCCACTTCGTACAGAGTAGTTGTGCCCGAAGGGAATTAGTGACTTTTCTCGCCGGCGATATCTATAAATTTATTAATAAAACTATAGTTACAATTTTAGTATCAGCTTTTAATTATAGGAATATCTTAGTAGCAATGTAGTATTACAAAACCTAGAGAGATACGTACCATAAACATTATATTACTGTGACCATCAAGTCGCATTGAGCTTACGAAACCCACATACTTTAAAACACTAATATCTACATGGTCAGCCATTCCCATATTCAGGTAATATATCTTCCCATAAAACATGAAATGAAACTATCTTCAATGACTTCAAATCTTGCTCAATTTTATAACCAAGGAGTTCCAACATCTTAATGGGATTACAACACCACCCTAAATCTATTTACCCCTCTAAGGGATAAACCACCACCCACAGCCCTCAATACAACTCTGTATCCACCCGTAAAATGCCCACCATGACCCGAAAATGCCCCGAAGACCCTTTCCAGCAATTAGCCTCATCGTGGTTTAGGGTCCAGCTTGGCCTCTGCAGATGTCACCCAAGCATTGTTTTAATAACTGCCCCCTACTACTTTTACGATTCAATTATCATTATGGCAGCTGCATACGAGTTTAATGGCACTTAGCGTCACACAAGGCCGTAAAGTTTATCGCCTGGTTATTCCTGGTGAGGTGACGTCACGGAAAAGGGGCGTGTCGTAATTGTTATGGAGGATGTTGTGTTTTGAAGTTTATGGTTGTAATAGTGTGATGGGGATTATGTAGAGTGTAATTAGTTTAACTACTTGAAAGGTTTGCTCCCAGACTGTACAGCGTTTCTCTAGTAAAAGCCGTTATGATGGATATATTTAAGAGTGATACGAATAATAATTTTATTTGTAATAACTTTTATAGCATTATGGGTGTTATTAGGGGAAATCTTTATTTTTGTACTACATTTCTCGATTAATTACAAAATGTGTGGAGAGTTTCAGTCAGTTTTTAGTAGTTTAGTTATGCAATAAAATGTTGAGTGATGAGGGTTTAAGTTTACGAAAGTCAAAACTTTGGACAGCTTGGGAACACCTGAATCAATCAAACTAGTTTTTGAAATCAGAAAATTCGTCACGCTGGAATTAGAATGAGCAGTCAATTAATTCTTAATGTTTTTGCCTCGTTAAGAAATCCTGACATAGCTCATGACCTTTTATAGGAATGGAGGTAACTAAAAGTAACTCCATAATTTTTAAAGCAAAATTTATCATACAAGAGAAATCAATTCTTGATTAATTAAATATAATAAAGCTCTAGAAAAATAATAAAGTCAATTATGCATAAAAATTAGTCCAAAAAATTCAAACCCACAGATATTTATTTAGTTTTTATGATAATAAAGCCGCATTTATTTTACAATCATTCACATATCTCACTGTAGAATAGATATAGAAAAAATATAAATAGAAAAGTTGAAAAAATGTTAAATTAAAATATTAAGTTACCAATAGCGGAATTATTAATAGTACTTATTTTTTAATTGGTTAAAACTGAACCAGAATGGATGGGTGAAGAACAGAACTCTTCTAACTATAGGTATGAAGCGATATACTACCAAATAAAATATAATGTAATTTCATCAAATTTTAATTTATTGCGGGAGTACAAGTAATGATGCATGATAAACTTTCTTTTTCTTAATAAATGAAAGTGTAGACATGTACCTACTAAAAAACTTTTTTCAACAAATTTATTGATTTACTGATACAATATCTGATTCATAAGAAAAAAACTTTTGGAAGGATCAAGAAGATTAAACTCATCTCTGCATATCAACCTACCATAAGTGTGTCAACACATCCCTTGTACAGAAGTTGGGTTGGGGTAACATATATTTTCCGGTATGTGTGCTTGATCTCAAGGATCCGCTTATACACCTTCGTCAAGTGAGACAGACACAACAGAATTTTTACTGACACAAAGAAGGAAAATACACCCAGGGGCGAGGTCAGAATCGAACTGACGACGGAAACAGTACACATACTGCTGGCGTGAAGGGCAGTGAGCAGACCCAACCGGCCATCCGTCCCCTTGTACAGAAGTTATACCGCATCGTCACTTACAGTCCTTAGCTTCTATTCCCACATGATTTCAATAATACTACTTAAATTTCAAACATTCCTTCAGTTATGGCTACAGTGGACACTAAAAACTTTTACTATAAATTTTTTTTATTTTTTTTTAAATAAATGTATGAAATTTGGTCTGCTTATAAAGGTGGTCAAATTAAGCTTAGAAAAAAGTTTGGTAAAAAAATATTCAATAGTTTTTGAAAAATGTTTAAAAAAAATTAAGTACTATTTCAAAATGCTCCAGGTGTTCCAATTTTTTGACTATCTTGGATTTTTTTCTTTATTTGTTATCCTCAAATACTCATTAACAAATATTGGATCGAAATGGCAAGTTATAAATGATGATTTAGAAGCAAAAGGCAAAAGTGTTCCAAAAACAGAAATTTTTGAAAAAATAATTCGGTTAACGTTCATTTAACGGCACATTTAACGTCACAAGCTGTTTCAGCTCAGGCAGAAAATAAGCTATTTTTAATTGAAAATAATTTAATAGTTAGGGCTTTGAAAGGTAAATTAAAATGTTTTTGGATATTTTAAGCCATTCTGAACACATTAAGATTAAAAAATTGACTGCAATTATCCATTATTAACCCAAGTATCACAAACTTTCAAAACTCGTCCAATTTTTGTCACATACGCCCCAATTCGGTTTACTTCTAGTAGCAGTTACGTAAACTTGACATATTTGGCATGAACCATACTACTATGGAAAACGCTTCCTTTCACAATACATCCCACACACTTACCGATACAAATCCCACAGACCAGTCAGTCGAACGCTACAATCCGAAGTGGAAAATGAAATATCGAACAAAGGATCCCCCAAACCACCCCCTCGTCTCCATAAAACCCGCACGTGCTTCGAAAGCCCAGAGCACCCTCCTGAAGGAACTGCCCCCAGATGATTTATTAACACGGGGGACGAAATTAGGAAATAAACTCATATAACCATTTCTGTGTTGTGCTCTCGCGTTGGTGTCTTTAATCGTCGGGGGTTTAAAGGGGTGCGTGAATTAAATTTTAAAGAGGGGTGCGTGTGAGGTAGGGGTTGTGTGCGTTTTGGGGGATATTGTTGTGCTCGTCGTTTTCAGGGGGTGGAGGGAAGGTGTTTATTTTAATGAACTGATGTAGCGGTGATTATGATGGAAGTAATGCATTAAGAAGGGGTTTAAGGGGGTTTTGTGGGGTGCGATTTGGGTTAACAGTTTTGTAAATGCGGTAAAATTACTACATATTACGCTTATTACATACTTTTAGTGAAGTTATTGCTTTTAAGTAAGTCGTTTCAGTTCTTTTAAAATTCAATTACATAATTTAGGATTTATCAAACTTTTTAATCCAAGATCGACATTTAATATTCCACAATATTTATCCCTCGAACTGAAATAACATTTTTAAACACAGGACAAGGCCGTCGTATAAACATAGTTTATTCCAGACTGGTGCTATGTAATTCATATAATATTAAATTTTTCACTTTTTACTGTACTGGGTGTTTCAAAATTGCGTTGCACGGCTTTTACTCGGAACCAACTCCTCCTAGGGTCATAGAACTAAGGTCTACCCCTAAGTAAGTGACCCTGGATAATCGAGATGACTTACAGCGCCCTAGCGGCGAAATTAAAAAGTTAAAAAAATTAATTTAAAAACTAAAGGAGAGAGCAAAAACCTCAGTGAGAGTATTGTTGCCAACGTCAAGAAGAACTCACTGAAAAAAATTTGATCAAAATATCTTGAATATTCGCGCGGAGTTTTTCAGGAGATAGAGCAAAAACCTCAGTGATAGTATTGTTGCCAGCGTCATGAAAAACTCACTGAAAAAAATTTGATCAAAATATCTTGAATATTCGCGGAGATATTAGCATGTGAAAATAGCACTTTTTCAGGGGTCAAAAAATAAAAAGTTCACATATTTCCAATTTTTCAGTGTTATTGTGTAGTTTTGTGTTTTTTAGTTGAAAGAACACAAAATTTTATCAAAAAATTTTAAAAAACTGCAAATATGCGAACGTTTTATTTTATGACCCCTGAAAAAGTGCTATTTTCACATGCTAATATCTCCGCGAATATTCAAAATATTTTGATCAAATTTTTTTCCGTGAGTTCTTCATGACGCTGGCAACAATGCTATCACTGAGGTTTTTGCTCAAACTCCTTTAGTTTTTAAATTACTTTTTTTAACTTTTTAATCACTGAATTAACTTTCAAATCACTGAAATCATGTTGGCACTGTCTAACTAAATCCACGAAAGTAACAACTCAACTCTAACTAATTTCGCTTTTAATACCAATGGTATTGTCTAGCTCCTCGAAAGTAACAACTCAACTCTAAAGAATTTCGCTAATACTTTAGCATGGGTTAACTTTCGTGGATTTAGGCACTTTGAATCACATGTTCCTTTGAACTCAGATTTGTCCTCTTGGGAGTTAGTAAAAGTTCTATAAGACAAGCTTAGGTGAATTTTCATAGGATGCGAAGGTAATCTTAGGCGCCTTAGGATTGAAAGATTCAATACAGGGATATATTGATTGGCTAGAAACCTTGTTACAAGCAATGCAGAATGCTCCTTGGGTTACATTTTAGGAGCTGGCAGGCTAGTTTTGCTCTATGGGCAATACTTTGGAGACTCCTGATTTATGGTATGTAAGAAACACACAAGTAATTACACAAATTGTCATATCTAGAAGCAATCAGAGTTGGTGACGATAGATAGTGGAAGCATCTCTATCATAAGGCTTAAGTCGGCCTCCTGCCATTCATAGGCGTCACTTTCTCAGGAGCTGCACCCCTTTGCCTTGAATCCTTATGGAGCTTTGGTATTTCAAGTGGCACACGAAAACAACAGGGAAAACTTCCTTATTTCAAATCCTGATTCCTTAAGAATGGATTAAAATCTCACGGATTTCATTTCAACCCTTAATACTCAAATTATATATATCTTTTAATATTTATAATTAATGATGAGTAGAGCGTTGAAAATAAAAGTGGTATTATCGTTACTTGTTTTAATTTTTTGCACTACAAATACCATCAATATTTTAAAATATCTCAGAAAACAAAACTTTCTTTTAAAAGCAATGTATCTTTCATACAGTTTTTAGCAGTGAAAAAATCAAAGGAAACCCAAAATATGATGCAATGCTCTCTCTAAACTACACTACCAGAGAAAGCAACACAGAACCCCAAACACTAAAGCAAACACAATTTATCCCGAGGCGATAACAAAATCAATGGGAAATTCCGACGTCGTGTATTTTAAATGGTGCTATTTGTGAGACTGCTGACTCGACTGCCCAATTAGATGGGTTCATTTTAACCCTCACAGTCGATTCCAGCGTTAGGATGACAACAGATCCCGACGGGAAAACGATTAAGATATTAGAACCGCTTTCATCGAATTAAAATAACTCCCCTGTTGCGCAGAGGCTAATTATCCTGGATAAAAATACTAGTGCGCTGTGTTCGATGGATTATTCATGGTAAAACATGGGACACATCATGTTATAGATAGCATAATTCTTATTGGTGTTTGACAAAATTGAGATATGAATATTGCCGGTGAGGACTATTTTAAGCCCAAAAACATTGTTTAGTGTCATTTTGAAGGCACTGTTTTTCCATTCCATACCCAAAAGAATCAATATTATAATGGGTTTTTAAACTATAAAGAAATATAAGTATTGTGTAATAATTTTTTATAACTCAAAATTGAAAAGGTATAAAATTTTTATTTTATTTTCGTCAAGATAGATATTTAGGAGAACCTCGTATTTTGCAGAAATCTAACATTTTACGCGCAGTTAACTGCTTCATTGTTTTACTAACAGTTCATTAGGAGAATGTTTAGGGATTTTATGGTGATTGTCTTCATGAAAAATACCTTACATCCAAAAAATAATACCATGATTTCGGAAATTTACTTTGTAGTTTACCACTTAAGTAATCGAATAATATATTTGTATTGATTAACCTTATTTAATGTGTTGTAACTTTTTATTAACGATGGTATTATCAATGTCACAATGATTATTAGCTCGTATATTTTGAAAGGTATTTAGCATGTAATTTCCAATCAAAAAGCATGTTTTTATGTACACGATCGTAAGACACTAATCAGAATTTTTTGGTTTGTTTGTTTTATAAACTGTAAAATCCTAAAATTTCCGCCCTACGAAAAATCGACGAGATCCCGCGAGAAAATATCTATATATACCTACTTCAGGTTAATAATTTTAAAAAATCATCAACACGACACGAGAGAAGACAATTAAGACACGCATATTTTTAACTGTAGTAAACTTCTCTTCATAAGTAAATATATATTTCAACAAGTATAAGTTCATTTGCATAAGGGATATGTTCTCTTTACAAAAATCCATGTTTCACACTCTATACACCCACCTATTTGACAAATGACAACCAAAATCAATCATTTTATTAATATAACCTCGAGACATAATATAGTAATTATTCAATAGATGCTTCATTAGATAAATCATTAAAGCAACGTTAGATTGCAATCGTTTGGTTTAAATTCTGGTTAATCTGTAGTTAGAGAGATTTACTGATAAAAGACACGTTTTTGAAAGGATTGTTTTAAACCTTACATGGGTTCAGTTTCGAATGGATTTTAAATTAATAATTTTTAAGATAATAATTATGTCATCCCTTAAAAAATATTACTCGTTTTACAAGAAAACCTTTTACAAACGTTTATTTAAATGAATAGGGTAACCGCTTGCCTTACTATCCCGAGTTAAATCTCGGGTTCGTATAATATACCTATTCTATTTAATTACTATCCCTTGAAAACTCGGGCTAAGCATAATTAGATATAATTAAAATTATTTTTTAGAGGTGGAGATTGAAAATAGTGGAAGTGATTCTTCTGTATGTAATCTTATTGAAGACGATAGTTCAAGTGATTTGGATTCGTACCATTTGTCGGCAGCTTGTGAATGGTGTTGTGGTCAAAAACTATCATTTAAATAGTACTAATATTTAAATTTTTTTCATTTGCCCGAGATAACTCGAGATAGTAAACTAACATTAAAACTAAATGCTTTTTACACCTGTAAAAATTAAAAAAATAACTTGAAACCTAAATATTTTGTTTTATTTCGTTTCCTTGTGATGAGAAAAATCTAATGATTTTTTACTATTTTTTTTTTCAAAAAATTTGTAATCGGTTAAATGATAAAATAAACTTTTTACACAGTTTTTAGCTTTTTAAAACTTTAAAAAGCAACAGCAGAGGCTGTTATTTTGTTTATAAATGATTTTTTATTTGAGAATTTTGATAAACAATTTTTTTTATTTATCTTGGACTCCGTTAAGACACTTCACGTTTTAAAAATAAATTACAATTAAAATGTATAAGTGCATAAAAAGCAGTACACATCATGGTATAAAAATTTTGTAAATAAGATATTTTACACTATGAATTAAACTTAATACATGAACTATAAATAATAACAACTGAATATAAACTTAACAAAAGTTTAAAGGGGTTCCTGATTTTTCCATCATTTTTATAAACAGCATTACCTGGACCCATTTCTTCCCTTAATATCTTTACTTTAATTCCCTCAATTTCTGTAATAGAATTTTAATAAACGCACAAAAAACTACAGGGTGTCCCAAAAAGACTGACACATTTCAAAAACCAATAACTAATAACTCGGCATCCTACACCCAAGACTCACAAGAGTAGGATGTAACAAACTGCGTATTTTTATCTTTTTTAGTTTTTGAGTTATACAGGGTGGTCCTAAATTCGTGGTACAAACTGGGTAGGGTAGGTAGAGGGGACCTACACAAGCATATTTTGAAAAACTAGAGGGGGCGCTGATGCACCGTTAAAGAGCTAGGACCTAATGTAGTGCGAGAGCGTTACAAAAGGACGTTTTGCCAAGGCCCGTTTTACGAAAAAAAAACATAATGAAATGAAAAAATTTATTGAGTGAGGTACAGCAGTATCTGTACTACTTACACCCTAAATTTGATAGAAATTGGACCACTTGCTAAACCGTGGGGTGAGTTTTAAAACGCGCAGTATTAATCTGTTAGCCAAAGAATGGAGTTCCATTAATGGTATTTAGAAAAATGATGATCGGGGAAGGAATTTTCAATGATCATACATTGATCATTGAAACTGTATGATCATTGAAAATTCTTCCCCGATCATCATTTTCTAAATACCATTACACTAATTTAAAGGAACTCCATTCTTTGGCTAAAAGATTAATATTGCATGTTTTAAAACTCACTCCACGGTTTAGCAAGTGGTCCAACCAAATTCTATCAAATTTATGATGTAAGTATTAAGGATACTGCTGTACCTCATGCAATAAATTTTTTCATTTCATTATGTTTTTTTCGTTAAACGGGCCTTGGCAAAACGTCCTTTTGTAACACTCGCACTACATTAGGTCCTAGCTCTTAAACGGTGTAACTGCAACCCCCCTTTCTATACCAATTCTTGTTCATCTTGATGTACTCTACCTACCCTACCCAGTTTGTACCACGAATTTAGGACCACCCTGTATATGTCAATAAATTATGTCAGTGTTTTTTGGGACACCCTGTAAATTCTATACTACCTCCACTCATACTAGGTTATTTTTTAGTCATACTGCCTGGATAAAAACTTTTGACGTCTTACAATATTGTTGCGAATGTTATGGGAACTGATTTTTCCTTTCAATATCAGGGGGTGAGGGTAATTCATGAACTATGAACAAACGTTTTGTGCAAAATCTGGGTGGTTACTATTTATACTCTATTCATTTTGAATAGGCGCCTGAAAATATTTCCTTACCCCACCACCGAATCAGTAACCATAGCCACTATCACCGTCAAAGTGATGAAGAAGGCTTACTATTGGCTGCGCGAAGAGCGTAACTATGGTGACACTCCTGACAAGGGGAAGCACTTTTTCGTAGGCGCCTATTCTAAATGCACATACTATAGCTTTGTACAGTCGAAGTCAAAAAAATCGTTCCAAAAGTTAAGCAACGGGATTGCAGGATTTGAAATTTCAACGAATCGCTGAATATAGGAAAAGATTGGCGAGAACAATTTTCTAATATCTAATTTAAGGAAACATATTTGGCTGGTTATCCATGATTTGGCGCAGTTTTTTTTTCGAATAAAAATGCTTTAAAATAGTAGTATGGTGGTTAGAGTAACGTCTTAGTAATCGGAAGTTCGCGGGTTCGATCCTCAATGCGGATCATTCTCAAAGTCATTACGATTGATGTTGAAATTTATTTACGGATGATCCAATCTCTGTGGAGGAGTATTCTTACCTGATTTTTTATTCAAAGCACTCAATCGTATTTCTCAGCAGCCGTTAAAGTTTCTTCCTAAATCTTAAAATAATTATTTATGAAATTTACTTGGAACTCTGGATCTTCCACTATGATCATTAAAAAATCCAACTCCGATAAGTAAGTAATTTTTTAAAGGTATTTTTAACTTCACACTGGAAAAAATATTTTATTTAAAGAAATTTTTTAATCAGAGAAATTTCTTAAGAATTTTTTTACCAAGCTTATTCAGGCGAATACAAGTTTAAACATAATTCTTTGTACTATTTCAGAAAATAATTCTATTTTAACTATTTTTAAAGTTATTTTAAATAAATAATAATTATAAATTCTTTTAAATCGTGGGGTAACGCGTTGCCTGAAACAATTGTAAATTCAAGAGGGGTAAACGAGTTCAAGAGGAAAATTGACAGATACTGGGATTCCGGTAGTTTGAGTTAAAAAGACTGGACCAACCTTGCTGGGCTTAAGCCTGTAGTTGGTCGACTTAATTTGTATTTGTATTTGTAACGGAATTTTAATTATATGACTTAATAATGGGAACTCTACGGATTTAGTAAAAGTTAGTAGTAGTAGTTTTGTTAAGAAATTAATTTGCTTTGGAGACTATTGAAATTGTACTAAGCAGTCTCGGGGGTGGGGAACAAGCTATATTTCTAATATACAGATATTTGGTTGAGTTGCATAAGCGTACCCAGGATTCTGCTCAGGGCGAAGCAAGCATAGTCGATCTTTCTCGTGCTTGTGGAGAACCATTTTAAAACCCGGGATGATGGGCCAGAGTTTTGCTTCGAGATGGGATTTGGACCTTTTGTGAAAATAATGCAAAAGTTTTTAAGATAATATACTTAGCCCCAAACAAAGGGGGTCTGGGGTCCATCTCCGAAATGTTTTGTAATTTGACCCTAAAGAGTAGCTTTGTGAATTGTTCTGGGACATTGGGGAATATTTAGGTAACACCCCGGATCGATCACTCGTATAATCTCTAGAATTTTCAAGGGAAAATGCCTATAAATAGACATAAGAACTCTATAGAGGGTTCAACTCCCTAACCGCCTCCTAGATACTGCCCGGGGAGATCTCTTATTTTTGATTTTTAATCCTCTTTGACATAGGTGAACCCAAGTGATCCCAGTTTTCATAATTTAAATTTTTGAAAATTAATTACTTAAGACTAAAGTTTAAGTAATTTACTCTCATGATTTAGAGGGTAGCTACCCCTCCCTGTATCCCCTGGAGTTGAGGGACAGTTCCATAGACTTATGAGAACTAGAAAGGAGGACACAATTTCCCCCCTCTATAAAGTCTCTCAATTCATTCTCTCTTACCTCCCCTCTTCCCGAATTCCAGTTAAAATGTTCGGCTTCTAAAATTTCTAAAAAGCATTACACAAACACATGCGAGTTCAATCCAATGTAGCCATCCCTCATTCGTGATACATGATCATGAATGAACAGCTACAGATTGATCCAGCCAATGAAAGGGTAGGTTTATTGCTTTACCTATTCAAGAAAGTTTTGTTTAAAGATTGGTGAGAGATTTAATAAAGAGAGAAATATTTAATAATATTTTTAGTTACTAGGTCACCACTAAATTATTAAAAATTATTTTAATGATTCCAGTCTATATCTCACGACAGACATCCTCGTCCTGGGCTCAAGCTGCATCCAGATGCGGTAACCATTTATACTCGGGGTGAAAAAGGCATTCGGACACTTCCATGCTGCTTCCCTAACTCTTCCATGTTGTATAGATGGTAGGAGCAGGCGCGGATCCAGCACGGCTCCAAGGGGGGCATTTTTCTATATAAGATCCCCTTGTGTTACCATTAGAGGTATAGGGGCACTTTTCAACACTATTACCTTTACTTTTTTTCCCAAATGTCAAAATATTGGGGATTTCCTAAAAATAATCACTGAAGATCCCCTTGTGGTACTAAAAGGGGGTATCGGGGTCCTCCCCCAGAACACTATTTTGAAATTAGACCTGTTAAAAGTAGGGTTTTTACTCATTTTAAAACTTTTTGGGTTCCCAAGGGGGGTCATATTCCAGAGTGCCATCCCCCTGAATCCGCACGGGGTGGAGTCACTGGAGGGAAATAAGCTCCCCCCAGAAAATTCCCGATCCCGAAGGTTTACAGTGTGCCCCCAGATTTCACTCTCTGTACTTTGTATCCCTCCATGGTTGTATACCAAAACTAGATCTAAGTATAACTGTCCTTCACGACAAATTGTTTTTTGATAGAAGGAAATAAGGAAAGTTATGATATTCTACTTGAAAATAAATCTATTTCGAAGTTAAATTAAAATATCTTTGCTTCATTTTATTTTTCTTTATTATAAGGCGTTCATCAGAATCGTTTACTCCGCAATTGTATATGTATAATTTTCTGGGGGAATTTTTTAAAATTTATTTTAACAACGAATTGAGAAAAATTGGGATCGAATTGGATGAAAAATAAAGAGTATTTCTAAAAACTTCTACTAAATGAATCCAAACATCAAACATTAAAAAACAACAAAGCTAAAATAAGAATAGCTTTTGAAAATACATTTTTATTAAGTTTAAAAAAATACAAAAATAAAAGATCCCCTAATGTCAAAAATAAAAAATATTTGTTGGACGATTGTAAAAAAGGTTACTCCAATAGAAAATAAGATTAAAAAAGCTTTTAAATATCCAATAAAAACTAAATATAATTTATAATCACTTATTAATAACTTCTAACTCTTAAAAATTATAAAATCAGCACAAGAAGTTGCAGAAAACGTTCAAATTCGACTTAACTCATACAACACCAGCGCTCTAACCGTTACGCTACCGGGATCTACATTGAGAGACGCAAATATTACAAATAACTAAAGGATTGGCTTAGTTTTGTGGGTTATTGTAATTTTAACAAGTGGCAAACCTTTGGCGATCGGGACTGGCGAAATATTTCAAACCTATTTTCCTATACCATGCGTACGGGGTTAAGGTCTAGATTCCTCTTAACAGTCCTTGGAACGTTTTTTTTTACTCCGACTGTACTTCTTTTCAAAGTTTTAGTTTATTTCCAAAATTTTTGTCTTAGCGGTATGTCTATACAAGCAAACTTATAAAATATGCTTAATCCTACTTTTCTTTTCCATTTGATAAATACAATAAACCCCACAACCAACTAAAAAATTTACAGTCAATAAATTGCTTACACACATCAAAAATTGAAACAACTCATTCTTTGCTCGGTTATGAAATGTAACATAATATCACCAAATTGGCAGAATATAGTACCAAACGATTTCAGGGGCGTGTTCTATACGTTCATTCCGGAGGGCATCCTTGGGGAGAGACAGCCCACGTGATGGGGTGTTAATTACGGCCATCATCACTGGACAGTGGCTATTCACTCCAATGGTCACTCTCCATGGGGCTAAATGACCGAGTGTGAGTACTAGGAAGACAGTCAATGAAAGTGTGAGGTAATGGAGTAAGACGACATTAAGGTGTGTAAGGGATATTTTAATGTAGGAAATGTATTTTGAAGGGGATATTTCCTTAGAGAGTTCACAATCATTATTTTATTTAAGGTATCCGCCTACCCCTAAAATGATGATTTTCGACTTTTTCGTCGAAAATTTGGTTCTTACATTTTCAAGTAGTTTAGACATTAATCTTTCCAAAACTGTTTTCATTTTGCTTGTAGGTGAATTAGAAAAGAAATTACAGCATTTTTTAAAACAGATAGTCGTGTGCGATCGTACACAAATATAAACTTTAAAGCTAATTTTCTCAGAACTAAATTTTGCATAAAAACCCTCCACTATTTACATGATTACTCAAAAACTATCCAAGATATTCTGTCCAAATTTTAACAGTATATTAATCATATTGTTATTAACCAGATGGACTACAGATTTTTATGCAAGTTTATATATTTTATTTTTATTGACTTTTTTTGTTAAATGGTTGTAGAAATTTTGAAATTTTTCACTTACCTATACATTTTAGCTGTAAAACAATTACTTTTCAAAATATGTCTTAGAAAATAGTCCATTCTGAAGATGAGTGTTATACGATACTTGTGTCCAAAGGAAATTTATATAGGGGTAATAGTTTTTGGGCAAGAGTGAAAGGGGTTTTATAAAAATTCACTTAAATTTTACACTAATTACCCCATATTTTAGAAAATAATATAATTAATTTTGTTTTTTAGCATTGATCAATGTTTTGATGTACATTTAAACTAAAAATTTAAAAATAATTTTTGTAACTCAAGTATTTAAAAAATGGTCTCAAAAGTAGGCGGATGCCTTAATAAAAGAATCATGGTAGTATGAGGCAAGTGGTTAGGTTTTGTTAGAAAGAGGGGACTTGTTGGGTACATCAATAATTTAGGTGCCACTTTTTCGTTGAAACAAAGAATTTTGTGTCGAGTATAATCACCACAAAATTAGAGATATATTATTTAATTACCGGATAATCAACTGAAATTTGATTCGTAGGACCTTCCGATGGTACCCCTAGTGGTTGGCATCCAGCTACAAAGGGTAATAAAAAATGCATAGCGTGCAATTTATTATACTTAACATTGTATTCTGCATTGTATAATTTATATTTGCCAAATGTTCTATAATATTTTCTAAATGTTAAGGTTCTAAGAAGATTTAGTTGTTCTTATTATTAGTTTATTTTTAGCATTCATCTATAAATTAAGAAGCATGTGATTTTTCCCCTAATTAGCGGAAATCCACTATTTTTAGAGGTGTTGAGAATCAGAATTCCTCTCAATTGTGTGTGGAATAAATATTTCAAAGCGGGAAAAATCGGAATATTTGTTTTCGGAATCAAAACAATTTAAATAGTTTTTTTAGGGTAAATTTCAAAAAATTTCTGAGATTGAGTTTAGTAAGATGAGAATCCTATCTAAAAAAATATTAAAAAGCTAAATTGAACCTATTGTATGGTATAGGGATTTGAATTTGGACCCCTCCCAAAATAAATTTTTATATCACTGTAACTTATCTAGACGCTTCTAAAAAATTTCAGATAATTTCTTTCTTGAGCAATCAAATGCCTGATTAATTCAGGTTTGAACTATTCAAGCATGAATTTTTGTCGAGTATGATAAACAAACATGTATTCTTTTTATTAATTCTATTTGCTCTTATTTGATAAATCTTAGTTGGTAAAGAGGGTATTGATTCGGTTAATTTCCCGTTTAACCAGACAAGGTATTTATGCTTAACATTTGAAAATTTACATCCTTTTAAGCCTCTTCAAACGTGTTTCCCAATAAGTCTACATTGCTGTATCCAGTAAACGTTATTAAATGTTTTTTCAACGCTTTCTAACTTTACTATACAGAGATGAATAGAGTTGGAGACATTTTTGATTGCACAAACAGGAAAAAAGGTAATTGGAAAAAGTGATACCGATAACTACTTGCTTAAAACTCAAACAGACAGTTCTTATCCTTTTTTATTTTAAATAAATACTTCTTTTAAAAAGATGGATTTTGTTTCATTTAATTAAATAGTGAATGAATGATTAAAATTTTAAAGCCTAAGTATTGATATCAACCAATTAAAATTTAATGCACCGTGAGCCTCTTGTCGGCATTTTGCAAGAAGATAATTTCGCAATAAAAACCTTTTTATTTATTCACTCATTAATTTATTGGATAGAGTTTCAGAAATCAATTTAATTTCCGTAGATTTTAATTGCTGTAAGCATAAAAGTAGGTAAATGCATCTGAAAATTAATTGGAAAATTTATAAACAATTAACTTGTTTGAAAGTGGGGTTAAAATGTTTCTAACAAACTGATTAAGACAGTGAAATTGTATTATATATTTTTGTAATGAACAATTAGGTTAATAAGAATTAGTTTTATTTTTAGATACATTAAATGAAGTAGTAAGTAATGTAGACCCTCTTACCCGTTTTGAATTTTTTTATTAAGTAGATACCTATTTTACTAATTAAAAATATTAATTAAGAATAATATTACAGCCAAATAAAGACTAATACTTACATGAATATTTTAGAATATTTGTGCTTTTTAAATATTTTTTAAGTATTTACTTTCAAGTAAGAATAGTACATCTTTATGTTGTTTATCATATATATTTGAGAGTTAAAAATGCTGAAAAGATATTGCTAGGGGCTGTTTTACAATCAGATCTTATGATATACAAATTAACTGAAGAAAAGTGCTTGTAAATTTAACTTATTAGGAATCTAAATTTACATAATACGATTACGAGGAACTTAAATATTTATGCAGTAGCATGAATATAAAACCAAATAATATTTAATTAATTATCGCTATTTTTAAAATTCCTCTTGTAAAAAGAAGTTTTCCATACAAATAAAAATAACTAGCCAGCATTATAAAAAATATCTATTCTATTGGATGTTTAATGAAATCTATGATAGACTGCACAATAAAGTCTACTGAACGAAATAATTTTATGTATGTACTAATTTTAAATGCAAACATCTTCTTACTTTTATCATACTACAATAGGTTACTTTTTAAAAAAAGAAGTAAATGATAATAAAATTCTTATAATTATATATCATAAAATGATAAAAAAATAATTTCATATAAAATTACACATTTTAAAACTTTTCTTGAGTTTTAAAGCGACAAAAATACATAGAAATTGTTATCTTTATCAATGTTAAACATAATTTTTTTCATATTTCGATATTAAAAAAATTCCTTCGTTAAAAAAAAGTGAACACTTTTTGTATCCCCCAGATATACATTTATGCTAATAAATAAACCCTAAACAAAGATGGCTTAATTTGTTTTAAAATTTTATATTTATAAGTACTAAAGAACAAACTGTAAAATTACATTATTTAAACATTCAGACTTAGTTCGAGACAAAACCCAAAATTTGTTAATTGCTTTCCAATATAATATTATTTTTTGCAGTTAAAGGCGATTTTAACTTACTTCAAATGCTATTTCAAATTTTATGACACTTTCCTATCTACTTCTAGTAGGAACAGAACAGTAGTAGTCTACTACCTTTATAAAGAAATGTTTAGCAAGGAAGCCGAGTTTTACGCTGTAGATGTTGTTTTTCCTTGAAAAGACCCTTTGTACAGCAAAGCTAAGTTCACAACAAGAGGAGTTTTTGAAAATGAAAACCAGCAATAACCTGTAGATGTTGTTTTTCCTTGAAAAGACCCTTTGTACAGCAAAGCTAAGTTCACAACCAGAGGAGTTTTTGAAAATGAAAACCAGCAATAACCTGTAGATGTTGTTTTTCCTTGAAAAGACCCTTTGTGCAGCAAAGCTAAGTTCACAACAAAAGGAGTTTTTGAAAATGAAAACCAGCAATAACCTGTAGATATTGTTTTTCCTTGAAAAAACCCTTTATGCAGCAAAGCGTAGATTAAAACTAAGAGGAGTGTTTAAGAGGATGTTTTTCCGAGAAAAGGTATTGTGCAAGTTAAGTTTTACTACATTAAAAATACTACATACATGGGTTTTAGCAAGGAAACTTAGTGCGTTTCTATAAAATCTTGTTTTTCTTTTAAAAGGACACATATTGCAGCAAAGTAAACCATAAAATTACAACCATATAAAAAATTCAAATTATCAAAGCACATAACACGCTTTGAAAGAATTATAGAAAATTTTGTAGGCATTTTCCTCAGTTATTTTGAAGAAGAAAGAGCCAGATTTTTAAATCATAACTTGGTATTTTTATTGAAAGAAAACTGGATATATTTTTAGGTTTGACTTGATTGGAAAAAGTTAATGAAACATGTGATTTCATTACATTCTTGAAATAATCTGTTTATCTACATAAGTATAATAAGTGTTCAATAGAAAATTTAAATTAATTTCAGCCTAAAATAAATCTTTAGTTTTAGAATTAAAGCGCTACGACTCCTGAAACGAAACTTTACTTTTTATCAATAGTGAAAATTCGATTTTACTCACCAAGAGAGCCCAGTGAGGAACTAATGCAATAGCTGAGTAGCACACCCACAATAGTGTAAACCCTCAAAGCCATTTCGAATATGAATATGTTCACACAAACTTGAGTATAAAATCCCAAAAGTTTCGAGTAACTTGAGATCACTTTGAAGAAAACTCCACTCTTATAATAGTTCAAATCGTATTTATCCTTGTTCCAAAATAGTTAAACTTTCTTTGTGTACTGCACTTTCACACTTTTAGTTGTTATTAGTTTAGTAAGTGTATTCTTGGTCTTTTTTATCTTGACCAACTGTTTTTTGATATTATTTACAAGGTTAGTGCCTAAATACAAGCATGTAAACAAAGCTATTGTAAAAACTTATAACAACTATTTATCCATAAATATTTGGCTATTCTAATACTTAATGTGCGTGACACCCTCGTTCATACTTTGATAAAACGTTCACTTTCACTTTACTATAAAAGCTAATTTTCTCTATGAATTCGTGTAAAGTTGGCTCAACTTTGATCCAAGTTTACTTTGTTCATCCACCTCCGATAAAACTTTCACTCATAATCCATAATCAATCTACCGGTGAAAAGATCGATTCATCCCCAAAAGAATCGCTACTCTTTAATTTCTCCCGCTTCACTCTGACGCGTCTTTTCCGGGGAAATTCTCCGAGAAACAAGAGTCCGGCAGAGAAGCCGGACGCAGCGGCAGCACGATTCGGGGAAACACTTCCCGGATTTCTCCGGACTGGGCGATTCTCCTCTCGGCGCGCGAATCGATTACGAATCCGCCGCCGCGCTTTGCGATTTATACCGCTCTGGGCGGTGACGTCAGCGCGCTCTCGGCCAATGGGCGGAGAGGAGGAGGCTGATTCGATCCAGGGGCGATTTTGAAGTTCCGTCGAGTAGAAAACGAGAAGTTTTCGCCGCGGGAGTGAGGAGAAAGTTTGACGGGATCTTCAGTGGGATTCCGGATTTCTTTTTCGGTGGGGTTTTTACCGGTGTATTTCTTTGTTATTCAGTAACCCACTGCGTTTTCTTTCCTGGGAACAATGTTAGGTCATTCTCATGTGCCTTGTTTGTTTAAAGGCTTGTTCAGAATTATCACTTTTTGTGTTCATTTTGAAGGGTTCATCTAAAGTGAAATGTATGAATTAGTGTTTCACTCTTTACTTCTTCACTTTTCTATGGAAACTAGAGATCAACAGGAGTAACCAGTTTCGGGTTATGATTTTCCTGAACAAAAAAAATAATCTTACTAAAGGTACAGCTAAACTTCATTCTACTCTGAGCTATTTATTGGAAGATATTTAAATGAAAAATTTAATACACAATAGTAAAAATGAGGCATAATAATTAAAACTGCGGTTTTCCAGGCTTGTTGGCCGTAATCTTGTAGATGAAACGCTACACGTTTCGACTCCTCCTACGGGAGTCAACTTCAGTAGGATAAAACAGTTTAAAAAGATGAGATGAAAGATGAAGAAAAAGAAGATGACTCCTATAGGAGGAGTAGAAACGTTTAGCGTTTCATCTACAAGATTACGACCAACAAGCCCGGAAAACCGCAGTTTTAATTATAACAGCGGTCGTTAAAGCCTTCGCAGTTTTATCAATGCATAAGAGTTTCAATTAGAAAGCATAATAGTAGTTTGCAAAGCATATAAACATACATAATAGTTTCAGTATGAAATTGGAAGTATAGAGGCCTGTATACAACATTATTTCACAATCTAAACACAGGCTTTTAATCCATCTAAAGAAATTATCTAAACGCAATCTTAAAATTAAGCCAGACAAGTTGAACTACAAGTGGATGATAATATTAAACATTAGTGTATCCAATTCTCTACCCATCTCGCAGACAAGCGGATAACGCTAATGTTAATCAAAAACCCTTCAAAACCAACCACCTTGTCAGCATCCCAGAACCTCTTCCCTGAATTCTTTCTCCCAGACCTACTGATCCATACAGGGCGCAATCAATTCTAATTATCCCCCTGCAACTGTAGTTCCCGTACGATCTCGCGATAGAACCACCCACAAAAAAATCATCATTCCTCCGCGAATGGCGATGTTCTGATGGCTCAGTGATGATGCCTCTTCATCATTAAGGGACCTGGCGTATTGGAGAGAGTGGGGAAAACCTAATGACCACTGCCAGGGTTTTTGTTATCGGGTTTTTTTCTTCGTATGTGGAGGTAGTACCTATTGTGAGGTAAGTGGGGTTTGGTAGATAAGCTATATCTTGAGTAATATGAAGAGGATGATGATGGAGTGTTGTTGAATTGATTGCTGATTAAGATGATGTTGAGAGTCCACGTAGTATAAAGCTTAACAGAGGGCCCATCTCCGTAGACGGTAATGGCAACTTTTTAAAACATTGATTTTCCCATAGATGGGCGTTGCAAAGTTTGCAACGCCTCCTAGCTCCTAGACAGCCTATAATAACTCGACCTCACTTCTGCTATGTCATTGCCACTCTCCCACTCTCTTTTGTCACTCAAATCGGCAGTGGAAGGAAAGTAGCAGCACCGCGCCGATGAAATTAAAATGCCACCTGATAGAAGTTGCTTATCCAATCAGGATTCGCCTTCTTCTGATGGGCGGCTGCGTTTAGAGCTAGGAAAACTGCCACTTCGACTCTCTGGTTGAGTTTTTCTTTTAGGGTTGGGTATTAGGATGTAATTGTAGTGTTGCGACCTTAATCACCACTTTAAAATGTAAAAAATGAAATAGATTTAAAAGAGCAATTTCGTACGTAGTAACTTTGCAATAGTGTTTTTTTTTAAATGTATAAAAAACTGTTGGTCAGACAAGTGCAACGGTTGTGGAATAGTAATACTAAATAATTCATATTCTTGATGGAACAAAAAGCCCGCGTTAGCTATTTGTTGCACTTCAAATTGTGAAGCAATGTATAATTTCAATGATTTATGTTGTCATCTTGGCAGTTGTTCGTCTTGGCAGCTCTTGTGACCCCGTTTAAATTCCGCCACTCATAATTTGATGGTGAAAAACGAAGGGGCAGAGTCCCCCAGTGTGGAATCCAGCTCAGCTTTAATATTCGTAGAACCAAAGCCCTTCAAATGGAAGTATTGAATAGCGAAATAATGCCCGTTTTTATCCATCTTTAAAATTTTACTACACTTGTTTTCTATTAGAACCCGCAAAAACAAATTCTAATTAACTTTCACCATTCCGATTAAGAATTTGGTCCTAATTATGTTTGAACTTTCTCCTCTAGTCATTTTTTCTGTTGAATAAACGCCATCTGTAGGTCAGGCTGGGTAGTTTTGGGACTACCCTCTTATGTTAAAATTACACAGGTCTGCAAAATAAACTTTTTTCGAGCTGTTTTGGATATTTCACCTGAACTTTGTTAATTTTGGTGCGCCGAATCCAAAAATGACCTCCATTTTGTCCTGGGACGTCACGTTTTTTGACAATTCAGATTTTTAGGTTTTATTGGGAAATGCCTTAAAATTTTTTTAAATTAACTTTTTATACTAAATTTTTTATTCAAATTTTTTCCACCAAATCTTTTATGTTTTTTGATGTGCTGAATCTAAAACTGACCTCCGTTTTGTCATAAGATTTCACCTTTTTTCACAATTTGAGTAAATATGTCAATTTTTTTAAGAAAATAAAAGTAAATCTCTCTATTCTAAAAAAAAGTTTTTGGTGAACGGTTTCCAGGGAAAGGCTTTTTAATTACCGGTCCGTATAACACATATTTGGTATCAAACTGTCCGGATTCTTTTGAGGATGTGCAAAGTGCCTTTAGAATTTCTAAAAAAAATCTCAATTTTAAAATATTTCTATTTTTTCAGATTTCGGATAAGGTTGCAGTTACAAAGCAAGAAACTATGAATTTTAAAACAATTGAAAACATATTTCACTGGTTTTTAATATTCAAATAAATTAAATAATAATATTTTTATTTATAACACGAATTTAAAAAATATATTTTGTGTTATTTTTAACAATATTTATATTTTTGTTGTTCAAACGGTTTTCATTATAGGGTTACTTGGGGTAAGTGGGTCAATGGGGTAAGTGGGTCACCCCCCTAAAACTATAATATGCAGAGGAAATTTCACACTTACTCGCATTGATTATGTTACAGCTTGTCACACCAATGAGTTTTGCATATATTTGAGATTTGTTTTATTTATTTTTAAGATTATAGAACTAATTTAAAATAGATTCCCAGAATGGATTTTTTGGTGAGTTCAAGACGCATTTTTCAAAGAAGTATTTCCAGGTAAGTTTTCATTACATTTTAATGTTTATTGAACTGTTTTGCAGAGTTTGACCTAAAATACATACTACAGTTTGAAATTTTTCAAAATTTTTAATTTTGAAGTGTTTAAGAGGGGTGTCCCACTTACCCCATAGTTTTTGCATGGTTGGGGTAAGTGGGACCCCTCAGCGTGGGGTAAGTGGGACCCCTCTTTATTTAGTAAGTGAGACCCCTTATTATGATATAAGTGGTTCTAGAGGGTCCCTTATGATACAGGAACTATTAACTATTTCAGGGGGTTATAGGGACAATCTCCCCCAATATTTTCAGAAAATTTCAATTTATAGTAGCAAGATCTTTTACTCACCACTTCAAAATTCATTAAAATTGATAAATAGTTTGATTGACATTATATATCAAATTTGCGTTTTAATTTAAGTTATGGTGAGTAGAGTGAAATATCTCATCAACAGTGTTCATTCTCATTTAGTGTGTCCGATTTCTTTTTTATCTTACAATGCGTATTAAAGTGCCAAAATAAATCTTAATGAACCTTATTATGTTTGTTCAACACTATTTTATATGCTAAAGTAAAACATATCCCTTTGGCCTTTCGAAACATTCTTTAAAATACTTATTTTTCTTTTCATTCGATTCTTACCTTGTCATATTGATTTTGATGTGAGTAAATTTCTCACTCATGGATACAGTTACAATAAAATATTTTATATTGAAATTTATTGTACTTTATCAAGTAAGACCCACTTACTTCCATTTAAGTTTTGCTTGCTTTAAATATAAATAAAGAGGGGGTGACCCACTTACCCCATCTCTTGGGGTAAGTGGTTCACCCATCTCATTATTGATAAAAAGACCAGTTAAGAAAAATGTAAAGCTTTATTTTAGAAACTACTGATAAATTTTTGTTTATCGATAGACTCTTTAACGAAATTAGTCAACAAGTACAAAATAAACCCTTTCAAATTTTTTCTATAAAGCTCCAAAAATGTACTAGGCCCAAAAGGGGTCCCACTTACCCCAAGTGACCCTATTTTAAACTTATATATAATTAATTTATTTTTTATTTTTTGAACTAGGGAGCTACCGCCCCCTGCTCGCTATCGCTCGCCAACCCCCGTTAACTGCTGACGCTGATACTTAAGGATCTCTTTGCCATCCTCACAAAACACAGCTCACAGCACTTACTCATTTTATAAAACATTCTTAAAACAGGGGAACTACTTCTCTGGGGTATTCTTTCAAAAAAGGGGAATATTCATTCAGCGGCGAAATTTTAACAGTTCCTTTATGGCAATATGAATTGGCGGATCGCCATTTAATTCCAAGAAAATTAGTAACAAAGCAGTGTAAACTTTCTTTTACCATTTCCCCAAGGTAATGTTTTTCTCACACAGATCCATTCAGAAGCACTGAAACATCTCCGGAATAAATTTTACTTTCTTAAAATTTGTAATGATTTTCATTGATTGTCTGTGAAAAATGTAGTAATTATCGTAAACATCACGAAAATTTAGAATTTTGCTTCATGAGAACAAATAAACATCGAAATTGTGTCAGTTTCATAGCAATGACACGAATGTTCTGACTTTCGATTTTTATCTTTATTTCTAAAAAATTCCCCCGCCATATCTAGTTTTGCGTTTTGGCATTATAAAAAAAGTTACCTTTTACTACCTTAAATAATATAACTTGCAAAAGGATATAAAAATAATTATTATTGTAATAAATAAATGCAAAAGTTCAAAATTTCTGAAAGCGAGTTTATATTTATTGTAAATATAGTAATGATTAGGTTGCCACAACGACAAAGATAAATATATAAATATGAATTAATTATTTAAAAATAAAAGATAAATTAATTATACATTAGTTTTAAATATAATTAAAATCGTTTGAACAGCAAAAATATAAATATTGTTAAAAAGAATCCAATATATATTTTTTTAAATTAGTGTGATAAATAGAAAGATGATTATTTAATGTATTTGAATGTTAAAAAACCAGTGAAATATATTTTCAATTGTTTTAAAATTCATAGTTTCTTGCTTTGTAACTGCGACCTTATCCGAAATCTAAAAAAATGGAAATATTTTAAAATTAAGAATTTTTTTGAAAAATCGAAGGGCTTACTCGGAAATCCGGAAAGAATTCGGACATTTTGATACCATATATGTGTCATTTGGTTCAGTAATTAAAAAGCCTTTCTCTGGAAACCGTTCACCAAAAACTTTTTTTTAGAATAGAGAGATAACAAATTAATATTTTTATATTTATCTTTGTAGTTGTGGCAACCTAATCATTACTATGTTTACAATAAAATATACACTCGCTTTCGGAAATTTTGAATTTTGCATTTATTTTTTATATCCTTTTGCAAGTATGTTTTTTAAGGTAGTAAAATGTGACACCTTATTTCATAATGCCAAAACGCAAACAACTAGATAACACGGGGGACTGTTTTAGAAATTAAGATAAAAATCGTAAATGTTTGAAGTTTAAACATTTGTGTCATTGCTATAAAACTGACACAACTTCGACGTTTGTTTGTTCTCATGAAGATAAAATTCTAAATTTTCGTGATGTTTACGGTAATTACTACATTTTTCACAGCCAATCGATGAAAATAGTTACAAATTTTAAGAACGTTAAATTTATTCCTGAGATGTTTCAGTGCTTCTTAATGGATCTGTGAAAAAAACATTACCTTAGGGAAATGGTAAAGGAATGTTACATTGCTCTGTTGTTAATTTTCTTGGAATTATAAGGCGACCCGCCAATTAATGTTACCATAAAGGAGCTGTTAAATTTCCGCTACTGAATGTATATCCACCATTTTCGAAAGAATACCCCGGAGAAGTACTAACCCTGTTTTAAGAATGTTTTATAAAGTGAGTAAGTGCAGTGAGCAGGGTTTTGTGAGGAATTGAGAAGCGGTTCAAACGTGTCTGCGTCAGCAGTTAACGGGGGTTGGCGAGCGATAGCGAGCAGGGGGCGGTAGCTCCCTAGTATTTAAAAAAATTATTTTTCGACTCAAACTTTATTTGAAAACAATTTTTTATGATTTTTGGTGAGCTAAATCCAAAAAATACCTCTTTTGACTTTTAAGACACCACATTTTGTAATAAATTGAGCAAATATAGCAACATTTCACATAAAATGTAAGTAGGGTTACTTGGGGTAAGTGGGTCACTGGGGTAAGTGGGTCACCCCCCTAAAACTATAATATTACAGGAAATTTCACACTTACTCGCATTGATTATGTTGCAGCTTGTCACACCGATGAGTATTGCATATATTTGAGATTTGTTTAATTTATTTTTAAGATTATAGGACTAATTTAAAATACATTCCCAGAATGGATTTTTTGGAGAGTTCAAGACGTATTTTTCAAAGAAGTATTTCCAGGTAAGTTTTCATTACATTTTAATGTTTATTGAACTGTTTTGCAGAGTTTGACCTAAATTGCATACGGCAATTTGAAATTTTTCAAAATTTTTAATTTTGAAGTGTTTAACAGGGGGGTCCCCTTACCCCATAGTTTTAGCATGGTTTGGGTAAGTGGGACCCCTCAGTGTGGGGTAAGTGAGACCCTTTATTATGATATAAGTGGTTTTAGAGGGTCCCATATGATATAGGAACTACAACTGAAGACATGGGCGGATTTTGGGGGGATTATAGGGACAATTTCCCCCCAATATTTTCAGAAAATTTCGATTTATAGTAGCAAGTAGAAGACCTTTTACTCACCACTTCAAAATTCATTAAAATTTATAAATAGTTTGATCGACATTGTATATCAAATTTGCGTTTTAATTTAAGTTATGGTGAGTAAAGTGAAATATCTCATCAATAGTGTTCATTCTCATTTAGGGCTATTCCATATGAACAGGGACATGATCAAGAAAAATGAAAAAATAAAATAATAAAATTTTCTAATTATTTTAGGGAATAATTATGCAGTATTGATCTAATTGTGTTTTGCATTGCTTAAATTTTGTGTAAAATTATTTTTATCGGAATGTCAGCATTTAAAGTCAATATTTAGAAATATTTGTTTTAAAGGTTAATTTGTTAATGAAAAATGTATAGTTTATTTAGAAAATTAAAAATAAATTAATTAGTTTTTACAACTTTTTTGTTAAATATACTCATAAACTTTATAGTAAAAAGGAAATAAAGTGTTTAAATCAATTAAATTATATTTATATTCATGAATAACTGAACGCTTATACACATGTAGCGTGAGTTACGAAGTACTGTAGCGTGAGTTACGAACAGCTCTCTATATTTTATTTTATTTCTGATTTTCTAAAGCATTCCCAGTAAAACTGTTTGCTATTTTAGAATAAAGGAAGTATATTCAAACACCTTACAAGCATATAGAATTATTGAAATACTATTGCGGCGACCACCTCGCAAGTCAGCCAAGCTGTGGGGTAGCAAACGCCGCATTTCTCCTCTCCTTATCGTGTGCCGCACGGGAGATCTTTCTCCCGGTCGAAAGAGGCGCGCGAGCGAAGAAGACGCTCGCCCACCTAATTATCATTTTTTCCTCCTGTGTATATAAACTATGTTTTCCAGTTTCGTCCAGCAGAAGCAAGCGGACGTGTATATAACCACGTATTAAAAAGCTGTTAATTTCATATTTGCCTGTTTGTTCCTGACTAATTTATTGCGTCCTACTCTCATCTGCCTTTCCATGAGATATCGAGGTAGTTAGTTTCTAAACCCGAAACCGGCTCTCAGCACTGCACCACGATACTTCCCCACTGGTGACCTTTGGCCAACAACATTGAGCATGGACTTCTGACGACCGAGTTCCGGAACTTGAGCAGCTACGCATACTTTTGGTGAGTCGTCCATTATTCTATTGAATTTTACCGTCGGTTTGTTTCGGGTTGTCCTTCAATGGCGGAGGATAAAGATAAACAGGGTCCCGTGGTGCCAGTAACTACAACTGAAACAACACTTGCAAACACTTCGGTGAACTTAATAACTCCTCCTTCTGCTGAAATTAATAGGGTAGGTATTAAATTACCTCAATTTTGGGATAAACATCCAGAGTTATGGTTTTCTAGTATAGAATCTCAATTTAACTTGTCAAACATTACTAATGACAATACTAAGTTTCATTATATTGTATCAACATTGAGTTCAGACATTCTTAACTTCGTTAGTGATGTTATTGTCAATCCACCTTCAAGTGATAAATATGAAACTTTAAAAAAAAGGTTAATTAGTGAGTTTACCAATTCGGAGCAAAAGAAAATTAAGAACCTTCTTTCGGACCTTACTCTCGGGGATGATAAACCTTCACACCTACTCCGTAAAATGAAAGGATTAGCAGGTGATAAGTTAGATGATAAGTTCTTAAAAACACTTTGGTTACAAAGACTTCCACAAAATGCTCAGGCTATACTTTCTATATCGGATGAATCACTTGATTCCTTGGCTTTGATGGCTGATAAAATTCAGGAAGTGACCGATAATAACCAGGGAAGTCATATAGTTTCTATCGAAACGGACACTAAATCTCAAATTACTAAGTTACAGGAACAAGTTGATAACCTAACTAAGCAGGTTAATAAACTCATTCGCTTACGATCTAATAGTCGCAACTTTAGTCGTGGTAGGGATCGAAAGAGATCAAATACTCCCTCTCAAACTAATGATGATCTTACTTGTTGGTACCACAAAAAGTATAAGGATCAGGCTCACAAATGTCTCCCAGGTTGTCCTTTCTATAAGGAAAACTAATTTCCAAGTCCCATCTCTCGACGCGTGGTGACTTGGAGGAAATATCCAATAGTAAGCGTCGACTTTTTGTTAAAGACTGTCAAAATGGTCTTGAGTACTTGATCGATACAGGTAGTGATATTTGTGCCCTTCCACGCCCTAAAATAATTACAAACCAGGAAAATGCTAACATTAAGCTGTTTTCCGCTAACGGATCAGCAATAAAGGCTTACGGTGTTAAAAACTTAAGTGTTAATTTGGGTTTGAGACGAAAATTTGTTTGGCCTTTCGTTATAGCTGATGTTACTAAGCCGATCATCGGCGCTGATTTCATAAAGCATTTCCGATTGCTCATAGATTTGGGTAATGGTTGTCTTAAAGATTCTATAACATCTCTGACAGCTTCTGGGTCAGTAACTGCTAAAAACTTTTCCCAAATTACCTTGATTTCTAATGATACTAAGTATAAGGAATTACTTCAAAAGTATTGTGATATAACCAAACCATATCCGTCGGATCATGTGGTTAAACACAATACCGTGCACAGAATTGAGACGAAGGGGCAACCAGTTTCAGCTAGACCACGTCGACTACATCCCTCTAAATATAAGTCAGCAAAACAGGAATTTCAATTTATGGTCGAAAAAGGTATTTGTCGACCTAGTAAATCAAACTGGTCTAGCCCGCTCCATATGGTTCCAAAACCAAATAGTTCTGAGTTCAGACCCACCGGTGATTATCGCGCCTTAAATCGCATTACAATCCCGGATAGATTTCCTTTGCCCCACATACATGATTTTGCGAATGAACTTTATGGAAAAAAGGTGTTTTCTAAAATAGACCTTGTACGCGCGTATCATCAAATACCCGTTCATGTAGATGATATACCTAAAACCGCGATCACTACACCATTTGGGTTATTTGAATTCCCCTTTTTACCCTTTGGGTTGTGCAATGCCGCACAAACTTTTCAGAGATTCATTTCTGAGGTTTTGCAGGGATTGAATTTCACTTTCGCGTATCTGGACGACATTTTAGTCGCAAGTTCATCAGATACAGAACATTATTCCCACTTAGAAACCGTATTTCGCAGACTTTCCCAATATGGCATTAGGATAAATTTAACCAAGTGCATTTTTGGTGTTGAGGAATTGCCCTTCCTAGGATTTCTGGTTAATGAGCAGGGTATCAAACCGTTACCAATTAAAGTTGAACCAATCTTAAACTATGAACAACCCTCAAATGTCAAAGGTCTAAGACGTTTTTTGGGGTTGCTCAATTATTATAGACGTTGTATACCACATGCTGCTCAAATCCAAGCACCCCTTAATGAACTATTAAAAGGTCCTAAAGTTAAGAGCAAAAAACCTCTAGAATGGACTAAAGAAACTACAGAGGCATTTGAAAATTGCAAACGCCAGTTAGCTAACGCAGTTCTCTTGGTTCACCCGAACCCCGAAGCTAAATTGTGCTTGTTTACGGACGCTAGCAACACAGCTATAGGAAGCACTCTGAGTCAGGAAGCATTTAAAGATGGTTTCAAACACCTTGAACCATTGGCTTTCTATTCAACCAAACTTTTACCTTCTCAACAAAAGTGGTCCGCGTTTGATCGCGAATTATACGCCATCTACGCGTCTATTAGACACTTCAGGTTCATGTTGGAGGGCCGACCCTTCACGATCTTTACAGATCACACTGTTCTACACTGAAAAAATTTCCTTGATGAAAATAGTCATTTCTTATAGATTTTGGGTTGCTGAATACGAAAATCACCATTAAAATTCTCAATTGACTCAGGATTTTCGGGGAACAGCCCCTCCCCCTTTTCACGTTTTTTAACGACTTTATAACTTTGAACTCGATGTTCAGGGTCAAAAAGCATTGCTTTAATCTTCAAATTGCGCCCCAGGGGACAACAAATGTTCAAATTAATAAAATATGATAAATTTATTACAAATGGATAGGTTTAAGGGGTAGTTAACCCCCTAAGAATGCAAAAAATTAGCTAAAAATTATAGAGGTTTTTATACGCTATTTTTTCCTCTTATTTTATACGCAATTCACGTTTGAAGGGTCCTAACCCTTCCCCAAGGACCCAAATTTGATGGAAATATGCAGCAATGATTTTTGCTAAAAGCGGTTGAGGTGAGAGCGCCCCCAGAGCACCCACGGAAGGGTTCAATGCCGCACTTCGAGTTTAACTGTGCTGTACAAAAAAAAATTTGAAGCCACTTACTGAATTTCAGCTGATTCTTGTGTAAAATGATCTGCTGAATTCAAATATGACACCCATTTTCCTCCATCACCCTCAGTTTTTAGGGGATGCCCCCTAATTGTTATCCACAGCCGTGCATCTATTAACATCTTGAAACATGGAATCCTCACTCCCGAAAACCGGTCAGTTTTTAAAGAACTGAAGAGTTTCTACTTAGGATACACCCAAAATATAAGAAAAACGTCATTTGTAATCTTTTCAAAATCATCGATATTAATTCCTGAACTCGCGAGCGCCTTCGCGATTCTGGAAGTCTTCCGAACTCTTCCGCGGCGACTTCTGGGAGGCTAACACCTTAACCGCTTTTAATAAAAATTATTGCTGCATATTGTCATCAAATTTGGGTCCTTGGGGAAGGGTTAGGACCCTTCAAACAGGATTTGCGTAAAAAATAAGAGGAAAAATAGCGTATAGAAACCTCTTTAATTTTTAGCTATTTTTTTGTATTTTTAGGGGGGTAATTACCCCTCAACCCTATCCATTTGTTATAAATTTATCATATTTTATTAATTTGAACATTTCTTGTTAACTGGGGAGCAATTCGAAGACTAAAATAATGCTTTTTGACCCTGAAAATCGAGTTTAAATTTATAAGGTCGTCGAAAAACGTAAAAAGGGGGAGGGGCTGTTCCCCGAAAATCCTGAGTCAATTGAGAATTTTAATGGTGATTTTTGTATTCAGCGACCCAAAATCTATAAGAATTGACTATTTTTATCAAGGAAAAAATTTTGAAGGTCAAATTTGTAGAACAGTGTCATCGACCTCTAACGTTTGCGTTTTCTCAAAACTCTGAGAAGTTTTCAATTAGGAGAGTTAGACATCTTGACTACATTGGCCAGTTTTCAACCGATATACAATTTATAAAAGGCATTGAGAATACTGCGGCCGATATTTTGTCTAGGGTTGAGACAATTACGTTTCCAAGCACGATCAATTACTCGGAGATTTCTAAAGAACAAAAAAAAGACCATGAATTAAAAAATTTCCTTAATTCTCACAATGAATCTGACATTAACTTAAAGTTAGTAACTTTACCTGAATCAGACACCCAAATATATTGTGACGTTTCAACCAATAAAATTAGACCATTTATCCCCAAAAGTTTCCGTAAGGTTATTTTTGAACAACTGCACAGTTTATCGCACCCAGGGATGCGAGCGACCGCACGATTGTTAAGTAGTCGTTTCGTGTGGCCAGGTATAAAAAAGGATGCTAAAGAGTGGACAAAATGTTGTGTCCCTTGTCGACTATCTAAGGTTCACAAGCATACAAAAAGTCCCTCTCAAAAGTTTTTAGTCCCAAATCAAAGATTCCAACACATACACTTAGACTTAGTAGGGCCGCTTCCCCCGAGTGAAGGTTTTTCGTATTTACTGACGATCATTGACCGTTTTACTCGTTGGGTTGAAGCTATACCTTTGCCTAATATCACTAGCGATACGGTAGCCAAAGCATTTAATGCTCATTGGATTAGTCGATTCGGTGTCCCTCAAAAAGTGACCACCGATCAAGGTCGACAATTCGAGTCGAACTTGTTTCGCTCGTTCACAAAGTGTTATGGCATTCAACATATCCATACCACATCCTACCACCCTCAATCTAATGGGTTAATTGAGAACTGGCACCGTAGTTTGAAATCCGCATTGAAGGCTGCCCTTACTAACCGATGGATGGACGTACTTCCATCTGTATTGCTGGGACTACGCTCGGTATTCAGGGATGACCTAAAATGCTCCATAGCAGAAATGGTCTATGGCGCACCACTCCGACTCCCTGGAGAATTCTTCCATCCTGTTGCGAGTCATATCAACGACTCGAAGTTCCTAATGAACCTAAAAGACTCCATCAAACAACTGACTCCTACTCAAACTTCATCGCACAACAAGGTTAAGATATTCGTCCCAATGGACTTATCTACTTGTGCCAGTGTGTTTGTGCGTAAGGACTCTGTGAAACCGCCCTTGAGCCCGCCTTATGAGGGCCCTTTTCCGGTTATCTCCAGAACTGATAAATTCTTCAAAATTCAAATCAGAGACAGAATCACTGTTGTCTCCATAGATAGACTAAAACCTGCCTACATCTTGGCGGAGGACATTGCACTAGCAATCCCTCCGGTCATCAAGGACTTTACCACGACCAGGTCAGGTCGAACCAGTAGACCTGTGGTCCGTTTTCAGGTACGCTGACACTGGAAGGGGGGTACTGCGGCGACCACCTCGCAAGTCAGCCAAGCTGTGGGGTAGCAAACGCCGCATTTCTCCTCTCCTTATCGTGTGCCGCACGGGAGATCTTTCTCCCGGTCGAAAGAGGCGCGCGAGCGAAGAAGACGCTCGCCCACCTAATTATCATTTTTTCCTCCTGTGTATATAAACTATGTTTTCCAGTTTCGTCCAGCAGAAGCAAGCGGACGTGTATATAACCACGTATTAAAAAGCTGTTAATTTCATATTTGCCTGTTTGTTCCTGACTAATTTATTGCGTCCTACTCTCATCTGCCTTTCCATGAGATATCGAGGTAGTTAGTTTCTAAACCCGAAACCGGCTCTCAGCACTGCACCACGAAGCGTCCCCACTATTTAAGCAGAAAAACAAATTTGAATTTTATACTCATAAATCCATGTCTTTTTCTTGTAGCGTGAGTTACGACTCTATTTTAATTAATATTTAAAAAACTAAAATTCTTAAAAGATTCGCAATACTTATTTTAAATTATTAACATAAATTTCAATATGCATGATTTTTTTGAAAGAAAATAATAGTTATTTCCATATTTAAAAATTATTTGAAATTGCGATTTTGAAAAAAATGTAGCGTGAGTTACGGTGGAATTACCCTTTAGTGTGTATGATTTCTTTTTTATCTTACAATGTGTATTAAAGTGCCAAAATAAATCTTAAACAACCTTATTATGTTCTTTAAACACTATTTTATATGCTAAAGTAAAACATATCCCTTTGGCCTTTCAAAACATTCTTTAAAATACTTATTTTGCTTTTCATTCTATTCTTGCCTTGTCATATTGATTTTGATGTGAGTATATTTCTCACTCATGGACACAGTTAGAATAAAAAATTTTATATTGAAATTTACTGTACTTTTTTAAGTAATACCCACTTACTTCCTTTTAAGTTTTGCTTGCTTTAAATATAAATAAAGAGGGGGTGACCCACTTGCCCCATCTCTTGGGGTAAGTGGGTCACCCATCTCATTTTTGATAAAAAGACCAGTTAAGAAAAATATAAAGCTTTAATTTAGAAACTACTGATAAATTTTTGTTTATCGATAGACTCTTTAACGAAATTTGTCAACAAGTACAAAATAAACCCTTTCAAATTTTTTCTATGAACCTCCAAAAATGTACTAGGCCAAAAAGGGGTCCCACTTACCCCAAGTGACCCTATACTTAAGAAGTAGATTTTTCAATCCAAATTTATTTTTAAGGTTGTTAGTTTTAAGATTTTTTGGGCCCTGAGTTCAAAAATGGTCTCTGTTTTGCCATAGAATGTCATGTTTCCTGGCAATTTAGGTAAAATTGTAAAATAAGTCATTATTTCAATTTTCATGAAAATAGGTTCATAAAATAAAATTATTGTTACATATTCTTCATGAAAATCATTATATAACTAAAATAAACTTATTTACACAATCTAAAACCAATTTTTTCTCCTCTTGAAACTCCCCTTGGTACCTTTACCCTTGTGAGTAGCAAAAATAACGTTTCTTTGAACTGTACAACAAAAATCCTTCATTATTCCCCGATTAAATCTTCCCTAATATTTTCTTTCCATCTCTATAATGTCCTTATGAGATAGTTTACTATGTGTACCATTCACAGCTCCTAATTTTTAAAACTAAAGGAGCTAGAAATGCACAAAAACTATGAAAAATGGGCAAATTCGAATATAATTTTGCAATTTGTGAAAAATCCTGACGTATAGGATTTTTTCAATATTTTTTCGTTATCAGAACACCAAAATACATAGGAAATCGCTAAAATTATTCAAACAGCTTTTTCATTGCAGACCTGTGTTATTTTTTAATATTTTATTTTAAGTGGTTATAATATCAACACATGGAAGAAAAGAAATGCCACATTTCCAAATTTGAGCGATCTTTCAAACTGTCAAAGAAAAATTCTCATGCTGTAAAAGAATCTTCAAAATTTTAACTTTAGTTAAATTCGAAATATTTTCTCCAACAAAAATAATTTAGATCCACGTGGTGTCAAACCCAAGACTATTAATATGCATTCACTGACTTCCTAATTAACAAGCTCACACGGAGCAAACCAAGTACTTGAAGAGTTGTCTCAGAGGAAACTCGGGGCTTTGGGTAAGGTAGTAGAGTAAATCTTTAAGAAAATGTCCGAAATCCCCCGGAGGATAGACCATACATCAATTGCCCTTTTCGGCCGGTAAACTTGCTGGGACATGTCTACCTGGGAGTATTTTGTCATTTTGAAGGAATGCTGCAGTTAAGTCGGTGCTTTACAAAGGATCTATTGAACCTGTGGATTAAAATGGAGGGTGTTTAATCGGGATTTTCGAGGGGTGTTCTTTAATAAGAGCATATTTTAATTGTTAATTTCAGTATGTGGGACATCTAATATGGAAATTCCTAGTTTACCTGGTAATATATAGCATAAGAGAACTTAGATTACTACCACATAACAAAACATGCTTTTCAATGCATAACTTAAGAATACACTATTTACGTAAGATTTTCTTACAAATACTGAAATTAGTAGGATGAACTGCTAACAGACGGTGTTAGCTGTAAAATTGATTCTTGATAGTAGGTGGCTCACCACATGGCCAAAAGGTGAACGGAGGTTCCAAAATTTTCGAAAGTCTTCTTATAATAATAATAATAATAATAATAATAACAATAACAATAACAATAACAATAACAATAACAATAACAATAACAATAACAATAACAATAACAATAACAATAACAATAACAATAACAATAACAATAACAATAACAATAACAATAACAATAACAATAACAATAACAATAACAATAACAATAACAATAATAATAGTCTTTATTTACATTACAAGTTTAATACAAAATTTAAGAAAAAATTATGTCACCAAGAAGAAAAACATCTTGTTTAGGTGACAGTAAAAAATGAGTATAATATAAATCTTATATATAATAATATAATATCTTATGGTAGAGACAAGCACTACAAATGTCAATCAGAGCTGTGATTGACAACAGGGCACAATTTATGGTCTCGGCTGTAATTGGCTGCGACGTGTTCATTCAATTTGTCACTTTCGAATAGAATACTACGACCTCGCCTTAGCATATTCTTTTAACGAGTCATGACTAAGACTAATAGGATTTTATGATTGAAAAACAACTACACTAGCGGAAATAAAAATCCCAACACCAAGAAGGAAAGGAGATATCAAAGTCAAATTTGTTTCTATGATTGCACATAGTATTAATGTGAATTGATTAAAAAATGAGCCTTCCTGGATGTTAGGGGGCCGAGAAAATCGGTGAGGAGTGTTGTCTCCATAGGTGTCCATTACCGCCGTCACACGTCATGGTATTGAGTGACAGGGGCTCTAAATGACTTTTGAGGGATTGAAGGACCATGTTGCCTCCTCAGGTAGTCCAAATTCATATGGTGCACCAGCGGACGTTGCATACCGGGCTAGGTTATTTCTCCTCATTGACCGGACCTGTTTTGTGGGTGTTGGTTCTAGAGAACGGGAAAGACGGGGCAAAAATGCAACCTAGGAGGTTAAGAAGAAAGCTTGGACATTGCATACAACATGTGGTTGTGCATGTTTCTCTTGAAATTTGTCCCCAGGACAGGTCTGAAGGTAAGGACGGTCTACCGGCTGCAAAATCTCAATGACGCAGCTCTGGTTGGAAAAAGTACTGGTGAATCATACTCAGGAGTAGCAGAAATGGAATCCAATGCATCACCACTCCGTTACCCTGCATCACCACTCCGTGGAATGATTAGAAAATCATCAGCTGAGTGCGCTCTTTCCATTGTGTCTTCAAACTCATACCCAACCGTCGTGGTGCTCCAAACCGAATCAGGATTCTCTCATAAACACGATGTCATGAAATTGGGATTTTCATTTCCTTATTTCGTGCACTATTGGAAACAGAAATGCTCATTTTCAGCCCCTTGTTTATTGACAAAGATGTAAGAAGCTATGCGGACCGAACGGACAATCCGCAGTACTGCAAACGACATCCATCCCACTGCCGCTTGTTCTCAGTATGATCTACCGGTATTTTGGACAACCGGAGCTGCTTCATTGAGGTTTTTTAGCCGGTTGTCCGTCCTTACCTTCAGACCTGTCCTGGGGACAAATTTCAAGAGAAACATGCACAACCACATGTTGTATGCAATGTCCAAGCTTTCTTCTTAACCCCCTAGGTTGCATTTTTACCCTGGCCTATCCGTTCGTAAGAACCAACGCTCACAAAACATGTCCGGAGAAAGAGGAGAAATCCCCTAGCCCGATATGCAACGTCCTCTAGTGAACCATATGAATTTGGACTACCTGAGGAGGCAACATGGTCCTCCAATCCCTTAAAAGTCATTTAGAGCCCCTGTCACTCAATACCATGACGTGTGACGGCGGTAATGGACACCTATGGAGACAACACTCCTCACCGATTTTCTCAGCCCCCTAACATCCAGGAAGGCTGATTTTTAAAGCAATTTACATTGATACTTTGTGCAATCATAGAAATAAATTTGACTTTGATATCTCCTTTCCTTCTTGGTGTTGGGATTTTTATTTCCGCTAGTGTATTAAAAAGTGAGTAAGAACTTGGCTGAAGAGTGTCAGCTCTATGTAAATAATATGTACATACATCTTTTTCTCTTTTAAAAGTTTTACTCTTGACACAAAGGATTTTGTCTTCATTACAATATATAATATATGTCTGAATTAATGAATGTCACTTTCATACCGGGTTGGCAAAAACCCTAGGGTTTTTAGAAAAACCCCAAATGGGTCGGGTTTTTCAATAAAACCCTGAAAAAACCCATATAAGACTGGGTTTTTTGGAAAAAGTGTGGGTTTTTTCAAAATTAGGTAGTTTTCTCTTGAATAGTAAGTGGATTTTTCCAAATTTTAGTGAGTTCTTTCTATGTTAAATGTGTTCTGTCAAATAATGTCCGTTTTTCCATTAAGTGGGTTTTTTCAAAGTTGAAACTGTTTATACTTTGAAAAACCCACTAAAATTTAAAATGCCCTAAACTTTGAAAAACCCATTCAATATTGAAAGAAATCTATTTAACTTTGGAAAAAAACCACTGGAATTCAAAAAATCCTCCTTAATTTTTTTATAAAGTTTAAACGTCGTAAATTTTGAGAAAATCTTTTCAATAAAAAAACCTTAATTAATAAAACCTTGTTATAAAATTTTGAAAAACCCACTCAACAGCAGTTCTTGATATGTTATTTCGTTCAATGTTTTTCTTCAATATTAAAGCTGCCAAAATCTTGATTTTTTCTTGAAAAAAAAAACAAAAATGGGTCCAAAATGTGGGTTTTTTCACATGTTTTTTTAAAACCATTGGGTCCAATCCAACAAACCCTGCTTTCATACTCCCTTAAAAACCATGTCGATAGAAAAGCATTTCCGGCCCACATTCCTGTTTGATGGGGCCCAATGTATCTACCCTCTACTTGCCCTAGGATGTGTCACATCACTTTAAGGGGGTAGGTGCACGCAGCAAAATCCCTATCCCCGTAATGTTAAAAATGGGAATTTTTAAGGTACATTTTAAAAAACTACTGAATCAAAGTTCCCAAATTTTTTCTGAATATTCCCGGAACTGTATTACATACTTAAACATGAGCTTTTAGGACTACTATTTCTGGTTATTTTTTAATATTATCTGAATGAACTTAGGTTTTTCTCAAAAAGCCTGAAATTTCATGATGTTTTATACTATAATTTCAGTTTAAAGGAATTTTTTGAGAAACCCCTGTGTTAAAGTAAGTAAAATAGCGTCATTAATAATACCAAGTTATAGGTTTTTTGGTATAATAGGTTTTGAGAAAATTTTCCTTGGTAATGCATTAATTAATCTCTCTATTCTAAAAAAAAGTTTTTGTTGAACGGTTTCCAGGGAAAGGCTTTTTAATTACTGATCCGTATAACACATATTTGGTATCAAACTGTCCGGATTCTTTTGATGATGTGCAAAATGCCTTTAGAATTTCTAAAAAAAAATCTCAATTTTAAAATATTTCCATTTTTTTAGATTACGGATAAGGTTGCAGTTATAAAGCAAGAAACTATGAATTTCAAAAAAAATTGAAAACATATTTCACTGGTTTTTAATATTCAAATAAATTAAATAATTATCTTTCTATTTGTAACACGAATTTAAAAAATATATTTTGGGTTATTTTTAACAATATTTATATTTCTGTTGTTTAAACGGTTTTAATTATATTTAAAACTTATGTATAAATAATTTATCTTTTATTTTTTAAATAACAAATTAATATTTTTACATTTATCTTTGTCGTTAAGGCAACCTGATCATTACCATATTCACAACAAAATATAAACTCGCTTTCGGAAATTTTGAACTTTTGCATTTATTTTTTACAATTATTATTATTTTTATATTCTTTTGCAAGTATGTTTTTTAAGGTAGTAAAATGTGACACCTTATTTCATAATGCCAAAACGCAAACAACTAGATAACACGGGGGACTGTTTTAGAAATTAAGATAAAAATCGAAAATGTTTGAAGTCTAAACATTCGTGTCATTGCTATGAAACTGACACAACTTCGACGTTTGTTTGTTCTCATGAAGATAAAATTCTAAATTTTCGTGATGTTTATGGTAATTACTACATTTTTCACAGCCAATCGATGAAAATAGTTACAAATTTTAAGAACGATAAATTTATTCCTAAGATGTTTCAGTGCTTCTTAATGGATCTGTGAAAAAAACATTACCTTAGGGAAATGGTAAAGGAATGTTACATTGCTCTGTTGTTAATTTTCTTGGAATTATAAGGCGACCCGCCAATTAATGTTACCATAAAGGAACTGTTAAATTTCCGCTAATGAATGTATATCCACCATTTTCGAAAGAATACCCCGGAGAAGTACTAACCCTGTTTTAAGAATGTTTTATAAAGTGAGTAAGTGCAGTGAGCAGGGTTTCGTGAGGAATTGCGAAGCGGTTCAAACGTGTCTGCGTCAGCAGTTAACGGGGGTTGGCGAGCGATAGCGAGCAGGGGGCGGTAGCTCCCTAGTTCTGTAAAAAATAATTAAAAATACTTTTAATCCGCATAGAGTAATAATTTTGGTGTCGTTTGAAGTGTAAAATCTAATACTTAACGAAAACGCAAAAATTTAAAAACGTGTTTTTGGTCGAAGGTTGTGCATCTACCCCCTTAAATATTTAAACTTAACTCTCTTTAATATATGAAAAGGAAGTAGGTTTAAAAGCACCAACATGACTATTACGTTTATACAAAAATATTTAATTTAAAAAATGGCGATAAAGGTTAGTGTTTAAAAAGCGTTGTTTCAGGGTTACAAGACATTTTACTATGTATTTATGCAGAATATACAGACAAGCAGTAGTAGAACACACCAACAGTAGACTCAATTATATTGTAAAAAATTGCAACACATACAAAGTAATTGAAGTTTTATAATAGAAATAAAAATTACTCTCTGGTTACTCCTTTCTAAGAACCCCGATTACTAAAAAATAGCAATTTATCACACAGTTTAAACTGGAAACACAAATTAGGCTATTGCGTGATTTTCCTAATATCGGAATAGCATGATATGATTGCACTATCCTTGGTGAAAAAACTTCTTCCCTGTCACTAAAACCATCCCTTCTTGAAAAAATTGATAGTTTTTTATTTATTGATTTTATTATTGAAAACGGATGAGCTGTATCTTCATAAATATTTTTTTAATTTTACATCTAATTTCAAAAAGTCCGCCCAAACACTTCTCACAAAGATTCCTTGCTTGGAGAATATATAATTTGTCTGAAAAACTATACCTCTCATTACTATATTTCAGTGGTGATTTTCAACATCTTAACTGTTCAAACCTTAGTTGGTAAACAAAATGGGTGAAGGGAAAACTGCATTGCATGTTTTTAGTTCGGTCTGGAGGAGCTTTTACCAGTACAGTGTACCCTATCAATTTATTCTGGAACTTTTTTTCTTCTTTCTAAAAATCCCCGAGATGTCATTTTGACTTATGTTTGGCAAAATCGATACTTTAAGGTATCGAGTATTTTCAGGTATCGAATACTTTTTAGCACTCTTGAAATTAAGTACAAATATGGTTTAAAAAATTCAATAATTTTACTTGCAAACTGGAAGTACCTACAATTATTCTCAAAGGAACCATCGTCGTACTAGGGGCAATCAATTTAAAATACCAAAAATTAACCTTTTACCTGCCGATGTTCCCAAATGGGAACATCATTTTAGGGAATTTTTTTACCACTTAATTTTTCATGTAGGAATTTGATACTTGGTAAAAAGCAACTCAAAGATATAAAGTTATTTTACATGCAAAAGTTTTTCACTTGCAATTTAATCCTTTTTGTAGAATTTACATCAAAAATAGAGATTTTTGGCCCTTCCAAAAGTTGCACAAGTTTCAACTTGTGAAAATTTTAAATAAATTTAGTTTTACATAATTTTGCTGTGTTTAGGTAGCTTAAGTACACATCTTCCAATTTGGCTTGACAGAATAGCTTCATATTCTAATTTTGGAGAGTAATTACCAATACAACGTATATGTTCCCAAATGGGAACATTGGCGTTTGGGGTATAGTATTTGAGGGGATTTTTATACCATGCAAAAATTCAAGTTATTTCCTATTTTCTTTAATTTTTTGAACTATTTATGTCTCAAAGGATCTAAACAGATTAAGAATGATGTTTTAAATTCAAAAATATGTAATTTTTATTTTTTCACCTGATTTATGGAGAAATAAATTCCAAATCTTTATAGCAGATTCTTACACTTGTATATTTTTTTAACTCCCCGATGGATTAATTTTCAGTAATTATCAATAGGGGTTATGCAAAGAGCATATTTGGAGTGATTCTGAGGATTTGCGTACATATTTTTGTTTAAATACTTTTTTTTACATAAAAATTTTAGGAATAAAATTGAAGAATTTTGAAAATAAGGAAAAGTGCGTGCATCTAAAAACACTCTTCTAAAGTAAGTTGGATGTAAGATATATGTGGTTCAATTCGGAATCTTCCATGAGACACACAACTTTAATGAATCAATGGAGATAATTATGATTATCAATTTTGAAAGCTAATTAGATTTGAATGCTATTAGTGGATTTTATGCTAGATATCCGTATAAAACCGTAATTAAAACTAATTTTTCCTCACAGATACGTAACTGTTTAGGTTTAAAGAGCATGGGAACACTCTCATGTATTTTTAACACCAAAATATTACTAATAGTGCAAGAAAAATTTACGGAAAAGCTTCGTATACGTAATAAACATGTAAATTTTTTCTTATGAAAATCTATAAAATGTTACTCAATCGTCCAAGTAGGGATAATAAAAATGAAAAAACCGTGCACAATCATAAAAATGTCCATGATTATTGAGTAGAAACTGATTTCAATCATTTTATTTGAATTAATTGTAAAATATGTACCTTTTGGAAATCCCCCTAAAAACTTCACCCCAAACGACAATGTTCCCAAATGGGAACATCCTCAAAATCATACTTAGGATTTTTTTTTCGCCAAAAAATGACTAGAATGGTTTTAGTAATGATGAATCAAGCCTTTTAAGCTAAAAATCAGAACCTTTAATTCGAAATTTGAATTGCGGCGTTTAAAAGGTTAATGAAGAGGGGAATTTGAAATTACAAAAAACCAAAGGATAATAGAAGTGAAGTGGGATATGCTTGACTCAATGTGTAAAA
Source organism: Tetragnatha versicolor (assembly GCA_024610705.1). Classification (NCBI taxonomy): domain Eukaryota; kingdom Metazoa; phylum Arthropoda; class Arachnida; order Araneae; family Tetragnathidae; genus Tetragnatha; species Tetragnatha versicolor. The sequence continues at coordinate 8,194,377 of JANDEH010000013.1, forward strand.
ATGGTTTTTAAACTGGAAAATAAGAACAGGCTTCGCTAAATCAACGTTAGATATAATTAAGATAATTTCCTTGAAAAAAAATAAAGAATTTATCAATAAAGTATCGATACTATTAGGATAGAATACACTTGATTCTTTTAGGTATTGAATACTTAAGTACTTGGTTTCGATACCTGCCCATCACTAATTTTGACCATTATATCTCATTTACATCCATTTATAATCACCCTGTATTTTAGTTTTCTTACGTGAAAGGTATGTTTTATTAAGCTATTTTATTCAAGTTAGCTTTATACAAGAGTAATATAACATTACATATATTTTACAGAGAGAGTACAACTCGAAATTAAATTTGAAATTGAGTTAGATTCTTAACTTGATTACCAAAGAGTAGCGATTTACAGTGTTTCTCTTTGAATTGTAGTTAAAGGGAAGGAGATAAGTACTTTTGTCTATGCAGTTACCTGCCATTAAATATACTACAGAAACTCGAGAAGCTTACATACTTATTTCGAGCAATCCTTCTTTACCAAAGGAAAAATAAAACTTGATCCCCAACCTTACTTCCTCCTGATAAAAAAAGTAATATCAAACTTGATACAGATATGAAAACAATGACCGGCAGCTTCAAACATTATTCAAATTTTATTCCTATATTTTCTTTTCATAAAATAATTTACAAGACATCTAAATATGTGTATGTACCATTTACACAGAAAATAATTTTAAACGATTGAATGAGGTATTCTCACGTTTTGAGATTAAATTTTATTAAAATCTATCTATAAATATATAAAAACGTTTGTGGCTATGTGACTGGGTGGAGGACACATCTCCTCCTAAACCACGCCGAAGGCGTGGTCAAAACTCGGTACATAGACGTATCTCCAGGTGTCGATTGTCACTGTCAAGTTTTCCAAGCTGGAAAATCGAATAATTACGAGTAATTAGCGAATTTATAGCCGAAAACGCTTATTTCTCCATTTCTCTACCAGAGTAGATCTGCTCGACTCACTATTGTTAACGAGATGAAAACCTTCAAAATTTAAATATTTTAACAGGAAAAACTCGATAATTGTCCATTTAAAAACTATATCAGTTGTAAAAACACCAAAATTAATTCAAATAATATATTTTCAAACGTTATTTTCCTTTATTTCAAGATTTTTTCCTTTAAAATTTAAATATTTATGGAAAAGTGTAAATTTTTTTTCATGGAAAACGACTTAAAAATAAAACATTGTTTCAAATGAAGCGGTTCACTAGACTTTAAATTTACTAGCTTTTATTACTGCTTCAAGATTTTTGTTCACTAGACTCATTAATTTACTAGGAAACATTGCCGAGAATACCGGGAAAAGAATAATTACCTGGAACATAGGGATAGGAAAAAAGTACCGGGATTACAAGGACATAAAAATTACCTCGATCATCGGGATAGGAAAATTATCGGGAACATCGGGGTAGGAAAATTATCTGGAACATCGGGATGGGAAAATTATCGGAAACATCGGGATAGGAAAATTACCTAGAACATCGGGATATGAAAAATTACCGGGAAAACCGAGATATGAAAAATTATCGGGAACACCGGGATAGGAAAAAGGCGCCTGGGATACCGGGATGATTGGTAATTGCTGATTGAAAAATTATAAATAAAATTTTGAGAAAATTTTATTTTAAAAAATTATACACTTCACCCGTGCAAGGCCGGGCATATCCGCTAGTAAATATATAAAAACGTTTGTGGCTATGTGACTGGGTGGAGGACACATCTCCTCCTAAACCACGCCGAAGGCGTGAACAAAACTCGGTACATAGACGTATCTCGAGGTGTCGATTGTCACTGTCGAGTTTTCCAAGCTCGAAAATCGAAAAATTACGAGCAATTAGCGAATTTATAGCCAAAAACGCTTATTTCTCCATTTCTCTACCAGAGTAGATCTGCTCGACTCACTATTGTTAACGAGATGAAAACCTTTAAAAATTAAATATTTTAACTTGAAAATTTCTATAATTGTCCATTTAAAAAGGATATAAGCTATGAAAACACCAAAATAAATTCGATTACTTTATTTACAAACATTATTTTCTTTTATTTTAAGATATTTTCCATTAAAATATAAATATTTATGGAAAATTGTAAATTATTTTTTCATGGAACCAGAGTTTTAAAAATAAAACATTGTTTCAAATGAGACGGTTCACTAGACTTTTCAATTTACAAGATTTTTTTATTGTAGTTTCAAATTTGATATTTTGTTCACTAGGCTTATCAATTAACTAGACTTTTTATAATCCTTTAAATTTGAAACAGAAAAATAAACAGGAACACCGGGATTGAAAAAAGTATCGGGAACACAAAGATTATAAAATTAGCGGGAACATCCGAATAGGAAAAATTACTGGGTTATAAAAATATATCGAGAACGCCGGGATAGGAAAATTACCATAAAGACACCGGGAATACCGGAATATAAAAAATTGCCGGAAACATCAGGATTTGAAAATACCAGGAACACCGGGAAAGGAAAAATTAACGGGAACATCGAGAGGTAAAAAATTACAGGGAACACCGGGATATTAAAATTACCGGGAAGATTGGGATAGGAAAATTACCGGGAACATCGGGATAGGCAAAATTACCGAGAACACCGGGATTTGAAAATTACCGGGAACATTGGGATAGGAAAAAGGGACCTGGGGTACTAGGATGATTGGTAATTTTGCTTATTTACAAATTTATAATTATATTTTAAGAAAACTTAAAAAAATAAATTATACACTCCACCCGTGCAAGGCCGGGCATATCCGCTAGTAGTAGATAAAAAACCATGAAGATTGACTTTTACATCAAGTATTTTTGTAGCCTAGTTTCTGAGTTATGGATTTTTGAAATTTCGTTTTTTGTTTGGGCACGAAAACACTTTCGAATCACAAATAATGCTCTGTGAGGTCACATCCAATAGAAGCCCGTTTTCTGATCACGTTGACTTTTCTGACGTTTTGGCAAAATTAAAATTGAATTTTAAATTATTTAAAACACATTTTTGAGCTTAAAAATCAGAAAATTGGGAGTTTTAAACCATATTGTATCAAAAAAGTATAAAATTAAGCAAATCCCTCACTCGTGCAAATACCTCATTGTAGTACAGCGTAAAATAAAAGTTGTGAAGCTATATCTGAAATAATTTCACAGAATCATCATTTTTCTAGAAGCCGTCATGCTTACACAACCTAGCAAATTGCATGTGGAAAATTCATTATAATAAATGTTTAACTACATTTTAGTGGATGGTGATCCAACTAACCCGTTTTTATACAATTAATGATAACTTCAAATCCATTCATCACATAGAGGAAATTTCCAAGTCGTTTCTACTTGATTATTGAGAGAAAATTGATTTTTAATGAAACTAGTTTAATTTTTTAAAAAAATGTTTTTTTATTTACCTTATGAATTGTAGAGTCTGGACTAACCCAAAGGTAGTTTTAAAAATGGGTTAAGTGTGAACTATTAATATATGTCCAAGATTAAACGGGATATTTTTCTCATTTAAATTAGAACTTCAATAAAATAAATTCAAGTTTATTTTCAGACTTATAATCTGCTTAATTATTTCTATTTTTTCAACATGAAGTTATAAAATCTACAAACATTATAGAACAACGGGACTTACCGTTGCCGGGCCGTAACGGGCCGTATACCCAGAAGGACGGAGAGTGCCTGGGCTGGGAGACCATCGCAGATTTTTTGTTCAGATTTCATTATTTATAGATCCCTAAACTAGAACCTAAACTAGAAATATCAACGAAACAACTTTGTAAGAACATAGTGGAGAGTTAAACATTACATTTTTATAGAATTTTTGTAATTTCAATGGGGAAAATAGCCGATTAAATTGATAATGAAATAAGCTGAAATTATATTTTACTTTCTTCGTTCAGATAATTGAATTTTAAGTAAATACAGGGCTCGATTTCTAAAAAAAGAGGTACCGGAACGGTAAAATTATTGGTCTCAAAACTGAAAAAAAGCGAATACTTTTTAATACAAAAACTTAAGCATTTATTTTTAAATTTAAATTTAAAAAATAAATTCAAATGTGATGTACTAGATTAGGAAGAATTTTCTAAATTATTGCATAAGACGATGAACTATTTATGCAATTTTTTTGTTATAAAACCTTTTTTACCTCTAGTAGAAGGCGGGACGGTTTATCTTCAATGAACCAATACTGTTCTATATTTTGCCAGTTTAAGGAATATAATGCGTAGTTTTAGTCCTTAACCGGTAGAATTTAAGATGTCGCAAATTTTCTTGGCAAATTTTATCAGCAATCTGGCAAATCTGGTTCAAATAAAAAAGAATCAACACCAGGAGCGGATTGTGTGGGTAGTTCGAATTGGGGTTCACAATTATGTTTTAAAAGAACACAATTAAGTAATAACCTTAATATTAAATCACAAAATTATTGTCATTTGCAAAAAAGATAAAAATGCATTTAACATTTTTTAAAATTTAAAATACGCACAAGTGAATCGTTGAAAATAAGTTTTAAATAGTAACAACATAAAATTGTTTTTTAACACATCTAGGATCATAGCGGCGTATGTAGAAATTTATTTCGGGAGGGGCCCCAAATATCCTTTAAGAAAATTATAACACTATCAGCCCCCAAGTAAAATTTTTAGGGGGAAGAAACTCAAAAATCCCTCTAAACCTTTTTACGCATGTTTACAAGTTTAATGTTCTTTTTTAATATTTTTTAGTAAGATTCTCCCGTTAATGAACTTAATCTGAAGATAAATGTGATTAGTTGAGATCTAAATACAAAAAGGGGGGGTCTGGGCCCCCCCAGAAAAATTTTGGAAATTTGACCCTAAAAACACAGGGTTTTAATTCATTCTGGGACTTTTTTTCGTACGTAAAGAAAGGTTTTCGTGGACTGCAGTTATAAGGAAACCTGAAATAAAATATTAGCTTTTTAATCGAAAGAGAGGTTCCGGAACGCCGTTCCGGACCGTTCCGGCTGAAATCGAGCCCTGAGTAAATATATCAATTTTATACAGATATAGTGAACTAAAATACACTTTTACAGTCAATTGACGCATAGCAATTTACAAACTGACATTATATATTAACATTTTGTATAATTTTGGCAACACTGAATTGAATTCCAAGCACGGCAATTCCACCGTAACTCACGCTACATTTTTTTCCAAAATTGCAATTTCAAATAATTTTTAAATATAGAAATAACTATTATTTTCTTTCTAAAAAAATCATACATATTGAAATTTATGTTAATAATTTAAAATAAGTATTGCGAATCTTTTAAGAATTTTAGTTTTTTAAATATTAATTAAAATAGAGTCGTAACTCACGCTACAAGAAAAAGACATGGATTTATGAGTATAAAATTCAAATTTGTTTTTATGCTTAAATAGTGTTTCAATAAATCTATATGCTTGTCCAGGTGTTTGAATATACTTTCTTTATTCTAAAATAGCAAAAAGTTTTACTGGGAATGCTTAAGCAAATCAGAAATAAAATAAAATATAGAGAGCTGTTCGTAACTCACGCTACAGTACTTCGTAACTCACGCTACATGTGTATAAGCGTTCAGTTATTCATGAATATAAATATAATTAAATTGATTTAAACATTTTATTTCATTTTTACTATAAAGTTTATGAGTATATTTAACAAAAAAGTTGTAAAAACTAATTGATTTATTTTTTTATTTTCTAAATAAACTATACATTTTTCATTAACAAATTAACCTTTAAAACAAATATTTCTAAATATTGACTTTAAATACTGACATTCCGATAAAAATAATTTTACACAAAACTTAAGCAATGCAAAACACAATTAGATCAATACTGCATAATTATTCCCTAAAATAATTAGAAAATTTTATTATTTTATTTTTTCATTTTTCTTGATCATGTCCCTGTTCATATGGAATAGCCCAGCATTGTTATCTAAATGATTTTTCCACAAACTGCTTTCAAATTATTCCGAAATGCACTAAATATTTTCTCTTACACATATTTGTCTTAAACTTGGTAAATTGCCTGTTTTTGTAATTCTTTTTAATTGTGTAGTAACTAGATTTCTTGTATTGACTCTGCGTTAGCGCGGCGCTCTGCGAAATTAGGTTACTAAAAATACTAAAAATAAGTTAATTTTTTACCAGTACTGATGTGATTTTTTTTCATAATTTCTTAAAATATCAATCGAAAAATATCTCTTATACCTGAATTAAGCATATCTAACGATTGAAAATTTTTCAAATTCATTTTTCAATTCATTTTTTGATGAAGTCTTTTGTGTCCTTTGCATCTCTTTCAATATCGGAATAAAAGTTGTATTAATCTGTTATTAATGGTATTATTTATGGTAATATATTATTAGTACACACTTCTAAATAACAAAATTTTTCCATTTCAAACAGCTATCACAAGTAATAGACCTCTTGACCTAGACTCACAAAAAGTAGGGAGGTTTCTTTTTTTTATAGTACAGATAGGAGGAGGAAATTTTTGGAATTCCCACCACTCCCAAACACCTGTGAAAACAGGGAATTGAAGGTCAAGGTCAGGATAAGTAACGGTGGGTCAAGAGATTTTCCCCCGACGATTATCAAGAGCGAAAGATTTATGAGGAGGGGAACATCTTCTGTTCGCTAATTGACCTCAGCTGACCACACAAAAGGAAGGGGATGTTATCAATGCTCCTTATCTCCGTCGAATGCCCGAAGGAGTCTCGTCGTTTTGTGTGGTTAGCTGAGGTCAATTAACGAACAAAGGATGCCCCCTCCTCATAAATATTTTACTCTTGACAATCGTCAGGGTAAAAATATCTAGATGCACCCTAAAGAGGAAACTTTTCACGCTCCAGTGATCGCCAGAAACGACGATTTTCAAACTGGCATTGAAAAATACCTTGGCAGTACAGATTGGACCCTCCCCGTCCTTTGAGGAATAAGGTTCGATATCTCCACTCCTATTGGACTAAAATGAAAATGATTTGGTGTACACAAATAGATCCAAATAATAAAAAGTCAGAAAATGTCAAGCCATTTGGTAAATTAGAGCTGAATTGATTGAACAACAAACTATGCAAGAGGCCAAAATGGCCCCTCCCGTCGTACAAGGGTTAACTTTTGAAAAATAATTTTACAAGAAATACTCATGATTTTTTTACATTTATTTTTCATTTTACCAATAGCTAATAAATCATTAAGATTCACTAATTTTAAGTTAATTAAATTCTACATAAATAAATATCAGTTTAATCTTTTTACATTTAGAAATATTTGAATAAAAAATTAAATTATCAATTTCGAATATTTTGTACAGTCAGAAAAACTATTAATATTTCGTAAAAATATTTTCCTGAAAATTAGTATTCGTAAAAATATTTTCCTGAAAATTAGTATTCGTAAAAATGTCAACTTTATTTTAGATAGAGAACTTTAATACGAGGGTTGTTTTGTTTATTTGTAAACTCCGATTTGCTCCTGAAAAAAATGTAGTTTTGGAATTTCGAAATAATTTTGGTACCGGTAGATAGGAACATCCTTGACGATAAATTGGCATTTTTTTGTTATTAGTTATCGAATTTCAAGCCGCGCTTCTAAAAATTACTTCCCGCCGGCCGAAAATTTCTTTTCCTTTAAACTCTCTGATTTTTGCAGTATGTAATAAGGAAGTTGCATGTGTCAGATTTTCAAAAACAAACAAGTGTTCCGTATGGTTTGTGTATGGTAAAATGAAATATCTAGTCAGTTTTTCAAAAAAATGTACAGGTAATTAAATATTTTAATTTAAAAGTCGAGAAAAAAACACGTGACGGAAAACGTTTATTGTTTAAACTGTAGGATGACGTCAACAATAATACCATCAACACCATTGCTTTCACAAAGCCTATTGTAAGATGAAGTCACATCCAAACTCTTGGCGTTTTCGCGCGCTTTTAAAAAGGGGATTTTTGTTAATTTTTTTGGCAATCAAAAAATTTCTCTATCGGCCTCAAATTTTAGGTAGTTGCTTATTTTTGCAAGAAGAATCTATTAAACAAATTTAAAAAATCATGCAACGTTCCTCATTGTGCATGTATAAAACCATATTTTTTGCATCTCCCTAGTTCCAGGCATTGTTTGTTTTTGAGCTGCAACCTTTTAGGGGGTTTTCTAACTTGATTTCGCGTGCTTTTTCGTGATTATGCTTAGTGAAAATAGCCATTTTGTTCCTTAGAATTAGTAGTTTACGAATCGCAATGGTGGACACTTCGGGTCTGCGCCAGGGGATGATGAGAGGCGCAGAAGTGGAAAATCGACGAGTTTCAATTTTGTGTTGTTTGGAGTCAAAATGGTTCCTTTTACTTTTTTAATTTGCTCAAATGCTCCATAATACGAGAGAGGCGAGGGAGGACTAACGGGACATAGAGTTTGGAAAGGATCAGTTCACTCCAGTAGAAGGGGTGGAATGATAAAGTGGAACGTAAAAATTTGTGAGCCTATTTTCTCTGAGGCTCAGGCTTATAGTCGTCCATTAACGTAATGAAAGGTGCCATTATTTTCCTTATTTTCAGGCGAGAAAGAATTGCGATAGTAGAAATCTGGCAATGCTCACTAGGGGTAGGGAGAGGGGCAGGAAAAAATTACGAAAATCAGCAATATCTCCTGAAAAATAATTTCTTTTCTGCACCAACTGCGGTTGAATGTTTTGTAAATTGACACCAAAAATGGGTAAAATGCATTAAACCGATTTTCGAACGATTCTTCTACTTAAAATAGGGCCTGAAAGGTGTAGAAAAAAATTATGGGAAATTCTCAACTTTTAAGTCTTTTAAAAACATATTTTTACTCGTGAAGAAGCACTAATTTTAGGCTAATTTTTCCCTTTATACACTTAAGAACACGAAATACCATCGTAGATATCTGGGACCTGCGATTAAGGAGGGGGGCAGGGGCAGAAAAAAATATTCCTGTTTTTATACTCTTCGTGAGAGTAAAATTCAAAATTTTCTACTTTCAGTAGAGTCATAAGTGATGCAAATAAAGAAGATAGATACTTGACATGTCTAACAGCCCGTTAGAAGAGAGTTCCTCCCATTGGAAGGTGAAATGGAAGGGTAAACCGGAACATAAGGAATTATATGGGATGTTTTGAAAACAATTGTGTCTATTTTAGTGAAATAATGTAGAAATCTATTTGAGCAGGTTCTATGTAATCTGTAGAACTGGAAATGCGACAATAAGTAACTTTCATTCTCGACCGAGGATAATAATTGGTGCAGAAAAAAAGTTAAAATTATACTTTACTGATAAAAAGAGTAATTATCCTGTTTAAAAGGTTTTATGGACTGAAATTTTTGATTGGGGTCACTCAAGGTGGTCTATCCTGAGAAGCATAAACTCATCTTTGGGGGTTGAATGGATGAAATGGAATACAAATTCGATTTTTTGACAAATGGCGTGAAATTGTTTGAAAGAGAGTGATAATAAACAAATCAATTTATCTCTCCAACTATCTCGAATGGGTTACCCGACAATGAAATTTAGGAATCAAGACAAGGGTTCGTGGTCGGCGCAGAAAAATTTTATACATTAAATTTTAGTTTGTATAATTGTGTCTTAGGGTGGGCCGAAAAAAACTTTTTATTTTATTTTGAAACGCTATACCGCGGAAAACTTGCCTCTGGGGTAAAGAAGTAAAATGCAACAAAAATTTTTAAAATCGGTTAAAAATTGCAATAGCGCATTGCACCTAAAGTTTGAAAAAAATAGGCTATTTTCATTACTTTTCAAAAAAATCAAATTAAATCAAATAACATTTATAAAAAGTATCTAAAGGCATATAATAGAATAAAAATGTGGAGAAAACTTATTTAATTGAAAAAAGGTGGTATTTTACAATTAATTGGTAGTATAATAACATCTAAAAATACACGTTTTTACCAGAAATCCACATATTTCGTATGAAACAAAAAAACATATGAAAAAAAAATTTTTATTACTATACTACCTTTCTAGCTATAATTCAGTAACCCCCTTAACAGTTAAAACATTTTTAACAGTTCGCTTCGCGATCAGAGCTCGCTCATTGCACAACAAACCGCATCACTATCTCTCGCCGAAATAAAAACTTATTTTATATTTTGAAACGCTATACCACGGAAAACTTGCCTCTTGAGTATAGAAGTGAAATGCAACAAAAATTTTTAAAATCGGTTAAAAATTGCCTTTGTACATTGGTCCTAAAATTTGAAAAAATATGCTATTTTCATAACTCTTAAAAAATCAAATAACTTCTATAAAAAGTATCTTAAGGGATAAATTAGAAGAAAAATGTTAAGAAACAATATATTTAATGGAAAGAAAGATCTTTTTTTTATAATATAAGGTTGCACTATAAGGTTACACTTTGCATTTCGCCTTTTTTTCTTCAAAAATCGCATTTTTCGATTGAATTAAAAAGTTATTATTCCGGATGGTGCATAGTATGATTTGTAATAAAATGTAGTCCTTTACTGGTTATTAACTTCTTTTGGTATTTCGAAGGAAGACTTGATTGAAAAATTTGGCATTGAAGATCTTGAAAGATTAATAGTTCTTATAAACCCCATCTCCTGGCATTCATACCGATGACTTTTCGTGATGCCCTCTGTGTTACTAATTTTACACAACGTTCGACTGTTTGTGTGTGACATGGGAATCTGTTTAAGTTCCAGTCATTATCATAGACTATGTCTCTTGATCGGTGAATCTTCGTAGTATAGGTGGAGAGAAAGAGAAGCAGTATTCCAGCTAATCTATACATAGTCTACTGTCTACGTATGTTCTACACTAGCGGAAATAAAAATCCCAACACCAAGAAGGAAAGGAGATATCACAATCAAATTTATTTCTATGATTGCACATAGTATCAATGTGAATTGCTTAAAAAATCAGCCTTCCTGGATATTAAGGGGCCGAGAAAAACAGGGAGTAGTGTTGTCTCCATTGGTGTCCATTACCGCCGTCACACGTCATGGTATTGAGTGACAGGGGATCTGAATGACTTTTGAGGGATTGGAGGACCATGTTGCCTCCTCAGGTAGTCCAAATTCATATGGTGCACCAGCGGACGTTGCATACCGGGCTAGGTGATTTCTCCTCATTGACCGGACTTGTTTTGTGGGTGTTGATTCTAGAGAACGGGAAAGACGGGGTAAAAATGCAACATAGGAGGTTAAGAAGAAAGCTTGGACATTGCATAAAACATGTGTTTGTGCATCTTTCTCTTGAAATTTGTCCCCAGGACAGATTTGAAGGTAAGGACGGACAACCGACTAAAAAACCTCAATGAATCAGCTCTGGTGTGCCTAAGTACCGGTAGATCATACTGAGGACGAGCGGCAGTGGGATGGATGTCGTTTGCAGTACTGCGGATTGTCCGTTTGGTCCGCATAGCTTCTTACAGCTTTGTCTATAAACAAGGGGCTGAAAATGGGCCTTTCTGTTTCCAATAGTGCACGAAATAAGGAAATGAAAATCCCAATTTCATGACATTGTGTTTATGAGAGAATCCTGCTTCAGTTTGGAGCACCACGACGGTTGGGTATGAGTTTGAAGACACAATGGAGAGAACGCACTCAGCTGATGATTTTCTAATCGTTCCATGGAGTGGCGATGCAAAGTAACGGAGTGGGGGTGCATTGGATTCCATTTCTGCAACTCCTGAGTATGATTCACCAGTACTTTTTCCAACCAGAGCTGCATCATTGAAATTTTGCAGCCGGTAGACCGTCCTTACCTTCAGACCTGTCCTGGGGACAAATTTCAAGATAAACATGCACAACCACATGTTGTATGCAATGTCCAAGCTTTCTTCTTAACCCCCTAGGTTGCATTTTTACCCCGTCTTTCCCGTTCTCTAGAATCAACACCCACAACACAAGTCCGGTCAACGAGGAGAAATCCCCTAGCCCGGTATGCAACGTCCGCTGGTGCACCATATGAATTTGGACTACCTGAGGAGGCAACATGGTCCTCCAATCCCTCAAAAGTCATTTAGAGCCCCTGTCACTCAATACCATGACGTGTGACGTCGGTAATGGACACCTATGGAGACATCACTCCTCCATGGTTTTCTCGGCCCCCTAACATCCAAGATAGCTGATTTTTTAATCAATTCACATTGATACTATGTGCAATCATAGAAATAAATTTGACTTTGATATCTCCTTTCCTTCTTGGTGTTGGGATTTTTATTTCCGCTAGTGTATATATGGTGAGTAGCTTGAAAATTAGGTTTGGGGGGGATGGGAACTCCTAACTGACTTTCTTTTAGAAGCTGAGTTTCTAGCCTTAATTGTTCTTCTAAACCAAACTCCCTCATATATGATCCCTTTTTATCTATGATCATGCCCAAAAGCAAGTTTTCAGAATGAGCAAAAAATGCATTTTGTTTAATCATTGGATCAATGATTACTAATAACTCTTCTGGCAAAAATCTAGATGTTTCTATCACACGTGTCCAGGTCAAATTTAAAACCATTTACTTTTTCTAAATAAAGAATCATACAGACAAACTAATTTGATATAATTTGATTTTAATATAAAAGAAACTAAAATCTTCTGTTCATCTGTTGGATTATCAGTACTAAAATACAGTTTATGTTAATAATTTAATAATTAAATAATCCGACAGAGAAACATAAGATTCTTTCAAAATACCAAAAGAAGTTAGTAACCAGTCAAGGACTACATTTTGTTACAAATCAAAAATTGTTTTTTAATTCAATCGAAAAATGCGATTTTTGAAGAAAAAAAAATGCCTAGTGTAACCTTATAGTGCAACCTTATATTGTAAAATACCATCTTTCTTTCCATTAAATATATTTTTCTTAACATTTTTCTTCTAATTTATGCCTTTAGATACTTTTTATAGAAGTTATTTGATTTTTTAAGAGTTATTAAAATAGCATATTTTTTTCAAATTTTAGGACCAATGTACAAAGGCAATTTTTAACCGATTTTAAAAATTTTTGTTGCATTTTACTTCTATACTCAAGATGCAAGTTTTCCGTGGTATAGCGTTTCAAAATATAAAATAAGTTTTTATTTCAACGAAAGATAGTGATGCGGTTTGTTGTGCAACGAACGAGCTCTGATCGCGAAGCGAACTGTAAAAAATGATTTAACTGTTAAGGGGGTTACTGAGTGATAGCTAGAAAGTTAGTATAGTTATGAAAAATTTTTTTTAATAAGTTTTTTTGTTTCATACGAAATATGTGGATTTCTGGTAAAAACGTGTATTTTTAGATGTTATTATACTACCGATTAATTGTAAAATACCACCTTTTTTCAATTAAATAAGTTTTCTCCACATTTTTATTCTATTATATGCCTTTAGTTACTTTTTATAAATGTTATTTGATTTAATTTGATTTTTTTGAAAAGTAATGAAAATAGTCTATTTTTTTCATATTTTAGGTGCAATGCGCTATTGCAATTTTTAACCGATTTTAAAAATTTTTGTTGCATTTTACTTCTCTACCCCAGAGGCAAGTTTTCCGCGGTATAGCGTTTCAAAATAAAATAAAAAGTTTTTTTCGGCCCACCCTATTGAGTCTAAATAAGATAAAATATCCCTAAAATAAGAAAATTCATAGCAGACATGAATGAGACCCATGTTAAAACTGTTTCTTGGAGGGTAAGAGGATAAAATAGAATATTAGGGGGTATTACATTTTACTATTTTACTAAAAAGTGAGTATTTCTCGCAAAAATTGCATTAAAATGATTCGATTTTCCAATTTTACTCCACGGAATATGATACGTATAAGATAAATATGTAGTATTAGGCAGGGGAAGGTTAGTTGGGCAAAAAAAACCTGTAATTATTACAAAATTAAGACAAAAAAACTTTATAATATTCTAATTTTTTGAGAAATAATTAAATGTCTTAAATTTGTAATAATTACAGGTTTTTTTTGCCCAACTAACCTTCCCCTTCCTAATACTACAGATTTATCTTAAACGTATCATATTCCATGGAGTAAAATTGGAAAATCGAATCCTTTTAATGCAATTTTTGCGAGAAATACTCACTTTTTAGTAAAATAATGTAATACACCCTTATATTCTATTTTATCCTCTTACCCTCCAAGAAACAGTTTTAACATGGGTCTCCTTCATATCTGCTATGAAATTTCTTATTTTAGGGATATTTTATCTTATTTAGACACAATTATACAAACTAAAATTTAATGTATAAAATTTTTCGGCGCCGACCACGGACCCTTGTCTTGATTCCCAAATTTCATTGTCGGGTAACCCATTCGAGATAGTTGGAAAGAGGAATCGATTTGTTTATTATCACTCTCTTCCAAGAAATTTCACGCCATTTGTCAAAAAATCGAATTTCTATTCCATATCATCCATTCAACCCCCAAAGATGAGTTTATGCTTCTCAGGATAGACCACCTTGAGTGACCCCAATCAAAAATTTCAGTCCATAAAACCTTTTAAACAGGATAATTACTCTTTTTATCAGTAAAGTATAATTTTAACTTTTTTTTCTGCCCCAATTATTATCCTCGGTCGAGAATGAAAGTTACTTATTGTCACATTTCCAGTTCTACAGATTACATAGAACCTGCTCAAATAGATTTCTACATTATTTCACTAAAATAGACACAATTTTTTTCAAAACATCCCATATAATTCCTTATGTTCCGCTTAACCCTTCCATTTCACCTTCCAATGGGAGGAACTCTTTTCTAACGGGCTGTTAGACATGTCAGGTATCTATCTTCTTTATTTGCACCACTTATGACTCTATTAAAAGTAGAAAATTTTGAATTTTACTCCCACGAAGAGTATAAAAACAGGAATATTTTTTCTGCCCCTGCCCCCCTCCTTAATCGCAGGTCCTAGATATCTACGATGGTATTTCGTATTCTTAAGTGTATAAAGGGAAAAATTAGCCTGAAATTAGTGCTTCTTCACGAGGAAAAATAAGTTTTTAAAAGACTTAAAAGTTGAGAATTTCACCTTATTTTTTTCTACACCTTTCAGGCCCTATTTTAAGTAGAAGAATCGTTCGAAAATCGGTTTAATGCATTTTACCCATTTATGGTGTCAATTTACAAAACATTCAACCGCAGTTGGTGCAGAAAAGAAATTATTTTTCAGGAGATATTGCTGATTTTCGTAATTTTTTCCTGCCCCTCTACTTACCCCTAGTGAGTGTTGCCAGATTTCTACTATCGCAATTCCTTCTCGCCTGAAAATAAGGAAAAGAATGGCACCTTTCATTACGTTAATGGACGACTATAAGCCTGCGCCTCAGAGAAAATAGGCTTGCAAATTTTTACGTTCCACTTTTTCCTTCCACCCCTTCTACTGGAGTGAACTGATCCTTTCCAAACTATATGTCCCGTTAGTCCTCCCTCGTCTCTCTTGTATTATGGAGCATTTGAGCAAATTAAAAAAGTAAAAGGAACCATTTTGACCCCAAACAACACAAAATTGAAACTCGTCGATTTTCCACTTCTGCGCCTCTCACCATCCCCTGGCGCAGACCCAAAGTGTCCACCATCGCGATTCGTAAACTACAGATTCTAAGGAACAAAATGGCTATTTTCACTAAGCATAATCACGAAAAAGCACGCGAAACCCATTTTCGTGAAGTTAGAAATCCCACTATTTAATAAACAAGGCAACATTGATAGATTCGCTTCCCAAACCGACACAGTTCTCAACCAAACTTTTCATAAAGAAGGACCGAAAAACCTTGCGAAAAGGTTCGATAAATGACTCATTTCAAGGTGATTACGTTGAAAAGTAACTGAAGATGTCTGTAACCTTTATTAATAACCTTGTATTCAATTATTGATTTGGTTATTTTTAAACTTTCAAAAAATGAGAAAATGTCGATAAAGAGGATTTCTCTATGAGTTGGCGGAAAAAGTTCGAGGCGCGCGTTTGTAAACTCGATAACTAATAGAAAAAATTTCCGATTTTTTCCAGTTAAGATGCAAATCGATAGTCAAGGAAGTACCTATCTTACAGTAGTAAAATTAATTCGAAGTTCGTACTACATTTTTTCAGGAGCAAAACGGAAGTTCAAAAAAAATCCGATAAAAGTCCAAGTCAATATATGAAGCTTTTTTTGGCGATTCTCAAAATTGTATGATACTAGAATATCAGTCCCTATTAACATTCATCTACGTTTACCTCCCCCCAAAAAATATGTTCTTTTTAAACAATCATAAATAAATCTTTGGAATTAGAATTCAGAACTATCCAAACAAATATTTCCAGTTGAAAACTTCTCAACATAGAATAAATATATACTTGATTGTTTCAAAACTACTCAAATTGGCAACCACCCACAGTATCTCTCAAAACACCTGTTACAAACCAAAATTTAATTTCTCCCCACAAACAGAACACGACACATCCATCTGTCTGTCGATCCCCCCCCAAATAAATTCCCTCACTTAATTCGGAGGCTAAATAATGGGCCAACCCATCAACAACAAAAAATATATCTAGCAGAGAATCGATATTTAAGCATTTATTGCTTTCCTTTTGCAGAGGAAGCCCTGGGACAGAGTCATTATCCAGAACAAATAATCGATCCCTTAGAATCGATTCCTTATGTCGCCCTTCTTCACCAAAAAAAACACCTCCAATCAGTCTTACAGCCTCCAGGAAGAATCTCGAGGTGAGTTATGGAAGAATACACAATCCTTTACAAAGCAATCCTCTATGTTATTTTCAATAAAATTTTGAGAGCGGGGTTTAAAGTTGATAATAATTTTGAAGAAGGAAAATGATTTATTTGACACTTTTAAAAATCAGGCAACCTTTTCCAACAAACACGGGACATCGTCTGGAGATCAGAAAAGAAAAACTTGCTCCGTAATTATCATCATCATCATCATCTCATCATCATAATCATCATTGTCGTTGTCATCTTCATCGTCATCGTTTATCGTTATCATTATCATCATTATTATTATCGTCTGATAGCACATTTTTTTTATAATTTGTTGAAAATTACAACTAATTTTTATCATAAAATTTATCGCCAAATCGCCAATAGAGAGATAACTGGATTAATCTATTAAATAGTAAAGAGAACACCTATCCTCTAAAAATTGGGTTAATGGACGTTTCGCCTATTGGAATTTTTTTTCCCCCTTGATAACAAATTTTCTAACAAAAACCTACCTTCAAAAAAGAAAGGGGGAAGGAAATTTCCCAGTAGGCGAAACGACCGTAGAACCAAAAATTGGATTGGCGGTTTTTGCGAGGTGTGAACAATGTTTTATTGCTGTTTGAGTTTACTTTTTGATCGAAATATTTTTCATCATGAATTAATGGTAAAATCGTAGCAAAACCGTATCGTTCAAAATCATTATTTTTAACACATACATATATAACATTTAGTCACTAAACTTTACAATGCTTTAAGAGTTTTATTGAAAACGCTAGCTCAGATAAAAAAAAGGAACAAAGGATCAGATCAAGTTCTTAGAAAGAACGATTATTAGATACTATTCCCAACATCCCCCAAAATAATCAGGGAACACTTTTCCATTCCTTTGAAGTTCCATGTAAAATATTATTTTCTAATTATTATAAAAATTTTTTTGACTTATTGAGTATGTATGGATTATTTAAATACAAAAATAATGTTTTTTTAACTAATAAATAATTACACCGGCACACAAAAAAAAGAAGTGGAATGTACTTTGGACCGGACCTACCTACCGGTTTTTCGACCCGCTGAATCTGAATTTCAAGTCCGTTTGGCCCGGTCACCCTCCAGTTTTGAATAAAATGCAAAAAAAATAAGAAAAAAAACGAGATAAACCATGATAAAATGAAAAAGAACCATGAAGTTAGTCACCAGTTGATGTTTTTGAGAAACGTTTACAGGTATTGTTAATTAACTATACTTGTTAAATTTCTCAAAAACTTCAACTGGTGACTAACTTCATGGTTAATTTTCATGATTTATTGCCATTTTTTTGGGTTTTTGGTTTTTTTTCAAATTAGGACGGCTAACCGGGCTAATTAACTTTTACATTTAGATTCAATTATTTGGAATACACAAAAATCATACGTGATCCGGGTCCACAAAAATTTTTTCATTGCTGTGACTGCAGTTTTTTTTAATTTTTGATCTTTTTTTAGGTTTTTTGCATTTGGATTCAAAACTGGAGGATGACCGGGCCAAACGGACTTGAAATTCAGATTCAGCGGGTCGAAAAACAAGTCGGTAGGTAGGTCCAGTCCATAGTACATTCCACTTCTTTTTTTTCTGTGCCAGTGTAATTTTAGAAATAATATTCTAACATTTAACTGCTCAAAATTTTACCACCAGTAAAAAAAATTTTTTTAAATAATAAATAATATTTCAAATTATGAAAAGTGACCTAAAACCTTAAGACTCTAAGTTTATAAAAGCTGCAATAAAAAATTGTTCAGCATATTTAAAAAGGAAAACATATTTTTTTATTAAATTCGGAATATTGGAATGGATAATTTAAGGGCTTGGGAGATGAAGGGGTTATGTTACAAAATCCTAGTTTCGAGTAATTTAGGTTCAAAGTTTTCATGTTGCAACTTTTTCGTTTTCTGGTTTTGTCGTTAAGTGAGCGTATGAAATTACTCTAATGACATCTATTTTTTAATGTACCAAGTTTTATTTACTTACCCGTATCCCCAATATATATTTTTATATATTTTGTGTACATAACCCCTTCATCCACAAACATTTTTTAATCTGTAAATTATCTAACGAATGAATGAAGCAAGATGTAAATAAATTCAATTATTGCAAAGCTATATATTTGATTCGAAAAAATGTATACAAAGTGAACTGATTTGGGCTATGTCAGAACAAAAATAAAATATCTTAGCATATCTAACTTGAAATATTTAACTAAACAAAAAGTATGCCCCACTTTAGGAAATTTATGGTCAACACAGTTTGAAACTTCTTTTATCAAAATATTGGTTGAGACATATCATTAAAAATTCTTATTTTGGCCTGAGCAAGAATCCGACCAAATAATTATATGTTCTTTGCTTTTTTAGCTGATCATCAAGTTCAAATGAAGTTAATAATGAGCTTAAGACCTCAGAAATCCCTCTTTGCTTGGTCCTCGGTCCAGGTACAAAATATAGCTCTCGAAACCTCTTTGGTTGTGATATGAATGCCTAAATTGTGAAACCAGGCTTAGCGAAGAAAAAATGCCTTTGAAGTGCTAAGACGTGGGAGGGGCATGGTTTGCTGGAGGTTAACCATTAAATAAGCAATTTTGTTATCTGATTTAGCTACCTCTCTTTCTAATGCAGCTTGGAAGTTTTCTGTATGCGATTCTATATGCAAGTGTCCGATTTAGGTTGTCCAAAAGAGATATTATAATGTTTAACGAAAATTTGGCGGTAATAACTTTCCTTTAGCATAAAAAATATATCAGGATGCTTATTGTTTTTACATTCATCGATGTTTAATTTATGCATTTTGGACACAGATAGAAGTGGGGAAAGATATTTTTTATGAATATTACCATGCCTAGAATAATGTGATTCTTTGGAAGGAAATTTCGAAACATGTTCTATAACAGAAACCTTGACATCTTCACTAGTCTTGTTGGGTCTTACATTATGGCTACCCATTTTATCAGGTTGAGGAGCACTTGTACTATATTTCATTTTATTTTGTATGATTTCATTTTTTTCAGACATAAGTTTACCAAAGCAACTCTGGTTCGGACACCTCCTGTTGTGACCCTGTAGTTACTTGTATGAAGTTAAGTTATGATTTACATGAGTTAAGGACACATAGCTCTTTCATTCTCTACGGCTTTAGCATGAAAATGTTACATAGCCCCTTCATCTTTTTCATATTTTTGTTTCTAGCTGTTTTGAAATATTTAGATTTTTTTAAGTAAAACTCCTGCACCTAACTATTTCATCCATTGAATTAGATTGTATTTTCAAAAAATGTCACATAACTCCTTCTTCCACCAAACCCTTCAGTTGAGATCACAGTTTTCACCTTTTTATCTAATTTTGGGTTGGAATGAGCTGTATTAGAGCTATATCCCTTCTTCAGGTTATGATGGACCCTCTAAACTTTCAAAATATGCAAAAAAGGGGATTTCAGAAAAATATGGAATGAGCTGGTTTTGATAGCAAACGCCTCAATTCAAAGATATTACTTTTATGAACAGTTGTTCCAAATGTATGAGATCTTTCTGAAATTAATTCGTGCGTTGGAACCACTGGAATAAAACATAATTATTATCTGCGTTATTAAAGGAAACATATTTATTTACCCCTTGTTTTTATTAATTTTAAATGCAAGCAAGTTAAAAATATAGCTGAATAATGTGAAATATATTTTAAAAATGCATTAATTTTACTCGTAATTGTTTACTTACCTTATTCTCTATGTTTTACGTGCAACATCATCATTACGAAACATTGCATGTTGTTATTTCAAAACTTTGCATGCATATATTATGGTATTAGAAAATGAACTTGTGTATCATAACTATTCAAAATATTCGAGAAAGACGGGGATAAAAAAATTATACGTACTAAGATTGGAATATCTTTGTTAATATTATCATTTCAAGATTAAATTCGATTAACTAGTTCTTCAATTTGAAATCGTTTCTCTAAATTAAATTCCAGACTGGATCTTTTATTTCTGTCTAGACGTTTAACTATTTCCTTGATATCAACTCTGTGTTGTATTTAACAATACCTTAAATTAACAGCTATTTATATTTCGATTTAGTGAGGAAAAAATTGTTAGTAAAAAGAAAATATATCACCCGATAATATTGCTGAAATTAAATGACCTTTCAAAGTATTTTTTAACATTTTTAACACATAAATATAGAAATAATTCATTTGAATCTGGATAAAAATATTAAATATTGATTTAAATTAACCGCTGAGGGGAGGTTAATAAGTGGAACTGGGAAAAATATGAAGAAAAATTTATCCTTCTTCAAAGTTAGTTTATAGAAAACGTTTTCTCTGTGTAGCACAAAAAAATACGTGTTTGTGCCTACTAAAGTTGGACGCAAATAACTATAAATATTAACTATAAATAAATCTGTCAACTTTTTTTTACCATTATAGGAGAAAAAGGAGCAAGATACTTGAAATTATTAAAATAGTGCAAAGCGATATCTTCGTCATCAAAATAAAAAAATTATGGATTTTGCTTAGATAGATGACTATTCATAGCAATTTTAAAACCTTCAATTACAAATCGGGAAACAATTCTTCGTGTATATTTTATTTTCTAAAATTTAACTTTTCTTAGTAAAAGTCATTATACTGTTATTTTGTGTTACATAAATTACATATCCTATTGAAATGAAATATGAAATTCATAGTAAAAGAAGGTACGGAGTAAAAAATGAAATGCTAATTTCTCATAACGCTTATCTCATTAGTTTGGAAGTGTATTTTTAAAAAGAAATAAAAATAAAGGGTCTCATATTGTTTCGTTTTCTTTTTTATGCATAAATTGTTGGCATAAGAAAAATATTAGCTGAAAACAAGAAAGAATAGAAAAGGAAATGGAAAAAGGACTTCTAAATATATGAATAACTGAATCTTTGACTCAAAATTTGAGCTTTATAATAAAAAACCATGGAAATTAATGAAATTATAAGGATAGAGAAAGTGAAAGATATAGAGAAATAAAGAATGAATGTTTAAGGAATTAAAAAGAAGCATGAGAAAAAATAAGTAAGAGAATATGAGATTATAATAATAGAAAGAGAAAAGAGGAAGCAAGAGAGAGTAACAGATGCAGGTATAAGAGAACGCTTGGCAGAAATAGAAAAATAATTAAAAGAAAGCATGAGATAATTAAAGAGATAGAAGCGAAGGTATGAGAGAAAAGAAAATATGAAAAAGAGATTGGGTAAGTGATAGGTACCCGAAAACATATCGGAATGGGCCTAACAGAATCGATGCAAGCATGACTACAAAAACTCGGAATCTCAATTTGTACACCGATCCCTTAATGGCCCTGCATGGAATCCCGCTGTTTTCCAGCGCAAGGCTTCACTATGCAAATATTTGAGCGCCTCCTTTTGTATCAAGAGAGATGAAAGAGCGATTATTATTTTTGAGCCCGCGGCTCCGCAGCGCCATTCAAAACCCATAATTAGCCGGCACGAGAGAAGCGAACGCGCAAAAAGGGGGAAACAAACCTCCACGACCATGAGCGCAACAGGGCGACGCCATTTTTTCCCCTGTCTTTATTATTCCATTTTCATCATCTTTTTTCGCCCTTTCCCATCCAATGAATTTTCGGGAAATTATTTTTACCCCGAAAAATTCCCTTTCATCGGCGGAGTTCTCTGATTGCAAAACAAATTACCGAACGCTTCGGTTAATGTCGGTATTTATCACCCGCTGAATGGCAACGCAACTTCGTTTTTGAGCAAGCGATATGGATAGCGCGTAAATTCATATCTTTGCCGATAGCTGTGAAAGAGGTGCAAGTCAAACACTCAAATTTATTCTGAGTGTCGAATATTTTATTCGTTTTCTTTCGAATCAATATAATTTGGCGTCATTTTCGATAGCCTTAGTATTGGACAAATATATTAGCTCTAAATTTGGCTGTAATATTACCTAAAATTGATTAACTATAAAGTGAAAAATGGTTTTGTATTCGTTAAATATTTGAAAGTCTTTATTTTAGGGATTTGACTCATGTCACTTTTAAAAATAACAAAGCGAATTTATGTCGGCCTTACTTCAAAAGGTTGAAGAATGCTTTCCCTATTCATTGGGTAATGCAAGTTGAAGTTATTTTTTTGCATTATCATTTTGGAGACGTATTTTGTTTTTTATCATTTTCTGAAATTGAAATTGAAGCCTAGAGCAAACATTTCCTATTTATAGGTGATATTTTGCCTTTGAATTCTGAATTAAAAGCCTCCTTGTAACAAAGACTGTATTAGGGTTATGAAACGTGTATAAAAGCTTACTGCAAACATAAGTATTTAAATTATATTTGATTTGGAAGAAAGTTTCTTATTGGATGCTAATGGAAGGAGTTTATTTTCGGAGAAAGAATAATCGATAGTGATGGGGAAAAGTATCTGAATATTTTCAAGGTTTGGCCATAGACATACTATAAAATATTGACGAAATAATGTTTTGTTGTTTAATGCATATCTTACAAATAATTTTAGTAGAGGTTTTCTCCGAAGTCTTTATTTAAGTTGTGCTTCTCCTCTAAGAAAATTTTAATAAGATACAATTCCATAAATTTATTAGTAATTCAAAGAATTGAAAATGTTTGTATAATATCTCATCTCATTATAAAATAGTTCAACACATCTAAGAGTCTTAAAATTTCTAGAAAAACGCTGCATATTAAATTTTGGATGTCTGGTTTCACATTTTTAGATTCCGTGCTACAAAACATGTTATACATTTTCCTTAATTTTAAAATTAAAATGGTATCCCAATTCCAATAAGACATCTGAAAATACATAAAAGTAATTTATTACAAACTCAAATAGTAAAGAATGTAACATGGTTATACAATACATTTGTAAGAAAGCATCTTAATCTCACTACATAATTTATCTTGCCATGGTTTTACAAGGTGTTTCGAAATTCCTTTCACAGCTTTTATTTGGAAACAACGTCTCTTAGGCTAAGCGCGCACTAGAGACTTCCATCACGGCGACTTAAAACACTAGTCACTCGAGAGCAATGAATTTCTATGGAGAGATTCTTGGCAATCAGCCAAGAATCTCGTCACCTGTGCGCTCGCTCTAGCTTCTTGCAATAGCCAGGGTAATAATTTTGTCTCTGTCACCGTGACAAAGTCTCTAGTGCGCGCTTAGCCTTAGGGTCATGGAAGTAAGGTCTACCCCTAGGAAAGTGACCCTGGAGAATCCATTCAGATGAATAAAATATTGATTCCAGTATTCGTATTGAAGCTTTCCTTTGTACAATCTCCTTTAGTTTTTAATTAATTTGTTTTAACTCTTTTATTTCACCACAAGGGGCGCTGTAAGTCGTCTTAATGAATTCTCCATGGTGCCTCCCTTACCTAAGAGTAGACATTACTTTCATTACCCTAGGAGACGTCGTTTCCAAATAAAAACGTGAAGAGGACTTTAGAAATAAGTATGTATCTACAATAATATCTATATTTATGTAAAGCAGCAAAAGCAGTGACAAAACCTACCTAAATGAAATTGTATTCAGAACACAATACAAAGTAAAAATATACTATTCATAACATACTTGAAATTTATGTAAACCAGATACAACATTAAAAACGTTCAATAAACTTGCCATACACTTTTATAAAACACGAAAAACATTCAAAACCCACCTTCCCTCACAACAAAAAAAAACTTTCTAAACCCCTATCATCCAACTGAAAAAAAAACTCTCCTAACAAAAATGAACTCTTCCAACCACCGCATTAAACACATTCCATTACTCCAAAAACCCAGCATTCTAAACCTCTGCATTTAGGCCCCCCCTCAAGACTCGAAACCTCAAAATCTTTTGATGGGATCGAAATCCTCCCCCCTCCTTCCCATGCATCCGGGGAGTGTCAAATAGATTTCGAACAGAACGATAGAACGCTTGTCGAACAGGTTGCAGAACCTCTTGTTGGAGAGAGAGTATCTTGTCGCTGGATGAAAGGGGAGTGGAAGGAGAGTCTATTATTATTGTTGTGTTGAGGAAGGGGGATTTTGATTGTGAAAGGTGAGATGATAGAGATTTGGGGGAGGATCTGTGATTTTTCAGGGATGAAAGAGAATGTAACATTTTTAAAAACGTTGTTTTGTAGAGTTTTATTTGATCATCCACTATACAGATAATATTTATTTACAAGCATATAATAAATTCGAAACTGATAAAAATTGATTAAAACAATGTAAAAACATACAACACAGTCAAAGAATAATATTAAGGGACTAATAACTTTGTTTAATTTTTGTTTACGTTTTTTAATCAGCTTTTATCCACAGAGTAAAGAACTTAACAGATAGTCCAAGTGGAAGTTTTGCTCTTTAATTCGTTAATTTAATTCAAGCTCGAAGATTATAATTCAGTTCACTAGACGCCATTCAGGAGATGGTGAAAGTTATTCCTAAATGCATATGGAACTTATATCTATGGCATTCTTTTCCCCTAAAGTAGTTAAATTATCAAGGAGGAAATGAAATTTTCCCTCTCTTAAACTTTTATTGTTTATTTTTCGTTTTAATGAAAGCTTTTTCCCCTTTTACAGATTTGAGTGACAGCTTCAGTGGGAGAGTGGCTGTGACGTAGCAGGAGCGAGGTGGAGCTATAGGAGGTGTTACGCCCGTCCAAAGTTTCTTAGAAAAAATCAATGCTTTAAAAGTCGCCATTAGCGTCTATGGAGATGGACCTTCTGTTAAGCTCTATACTCTGTGCTTTTATCTTATTGACTTAAACACTTTATATTTTTGAATTCAAAATTTATTCACTCTCTTAAAAATCAATGTTCATTGTGGTCTTTTCATTCGGTTAACCCTTTCGAACTTAGCCACTAGCCGCCCCACAAATTTCCCTTTGATTTCAATGGCAATCTTGGACGGCTTAGGATTAAAAGGGGTTTTTTTTATTAATAAAAATCTTCAACTCCTCATGCTCCACATGGTATAACATGAGGCTTACAGATGTAAGTAGCTAAGTACAAATTACAATTTAAAAGAACAGAGCAAATTTAAAAGCCTAAACTATAAACAAAATTCCGCAGAGCGTTTACATTTTCAGAACACTTTACAAACAATGACAAAGCCAAGAATACCCCAAATACATCAACTCTTTCTTCAACTTTTCTCTTTTTTCAGAATATAAACTACTATAAAATATAATATGTTCCACTGTTTCAATATCCTGATTAAAAGGGTTAAAATCCCTTTTTTTACTTTCAGAGAGAGAGAGAGGACCCTTTAAATTTTGGAATCAAAACAATTTTAGGATAGTTTTAAACTTTTTATCTTCATTATTGGTTACTGTACTAATTCCCAAAAATTTTTTTTAAATATCGTTGCCACATTTTATCCTTGAAGATTGTATATTTTTATTGAGCCAAACTCAATCAGACCTAAAACAATTACAGATAAAAAGGAAAACGAGAAAAAACAGTTTATTTTTAGCGTACCAGAAATAAAATAAATTCTTCCATAATAGAAACAAAATAACAATAGCAATAAATTGAAATAAATAAATTGTGTTTATGTTTATGTTTAAAAATAACAATGACAGTCGATTAGGGTGTTGGAAGGTAAGTTATACACGCTTATTCACAAATCCTGCAAGGTTTCTATATTTTGATACAATGCGCATGCGTCACAAAGAAATGACATCTTATAACTAATAAGTTTTAAAGTTACTGAAGTCCCGCTGGAGCAGTGGTAGCGTGCCTGCATAGCATGCGGCAGTTCCTGGGTTCTATCCCCAGTTATTATTTTATTAAAATTTCCAAAAAACAGCAAAAATCAAGTCCATACGCATGCGCATTGTTATCAAAGTATAAAAACCTTGCAGGATCTGTGAATATGCGTTATACACTGACATTGTTAAACACATCATGTATGTTCTAGAATCTTCTATAGAAGAAATAACATCACTTTGAGAATCTAAAACAGAAAAATTATAGAGACACAAAGAGAGAAAAAGAAAGAAAGAAGAGATAATTTTTAAGACGCACACATTTGAAAATCTGTATACTCTGTTCATTTTGAACTGGCGCTTGAAAATATTTCCTTCCCCCACCACCGATGGGTAACCATAGCAACTATCCACGTCAAAGTGACGAAGAAGGCTTACTATTGGCTGCTCGAAGATCGTAACTATGGTTACGCTTCTAGCGTGGGGGAAAGCACTATTTCTCAAGCGCCAATTCTAAATGAATAGAGTATAGTATTGGTGAATTTTCAGCAATCAGTAGACACTCACTCGTTTCATTTATAGGGCACAAACAGTAATTCATAAATTCAAGCCTAAAATGAATTATTCAAATCATGGAATAGAAATATAGATAAATAAAAATGTCCCTTCACTTTACTTCATTAAATATTATTTACATACAAATACAAACCTAATGAGTTCATTTCCCCGCAAGAGAAAAAACCAGCAAAAAATCCCCTACAAAAATCATCCTTCTAACTCTACCAAAAGAGAAAAAAGAAACAGTGAACTCTCCCATCCTAAGTTAATCTCCGTCGGCAGCTACCCACCCACCCGTGGCAGGGAAACTTCTGCGGACACAACCCGGATTAATTGAACGGAAGGGCGCATCAGTGCAGGGCGTCTCAATTTCGGATCTCGTTCGTCAAACGGGGCGGAATTTTTTCCGGCAGGGGCGGCCGTAATTTGGCGTGGGGCTGATTTCTCTGTTCTCGGTAAGCCTGTTGCTGAGGATGAATTCTGGGGAGAAATTTCTGTTTTTTTCTGCGGTGGAATGAGAGGATTTCTTTAAAATTGTGTGGTTTAGAAACATGCATCTACCTGCTACGAATTAAGGCAGCGGTTGTGGTCCGTTCTATTAATCTTAGACAGGCCGAATGGCCAATCTGTAAAATATAGAAATATATGTAATGATAGTTTTATATGTGTATATTAGTTGGTTTCTAATTGTATTTTAATTTTTTAAATATTAAAGTGGTAACAATTGACAAAATAGGAATTTCTTAAATAAATATGAACAAACCTAGAAAGACACAAAATAAATTTATACTTACTAACTCTGTAAGGATGCATATTTATTAAAATTCTTTCGAGCTTTAAGCTGTGGTCAAGAATTAAAAACAATTAAAAATTAAAAACTCTTTGAGGATATTATCGCTAATGTCGAAGCTGGAATCCGCCTCCTACTATCAGACGAGGTTAGACGTCAGTCTGCGAGAATCCTTCAACATCTTAAACGTCCGAAACCGAATATCTATAGACGAGAGGTTTTCTCTTAAATCTCTAAAACGTGACAAGATTATTACCATACTCCGCGCTGACAATTGAAATGCTACTGCAATTTAGATATGGATGTTTACAATCAAAAGATAGTGGATCTCTTGCTGCCCACTGTTTATCGTCGTTTAAATTCTGATCCAACGGCCCGGTTCGTAAGAAAAACCAACTCTCTCATCAAGGGTTCCTCTTTGGACGATAGCGTTATGCGATCCTTGACACGCTCGGAAGCCTTGCCACCCCGCTTACATGAGTTACCTAAGATCCACTAACAAGATGTCCCCCTCAGATCTATTGTCAGTGCAATCCAATCAATTCTCCAACCCATGCCTTGGCTAAATACCTTACCTCCATCTTAGGTCCACATATAGGTCGGACGGCCTCTTTTGTGAAGGACTCGAGACATTTCATCGAGAAGATTGAGACCATTAGAACCAAGCCTGGTGACCTATTCCTCAGTTTTGATGTGGTCTCTTTGTTTACCAATGTTCCAGTCCAGGATACCCTAGCAATCATAAAGAACCTGTTCCCAGGGGATCTATACTCAAACGCAATGTTTCTTGTCCATAGAGAAAAGATGCTGGGAGCAAAGAGAGGAAGTAGTTCCCAGCACTGTGCCTGAATTTCGAGTTTAAAACGGATTTTCATTAAAGAAACACTTCAGGTTACTTTGATCCATTCATTTATAGTGATTATTTGTCGTAATTTTCGAATAACGTTGTTCATTTTAAGTTTTACGAATGCATAACGCGGAGTATTCTTCCGCGCCTCGTGACGTAGTATGGACAAGAAAGACTGCTGTGAAGTATAGTCAAACTGTTTGAGCATGTATTTACAACCACTTACTTTGTTTGGAGAGATAAGTTTTACGAACAAAGCGGCGATGGGCAGCCCATTGAGCCCTCCTGTAGACAATTTGTTTGTGGAAAATTTTGACGAAAAGGCCTTGGAGACAGCAAGACACAAACCTTTAATTTGGTATCGCTACGTTGACGATACCTTTGTGGTGTGGCCCAATGGAGGCCTGCTCTAGAGGATATTTTACAACATCTCAACTCCATTCATCCTAAAATCAAGTTAACTTACGAAAATAACGAAAAACTACCTTTTTTTTTGGATGTCCTAGTAGTAGGATCAGCACCCCGCCCAGAAAAGAGCCGTTCTTAACCCTACAATGCATGATTTTTTAAATTCACTTGAAAATCATTTATGTGTCTTCTATCATGGTGTAAATTAGTAAAAAAATACTAAAAAAATTAATTTCAATTTTTTCTACTTTTAATTGACCTTGTGAAATTAATGTGTGTCCCTTGTGAAATGAATTGTGAAGTGAAATAAAACCAAATGCTCTAAAAATATAAAAAAACAACTTATCTTTTCAAAACAATTTCTTTTCAAGCTGGAAATTTTTTTAAATTTAATTTATATGGTCCTTTTATTTTGGCGTTTTCTGTGTCTTGACTTTCGTATCACTAACTACTAACAAATGTCTCAAACAGTACCCCTGCTGCCATTTACTGGCAATCTAAAGTGCTAATACAATGAAATGTTATAGGTATTTATTGTACTTATTGAATGGTGTTGTCGTTTGGAAATGGAAGTTTGAATAGAAAATGGGGAAAATGGCGTATTACCAAATGGCAACATTAATAACCACTGTAGGGTTAAATCCCTCACTAACTGCGCTGTTTGTATTTCCCAACTTGACAAACTGGAAGCAGAGTTAGACCATCTAATGCGTGTTCTGCAGGCCAGTGGATACAAAAAAGGGGGCATTCCAATCCCGGGAGGCGATCCATCGACGTCGGAAGAGATTACCCACTCCAGGGGGTACAGTTTACCTGCCATATGTTCATAACGTCACAGATAGAATTGGAAGACTACTCAAGAAATTTAACGTGAAAACTGTTTTCAAGCCCACCAGGAAATTGTCATCATTCATGCGCTCCCCTAAAATAAAGATAGATCTCCCTTGCGCTAAAGATCTCCTGGACCCCCTGTCTAACCCAGGAGTTTATCGGATACCGTGCTCCTGCGGATCAGTTTACATCGAGACCACTTTAAGAAGTATAAACGCCAGATTAAAAGAACATAAAAGAAATTGTAGATTGGGGCACTTAAACAAATCGGCCGTAGCCGAAGACACGTTCCTGACTGGCCATGGGGTCAATCCATATCAAGTGATCCAAAGGTGGTCGCTCGACCATTTTATAATCGAATGATTTTTTGTGTGTTGATTCTAATATCATTAGAGAGTCCAAAACCACAAGTTTTAATTTTTTATCTTTATTTGAATTTTTATAGCAGCCATCGATGTTCTATGGAACAGCGATTATAAGGGTTTACGTTAACTAGCGTTATTCCTAAATGGTTTAACTTAAATTCATGGAACAAAAGCCATTTTACTCAGAAAGATACAGGCGTTATGATGGTTGAATCAAATATAAGGGGTATTGAGTCCCAATTAGAAAAAAATCCCCCTCAAGTCGAGCTTTTAGATGGTCATTTTTCACTTTTCAAACGCATATTTTTGTTAAAGGAACTATTATTTTTCTATTTTTTTCTTGAGGAAGGTGTAGTATGCTTCTTTAACTTTACTTTAAAAAAAAATTTGACTTCGGTATTCGTTTATTTTTAGAGTTATGAACTCTCAAAATCGGATCATTTCAAAAAATTCACCACTTTGACCCCCAATATCTCTGGTGGAACAAAGTTTAAAATCTGAAATTGTTACTGGTTAAACCTTTCTAGGGTATAATCCTGTTCTATAAGAGCCGTCTTTGGTATTTTCTTACAAGTCGAGTTACAGGTCCTCGAAGTTGCCATAAAAACGCTCAATTTAACGGTTTGAAAAGTGCAATTTTATTTCGAAGGCTCACCACTGTATTAATTACAATTAGGTTTATTTGATTTCTCATTGCATTTTCTACAGTATTGATTCCTGACGAAAATTTGTATGAGTGAGGGATTTGCTTGATTTTATACTTTTTTGATCCATTATGATTTAAAAGTCCCAAATTTCTAATTTTTTTAAGTTCAAAAATGTGTTTTTAAATAATTTAAAATGCAATTTTATTTTTGTCAAAAAGTCAAAAAAATCACGTTGTCAGAAAACGGGCTTCTATTGGATGGGACATAACAGCGCATGAAAACCATTGTGTTTACTGTTTTCACGTGATCGGAAAACGGATTTCTATTGGATGTGACCTCACAGCGCATGGTTTGTGATTCTAGTGTTTTCGCGCCCAAATAAAAAACGAAATTTCAAAAATTTATATCTCAGAAACTAGGCTACGAAAATACTTGATGTAAACATCATTCTTCATGGTTTTTCTTAGGAAAAATGGCAGCAAAGAAAGGGCACAGTGGAAATATTAGCAGTACTTTATTAAGTTAAAAATCAAACTAAAAGAAAGACAGGGTAATCGTATAAAGCATCTCGCTTAATGAACATATCGTTACGGGAGGGAGAGAGCGTGAGTGAGTGTGAGGCAGCCAGCTTAAACTTAAATACCACTCAAAGCACACGTCACTCCACCTCTGGTGTTCCTCTTCTTCACTCAGAAGAGGAACTCCCGCGCGGCACGATAGGCACAGGAAGGAACGGAACCAAGATCCCTAACAATCGGCCCCCTTCTGTTCCCTCCTATGCCAATCGTTTACAAAAACAAAAAAAATTTCTAGCAACAAGAAAGTCCAAAAAATTACATATAACACTCAAAAGACATTAATCAGAAAACATCACACTCTTGAACTTAACAAGTTGTTCTTTTACAACAGGCTTGGTAAACACATCTCCAATGTTGTCCTTACTTCTTACAAATTTTAAATCGAACTTATTTTCAAACACTAAATTTCTTATAAAGTGGTACCTTACATCAATATGTTTACTTCTGTGGTTTTCCACAGGTGACTTAGAAAAGCTTAAAGCAGCTTGATTATCACTAAACAGTTTACATTCAATCAAAACTAAATTTAAAGATTCATCTTCCAATATATTACGCAGCCATATCAACTCTTTTGCTGCCTCTGACAATGAGATATACTCGGCTTCCATAGTTGACAAACTAACCGATTTCTGTTTAAAAGTCCTCCAAGTTACAGGCACTTTGTCAAGAAAAAATATATAACCACCAATGGAAACTCGGTCGTCTCTGTTAGCAGCGAAGTCTGCGTCTGCGTAACAATTTAACTTGATAGAATCAATTTTAGACAAATTTAGTTTGAGATTTTTAGTACCTTTCAAATAACCTAATACCTTCAATAAACAATGCCAATGGCGAAGGCCTGGATTTGCCTGAAACTGTGATAGTAAGTTGATCGAAAACGCTATGTCCGGCCTTGTCCTGTTAGCTATAAACGCTAGGCTTCCTAACAAATTCCTATAAGGAATGTTGGACATTTCCTCGAGTTCCTCACTAGTTTTAGGCTCATCCAGTTTAGACAAAATACAGCCCTTCGTCATCGGAAGTGAAGTAATAGGATACTTATAGTCATCATACAATTTACATACTTTATTAATGTAATTCTCTTGATGAATAAACAGTTTACCACCCTGTCCAAGAAATTCAATCCCCAACAACTTTCGGGTTTTACCCATAACCTTTAAATCAAGTTTACTTTTTAACATACTTATAACATTATCAATAACATCCTTAGTTTTTCCAAACAATACGATGTCATCCACATACAAAAGCAACACGATATCATTATTTAAAGTATACACACAGTTACACCACTTAAGTTTTTGAAAGTTTAAATTCAACAAAATATCATCTACTTCAAAAAACCATAACCTACTACTTTGGTGTAGTCCATAAATTGCTTTTTGCAGAAGACATACCTTATTAGCGCCTAATTCAAATCCCTTAGGCTGTTTCATATAAATCAATTCATCAATATTGGCATATAAATATGCACTATCCACATCTAATTGAATATGAAACCAATTAAATAAAGACACAAAAATAGTAAACAACACTCTTACTAAAGTGAAATTAATCACTGGACTAAATACCTCTTCATAAGACTCGCCTTTAACTTGGCAAAAGCCTTGAGCCACAAGTCTTGCTTTATAACGCACAGGTTCATTTTTATCATTATACTTTACATTATAGACCCATCTACAACCCAGGATCTTTGCATTTTTAGGGGGATCTACAATTTTCCACACTTTTCGATCTTTCATGACACCCATTTCTTTATTCATAGCCTCTTCCCAGTTAGATGCATTAGGTGATCGAATTGCTGCGTTATAACTTTTAGGTATTTTAACTTCAGTTAAATTTGCCTCTTCATTAATCCCTAACAATTCAGATACCTTCCCCGATTTATTATTTTTGCCCCTGAAATCAAAAAGGCTCTCTTCAAAAGCTATCTTATTACGGGAACAGTATTTTTGTACGTCATTTAGGGAACGTAATCTAGTTTTAGACCCTTCTACACTGTAGTAAATGTCTGTTCGAGAACCGTCTTGACGCTCAACGGCTTCCCTGATCCATGGAACCTGATCACAGGGTGTTGGTGACAATCGTTCACTTTCACTCTCCGATTCTGATGTGGAAGAACATAAAGAGGAAGATTTGTCTTTTACTTCACTTTGATCTAAAACTAAATCATCCAATTTAGAAGTTACTTTAGGGACAGGTTTACGCTTAACTTTTTCATCATCATTGTCTAAATAACTGGGCATTGAAAATCCAAAATTTAAATTCCCATTTATAGGATTAGGTACAGAAAAACCACAATTTAAATCATTTTTGTTAGTAGTGGGACCCAGTATGACTTCCACCCCTTTCTTAGACTCATCAAACCTTACATTGACCGTCTCTACTACTTTTTGCTCACTTTCTATCCAAATTCTGTACCCACGTGTTCTTAACGCATAACCCATCATAATTCCCAATTTAGCTTTCATATCCAGTTTGCTACGTTTTTGCTTGGGAACACCTACATAGGCTAAACAGCCAAAAGTCTTAAAATGTGACACCGAAGGCTTTCTTTTACAATATATTTCAAAAGGTGTCTTATGGAACCCTTTATGACATACTCGGTTCCAAACGTAAGTGAAGCACAATAAAGCTTCATCCCAAAACTCATGAGAAACACCACTAGATTCTAATAGCGATCTTACCCCATTCATGGCGGTCGAATTATATCGCTCACTTACCCCATTCTGCTCTGGAGTAAACGTGTTGGTGTACTCATGCTTTATTCCCAGGTTTGCAAACAATTCGCTAAATTCCCGATTGCAGAACTCCAACCCGTTATCACTTCTCACTGACAAGATTTTCTTCCCCAAAAACCTTTCTGCCCTGGTCTGAAACCTTTTAAAGCAACCAATTACATCAGACTTATTTTTAATTGGAAATACCGTGACCTTTCTTGAATAATCATCTGTCACAGTGAGAAAGTACTTAAACCCCTCAACTGACACTTCTGGCATTGGGCCGCACACATCCATGTGTATTAACTCAAGCGGCCGATTTGATCGCACAGAATTTAAAGGTTCAAAGGAAACTCTTTTAGCCTTGGCAATTTTACAAACTAGACAGTCTGTTGTTAGTAAACTTAACCCTGGCAATCCCTTTACACACTCATTTTTACTAGTACTAACTAAATACCTTTGATTTATATGACAAAATCGATTGTGCCATAATACACTATCTGGGGAATTTGCACTAAAAGCAACATTAGTTTTGACCAAATCTGAATTTTCTTTTAACTCACGGGGTTTCTTTAAGTATTTAGTAGGCTTTAAGAAGTACAGGTTATCCCTCCTTTTAGCAAAAAATAATTTGTTCCATTTTGCATCGTAAACCCAGAACTTCCCATTTGAACCCACTAAATGTGACCCTTTACTCTCCATCTTAGATCCCGATATCAAATTACGTCGTAAATTTGGATTATACAGAACATTTTCAAGTGTTATTTTAGAATAATCCTTACCCAAACGAACTATGAAACAAACAGTCCCAGTACCTTCAATTTTACTACTTTCAGTACCAGCCGCCAAAGTCATCTCAAGGTTATTAACTGGCTTAAAATCATAGTACAAAGCCTTGTTATTACAGAAATGAGACGTTGCGGCGGTATCAAAAACCCAACTAGAACTATCTACTTCAGAACTAGAATTAGCTTCTAATTCTACTAAATTCCCTACTGCTTCATTATAATCAGCTTGATAGCTGGAATTACGTTTACGACTACTTTTAGGTCTACTTTTACAATCCTTAATTAGATGACCATATTCATTACAAAAATAGCACGGACCTACATTTTTGTTTTTAGTCTTAACAGTTCTATCTTGTCGAGAGTCCTTTTTAGACTGAGGCTTTAGATACTGGTAAGTTTTACCTGACAGTTCAGAGTCTGCTGGCTTACTGTAGTAGGCAGTTTCAGTCTTGTCCAGGTCTTGCCTCATAAGGTTCAGCCGGTTCTGCTCTAGGATCAGTTCTGATTCAATCTTGGTAGGTATAAAGTCCTCGTCCTTCCATCGGTAGATCATCTGGACGGTGGGTTGAAACTCGGACGGCAGGAAACGGATTAGCTGAAATCCAACATAGAGAGACTCCAACTCATGGCCAGCTTCCTTGAGACGTCTAGCGGCTTCCTTGACACGGCTTATGTAGAGACCAATGTCCTCGCCAGGCTTGTATTTTGTCAGAAAGAACTCGTCGAGAAGGTGGATGACACGAGCTCTAGTGGTCGGCTCAAAGTGGTCTTTTAGAATCCTCCATGCTTCCTTTCCATCAGTTACCCCGGAGAGCAAGCTTCTTAGGTCAGCTCGTACCCCTTGGTATAAAAAGGTAAATGCTCGGTCCTTTCTCAACTGTAGGTCTGCTAGTTCCCTTCTTGTAGGTTTCTCCTCAGCTTCCTCGTCAGCTTCTTCATTAGTTTTTCCATCGGCAGGATTTTCAATAAAGTTCCAACACCCCCAGTGCATCAACAGCACTCGCATATCAGTTTTCCATACAGACCAGTTGGTTGGGGTTAGAACTGGAATATGGGCGGCGTCCATTCTTATAGCGGCCCCCTTCTAGAGGAATCGGCAATCCTGACGAGAAACCAGTTCAAAAGTCCAGCTACAGATAGCATAGTCCAAGTCCAGCACTGCAAGGGCACCTGAGGCCCATAACCCTTCTTAGAAAAATGGCAGCAAAGAAAGGGCACAGTGGAAATATTAGCAGTACTTTATTAAGTTAAAAATCAAACTAAAAGAAAGACAGGGTAATCGTATAAAGCATCTCGCTTAATGAACATATCGTTACGGGAGGGAGAGAGCGTGAGTGAGTGTGAGGCAGCCAGCTTAAACTTAAATACCACTCAAAGCACACGTCACTCCACCTCTGGTGTTCCTCTTCTTCACTCAGAAGAGGAACTCCCGCGCGGCACGATAGGCACAGGAAGGAACGGAACCAAGATCCCTAACAGTTTTTATCTATTATTTTAATAAAATTTAATCTCAAAACGTGAGAATACCTCACTGAATCGTTTAATTCTGAAACGTGTCAAACGTCACTTTTTCAAAATTGAGTGTCATGGGATTTTGTAGGGGTACACGCACATTTTAAAGTAGGAATAATAAAAATAACATGATTTTAAAGTAGTTTTCCAGCATGTTAAATTTCAGCTTTAGTGCAGAAACAGGTCAAACGACGTCGCTTGACTGGTTTCTGCACTTACACTGAGGGAATTTTGTTCATGCCGTCTCAAAAGAATTGATCAAAGAATTCATCAGTGCGATCTTCTGATTGACAACAGTCAATGTTGCTTCGGATTTTCAAAAACATTGGATAAGCAATTTCGGCACAGACTTTACCGGAATCAAAAAGATTGTTATTTTTTGTTAAATGTTCAATAGTTATTTTGCGAAGTCCTTTTTTTAAGGTTTTTTATGTTCCTTGAAAGAATCACAACATTTCCAGGAAAAAATATGTTTTTAATTTTTAAAAATTTTTGTGGTACTTACATAGAACACTGAGTTTCCACAGCTGTTTTCAATTTGCTCTAATTTTAATAACCCTTACAGAATCTAAAGCCACCTCACAGAAATAAAAAAGGGAAACATGCAATGAGAAATGAAATAAACCTAATTGTAATTAATAAAGTGGTGAGCCTTCGAACTAAAATTGCACTTTTCAAACCGTTAAATTGAGCATTTTTATGGCAACTTCGAGGACCTGTAACTCGACTTGTAAGCAAATACCAAAGACGGCCCTTATAGAACAGGATTATACCCTAGAAAGGTTTAACCAGTAACAATTTCAGATTTTTAAACTTTGTTCCACCAGAGATATTGGGGGTCAAAGTGGTGAATTTTTTGAAATGATCCGATTTTGAGAGTTCATAACTCTAAAAATAAACGAATATCGAAGTCAAATTTTTTTTAAAGTAAATTTTAGGAAGCATACTACACCTTCCTCAAGAAAAAAATAGAAAAATAATAGTTCCTTTAACAAAAATATGCGTTTGAAAAGTGAAAAATGACCATCTAAAAGCTCGACTTGAGGGGGATTTTTTTCTAATTGGGACTCAATACCCCTTATATTTGATTCAACCATCATAAAGCCTGTATCTTTCTGAGTAAAATGGCTTTTGTTCCATGAATTTAAGTTAAACCATTTAGGAATAACGCTAGTTAACGTAAACCCTTACAATCGCTGTTCCGTAGAACATCGATGGCTGCTATAAAAATTCAAATAAAGATAAAAAATTAAAATTTGTGGTTTTGGACTCTCTAATGATATAAGAATCAACACACAAAAAAATCATTCGATTATAAAATGGTCGAGCGACCAATTTTAGTTTTTCTGGATCACTTGATATGGATTGACCCCATGACATTATGTTCGAAAAAACGACGGCTCTAAATACTACCAGACACTTTTACACCCGCTTCTGCCATGAAGCCATCGAAATTTACAAACACGATAATAATTTCAATCGCAAAGAAGAGACAAACAAAATCGATAAGGCGTGGTTCGGGATATTACGTAGATGCAAGATTGACGAGACGCCTTCCTCAAAGAAATGGTCTTCAAAAATCTTCTCCATAGAATTCTATGTTACTATAAGAATCACTTTTATACGTAGTGGACCTAAATCCCTGTTATCATACTTAAAGGAGCTGAAATTTTTCAATGAGCTTTCATCAGTATGAATCTTCAAAGTTTCAACGATATAGGTATAGTCCGACCGCAATGAGAAAAACTGACAGAAAAAAAACTTTGAAAAAAAGTTCAAATCTAAATTATACTTACATAGATTTGGCACAAAACGTTTTTACGGAGATTTCGAATTACCATCACCCCCAAAATTGAGTGGAATAACCCGTTTCCATAACAATCACCCCAATATCGTACGACGTCAAAAGTTTTTCTCGTGACGGTCGGACGGAGCATGGCAATCTAATATAAATAAACCTCTTCTAAACGCTGTAACTAAGAAAGATTGTAATCGTTTTAGCATAGATTAAACTCTAAACTAACTAAAACGAAGCTAGTACATAATTCTCAATAAATTAGCGAAGCACTGTAATTAGCAATAACATCATCCTACATAAAAACATTCCACTTCAAAACGCAATTTTATTAAATTCGGGAAAACTATCACTCAAGTATTTTTGTGCATTTTAACGCAAGGAATAGTTAAAGTTATCCAAATACTAGCTTCCATAAATCATAGCAAACATCGATCTCTTTTCGTGCTGTTAAGCTAAAGCCTTGTTCACTACAACTAGTTGTTTCTGATTGTTTAGAAACTACTATCTCAACAAGTGGGGCTGTATTCATTCATCACTGTCACTATCATATGTGAGTGGTTTGGATTAACTCTACAATTGTTTCGGAATCTGCTTTTGGGAGTACTCTTTCAACCGAAATTTTTTTCGGGTTAAAGTAGAGCTTTTCATAGTATGTCAGAAAATTTTCTGTAAGATACATTGTTTTTTGCTTTGCTATATAAGAATGAGCTACAAATGCCAGTTTCAATTAACCATTAGGCTAGGCGTGCACTGGAGACTTTTGTCTCGGTGACTGGGACATAATTGTCACTCGGGCTAAGAATCTCGTCATAAAGATCCATTGCTCTCGAGTGACAGTTTTGTTCCAGTCACCGTGACGGAAGTCTCCAGTGCGTGCTTAGCCTTAGTCACATAAATAAAAACAATTACCCAAGCAATTCTTTCTTAAACTAACCTATGAATACTTGAGTAGTAGATAGTATTATTTCAGTAATACATGTTAATTCAATTATTAATGTAATTCAAGTCTACTAACACTAAATACACATGTTTTTCATTTAATATGGATACGTTTTTAAGACTGCATTTAGATATTTTTAAAATTTAAAAACCTTGTAGCAACAAATCCATGAAAGGCGAAATAATAATTCGTTTATTGCACAAAACTAGTGCATTAATAATACCAATGCTTCCCAAAGTAGGTGCCACTTTTCAAAGTTGAGCCACTTTTCACACATCGTGGATTAGTGATTATTATCGAAGTAAAACCTTATCACATAAAATTAATCATTATTTTTAATCAAAACCTAAAATCTGATCATGAGTTTTATGCCTCGAACAAGGCCCGATTTTTACCATTTTACTCAAAATTTAATAATAATTAAACCAGGTTTTGTCGATCAAATGGAATCACTAAATTCAAACTCATTAAAACAACACATTTTCAACAGTCGCACCATACCAACCATCCTTTCCAGTCCCATCATTCACCGCTCACTCAAACGCACGTTAGTTCGAAACCAATCCCCCGCTTCAAAAACAGCCGTAAATCGCAAAAGATATTTCAACAACCCTTCCCCTCGCTAATACCCCGCCAAAACGATCTCGTGCCTTGATTCCCGTCCCATCGATATAGCGCTAAAAGTGACATCTTGGCCCTGCAAATAGCGGAGAGCGGTAATTGGATGTAATCATTAATAATAAATCCACGGATGGGCAATGCTGACTTGGGCCGGGCGGGTGAATCGGAGACCTCGTTTCGGCCTTGTCAATTGCACGGCGATTTGGGTTCAAAATTGGGTATGTTTAAGAGGGGAGAAATGGCCAATTTATACGAGAACGAGGTAGAGTCAAAAAGTTCCCTGAAAGGTCACCTACATTCCCGCAGGTGTTTGTTGGAGGAAAAATATCTTTTTTGCAGGTTTGCAGCACTAATAAGGAAAAAAACAGCCATCTGGAATTTATTTTGATAGTGTTAGTGTATTGCAGATCGTTCCTGATAAAGAAAAATTTACTATTAGTCGGCTTTTGAAATTCCATCCTTAGGTCAGCGTGGAAACATAAAATGTTGCGCTTTGTTTGAGAAGTCATCTTCTGAGACGCTCAAGATGCTGAAGAAAGATAAACGTTTTTAGTAAAGGCCGCACTAACATCCAAGACCATCCTCGGACTCAGTGCAACTGGTCTAGGTAATCGAAAATGCAACTAATCAACTGAAGGACCTGTCAAAAAATTAATCCCAGTGGAGTGTTTTGAACAGTTATACGAACGCTGGAAGAAGTGTGTGGATGCTGGAGGAAAAATCTTTGAAAGCGTAAAAGGAAAACTTATTGTTCTCTTTTTTAATGATTTATAATAAGCCAATTCCGAGATCTTTTTACAATTACCTCTCACAACAATATTCCCGTTAGAGTGCGTTTTGTACACCCTGGTTTTAAACCTCTATTCTAGTAGTTTATAACTCTCAAAAGAAAAGGAAACAATTCTTATTGAATCATCCAAAGACCACCCTTAACCTCCATCACTTAAAACCGTTTATTGCCTTATTCACTGCTAAGTGACCATTAGTAAACGAAAGATTCAATTAGAAGTCAGCGAAAAGCTCATTTTCTTTCTTTAGCTGCTGTCCAAGGCCGGTTTCAGCATTTTACCAAATTCATATTTTTGAATAAATATTTATTTTATCACCACTATTTAGTTTTTAACAATTATTTACATAAATAAAAATTTACCTTATTCTACTTTTTACAGTAAAACCATTTTTAAAATAAGGAAATGACAATGTTAGATATCTCTGTGACAGGTGTGGGCATTAGTGCGTATCGAAAAAAATTTATTTTGGATTTTGATGATGCGTTAGTGCGGAAAAGTTGTCAATGGTGGCAAAGAGTACCAGTGATTTTTTTTAATTTTCGGAAAATATCTTTAGGTGCCACATTGGCCCTGAAGGTACAGTCGTAGAAAAAAAAGTGAGACAGTTCGCATTGTAAGCAAACTACTGGGGTTAGAAATATACTGTAAACGCCAATTTTCATTATTTAACTTCTACTTTAAAAAAGCTGTAGTTTATATCCTTAGGGGGCCGTCTACATATTAAACGAAGCACAAACTTTTGTTTTTCCTAAAGGCGACATCAAAGATTATTCCCAATTCTGAAAGAGCACCCTCTAAAACCCCCCAAAACCAATTTTCATGTCATTTGGTCCCCAAATAAAGCCAGGAGTGGGGGTTGAAGTTCGTCGAATTTACGTTGAAATCTCGTTTTTTACGTTGAATTCTCGTCAGGGGTTGATGGTTAAAAGGATCAAAATCAAGAATTCAACGTAAAGAACGAGATTTCAACGTAAATTCGACGAACTTCAACCCCCACTCCTGGCTTTATTTGGGGACCAAATGACATGAAAATTGGTTTTGGGGGTTTTAGAGGGTGCTCTTTCCGAATCGGGAATAATATTTGATGTCGCCCATAGGAAAAACGAAAGTTTGTGCTTCGTTTAATATGTAGACGGCCCCCTAAGGACATAAAATATAGCTTTTTTTAAAGTAGACGTTAAATAATGGAAATTGGAGTTTACAGTATCTTTCTTACCCCAGTAGTTCGCTTACAATGCGAAGTGTCTCACTTTTTTTTCTACGACTGTACCCCATGTTATCCAATGGAGCGCGCAAGACAAAAAGGCCGAAAATTGGTTTTTCGCCCCTCATTCCTACACTAATCACACGACGAAAGTCTTCAATCGAGTTATGGGTCCTATAGGGTGTATGCTACGTAACAAAACTTGAATAATATCCGAAATATCTATATTGCGTTTTTTGTGGGCACAAATTTCGTCGAAAATCGCGTCTTTCCTCGTTCAAATTAGAGCTCACAATCCACATAATATAGATATTTAGGCTGTTATTCAAGTTTTGTCGGGTAGCATACATCATATAGGGTCCATTAGGGCAGTGATCCCCAACCTTTTTACCACCACGGACCGGTCAACGTTTGATAATTTTACCGCGGCCCGCTGGGGGGGTGTTGATTGTTTACATTCCAGATTATTTTGATTTAATCATTTAAATTTAATTGTATTTAAACATGCTTTCAAAATAAAATACAGTTACACCAAAAAATAAATATAAACTGATTTATGATTCATTTCATTCATTAATTTGGATTATAAACATAGGAATTTAAATTCATTTTCAATAAAATGGTCGGCCCGCGGCCCGGCACCATTTGATCCACGGACCGGCACCGGTCCGCGGACCGGGGGTTGGAGACCACTGCATTAGGGTGTCTCAAAAACAACTTTTTTTCGAAAAACCTCGCTCCCCAGGGCTTTTCCCATTCCTTTTGGTCCCAAAAGCTTGTGTGTGAAGTTTCAGCCCCCTAAGTTAGGGTTTGCCTGTAGAGCCCCAAAGTTTGAAAAGAGTGGAATAAATGACCAATTTTCAGAATTTTTAGAAAATTTTATTTTAAGATTGATACTGCGATAAAACATAGATAAAACCGGTTCAAATGTGTCATTTAGGACTTATTTTGGTGGTATATATTTATTTATGTGTATTAACTGTACCCTATAGCCCCGAATTTAAGATTAAAACGTACTACTTAGGGACGTTGCACTCGCCAAAGCTTATAATGCACTACCGGTGGACGAAATGAATTAAATCGAATTTCTTCGAAGGAAAAAATCAAATGATGCTATTTGGAGCTAAAATGATATTATATGTTATAAAAGCCAGTGAAATAACAGTTTTTGGCCCTTCCACTGAGTTTTTAATGTAAAAAATTTTTTTCTTCAAAA
The DNA here is from genome assembly GCA_024610705.1 of Tetragnatha versicolor. Lineage (NCBI taxonomy): Eukaryota > Metazoa > Arthropoda > Arachnida > Araneae > Tetragnathidae > Tetragnatha > Tetragnatha versicolor. The sequence goes on from JANDEH010000013.1 coordinate 8,237,453, forward strand.
TTTCTCGTTTTCAGCTGATAAAACCCAAAATTTATATTAAAAAAGAAGGTTGTTGTACTTTTTAGATACCAAACTTTGAAATCTCTATAGGGGTTTCATTTTTAATAAGTAGAACTAAAATTTAAAGCGCATAGATCGGAAATGACATGGATATTTCCTATACCAGACGTGAAAATCAATTTTCTTTTTTAAGTTTGGAAAATTACTTCCTTTTAACGTATTAAGGTAAAGTTTTAATTAAAAACTTCTTTCCTTAACATTTCAACCAAGATTCACAAGTATTAAACCATTTTCCTAACTTTGAAAGAAGAAAATAGATTTTCACGTCAGGTATAGGAAATATCCATGTCATTTCCGATTTGTGCTGTTTAAAATTTAATTCTACTTGAAAAAAATGAAACTCCTAACAAAAGGTTCCAATGTTTGGTATCTAAAAAAGCTCAGCAAACCCCTTTTTTAGCATAAGTTTTGGGTTTCATCAGCTGGAAACGAGATATTTTGAAGAAAAGCACTTTTTACATTAAAAGCTTAGTGGAAGGGCTCAAAACTGTTATTTCACTGGTTTTTATAATTTATAATATCATTTTAGCCCCAAATGGAATCATTTGAGGGAGTTCCTTCCTAATTTCGTCCACCGGTAGTGCATTATAAGCTTTGGCGTATGCAACGTCCCGAAGTAGTACGTTTTAATCTTAAATTATAAGGAGCTATAGGGTACAGTTAATACACATGAATGAATAATGAATATATTCCATCTAAATAAGTCCTAAATGACGCATTTGAACCAGTTTTATTCGCATTATCAATCTTAAACATAATTTTTAAAATTTCTGAAAATTTGTCATTTTCTCCACTTTTTTCAAACTTTGGGGCTCTACAGGCAAACCCTAGAGTTAACTTAGGGGGCTGAAACTTCACACACCATCCTTTGGGACCAAAAGGAATGGGAAAAGCCCTGGGGAGCAAGGTTTTTTGAAAAAAGGTTTTTTTGAGGTCCATAACTCGAGTGAAGACATTCGTCGTGTGATTAGAGTAGGAATGAGGGGCGAAAACCAACCATACTCTCTGCAACCTTAGACAACTTTTCCGCACTAACACATCATCAAAATAAAAAAATGGGGTTTTTTTTCGGTACACCCTTATGGGCATCACCATGGGTGTATTAGTAATTCTTAATTGTTCAACCCTTTAGCAGTGAAGTTAAAATAAAACCTTTAATGAGTCCTTACTAGCGAAATTTCCTTGTAGTCTACCATCAGAATTTTGTACTAGAATTGAAGTCTCATATTTATCAATTTATTCACTTTTACTCACACAAAGTTCGATCGGTTTCATCGTCGTTAATACGTTCAAGCTATTTTAAAAAGAAACCTTTATCTTAGGTAAAAGTATTCAAAAACTCCACCCAATTCTAACCCTGCAAATCATTCATTTCTCCCTAAGTCAAGTAGATAGGATACTTCAAAATGAAGTCTAGACATGACATCAGCCTCTCAGAAATGCATTCCGAAAATCGTTCTAAGACCATCCGGAAGAAAATCTTTTAAAACCTACTAAAAGCATTTCATGAACTGAAATGAAGCCAAGAAACTATTATCGTACGATATTTCACTTCGACTGTACCGAGTCTATCCGAAAGATTCGACTCAGAATAAAATTGGACCGGGTTTTTCAGCAGTGACTTTCCAAGAACGTCTCTGTTGAGCTGTCTCGTGCTGCAGCGAATACTAAAGGTTGTTTTCATTTAGGCCTTTTGTCGATATTTGTTGTTTGAAAGGGTATTGGTGGAGGAATACCTGTAGCTGGACTTATAAGTAAAATTTTCAGGCTTTCATTTGCTTTTCTAATATTACAATGTTTAATTGAAAAAAAATTCACAAAGTCAAAATTTATAAACTCTGTTATTAGGTCAAATAGTGAACACAGTTGTGTCTCATTTATTCGTTCTTTCTTTTATACTCTGTTCATTTTGAACTAGCGCTTGAAAATATTTTCTTCCCCCACCACCGATCGGTAACCATAGCAACTATCCTCGTCAAAGTGACGAAGAAGGCTTACTATTGGCTACTCGAAGAGAGTAACTTTGGTTACGCTTCTAGCGTGGGGGAAAGCACTATTTCTCAAGCGCCAATTCTAAATTAATAGAGTATAGTATGTTATGGGCAAATTGATAAACGGGGAATTATTAATAATGCCTGAAGTGAGGCGGGCAATGTGATAAATTCAATGGCATTATCACTTTGCCCGTAATACACGGACATTTTATCCAGTGTCCCAAGATAACTGTCCACCCCCTTCAATTTTTGAACCCCTACAGATATAGTCATAAAAGTGGGGTCTAAGTATAGTAAAGTGACCATGCCCGATCCGATGCGACAACTTTCAATACCCCCTATTGTCAATGTTAGGAGTTATAATTTTTATTTTAAAAACTTTTAGAGACTTGCTAATTTATTCAATCATTACAATTACAAATTTGTAGGGCAGCATCGATTTAGTACGAAAAGACACCTTTTGCAGGAAAATGCCTTCAATAAAGCTACTAAAACGGGTTCTCAACTAGGTTGAATTTAAGTAGTTTTTACGTTTTAAAACACTTCTCATCAACGCGAAATTGAGAAATTTTTGTTTTTATGATCTAAGAACACTTAATCATTTATCTAAATCAGAAAAATTAAAATTTCTCATTTTCGCATTATGAGAAGCGTTTTAAAATAAAAAATATATAACTCCTAACATTGACGCTAGGGGGGTTGAAAGTTGTCGCATTGGATAGGACATGGTCATTTAACTATACCTAGAGACACCACTTTTATGACTATCGGCCATATTCACCACTAACCTAACCTAGGATTAATCTTAACCTAGGTTAAGTTAATCTTAGGTTAAGTTAGGGGTGAATACAGCCGTATATCTCTAGGGTTTCAAAAGTTAAAAAGGTGGACAGTTATCTTGAGACCACCCTGCATCTATAACTCTTATACAGGGTGTATCTGAAATGGTGCAACAAACTTTCAGGGATGATTGTAGACACCTAGATGAGTCATAATCACTTAGGATTCGAGAGTCCATGACCAAATCCCAGGGAGTTAAAAATGGAACGACACTCCAAAAAAATCATTGAAAAATTCAACTTGTAGAAGAACTACTATTGGTAAAAATTTAATTCGGGTCTCAAAAATTGTGGTTTGATATGATCTTTAAAATTATTTCAAAAGTTTTTACTTTGAAATTTGTTTTATTACGAAAAAGTTAAAAAACCACAAAAAAATGTAAAAACTGTCAAAACCTTATTTTGTATTTCGAAATCCTTTCTTTTGATTTAATAATTTGAAAACCCTTAACTCCAAAGTTGCACGTAAATACAATCAATATTAAACTAATATCCCCGAATATTAGCATCAAAACATTTTGATGTTTATATTCGTCTTTTTGTACTGAAGAAGGGGATTCATTGATCCCCGTAACAATTGTCTACAGTTTTTTAAAATTTTTAAATTGGGTAAAATAAACGTTGTTTTTCAATTGAGTTGGTATTTCGGTATTTTTGTTTTCATTAAGCATCTGTCAATACCCAGTGCTTTATTGAAAGTGCAGACGAGCCGCCCTATTACACAAATCGATAAATTAAACTTATCTCAACTTTAAATGTTTGCTTTAAAAGTGGTGATTAAACTGTTTTAGCAGGGATGGTTTTTTTTGTATCAAAAACAGTTTCAAGTTTCAACTTTATTAACCTGTTTGGGAAAGTCATAAATTTAATAACAGATATAATAATATATCAACCTGTTGTAATAATCTTCCAAAAATACTTTTTGTAACATATCTACGGGATAAAAAGTGTTCTTGAAAATATCTTGAAAAGAGCTGGATTGCCGGAAAGCCATTTCCCTCAAACTTTTGTGTCTCAATCCCCGAAAGGGTTCAAAATCAAAGAAATCCCATATTCCCTTCACATAGAACTCTCCGGACAATTCACTTTGTTTAGTGCCCATCACAGACCACATTTCAGTTCCATTCAACGAAATTGATCAATTTCCAAAAGACTGGGGGGACACAAAAGTTGAAACTCTCCCCACTTGACAGCCCCTCAAAAACCGTCGATTCATCCCAACCACCACCCCCGAGGGGTTCGAACGGACGCCAAACGATTCGGTGGACCATCCCGGCTCTGTAGCTGTCAACCCCCGTCTTGTAATGGGTAACAATTTCATACCAATCCGTTTCATTATTGTCTCCTCAGGGGTTGCCACCTGATAAAAACGTCCAAATAATAACGGCCAAAAAAAGAACGTTTTAAGCCCGCCTTAAAAAGGGAACAATGAGCGGAAAAAGCGGGCGGACGATTTTTTTAGTAGCGCAGTTTTTACCAGTAACGAACGAACAAGCAAAAAAAATTCTTCGGGAAGCACCTGGCGTTGACACCTTCTCGATATACTGTTGGGGGGTGGGCCACGGAGAGAAGATTTCGTCGATAAAACGATTTTCGTCCTCCCCAGGCGATACTTCTTCCAGTGGAGGGACTGTGTGGGGATAAAACATTCTATTCTTTAGGTTCTGAAGCACCCTGGAGAAGGCTTAATTCGTTTTTTATTAGGCAGCTTTTAAATTTAATCCCCGGGACGATAAAAATAAAAGGAATTATTAAATGTTTTGACCCTGTCTGGGGCTCTTTAATTCGAATTTGTTTTGATACAATGAGATCGTTTGTTCGTTTGTTTTTTATCGTTTGCAAACTTTCGATTAATGGGTCATCTGCAGGAGAGATTAGTTAGCGTTTTGTGTTGCCGAAAGATTGCATTCGGACAAATTTAATTATAAATGCAATTTAAATTGAGTTTTATTTTTTTTCACCCGGTTTTAATTTCTTTTTTTATCCTTCAGTTTTTCGTAATGCGATTTTCTTGTTTGTGATATTGAGTTAAAAGCCGGATGAACGCAAATAGTGTCGGTTATTTTTTTCTCCCCTCATGTACAAAGGAAAAGTAATTGAATCCATTTATTGTGTTAAGATAGAACAAACATAACCCAAAACTATTTTATTTGCCCTTTAAGTATTTTTAATAATGTAAAAACAATTTTGCAGCACACAAATTATCGCTTTTAAGAATTTTGGTGTGAAGAGTATATCGTCAATTTTTTTTGCTTTATGTCCATAAGATTTTTAGGTCAGTTAAGATAAAAAATAAATCAAATTTACATATTAATCTTGTTGAACTTACATGTAAAAGTCTATTCAGCATGTATGGGAATCTCAAAGTCTAGTCAGAGCCCAATTTCGTCTAAAAAACTCACCTGAAATTAAAAACTCATAATTCTATTTTTTAAAACTTTTAAATTAGCCGGCTTTACCGGCTATTTAAAGAATTGCCAATAAATTTTAGTCTATATCTGTAGTATACGTTCAGGATGTTTCGAGAGTATGTTCAACGCCTTTAGAGTTTTTAGACCTTTATATTTCTTTTTTTTTTGTACAATATAAATTTATTGTATTTAAAACTCACTCAAAATCGGGATTCTAAGTGAGAGTGAAAGTTTTGTGGTACTTTTCCGTTAGCCGCACGCAAGCGAAAAATCGCCAAATAGGTACTTCAGTTTTTTTTACTGTTTTGTCATTCGCTTCGCTTGGCGACTTGGCTCGCTTTTGGTTCACAATTGACTACATTTGCGCTTGGCTAACGGAAAAGTACCATTTTTATCGACAACATATAGCAGGAAAAGAACTTGCCAACTAGAAGTTCACCAACAAATCTCCCATACAAAAGTTAATATTAAGTTTCATTTGTCCTTGTCAAATGTGCCTTGTGCTCCAAAACCTTCAAATATAATTCGATTTAATCATGAATTTATTTTATTTATTTATATTTATAGTTTATATAAATGCAATGGAAGTTCATCCCCTCCTAGAAAATTTGTATTTTTACAGGAGTAGAGAGGGGAAAAAATACCGAATTTCATGAAACTATAAAAACAACAGGGTTTAACATAGTATGACTAAAATCAGCTAAGTTCAAGTCAAGAATATCCCTATATGAGAATATTTCAAACAACACGAGCATAGCGCTCCCCATATATGATAGATACAATAAGATCTACACAAACTATATAAGAGGGAGAGACATGGACATTTTTTACATTTGTAACACATTTGTCGAAAGGAGAAGAAGTCAACATATTTTTCAGCAATGTCTAGAAATATGTAACTCTTGAAAAAATCATTATATTTCAAGATCCCACTAAGAAAGAAACATGATACTTTCAAACATATTTTCTTTCAGTCTTGGTTCCAATTCGACAGACATAACCTCGCATTTTTTCAAAAAATATCCCAAACAAAGGTATTTCTCCGGTTCCAGCTTCAGTTGTTTTTCTGTTCTTTCTTGAATAATTCTTTTGGTACATCCTACGTATGAAAACTGTATTTCTCAGACCTCAAAGAATATTTATAAATTGTTCCTTTTAATTTAATGATGATATTTTTTATTTAAATCGTATTAAAACGTAATAGATATTTGAATCAGTTAAAAAAGGGAATAGGTAAGTCCAAAAATCAAGTTTTGAGAAAATTGAAAAAAGAACTTGCATAAGTAATGGAATGGAAGTACAAGCATTTTTCGAAAACAGAATAAATGCATTTTTACAGTAAAAGAAATAGATTGCGATTCAAAAATCGACATGAAAAGTTTTTTTTTAATTTGGGAAATTCAAAATTTTGAATTTAAAATCGACAATCACTTTGCATTTGTTTAGGATTGCATGACGTCAGATCTTTTCAGGCCTTACTTTAGAGTGAAAATCAACAATCGCTTTGAATCCTGATAAGTTGAAAATTAATGTTTTAGATTAAATGATGTCCCCTTTTGACATTTTCGCTCCCTGTTTTAAAGACAAACTTTGATATTAAATTTTAAAAAAAGTATTAATCGTAATTAAAATGTTTTTGCACGTATATTCCTCTCTTGGGTAATACTATCGAATAAAAATTAAATAAAAAAAACTAGACTTGCCCATTTTATTATATAGTTAGCAAAATTTTGATCTTAATTCGGGACCTTATTAAGAATACAGAAAATCATCTAAAAATATAAATACATTCAAAAATATTTTACAGTTAAAAAAAGATGTTGAACTTATTTACATTTATGTTCATAGCACAAGAGCGAAAAATTGAAAGATTATGATTAATAATTAAAATTAACAAATTTTGCAAAACTGTGTCATTACAGCAGTATCAATGGAGTACATGTGAATCAATGGAATCACATTCATTGGATAAAAAAGGTAAAAACCCTTTTGAATTTAAAAACAATATTTAGGCTTAGTTTACAGCAGAAAGAATAAGAAGATAACGACCAATTAACATATATTTCAAATAAAATAAAAATATACAATGAATGAACATCGATTTAGCCAAATTCAAGGGCTATATCTTATTACAGGGGCAGTTATTTCTCTCTTTTAACTCATGTGTAGACTAAAGAGTTAAATCAGAAGCTGCAATAGATATAAAACCCTTATATAATCATATTAAGGCGAGAATTTTTTCTTCTTCCTTGTTTTCAATTTATTAGCCCTGTCATTTCCGCATGTCAAGCGGTATATCCTTCTTTGATAATTTTGTCATTTCTTAGAATTATCTCATTGTGGCAATCATGTACGATTCTTTTTTGAGGAAAGTGATAACTGAATGATTACTTTCACTCAGAAAATAATTAAAGTTATAGGTTAGCTGAACCACTTTAAAATATAAAAATTTTTACAAGCTTAATTTTCTTTATTTTTATTGGTATTTCCTTTTTTTCTTGCAGAGTTGGAAACACAAATTTAGAGGGGAAAAGCTGAAAGTAATAATTTTTTATTTTTAAAATGCAAAAAATGTCCATCTTATTTAATAATATAATATATAAAACATGAAAAGCAGGTTTTGATAACATTTTAAATTCCCTCTTCTTTTTAAATAAATAATAATTATCTAATAAATTTTTCATGACTTCTACTCTATCTTAAATAACATTAATTTACCTCTATTTTAGATTAAAATTAGTAAAAACTTTAAAAATATAAATGTAATACATTTTTTCCACTTTCTTATACCTCTATTTTTTCAGAAACGATACAAATAATAGAAGCATGAACTGCTGAATTTACGTGTAATTCTATTTGAAAATAACCTAAAAACTGCAAAGAAGGCCTCATGTGTATACAAAGTGCATAAAATTATTCTCAACCAAACAACTGAGAAAAATCTTCTCATGTAAATATGGATATTTAATGAAAACGACAGCTTCCGTACTCAAAATTCATTAGTCTAAATAAATTCATATTAAAAGGCAATTATCCATCGGAATAAAAATGAATTAAAAGAACAAAATCCATTTTATATCATTTATAACTTCATTTTCGTGAAAACAAAAGAGATTAGGCTTAGAAAAAACATAATAACGATTCCATGAATGAAACGTGCTGCCACCGCCATAAATCAAAAAGCGTAATTATGTCTCAACGCTAAAAATAGAGGTCCAATGGCCACGCGCAGTAAGGATGTAAATAATAAAAAAATTAAGACGAAATAAAGAATGGATAATAACGACGAAGAAACTATTATTTTTTCTTCGTTTGCAGAAAGAAACATTTTGGAAAGACTGGTGAAAGGAAAAAAACAAGGGGGAAATACCTAAGCAAAAAAGTGAATTCTGGGTCTTATTAATCATTAATATGGAGTTAGGAGTCGATAGCTTATGTTAGATATTTTTTGGTTCTAAAAAATAGGGGAAATAAAAAGTCATGTTTATCATTAAAGTGCGTTTTACTAAATGAGCAGTAGTGTGCAGATAATGATTTGATGATTTAGCAAGGACTGGGATATCATAATTAAACTTTCCCTACCCTTTGAGGAGGGGGAATGGGGTTGGCATCTGCAATGGACATGACGTTTCACCAAAAAGCAGTTCAAATTTTTTTAAGGAGAAGAATACACTTTAAGTTATTTGTCTAAACTAAACAGTATTACTATTTTGCGCTTAATTTCATTCAGCATTCAGACATGGCGCCGGAAACTACTGCCTTCCTTTGCTCTCAGCTTATTTCTCCATTGTCAAGAAACGTTGGAGTCTAGTAAAGCTCTGAATATTTTTAGATACCAATCTATTTGGAGTAGATTTCAGTTTCAATCGCGAAAGGTAAAGGGTTACTAGCTGTATTTTTAGTAGCTCTTGTATGAGCTCGCTTTGATGTAGGTGGGCGAATGCTGAAGTTAATTTATCCTTCAGTTATCTTGACTTTAGATAATCTCTAAGGTAGCCGCGCAGTATGGCATTACAAATAAATTGTGTTGTTGTTGTTCGTCTTTTCCATTGCATTACCAAGTCCCATCATCCAAAAATTCGTTAAATTTTTCCACAGGTACACTTTACATAGTAATATTATTTTTTGCAGTATATTTGCTACGGGCAATGTGATTAATCCAGGCATTATTAATAATGCCCACGTATTTCGGGCAAAGTGATATAACATTTCATGATACTACATAATTCTTGATCTAGTTTTACATTACTAACAAGAAAGGATATTCGATCAATCTTCAACACCGGATTTGGCGTTTGAAATAGTGCACCAAATAATGAAATGAACATAACAATGACATTGTACAGAGTTTATGAGAGAATCCCAATTTGGTCTGGAGCACCACGATAGTTAGAAATTACTTTGACAGCAAGCTGTTGATTTTGTAACTGTCATATTTTTTCTCTACGCAGGGTACAAGAGCAGTGAAACATTCTATGCCAATCCCACACCTCCTCAGTATGATTTACTGGCACATTAACCAACCATAGCTGCATCATTGAGGTTTGGCAACCTGCTGTCTATCCTTATCTTCAGCCCTCACCTGCGGAGAAGTCTCAAGAGAAAAATGCACATTAACATGATATACGCAATGTCCAAGCTTTCTTCTTATCCCCCTATGTTGCATTTTTACCCTGAATTATCCATTCTTACTAACCAACGCCCACAAACAATGTCCGGTAAAAGAGGAGAAATCACTTATGCAACGTCCGCTGGTGCACCATATGAACTTTGACTACCTGGGGAGGCAACATGGTCTTCCAATCCCTCAAAAGCCATTTAGAGCCCCTTTAACTTAATACCATGACGTATGACGGCGTAATGGACACCTATGGAGACAACACTCCTCCCTGGTTTTCTCAGCCCCATAACATCCGGGAAGGCTGATTTTTTAATCAATTCACATTGATACTATGTGCAATCATAGAAATAAATTTGACTTTGACATCTCTTTCCCTTCTTGGTGTTGGGATTTTAATTTCCGCCAGTTATAACGAATTCCAAGAACTGAGAGATCCAATAACAGCAAGACAAACGAAATAAAAATCACTACGGAACCCATTTGAGAGCTATCTCACACCCAAAAAGACTAATAACACCTACACTCACCACTTAAAAAATACATTTCAAAACTTATTTATACTTTCCAAGCACCGCCCTTTCCATCATACATGCAGTTCGCAATCCATTATAAACACAACACTAAGTAAAAACGCCTTAGAAAAAAGGCATAAAGCGAAGGCAGTTAATTTCGAAACTTATGGAGCGAGGGCACACTGTTTGTCTTCCTGCACCCCTCTTTTTCTGCAGGGAGGCGAAGTCGTCTGCGCGGATTCTTTTAAAGAGATTTCGGAGGAGGGATTGAGAAGAAGCAGCGCGTGTAATGAAAGCCGGTGTGCCGGAAAATAGAGATTTTTCTTTCAATTCTGCACCCCCTCCTCCTCCCTACTGCAAACAAATGAGAGGGAAAGGATTTTCGCTTGCGGGGGTGTATGGGGGGTGTTTGAGCATTATCGTTTGAAGGTGAATACAGCGGTTGGGGGAGGGGTGTTGTGCAGTATGTGTGACATTGTTCTGTTTCCCTTGAGTGTAAAACCACTCTTATAGCGAAAATTACGTCTGAAAAGAGGACCGGGTGGAAGCTAGAGATGTGGGTTTTCCTGAAAATTTTGAAACGGAAAATTTTCAAAGCTACTAAATTATAACAAAGTATTGTTAAATTAAACTTCCCATCACTGGAAGTAAAAAATTAACAAAACTGGAGCATTTTCATCAATTCTGGATGATGTTCCTTTGAGATTCATCCAAAAATAAAACACAATCAAAAACTAATTAATAAAGCATTGAAATCATGATTTAAAATTTTTTAAATCTTTTTATGTATATAAAATGCCTCGATATTCAATTAAAAGATGCCATATAAGGAGAAATTATTTCATTATTCATTTACTAAATTGACCTATGAATAACTGAAATGAAAACAAAATACTATTCTAAAATTACTGGCAGGGGCATATTTCTCACAAAAAATGAAATTGATATTTAATTACTATTTCCGAGTTCCATTATACCACCAAAGAAAGTCACTAATGACAATGATCTCAATGCAAAAAATAGCAATAACATTAAATTTATATCAAACTAATTTTAATTCTTTGAAAGAGAAGCAAATTGGATACATAACGGAACTAATAAAACAAAGCAAAAAAATAGCGGAAAAATTTCCAAAAAATTTTCCATTTTGGAAAATTTTGCGGAAGTTTTCCGACCCACATCACTAGTGGAAGCAAATTCTTAGCTGCCAACTCTTTCTTTTATTTAGCAATAAGATTTCCACTTTTGGATGAATTTTTCGAAATAATTGCTGGAATAAAGAGTATGAAATTTGGCACACTAGAAAGGGACAATAATCAGAAGATATGGATAAAAAATATTAGTCTGTGGGGTTTATAGAGGGTGGTCAAAAAAAATAACGACCCCATTTAAAAAATATCTACTGGTTCGTTGGGGAAAAATCTGAAATTTTAAAGAAAGCATTTTGATGGGATGGATATTTTTTTAAATAAAATATATTAATAATCATAAATTAATGAATTTACTTAAATTTTTGCCTTGGATTTCGGACCATCACCAGAAGTCGAGAAGGTAAATGTTTATTCAAACTATCAATCAGACACTAAAAAAAGGAATTATGGCTTTTCCTAAGAAAGTACTCAAATGTAAGTATAAGTGATATGCCAATATTCATTAGAATATAGCGGTTTAATTTCCACTTAATAACAAAAATCTCGTGAAATTTTCTTATTTTCCTTCAATATTCCGGTTATTTATGCAGGGGAAAATTTTTTTCACGCGTCAGTCAAGCAAGGCATAAACCTTTAGAAGGCGTGTATCTGCATAAAAATTCCCAAAATTTTTATTTCGTCACTAAACTCATTTCATTACACCCTCGATTCATACGTATGTATCAATTCCACCAAACATTCCTTTTAAACGTAAAAACCCTTTCAGGAAAAAAACTCCCGAAAAAAATCATCAGCTTTGAGCTTTCAACCCCAAAACTGCCAGTGATAAAAAGAATCAAAATAAAAGTAGTGCCATCTTTAACCGAATATTAGCCCCACTAATACACACTACAAACACAAAGCTTTTAAAGGCATCAGCTTATTTCACACAGGAGAAAATAACAAAAACGTCAAATAGTAAATGACTGTTTAGACTTTAAGGATCTGAAGCAAGATTGGAGCGGTACAGTTAAAATATCTATATAATTTTGTTTCTTAAATTCAGAAACCTAAGTGATATGCTAATAACTTATAATTATATGCGTATAATTATAATTATCCATTACAAGAAATCGGTTTAATTTCCACCTAAAAAACATGAGAAGATTTCTTATTTTCAAAAAGGTCCTGATTATGTAAGTAATGTTGCGTCGTTTGGAGTCACGTGTCAGTCAAACAAAACATAAAACTCAGAACGCGTATATTTGCATCAATAAAAAGTTCACAAAATTTTTATTTCATCACTAAACTCTAACACCTTCAATTCATATTTTCCCTTTTCACTAAACATTTCCCTCAAACATAGAAATCCTTTCAGAAGAAAACTCACGAAAAAAATCCTCAGCTTTGAGCTTTCAACCCTAACTCCCAGTGATAAAAGGATCGAAATAAAAGTAGTTCCCCACAACCCCCTCTTTAACCGAATATTAGCCCCACTTATACACACAAAGCTTTTAAAGGCATCCGCTTAACGCCATTTCACAGAGCAGAAAAAAATGGAGGGAAACAAATTGCAATTTACTACGCCTTCGCTCTCCCGCCTTCAAAACAAAAGACAACAGCGATGTTCGATTGGTTGTAGAACCACCCCTTCCCTGATCTCCGGAAAGCTTTCAGAGGCAGACGATCCTGCGAGGAGCGTCATTAGAACATTCTGCCGTGGGACATCCCCCCTAAGCGAGTTCGATTCGAAAATGCATTTCTTCCATTTGGTCCATCGCGAGAACAATTCATAAAGGAGTTCTTCGGCAAAGTGCTAAAAGCGTTCTATGGGGTGCTAAAAGTGCAAACGATCGAAAAGGGGGGATGGATATACCCTGCTGAAGGATGGGGTGGGAGAGCGAAATAGAAATGGGGACGTTTTTGTAAAGCGGTAAAAATCGTTTGGGGCGGCAGTTGAAAGGGGTTTTGCGCATATTCTTTTCTTGTTTGGGTGTTTTCTCTTCTTGTTTTGAAGGCTCATACCTCTCTGTAAGTGTCTCAAAAGAAATATCTGGAGGAAAATACCTCCCCTCGAAGTAGGGGGTTTCGTCTTTTTTTTATTATGCTTCGTGGCAGATATGAGCCATTTGGGCTATAAGGTGAGATATACCTAACCGAAAATCCAACAATTCAAGTTTTTTTACTTGTTTTACAGGGTGATTGATTATAATTAAGAGTTTACCGAGCCGAAAGTCTTACAATGCAAAAGTGTTTTCCTAGTTGTTATACAGGGTAAATATTGGTGGAGAACTGGTTATCCTTCTTTAACTGCCAATCAAAAGTTTGACTGGCGTTCAAGTTACTTCTTCTTCTTCTTCTTATCTCCCACTGGTCTGACGTAGTCAGACCAGATCAAATAAACCGAACACCTTTAGCATATCGATCACTAGCAGAGAAGACGAGAATATATCCTCTCCACGAAGATCAAGGCAGTCCAAGATATGATTGGGAGAAGCCTGCTGTAGATGACATTTAGAACAAAGGGGGAAGGTCTTGTCGGCCCCAGAGAATCTCAAGCATTTGATATGGCCACTAGCGAGGCGTGAAAGGCAGGTTTGGGAAGATCTATCTCCCGAAAAGGAGAGAAAGAACCCTGGTTTAGTAGCTAAGTACCAGTTGTTAGCAGGGGGAATTAACCAATCCTTTTTAATGGTAGATTTTTTGACAGAGTAAAGTTCTTGAAATGTCTGTTTGATGGGACTAGAAATTTGTTGATGACAGCCGTCTTTGGCAAGTTTGTCTGCCATTTCATTGCCATGAATATTCACATGCGAAGGCACCCAGTGTAAATGTACTTTGTGATGTTGTGAAATACATTTTAGTTTATTGTAGATGGAAATACTTGTGCGGTCTCCAATATTTATCCTATCTTTAAGATGCTGGAGTGCACTGCGACTATCCGTCAACATCCAGATGTCTCCAAAGTTGTTCTCCCCAGAGATTGCCTCCAGTCCCTTTTCTATTGCAAGGAGTTCGCTTCTGAAGACCGAGCAGAAGTTGGGGTTACGTTGGGAAAGAGAAATTGTGCGTTGAGGTGTTTCTATGTAAATTCCACTTCCAGCTGCGTCTTCAATTTTACTGCCATCTGTGTATATCTTTATATAAGTTTTAGGTATATTATTTATGATTTCCAAAGCCAATTGCCTGAGGTGATCCGGGATGAAGTCTTTTTTATTTACAGGATCTGAGAAGTTAAAGTAGAAACGGACTCCAAGGATCTCTTCCGAAGGATCTGAGCAGAATTGGATAGAATGAGGTTCTACATCTTCTTGGTGGAGAAGTTGTTGAGACGTAACTTGACTGAAAGGGCTATTTTTCTTCAGTCTTTGATTACACTTCCATGAGTTTAGGTATCTTGACGTGTTATTTAGGTTACCATAACTGGAGAGCTTGCTGTAATATTTAACTAAGTTAGGCTGTCTTCTGAGTTGCAGAGGTTGTAGATCAGCCTCAAAGAGAACAATATCCGTTGGACAACTGCGCTTAAGTCCAGTAACAATACGAGCAGCGCTTAGCTGCACTTGCTCTAATTTTTTCAAATTAGTAGCGGAGGCGCAACAGTAGATTGGAAAGCCAAATTCGAGAACAGGCCTAATAAGAGCATTAAAGGTTGTTCTGAGTGTAACCGCGTCAGCACCCCAGTCTCTACCTGCGATATATTTCATGATGTTGAGTCTTTTTCTAGCCTTTAAAACAATGCTTTCGATGTGCTTGTTACAAGTGAATTCAGGATCGAGAGTGAATCCTAAGTATTTAGGGTGTTTTTCATAGGACAGGAACTGATTCTCAAACAAGATCTTAGGTTGGTAATTATAAAGGCGTTTGTTGGTTGTAAAGAATGTTGTAGATGATTTAGTAGGATTAAAGCAGAGCTTGAGATCAGATGCAAAGGTAGACAGGGAATCCAACGATTCATTAAGTACAGACTCCAAATCGGCAATATTAGCACCAGAACTCCAGATAGCAATGTCATCCGCAAACATGGCGATTCTAGTTCCTGGAGAGATAACTTTTTCAGCACCAGATGTATATAGGGAAAAAAGTGTTGGGCTCAGGACTGTACCCTGCGGAACTCCTTGACTTAGCCGGAAAGTGTCAGAGAGTGTTTTATTTACCTTCACTCTAATTAGCCTATGTTGCAGGTAATCAGAAATCCATGCTAAGGTATTACCTCGGATATTAAACGAGTCATGAAGTTTGATAATGAGCTTATGTTTCCAAACTCTGTCAAAAGCCTTCGTAAGGTCTAAAAGAACGGCAATGGTGTGATGTGTAGGTTTGAGGTTCTGGGCATCTCTGATGGATTGTGCAAAATATAGGACTAGGTCAACAGTACTGTGCCCTCTTCTAAATCCGTACTGTTCCTATTATCAAGTTACTGGTGAATACGACGGGTATGTTAAAAGAAAACCACTGGTCTGAACGACTTGATATTTCATCAAAGTTTTCCCGAAACAGGCGAATTTTATTTTTTATGGCGTAAAAAAGAAACTACTAGTACCAAAATTTAACGATTGAGGGCGGTATACTCGTCACAACATACGAAAAACGCTGCATGATTTATTAAAGTGGGAATTAATAACACATAAATAATCCAATTTTGAATTATTTCTTCGTTTTTATTTTACAAAAGATAAAAAATAAGAAGTAAAATAAGTAAGCTTATTTTTTAAGCTTTTAATCATGGGTTTTTTAACTTAAATCTTCGTTTTTTTAAGAATCAAATTAAGATATTTTCAAATCAACACATCAGCCGTACATACCAATCTCACATTCTGTGTTTATCAAATAAGATTAATTAATATTCGAATTCTAGTACTTTAGTTTATCAAAAGGCCAGAAAGTATTATTATTCTCTTATGAGAGTGTTTTAAATTAATGTTTACTAGAAATAAAATACCACAACCCCTTACCCCGACAAAGTTTAAGAAAATTTGGTCCAACATGTTTTTTCTTTCAAAGCCTTCTCAAAGCGGAAGTTTAATTATAACCTCCCTGTATATCAATAAGAACAGCACCCAGTTATATTACTATAAATTAGAACAATTTCTAACAAAATTTATACAAATAAAACTTGAAACAAAATCCAAAATAAAGTTGTAGTTTTTGCCGTTTTCCTATCTTCTCACTAAAGATTGATGAAGGATTCTGCTAAATCCTCCGCTGAAGTCTAGAATCGAAATAATTTATAAAAAAGGTATTTATATATCTACTAAACCAAAAGAGAAAAAATAAGAATTCTATAATAATTTTATGGGTTAGTATTTAATAAGGAAATGTCATTTTCAACTAATATTCCCACTTTTATTACCAAAGTATTAAATAAATTAGAGTTAAGTTATGAAAATAGGCTTGAATATTGCAGAAACCTGTCAAATGCAAATATTTCAATAATTTTTTATGAAAAAAATAAAATATTTAAAAAATTCTCTTTTCTGTAAGATATCCAAATGAGGCTTACTTTACGAAAAAAATAATAAACATCTTCATAAAAATGTAGTGATCTTCTATACTGTTATTCTTGTTATCTCAAAAATAAAGAAAAGTGACGTTTAACATGTTTCAGAAATAAGCGATTCTATTTTACTTTTGAATAATTAATGAGCTTCTGTCAATACTTAAACCCAATTTAAATTGTTTATTTTTTTTAGTGGTGACTATTCTAGAAACTACAATTCCGAATTTTTTGTTACTCGCCACAGCATAATAAAAGACGCAACTCAATCCAGTTCTCAATGGATTTGCAATGCCACCATTCTTTGCACCTCCACACGTTCTTTGTAACCATTCCAATATCTCAGTCCAGAATCCCCACTACAAGTGACGTTTCAAATGAAGATTGATGACCCTGGGCACCTTGCTAGGGGTGTGGACATCAAGAAATTCCACAAAATGCAAACGACTGTTTCGTTCCATCCGTCTCCCCAAGACAAACGATCTAGAAAATGTTCGACTGAAATATGAATCGCCCCACAACGGAATCCCTTTTCAAAGGGATTTTTTCGCCCAAGAGAGGGAAAGTGATGGAGAGTTCGATTGGAGGATTCGAATGGCCGATTGTCAAGCTTCAAACGCCTTTTTTGGATATTTTTTATTTAATATATGGGAGAAGTGCTATAATTTTCATGCATTCAATTTGGTCAATTCAAGAGCCACTTGTCGAGTTCAGCACTCCCTTTTTTGGAGATTTTTAAGAAAATATTTAATATTTTCAAGCAGTTCTGAAATTTTCATGCATTAAATTTGGTTTCAAAAGCCGATTGTAAAGTTCAAAACCCCCCTTTTTGAAGATTTTGTTATTTAATATTTGGGAGTATATACTCGTAGTGCTGAAATTTTAATGCATTCAAGTTGGTCAATAAAGTTGATGAAGTGGTTTATATCAGTTTTAGTTTTAAAAATTTAAGTAGAATAAAATTTATATATTTTAGTCAATATATTCTTTTATTTTTAGTTCAAGGAGCTCGTAGACTTACAACTACTGTAAATGAGACGCGGATCATAGGTAGATATTACGGATAGAGATATATCTCAAAAGATAGATCTTCAGGTTTTTTTATCTGTTGTATTTCAAACCGATAGATTTTTCTTGTGCTCTATTTCGTAAACATGAATATATGGAAATTAAGTTCGAATATTGATCACCACTTTTTATATTTATATTTATTAGATATAGTTTTAAAAATGAATTGTATACGATTGGAATAATCAATCAATTACTTAACAAGCTATATCTGTAAAATGGTAAATTGCTGTAACACGCAGCACTTTTTGGAAGTACAGTATAGATTGACATTATTTCCTCAAATTTATCTCTTTAACCTCTTACCTTTATCTAAAGGGATTTTCTCAAAAACTGGGTTGTGTTGTTGTTCTTCGGGAATTTTTAACCAACTCCAAGCAAAGAATTTAGAATGCACTAGTACCTCAGTTAATCGGGGTACGCCAAGGGTTGGTCAGGAGTACGCAGGCACAAAGATGTTATTTCAGACTTTGCTTACTCTCACAGCAATTGATCATAAAATATTTTAAAAAATCTAAAAAAATTCTTATACTTTTTTCCTGAAGTTCAAATGAATGGCACTCAAAGTAATGGGATTAATATTGTGATAAAAAAAATCAAGGGGGATTCTTAAAGGAGTGCCTGAGTCGATGGACCTTCAAACTCTGTATAACTTAGCCTCACTTGGTGAGGCCATGAGTAGAGCTGTTACAAAACCTTTGACTGAATGTACACTCTTAAAACGATTGTATCAAAATTGAGTAAAAAGTACTCAAAAAGGCTCCGATCCAATAAGTACTCAAATTTGAATACATGAATATACTCATTTCTGAAGATGTGTATACTCAAAAATGAAACATCTTAAGCTTGAACTCAAAAATGAGCTCACGATGTTTCATTTTTGAGTATGCACATGCACATTTCAGAATGAGTATATTCATGTATTCAAATTTGAGTACTTATTGGATCGGAGCCTTTTTGAGTACTTTTTACTCAATTTTGATACAATCGTTTTAAGAGTGTAACGGTCAGCTGAGTGCGCTAGCTTGATGCTAGCACCCTCTTGATTTCCCTAAGTAAACTTGGAACACATCAGAAATTTTCAAAAAATTATCTGAGAGGTGACCTCTAACTCTCAATTTTATTACACAGTTCTGAGGATTCTCAGCATCGAAATTTGCATATTCGAAGCCAAGAAGCCTCGGATCCTTCTTTAATAATACATAAAAGGCTAAAATGAACTTAGTAGGTATATACAAGTGTAGAGTTATTGTATAACAGTTGGTCAGCTCCCACCCCTTAACCCTTTATCTTCTGCATTATGATTTTCTGCAGTTTTTTTCGTGCAAATATTTTTTGTAGTCACGAAATTGAAAATTAAGGAATATATATATAACTTAAAAAATTATCTTTTGGAAAGTAAATCCAATTAGAGCTAATTAATGAAATGTATACTTTTGAGTACTGTCAGTACACGGAGTGCTAAAATAGTAGTATACAGTACAAAAAAAAACGTGGCTTTTTTTCATCGTAGTTTTTAAGTTTTAAAAATAATACCATTTCCTTTGGACTGACTAACTACTTTTGAGGAAACAAAAATGAGACAATCATGGGAATCCGATCAAAATGGCAGCTGAAAGCAAAAATACAATTCAATCTATTCGCATTTCCCACTAAAATACTTATCGAAGAACCCGTGCCGTATTTTGGCCTGGAAGAGTAAAAGAGTTGTGTCCATGCAAAGTATAGTCAGTATATCCGTAAGGATGGCTATTCTATGTGATTTTAAAGACGTTGGGACTTAATATAAAGGGTTAAACTAGTCATGGACCTGATAGCATTCATTTAATCCTTGATGTCACAAAAAATCTAGATGAAGAGATAAGTAGAGGTCAATATTAAATACGTATATTGCAGCATATAAAGCGATAGTACGCTTTTTTTAAAAAATTGACCAAAAATTCAAAACCTGAGCATAGGTCGTTTTTTTCTTCCAAATTGGAGGGAAAAAAAGTAAGTAGCACCAAACTTGCACTAAAACCTTTAATACTTGAACCAGAACACCAAGTTACGCACTTCCTTTTTATACGCATAATAAAAACATTCCAATGGGAGTGAAAAGTTGTGTTCTCTATTCATGTGTTTCTATTTTACGTATCGGCGTATGCACCCCAGCAGATTTGTCTTTTTAATGTGATCGCGAGGGTATTTCGCAAAACTCAATAAGGAAGTTGCATGTGCTAGATTTTCATAAACATTCAAGTGTTCCGTATGGTTTTTTGTATGGTAAAATGAAATATCTAGTCAAATTTTTCAAAAAAAATAAACAAGTAATTAAATATTTTAATTTAAAAGTCGAGAAAAAACATGAAATTGTATAGGATGACGTCAACAATCATACCATCAACTCCGTTGCTTTCCGACAATGGTCACCGTACGATGACGTCACATCTCAAACTCTTAGCGTTTTCGCGCGCTTTGAAAAAGGGGATTTTTGTTAATTTTTTCGCAATCAAAAAATTTCTAGATCGGCCTCAAATTTCGGGTAGTTGCTTATTTTTGCATGAAGAATCGATTAAAAAAATGAAACAAAAAATCATGCAACTTCCTCATTCCCTTAATAGTATTTCCAAACTATAAGCTGACCCTCCCACTTTTGAATCAGAAAATTTTTCCAATCACTTCTTCCAATTCTCGGCTAATACGCGGAATTATACGGTAAGTAATTTTATGGGAAAAAAGCGTGAGGTGTATCCTCGTATCTTACGTACACTTCTGGGTGTACATACGTGGAAAAGTAGATAATCACTAGTGGTTCCAAATATACCGACTAACTCCCCAAAAGCAGCACCATTCCATTAAACCCTTCGCAAAACACCTTCCACCCCAGAAGACACCGCCCACCTTTTTCCTCGTCCCATCATGAATAAGACATTCCTTCTTCCATTAGTTGTATTTACCCGGCCCTAACAGCTCGGCTCATTTTGCATATCAAAAGTCCGAGCTCTCCGATCGCAATGGAAATGCGTATGAGGCACTCTCCTCTTCTTGCCTCTCCGAGTGAAAGGAGGAACGTATTAGTAGGCCTCTGCATTCTTAGCACACGTATTGGGCGAGGGCTACGTAGAGTGACGGAATACCTAGAGTGCGTGTAGAAACAATTTGCTTCTTTGGAAAAGACAGTGCCACCATTTATTACCTTTTAGTTAGCAACGAATAGTGGATAATTAGATATGAATCCTCCATCCATTGAATCCTCCATTTGCAATCACATGACTCGGACCTAGCATCGGCCTTAGCAACAGACGGTTTTACCTACAGCAGTTAACAGTTAAAAGAAAATAACTGGTCAAGGAATGCTTCTATTGGAGCATTTGCAATCATATGATTCGGACCTAACAACCGCCGTAGCAACAGATACCGCCACACCTAGCAACGGCCTTAGCAACAGACGGTTTGATATTTTCAAAGATATTTGAGTTGTACACTTGTGATTTCGTGACTTTTCCTAATTTATGCTTTATATACGTCATCCAAATTTCATTTATTTTTGAAAAGCCGTTCCGGAGATATTTATTGGTCTACCTAGAACCGCCATAACAGTCATTTTGACTGGTGGATGTTTAGCGCGTCTATTTCTTGCATTACCACTTAAATTCTTACAGATAATGCTTTCTAAAAAATATATAGAAGCTCTTCAAACAAGTTTATTATATTTTATAGTTTTGACAGCTGCAAATGGTCAATATATCATTATATATCCCAGAAATTCATGTGTATAACACTTGTTAGAAATTTTTTATTTCCCACGCCTTTATATAATTTTCTATGAAAGATTTATTATTTCCTTTATGAGAAAAGAAACCAAGTTTATTTTACTGTACTGTTCTTACTTTTTATGTTGAAAAAAGTGTTTTTATGCAATTATTCAGGCAAAATACTCCTTTACATAGTCATGCAAACAATTGATTTTTTGAAACGTGCTAAAACGGAGTTATGACTTCATTATTTAATTTTTAGTGTTGTGAGAAGGGGTTTAAGAGAAATATATAATTATTCAAGAAATATTTTGTTCGTAATTTTTATTTTTGGCTAGAACGTTCAATAAGTAAAAATAACCTAATTCTTATTAGTAACAACGAAATTTAAGATGAAAAACTAAATAAATGTGTTTGTTTTAAATTGAATTAGTGTTATTTATCTTTTCTTCAAGTATTAGAAGCATTTTCGAGCTCAAAAGATTATTTTTACCTGTAGAAAAGCTTAGCAGTCAAAATGACTGCATCCGGCGGTTCTAGGTATGCGGTACTTGCCGGCGGTTCTAGTGTTAAAAGAAAATAACTGGTGTAATACCATCATGAATTAAAATAAACCTATGTCGAAAACATTCAAGATTCATCATTTACTCAGGCCTATTCTTATCTAATAACTTTTCAAAGAGAAATATAATAAGTTTCAAATTAACGTGTTTAGGGGAATAACTTTGTCAAACATGGAGTACGGCGGATGTGTGTCCTATGTAGTTTTGTTCCTACGAGGATCTTCTATAGGCAACTTCGACACAGGGCGAGAGTAGGAGATGTCGGAAGTGGTAGACAATCCAGAAGGGTTTTTGTGGCAGGAACTAAAAGGAGATTTTGGAGTGTTTTGGGGAGTGTTCGGATAGCTCTGGGGCGTGGATTAAATTGAGCGTTGCTTCTCAAAAGAAACGAGGTTTCGTGACCTTTACTGACAATTTAAACGATATTAAGAAGACTAGCATATTCTAAAGATTTGGATGTAAGAAAGATAAGGAAATAAAGTCAAAGCTGGGAAAGTGAAATATCTCGGGACCAATGTTTTCTTTAAATTTTTCCAGGTGTTCCACGTAGACATACTTGATGTCATTTCGTTCCACTCATCAAGGACGATTCCACTTAGACAGGTTTTATTTTACTTCGTTACACTTATTCAGGTAATCTCCTGCATTTTCCACCTCAAATCTTCTTACATACAATGACATTATTGCGTGTATAGAAACCTTGAGTCCAATCACTACTTCCCCGAATCTGTCTAAACTTAACAGATATATGCAAAATGATGTGTTTTATCTTTTACTAATGGGTCAGTGAGTGAAATGTGTGTATCCATGCATGATCTCATGCATTCTAAAACACAGATACCTCAAGATATTTGGACGGTAAAAAATGTCCAAAAAATGTAAATTTGTGACTTTACGGAGAAATACGCCGTGTATGTTTTGATATAGTATATATACGGGAAAAGTGATTAATTGGGTATTATTAATAATGCCCGGGCAACGTGATAAATTCAACGAAATTTATGAATGAAATTTATCACTTTGCCCGCTTCCACTCTGGGCATTATTAAAATTGTCCAATTAATCACTTTGCCCGTAACATATACATGGGTTGTAATATTTCATATTGAATTCTGATGTATTTTATTTTTATGTTGTAATAGTACTTAAATGCTTTATATGTTATTTAGCTTCTTGCCTTTTGTATACAGGTTTCATAATTCCACTTTAAGAGGTTTATAGTACTTTAGGGGAGGGAACCGACACTATTATTCCAATAATCGAAGAATTCCACTCATGCAAAATCAACTTATGCAGGTTCGACTACATACGTTAAAGCGCACGATTAAAAAAATTAACACAGGTACTACGTTATCTACGCAAAACCATCCTACTAAACAACATTACCTTACTTGTACGCAGCAATCGCTCCTCTAATCATGCGTACCAGCGTTCAATCAGGGCCAATTGTGGTCTCAAAAGCGCTTAAGGATCCATTAATCAAACCCAAATGAGGCGAAAGCCGTCCGCTATCAGCAATACCGAGCCCGGCCCAAACGTGCCGTAGCACTAAACAGCCATTCCCGAATATAGCAGCTCCGGCAAGAAAAAACATCTCAGCTCGGCATAAGGTCTATTACCAGAAGAACCGTCTATTACATGTAGACATCTGGGATAAATAACAGCGAATTGTTTTCTCAATCACGGTCTCACCGTAGAGAGAGGGGCGGGCCATTATCGTATGGGCGTTGTCGGGTTCGTTCGAATCTAGGGTGGGGTGGAGTTGGGTTCGAACATCTTTGGATATGATGAGATCGGATGGTTTAAAGTCCCTGGATGGAATCAGGGTATGAGATTATGGGGAAAGGTTATTTTGTTGGGACGATCTACCGGTAAATCTGCTGGTTTGTAACAGGAAATATAGTCCAGTAAGTTGGTAGTTTTTTCAGGAAAAAAATACAGAAGTTTTTTTCTCGACGGTTTTATATGTTTTCGAGGGTGCTGAATCCGAATCTGAACTTTGCATACAAAATTTCGAATGGCATTTTGGTGAAAATTCGAAAAAACCCTGAAATTTCACCTCATTTTTTGGTTTTTTGTTTGTAGAACGGAAAGTATGGGTTTCTCATGCAAATGTTAAATACAAAAAATAAAGATGATAAAACAAGCTACACAATTGTCAATTACAACTTTTTTCTCAGACTAATAGTTAGGCCGCTAGAGCGCGTTGAAAATAGGGCAAAATTTGCGCCTGCGGGTAAAAATCTAGAAATTCGAACTTTCATCTAAAAAATAAAGTATTTTTTAAATAAGGTACTTTAAATACTAGTTTTATAATGTTTCACATGAAATAAAACATCTATTTATTCTATTAATTAGTATTTAAATGCATTTTCCTCAGCAATTTTCCTTATGAACGCAGTTTCAATAGAAGACAATAGTGTAATGATAAGTAAGTCGCTTGTTGAAGAAAACGTACAGAAGTTTTTTTCTCAACGGTTTTATATGTTTTCAAGGGTGCTGAATCCGAATCTGAACTTTGCATACAAAATTTCGAATGGCATTTTGGTGAAAATTCGAAAAAACGCTAAAATTTCACCCCTTTTTTGGTTTTTTGCTTGTAGAACGGAAAGTATGGGTTTCTCGTGAAAATGTTAAATTTAAAAAATAAAGATGATAAAGCAAGCTATAAAATTGTCATTTACAATTATTTTGTCAGACTAATAGTTTGGCCACTAGAGCGCGTTGAAAAAAGGGCAAAATTCGCCCAGGCGGTGGAAAAATCCAGAAAATGACCCTTGTATTCCTAAAAAAGTCATATTTCGATTTAGATAACTAAGAAAAACTACATTTATAATTTCTTTCATGATATAATCCTACTATTTATCCCAAATATTATTTATTCAATGAATGTTCTTTAGGAATTCCCTCCCAAAAACGCAGGTTTTTATGCAAAGAAAAATCCAGTTGTTATTTTCTTTTTTGTCCTAGGCACCGATTCCCAATGAAAACTTTTGTTAAGCATTAAAACTACAAACTTTGTTAAGCATTTATCTACTGCACTCATTGCTTTTTATATTATCCTCTCCTGCTCACAAACTTATAAAATCTATGAATAATTTTTCTTCCTGGAAAACTATAATTTTCTGTTGTAGAATTAAAAAAATCCTGTCATGATTATTAGTAATGATACTAAAATTCACAATAACTTCTTGACACGTGCAATTATAATATTTATTTATCAGTTTCTACACCTAGGAACGTGAATCCAATTGATTTGTTAGGGATGAAATTAAGCATAACTTGGTTATATTATAAAATTACATGGTCACAGAAAATTATCCTAGTATATTCTTTAAAGTGATGAACATAATGGTTTTACTCCATTCGGGAATGGAGTTATATCATGTAAGAAATCATAAATGTAGTTTTTCTTAGTTATCTAAATCGAAATATGACTTTTTTAGGAATACAAGGGTCATTTTCTGGATTTTTCCACCGCCTGGGCGAATTTTGCCCTTTTTTCAACGCGCTCTAGTGGCCAAACTATTAGTCTGACAAAATAATTGTAAATGACAATTTTATAGCTTGTTTTATCATCTTTATTTTTTAAATTTAACATTTTCACGAGAAACCCATACTTTCCGTTCTACAAGCAAAAAACCAAAAAAGGGGTGAAATTTTAGCGTTTTTTCGAATTTTCACCAAAATGCCATTCGAAATTTTGTATGCAAAGTTCAGATTCGGATTCAGCACCCTTGAAAACATATAAAACCGTTGAGAAAAAAACTTCTGTACGTTTTCTTCAACAAGCGACTTACTTATCATTACACTATTGTCTTCTATTGAAACTGCGTTCATAAGGAAAATTGCTGAGGAAAATGCATTTAAATACTAATTAATAGAATAAATAGATGTTTTATTTCATGTGAAACATTATAAAACTAGTATTTAAAGTACCTTATTTAAAAAATACTTTATTTTTTAGATGAAAGTTCGATTTTCTGGATTTTTACCCGCAGGCGCAAATTTTGCCCTATTTTCAACGCGCTCTAGTGGCCTAACTATTAGTCTGAGAAAAAAGTTATAATTGACAATTTTGTAGCTTGTTTTATCATCTTTATTTTTTGTATTTAATATTTGCATGAGAAACCCATACTTTCCGTTCTACAAACAAAAAACCAAAAAATGAGGTGAAATTTCAGGGTTTTTTCGAATTTTCACCAAAATGCCATTCGAAATTTTGTATGCAAAGTTCGGATTCGGATTCAGCACCCTCGAAAACATATAAAACCGTCGAGAAAAAAACTTCTGTATTTTTTTCCTGAAACACCCTATTTTTGACACCAAGTTACTGGACTAATATTTTAAAAACCAGAGTTTGAATTTAATGATCACACTTGATCGCTAAAACCTGGTATAATGATTAAATTTTTAGTAAAATTGTTGAAATCTGGTTTGGTTTGAGGCAAATTAAATCATAATTATACTTATGAGCGATAATGGTTCTTTTTTTTTCAGATAAAAATTATTAATTCATGGAGAAAATGTTTTGATCAATAAATAAAACTATAGTCTGTTCATTTAGAATTGGCGCCTGAAACAGGATAAAAAACGCTCTAAAACGCCTAATAACGCTCATCACACAAATTCAGGGAATAATTGAATCGTCAGTTTGAAGAAGGGAATAAGTCCAAAAAATGACAAATTGACTTTTTGTGCTCAAAACAATCTCCAAGATTTGCCCTACACATGGGTGAAAAGAGGGGGGAAATAACTAACCCATATAGGGAGATATCGCCCCTTGTAGTTGTGAAATCGATGTCCATACAATGAAAATTCCATTACTTTTTTTCGATTTTCTCAAAACTTGATTTTTGGACTTATTCCCTTCTTCAAATTGACGATTCAATTTTTTTAAAGTATTTTAACTACTTCTGTATCGTCTGCCTTGTTATTGCACAAGAAAAATGTTTCGATGATAATTACAGGAGAAACTGCTTCCAATGCATTACGTCTCAGGCGCCAATTCTAAATGAACAGAGTATAGAATAGCGCTAAAACATATTATTTACATCTAGCACCAAAACCGCCAGCTAATTTTTCGAGAATATGCGTTTTCTTTAGTGCATATTTTTAAGAATAATCGAGTTATCTCTACTTTTATTCTCTACTTTAGTAGGATTCCACCAATCAGGAAAAGAGAAAAGCTTATTTTATTCCTGCTGATTAACCACTGGTCAAGGGAATAATGGCATTATTCACAGCCACTTAACCAGTGGTTAACGAGCAGCTAAAAGAGAAAAGTTGCTTTTTGCTGACTCTGATTGGTGTAATCCTTCTTTAACCGATGGTTAACTACTGGTTAAGGGGGCTGTGAATAAGGCCGTTAGACGAGATTGTTTCTTTCCCGATCACTAAACGAAGATCTGTGTTTGACGAAAAACGCTGCCTAATTTAAAAAGTAGCAAATAAAAATTTTGATCGAATTTTGAGTTTTTATCTCTGTTTCCATAACTAATAACTTCATGTCCTGTTAAATATGGTTTGTAATTTAATATTAGTGCTTAAAACAGATTGAAAAGTAGTATTATAATCTGGCATGTTTATGTGTAATAAAGATATTCCCTCGACAATTAAATCTCAATGCCAGAATACAGTGTTAAACCTCGATTGAGTTTTTAGTCACCAGTTATAAAACAAAAATTAAAAGTATAGATTTTTTTTAAAAATATAAATGTTAATTCTAATCTCACTATTTGGTGTTTTTAAAAAGCATGCTGTTTGCAACAGCAGCGTACTGAAAACAATGGAGCTTCATTCAGCTAATTCAAACTATTTTGACCAACCGACTCTTTGTTCCCTCGTTTCTCTGAGACATTAGGTTTAATATTTAAAAAGTTTGCCCTTTTAAAAATTTATTTTTAGTATCTAAAACGTTTGTTTTCCTTTTTTTGGTAGAAAAATGAATATTCTTTTTTTTTAATTTTGATTATTTTAATGTTTAAAGCTCTGAGAAAAACTGCCTAATTCTTTTCTGGCCATCCGACTATTCTATAGTTCTGAACAAAATAATGAAATTATGTAATAAAAAATCTACGGACTGAAATAAAAAAAAATTGTGTGCGTTAAGACCGGGTATTTATTTTCATAAAAATTTAATCTTATAAAGTACAGCAATTTTTTAACGAGCCTTAACAAATTTTAAATTGCTGGCAAAAGCTCAAAATGTCACTTTTAAAATAGGCTTGGTCTAATCATCAAATCTCTTTATTTCTCCAACAACATAATTTTATCATTTATTAGTATCATCTACAGGGTAAGGTAATACATAAAACAAAACTCAAAAGACATTATATTACCAAGGTGAAGTACATTTTTTCTTTTATTATTATTTTACTAATCCTTGTATGAAATAAGTTTCTTTCGGGCCGTGTCCTATTTTAAAGCACTCCGTCTTAAATCGTTGTTGTCAAATTATGATGAACTCTTTGGAAGAATAATTCAAAAAAAATTTTTTAAATATCTCAAAACATTTATCAAAGCTTTAATGATTTTTTTGTGTAATATTGGATGAGTGGAAACTTTAATTAGTGCTCAGATTGAAAACTGAATTTTCTTTAAAAATGTCGAAGCATCTTTTTATTAGATTGAAACACAGGGAAATATTTATTAAAATCGAAAAGTTTCTTGGAAATGGGGAAGGTTTTCAATTTTTTTTTCGATTAAATCATTACATTGCGTATAATTATTCAAAAAGAGTTAATTATGGAGTTAGAATTCCACAAAAAAATATTAATATTTCCCCCCGAAAATGCAATAACGACATATAAAGTGGATTGTAGTACTTCGGAAGGCATAGTATGTAACATGAATTATTTAATGCTCGAATGAAAGTTTGTATCTCTATATTATTGGAATTCCAAGACCAAAATACGTACAGATAGTCATTTTTTGTAATTTCACGTTCTATTTATATTTCAGATCAAATGAGAAAATATCTGATGAAAGAAGAAACGACCTGGCTGAGATGATAGAAAAACTTTGTACTAAATATTTGTTAAAATGTTGAAGCTCTAAATAAATATTTTTAAATGCTAAGCTTTATTCTTTTTTTTGTTTCCAAAGAAAATAAATTTATAATTAGAATTTTAATTGTTTTAAATCATATACAATGGGGTCAATTCATCGCCAGAGGGCGTTAGTATTGATTATCACTTGATGCTACACAAAACAATGCAACTTATGCTATGCTGCTATATTAGACTGCAACTTAAGTTGAACCTACTACGTCACTAACTAACAAAGTAGTTCCCTCGCCCGAATATCGAGTGAAAAAAAGAACGCCAATTTTAAAATATGTGATAATTTTGTTAAACCCACTCCCTCCACTGTCTGCTTTTTCATCCTCTTCAAGATCTGTGGTATCCACTCCGTCAAGTTTAGCTAAGTTATGCCCCCTCCTGAGAGAGAATAGTGTAGATAAATAGTGTCTTTTTATCACAATTCGCGTATCGTATTTCCTCCTATCAACCCAACAGGCTTTGTGTTTACTCACTTTCTCCTTCTTCCTTTCTCACGTACTGGGTTCAGGAAACGTTGCTCTGAAGTTTTTTTTCTAGTTATGCATTCACTAGTAAACATAGCTAGGAATGTAGCTATCATGTGATCACTGACGTCACGTGAAATGAGTCCATTGCCTGAATAAAAATGCTGAAATAGTAATAAATAAGAACAGCCCCCGGTAATTACTCTTGTAGAATAAATTATTTTAAAAAATCGCAGAAAAAATGACCACACAATTAAGGTACGCAAAAAAACAGGTTTGCATGTATAGCTCAGTGTTTTTAACTCTTTTAAGCCGCCGTTTTTTTTTCAAGGAAAAACAGCACAAACGACTAGACATCACAATTTTGGTAGGATTTTGAACACCAAACCCCTCTCCCCAAATGGATACTTCCCTGCTAAACAGGACACCACTAAATTCAACTTTCTCCAAACATCCATTCCAAACCAAATCCGAGCCCAGCAATCAATTCCAAGGGCTCCCAAACGAAAATTAGTTCATCGATCCCTAAACCGATTCCGATTGTGGAAATCAATTAGGAAGAGCTCATCGGAACGGTTTATT
The DNA here is from genome assembly GCA_024610705.1 of Tetragnatha versicolor. Lineage (NCBI taxonomy): Eukaryota > Metazoa > Arthropoda > Arachnida > Araneae > Tetragnathidae > Tetragnatha > Tetragnatha versicolor. The sequence continues at coordinate 8,267,995 of JANDEH010000013.1, forward strand.
CGGAAAGAAGCGGTTCCAGTAATTAGCGGTCGTCGGCCAGATGACCGCTTCTCTTGATCAACGCCGCCTTTCAATCAAAATGCGAGGTGGTCTCTGCAGTGACTGATTGAAAGCGGACCCACTCTTCGAGACGGTCTACGAGAGGTAGAGAGAGATGTATAGAGGGAGCGTTGGATGTAGGCCTACGTGGCAAGATTCCGGTGTGGATTGATAGGACCGAGTGGGCATATAGTCAAACCTGTTTTTGTGCTGAAGTTTCCAATAAATTATAACCCTCATACTTCATAAATTATAACCCTTCATACATTATAACCCTTCATACCCTTAATACTTGGTTTCTATTTTATGTCATACTCCCTTCTTCGACCTGAGGAAAATTCCTATTTATAATAAGTTAGGAATCTATCTTGAAGAGTAGGATAAACACTGCAAGTGGAAATTGGAGGGCTCAGAATAAAAGTGGACTAAGTCCACTTTTGTCATTTTTGAGTTAGCAACGCTATAACATGCACCTACTAATGTAAAATTTCAGTGCAATAATGAACCAAGTCCTAGTTCTGATAATATCCGCTAGGCAGCAGCAAGTTCTGTTGCTGTAACAGGTAATTTTGTTATGAAGCTTTAACTTTAAACGTCTGTAGCTCAAAAGTAGCTAAAGTGGACTTGGTTCACTTCTATTCTGAACCCTCCAAATCAGAGATGGGCGTAATCAAACTACTTTTGTAATCAGATTAATAATCTGATTACATTTGTAATCATTGCATTTGTAATGATTACATTTGTAATCTGATTACTTTTTGGAGTTTTTAATCTAACTACATTTGTAATGATTACATTTGTAATCTGAATGAATGTAATCTGATTACTTTTGTAGTTTGATTACATTTGTAGTTAGATTACATTTGTAGTTAGATTACATTTGCAATCTTCAATCTGATAACTGTGGCAAGTTTACTGGAGTGGGGTTCGCGACTTAACGGAAGTGGTCCGTAACCTACCGGAAGTGGTCCGTAACTTACCGGAAGTGGTCCATAACTTACCGGAAGTGGTCCACAACTTACCGGAAGTGGTCCATAACTTGACGGAAGTGATCCACAACTTACCGGAAGTGGTTCACAACTTACTGGAAGTGGTTCGCGACTTACCGGAAGTGGTCCGTAACTTACCGGAAGTGGTCCGTAACCCACCGGAAGTGGTCCATAACTTACCGGTAGTGGTCCGTAACTTACCTGAAGTTGTCAGTAACTTACCGGAAGTGGTCCACAACTTACCGGAGGTGGTCCGCAACTTACCGGAAGTGGTCCACAACTTACCGGAAGTGATCCGTAACTTACCGGAAGTGGTCCGTAACCTACCGGAAGTGGTCCGTAACCTACCGTAACTTCCGGTAAGTTTCGGAGCACTTCCGGTAAGTTGTGGACCACTTCCGGCAAGTTGTGGACCACTTCCAGTAAGTTGTGGACCACTTCCGATTCGTTATGGACCACTTCTGGTAAGTTATGGACCACCTCCGGTAAGTTGTGGACCACTTCCGGTAAGTTACGGACCACTTCCGGTAAGTCACGGACCACTTCCGGCAAGTTGTGGACCACTTCCGGTAAGTTATTGACCACTTCCGGTAAGTTGTGGACTACTTCCGGTAAGTTACGGACCACTTCCGGTAAGCCGTGGACTACCGGTAATTTTTGGACCATTTCCGGTAATTTTTGGACCACTTTCGGTAAGTTTCAGACCACTTCTGGTCAGCTGTGGACCACTTCCGGTAAGTTGTGGGTCACATACGGTAAGTTGCGAATCATTTCTGGTAAGTTGTGAATCGTTTCCGGTAAGTTGTGGACCACTTCCTGTCATTTGTGGACAACTTCCATTAAGTGGCGGACCAACAAGTGCATCCTATGCACCGTACCATTATTAGTCGCAAAAAGGTATGCAAAAAGGTATCAAGGTATGTTATTTTAGATTACAATTGTAATCTGTAATCAGATTAACGATCACAAATGTAATCTGTAATCAGATTAACGATTACAAAAAGTAATCAGATTACAAATGTAATCAGATTACATTTCTACAAAAGTAATCAGATTACAAATGTAATCAGATTACATTTGTAATCGTAATCGTTAATCCTTAATCTGATTACATTTTGCCCATCTCTGCTCCAAATATGAGTTGTCATTGCACACAGCACAGCCCATTAAATGGCGTGCATTTTTAAAAGAATACTAGCCGAAACATGTAACAAAAATTTTTTAATTAATTTTATTATTTAGATTCTACTCTTTGACTGGTGAGTAATGGTTTCGTAGGAGTATCGTCTCTTGTTTAGAAGTTGCACCTTGGTTTCTGTTGAAAACTTCGGATGTTGGTATTATATTCCACAGGTAAACGAAATTAAAGATTATTGGGGCAGGGGGACCAGAATCGGTTTAAAAATTTTGTTTCACCCTGTCGAATCAGGCAAAAAAATTTTATCAAAAACGGACCATCGTTTGGCGATTGGAAAAGAAAAAACACATCGTTGGTGACCGTAATTTTAATCATAATCTGTGATCATTATTTATTGAGTTATATTTTTGTTCCAAAAAATAAAAAAACATTTTATTTTGACATGAAAAAGACCGCCTAATTCCGAATGGAAGGAGATACCTCGATCAAACTGAAATCTGAGAGAAGGCTTTTCCTCGAGATTTAGATTCGTGGTTTTAGTGATGTGTGAAAGATTTGTTTTGGCGCTGTTTGGAGTTTTAATGTTTGATTATTTTCATATTATCTGAATAGAAAAAAATAATATTTATTTTATTTTAGTATACCGTTTTTGAGGGATTTAAAAAAAGTCATAGCTGCTTGTTCTATTGTTAGCAAGAAACTTTCTGAAGAAGTATTCCTATTGTCATACCACCATGAGAAGAACTTTTGATAATAATGTTGTTGTCGTGTGCCACTTGGAATACCCAAGCTCCACAAGGATTCTAGGCAAAGGGGATTCCTGAGAAAGTGAGGACCACAAATGGCAGGAGTCCGACTTCTGCCTCATGAGACATAGATGCTGCCACTATCTATCGCACCTCCGCAATTTTGCCATGTATCTGAAGGGGAGGGAAATAGTCTCCAGACACCTGGACATGTGGTAAACTGCGCTTTGACAGACCACAGGACTTTCGGACCCATAGATTTAACGAGCACGTACTCCGCATATACTCGGTGGGTCTTTTGCGGTGTCGGGAATCGAACCCGGGACCCTCCGATCCCGAAGCCGATGTCTTAACCACTAGGCTCCCCACCGGCCTAATAATAATAATAATAATAATAATAATAATAATAATAATAATAATAATAATAATAATAATAATAATAATAATAATAATAATAATAATAATAATAATAATAATAATAATTAAAATGAATAAGTCGATACGGAATATTGAATACAATAAATATAGAACACTGCAGTACTAGAATATAAATAACACAAAACACACACAAAAAAATCCAAATAAGACACGGCTTCTTCAATTAGTAGAGAGTTTGCTGTGCTTTCTATAGTCTTTTTCATCTATGATCTACAGATCCGATCCAGTTCCGAATGGAATGGGATGAATTAATTGAGTCGCATAAGATTCGGCCGGGGTGAGAAGTGTTAAGTTTGTATATGCGAAGGGTTCGTTCAAAGGGGCTCTTTGAAAGTGGGTTAATTTGGTTTGGTTCAGGAAGAACTGTGAAAGGTGTATCCTCAAGAAGGATTCTCTTATCATTGATAGTGGTTGAACCTTTGATGAAATCATACGAACCAGTTCGTATGTGATTCAGTTTATTTTTGTGTGTACATATCCAGAAAATTCATACCTGAAGCTTTTTTAGTAAATATAATTTGGGTTTTGGCAGTTACGGGTATTTATGCTACAGTAAGATCGTTATTTTATTCTTATAAACATGTAAAACACAAATTGGGCTTTTGAAAGAAAAAAATATGTTGTAAATGTGATCATGAACTTTATATCTATAAAAATCTATTAACGATTACTCACCGCATACTCGAATTTCTTATGTTCTCATGTCGAATTATTTTAGTAAAAAAAGACCTTTTATATTGCGTGCTTTGCCAATGCTACTTTAATACTGATATTGGAGGATCTGGCAAAACTAAAATAAAAAAGCCACGTGTGCTTCCCCTTAGTCCCTAAATTTTTAAACTCAAGGTGCTACAGTTGTCTTTATAGAACAAAGATTCTTCCTTCGAGTACCTTCGATATTAAAAAAAAAATGTTGATGCTAGTGACAGAAAAATTTCACTACTAGAAACTATTTATCCAGCCTGTCTTTCCTTAACATAGGAAAGTGCCACTAATTAATACTACACCGGAGTGCCAAGTTTATAACGTTTTTATAACAAAAAATGTATTAATACGATTTTATATGGGTATATAAATGATAATTTTGCTTTGCTTTGTTATTTAGCTTTGTACATTATGGAAAATAAAGTCTCTCTTAAATTACTTATATAGCAAATAATAGTATTTTATTATGGTTAAAAATTTATTTTTAACGAAAAAACAGCTGAAAATTGGTTTATGTTATTTACATTAAAATACATAAAATTTTTAAAGTTAAGGCTTTTACATGAGTCTTAAAAAAAATTTTTATGCATTTAGTAAATATAGGCATCGATTTCAATAAAACTTTTAATTTTTACCTCTCTCTGATGATTAGTAACTAGCAAAATTTTAAATAAATTAAAAGAGGTTAAAAATAAAATATTTAGCAAATTCTGATCGAAAAATACTCGAATTAACAATATATTTTTGTAATACAGCTCAAAAGAACTTTTAAATGAAATAATTAAGTTAAAACACACTCATTTGAGTCAAAAAAAACACAAACAACAGAAAAACATAAAAAATTGGAAAAATTTTTAGAAATTTTTACTCTAAACTAGTAAAATATCTTTATTATAATGTATATTTTAATGTATTAAAAGTTAAATCAATTGAAACTTTTAAAATTTAGAAATTAACTCGCTGTTGAAACCTGCCCCACCCGGTTGCCAGATTTCAACAGAAGATAACCTTTTTTAAAACGCAATTTCGGACTACCTAATTTTCTCTGAGAACTTCGGTAAAATTACTCAATGTGTCCGAAAGTCCACGGTAGGATATGCAAGTGAAAATTTTAGGATGCGTAAATTTGTGAGTTCACAAAAAAATAAAAACCGAAAACTGTTGAAAGGTGCCCCACCTTCCCCTACATGATGCTTTATTTTTGAGTATCTGCACATTTTTAAAAATGAGTACATTCATGTTTTCAAATTGAGTATACTTGGATCGGAGCCTGTTTGAGTGCGTGACATACTCAGATTTGAGTAAATTTTACTCATTTTTGAGACAGTCGTTTTAAGAGTGTTTACATGATCCAAAACAGTCATCCAAAAAATGTACAAAAATCTACACGACCATCCTCTCGATCAAATGATAAACAAAGCCACACACACACCAGGAATAAAAACATTTAAAAACCTTTTAACATAGAAAAGTATTTTTCAACAGAAAATCCTTCTCTAATTTGCTATCACCATTTGATAACAGACCAACCTCTAATTCCCTTTAACTATACAAAAGTATCGGTCCAATCCATTTGGCCCACTCAACATTAAGGTTCTGCTTACACTGGAGCAACTCAAGTCGCGGAAACCATTACGATACTCATCAAACGGAGGGGAGAAAGAAGAGGGGGAGATGCATTAGATGAGGTTGGAAGGTGGAAAGGATGACACCCGTTTTCATCCGCTACAGGAATAGTCTAGTTCTAGTATATCATCCCTCAACACCCATTTTTCTTCCCACCGTTTGATAAAGATCTTTACACTCTTGAAAGTACAGTTTCAAAACTGAGTAAAAATTACTCAGATCTGAGAATGTTACATTCTGAAACTGACTCCGAGTCAAAAATTTACTCAAATTTTAAAACATGCATGTTATTCATTTCTGAAACTGTGCGGATACTCAAAAATGAGACACCATGTGCATGAAAACGTCATATATCAGATTGCGACGAGTATCACTGTTAGCGCACTCAAACCTGTTTTTGCGCGGTCATTTTTATATAAATACCGCACATAAACAGGTTTGAGGATATAACGTAAGTCATATTTTGACGAAGCAAGAAGATTTATTGATTAAGCACATCGGCTTCATCCCATTTTAAAAACGAAGATATATTTCTAAAACTTTCTGTTCGATTCCGTTAACGTTCCCGCTAAATACCGCCATATTCTTTTAAACGCTATATATTCAATTATCGACAAAATTTTCTGATTTTTATTGATAAACTGTACAGTTATTGATCTAACTAAACATTTAAATCTATGAGTTTGAAATTGCCAAGCAACTATTTCTACTCTTTGGTGTCCGAAAGCTTGGCGATATATAGCGGGAACGCTTTGAAAAATGATCCCTTATATTTATGATATAATTAAAAATAAAAAAATTAAACTGGTGACTGCTGAATCGTTCGAAATTCAGTGACTGGTGTTTCAAAATTTAAAACATTGGGGGTCAGATTTGAAACTAACATTTCTCTCAGTGTAATGGTTTCGGAGACTCTTGTCGCTCCAGTTTGAGCAGACCCTAAGAGAGGATAAACAGCCATTTGCTCCCAAGGTTATCGAGACTTATAAGCTCATTAAACACGGCAGAAAGAGCGGCGAGAAGTTTAAATGGAAAAGAGGAGCGATCCCCCGAGGAGCGATCTCAAAAAAGACTTTTATCTCTCCCATCCAATCTGGATCAAGAGGTCGTGAAGATATACAAATTGAGGTGTTGGTCCCGGCGAAAATGGATTTTTAATTTTGGGAATCTCTTTTAGGATGGTTTTAATGGGGGGTAGTTTGATGGAGAGATATAAGTTTATTTGAGGTGTTTTTATGTGCGAAATGCGTATGTGAAAGGAGAAGTACGCGAGTTTGGGGAAATCATTAAGTTGGTTTAAAGATTTGGTTGTTTTTGTTTTTAGTACGGTTAAACAAATGTCAAACAATGGGCAATTCCAGTATTTTTATTTTATTTTTTTATTCGATAGAGGTATACAAGTGATGGATATACGTGCAAAATTTTTTTTTAATTACGATGCTTATTTATTAATTTAATGTCAAAGTTTGAGTTTTAAAAAGGGTGCGAAAACAGCATGTGACGTCATTTGATTCGAAACATTGGTTTTAAACAATGGTTTAGGGCTCAAACAGATTGATTGATTTTCACGTTAGTAAAACCAATTCAATCCTGAATAAGTGCAAAGAGTGTGTAAATTTTTTAACTAAATTTTTTTTGAAACTTTTCATGTCGATTTTCTCTCTATCCAATCTATTTTCTTTCTATCTGTTCTAATTTAGATATATTTTTTCACACTAGAAAAGTGCATTTTTCTGTTTTCAAAAAATGTTGTAGTGCCCATTGCCAAAATATGGGATTCAAAATGTGATGTAGTTCCCCCATCAGCATACTGTTATTAGTTCGGATTATTTGGTAGATTTTTTTAGTTGGCATGACGTTGCGATAGAGGAACAGCCAGAAGATTTTCTATATGCAAAGCTCTACTCAGAATAAAGCTACTACTTACGACTCTTGATATGTTTTTAAAAATAAGACTGTTTTGAGTTCCGTATGGTTTCAGCTGGTTAGTACTAAAAAGTAATAACAGAGAAAATATCACGTGATAATTTGAGGGGGGCTCCAAAAAGATATCCCTTAATCTCACCAAGAGGGAGAGAGGTGTCTTAAATCAGGGGGAAACACTACGTAATTTATGAACATCCCCTTTGGGTACCAAGGCACTCTCAACTGCCTACTATCACGTTTTCTTCCCAGTAATGCTAATAGATCATAAACACACCAGGCATCAAAGCATAGCCTCTCCACAAACGCTACCTCACATTTCATCCCACCCTTAACAGCCCTTCTACGAACGTAAATAACTCCCATAGCGGCAATCGCATAGCCTCCCAATTGCACTAATACCACTATATCCTTATATACAACTCCCACACTCCAATGCGTACGCGAACCATAGCATCTGCACGTCTCTGCCAGGTTTCGTTATTAATGTGGACCAACCTTTCTGAAGGGGGACGTTATTATAAAAAACGCCGCAATCGCGCAATGGGATGTCCTCTGTTTAATGGATTAATCGCTCTGTATATAAAAGTAAATGTGTGGATGGGGTTACATCTTTGCGAGGTTTTACTGTGAGTGGATTTGGAGTAGATTTGGTGTAGTATTTGTGTTTACTGAATGGCATACTTATAGAGTGTTTTCAGGTGACGTCACGGCCATTTATTTTCTTCATTGCTCTAGGTTAAACAGTCTGTTGCTAAGGCCGTTGCTAGGCGCGGCGGTATCTGTTGCTTTCATGTGATTACAAATGCTCCAATAGCAGCATTCCATTACAAGCTATTTTCTTTTAACTGTTAACTGCTGTAGGCCAAACAATCTGTTGCTAAGGCCGTTGCTAGGTCCAAGTCATGTGATTGAAAATGCTCTATAGTCTTATTCACCGTTACTTGACCAGCATTTAACCAGTGATTAGAGAAAAACTCCACCAATCAGAATAAGGGAAAAGCTCGTTTCCTTTTTTAGTTATGGTTAACTGCCAGTCAGGTAGAGGCCGTCAATGCATCGAAACTTTGTAAACTTTTCTGCGCTTTGCACTAATGAAAACTACATTGCCTCGCATTGAAAACTTGATATTTTGCACATTCTTCAACTTTAAGACAAATTCCTTTTGTCATATTTCGTTCCGAAGAAATTAACTGAGGTGTCAAAATAGAACCAGTTATGCAATCCTCTATTGCCAGCTGTTACTTAGCATTTGATCTTCTACATTAAAATGCGTTTTTCACTATGATGTGTTTTTCCCTTGATAAAAAATTTTCAAAATAAAGGGACACATTGAATAGCAATTCTAACTGCCTAGTTTCTTGTGTGTAAATAAATCCCATCGAGAGCCATTTTGAAATATTATCTTTTACATAAGTCATGGTGCAACACTTAAATTTTAAACTATAAGGAATCATAATCTGGAGCATCACAATGTAAAGGTATCCAAAAAACAACGCATTCATCAAAGTGAAAATAAACCATTATAATACAATAGTTACATACATTTTGAATTCCTAAGGAAAATTCAGAGTGGCTAGGACTGAAAGGGCTAATGATCAATTATTCTGAGAACCTGCTCCACCTCTAGTTACACTCTCCTTTGAACCCCCTTTCGACATGGAACATTGTTATTTTTAAAATTTTCCCCCTTCGGTACTTCGAACTTAATTATGCACTACTTTTCTCACATAGTTCTTTAAGACGTAAAGTTTACCTATAATATATTTAAAAGTTCCTTTAAACCTCTTAGAGGCTGTGGAATAATTTTGGGTTCCTCCCGAAATAAATTCCTATAAACGTCAAGGAATCCTAAGGAAAAATTTCGAGTGGCTTGGACTGAAAGGGCTAATGATCAATTCTTCTGATGACCAAAGAATGGTAAATTCTCCATCATAGTTACCCCAGGTGAGTTATCCACATTAAGATAATCCCCCACACTCTTAAAACGGCAGTCTCAAAAATGAGTAAAAATTACTCAAATCTGATTATGTCATGCACTCGAACAGGCTACGATCCAAATTCACTCAAATTTGAAAACATGCATGTACTCATTTTTGAAAATGTGCAGATGCTCATTTTTTAATTCGTCTAAGACATCCTTATAAAGAGGGTGCAATGTGTTACAGTTATAATGACCATATAGCCACGTTACTATGACGTGGGAAGTTGACCAGTAAGTTGAGTTGCGACGTCATAACGTTGTGGTACACGTTATTACACCAACTTAACCCTCTCGCCACCACGGGCCTCATATGAGGCTTCTACTTATGAGCTCAATTTTTTCATGATATAAACACGCAAATTTATTTTCTTTTTATCAGTGACTTCACTGATTCATGTAGATCACATATGAGACTTCTACATGGTTTCTGAATTCGTTCCTAAATGGCATCAAGATGATTTATACCTCAATGTTGACATTTTAAGCTGTGATGCTTGTGAAGAGAAAATACTAACTAGATACTAGCTTCTGTCGAACATTTTTATAGGTTGGTAGATATTTTCTTATTTCGTAATCTTCTTATATTATGATCTTGTCTTTTAATAAGTTCTAAACCAAGTATTTTCTTTTAAAATGAAAAAAATATGGCCGCAATGAGGCTCGTTAAAATAACTAGGAAGGAATGCACTCAAGAAAATAAATTTCCAGACGAATTCTAGGGCATTTTGGATGTATTGAGAAGAAAAAAGTTTTTTCACTTTTTTGATAATCTGGTTAATGTTACTTCATATTGCAAATATTTGAGTTTTCAAATCTAAACTAAAAATAAACATAATTTGAGTGGTGACTATTAAATTGTTTGAAACTGAGTATGTCCGGTGTTCCAAAATTAAAAGCATTGGGTCAAAAAGTTTCATACATAAATGAGAACAACGATTTACTCAAATTTGAAACTGTCATTTCTCTCAGTGCACCCTTCAAAACACTACGGAACACACTTCATAAAAATATTCCTTTAAAAAAAAAGAACAAAACTCTATCCAACCCTCCAGAAGATTAACAGCCCCTCGAAAAACACCCAATCTCAACACCTTTCCGGCAGACTAACAAAGCCTTCCAAATTGGATTGCCGTCAACCGGCAAGACACTAAATCCTGGACTCCACTCCACTCCGGGGAGCTCGGTCCCGGCTTTATCGGCGTCCAGGGACGCTGGCGACCGCCGCTCCATTCATCTCGAAGAGGCGGAAAAAGATTTGACGTAGGGAAGCGGGATTTCTGATCTTAATAATTCATGGGGTTGTCACTGATATAAATGCCTGGGTCGCTTTTTTTTTGGTTGGTTGGATGTCGTTGTGTAGTGATGGTAAAGAGGTGTGGTTTGAGAAAGAGTGGAGTGTGTTGGTTTGCATAAATTGGTTGGTCTATTAAAGGGAACCGGCAGCGTATGTTGGTTCAGGAGAAGGTTTGGTAGGTAAGTTTGGTTTAACCCTTTCAATACGGGAAACAAATTAGTTTAGTGCGCCTCAATAACGGGAACTGTTATTTCTCCTCCAAGTGATTATTACGATTAAATAACTTTTTTGTATGGAAGTCTGAAGGTCCAAGAGACGCATAAACGATCCCATAACGACGCATCAACAAAAACAACGATATTACTAGCTTTATTGATGGGACAGCATATGTCCCGCCGTAAATCCAGAGCACCTGATACCGGGACAAGGTATGTCCCAGCCGTAATCCTGGAGTCAATACTGCTGGGACAGCCTTTGTCCGGCTGCCGCTTTTTGTTGATTGCTAACTAACATCTATTACTTACTAGACCACCAATAGTAGTTGGGTCCGTAATTTGAAGAAAATAAAGGTGAAAAATGCAAGAGGTAAGCGATGGAAACGAAAGAATAAACTGGCGAAGACTGTTGTTTTGCAACAGAAATGAATAACTTGGCATAAGAGTCAACAATCGAACAGTATTGGCGATTTTAAGCTTGTTTTATCATTTGGGGAACCAAGATTAGATAATCATCGGATAACACAAGAATCATGATGCGATTGGCAGCGCAACTTGGCGTTATTTTCTGTCCCTAGATATTTTTCAGTAACCGGGACATATGTTGTCCCAGACGTAATTTCAAAAATTTTCCTGACTGGGATAGCATATGTCCCGTCCGGTGCGAAAGGGTTAAGTATGATAGACCGTTTTAGATCAGTAAATCATGGGTACGATTAGTTATGCCAACTATTCATTACCCTCAATAAAACGCAACTCTACTGGTACCAAATTCCACACTGTAATTTTTTTTAATTTGTCTTAAATATTATAAATAATTTAGTGGTGACTATTGTCCCTAAAATTACATAACCAAAAAGAGCCATTTCTGCGGTAAAAAAGTGTTAAAATTAAGCGTTAAAAATTTCAAAACAATTTTTTTAATTAGATATTTGAAAATAAAAAATTGCTGAATTTGAGTTGTCCTCGAATAGCTCGTGACGTAATCTGATACAAACAATTATCGAGAATTGCCGGATGGCTATTCTTGATTGGCTATTTGTACCAACTGACGTCATACAACTACTTGTGATAGGACAGCCGTTTTCACGCTCTTTTGAAAAGAAATTAAATAGAAAAATAAATAAGCATCAAAATAAAAAAATATCCAGTTAATTTTTTTCAATCATATCTATCGAATAATTGAAGATATTTGAATTATCCTATAGTTGAACTGCATTTCATTCTTAGTATTTTGTTTAGATGCAGTTAAAAACTGTAGCACAGTAGAACTCAAATTATATGAATCAACTGGGACCGGACCCCATTCGGATAATAGTATTTTTTCAGAAAAAAGGTTTATAGGGTTCTTAGCGAGTCATTACTTGCTTGAAGTTTAAAAGGATGCACAACCAAGCATTGAAACTAAGATTTTAACTTTTACTCAAAGAATCAGACCCGATGGGTTTCCCATGAAGCTTTTCTGCAAAAACCACTTAAAAACGGCATGTTCTCCATATTTGTTTGTTTCTGCCTTCATTCATTTGCTTGAAAAACTTCCCTCTTCGTTTTTGTAGCACTGACACAAGTTTAAAAGTTTAGGTTTGAATTGAAGGGCTTGGTGGAGGAAGGGGCTATGTTACAAGGCCTGTCCCGAAAGTAACGAGACTGAATTCTCTAATTCTGACTGGAATTCAGTCTCATTACTTTTGGGACAGGCCTTGTAACATAGCCCCTTCATCCACCAAGCCCTTCAATTTTGAAAGCACTTCGGATAATCAGCTATTCGGATAGTCGGAGTTCGGATAATCGGTATTCTACTGTAATAATAAGTTTTACACTCTTGCACGAACAAGCTATGACGAAAGAAACTAAACTCAACAAGAATTATTCCAAATCAGAACATTCTTCTTCTCCCGAACCATCCCTAAGAAGTTTTGAAGTTCATTCCTTCCTGTTAACCCTTTTTTCCCTAAATAACTCTTTCCCGTCCAACTAAAACTTCATTCAGCCCCATCATCTCTCCTGTTGATTATTTCTCTCTTAAAATTCCATCTCCGCGATTGGCAACGGATCGGAAAATCTTCCGATCGCAAACGATATCACCTGTTGCCATACTTACATCTCGAAATCTTGGAAACCAATTCCCGGCGCAGCAAAAAATAAAGAGAAAATTCCCTATCACGTTGAGTGAATTCTCGGGAAGAGAGAGAGAAAAAAAATACTGCAAACGATATTATTTTTTTCCATCGTTTCCCCTCCGAACGTCGTCAAACGTATCTTTTTCGAAGGTGGAATAAACACCACTTTCTTTTGGGACCTTTCCCCCCTTTTTTTGAGTGTTATCGACGAGTCTATCTTTTTGGAAGGAAGATATTCCATTGAGTTTTCGGAGGTACCAAGAGCACGGAGGATGCGAACAAAGTTTCAGATCATTCGTCATTTTGACGTGTGTATTCTTTTCGAATTGTTGAGGAGAATAATAAAAACTGTCTGGGGGTGGCATTGGAAATAGCATTCGAATGGTCTTTTTCCTCTTCTCATCCAGAGTAGAACTCAAACTTTTACTAAGAAACTATGTGGTATTTTAATTTAAAACCACCGATTCTATGTTTCACGGATTCTATACTCAGTTGCAACTTAACTTAAGCCTGTAGAAATATGCTGAGAGCAACCAAAGAAAGTAGTTCCCCGAGAGTTATCTGAATTTTGAGTGAAATTTAGAGCTTCAATTTTGAATAATGATTAGTTTTTTAAATCCACGTATATTAAGCATCTTTTCATCCCGATATGCATAAAATATTCAGTATTATTATTTTTTAAAGAGGCGTAACACCCAGTAGTATAACTCGCTCTCAAACTCGCCAGCCAATAACAGCCTCTAGCAACCCAGCAGGCTGTCTGTTTACTCAGATTTTCTTCCGCGTGGCCATGACGTCAGGCTCAACTTAAGTTGCATTCGAGTATAGTGTTTAATAATTTACTTTTAAGTCAGGAATACAAAATCAAACAAGAATCTTACAGAAACATGGGTTCAGAAGTGCAATCAGTACGCGCTCCACACTAATGCAGCCAGAAAATAAAAGATGTGATCAGGTCACTATAATAATGATAATTTTTTCAAAAAATGGGACGAATTCTAGATTGCTAGCTATAAAAATAATAAAATTCTGAATACACGGTTAAATAGGATATTTGTAGTTATTGGCTAATAATTTAATGTAGGCCAGAAACATAATAGCAAACAAAAACGTATTGATTTTGATATTATATAAAACACTTATTTATCCTGGACGGAGAGATATATTTTTATATGGGACATCGGGAAAATTCGTGAAAATATATTTTATCCTTCAGTTTTAATTTTTTAAGTGACTAGACGTAAAGTTTTTGACTGAACAGTCCCGCTTTTTCGTATGCTTTTACACTCAGGCAAATCAAGTTGAATGCATAAAAAAGAAATTCAAATTTGGCTTCAGTTTTCCAGAAACAACTTTGCAGTTAAACTAACATTTCCTTTGTGTGTAAAATTTGGAGATCCGAAAAGACTCTACTGTCAATAGAAATTTTTTCTTAACACCAACTCTTACTGTTAGTATTCATATAGGAAAATTTGAATGGAGCTAAAATAAAATTTATTGAAGAAAATCCTATACAACAGCAAGCATGACTGTGAAATATGTGATAGAAATATTTTTCATCATAAATTATTTATTATTATCTGAGTAAAACTGTATCCACCGTAAGTAATCTTGAATTTTAATCAAAACCATAAAACCCAGTTTTTTGCTTCGAAACATACCCGATTTTCAAGATTTTTTTGAAGATTTTACTCACAATTTAATCATTAAATCAGGAAGATACGCAAGTATGTGTTAAAGAATACAAACTAAAATTTTTTAAAACCTAATTTTAGTCGCATTTTCTCAGGTTGACGAAAATTATTGAGGAAAACTTTTGAAGGGAATGAAAATCTCCCGAATTTCCATTTTCAAGGCATCTTATACTATTCCAGATTTTAAACTTAAAGCAGTTTCTATCTCCAAGATTCAAATGTCTTTCCAAAGGGAAAATACTTATAAAAGTGTTCTTTCAAAAGTATTTTCTGCATTTTCAGCTTTTCGTATATACCACTACACACAATGCACTTTCAATGTGTTCTAAAGGAGTTGCGCTCTGCAATGTAATGGAATACAATCGAAGTAATGGAATAGAAGTTTGAGCTGTCCAATGCTGTTTTCTAATAATTTGATTTTGACAGCCTTTAAGTAAAAAATCAGTCGGTCATCTAAGGAAACTAATAAACTATATTTGTAACAGCTTTGTGAGGAATATTTTAACCGAAACAATTAAAGTATTTAAAACAGTAACTAATCTGATAAAGAATTCAAAGGCGTTTAATCGTTCAAATTCTACGTTTTGAACAAAATATGTCCTGGAAAATAGGCTATCTCACTCCCTCACTTACTAACTCACTCTTACTCACTCACTTACTCATTTACTCACTCACTCACTTACTCATTTACTCACTCACTTACTCATTTACTCACTCATTTACCCATTCACTCACTCACTCTCAGTATTTAATTAAAATAACATTAAGCAATTTAGGCATATAAGAGTAGAGATTGAAAGCATGTAACATGATTGATTAGCATACGATGTACTTTTACGGTAGTATTTTGTAAGCAAACTAATTAATTGTGTGAAATTAGGAACTTTCTACCTAGCACTCAATCTAACGAATGAACCTCGGACTCATTAATTGCATCTTACTGCCTCGGCTATTCCCTATCGGAGGTAATAATAAAACATTCCTAAACGAAGGAAGGGAACATAAATATATGAGTAATACACGAAAAGTTCCTTAGAAATTTAAAAAAACTGCTCTCGTTATAACGATTTTGGTTCTTATGTATTATGCATGTATTATCCCGTCGACCATACCCCTGAATCCGAAAACGTTATCAAAACCAATACTGTTCTAAATTTGTGCCACTAAATTTAAAGGTCGCTTAACTGTCAATGGGATCATTTGTAAATACCACGATTTTCCCTGGGACAGAATGCCCCTGATAATTGATTTCTGAAACATGTCAAACGCCACTTTTTTTCAAAAATGAGTGTTTGGTGTCGTGGGATTCTGTAGGGGTAAGAGTACATTTTAGTGTATGAACAATAAAAATAACGGGATTTTAAAATACTTTTTAAAATGTTAAATTTCTAACAACATGTTAACTTCTAGTACTTTAGTGCAGAAATAAGTCCAAGAAATAAGTCAATAAGTGACTGGTTTCTGCACTTAAACTGCGGGGAATTTCATTCATGCCGTCTCATCCGCAGCTTATTTGGAACTGCTGTTTGTTTTTTTATTAATCGCATACAAACAGTATTGCGATTGGTAAAGTCTTTCTTTAGAGGTTAGGTTTATCAAGCCATAGTAAAAACCATATTTGAAATGTTTTTGTACGAATCTCTTAAGACTACGGGCGTTTTGGTAGCTATATATTTAAAATTGCCATGCTTGTGGCTAATTTATCACATCCACGTGATTGAGATTTTTATCTATGAATCACTTTATTAAAAGGGGGATCAAATCTATACCACAAATCATAAAATTGAACTAATTAACTAATTTTGTGGGCTCTTAAGGCAAAATTGTTTTACTGCCCACAAAAAACTTCCAACAACAAATTACTTTCCAAACAAAATTAATTCCAAACAACTATCTAATTGACTTTGAAGATTTCTGTATTAATATTTTAAATTGGCTGACCACTATTTTTGAGTGAGTCGAGACTAGAGTTGAAATCATTTATAGAAATAAGTATTTATTCATCTATTAACCGAAAGAGAAGAACTCTGTAATAATTTAATAGGTTAGTATTCAAATTAGGAAATGTTATTTTAAACTAATATTCCCATTTTTATTACCAAGTCCTTAAAAAATTAGAGTAAAACTATGAAAATAGGCTTGAACACTGTTGCACTCTCATTGCAGAAACCTGCAAAAATGTCAATATTTGTTTTGCAAAGAAGAAAAACGTAAAAACAAATATTTTTGTCTAAATTATCCAAATGAGGGAGGTCTTACTTTAAGAAAAAATACTAAACACCTTCGAAAAAAAGAATAGCGAGTTTCTACACAGTTTTTTCTCGTTTTTCTCAAAACAAGATAAGTGACACATGTTTCTCAAATAAGTGATTCATTCCAGTAGATTGGGGTATATCGTGTTTTGGAAATATAGGTAGGTATATACTCGTTTCAAAATAGCACAAAAAACAGAACCGAAGGTGTTTTCTCACAGTTGCATTATATACCACGGTTAAAAAATATTGACTATTTGACTGGTAAGTATATACTATTTTAAAATTTTAGTTTTTATCAAATAATGCGTATGCAGGGTCAAAAGATTAAAAAAAATCTTTAAACTTCAATTTAAGCATGAACTAAAGCTCAAAAGAAACAACATAATATGACACTTTCCCCTTCAACCACAACAACAAACATGATTCAACGCTTTTCAAGCTTACTCCCCCTTTCATCAATATTAATTTCAAAGACAATCCTTTGAAAACGCTCTCACCACTGCTCCGGGGCATTCCAAAACACCCCCAACTCCCTTTGTAGAGCTCCCATTCAAAAATTCGAACGAAAATAAATCCCCTCCAAAAGATAAACACCGACCCACCACAAAGCAAGCTCCCATGTTTGCCATTGGAAAGTCACAGGGAGATATACATTTTTACAACTGTGTGTGTGTGTCTAAGGATTTTTCTTTCTGTGTTTTCCCTTTTTTGCACAAAAGGGGTGTGATGGAAAAACGGAGAAAAACCGCCTCTCTTCCCGTTATTACCATTATTATTGTGATCATTCTCGGGAAAAAGGAATTTTCCGGGAGTTGGGAAAATCCTAGGATGTTTACCTTTTGCATGGTTTTCGAGTGTGAAAGGTGGCGGAATCTATTACTGGGGGATCTTTTGAGAAACACCTGTGGAAAGTTGGATGGGAATGTTGTGATGGTTCTGGGGGAAGGATGTTTCTTGAACGATAAGAATGGGGGATTTTTCGAGCCTTGTGCTGTTGGTGGGATTCAAATGACTTGTTAACATTCCAAAAATAAATTTATGTTTTTAGAGCAGTAGATCCACGGACCACTTGGGATTAAATTGTATAATCCAAGGATTATCTTTCTCGAAAAACCCTTAACCCTTTATCTACTGACGGTACTATTTTTTTGTTAATATTTTATTTTGCATTAATTATCTGATTGATAGTAGTTATTTAATTCAATCAAATAAAACTGATATATTGGTTATAATTTAATGCACAAAGCAGACGAGATTTTCAAAGGTACTTAATAATTGTAATCATAAACGTGATTTTTATTAAAACTTGCTACTAATTAAATTGAAATTTCGTCGAAAATTTCTAAATCGAACTCAATTTTTTATGTAATGTTGGAAAGATTTACAGTAAACAGTTATTGCAAAAGAAATATTTCACATTACATTCATTCCGTTTAAATATTTTATAAAATTCAAGAAACATACCAGACTTTTGCTGGGGGAAAAGCCACATTAATCATGGTGAAATGGTTCATAAAGCAATGGTGTCTTCGCAGTAACCACTTATTAAATGAAGTAAAGATTATTAAATTTATACTACCACTAGAAATATAGTCCCTTAAAAACCAGTTTGAATTTCATTTTTAGCCTTATCTTTGATCAAGGATGAGGGTTAGGGTGGTCGCTAATAACATGGGGAAAAATTTTTTTCGTTCAATTTTTAGCGGCACCCCCTCAAAAGGTGCCATTTGATGTCAAACTAATATTCTGAAAGTTACAGACCAAAAAAATAATATTTCGACCCGGCGCCCAGCCCTCAAAGTTTCGAAAAAACGCAATTTTTCACTAAAAATTGCGCGTTCTTCCCCATAAAATTTGAACCGGATACAGTAGAAACAAAAATAAGGATTCATTCTTTAGATAAGTTAATAAGCTTTAACTTTTCTAATTGAAACTTTTTTGTGTGACCTTTAGATCAAGATATACAGAGGGGATTCCACACCCCACCCCCAATATAAATTTTTTAAGGAGACACGGGATTTTTTCTTTTATTCATTAGATATTGTTTACTGGTTTAATAACATGAAAGCAATCATTTTTCAATCATATAAAAGTGAAATTTTAGCATTTACAGGGTTTTTATGAGGTATTTTATAAAGGTGTTCTTTTTAAATGCATTATAATTTATAATATGTGATCCTTAGATAAGTGTAAATGTTTTAAAGGATCAGGATGAAAAACTCATATGTAGTAATTAACTTTCTAATTCCTTAACGTTTCCTTAAATGTGAAATTGTACACTTTCATGTAAAGGAGTATAGCAACCGATATCCTTTTGTACAAGACCACCCTGTGTCTAGATAAGTAATCTATAAGTTAGGACCACTATAAGAAAGAATGCAATTAATTAAAAGTAGGTTCGAAAATTTAGAATTGAAAGGAGCTGTTTTGCACTGGGATGGGAAGTTGCTACCTCATCTATTGAATAAAGATGTAGAAAGATTAGCAGTTTTAATTGGCCTAGGAAATTTAGAGCAATTAATAGGACTTCCTCTACTAGAAAATAGTAAAGGTAACCCAAAGTAAACCCAAGCTAAAGCTGTATTTTCAGACTTGCAAAAATGGGGCGCTGCAGAAAAATTGAAGCTATGTGCTTCGACACAACTTCTGTAAATACTGGCCGTATGAAAGGTACATGCGTTTTGTTAGAGCAAATGCCCGATAAAGATCTCCTATAACTCGCATGCCGTCATCACATTTTATAAATAGTGCTTAAGGCAGTTTTCGACATTAAAATGACGGCAACTACAGGTCCTCAACCCGAAATTTTTAAGAAGTTTAAATTGAATTGGTCTGAAATTGATAAAAATGAATATAAACCTTGAATCAAAGATGAAAAGGTTAAGAAAGAAATAAACGACGTGGAAGAGGTCGGGAGCTTTATAACCGGGTAGTTGCAAAACTCAAAATATCTTCCTAGAGAAGACTACAGGGAACTGTTACTTCTGTGTTTGATATTTATTTATTGGGTTTTCAAAACCACATCAAATATCATTTAGAGCTCCCGGTGCTATGAATCACGCTAGATGAATGGGTAAAACAATCTATTGCTTAAAAATTTTCATCTTTAGAAACGAGTTTCCACTAACCCTCCAAGAGAGGGAAGCAATTACATAAAACTATCTGTGTTTACATCATAAATATTTATGTAAAATGGTGGCTTAACGCTCCTGATCCCACATTAGCTCCGAATCAAGATTTAAAATTAATTAAATCATTAATTAATTATAAAAAACAGATGATGAAGTATCAGAAAGCCCTGAAATAATTGCATTTGGTTTTTTTGATAAAAGCCTAAATAAAGATATAAAAATTAACATGGCTTTAAAAGTATTGTCTTACAAAAATGATGTGGACCAAGACTATAATGAAGAAAATAGAACAGTGAAGTTGAAAGTGCATTTAAATGACTGGCATTCTTTTTTAAGCAAAGAACTAGATAGCTTAATAACTCCTTTTACTCATTAAACTTTTTTTAAAAGGTTTAATATTTCGACACAGTTTTTAAAGTATGATCCAGCCAGACGAGCGGTGCACTAACTTGGAGTTTACAAAAGGATTTGATATTGTAAAAAATTTGAAAGTGGTTAATGATGCTGCTGAAAGAGGTATTAAACTAGTGCAAGAATTCAATACATCAATAACTAGAGACGAAGAACAAAAGCAATACCTTTTACAAGTTGTATCTGAGTGTAGAAAATTATACCTGGACGTAAAACCTACTCTTTCTAAACCCTTGCCTCTTTAATTTTGCATAATATTTTGTAAATTTTAAGTGTTAAATTCAAATGTGTAGCTGTTGTGTGAATAATAATCCTAATTTTGTATGTTTTTTGTGCTTTTGTTAATATATTTTTAAGTGTATTTTTATTAACTGTTATCTGGAATAAAAAAATTCAAAAAATTCTTTTCACTTTACATCCTAAAATTTCACACTTATATGGTTGAAAAAAGATTGTTTTCATGTTATTACATCAGTAAACAATATCTAATGAATAAAAGAAAAAATCCCGTGTCTCCTTAAAAAATTTATATTGGGGGTGGGGTGTGGAATCCCCTTTGTATCTTTTGATCTAAAGGTCACACAAAAAAGTTTCAATTAGAAAAGTTAAAGCTTATTAACTTATCTAAAGAATGAATCCTTATTTTTGTTCCTACTGTATCCGGTTCAAATTTTATGGAGAAGAACGCGCAATTTTTAGTGAAAAATTGCGTTTTTTCGAAACTTTGAGGGCTGGGCGCCGGGTCGAAATATTATTTTTTTGGTCTGTAACTTTCAGAATATTAGTTTGACATCAAATGGCACCTTTTGAGGGGGTGCCGCGAAAAAAATTCGCACTTTCATTTTTAGCGACCACCCTAATGAGGGTGTTTGATGAAAAAAACTAAGATGGTACAAATATAATATATCAGATAAGTACTATTAACCAGAGATGGGCGCAATCAAACTACTTTTGTAATCAGATTAATAATCTGATTACATTTGTAATCATTACATTTATAATCTGATTACTTTTTGCAGTTTTTAATCTAACTACATTTGTAATCATTACATTTGTAATCTGATTACATTTTGAAATTTTCAATCCAACTACATCTGTAATCTGAATGAATGTAATCTGATTACATTTGAAGTTAGATTACATTTTGTAATCTAAATGTGAATGTAATCTGATTACTTTTGTAGTTTGATTACATTTGTAGTTTGATTACATTTTTAGTTTGATTACATTTTTAGTCTAAATACATTTGTAATCTTCAATCCAATTACTCTGGTACCTTTACCGGAAGTGGTCCACAACTTGCCGGAAGTGGTCCATGACTTCCAGGAAGTGGTCCACAACTTACCGGAAATGGTCTACAACTTGCCGGAAGTGGTCTGTTTCTTACCGGAAGTGGTCCGTAACCTACGGAAGTGGTCCATAACTTACCGGAAGTGGTCCACAACTTGCCGGAAGTGGTCCGTGACTTATCAAAAGTGGTCCACAACTTACCGGAAGTAGTCTGTTACTTACCGGAAGTGGTCCACAACTTGCCGGAAATGGTCTGTTACTTACCGGAAGTGGTCCATGACTTACCGGAAGTGGACCCCAACTTGCCGGAAGTAGTCTGTTACTTACCGGAAGTGGTCCGTAACCTACCGGAAGTGGTCCATGACTTTCCAGAAGTGGTCCACAACTTGCCGGAAGTGGTCTGTTACTTACCGGAAGTGGTCCATGACTTACCAGAAGTGGACCCCAACTTGCCGGAAGTAGCCTGTTACTTACCGGAAGTGGTCCGTAACCTACCGGAAGTGGTCCATGATTTACCGGAAGTGGTCCACAACTTACCGGAAGTGGTCTGTTACTTACCGGAAGTTCTCCGTAACCTACCAGAACTGGGTCAATGACTTACCGGAAGTGGTCCACAACTTGCCGGAAGTGATCTGTTACGAACCGGAAGTGGTCCGTAACCTACCAGAGGTGGTCCATGACTTACCGGAAGTGGTCCACAACTTGTCGGTAAGTTTCGTAGCACTTCCGGGAAGTTGTGGACCACTTCCGGTCAGTTGTAGACCACTTTCGGTCAGTTGTAGACCACTTCCGATCTGTTTTGGACCACTTCTGGTAAGCCGCGGACAACTTCCGGGAAGATAAGAACTATGCCTATTAAGTTGCGTACCGTTTCCGGTAAGTTTCAGAGCACTTCCGGTCAATTGTGAACCACTTCCGGTCAGATGTGAACCACTTCCGGTCAGTTGAGGACCCTTTTCGGTCAGTTGCGGGCCACTTCTGGTCAATTGGGAACCACTTCCGGTCAGTTGTTGACTACTTCCGGTAAGTTGTGGACCACTTCCGGTGAGCCGTGGACAACTTCCGGGAAGTTACGAACCACTTCTTTTAAGTTGCGGACCATTTCCGGTAAAATGTGGACCATATCCGGTCAGTTGTGGACCACTTCCGGTAAGTTTCGGACCACTTCCGATCAGTTTTGGACCACTTCCGGGGAGTCGCGGACAACTTTCGGGGAGTTACGAAACCACTTCTATTAAGTTGCGGACCGTTTCCGGTAAGTTGGGAACCATTTCCGGAAAGTTTCGGAGCACTTCCGGGAAGTTACGAACCTCTATTTTTAAGTTGCGGACCGTTTCCGGCAAGTTGTGGACTACTTCCGGGAAGTTTCGGAGCACTTCCTGTGAGTTGTTGACCACTTCCAGTCAGTTTTGGACCACTTCCGGTCAATTTTGGAGCACTTCCGGTCGATTTTGGACCATTTCCTGTCAGTTGTGGACCACTTCCTGTATGTGGCGGAACAACAATACACCCTATTCGCACCCTACCATTATCAATCAGAAAAAGTAATCAAGATATGTTATATTAGATTACAATTGTAATCTGTAATCAGATTAACGATTACAAAATGTAATCTGTAATCAGATTACATTTGTACAAAAGTAATCAGATTACAAATGTAATCAGATTACATTTGTGCAAAAGTAATCAGATTACAAATGTAATCAGATTACATTTGTGCAAAAGTAATCAGATTACATTTGTGAAAAAGTAATCAGATTACAAATGTAATCAGATTACATTTGTAATCGTAATCGTTAATCATTAATCTGATTACATTTTGCCCATCTCTGCTATTAACATACGATATTACCTTGGACGTAATTACACTAATAAGGGTACAATGAGGTTGGATACAGGTTGGAATGAGCTGATTTTGATGCAAAAACACGATTTTTCATGCTTTTTTCAGTTTTTTTGTTCAATTAAGTTGTGTGAAATTGTTTTTTTTTTCAGTTAACCAGTGAAATTTTGTGTCTTTACGAGTTTTAAAGAAAGACACCCACTTACTTATCTTTTTCAAATGATCTGAAATTTCACAGTTGAGACCATAGTTTTCACCCTTTTATCTAATTTTGGGTTGGAATGAGCTGGATTTGAGCTATATCCCTTCGCCAGGTTAGGAAGGACCCTCTAAATTTTCAAAACATGCAAAAAAGGGATTTCAAAAAAATATGGAATGAGCTGATTTTGATAGCAAACGCCATAAATAATAAATTTATACTCTTCACCCGTGCAAGGCCGGGCATATCAGCTAGTTATATATAGATGATTATTTCGTTAAACCCATGTATTGTATAAACAGGGTGATTCTGAATTCATCATCAATATTTTGGGGGGAGGTAGAGGGGACCTAGACAAGCATATTTCGAATAGGAATGGGAGGGCGCAACCGCACCGCTCTGACGAGGTTCGGAAGAAATTCTGACAACTGTGGGGAAATTTAGTCCAAATTTAATTTTAATTTTAATTTTTATTTTTTAAAAATTTCACAAATTCACCTGAAGATCAGACAATCCGTATAGGTGAATCCATCACATACACACAAGAACAGTTACACTAACATCCATGCCAAACGGGGATTCGAACCCCAGACGTACGGCTTCGCTGTATAATAAGGAAAAAAAGCTCTACAAATCCAATTTTGATTAATGACAAGCAAATTTTGTCTTCAGTGACAAACATTACTAATAGTACAGTCAAATTAGGCGAAAAAAGGGTCGGAGGTAGACATTTAGAAATACAAGCAGAAACCCCCTGGGATGTGTTTAGGGGGGTCTGAGGATGCCTCACCTAAAAATCCCAAAAAATCCGGTGACGGGTTTTCCGCCATTTGGAAAAAGAAGTCGGCCATGTTGGATTTTTCCATAGTTCATAAAAACAGCTATAACAGGCGAACTAATTGGTTTAAAATGTTCGTTCTTGTTTTAAAATGCGTAATTCAGTGCGTTCTTTAAGTTTCATGCATGAATTGTTGGTTCTAAACCAAGTATTTTTTAAAAATTAAGCTAAAATAGCAATTTTTTCGTATTTTTTTGGGTTGTAGTTCTTTCGTTTAATACTGTGTCGTACCTATTATAAATATCAAGACCGAAACAACTGGAACTTGTTTAAGAGAGTCTTAGGCTATACCATACCAAAATTCTAAGAAATCCCGCCATTAGTTTTCCGCCATTTTGAAAAAAACGGTGGCAATACTGAATTTTCAATGTTTCTTAAAAACTGCTATAACAAGCTAACTTATTGGAATAAAATGCTCAATTTTTTTTAAAAAATGCGTGTTTAAGTGTACGTTTTTGAAATATCATGCAGTAAGTTAATATTCTTAAAGATTTAATTTTAAAAACTCGGAAAAATAGTAATTTTTCAGTCTTTTTCTGTTGTAGTTTTTTTATAGTCCAGGCAAATAAGACATTCAATATAACGGGCTGAAAATTGGTGGAAATGTAGACAATAGTGTCATTCTTGATATCCTGAAATTCCCAAAAAATCCCTCTAAGGGAAAATCCGCCATTTTCGAAAAACCAACGCCTTCTTGGATTGGGTTTTTCAAGCACAGCGACTAAACCAAGGTGCCGATTGATTTCGTTTTTGTCACATATTGGTTAATATTGTGTATTTTAAGAGACAACGTAAAGAAATTCAAAATAAAAAAATTAATTTAATAATAATTAATTTTTATTTAATTACTGCTTTGCTGTGTTAAAATGTAGGTAAGCATTCGAGATAACAAGCTGAAAATTGGTGAAAATATAGAAGGCAGTGTCCTAATTAATATCCCGAAATTACCAAAAAATCCCTCCAAGGGAAACCGCCATTTTGAAACAACCGCCTCCATCTTGGATTGTATTTTTAAGCATAGCGACTGAACCAAGGGTCCGATTGAGTTCGTTTTTGTCTCAAATTGTTCAATAATACGCATTTTAAATATAAAACGTGATAAAGTTCGAAATAAAAAACTTAATTTAATTATAATTAAATTTACTTAGTTAATGGTTTGCCGGGTTAAAATGTAGGTAAGAATTCAAAATAACAAGCTGAAAATTGGTAGAAACGTAGAAGATAGTATCCTGACCGAAGTTCCGAAATTCCCAAAAAATCCCTCCAGATGAAAATCCTCCACTGAAAAAACTACCGTCATTTAGGACTCTCAATTTAAGCATAGTGATAGTGGAGTTTTCTCTTTCCACAACAATGAAATTTCCCTAAAAAGGCATTATTGAAGCTGAAAAAAGCTGCAATTTTAAAGTCGAATATTTAAAAAACTATTCTAGCAATTTAAGTAAATTTAAGCTTAAAATGTAGTTTATTTATTCAAGAACAACATGCAATTTACGTGCATGGTCAAAAATTTTAAAGTTTGTTTGCTGTATCGTTTGAGCATAGTTTGTTTCCCTCAATTTGACCGTTTTGTCCATACTTTTTTATTTAGTTGCAACCAAACAGTGATATTTTTAACCATGCACGTAATTGCATGATTTTATTGAATAAATAAACTACATTTTAAGCTTAAATTTATTTAAATCTCTAGAATGGTTTTTTAAATATTCGACTTTAAAATCGCAGTTTTTTCAGCTTCAATAATACCTTTTTAAGGAAATTTCATTGTTGTGGAAAGAGAAAACTCCACTATCACTATGCTTAAATTGAGAGTCCTAAATGACGGTAGTTTTTTCAGTGGAGGATTTTCATCTGGAGGGATTTTTTGGGAATTTCGGAACTTCGGTCAGGATACTATCTTCTACGTTTCTACCAATTTTCAGCTTGTTATTTTGAATTCTTACCTACATTTTAACCCGGCAAACCATTAACTAAGTAAATTTAATTATAATTAAATTAAGTTTTTTATTTCGAACTTTATCACGTTTTATATTTAAAATGCGTATTATTGAACAATTTGAGACAAAAACGAACTCAATCGGACCCTTGGTTCAGTCGCTATGCTTAAAAATACAATCCAAGATGGAGGCGGTTGTTTCAAAATGGCGGTTTCCCTTGGAGGGATTTTTCGGTAATTTCGGGATATTAATTAGGACACTGCCTTCTATATTTTCACCAATTTTCAGCTTGTTATCTTGAATGCTTACCTACATTTTAACACAGCAAAGCAGTAATTAAATAAAAATTAATTATTATTAAATTAATTTTTTTATTTTGAATTTCTTTACGTTGTCTCTTAAAATACACAATATTAACCAATATGTGACAAAAACGAAATCAATCGGCACCTTGGTTTAGTCGCTGTGCTTGAAAACCCAATCCAAGATGGCGTTGGTTTTTCGAAAATGGCGGATTTTCCCTTGGAGGGATTTTTTGGGAATTTCAGGATATCAAGAATGACACTATTGTCTACATTTCCACCAATTTTCAGCCCGTTATATTGAATGTCTTATTTGCCTGGACTATAAAAAAACTACAACAGAAAAAGACTGAAAAATTACTATTTTTCCGAGTTTTTAAAATTAAATCTTTAAGAATATTAACTTACTGCATGATATTTCAAAAACGTACACTTAAACACGCATTTTTAAAAAAAATTGAGCATTTTATTCCAATAAGTTCGCTTGTTATAGCAGTTTTTAAGAAACATTGAAAATTCAGTATTGCCACCGTTTTTTTCAAAATGGCGGAAAACTAATGGCGGGATTTCTTAGAATTTTGGTATGGTATAGCCTAAGACTCTCTTAAACAAGTTCCAGTTGTTTCGGTCTTGATATTTATAATAGGTACGACACAGTATTAAACGAAAGAACTACAACCCAAAAAAATACGAAAAAATTGCTATTTTAGCTTAATTTTTAAAAAATGCTTGGTTTAGAACCAACAATTCATGCATGAAACTTAAAGAACGCACTGAATTACGCATTTTAAAACAAGAACGAACATTTTAAACCAATTAGTTCGCCTGTTATAGCTGTTTTTATGAACTATGGAAAAATCCAACATGGCCGACTTCTTTTTCAAAATGGCGGAAAACCCGTCACCGGATTTTTTGGGATTTTCAGGTGAGGCATCCTCAGACCCCCCTAAACACATCCCAGGTGGTTTCTGCGTGTATTTCTAAATGTCTACCTCAAACCCTAATTTGACTGTACTATAAGGATAGTAGGTAAAAACTGCGTGGCTACAGATTTGCGGTATAAAACTACGGATTAATAACGCCGAAAAATTGTTTCCTTGGTTAATAACTAGAAGTGGGCTTTTCCTAGAATTTTTGTTCATATGCAGGAAAAACAACGTATTCGTTTCAGGATTTTTATCAATTGAATCGCTTATTTCAGAAACATGTTAAACCCCATAGGATTAACATTGCGTTTAACATGTTTCTGAAATAAGCGATTCAATTATCTCATGCTGGTTTTACTCTATTAAACGTTGTTGCTCATGAAATCTAGCTTAATTTTGGGAAATTTTGGACTAAACAAATTGTGTGTTGGGAATATATCAGGCTCTAAAACATTTACGCGGGACCCCTGCTTTAGTTGTTTTCTTTCACCTCCTGGGAGATATATATCCTCATTATTCTCAATATCCTCTTTATGAGGAAATTTGAAAGTGGAATTGAAAATTTCTTCCCCAAAGTCCAGTCTACATGGGGGAACTTTACCTTCACTAATGGAATTACAGACTAGCTTGTCACATCCATAAGTGGAACGTTGCGTCTGGAAAAGCTACCTAATCCATAAGTGGAACATCTGTAAAAGCTACCTATATAAGCTACGATTATTCCCAGTAATAAACTTTTATTTTGACCTACTGAGGATGGATATTTAAGAAAGTCTGTCATTTCTGCAAATTCTCCACTTTCAATCATCTCATTACACTCAAACCAATTTTTTGTGCTATCCTTTTTATGCGATTTTTTATTTGTGTGGTCTTTTTTATGTGATTTTTTTGTGCGGCATATGAAATGAGCAGTAAAAAAAGACCGCAAAAATGAAAAATCCCACAAAAATAGTCACAAATAAAAAAATTGCACAAATAAGGCCTCCTCAAAAACAGATTCAATTGTATTATTAGAGTAGAGTTCAGACCCGGATGGAGACAGAAAAAATCCACCTTCTAGCTCTCAGTGACAGCAGCTACGAGTAGACCTTCCCTAACCAGCTAGAAATGACTGTATCGCATCACTTGCCATTTTCAATCTTTGTGTATTATTACCTGATGGATTCCTGACTAGATAAGCCCGTTGATATTTTTTTCTTTTGATTGGGTTCAGTAGCGTACGGAAAAGACGATGTACAGAATTGTGGAAAAGTGGGAAAATATTATCTGGATGTGCAATTCCAGGTTTAAAAATATTTAACCCCTTAACAGTGACATTTATTTCAGAAAAATTGACCAAAAGTGTAATTTTTTGTTGACTGTTTAATTTTGTTCTTTATATTATTATTATTTGTGTTAGAAAATAGATTTTTTATAACAAAAATCAAAATTTAAATGAAATTGCAAGTGTATTAATTATTTTAACATACACATAAAGAAGTATTGGATTACACCCACATCTTATTCAATTAGGAGGAAGATTGTCCAATTATAATGTCTCCCAATCTCCAAACGAAGAAAAATCACTATCATCATCGAAACGAACTCAGTTTGGGCTTCACAAAACTTGAACATTAATTTTTCTCCAACCCAAGCTCAGTTCGGGCAACACTGTTAAGGGGTTAATGGTAGAATTAATAGATGTTTTCGATCTATATGTGTAGGATTAAAAATATATTTACATACTGATAAAATGGTTTTTTTTGTTATTATTTATGTTATGAGTTGGAACACTTTATCATTAAATTTAACACAGAAAAAATTTACAATAAAAAAATATTTCTTTAAATAACGGGACTTAACTGGCAGCTTTTTGTTTCTGTTCTTTAAGATTATTTGTTTCTTTTTTCTTTTCTGTCAAATAAGAGGAACTCGAGACTTCTTTACACGAAGCGGCCTTAACAACAGAAAAAAAATGTTAGAAATGAGGTATTCTCACGTTTTAAGATTAAATTTTATTTAAATAGAAGATGAAAAACCATGAAGAATGACGTTTACATCAAGTATTTCCGTAGCCTAGTTTCTGAGATATAAATTTTTGAAATTTCGTTGTTTGTTTGGACTCGAAAACACTTTCGAATCACAAATCATGCGCTGTGATGTCACATCCAATAGAAGCCCGTTTTCTGATAACGTGACTTTTCTGACGTTTTGGCAAAAATAAAATTGAATTTTAAATTATTTATAACACATTTTTGAACTTAAAAATCAGAAATTTGGGAGTTTTATACCATAATATATCCGAAAAAGTATAAAATTAAGATAATCCCTCACTCATGCAAATACCTCATTTCATAACCCCGAATGACATTGTGACGTTTCTGGCATGTACAAGGATTGGTCCCATTTTATTCAAATGACTACAAGATGATAAATCTTCGCATTCTAGAGTACTCTTAACACCGGGAAATACATCATAATTATTTTAACTTGTTTACATTTGTTTTTAAAATATATTCTTTTAGTGGTTATTTCATTAAATCAAAGTTTTTTTATTTAACACACAAAGAGTACCCCGTGTGCCACCAAGTATTACACGGGGCTTACAGAGGTAAGTAAAAAAATACATAATAAAACTTCAAGGTAACAAAAGATTTAAAAGTTCACAAATGTTTAAAATGTTAAAAAGGTTTATACGTGTCATTAATAAATTTAGTAAAAAAGACAAATGCACATTTAGAAGACACTAAACTATGAAGAGCAGGAGGCCACTTAATGTCAAGTTTTTTCAGAGATAATTTCAGGGTTTTCCTCTGTGTGATGAATTTCGAATAGTGCAATATTACATGTTCCACATCCTCGTCACCTCCCACAGTGTCCGGGCATAAATTAAATCTGTTGAGGTATTTTTTAAAGCTACCATGTCCGGTCAGAAGTTGCGTTATTTAAAAATTTGTGACAAAGAGAGAGAGACGGCAAGACAGTCTATTTTTAATGGTGGGAAAAAAGTTTTTAGTAATGCTGGCCGTAACTGAGTTCTGGTAGATTGAGTTCCATGATTCCATGATACTCTCGACCATAATCTTATTGTGGTACGATTTTGGAATGTTAACTTGAAGATCGATATTCCGTGTGGTGGCAGTCTTTGCGAGATGGTCTGCTCTCTCGTTGCCCCAAATGCCAGTATGTCCGCACACGAAGGCGAAATAAACCAAAATGCCCCGATCCCTGAGATCCTTTACTTGTTTTTGGATATCAACAACAATGTCGTTGTGAGAAAATATTTCTTTTAACGTTTGTAAGGACGAGAGAGAATCAGTACAGATGAGATAATTTGAAGTGCCAATACTCTGTTGCACAATCCACTTGATGGCAAAGCTTAGGCAGAGGAGTTCAGCAACAAAGACAGTGCATTCATCTCTAATATGGTATTGAGAGTGATGGACTTCCACGCGTTCTTGAAAGACAGCAAAACCAAAACCCACTCTACCATCAATTTTACTGCCATCAGTAAAAAGTGTCACAGGGAAAAATAAATAAATAAATTGAATCAAAATTATATTAGAAAATTTCTCGGTAAAGGCACGTTTTCTAGGCTTTCGGTAAATTTTCGTCAAAAACAATAGAAAATTTAGTGTAAAAAGACGAACTTTTTTTACAGTGTGTTATTAAATTTTAACCTTTTTTTAAGAGAAGTAAACACATAATGAATAAAAACCTCCATCTAAACTCAATATACAACATATCAACTAGCCTCTCTTATTCGCTTATAAAAACTTTCACCGAAACAATAAATTCAAAAAATCTTTTTGCACTTCCCTATAAGAGGCAGAAAACTAAATCCTTCAGGACAATGTCCTTTCAAGGTACAGATAAGACGGGATACGCCACAGGACCGAAATTAAGCGAGAAAAAATCGTATTCAGACATCCGCCATAAATATATTCAAGGAGATTTTTTCACATCACTTCTCTTTCAATTTCCACCACAATAACCGTTCAATCTCTTAATAATTTTTTCACTGGAGACTCCCTGAGGATTCAAGGGACTGTTCCTGTTATCAGGCTTATTTCCCTAGGTGTGATTTTCGGGAAGCAGTTTTTCGCCATTGTTCGAGAACTAATGAATTTTTTTTGAGGCAGGTGTTTTTCTCTTTTGCAGATGGCAACTGGTTTGAATCTCGTTCTTGGAAAGAATGAGGGATATTGGAACAAAGGTTTGTTCAGGGTGTGGGGAATTAGCGTGGCGCTGAACACTCAATTGATGTTTCGTGTGAGTCAATTATGATGTAAATGAAATACTGTTATGGGGATGTCGGATACCTTAAAGAAGATAATAGAAAAGTTTTATTTTGGATATTTAATCAGCTGAAGTAGATTAAAAGCGATAATAAAACTTTTAAATAAACAAAATAAAATACTTTTAAATAATAAACACTGTTTAGTTTATAAATATTTAATTATTATATATCCATCAAAAATCCATAAATGGAGGGCTCAGAATAAAAGTAGACCAAGTTCACTTTTTGTCATTTTTGAGTTAGCAACGCTATATCATGCACCAACTATGTAAAATTTCAGTGCAATAATGAACCAAGTCCTAGTTCTGATAATATCTGCTAGGCAAAGCAAGTTCTGTTGCGTTAACAGGTAATCTTGTTATGAAGCTTTAACCTTAAACGTCTGTAGCTCAAAAGTAGCTAAAGTGGACTTAGTTCATATCTATTCTGAACCGTACAAATATAGAACCAAAAATAGCCTCCAAATACAAACACAATGTTTATTTGGAACTTAAAAATAAATTACTGATTTTTATTGAGAGCTAATTTTTATTTTCTAGCCATAAGCGAAAAATCACTTTTAGTCAATTCATAAGAAAAAGTTTATAGTAATCAGCATAAAAATATTTTATTTCTCTTTAAAAAATCGAAAGTTTTCTCAAGTTGAGAGACCTCTTAATTAATTTAAATAACTACCTATACCTCTACTACCAAAAGTCAGTTATTTGGGATTGTTAATTTAATTATTTTTCAAAGTACGAGTAACTAAATACCGGTATAGGTATAAGTAGTTAGTATTAATTTCTTTTCTTTGTTCATATTTTATTTTGCATTAATTATTATTTGATTGATAGTAATCATTTAATTCAATCAAATCAAATAAAACTGATATATTGGTTATAATTTTATGCACAAAGCAGACAAGATTTTCAAAGTTACTTAATAATAGTAATCATAAACGGGATTTTTATTAAAACTTGATACTAGTTAAATTCAAATTTTCGCCTAACCGTCTAAACCGAACCGCCTTCTCTAAAAACGCCTAAACCGAACTCAATTTTTTATGTAATGTTGGAAAGATTTACAGTTAAACAATTATTTCAAAAGAAATATTTCACATTACATTGATTCCGTTTAAATATTTTATAAAATTCAAGAAACATACGAGACTTTTGCTGGAGGAAAAGCCACATTAATGGCTAAAGGGTTCATAAAGCTTGTGTAATCCATAGTAACCACTTATTAAATAAAGTAAAGATTTATAAATTTATATTACCATAGAGAAGCACACGCTAATTATTTGTTGTAAAATTTTTAAGCCTAATCTTTGAGCAAGGATGAGGGCATTTTATAAAAAAAAGTGATAGGAAAAATCTAAGATGGTATAAATCTGGGCTTTCACAGTGCTGCGGTTCAAATTATGCCATTATAAATTGCAACGGGTCAAAAATTTTTGTGTGCCAATTTCAAGAGGTCAAGAGATAATGATTAATAAATAATGTAAAATATTTTGATCAAAAAATAAAACTTTAACACCTCCAAAACCATTTTTTCACAAAAAAAGAATGTAGACTTTCACGGCCAGGGTTAATATTTAAAGTTTTAAAGGAAGGTTTTCCGGGTTGTTATGCCGTGGTCTAGGTGAATAAAAATTACAAGACGTTTCGACAGCGTTTACAGCAATCATCTTCAGTTGCGTGATCGGAGCCTCCAAGGTGGTGGCTTCTTAACGAGTGAAACAGTTCTCGGAGTGTTACCGGATCTTATAGGGATATTATAGGATCTTATACCCCTATAAGATCCGGTAACACTCCGAGAACTGTTTCACTCGTTAAGAAGCCACCACCTTGGAGGCTCCGATCACGCAACTGAAGATGATTGCTGTAAACGCTGTCGAAACGTCTTGTAATTTTTATTCACCTAGACCACGGCATAACAACCCGGAAAACCTTGCTTTAAACATTTCTTCACACCTCACCAAAAAAGCCAATCTAATTTTTCGAGGATAGGCTTTCTCTCGAATTCGTGATCTTTCTCGAGGCAGAAATTATTTTTATATTTTGGAACAAAATAATTTACTAAAAAAATAATAATCACTGATATTCATTAAAACTATGGTCACTATTAATGATTACAGCATGATTCTTTCTTTCTAATCCCCAAACGACAAAAAATTTTAAACCGATTTTGAGTTTTTTATCCGTCTCCAAAGTTCTCAAAACCCAAATAATAAATTTACATATTTTTCAAAATTTAATTAAATTAGCAACGATTATTACGGAAGTTGACACCACCAAAGTTTCCAAAAACTTTCCAAATACTGTATTAGACAGCAACTTAAGTTGGACCTACTACGTCACTACGAAACAAAGTAGTTCCCATCGCGGTGTCTGAAGTTCGAGTGAAACGAAGAACGTCAATTTTAAAATAATGATTATTTCGTTAAAACCATGTATAGATAGTTCCTTTTTATCACGATGCGAGTACCGAAAATCCTCCCTAGAAACCCAACAAGCTTTGTGTTTACTCACTTTCTCCTTCCGCGTAGTGGCGTACTGGGTTCAGGAAACGTTGCTGTGAAGTTATGGAAAATACTTCTCCGGCACTGAAAATCAATCCATTACTGCTCTATATCATTTTCAACCCCTATTCATTCGAAAATAAATTCCCTCTACAACAAAAATCCTTTTTTCACCGACTACCGAAATCATGACGTAACGCAACACACGATCCCTACCACAAGGAAAATAATCCTCTGGACCTTGAAAAGAATTCTAGAAAGAGAAGTAGTCTCTTAGTGACCGGAAGTGGAACCATCTCGGCTTCCGGTCAGACACTTGTTTCGAATATTGGAAGGGACGTGTTGGGAATTGGAGGTCCTCGAGTCGAATTAAGGATGGATGGGATATGCTCTGGTTTTTATACTTTGAGCATGTGTCGAGCTATGATTTTGAAGTTGTGAGAAAATGAGGAGGTCTATAAAGAAAGGACTTGTAAAAAGTCTCGCGATTTAGATGTAATATTTTTAATTCAATTTAATAGTATAGTCAACTCCTCTTAATGTGACCACATTTGTTATGATAATAAACGATTTATGAAAATCATTATCGTTAAATCTATGAGGCCGAAAGTCCCGTAGTTCGTCATGGCGCAGTTTACCACGGGTCCAGATGTCTGGAGACTATTTCCCTCCCCTTCAGATACATGGCAAATTGTGGAGGCGGCGATAGATAGCATCTATCATATAGCAGCATCTATCATACATCAGAGGCAGAAGTCGGACTCCTGCCATTTATGGGCCTCACTTTCTCAGGAGCCGCACCCCCTTTGCCTTGAATCCTTATGGAGCTTGGGTATTCCAAGTGGCACACGACAACAACGACATAATAAAAAGTGTCATACAGTGGTAACGCGAGTGTTTGAGTTAAAATCATGACTTTGAAGTCTTAATGGAAGTATTTAAAAATATTTTCTGGTATGTGTTTTGCAACTTGAACATTTTTGAAGAAAAATATAAGAGCGGGTCATTTAACACTACTACTACATTTTGTATGTTTATGAAATTAAAATTTATCTAACAACTGGAAAAAATCGTAGGGATTTCACCATATTTTTTACTATATTAAACGATATATTGATCACATAAAACGACACATTCTAGGTTAGTTTGATTAAGAATGATCAGGACCAGACAATCTCGATAACATTGTCTGATTTATAACATCAACCGAGATCACATCAAACGGAGTCGACTGTAATTGAGAATTTAGAGTTCGTTAAACCCATTTTTATCTAAAAGAAAAATGTTAAATTAATTTTTATTTAATGTATTATAATTGAGACCTGGTTTGTGTGTAAGTGACGGGAAAAGTGATTAATTGGGCATTATTAATAATGCCCAGAGTGGAGGCGGGCAAAGTGATAAATTCCATTGAATTTATCACATTGCCCCCCTCCACTTCGGGCATTATTTATAATACCCGATTTATCATATTGCCCGTAACATATAAAATTTAATTCGATCTGGAGTTTTATTGATTTTGATTAACACTTAAGGTTTACTTTAAAGCGATACTGTATTACTAAAATATTAAGTAATCTGGAATAAATTGCGGTTACAACATTTCCTAAAAAAATTCTTAAAACTTGTATTACTCTATCCATTTGGGGAGCTCTAAGCTTACAAACATTGTTTTTTTGTCTAATCTTATTTGAATAACAGACTAATGTCTCATTATCAACACATTAAAGTAACTCATATGTATTTTACTACTAATTTCCTTAGCGTTGTACACAGAGTAGAGTTTTTTTCATAGTGCTGTTTTTATACTTTTGACTGTAAGATAATTTGATAAATTTCAAAATCCAACAACACTTTCTCAAAAAATTACTATTAAAAAAATTCTTCGAGCATATTTAAAATCTCGTTGAGACCCACCAAAAACTGACTAGCAACCCCCTAAGTACAAAACGATTCCACACATTCTTAAAATCCAAGATATAAATACCCTTTCAAATAACAACCGTTAGCAAGTTTCCATCCTCCATGAATAAAATTAAAATATACTGTAGATTAGGTAGTAGATGAATCCACCTGCATACCTTTTCAACGATTTTCATTAAAATAAAAATGTTGTTTCAAGCATTATTGATATCAAACACAGCAAGTTAAAACAAACAAAAAGTCTTCTAATCAAAAACTGGTACTTTGAAAGTTTTGTGACATTTATACAAGATATCTTTCCTTAAAGATGCAATATTTTTTCCAAAGCAGTTTCTAAATGATCATGTTTAATGGCTCATATTTTCTGAGTAGAAATTAAGTAGAATGTGAAATGGTAAAGGGTTGCAGTTGTTTTCGGTTATAAATTATTCCTCACAGCGATCAAAAGTTTGCAAACACTAGCACTTAAAAAACGTTTATGATTGGATAAAGAACAATTAAATCCGAGATTTCCCTTCAGAGAGTAATTAAATTACTCTTTATTTTCAATTGTGAAACAACAATAACAAAGAGAATGTTGCTAATTATGTCAATTACCCCGGTTCTATATCATTATGTTTTCCAAGAGCATAGATTTAATTAGTTTTTTGTGATCTTAAGAATAAATTTTTCCCATAAGAAGTTTAACAGACTCGCATTATTTAAATGAATAGGGGAGACAGTGCTTTTCTTGGAAGATATTTATAATTAGCTGCCAACCTAAATTTCGAACTTTTGAATAAAAGGACAAAAGTACATAGAATTTTGTTTAAGATTAATTGGGGTTTTCCTTTTATAATTAGCATTGCATTTTTAATTTAATGTAATTGTAATTATACCTGTGATAGTTTACTGGTTTAATTTTTGAGTGTAATGTAAATTACAAATTTCTGAAATCTTATTATCATATAAAATTAATGTTTGTGTTTAGAAAATAAGTTTTTCTAAACACAAATAGAGAATGAATGAATGAATTAAAAAACTAATTTTTTTAAGTTTTGTAATGTTTAATTATTTTATTTTTAATTTCATCATGATAAATAAAACTGAATTGGCGAATGTAGTTAATTTTGGCCAGCTATTCATATCCTTTCTATGGTCTGAAATGTCATCTAACCCATTTGTTTTAAAATTGTGAGAACTTGGAAATACCAAGGTTGTAGTCAGAATTTTACTCACGCCCTATCTCCGCTGTTAAGATGAGGTGTAGTTTTTATAACCTTTTTAAATGTTTAAGTTGTTAATAACTCTATTTTTATACCTGAAGAATCTTTAAGTTACTTTTGAGTAATGGCATCCGTGAGTACAGCGACAACATGGTATTTTCATTCGTAAAACAAAAAGATACAAAAAGATACCTATGTTCTTCATATTCTTTCATACAGAACCATACAGATTTAACAGAATAAACGATACTCATAACAATACAAGTTTCTCATGTTTCCATTTTACTTAATTATATCACGATAAAGAATGATAAATCTCCTCCGTGCATTTTTTGTAAGAAGAAGACATTAACTGCAACTGGTCTACTTTCGTTTAGCAACGCAGAAACGGAATATTTTAGATGGTAATTGCCCGGTTATGTCAACGTTTTACAAGCCGACTTTCCGCAGGGCCACCCAACGGTTTTACGACTCATTCCGTATTACTGTGGCGACAAGCGCGGTTTTATTCGTCGCTGAGGTTTATTTTACACGGGAGCACGTGCGACAGTAAAATAGACATAACAGATTAAGATGACAAAGAGGCTTCGTGATGTTTCGGAATGCCCGAGCATCGTAAAAAGTTTCGTCGTTATTTTTAATGGAGAAGTGGGTTTCCTGATGTGTATTGATTGCGTTGCTTTATTTTTGGAAACTTGTAGGTGTGTAGTTTTCCCCTCTGTTCTTCAAATTTGTAAGAATCTTTAGAAAATTGTAAATAGTGTTCTGAAAATGTTTACAACAGGTTTTTAATATATTTTAAGACACTATATTTAGAGTCATGGTTTGAAGTTCATAATTATGGAGCAGGAGGAAAAACACAAAATTGAATCAAAATTTATTTGCCATTTTTGGAAATCAGGTAGCGTTTTTCATCTCCAAAACAGATTTTTATCAGAAAAGAAAAAACGCAATTTAAACATCACTGGTGATTGCAATTTTAATTTCATATTACAGAAGTTATCTTGCTTTTGTGTTCATATCCTTTGAATTCTATCCCAGTCATATATGGATTACAGTTATTTATAGAAGTTTTTTGTAATTTCTTATGCTAATTCATATCTTGCAGATCCTAAACCTCTTATAAAAACAGATTAGCCTGTGTGTACACTTTAAACTTACATTCCTTTGTTTAAGATAAAACATTAATATAATGTTTTCCAGTTGCTCTACCATTTTTGAAACTCAACCAATCTCTTCTAAGTGATTCTAAAACATTTCTTAGTAAACAATTTGCCTCCACGTCGATACCTTACACCCTTAAACGACCAAATAGATTTCCATTTTGATATCATCCTAAGCTTAGCCTTTAAATCATCTTTAGGAAAGCATACCTTAGCGTAATGAATACTTTGCATGCTTTGCTTCATTTCATAAAACTGAAAACCGCTAGTGGATATTCCGTTGGATAGTAATTTTCCTATACTACGCATGAATATGATCGTTTTACCCGTCTTCCTTGCACTTTATTTTGACTCAAGGCCTTTCTTGATGATCTGGACTGTACCGACTGGACCATACAGCGGTGGCGTGACTTAGCTCATCGTTGATTCTGTCACTTTTTGTGGATGTAATTTTTTCAACATAATTGTAGTAATAGACTAGTATGAAGTCCTTTTTTAATGTTTTATGAGTTTTTTTTTCGCAAAAATGTCAAACAAATACTCGCATAATCGAAATTGACAAATGGTTTAGAGAAATAAGTAGTTCATTGAAACATACTCTTTTCAAATTACATAGAAAAAAGAGAACGTACAGACTAGTTGGCTATAGGAAAAAAAGAATAATCCATTTATTCTGTATAAATAAAATAATTTGCAAAAGGTGTTATGTATAACAGACATACAAACTACACTATACAAAGGAAAATCCAATGAGAGGAGCAATGGGGCAGTAACACCCTTAGTATTAAAAAATTTCTTCCATTTCTCGTACAGATTTCTTCAATTCGTATATTGTCACACTTCTTTCACTAAAACAGGAAGTAATAGAGAAATTAAGATGTTACTTTAATAGAAGTCCTTTGAATTTTTATCCTTTTTAAACGAAATTCATGTCAAAATACATAACTTATGTGCCTCAGCTGGATTTGCTACAGTACGATATAGAATATTCCTACTGTACTACACAATGCAAAAACGTAATATGCAAACTGTATAATACAAATCAGTATTTGCCAACAATAATACTAAGCAAAACAAACTGTACTATACAAAACGGAACGTAGAACTAGCCAGTAAAAAATTCGCTGGGCAAGTATGGGGTAGTTCTCTTTTATACTCCAAAAGGTAAATTTCACATTTCGAAGGAATGTACTCCCAACCCCTCCACCGACTACTCTCATGCAATTATTGTTTCAAAACTATCTCTTATATTTATATCTTAGTATACAGAAGATTTGAAATGACATAAAAAATAACCTTAACATGTGTATTTAATAACCTTATTAAAATAACCTTAACTCACCTTAACATGTGTATTTAACTCTTTCTAGACTTAACTTTCAATGCCCGTCCTACCTGCTACCAGTACAGGTATCCTATGCAATCATACATTAATTCTCACACATCTTTCTCCCATGAAGCTTTCAGAAGCCACGCCTCCTTCACCATTACATACAAAATCCCAACACCACACGAAACCTTCCATTACATTTCAATACAGACACCTAACTCCTCGTTACAGATTCAGTGCCAAAATCCTTCGCCACAAAAACCATTCAACGAGCGAAAAAACGATACAAAAAAAGGAAGCAGGTGGAAAAAGTCCGGCACCGGGCCAAGGGCTGTAATCCTGCATCCTCAGGCAGGTGAACCGGGGGCTTATGGGGCGCATGGGCTTAGGAAATGACGGGCAGGGACTTTCCTGAAGGACATAGTTCTTTTCGACTGGACGAGTGCGATGTAAGTCTAGCTTGTGGAAGATGAAAAAAACAATAGTAAATTAATACTTAAGAATGGTCGACATACAGGGTGTAAGTCCGTTTCATGGCTTTTATTTGGATACAACGTCTTCTAAGGTCATGGAAGCAAGGTGAACTCTTTGACTTACCCTTAGCGGCAAAATAAGATTAAAAACAAATTAAAAAACTAAAGAGATGGACTGAAAATTTGAATTAGATAACTTACAAACTATCATAAGAATTTTTTTTAAATATTCTAAATTTTCGAAGAGATACCTACATGGTGAAAATATCACCTTTTCAAGCTTCGGAAAATAAAAAATTTGTAAATTTTCAGGTGTTTGATTTTTTAAATTTAAATTTGTCTTAACTGAGGAGCAAACAATCAAACCATGATTTCTCCTTCAAATACAAATTTTTAGGAAACATGAAAAACTAATAACTTAAAAAATAACTAATTTAAAAACCTAATTATGTTTTGTTTAGTTCTATAACGAGTAACTGAGAAGATTTGTAGTCATAATTTACCTAAAAACTTAAAATTAATTATTAAAAAATGCATTTGAAATTTGGAGGAATCACGTTTTGATCGAACACTTTGGAGGAAACATGGTTTGAAAGTTTCCAACATGGACAAAACACTTTTTTAATGAAAAAAATTAATCCTACTCTTCTCAAAAACTATTCGTTTTTTTCTGATATCCTACAACGTAAATTTTTAAAATAAACTTTAGGTGATTTCGTATCAAAAAGTCCCCACCAGTATTTTTACGTCACCAACTTTATGCTGACAAATGAGTGGGTCACGTGACGAGTAAGAACATCTATGATTGGCTGTGACTGGAGGAATCACTGTTTGACTGAAAACAGGCTCTGGAGGAAACACTTTTTGATTGAAATATCAGTTTTCTAAGTAGTTTTAGAATAGGTTAAAACTTGTTTTAGTTGAAGATAATAGTATTATTTTGGGCAGTTTAATGTGGAGATCATGAAAATAGCAGTAACTCATTTTTTTTGGAGAAAACACGGTTTGACTGTTTGCTCCTCAACTAAAGTAGGTGTAAATAACATTGGCGGCTCGTCACCATGGCAACAACATGGCAGTGCAATAGAAATGCGTTGTGACTAGTGGGAAACCACAAGTAGTGAACCGCCTATTTTATCTACAGACTATAAAAACATTCAACACTATACTAGACAGCAACTTAAGTTGAACCTACTACGTCACTAACAAACAAATAGTTCCCATCGTGGTGTCTGAATTTCGAGTGAAACAAAGAACGTCAATTTTAAAATATGATTATTTCGTTAAACCAATGTATAAATAGTGTCTTTTTATCACGATTAGCGTATCGAAATTCCTCTTATCAACCCTACAGGCTTTGTATTTACTCATTTTCTCCTTCCGCGTAGTGACGTACTGGGTTCAGGAAACGTTGGTGTTAAGTATACTCAACACTGAAAAACTTACTAATTTGTGAACCTTTTCATTATTGAGGCCGAATAGTGTAATTTTTCAAGCTAATATCTCTTCGAATATTCAAGATATTTTCATGAAATTTTTTCTTCCCATCTTATATGATATTGCTAACACTTCTCTCATGGAATTCTTTCTTCCATCTCCTTTAGGTTTTTTTAATTAATTTTAAAACTTTCTTTTTTTCGCTGCTAGGGGCGCTTTAAATAAACTCAAAGGATTCAACATAGTCACTCACTTCAAGGGAATCTTTCTTCCATGACTCTAAGAAACGTTGATTCCAAATAAAAGCCGTGAAAAGGACTTTTGAGACACCTTGTATAAGAATGAACTATATCTAAAAATAAATAATTCAATAATAGTTTAGAAAAACCATGTATAATAATTAAAACTACTTTTACATAATTGGTTAATTAGAGAACTCAAAAGTATGAAAAAAGTATGGAAAAAAAATTTGTCAGACCCTGGTGTTACCCATAGATGGTTTTCATTCTCACTTATGTTCGTTGCTGAGTAATACTTAAGCATACTGAGTTGCTTTAGATTTAACTGCCGATCTAAAAATTATGAGCTGTAGAAAAAAGATGAATTATGTGGTTCGATAAAGATGATTGTATTGAAAAATCAGTCCAGAAGAATTTTGAAAATAGTTTTTCACTAAACTGTTTAAAGAATTCATAAATGGGTCAGTTAAATTTTAATATTTAAAATTAAATTTTATTTAATTTTATCAACGATTTTTTCATACTTGAAATAATTTTATTTAAATTGAAATATTTCTTTTGTTTTACCAAAAAAAGTATTTTTAAATGTAACAGGGATAAAATTAAAGCTTACTTTGAGTTTTACTTTATAATGTCTTCTTACGACACTATACATAAAACCACATTCTTTGTAATTTTCTAGGTTTTCAAGCCCTTGTTAGTTTTATTAAATACTATTTACCCTCGAAATTTTTCACCCGCTTCTTCAAATTTTTCTATCAACACTTCTAGTGTCTAAACTCTAAAGGTACTGGGGTTATGCAATACAGCCGTACCCCACTGAAAATTGAAAAGCAAGTAAAGCAGTAAAGTATCTAGTGCTATACTCAGTTGCAACTTAACTTGAGCGTGTAGAAATATGCTGAGAGCAACCAAAGAAAGTAGTTCCCCGCGAGGTGTCTGAATTTTGAATGAAATTTAGAGCTTCAATTTTGAATAATGATTAGTTTTTTAAATCCACGTATATTAAGCATCATTTCATCCCGATATGCATAAAATGTTCAGTATTATTATTTTTAAAGTTACTTAACGCGTAGTAATACAACTCGCTCCTAAACTCACCAGCCAATAAGAGCTTCTACCAACCCAGCAGGCTTTTGTTTCCTCAGATATTCTTCCGCGTGGCCATGACGTCAGGCTCAACTTATGTTGCATTTGAGTATATCCAACTGAATAGGCCAACTTAAAGGAACACTAATTGGATAATTAAAAATATAGTTTTAACTTTTCGACTGGTGAACATTCCCCCCACTTCCCTACATTCCTTCCAACATTTCCCCCACAAACTCAGCAGAACTGACATTCTGTCAGAAAAGAAAGACAGCCCCTGTGAAACCGGAGCTCTTATCTCGGCACACTCAAATGACAAATCCACAACACTCGGTCCCAGAAGGCGGCCGTCTTGCCAAAAGATGGCCGCGAGGTGACGAATGGTTCTGACCCTGAAGCCAATTTTCCACAGATCGGCCCCTCTGACCACCCCTTTTCAAACGCAGAAAAGAATGAGAAAATGCTTTTTTGTGAGTGGCATTATTCATGGTCTCTTTGGAATTCTTTGCTGAGCTATTTCTAGAAGTATTTTCTTACAGACGATTTACAGAGTTCTATATTTTTTACTAGTGAAATTTGAATGCTGGCTCAAATCGTTGGTCAAAAATTTGAGGAAATATGTTTTTTTAACTTTGAAGATGTTCTCTGATTCTCTGTAATAAGACTAGCGAACAATTCGAAATATTTTAATATTTCCCTGGATGTTTGTTTTGGAGATTGATAGTGAACGAAGGTTGATGTGAATGAGAAGAATCATAAAAATAATAATGTCATTCGACTTTATTCTTAAGTTACTATACATCAGAGGTTTTAAGATCTTTTACAGATTACAGATTTATTAATTATGTTATACTGCTCAAAAATGTATTTAAAGATTTTCTAGAAAAAAGTAAACGCCCGTCCCTATTAAACCCCTAACTGCCTCAGTAATCCCCAATAATTTATTTAAAGAAACAGGTTCTTCCATTAGTTCTTGACGCTACTACGTAGTAGCTACGTCACCATCTGTTGGAAAGTTTCGACATTGCGATCGAGTCGTCTCGTTTTATATAAACCCATCTATAAACCATATAAATTTATAAACCCATCCAAAGATTGTCTGTGAAATTCTTCGGGTAGGGTACCACTGTTATAGAAAAATAATAACTGTGAAAGTTAGAGACATGTTTGAAAAGAATAATAGTTTTAGAGATATCTAAATATATTTCCCAGGACACATGGACGTTCAGAAGCTACTTAATCGTTTTACTTGTGCATATCTATATTTATCATCTGGATGTTCTTAAAAATGTG
Source organism: Tetragnatha versicolor (assembly GCA_024610705.1). Lineage (NCBI taxonomy): Eukaryota > Metazoa > Arthropoda > Arachnida > Araneae > Tetragnathidae > Tetragnatha > Tetragnatha versicolor. The sequence goes on from JANDEH010000013.1 coordinate 8,312,969, forward strand.
CTTTTGTGGTGTATCCGTTATTTTTTAATCAAAACATTCCTTTTTTATCTGATTAAAAGTGTGGCATAGCATTATTCATAGCCGTTAGAATATTCTTTTTACACGCAGGGAACGATTTTCGAGGTTCAAAAAAAGTTTGGTGGCAGCAGAAATTTGAATATTTCGTCCATTTGGAGCTGAGGAAGGGTATCGTTTGCAGCCAACGCCATTTTTATCATATTAGACCTTGTCGTTTGGCAACAGGAAAAGTTGAAAAGAAAGAATGATATTGATTGGATGATGCCTAAGGTAAAATATTTTCCAATCCACGAAAAGTTGAATGAATGACGCTTTTCTTGTGGAATCTTGCGAGAAAAAATCTCAGAAATTTTCATAATTGTGAAAGTTTTGGGTAAAAAAATGAAGGGTTCTTTGTTAATGATTCAAGATGATGTTGTGAGCACATTTCGTGGACCTGTATTGGGCTTTTGCCAATAAAATAAGATCCAAAAATACTTTAAGATTCCAGTTGGTTCAACAAAATAGGTTTCGGTTTGTTTCATAGGGATTGTTATTACCATAATTAATTGGAATGTAATTTTAAAGTTGGTGGGACTTTTAAGTACCATCAGAAGATAAATGGTTAAATGAGGAACATTTACAGTGTAACATTTAAAAAGGTTTACGTATTCTACCCCTAAAAACCATAGGATCGCACAGTTCTCTCATTTATTATTTTAGTACTTCATTCATAGTGTTGATGAAGTTTTTAAAATTTTCTTACAAGTGATTTTAAGAAGGTTTAATGAAAATGCAGAAACTTTTGGTATATAAAACTTTATAAATAATATAGTGGTGACTAAAATTAAAATAGAATGAAATCCCGTTGCAACTAATACCGATGCTACTACAACAAAAAATCCCGTTATTATGTAAGAGAGAGTCTACAATCCTTTTTAATTTGAATTATCTAAATACCATTACAACGAAGAAATTTAACGGTCCCGTGAAGTTCGTTATAACGGGATTTTACTGTATATTTATCTAAAATATGCAAAGGATCTCATTTAAGTAGAAGTAAACGTTGTTGCAACTAAAGCCCTAGATCCTCTACCTTAAGTAGCGACATCACGCTCAATCGGCCGCCATTGTGGGGAGAACTCACTACTAGTCTGGATAGTCTTGCTTATCGTCACTAGTAGTGAGTTCTCCCTACAATGGTGGCCGATTGAGCGTGATGTCGCTACTTAAGGTAGAGGATCTAGGGCTTTAGTTGCAACAAGTAGTAGTAGATGTTCATTTACCAAGCACTAAGCAGTTCACCCTATATATGTATATAAGGTGAAACCAGGACCCCAAACTATGGCGCAGAGAGGTTACTCAAGTATTTCCACATAAGTATGTTAAAAATTTTACTGTAAAAAATTGTTTAAACTACTACAGTTCTTGGCTTTAATCTAAAACTTTTGAGATCCATGTATCTATTGATCAATCAACCATCAGTCACATTTTCAAAATTTGGTGCTGTACATTATTTTAAATGAAAGCATGTGATAATTTATTAAAGGGAAAAATCCCAATGCAATTAGCTTTGTATTTGAAAGGATTTTTGAATGAGCCACCAACAATGTGCTTCTATCCATCTCACCTTTTCTTTATGCTTTCTATTTTCCCCATTTATGAGCAAAATGAGTCTTTTTGTACAAGCAATATATGCTAGCTCCATATAACTCGACATTTTCTTGTATCTAAAATTATTTTCCAAATAGGCATGCTAATTTTCACAACTTGTCCCTATTGGGATTTTGAAAATAGTGTTATCAAATAGTAGCTAGTAGTTATGCCAGTAGAATAAAAATAAACGTCTGGCGCATTTCCTCTGGAGTTCTTACAGAATCAATATAGTACCTATATTTGTATTGAATTTTATTCATGAAAGTACTCTACGTTTAACATGGAAGTACTATACTTTTACCCAAGTTTATTTCAATATTTTTTTAACATTGGAGTAAATATAGTAGGAAAATAATTTACTAGTAAGTATGCTCTGTGTGAAAATTGATTAATTAACTAGTAGAACTAAAAAATATCGCCATAGCACTTAACTAGGATTGATTGGAGTTTATACTCTAATTAAGTAAATTTTTAAATCTAGTTAATTAAGACGCTTAAAATACCGAAACCAACCACTTCTTTGTCACTTTTTTGCCCTAAATTAAGACCGCATTTCAAGACAACATGTGTTCTTCCCCTTAAAAACAAACATTTCACATCAAAGCAGGCCGTGTCATTTCTGACGTTGAGGAATTTCACAAAACCACAAAATAAACATTCTCAGAAATTCCAACTTTCAGAGAGAGAGAAAAAAAAGTCTCCATCATTCTACGCTTTCAAAGAGTTTTACGGTTTCCCCCATTAGGCGGTTTTTTTCCCTCCTTTATCCTTGTTAGAATTTCCCGCTCTAAATTTCAGCGGGATTTTTTTCCCTTTCGCTGTTGACGATAGGAATTTAAATTGTTTCCAAAACGGGCCGCCTCCCTCTTAGCAAAGTATTCTTCCCGTCTTAATAAACCGTAACCTATCGCGGTCCAACCAACTTCCCTGAAAGTTCCAAAGTTTAATTTCCCGCGGCTTTTTATCTGAAGAAAGGGGACGATATTTTTTAAATACTTTTCCGCGGCGCAAATTTCTGGCGGACGAGTGGCAACGATTTCGGAATCGCTTCATTAACTACGTCATTAGCCAGGAAATAAGTTCTCTTTTAAAGTTCCTCTTCTTTTTTTGCTGGTTTTTATTCCCCTTCGATATATATTTTGTTTCTTCACTAGCGAGAGGTGAAAGGAGGGCTTAGAGGTACTTAAACTCCTCTCTGCTTCTCCTAATAAGTTGTCTGTTTTACGTTTTCTGTTGGAAGAGGTCTTAAGGAATGGAGATTAGGTTAAACCCTATCTTAGGGGAAATTTGCCAATCAGAGATTTGTTGGTGGTTCAAGTATTACTCCAAACAAATGTTCCTGGAATGTTACCTAAATATGGGTTCTTTAAAGATTCGTTTGAATCTTGGAATGAAATCTATTAGAAAAATAAAGTTTCGACAATCACAACTCTTCTGAAATTTCTTTCAGTTTCTATTTAACTGATACTAGGATTGAGTTTCACTCATTTTTTAAAATGAAGCTTTCCGATTTTAGATATACCTGTGTGTTTCATTTGTTTAAAAAGAATTATGAATCGTAAGACGGGATAAATCAGAATGCTTAGTTTATACTTACAAATAAGGGAATACTTAGTTTTTCCTTACTAATGACTAGTGTTCGGCAACTAGTGGTCAAAAAATAGTTAACTACCAACTACTAACTAGTCCGGTAAATCTGGTTGCAACTAGTAGTTGACCAACTAGTAGTCCCAAAATAGTTAAAACTACTAGTTCAGTAGTCTGTAATTTCTTAACCTATTGTTTTCCCAAATTTTAATGCCACGTTAATACTTAGTATTCCAATCCAATTGGTGATAATAAACCATTTGGGTCACAAGAAGCAAACAATGTACCTGGTGAGTATGCATTAAACCAAAACCCTCTATACAGGGTGTCCCATAAATAATGGTACACACTTCTAGGGGGGGTAGTAGACACCTACACGAGTCAGAATCACATAGGATTTGGGTGTCCCAGACCAAATCCCAAGGAGTTAAAAATGGAGCGACACCCCAAAAAAATTATTGAAAAATTCAATTTGTAGAAGAACTACTATTAGTAAGAACTTAATTATGGTCTCAAAATGTGTGGTTTAATGTGATCTTTAAAATTATCGTAAAAGTTTTCAGTTAAAAAAAATTTTATTACAAAAAAAGTTTAAAAACCACAAAAAAATGTGAAAACTCTGCCAAAACTTTATTTTGTATTTCGAAATCCTTTCTTTTGATTTAATAATCCGAAAGATCATAGTCGAAAACCCTTAAGTCCAAAGTGTCACGTAAAAACCATTAATATTAAATCCTTTAGAGCCTGTAAAAGCATGGTTTAAGCCCCTTTTTTGGGTCCGCAAACTGCCGTTTTGGAAACGGCTATAGGAAACCAGTTTGCGCACGTAAAAAACGAACTTTAACAGGATCTCAAGCGTTTAATATTGATGGTTTTTACGTGAAACTTTGGACTCAAGGGTTTACAACTATGATCTTTCAGATTATAAAATCAAAAGAAAGGATTTCGAATTACAAAATGAGGTTTTGGCAGAATTTTCACATTTTTTTGTGGTTTTTTAACTTTTTTCATAATAAAACAAATTTCAAAGTGAAAACTTTTACGATAATTTTAAAGATCATATTAAACCACAATTTTTGAGACCATAATTAAATTCTTACTAATAGTAGTTCTTCTACAAATTGAATTTTTCAATAATTTTTTTGGGGTGTCGGTCCATTTTTAACTCCCTGGGATTTGATCTGGGACCCCCAAATCCTATGTGATTCTGACTCGTCTAGGTGTCTACTATCCCCCCTAGAAGTGTGACCCATTATTTATGGGACACCCTGTATACAGGCCTCCCAACTCGGCCGTGCAACTTCATCAATTTCACTCACCTTTGACGTCACTATCATTAAACTCATAACTATGTAGTCTGAATAAACGTATTAAAAACTATTTCATTTATCTATATAGTTTGCAACTTAATTTTTTATTAAAAATATGATTTATGTATTAATGATTCATTAGGTAAAATTTGAAATTTGAAACTTGAAAAAAGCGTGGTTTATTGAGGGGAATATGAACAAACTTTTATTTAAAAGATGTGTGGATCACACAAAAACGATACATTTTACATTAAGTTAAATAAGAAAGATTGTAATGGTGACAAGAATGATAGCATTAACCGTGATCATATTAAGCATAGTCAATTGAATAACGGATTTAAAATAAATAATTCAACTGTTTATATCTTCCTAAAATTTCGAAATTTGCAAAAGAAAAACATGTTTACAGCTTATAAGCCGTCCATAACATAGTTCAGTGTCATCTTATATCTTCATCCATTTCCCAATTTTCATTATTTGTTTATATAAAAGTTTTTCTAGTAAGTTCGATTTATGTACTTTTACCATAAAGTAAAGTATTATACGACCTATTTATCTGAAACATATCATGTTTCCGAATTTAACATTATCCCGAGGCTTTAAAATCAAATTACTTATTTGTTCATTGTTGATTTGAGTATAAATATCCCCAACATCGAGCCTGGCCATTTCTGTTGAATTGAATTGAGGAATAATTCACTCCATAATGGATTTAAAAGCTTTTTCCATTTTTGTAACTGAATTCCACCTCCTTAATGGAGTTCGTTTTACAACAATTATTTCTTCCATTAAATCCAAGATAATCACCCATAAAAGGAAAAGGCTTATAACATGATTTTTTAAATGATGTCCTTCGTGAAGCGAAAAAAGCCTGCTAACACAAAAACAGAGAAACCAAGTTGGACTAGGGTTGTTTTTTAAAGACAAATTATGATTAGTTTTATTTATGATCACTATCAACCCCCTTCTGTTCCTTTTAGGGACCTTTTATTTGATAAAATATAGCATAGTAAACATTTTAATGGTGTTTTATTGTATGGGTAGAGAGTTGGAAGGAATCTTTCAGACAAAGTGAAGGATAGGTATTGGAACACGGTAACAGATCTTCAATTATAAATCAAAATAAAAAAGGATATAAGTTTTTAGGGAAGAACCCCCAAATTCCCCATTTTCTTGGGCAGCGGCTTATAACCGGTTATCTTCAGGTATTGTAGCTTTAGCGTAAAAAAATATTAGCATAATTACTTTGCATACACATTTCCATTGTATTAAAGGGGTGAGATTAAAATTAAGATTGAAAATTGGGTCGCTTACATTAAAATTTTGAGAACCACTGGTTTAGTTTAATGTTCAAGAGTTCACAAAGGCTTAGCATATAATTGTTGGCACTGTTTTACCGCTTTCGAAAGATTTACATAAGTTTCTTATTTCCTTTCTTCTCTAAGCTGGATGAGTAAAAGCAGTAGAAAAAATAATTGGAAAGGAGTTTTCTCAAATTTCGCCAGCGCAAATTGCAAACTTAGAGCTCTCAAACTTATCAATGGTAGAACACAAGTCTAGCCTCTGTTTTAGAAGAAAATCAGTCACTGAATACCTAAGCCACAAAGAGGTCTCAAATTCACTGAGTCATTAGGTCCAGACTGATATTTTGTTTATTACTTCCAAAGAAATATAAAATCATCAGCAAACAGAGAAACTACTACCCATAGGTACGATTAATTCCGTGTGCAATATATTTTTCTTATTCAAATTTTACATGCTTAGTCGTCGTGCTTTCAAATTCGCATTTTCGTGGGATAATTCCTTTGTAAGTTTAGAAAATATTTTTTCACCCTTCTCCTATGAAACATTTCCAAACATGAAGTATAAATAATAAAGTCAAAGTTACCCCACATTATATGTCAATGGAATAACATAAAAGACAAGAGGTTAAGATGGACAGAAAACGACTCAAGGGTGAAGTTTCCTTCATGTAGAAAATGCAAAATTATCTAAGGAAGCTATGAAATGACTTCCCATTTTCCTTAAATGTGTGTTTTCTTTAGATGCAGTGAATGACATAAACACTTCGTACCCAAATCTGCTTCAAATTTGAGAATCTCCCCTTTTGGTGTAACAGTTGAATGGGGTAGTTTTCTTTATCCTTCACAAAGAAACTCATTCACAAAGCAGTCCCTTATCCGTAATCTAATAAGAGTGGTGTCTTTGAGTTACACAAAAGCATATTCTTTGTCTGACAACTATAACTGTTAAATAAACAAAAGTGGTCAAAAGTCTCTGCGATGTGTGTGAACAATGTATCATGTTTTCCACTGAGTTTATTCTTAGAAAAGGTTCTCTTTCTGAGCTATAACTCCGTTTGGAGAAGTTAGACATACAACACCGGCGGTACATCAATGGACAATGGACATTATTGCCTAAGCTCTTTTTCCCTCTACCCCAAAGAAGAGGGAGACGCCACCTTCAAAGTCTCTATGCATACAATAAAATGAGTGGTAGAAATTTTTCATTTAAAAAAATAATAACTTTTTTACGTTCAGTCAAATTATTTATAGTCCGTTTGTTCATATTGTATGCTCAACAACAAAAAACATGAATAACAGCCTAAATCTGTATATTACGGTTTTTTCAAAAGCGACGCTAAGTTGGTAAGACATGCAACATAACGCTGTGACGTCACATTCAACTTACTGTTCTATTTCCCACGCCATCAAAAAATGTAATACAATGCACCCTCTATGTTGTTAAAAAACTAATAAAACTAAGTTAAAATAACAGAAATTCTCTTTAAAAAAAACAGATGGACTCTGTGAAAAAACACAGGGAAGATCTGTAATAAAAACAGAATAAAACTGGCGTCCTGGATGACAATTTTTTCCTGTAAATTCGACAAACTTTTTTTACAGTGCTTCAGGGCCAATGTGGCACTTTAAGATAGTATCCGAAAATTCTGAAAAAAATCACAGGTACTCTCAGCCACCTTAAATAACTTTTCCGCACTAACGCATCATCAAAACCCAAAAATAAATTTTTGATACACCCTATTGTTCATTTAGAATAGGCCACTGAGTGAGACTTAATGTATTAGAAGGAGTTACTATTGTGATTATCTCTCTATTCTAAAAAAAAGTTTTTGGTGAACGGTTTCCAGAGAAAGGCTTTTTAATTACTGATCCGTATAACACATATTTGGTATCAAACTGCCCGGATTCTTTTGAGGATGTGCAAAGTGCCTTTAGAATTTCTAAAAAAAATCTCAATTTTAAAATATTTCCATTTTTTTAGATTTCGGATAAGGTCGCAGTTACAAAGCAAGAAACTATGAATTTTAAAACAATTGGAAACATATTTCACTGGTTTTTTAATAGGCACTGTATATTTGGACGGCTTTTTTTCAACTAAACTCTACTCTAATTTCCACGGCTCGGCGTTCCATTGGTTCCATCACTAAGCGCCGAGACTGCTACGTAATCACGAGACCTACAGCGCATGCGCCACTGGCCGTTTTGGCCGTCCAAATATACACTTCGTTTTTAATATTCAAATAGATTAAATAATCATCTTTCTATTTATAACACGAATTTAAAAAATATATTTTGTGTTATTTTTAACAATATTTATATTTTTTTTGTTCACAAAGGGTTTAATTGTTGTTCAAAAGGTTTTCATTATATTTTAAACTTATATATAATTAATTTATTTTTTATTTTTAAATAAAAAATTAATATTTTTATATTTATCTTTGTAGTTGTGGCAACCTAATCATTACTATATTTACAATAAAATATACACTCGCTTTCGGAAATTTTGAATTTTGCATTTATTTTTTATATCCTTTTGCTTTGCTTATATGTTTTTAAGGTAGTAAAATGTAACTCTTTATTTCATAATGACAAAACGCAAACAACTAAATAACACGGGTGAATGTTTTAGAAATAAGGATGAAAATGTTGGAAGTCTTGACATTCGGTGTCGTTGCTATGAAAATGACACAACTTCGAAGTTTGTTTCTCATGAAGATAAAATTCTAAATTTTCGCGATGTTTAAGATAATTACAGTAACGTACCCTTTATCCGGGAACCCGAAATCCGGCTCGCGTTCATAATTTGTTTTTTTTATATTTTAAAGAATTTTTAGTGAGTAAATGCTGTTACGACGCGCAATGGTTGCGCGCGCCTTTTGCAACATCGTCTCGGTGCGGAATGGAACGATTCGGCGCGGGCGACACGGCCGAATCGTATCGTCCCCGCGCTTAAACGGCCGTTCCAAAATCGGCTGCTGCATCGCTATCGGTTCTTGCTGCGACGACCCACGTGCTTTGCCGGATGTTTTTTTTGCTGGATCTGTTACGATTGGAACGGAGTATGTCGTTTCAGCGGGTATTTTGGTTTTACTAAAGCAGCTGCGTCTTTAACGGCGTTTTTTCCGGAACGGACCTGAAATCCGGGATGATGTCGGCCCCGAGCTTGCCGGATAAAGGGTCCGTTACTGTACTACATTTTTAACAGTCAATCATTACAAATTTTAAGAAAGTTAAATTTATTCCTGAGATATTTCAATGCTTCCCTTAATGTATCTGTGAAAAAACATTACCTTAGGGAAATGGGTAAAAGAATGTTTACATTGCTTTGTTGTTAATTTTCTTGGGGTTCAATTCCGTTGTAGTTCCCGCTAAATATCGCCAATCTCTTTCGAACGCTCAATATTCAAATGTAAACCAATTTTTCTAATTTTTAATGATAAACTGAATAGTTATAGATCTAATTAAACACTTTAATCTATGAATTTGAAACAATTTAGCAATATTTATACTTTATAGTGTCCAAAAGAGATTAGTGATATTTAGCGGGAACTATAACGGAATTCAACCCCAAGGAAATAAACAACAGAGCAATGTAAACATTTTTTACCCATTTCCCTAAGGTAATGTGTCTTTCACAGATACATTAAGGGAAGCACTGAAACATTAAGGGAAGGTTCATATTTAGCGGGAACTATATATGAACCTTTCTTGGAATTATAAAGCGATCCGCCAATTCATGTTACCATAAAAGAAATGATAAAATTCCACCACTGAATAAATATTCGCCATTTTTGAAAGAGCACCACGGAGAAGTACTACCCCTGTGTTAAGAATGTTTTATAAAGTGAGTAAGTGCAGTGAGCTGGGTTTTGTGGGGAATTGTGAAGCGGTCCAAAAGTTACTGCGTCAGCAGTTAACGGGGGTTGGCGAGCGATAGCGAGCAGGGGGCGGTAGCCCCCTAGTTATCCTAAACAGAAGAAGTTAAAATACTGTGAAATAATCGGTCACTGTAGTTGCGTGACGAGCGTTATTAGGTGTTGTTGAGCATTTTTTATGCTGTTTCTAATTGAACGGACTATACTATTATCTAAGTCTATACCAGTGGTTCCCAACCTGGGGGCGATCGCCCCAGGTGGGCGATTTGTGTTATCAAGGGGGTGATAAATAAGGGAGGGGCGATTGGGGGCGATGGGTATTTATTTAAAGGGGGAAAATAAAATAGTACTGTATGACAGACTGTATTCAGACTTACTCATCAAATTAGTTAAAACCCTGTTTCTTAGGGTCAAATTTCCAAAAACTTTCTGGGGGAGGACCCCCAACCCCCCCCCCCTTTTGTACTTGGAACTTAATTTTTCAAAACTTTTTTATAATTACTAGCTAATCAAAATCCTACCTAAAATATTTATCCGAAATTTGGAAGAGGTGTACCACCATAACTAAAAACCTGTTTTGTGGAGTCTTATTTCCAAAAATTTTCTGGTGGAGGACCCCAGGACCTAAAATTGCTTTTTTATTTACACTTTAATTCAAATTAAAATTAGACAAACAATTAGAATGAAAAGGGGGCGATAGGTGTTAGTCAACCCCTAGAAAGGAGGCGATGGGCTACAAAAGGTTGGGAACCACTGGTCTATACTATTACCGGGTTGTATTAAAATTTGGACAGAACGCATCTAAGCGGCTGTTTCGCAATACATTGGTTTTCTTCTGTTAGACACCTCTCTCTCTATTTCCCTCTTTCTCTTTCATTCTTTCTTGTTCTGAAAAGTATTTTTTTACACTTTATATTCATTATAAGAGCAGAATTTAGTAAGGATCCTCCGGAGTTTCCTTAGTTGGACCCAGACAGCAGTTATTTATTCTAATTACTTTTTAAACTAGTTTTTAGGTGCAGTAAATATTCATTTCTCTAAATAAAAATAATAAATGAAACTTAATAGTTTTCTTGATGTTTTTGAACTTTTTTGGAAAAGGCAATCTTAACTTTTATATTCCTCGTTCATTTCAACTAAAACACAGTTTTAGTGACTGCTTCAAGAAAACTATTTTTGTTTTTAAAAAGAGTGTTAAAAGTTTAACTTCAAAGCATAGTATACTCCTAAAAAACTTTTTACTTCGAACAAAAATAAGAAGTCATCATCTTTCATATAGAGTTTTTCACAAAATATATTTTTAAAATAAGCCTAAAAAAGATTGAACTAAATTATTTTCTCGTGAGAAAAAAGAAGCATTTCTAGTTAAATGATGAAAATTATATAGAAAATTTTGAAACTATTCTAACCCGATATTAATTCTAATAAATATCGCTGTGTTTATTTAACACAAAATTTTAAAACATTTAATCGGATCAAAAGAAACAAAGATGAAAAGGTAACGAAATTTTCAATTTGCTATTTTTATCTTATAATTTTATGCTTATGTTAAACATTAATCCATGAAAACAAATTCCAGAGAACTGTTTAATATTCAAAAATTTAAAATGAAGCTGTAATCCGGCAATTTAACTATGTTATTCTTAAAATGTATTTTTTAAATGTATTCAAATGTATTTTTTAAGAATAACATTCTTCAGAATGCTTTTTAAAATTCTATTAAGTTTTTTATCATAAAAAATATCTCTGAGTGGCATTTTCAATTTTGTTTTGAAAACATGTTTGTGAGACAGTTTATTATTTACATTAATTTAAACTTTTGAAAATATTTTTCGCCACAAAGGGTTTTATTAGAATGCATCCTCTCCATTTTTTATCCCAATGACATTGTGATTGTATAGTGGCACGTTCTACTCAAAAGATATTTATCACGTAGTAAAAAATTTATATTAACTATTTTTTTCGCTACCCTTTTTAAAAAACAAATTTATATTTTTCTGTAAGCATTTATCACAAATAACAATTTTACGCTACAAAAATTTCATCTTTAAAATTAATTTATTTATTTCTAAAAATTGTTTTTGATAGCATAATTACATACATCGAACAACATCAAACCTGTTTTTATTAACTTTTTACTTCTTAAAATCACTTCATCGTGTGAAAACTGAGCTTTATGGCTCATTCATACTTTTCACATTTGGTGTTCATTATGAAGGAATTGTCCAAAGTGAAAAGTGTAAATTAAATTGGGGTTTCACTCTTTACTCCTTCACATTTCAATGCAAACTAGTGATTCACAGGAGTGAATCACTCCGGATGAACATTGAAAGTGAAACAGTAGACCCGAACACTGTTTCTTGTAAGTGATCCTTTCTTCACGTTTCACGGCATTACCTCACTGCAAATAGCATTCCTGTAGAACAGATTCACTGCGATAGTCCACTTTCAGCAGAGAAAACAACTTCAGAAGGGATACTGTCATATAACTGAATAAGAGACCGCTTAAGACCGACGCTTTCGTTTCACTCATTCACACTCCTTCACATTCACTGATCACCCCACTAAAAATAATCTGAAGATTTTCTTCAGAAAAAGCCACTTTTTACAGAAATTCTACAAAAATTTTAAGATATTTTGCAGATTTTGCTTTGTCTTTAAACTATCTTCAGAATTTTTGAAGACAACTAACAGATATTTCGCAGACATAGATTTACCTTTAAATTGTCTTCAGAATTTTTGCAGACAATTTGCAGATGTTTTAAAGACGATGTATCTTCAGAAATTTTGAAGACAAGGAATGCAGACATTTTTCAGATGGAGCAGAATCTTCAAATTGTCTTCAAAATATATTAAACTTTAACAAATTTTATCATTTTACGTACAGAATGAAAAAAAACTGATATCGAATGCCTTGTAATCGATTTCAAAAGAATTTAAATAGTAAAAGAATCGATTCCTAGAACTCGATCAAAGTTTTCTTATTTGTACTGTTGATTTAAAATTTTAATCACTTTAAGATCGTATTTGTGATGTTAATATTTCATAGCGGGAAAACTACTTTCTCGAGAATTAGGTAATCAAATCTTCGGGAACCGAATCGATATCAGAGATCAAACGAATCGAATCTAACCTAGAGAATCGATTGCAGAATCGAATCGATAGAACAATGTTTACGTTTTGTTTTCAACACTAGTTGCGTGCCTGAATGAATGCTGATTGGAATTATGAATTTTCCTGATAATTGTGGGACTACCTAACAATATGGTATGATTTAATTTACCGAATGTCCTTTATTTATATTGTGGTTTAAAATTTCATTTGTTCAAAGATGCAAGACTACTGCAAAGTGCAAGCATATATGTTAGATGGTTGCATGGGGGAAGTAGGCTTAGGCCTTAGGCTTAACATTGAGTAATCTTAAGATTTTCTTCAGAAAAAAAATCTGCAGACTATCTGCAGTTATATTTGGGCCCTTCTTTCTGAAGAAATTCTTTAGAAACCATAATCTAAAGATTTTCTTAAGAACGTTATCTAAAGATTTTCTTCAGAATGAAGGGGCCAAATAACTGCAGATGGCCTGCAGATTTTTTTTATAGAAAAACTGCAGAATTTTTTTAGTGGGGCATCCTGAGTGATTCACTCCTGATAATCGCTAAGTTTGCATAGAAAAGTGAAGGAGTACACTGTTAAAAAAAGTTCAACCTTTCACCACAAACTGGGTTAAATTTAGTTGCAACCTATAGTTCGGTAACAGGTTTCACCAAGTTTTCGGTGCTTTCACTAGCGAAAGAACCGGACTTCACTAGTGAAAGCACCGAAAACTTGGTGAAACCTGTCACCGAACTATAGGTTGCAACTAAATTTAACCCAGATTGTGGTGAAACAGCCCAACCTTTCACCACAAGTTGGATAAAGGGTGAACTGCTTTTTTTAACAGTGTTAAGAGTGAAATACCAATTCACACTTTTTACCTTTGGAGGTCTCCTCCAAATTGAAGATCAAAAGTGATAAGTCTGAAAGATCCTTTAGACATGTTTGATTATTTCCTTCCACTTATCAAGGATAGTTCCTCTTAGACCTGATTTAATTTTGTTCTAATTTATCCAACCCCAAGCATCAAATCTTAGTATATGAGATGTCATTCCTTTTATAGAAACCTACAATACAACCATTGCTCTCACAAAATCTGTCTAAACCTAACAAATATGAAAAATTCAATTATTTCTGAAACGTGTCAAACTCCACTTTTTACAAAAATGGGCTATTGGTGTCATAGGAAAATAGGCCTGAATACTCTGTTTATTGCAGAAACCTGTCAAATGCAAATATTTCAATAATTTTTTATGAAAAGAATAAAAACATTTTTATTCAAATTCTTTTTGCCTGTAAAATATTCAAATAAGGTCTACTTTAAGAAAAAAAATTACAAAACATCTTCATAAAAATGTAGTGAACTTCTATGCAGTTTCTCTCGTTTATCTCAAAACAAGAAAAGTGGCGTTTGACAGGTTTCAGAAATAAGCGATTCAGTTAAAGTTATGTAGACTTGTCCTTTAGATATTTTTGAATGTCTCCTGCATTGAATGACTGAGCTTCTCAAAACCTATTCCTAAAGGACCGAAAGTGTATTATCTAAGAAAGAAAATTAATTAGACTGCAATTAATCCACAATTTTATAAATCCTCATAATATTGAAGAACGAATTTTTTATAAGAATTTTTACTTGGACCCACATTATATTATAGACGCTGCTGATGTAAATATTGGGATTAAAAGTGTATTAAAATTATTTCCCCCAATTAGGTAACTTGGAGACAAAAATGCAATAATCGGCATCCAATTTATTGCACCAAATATTGCCTACACAAAATCCCATTGAAACGCTTTTACATAACAAAATTGAAAATATTTAGTACCGTAAGAGCGACTGTAATTTATTCTTTGCGAATTAAGTTTGAAATAGGCCAATCCACACAATTCGTGGCTACACAGTGGTTTAGATGGTATTTATACTACATTTTAGTTACTTTATAGTGGTGACTTTGGTCACCACTAATTCCGGTTTTGTTTTTCTTTGGATTTACCAAAAAATTCTTATTTGGACCCACATTAGATCATGAACGCTGCTGATGTAAATACTAGGAATAAAGTGAACCAAGATATAGACCTCTTTCGACATTAACCACCCAAAAATCCTTACTTTTAAAACAGTGAATTTCTGACAACTCTGCTCACCTCCCGCTCCCTCTCCAAGTCAATATCTCTGCATCCCCTCCCATGAGAACCCTACCAGCTGATCCACTTCCCAACTCTAATTAATAATAAACTCGATTCCCTTTATCTTCCGTGCATCGAACAAAAAGGTTCTTCCGACCCTCCTTTGTTCCTTATTCGAACAATCTCTTGTTCTTAGAGGGGGTCTTCTTCACTTGGAGAGGCATTTTTGTTCGTTCTGTCTCTCGCTTTCCCTTTTAAGCTATAGCGCTCTCGGTCAATATTTAAATTCGATTCTCTCGGGCGGCTGTAAATTGGCGGGAAAAGGGAAACTCGATTTTTGTTTTGGATCGAATCGAGTTGAAATCGGGATGCTTTTTTGGATAGAGATCGGATAAACTCGGTGTTTTGTAAAAAATAAGTTGTTGTATAGGGGAAAACTAACCATTTTGTGCTGCTAAAATATGGCTTTAAAGATATAATTTGAAATATTTCTTTAATAAGAAAGTTCCAGGTTTTATTGAGAAAGTTGAAGGTGATTTTATGAGTAAGTTATGGTAGAGAGATTTTTTTATTTAATAAAAAAGGCATTTAAAATCCATAAATGAATTTAATTTTGCAATTCTATAGCATGTCCCTATAGCCCTGCACTTTATTCCAATAAACCCCAAGCATGGGGGCTAATGGGAGAGTATTCTTAAATCACTAAATTTGACGTAACACAAAGATAAATATTTTTTAATATCTAGGAATATTTTTATAAACTTAAATGCAAAATCCTTTTAAAATCATAAAAATTATAATAATAACATCTTTTATGCTTTTATACTAGAATTTATTAAAATAGGGTCCTATTTAGGAACTACTTTCCCTTACTCCACACAAAGATAGTTTGTGAGGTCTTCCTGATACTAAGACCCACTATGTATAAGCGTTCCAGATACCAAATATTCACCTCAGAGTTTAACCCCCTGAAGTAAGCTTTTATGCTCCATAGACTTAACATTGCAAAATTACTAATTTCGTCCTATCTTTGACGTCACACGTCCAAGTTGTGAGGCATGGAGGGTCTTGCTGAAATACCCTATTCCTAAAAAACAACTCCAAACACTGGAGGTTGACATTCTTAACACATTCCTCGCCTTCACCACCTACGCTGAACTATATCCTGGAGTGCAAACTCAGCGTGCCAAAATGAACGCTGTGTCATTACTCCAAAGTGGCAAAGAACATTTGAAGGTCAAGTTCCCTTCATTGCTTGCATGTTAACAGAATCCAACTTAACAAGTTTATTATAGAAATGGAGCGAAAAAGCTATAAAACGATTTATTAACCAAATTTCTTTTGAAAAACCACACAAAAAACAAGAGAGATAAACAAATATTAGTTTTTTATAGGGAACTGTTTTCAATACACGGTTACCTTATTTTGGCATAGCTCGCTCTATTTGGCGATAAAAAAAATGATTGAAGGGCCTGGTTCAATGTTTACTTATTAAAAATGTTGAAAAAGAAAGAAAAACATACGATTATATTAAAAGTCGTATCAGCTTTTATGTGATGGAAGCCATGTTGTTATGGTAACCATAATGTTTTGAAATGACACTGCTTTCATATTTTTAAAGCATAGGTAGTTTGCACTCCATATTTATATATAGTTCAGTGACCACCAAGGATTTACCACGAAAAAAGACAGACCCAATCAGCCAAAGTCACATCAAAGAAAGTCACCACCTCTGTCACACAACCGCTCTAAAAACACACATTTCCTTAACCACTGACACCCCCTAAAGGCCCTTTGAAAAAGACATCCGAGCAAAGTGACGGCAGAGGGGCCCCCATGGGACCCCTTGGGCTGAGATCGCTCCTTGTAGCTAAGTGGATTTGCGTAAGTGAAGCTTTTCAAGAGGACCGAAACTTAGGAAGATTGTCTAATATGGGTTTGGCCAGATCCCGGAAAAGGACTATTTTGCTGTGATTTGTGAATGCTTTGTTAAGGAGAAGTTTTCGCAGTAGGTATTATTTGATCCGATGAAAGTTTTTCGTGGTGGTTGATCCTTAAGTTGATGAGAAGGAACTTTTTATGAGGGTGGATAGTTCTCGTGGGTGAAGTTGGGTGAGATGTATATTCTTTAGAAGATTAGGTTGTCTCTTAGTTGGATTTCGAGAGAGATATTTTGGAGGTATGATAGGAATTTCAGATCTATGTAGTGTGTGTCTCCATACTATTTTTTCCTTCTTTATTGAAGGGCTTAGAAGCGGAGGTATATGAGTGAGAATGATTAATAGGGCGTTGCAAAAAATTTTATTTTGGGAATTTCAAAGGTGTTTCCCGTGTTAAAGTATAGGAAAAATATCAAAAATATCTAAATTTTTCTTGTTTTTAATTTTATAAGCCTGAACGCTTTCAATATTGAGTTCAAAACCTATATATCACCTTTTGGGATATCATTTTCCCAAGGTCCTATTGGAAAAACATTCAATTGCACAAACTGGGGGAGTTCCCCAGGAATTAAGAGCGCACTTAGACCGAGAAAGAAGGAGACTTGAGGGTGGGAGGTGGATTAATATACAAGGTTGTTTATGATGCCAAGATTATTCCAGCTATAACAAAACAGGAGCAAGATTCAATAAAAATTCCTGGTGGTATTTATTCCCTACTTGCTCTCAAGCGTCCGTGATACTCCTCTGTTCTCCGTCACAGTGCGCGTTTAACCCTCGGGGAACTTCCCCCAGTTCGTGCAATTGAATGCTTTTCCAATAGGATCTTGGGAAAATGATATCCCAAAGGTGATATACTTATAGGTTTTTAACTCAATATAGATAGTGTTCAGGCTTATAGAATTAAAAACAACCAAAACTGAGCTATTTTCGATATTTTCCCTATACTTTAAAATGGAAAAACTACTTTTGAAGGGCGCGGGGGTCAAAAATTTTCCTAGAGACCTGAAAATTTGCGGATAATAATGTTTCAGTATTTGTAACAACATGAGAGGGGGGACCCAGAATATTCCCAAAGTAAATTTTCAGCATAGACTTTTGCAACGCCCTAATGCATAGTTTTTGGTATTCATAAGTTTTTCTGGAAAGTTTATACATAAAGGGTTTTAGTTTCAGGAAGACAGTCCTGACTCTCTTTGTGTGGAGTACATGAAAAAATTCCTGAAGAACTGTATTGCTATATTTTTTATATATTTTTCTATGCATATCTTTCTATATTTTTTTAGAAAAATACGACGTCATAATTCGATTTCGTTCCATTGCTAGAGCATGTTTACCTCGATATTCGTAGAAAGTATCTTTTAACATTTTCTGTTTGTCTAATAGCAAAAAAATGCAAATAATTATGTTCTTGTTTTCCATATAATTTTTTTAGCAAAACCGGTTGACTTCAAACATTTTGAGTTGTAGTTTTATCGAAATCTATCGGTAGTAGTTATAGTTGCTGTTATTTTTTTCTGTACTCCATGCAAAGGAATCTGGCTGTGGAGAGTGAGAGGTCTTTCCAAAACACCTTAACCCTACAATGCATGATTTTTTAAATATGCTCGAAAAAAAAAGTATTTGATTTCTCTTATGATGTAAATTAGTAAAAAAATACTAAAAAAAATTACCTTCATATTTTTCTATGTATTATTGACAGAAAACTAACCTGTGCCAATTGGCTACACCATGCGGCAATACACCCAAAATGAAATAATACTTAGTTCAAGATTATAATAATTTTAAATTGATTTTTAGATGCTTAAATATTTTGTTCATTATTTTTTTTTAATTTTTAAATGATTAGCTAAGAAAAAACATTATAATAGAAAAAATATAACAAGGCTTTAATAACTTTAACAATTAACTTTAAATAATTAATAACTTTTAAAAAATATTTTTTATTAGAATGAAGAGAGAAAAGTAACTTTCATCTTGAATTAGAACAGAGAACTTTATTACATACTGTGCTTCAGTAAATTTTTTTATACTAGACAATTCAAGTTTTTTTTACTGTGCAACTTGGATAACTTGATAGCATATTTTTGAAGATTGAAGAAGAAAACTTGTAATTTAGATATAGTTTACTTTTTAATTTAAAATCTTGATTCCTTATGGTATTCTCTAAAGCTTCAAGTTATCCAAGTTGCACAGAAATAAAAGAAAATGCAATTTACTTCAAATGGTAATTTTTAAAGCAATTATTGTTCTTATTCAGACATAGAGGAACATCACATTTGATGCATTGTACTCTAGTGTAGCCTTTGCAACCTGACATTTTGCAATGTTTTTTAAAATAGACGGGAGCCATAGCAGAAACCACATGGAAAAATCAACACGAACACTGATTACATTTGGTTGTTACTGCATAGTGTTGCCAAATGGCTACCAATGAACTTTTTCCACTGTGTAATTAACTGAAAATTGAAATGAAATCAAATGCTCTAAAAATAAATGAAGACAATTCATTTTTCAATACCTATTTTTTTCAACCAGAAAAAAATTATATTTTTTAGTGATATTGTCACTTTATTTTGACGTTTTCTGTGTCTAACTTCCATGTCATGAGTTACAGACAAATCTCTCAAAGTAAAACATATGCTGCCATATATTGGTGTTTTAAGGAGCTAATCCTACGCATTGGTATCTTTCTTATATTTACTGAATGGTTTTACCATTTGGAAACATTAGTAGGAGGGGGAAATGGGGGGAAACTTACATGTTGCCAAATGGCAACAGTATGCACTGTAGGGGACTGTAGGGTTAAAATGCGAAAAAATAAGCTCGGTATGCCTCTCAGAGAAATTTCTGTCAATGTTAAATTTTGTATAATTAGATGCACATATTCATTGAAGTGTACGTGCTTTTTAAATCTACTCTTTGACACTTTTACGGACGGAGAAGTTATAATATTTGTAGCCAACTTGATAATTTATATTTTACTATTTGACTGGTGATCAATGTTTACGTAAAGTTATCTCATGTTGAGAAGTGTGAGTTTTCTAAAGTAGCCCAGTACCAGGTAAAGTAATTCTATTCTAATTTCTCAAGTAGTAATTATTATCGATTTGTGATTGAAATATATTGTAGCCCGGATAATCCCCTTCCTATCCGCGAGGCTAAGAAACGATAAATCGAAAGTGGTCAGGAGAATGGGAGACTTCGGGTATCAATCTTGAAGAACACAGACGCCAAAAGGTACAGTTCCAATAAATTTTTTTATTCAACTTTTTACCCTAAAGAATGGATACCAGGTCAAAATCGAACTTTAGGAATCGAATCCAAGAATCGATCCCTAACTGTGATCATTAAATTCAAACCATAGCCCCAATACAACAACAACAAGTGACTGCTGCCCTACCCTCTAAAAGACGCACAGAAAAACTCTCCCAAGTCCCACTCAGCACCTTTGCCCCGTAAGCCCCGCGCCCTAAGTCTGCTCTTTGGGGCGCTCCAGGGATCCGGCTAATTCCCTTTGCCGGACTAATAGGGCGTCCCTGGGGGCATCCCGGACGCAATTAGCGGTCGCCCGGACAGAGGGAGCAGGACAGGGAAAAACACGCCCTGTGCACAGATTGGGAGTTTCTGTGTACTTTCGGGGGATGATTTATTTTCAGGGAAAATACGCGTCCTGTATATGCGGCTTTCCCGTAATAGTGAAGGATGGATAGGGGCTTGGTATAAGGAGTTGTGGCCTGAATAAGCCACAGTTTGATGAGGAATCTTAGGTATATTGTTATAGAGGAAAACGAAGTAGTTAAACCTCATGACAATGAATTCGATGTTAGCTCCTTAGCTTTAGGAAAACTACCTATAGCATATATGAGGAAATTCATTCCAAAAATATTCACAAAAATTTCAAAACGGGCCGCATGTGGGCCGCGGGTTGGCAAAGCCTGATGATCTAAGAGGTATATGAGGGGTCGGGGTTCTCCCCCGAAAAAATTTTGAATTTTACTGTGCTAAAAAGTGTTTTGAAGCTACTTTTTGGAGAGTTTTCAGAGAGCTAGCTTCGTGGGCCGCACAAAATGACCCGGAGGGCCGCATGCGGCCCGCCGGCCGCGGGTTGGCCATGCCTGTCCTAAACTCTTAGCGTTTTCGCGCGCATAGAAAAAGGGGATTTTTCTACGTTTTTTTGCAATCAAAAAATTTCTCGATTGGTCTCAAATTTTGGGTAATTGCTTATTTTTGCATAAAGAATCGATTTAAAAAATATAAAAAAATCATGCAACTTCCTCATTATGTCCTTTTATTCCTATAATTTTTTTTAGCAAAACCGGTAATGACTTCAAACATTTTGGGTTGTAGTTTTATCGAAATCTATCGGTAGTAGTTATACAAATACAAATACAAATTAAGTCGACCAACTACAGGCGTAAGCCCAGCAAGGTTGGTCCAGTCTTTTTAACCCAAACTACCAGAATCCCAGTATCTGTCAATTTTCCCCTTGAACTCGTTTACCCTACTTGAATTTACAATTGTTTCAGGCAACGCATTCCATCTATCCACTACCCTATTAAAGAAATAATGCTTTCTACAATCCGTCTTAAATTTTACTTTATTCAATTTGAAATTGTGACCCCTTGTTCTATTACCCGTATTGAAATCTAGTCCCTCTGTGTCCCCTTGCTTTACCATTTTAAATAGTTGAATCAAATCCCCTCTAATCCTTCTTCTCTCAAGAGTGAACATATTTAGCTTCTTTAATCTTCCCTCATAACTTAAACTGGATATACCATTGACCATTTTAGTAGCCCTATGCTGAACCCTTTCAATTGCATCAATATCTTTTTTTAAGTATGGAGACCAAAACTGAACAGCATACTCTAGATGAGGTCTCACCAAGCCTCTGTATAGTGGCAAAATAATATCCTCGGACCTTGAAGAAACAGTTTTTTTAATGTATCCCAATATCCTATTAGCCTTTTTACTAGCAGATGAACACTGATGAACCCATTTAAAGTCCTCATTTACTATCACCCCTAAATCTTTGATCATATTACCTTCTTTAACTTTGTTCCCTTGCAGATAAAATTCTGCCCTACCATTCCCCCACCCATATGAAGTACCTGACATTTACTTATGTTAAAGGACATACCCCATTTTTCAGCCCATTGTGATATGATATCTAGATCCCTTTGTAAATTTTGTACCTGCTCCTGAGTATCTACCCTCCCCCAAATTTTTAAGTCATCAGCAAATATGCTGATTTTGTTCCTAATGTCCTGACTAATATCGTTAATGAATATTATAAAGAGAATTGGTCCCAATACTGACCCCTGTGGCACCCCACTCATGACCTCTGCCCACTGAGAATATTTACCCTTGACTTGCACCCTCTGTTTCCTACCTATCAACCAATTCCTAATCCACAATAGTGTTTTACCTCTAATACCCAATTTTTCCAATTTGATTAGCAATGCCTCGTGTGGAACCTTATCAAATGCCTTTTGAAAATCGATGTAAAATATGTCTACACTATGTTTTTGATCCAACTCCTTTGTTATTTCGTCATAGATTTTAAAAAGATTAGTTTGACAGGATCTACCCTTCCTCAATCCAAACTGATTGTCTGGAAAGTAAGTTACCCTCCTCCAATATAGTAGCTGTTATTTTTTTCTGTACTCCATGCAAAGGAATCGGGCTGTGGAGAGTGAGCTGTCAATGTAAATTTTGTATAATTACATGCACAAATTCTTTGAAGAACGTGCTTTTAAAAGGCATAACTGTAAACGGAACTATTAATTTTTTTAAATATTTCTAGCTTAGTTCATAATTTATGTTTTACTCTTTGACTGGTGAGCAATGTTTACGTAACGTTATCTTATGTTGAGAAGTGTGAGTTTCCTAAAGTAGCCCGGTACCAGGTAAAGTAATTCTATTCTAATTTTTAAAGTAATAATTATTATCGATTTGTGATTGAAATATACTGTAGCCCGGATAATCCCCTTCCTATCCGCGAGGCTAAGAAACGATAAATCGAAAGTGGTCAGAAGAGTGGGAGACTTCGGGTATCGATCTTTAAGAACACAGACGCCAAAAGGTACTGTCCCAACAAATTTTTTATTCAACTTTTTACCCCAAGGGATGGATACCAGGTCGGAATTGAACTTTCGTAAAGATTTTCAAAATGAGTTAAAACACTAGTTTAAAGGGGCATATTTCTAAAAAAAAATTCTGGGGGTGGACCCCCAGCCCCCTCTAAATTTTAACTTCGATTTACAATTTTTCTTTGAAATTTGTTTGTTTATAAGGAGCTTTTCTCTTTGGGTGTAACCAAAAATATCTGAAAATGAACTAAAACATTACTTTTCCAATATTTTCTGGGGAAAACCCCCAGACCCCCCCCCCCTTTATTACTTGAAGTTATTGTAAAATGTTAGCATAATATGGAAAGTTTGGGGGTACCTTAGGAATAACGTTGAGTCAACCCCCCTTGAAACAAATTGGGTTACTACTCTGGGTGTTCAAAATCTTGGGGGGTCAAGATGTCTGGCAGTTACGTATAGGGGGGCCGGAGCGACCGAAAGTTTAAGAACCACTGGACTATACAATTGAATATATACAATAGAGGGTGTTTCAAATAGAGTGTAACAGTAGGCTATTTCCTAAAATATTTCCCTTGACCCAAACTTAAAATTGCGAATTTTCATTAAATGAGGTAACAAATTAGATGAGACTATGATTCAACTCCATGGGGGGTAATTTTAGAAGACTGATTAAGGCTAAGCTCGCACTAGAGACTTTCGTCACGGCGACTAGAACATAACTGTCACTCGAGAGCAATGTATCTCTATGGCGAAATTCTCGGCAATTGCAATAGCCTGGGTGATAATTTTGTCTCAGTCGCCGTGACGAAAGTCTCTAGTGCGCGCTTAGCCTTTCTGTTTTCCAAAGTAACTCGGGTCTAAGTTTCTAAGTAATGGTTTAAAAAGTTTCAGGAAGACAGCCCTGACTCTCTTTGTGTGGAGCACATAAAAAAATTCCCGAAGAACTGTATTTCTACGATGCATATATTTGTTTTTGAAAAATATGACGTCATATTCGATGAAAACTTTAACATTTCGTTACATAGCGAGAGCATGATTACGTTGATATACGTAGTTAGGATCTTTTAGCATGTTCTGTTAGTCTGCCAGCAAACAAATGCAAGTAATTATGTCCTTTTTTCTATATAAATTTTTTAGCAAAACAGGTTGTGACTTCAAACATTTTCGGTTGTGTCGAAATCTATCGGTAGTTATATCATAGAGTTAGTACAAATATAGAGACAGCTTACTCTTCTCGGTAAGGCAACCCTGCATGTCGAAAAGAGTCGGGCCTGTGTGAGTGGCGGAAGTAAATTTTTAACATGGGAGCTCCCGTAGGCGGGTGGAATTTGAGGTATAAAAACTGCTCTTCTTCCCAGAAAAATGATGAAAAAAGACACCGACAATTTGAAACTCAAAAAAAGCAATGACGAATCTTTCAGTGAAAAAAAAATTTCTCTATCTCAATTAGTTTTTTACCTGTAATTTTTTTTAAATTCCGTGGATTCAGAAAAAACAATTTTAAACTGTATTTTTATAATGTCGCGGGGGGAATTTCTTTAAAAAAAGCTTCACACTCTACAATATGACCCCTCCTGATTCGATGCGAGTCATTTCAGATTCGTTTAAACAAGTATTTAAGGGAGAAAATTGCTGATTTAGTCGTCGAGGTAGGAACTGGAAGTTGGCAAAGCTTGGCGCTTGGCGGTATGAGCTTGGCGGGCGTTTTTGACGTAGTTTCTTTACGAGTGAAGCCACGCGAAAAACCGAAAACGCCAAAAGAGGGATTTAGTGGCCAGGTTGGTTTAGTGGCAGAGTGAAACCGGGAGACCTGTCGCTTAGAACAGCGGAGCAGATGTTTAAGCTGTCTCTATATTAGTACTAACTCTATGAGTTATATATATATAGTTCCTGTTATTTTTTCCAGTACTCCATGCAAAGGAATCTGGCTGTGGAGAGTGAGTGGTCTTGTCAAAACACCCTTAAATGCGAAATAAATAAGCTCGGTAGGTCCCCCAGAGAAATTTCATGTCGCTTCAAATTTTGTATAATTCGACGCACTATTTCATTGAAGAACGTGCTTTTAATATCTTGTCAAACATGTTTTAAAGTGGGAATTCAAAATTTCTAGTTAAATTCATTATTTAATATTTTACTCTTTGACTGGTGAGCGACGTTAACTTAGCGTTATCTCTTGTTGAGAAGTGTGAGTTTTCTAAAGTAGCCCAGTACCAGGTAAAGTAATTCGATTCTAATTTCTAAAGTAGTAATTATTTTCGATTTATGATTGAAATATATTGTAGCCCGAATAACCCCCTTCCTTTCCGCGAGGCTCAAGAACCAATAAATCGGAAGTGATGAGGAGAGTGGGATACTTCGGGTATCGATCTTGAAGAAGACAGACCCCAAAAGGTACTGTCATAACAAATTTTTTATTCAACTTTTTACCCTAAGGAATGGATACCAGGTCGGAATCGAACTTTAGGAATCGAATCCAAGAATCGATCCCTAAGTGTGATCATTAAATTCAATCCATCGCCCCAATACAACAACAAGTGATAGCTGCCCTATCCTCTAAAAGACGCACAGAAAAACTCTCCCAAGTCCTACTCATCAGCACCTTTGCCCCTTTCGCCCCGCGCCCTAAGTCTGCTCTTTGGGGCGCTCCAGGGATCCGGCTAATTCCCTTTGCCGGACTAATAGGGCGTCCCTGGGGACATCCCGGACGCAATTAGCGGTCGCCCGGACAGAGGGTGGACGGGGAAAAACACGCCCTGTGCACAGATTGGGAGTTTCTGTGTACTTTCGGGGGAGGATTTATTTTCAGGGAAAATACGCGTCCTGTATATGCGGCTTTCCCGTAATAGTGATGGATAGATAGGGGCTTGGTATAAGGAGTTGTGGGCTGAATAATGCCTGTTTGCTGTTTGATGAAGACTCGTAGGTACATTGTTATTGAAGAAAATGAGGGAGATGGCGTTGAACCTCATGACAATGAATTCGATGTTAACTCCTTAGCTTTAGGAAAACTACCTATGAAGAAATAATAATAATAATAACTTTATTAGACATTCATTATACAAACACAGAAAAGTAAGACAATGTGATTCGCCAAGGGGAAGAAACTTCCCGTGATACATTCCTTTATTGTTGCTTTGAAAATCTAGCCTAGCAGGGACCACTATCTTTCCAATATGGATTCATTGCATGGATAGTTACATAATTTGTTTAGAAAATACACACAAAAAAAATCCTCATATGCAAGTTCAATAGGAAAAATACCCATAGCACATAAAACTGATACAGATAGTTTACACACAATTATGTGGTCCACGGACCCCTGGGGGTCCGCAGCGCCTTCCTAGGAGGTCCACGAGTAACCTCTGGGAACACTCAAAATATCTTTTAGCGTTTCGCAAAGATTTTCAAAATGAGATAAAACACTAGTTTAAAGGGGCAAATTTCAAAAAAAATTCTGGGGGAAGACCCCCAGCCCCCTCTTAATTTTAACTTCGATTTCCTATTTTTTTGGTTTATAAGGAGCTGTTCTCTTTGGGTGTAACCAAATATGTCTTAAAATGAACTAAAACATTACTTTTTGAGGCAAATTTCCTAAATTTTTCAGGGGGAGACCCCTAGACCCCCCCTTTATTACTTATAGTAATTGCAAAATTTTAACATAATGAGGAAAGTTTGGGGGTACCTTAGGAATAACGACGAGTCAAACCCCTTGTAACAAGCTTGGTTACTGCTGCTCTGGGTGTTTAAAATCTTGGAAGGCCACGATGGCGTATTTTCTGATATTGCTTTGTAGTGATCAAAAAGTTTTTTTCTTCTTTTCCTATTTTTTTTTCTTTCAAATATTATATTTCACTAGCTTCTAAGTAATTGGATAATTTCTAGTAAAATCAATGCTTATTTTAAAGCGCTTTTTTATTAAAATATTTTTTAAAATGTATAAGGAATTTCTATTTTATTTAACAAATATTTATGTTTTCAATCATTAAAATTTTTCTGCTGTTTTTCAAAAAATTGAATTGTAAGAACTATGCTTGTGGAAAAAAAATACTCTTGAATATTATGTTTGGCCATAAATGTCACTTGGCGGGTATCCTCATGTTTTTAAAAGAGCAATAAATAAAATTGGAAAGGGAAGCCATAAAATCCTTTTATACCATATCATTAATCCAAACAAATATAATTACCCTCAACCCTTTTTTCCCGATGTTTTATAAAAATTTAATGGGAATTATAAAAAATAACATTTAAAAATCCTTCAATGTGTAAACTGTCATGCACTCTGTTTACAATGTTTTATATCACACGAATTTTTTTCTCAAATATTTTCCATAATGCCGTCATATATCAAAACTAACTATAATTTTCGATTAATCCCCGTTGAAAAATCCTGACATCGAATGTTAAAAGCAAGAAAAACAATGTCGACCTTTCACTGTTTACCCACCTTAAATAAGGTTGAACTTTGCAAGCAACACTTTAACAGTTAAAGAAATAAGTATAAAACTATTTTTATATAATGACACAAAACAAAATACTTGATATTTAGACTTCTAAGAAACACGAGTATTGTTTCGCAAATTTCTCTTTCAAAAACCTTACGAGAAACAAAAGCGTGCTTCAAAAGTGGAATTTTTTATTGTTAAAGATCAGAAGTCTTCCCTTATTTATATCTTTCAATTGATTCGGTAAGTTACTTCGGGGAAACTGGTCTCTCAAAATGTCAGGCACTAAATAGTTTTATTTTTATCAAATAATGTGGGAGGAAGGGTTTTCTTTCACAATAGGTGGGATAACAATAGGGGAACTTTAAGCATTATGGTTGGTGGTTACTTTAGGTCATTGATGTTTACTGAAGGTAATTCTGAGGAAAATGCTAAAATTTGTGGGAAGAAAGGAATTAAACTGGTAAAATTATAAATATTTAGATAGTAAAAAATTAAGTTGGTGGTTTGAAGAGGTGTGAATGATATATTTTAGCGTTTTTTTACTTTTATTTTTTTAAACGAAATATTTTTTTACATTATTATCTAAACAGAAACCGTATTACTCAAAGGTGAACTTTTAATCGAAACTAATAAAACTCAAAATCGGACCTGATTTTTTTTACACCAAACCCGAGTTTTAAAATATTACTTAAAATTTATACATATAACTAGGTTTCTATGATCAAGATCAAGTTACAAGCATGATAGTAATAAATATTATGAATTGGTCAGTATTTTTCAGCTTTTATATGTATTCTCTCAATTATGCATCAAATATGATTCCAATAAAGTTTAGCTACATCCAACAAATAATGATCTTTAATTTTAATTGTTTTAGTATGAAGGTAATCGTAAAAGGCCTGACATGTCAATTTAAAATAGTACTATCCAATGGTACAGCTCCCGTCAAAAAAAACGTTACAGTAGAATGTGCGGGAGAACGGGTGGGGTTAGAAAGATGCTTTTGGTGTCATTTTTCAGGATTTATTGTAAGCTTGAAATTACTAATTGACTATTTTTCTCTCAGAGGCCGTCTTCATGCGAAACTCAAAATAAAGTGCAACTTTTTTCATGGTGACCCCCAATTTTTATACCCGCATATGAAAGACCATACCATTTAAACCCTAAATACCAAGTTTCATTTAATTTGGTCACTAAACAAAGCCATGGCTCAAAGTTGAAGTTTGAAAATTTAGAGGTAAAAGCCTGAAAACGGTCGCCATCATCCAACCGCCAAGGCAAAAACTAGTAGCAACCCTCGTTCCTCATTCTGTCTTTTTCGACCACAACAACAGAAAGGATTTGAATGTTTTCGAGTTGAATTAAAGTGAGGCCTTTCCAAATTTTGCTGATTTTAAAAAGCTGAACAAATTTCTGTTGGAATACTCTTAAATTTTGTTTATTTTTGTTAATAAGTAATGTTTAGTTTTTTAATTTATATCAGACATTTTCTATTTATTTTGGAATTTCAATAAAATAAACGATCGGTGAAGTTTCCTTTGAAACATTATTTGCGTGATAACTAAATATACAAAGGATAATTTTCTTAAGGTATTTTACCAAACACAAAGTGCTTTATAAAAAGTTAAGAATCCGATTTCCCCTTTCAAATCATAGGGGATTTTATGTGAAGTAGATTAGATATTAAAGGATTGAAAATAAACTTTTTGTAAACAATTTCATTTATCCTCGTTTTCATTTATCCTCGTTTATCATTAGTTGCGTTACTTCGTTAAAAAAATACTTTCCTCATATTTAATATTTCCAATTCTTAATCAGGGTCTTGAAACCATTGATCGACAAATCCATATTTTTCTTTTACAATTTTCCAAATTTTGGATTGCTACCAACTTGGCCCTAAACTTTGAGGTTTTGTTGTAAAAAACATTTTATTTCAAATCTGAAAATTATGAGAAAAAAACTTGTGAGTTAAAAAGTGATTTGGCAAATCGTGATCATCATACGATGTCATAATATGCATCACTTGGTCTCGTTATCACAATAAATTTAACAACTTATAACATTTGTTGATCAAAAATATCGAAGACACGTCTATCATAGTCCCAGTGACAATGCGATCACATCCAACTCCAATGTGATTGTCACAAAATGAGGACAGGTCTATCACATAGTTGTTATTGTTGTAATTATAAAATCAATAAATTATTCTACTTAAACTTTTTAAATCAACCTGTTTAATCATAATCTGTGTTTTAGTTATTTCACCAGATTTTAAAAACATTAAGAGATATATTGATCACATAAAACGATACATTATACGTTAAGTTAAATATAAGTGATCGGGACCAGTGTTTTTCTAAACATAATCCGATTGATAATATTAACAGTGATCACTATAAGACTATATTACGTAACCTTGTTTTTGGTCATTTCTGACCCCCCTCCCTTCCCCTTTGCCAACTAGGATAAAATCAATCCGCAAAATTTCCCAAAAAGAGTAATCAGATTACTTTCAATCCAATTACATATGTAGTTAGATTGAAAATTCCAAATGTTATCAAACTACAAAAGTAATCAGATTATACTTTCAATCAGATTAAAAATGTAGTTTGATTGTGCCCAACTTTTGTTCCAAATAACTGGTGAATGTAATGTAAAAGTTTCATTTCTTAAAAACAGAAAAAATGCGAGATGCGCCAAACTGTGAATTGATTGCCAAATCAAGCAACCCCACCCCTTCCATCGATGGAGCAATGTAACGTTTTTTTGACGGGAGCTGTACAACATAATGTAAAAAACAATATTTTCAAATAATTAAGATTGAGATCTCTAAGTATATGACAGTCTCTAATGGACATAAAAGTGGTAAAGACTTGTCTTTATAGGTTATTGGGACTAAAAAAGATATACAATCCTGTTAATTATTGACTATAAGCTTAAATGTCTATGCTTTGGTTCTCTTAAAAAATAATATTGAATAATTTCAAGATCTTGCTGAATTCTGTTATCTGGATTTAACTGATTCAAAGTATCCAGATTAATTCTCAGTGTTTGTATGAATGGTAAATTCGTACAGCAAGCATTTTTTTATTTTACTGATTCGAGAGTGCATTGAATTATGTCCCTGCTGATGACTTTTTCTGTGTAATTTGGGGATTAACAGTCACCACTAAATTATTACCATAATTTTTTACATATAAAATATTTTGACGAGTTTATATAAGCACAAATAGATTAATACAAACAAATCCAGAACAAGCACCTATTGCTGACGGATTCAAGAACCTAAAATATTAGTAATGATTGTTAGCAACTAATTTGAAAAATATCAAATTCAAATATCATTGAAATCCACCGAACGCAATAAGTAGTTTCCTTATTTCAGCACAAAAACTTGATAGTTTTTAATTAACTGCTCAACTCTCCTTTAAAAGAGAAGGAAACGCCAGAAAACAAGCTACCATTTTCCTTCCTACCGTTGCCATTCCCAGAAGATAAAAAATTCAACACCTGCAGGGTACAAAATTTTAATTTTTAATCTGCCACAACTGCCAGGGTTCAGACGATAATTCCATGCCTTTGCTCCCTTGGGCAACATTTCGGGAACAACAGGGGTGCGATCGAATTCTTTAGAATCCAGGGTCTACACCCTAGAGATTCGAAGTGCTCTCTGAAGTTGTTTGGCTGTTTGTGTATTCTTTGGCCTATTCAATTTAACTAAAATTTTTGATGCTAGATTGTAGTGTGCATAAAAAAATTGTAATTTTCTGAAATACAAATTATGCATGCAATACAGGATTCAAGTTGGGAAAACAAGTTTTTGAAACATATTTCAAACGTTTAAAATTGTTTTCTTCAGCACAGTACATTTTCAAATAATGTGGATAAAGAAAAAACTGTTAAAACAGTAAAATTATAGGTTTGAAATAAAAAAAACCTATATTTTTTTTCATCAAGCTTTTGAATTTGTTTTTAAGATGCTTTTAATTCATCAAACTCATACATCTCTTTAAGTGCTGAGCTTTTTCCGCAATTTTGCAAAATAGGTTTTATTTTTGGTTTTTAGGAACCAATACTCATTATTTTCCATCACAAACCTCTAAAATATGAAAAAGTCATAATCCTGCAGTATATTTCTCAAATCAATGAACCCCATATCAAAATCTAAAGTCAGAGTTTCTCAAACTTTAAAATACCACCACCCACTTCTTATAAACAAAATCTAACGCAATCAGTTAATTTTACCAGGCCCACTATAGGACTTAAGCTTCGTGCTTGCGGGTTTTGCAACTATTTCGTCACAATAATAAAGTGCATGCATGCGAAGAAAAATACCGTTTTGTAAAATTGAATCACTTATTTCAAAAACATGTCAAACGCTACTTTTCTTTTGTTTTCGATAAACGAGAAAAACTGTATAGAACCTCGCTATATTTTTATGAAAGTGTTAAAAAAATTTTCTTTAAGTAGACCTCATTTGGATATTTTACAGGCAAAAAGAATACTTTTTATTCTTTGCATAAAAAATTATTGAATTTTTTGAATTTGACAGGTTTCTCTACAATAAACAGATTATTCAGGCCTATTTTCATAGCTTAAATCTAATTTTTTTAGGGATTTGGTAATAAAAGTGAGAATAAAGTTGAAAATAACATTTCCTTATTAAATACTAACCCATAAAATTATTATAGAATTCTTGTTTCTTCTCTATTGGTTAGTAGATGTATAAAAATAACCTTTTTACAAATGATTTCAAATCTTTGACTCAAAAATAGTTGTCAGCCAATTCAAAATGTTAATGTGCTTATTCCCCTTTTTATGTTTGTTTACTATTTGGTAATTTGATAAATTTCAAAACCCAACAAGTTTATAAAAATTATAAAAAAAAGTTCTATACTAGACAGAAACGTTAGTTAACCCCACAACGTCACTAACAAACAAAGTAGATCCCATCGCGGTGTCTGAATTTCGAGTGAAAAGAAGAACATCAATTTTAAGATAAGATCATTTCGTTAAACCCATGTATATACAGGGTGTTTCAAAATTGCGTTGCACGGCTTTTATTCGGAACCAGCGCCTCCTAGGGTCATGGAAGTAAGGTCTACCCCTAGGTAAGTGAGCCTGG
Source organism: Tetragnatha versicolor (assembly GCA_024610705.1). Lineage (NCBI taxonomy): Eukaryota > Metazoa > Arthropoda > Arachnida > Araneae > Tetragnathidae > Tetragnatha > Tetragnatha versicolor. The sequence continues at coordinate 8,345,517 of JANDEH010000013.1, forward strand.
AGAATCCATTGAGATGACTTACGGCGCCCCTAGCGGCGAAATTAAAAAGTTAAAAAAATTAATTTAAAAACTAAAGGAGATAGGGCAAAAACCTCAATGAGAGTATTGTTGCCAACGTCAAGAAAAACTCATTGAAAAAAATTTGATCAAAATATCTTGAATATTCGCGGAGATATTAGCATGTGAAAATAGCACTTTTTCAGGGGTCAAAAAGTAAAAAGTTCGCATATTTGCAAATTTTTTTGATTTTTTGATTAAATTTTGTGTTCTTTCAATCAAAAAAACCCAAAACTACACAATAACACTGAAAAATTTGCAAATATGCGAATTTTTTACTTTTTGACCCCTGAAAAAGTGCTATTTTCACATGCTAATATCTCCGCGAATATTCAAGATATTTTGATCAAATTTTTTTCAGTGAGTTCTTCATGACGTTGGCAACAATACTCTTATTGAGGTTTTTGCTCTAACTCCTTTAGTTTTTAAATTAATTTTTTTAACTTTTTAATTTCGCCGCTAGGGGCGCTGTAAGTCATCTCAATGGATTCTCCAGGGTCACTTACCTAGGGGTAGACCTTACTTCCATGACCCTAGGAGGTGCTGGTTCCGAATAAAAGCCGTGCAACGCAATTTTGAAACACCCTGTATAGTGTTTTTTATCACGATTTGCGTACCGAAACTCCTCCTAGCAACCCAACAGGCTTTGTGTTTACCCACTTTCTCCTTTCGCGTAGTGACGTACTGGGTTCAGGAAACGTTGTTGTCGAGTATAGTACTACATATTCAGACAAATTTAAAATCATGTCGTGACCCACAGTAGTTTGAGAACCTGTCTTAAGTCAATTGCTGTTTGTATTACACGATTCAAACCTCCACACTCCCCATTCATCTTCCAACCAAAAACCTCCGTATCTCGAAAAAAGGGACAAAAGGGAAGAAAAATCCCTCCTGGTTGTGACAGTATAGCGTCCTCTGTCCCCGGGGCTGCGGGTCGGGATGACAGATTATGATGACTATCTCCGCGACTCTCTCTCTCTCTCTTTTTTCCATTACGTCTCTGGCCGCAGGTCCCCATCTAACGAGAGTAGTAATGGGGGCGAAAAACTGCAATGAAAAAAAAGAACAACGCGTGGCTGGTTATTGTGCGACAGATGCTATTGAGTTGTTAATTGGGTGGTTTTTGGAGGTGGATTTGCTTTCGTGATGGCAAGTGGAGATGGATTACACTGAGAGAAATGACAGTTTCAAATATGAGTAAATCGATGTTCTCATTTTGGTATGAAACTTTTTGGTTCAAGTGAGGAGCAAACAGTCAAACCGTGTTTTCTCCAAAAAAAATAAAAAATGAGTTACTGCTATTTTCATGATCTCCACAAAACTGCACAAAATAATACTATTATCTTCAACTAAAACAAGTTTTAACCTATTCTAAAACTACTTAGAAAATTGATATTTCAATCAAAAAGTGTTTCCTCCAGAGCCTGTTTTAAATCAAAGTGATTCCTCCAGTCACAGCCAATCACAGCTGTTCTTACTCGTCACGTGACCCACTCATTTGTCAGCAAAAAGTTGGTGACGTAAAAATACTGGTGGGGACTTTTTGATACGAAATCACCTAAAGTTTATTTTAAAAATTTACATTGTATATCAGAAATAAAAAGAATAGTTTTTGAGAAGAGTAGGATTAATTTGTTTCATTAAAAAAGTGTTTTGTCCATGTTGGAAACTTTCAAACCATGTTTCCTCCTATGTGTTCGATCAAAACGTGATTCCTCCAAATTTCAAATGCATTTTTTAATAATTAATTTTAAGTTTTTAGGTAAATTATGACTACAAATCTTCTCAGTTACTCGGTATAGAACTAAACAAAACATAATTAGGTTTTTAAATTAGCTATTTTTAAAGTTATTAGTTTTTCATGTTTCCTGAAAATTTGTATTTGAAGGAGAAAGCATGGTTTGATTGTTTGCTCCTCAAGTATAAACGACCCTATGCTTTCAATTTTGAAACACCAGACACTCAGTTTCAAACCATTTAATAGTCACCACTCAAATTATGCATGTTTTTAGTTTATATTTGAAAACTGATATATTTGCAGCAATCTAAAATACATCGGACTTCGATCAAGAACTTACAACTCAGCGTTGTAACGTTGCATTCAACAGCATTCAACATACCGGCATGGAATACTGGACTACTTTCCACGTTAAAGTAACGTGGCTATATGGTCATCCTAACTACAAAACAATTCATCCTCCTTATAAAAATGAGTACATTATATTTTATTTTTGAGTATTTGCTCATTTTCAAAAATGAGTACATGCATGTATTCAAATTTGAGTAAATTAGGATGGGAACCTGTTTGAGTGCGTGACATACTCAGATTTCAGTAATTTTTACTCATTTTTGAGACTTTCATTTTAAGAGGGCGGGTTTTTTTGGCTCTGAAGGAAAACTGTGAAGTGTTAGAGGCGTAGCTCTATCATATAGGGTTAGAGTGATAATCTAATCCAGTGGTTCCCAAAGTGGGTTCCGCGGAACCCTTGGGTTCCACGAAAAAATTTAGAGGTTCCATGGGACAAACTTTATTTCATTAAAAAAATTAAAATGGTGTAAAAAAATAAGAATGGACAGCGCCCACCCCTCTTGGACCCAAAAATGTTCTCAAAATGAGTTAAAACCTTACTTTTACCAGTCGAATTTCAAAATTTTTTCTGGCGGAGGACCCCCAGACCCCCCCACGGTATCACGAGTGGATCTTGCGCGATACTTTTTGGAAAATCCCCAACATTTTAACAATTTTTGTCAAAAGATAAAGATGGAAAATTCCCCTCTTGGCCCCAAAAAGCGTCTTAAAATGAGTTAAAACTCTACTTTAACAAGTCAAATTTAAAGTTTTTTCTGGGGGAAGAACCCCCATACCCCCCAGCAGTACCAGAAGGGGATCATGCGTGATACTTTTAGAAAATCCCCAAGAATTTGACATTTTTGCCAAAAGGTAAAGGTGAGTGTCTGGAAAAGTGCCACCCCTGGACCCGCGCCTGGTTTCATTTAATATAATATTAAATTTTGAAAAATCATTGATTAAAAATATTCAGGGTTCCGCGATCATTGGTAACAAATTTGGGGGTTCCACGACCAAAATAGTTTGGGAACCACTGATCTAATCTATTCTGATGAAAATGTTTTTTGTCATGGCTTAACAGACCTACATGTTGTTTGACTCTAACCTTTTGAGACACCCTGTAGATAATTATGAAGGAAGGGTTTCAAAGATTAACCCTAAATTAAGCCCTCTAAGATCTTCTTTAGAACTTTTATAATTAATAGATTGTGATTTTTAAAATTATGGAAATGGGGGTTCGAGGGTGCTCCTAGTAAATTTTGAAAAATCGCTGTCAAGAGTTGATTTTCAGCGAATTTTCTTTTCATTTTTCTAGATGATAGGTATTATTCTCTACCCAAACTGAAAAGGCTGACAATCCTACCCCTTTTACTTTGTCGTTGGAGAGTAGAAAAGGACGTGAAACTGTAATATAAACCCAACATAGCATATTGCAAGGTTTATAAGATTTAGAAAACCCCAATAAAGTAGGGTTCAAAGGGTCTTATTCTAAGAAAACATTTGAAATTATATCCATAAAAGCAAGTCTTTAACATATTTTTTGTTGTTGCTGCTGCTCTCCACCGCAAAGCGTACAGGATTAGGCAAAGGGGGTGAGGCTCTTGAGAAAGTGAGGCCCATGAATAGGTAATGGTACAACACTTGTGCAAATTCAAGATTTTGACTGTTGGAAATCATTAATGGGGTTATAAAACGCATTTCTTCAAATTTTTAGAATTTCAAATTTTTTTTAAATAAATTTTAAAAAATTACAATCGCTAGAATCGGAGGTGTGGCCTACATGACGTCACCTCTGCTTTCGCCGAATCTTCAACCAATCAATACTTTCAAATGAAAGGATTTAACCAATGCCGAATACGCTTTCGTACCAGTGTGTCGTGCCAAACACAAAAGTGACGTCATGCACCAAACCAAGAACTCTTCTGCGCATTGTAGTTTTTAATTTTTTAAAAATTAACTAATGATCAGATTTCGAAAAAAAAATTATTTTTTAAAGAAGCTCTATCGAAATAAATTAAATTTGAAAAATCGTTGTATTCCCCATGGCAGGACTCCGACTTAAGCCTTGGATGATAGATACCGCCACCATCTATCGCCACCTCCAGAATTTTGCCATGTCTATGAAGGGGAGGGAAATAGTCTCCACACGACCTGGACTCATAGTAATCGGCGACATGACCGACCACAGATTTAACGAGCACGTACTCCGCATACTCGGTGGGTCTTTGGTGGTGTCGAGAATCGAACCATGGACCCTCCGATCCCAAATAACAAATTTTTGATTAATTATAAACATTCATATCTCTAAAAGAACAAAATTATTAAAGTATGATTATAAGGAACGGAAAATTTAATCTCCCCCTTACCTTAAATCTCAAATCTAAATATTTCTTAATCTAGAAATGAAGAGCAAAGTAACTAAATATTAGGAATGAAAAATTTCGTTTATAAAGCAGGACCGCGAACTAATAGTCCAAGAAAGTTAGCTTAAAAATGGGGTTCAAGTGGAACAAATTGTAAAAGAAAGTTTGATGGGTGATTCTTATAAGAAATTTTCCGTAGAAAACGATGGTGAAAAGTCTACCAAAATTAACCTTGTCCTTTAGCCAATATGGCGGATTTTCCAAAATGGCGGTCAATCGTTTTTAACTTATTACTTCCTAAAAATCGTTAATAAAATTATAAATTTTGCAGTAAATTATTATAATTTAGTAGTAAAATTAATGGGGAACTGTTTCTTTCTCTTACGATAAGTCATTTATCCAATATAGCGTCCACTAATGTTTATAATAAGTAAAATTCTGATGATAAATTCGTAATTTTTACAGGATATGGTTAGAATTAAGTCACAAAAATATTAATTAAAGTTTCCTCCCCCTCAAAGTATCAAATATGGCGGATTTTCCAAAATGGCGGCCACTTATTTAGATCCTTTTTATTTTTAACGTTTTTACACATAAATAAATTATATTTTGCAATAAAATATATATTTATATATTAAATTACCTATAAAATAGTATATTAACCAAGATTTGGTGATACATAGAAATAATTTCCTAAAAGGCGGTCGCATATTTCAAACTTAGTGGTAAATGGTAATTTTTGAGTTTCTACCTACCTTTAACATTATTTACCTGTAAATTTTAGTAAATTATAAGTATTCTGCTTATATTTTACCTAATAACATTTAATATTTCTAATTATTAAGAAAATGAAAATTAAAAATAATAAAAAGGATCTAAATAAGTGGCCGCCATCTTTTAAAATCCGCCATATTTGATACATTGAGGGGGAGGAAACTTTAATCAATATTATTGCGACTTAATTCTAACCATATCCTGTAAAAATTACGAATGTATTATCAGAATTAATGTGTTATAAACATTAGTGGACGCCATTTTGAAATATCCGCCATATTGGATAAATGACTTATCGTAAGACAAAAAAAACAGTTCCCCATTAATTTTACTACTAAATTTTAATCATTTACTGCAAAATTTATAATTTTATTAACGATTTTTAGGAAGTAATAAATTAAAAACGATTGACCGCCATTTTGGAAAATCCGCCATATTGGCTAAAGGACACGGTTAATTTTGGTAGACTTTTCACCATCGTTTTCTACGGAAAATTTCCTATAAGAATCACCCATCAAACTTTCTTTTACAATTTGTTCCACTTCAAACCTTATTTTTCTTGGACTATAAGAGATTTATCGATTCACCTTAATAAATAAATTAGACGATTTTAAGACAATTAAGATGTTATGAATTTCAAAAAATCAATACTCAGAAACATTACTGATGACTACCTAACACATCCAATTCATTCTATTCTCTCAAGGTATGTGCCTACATTGTTAAAAGTTCCTCGCCGATGGTCCCAAAAGACAACCAATCACATTGACTCTACGAGACCTTATGATCCATTTATATTATTCGGTGTAGGTGGGTAATATAATTTTGGATATCTCTTTTGATGTTTAACCCTTTATCTACTGACGGCCCCACCAACTTTAAAATTACATACAATAACCATCCTTACACCTTACGAATATACTGAACTGACGATAGTTTGCAGGAACACTCTTTCAGTTTTACTCTTCCAGGCAGCACAAGTTCTATGATGAGCATTTTAGCGAAAAATGCGAATAGATTTAAAACTGAAGTTGTGTGTTCAGTTGTTAATTGTAATTACTTCTGAATTTTTTTATTTGGTGAATGAATAACTCACTCATAAGCTATTAACTTTGACAAGTTTGTGACCAAAACTTATGATGTTTAAGCTAAAAGGTTTTGTGCCTTGAAATGTATTGATATTAAAAGTTCCGATTTTTTTTATTTCTAACTTTTTAAATGTTTGATTGTTATAATTCCCTTAAAAATATTGTGCAACCATGTGAATGGAAAAATAAAAAAGATTTAAAAAATTAGTAAAAGTGTAAAATCAAATGCTTATCTGTCAGGTGATAATAATTCTGTCAGTTGATAAATCTAAATTTTAAAATATCAGAAAAGAAAACATCTAGCCAGTCCCAGTCCCACCAACCCCCTTTTTTAGTTTTAACTGTGTTTTTTTTATTTTAAAGTTGTAAAAAGGAGATGGTCGAGAATGTGACATATTTTTTTATTCCATATAAGTTTTCTCATTGTATTTTTTATGTTGATTAAATTTATGTCCAATAACATTAGGAAATATGTAACCCCATGTAAGAGCCTTTTTGGCTCCTTTAGAATATTAAAAAAATCTTTCTGTGTTTTTTTTTCATTACCACTTTTTCCTGTTGTGTACTGTCGTGTTATGTGTTGTTGTTGAATAAATTTGAATTTCAATTATCAATGCACGAAAAACACTTGGAAAAATTACAAAATTTATGCGTGGTTTAGAAATACATAAACTTAAGATTTTAAGCTACTTTTTGAACGGGTCCTAAGACCCGGGGTCCACGATGTACAAAAAATGTCGTCAGGGGGTCCACGGATCAAAAAAGTTTTGGAATCCCTGCTTTAATCTCTAGAAGTTCAAAACTATCTCTAAGTAATAAAAAACCAATCTACACATCCTACCTGCGGCCCATCCTTTCATATGCCAGTCGTATTTGGAGAACCCTTCCGAAATCTTTAATTAAAAAGCTAAAAATACTTCAAAATTTAAATCTACGGAAAGTTTCCAATGCAAGATGGTTTTACAGAAATGAAGATACAGTCGAATCCGCTTAATGTGATCGCATTTGTCCGATATTAAACTGATAACAATAAGCGATTTTCTAATAAAAAGTAGCAAATGGTGTAACTATATTATTTGCTTTAATATTAAAATTATGTAACCGTAATCAATGTTTTCTAAACAATTTTACACTATATATGTACTTGACAACTTGAAATTTTTAGGGTAAAATATAAGAGTCCAAGTAGTCCAATTACTATAAATTAAAATAAAATAATCACTTGCTTTGTTTTTTCATTTATGTTAACACTACACCTATGCGATTCCGCTTATAAATTTTTTTTCTGTCTACTTCCAGACAAGATATCATGATTATCCGTATTTTTCAAAATTTTACACAGAAAAGGATCAGAAACATAAATAACCACTGAAATTCATCTTAATTCTACTAAACCAAAAGGAAAAATCCAAAAATCTCTCATCAGAAACATCTGCAAGGTGGCGATGGTGATATCCAATGATAAGCATGGATTCGCCCCCCCTTAACCGTTTTCTTTCAATGTATGAGGTCGGAGAACATCAAATGTTTTATTTTTTAACATTCAAAGAAAAGAAACATGCCAGTGCAACTGTGAACTTAATACTGAGTTTCAGAAAAAAAATTTACCTTCAAAATGAAACTCGAAAGTGGGTGTTTTTAGGGGATATGGACAAATTTCGATACCATTAAGCGGCGTGTTGATCCATAGTGGATCACAATAAACGATGTATTTTACATTAAATTAAATAGGAATGATCGGTATCTGTTGATTTCGATAACATTAACCGATTGATAACATTAACCGTGATCACAGCAGACTCGACTGTATCAGACATTCAGACATGCACTTAATTTACGCACACTTAAAGAATTCATTAATCATTTGGCTATTCGTTTCTATTCCAAATTACGCACTCATAAAAATCCTACTATTACTGAAATCCCTTATTATAATCCCACCCTGCCTCAAAATAAATATAGACCCAAAGCAACATTGATTGATACCTTGCATTTGAATTTGAGGTAATTCAGTTAAGTTGGGTACCACTCTTTTACTCACCACTTTAATTGCAAAATTTTTAAATAAATATCATATCCTAAAATTTTATGACGTTACTGGGCCCATAACCTATTGTGATCAGGAAACTAGTCTCCTTCTTGAAGGGGGCTTAAGAGAAGTTGAAAAGAAAATTGTGTAAATATACTTATTAGAGGGATAACTGCGGATACGAAAGTAGTACCTAAAATACCCGTTCTGACCTATAGATGGCGTTAGTAAAACAGAAAAGATACTGATTGAAAGTTCAATCCTAATGAAGCTCAAAATCTGATTCAGTGGGGGTAAAGTTATTAGTTTCGTTTTTTGGTGGCTATTTTAGGAACCTATCTCACTGAAGTTTTGAATATGGATAAAATTGGGCATGGTTGCTTGATTCAGTTCTTCATTTGAAGAGCTTAACTTTTACCCTAATATTAAAGCAAAGCTAGATTTGAGTCGGGGACTCAGCAGTTCCTTTGTTTATAACCGTGAAATCCTGGGCGGTCAACTAACCCTTTATCTACTGACGGTACTTACAAGTCCCACCTACTTTAAAATTAAATAGAATAACCATCCTTACGAATATACTGACGATACTTTGTAGGAATTTTCTTTCATTCTTTCCCTTCCAGGATAAAAGGCAGCACGGGTTCTATGATGAGTATTTTAGGGGGAAATGCGAATAGATTTAAAACTGAAGTTGTGCTTTTAGCTGCTATTTCGATCGGATTCCTATGATTGTCCTTTTTGTTCCCTCAAAAGTATCTTAAGTCAAAAGGAAAGTGTATTCTTTTTTTAAGACTTAAAACTGCGATAAAAAGATAAATAGTCGTTTGGTATCGTGAGAATATTTTAGCTCTCAGTGTACTGACGGTACTCAAAAGTATAAATTTAATTAAGCAGCTCTATCGAATTAAATTTCCCAAAGATGAGTATTTTATTTACGTATATCCCTTAATTTTCAATTTAGTTACTCAAAAAAATATTTGCACGAAAAAAAAATTCTCGAGATCCCCGTGGAAGCAAATTTGAATAATAGTCTATTTTTTTTATTTTAAGTGTTCCTGGGCTCAAAAGCCGCTGTGGGCCACAAGGCTGGAGGTTGCTCATATGTGCTTTTAGATATGGAAAAATACCACATAACTTTCTGTTAATTTCAGCGTACAGAAGTGTGTTTCTATTGTTCCAGCAAAGGTTTAGCAGGTTAATTGGCTAATCTGCATATTACCTAAATAATCTGCGGAATAACCGATTTCATTAGCGGTAACATAAATTAGCGTTACATATTACACTTTAAAAATGGTTGATTTTATACCACAGTTTAAAAAATCCACAAACCACTTAGATTTTAATTGGATTTCAACGATTATATGCTGTCCTCGTTAAGGCGACTACCGGCTGATATTTTTAAAAAACATTATGTGTAACTTGTTAACATATTTTTTCTTAACCAATGTAGTTTAAATAACTAATATATGTAAAAATTACCCTTATTTTATAAAAAATATTTTTAAAAGTTTTTTGAAAATTCTTGAAATCACATGTTCCTTAGGTGCATTGAACTGTTAATATTAGCTTAAAATTTTTAAATTTAAAGGAGTTATGCTATTTATCGTAAAATGAACCTTTTTTTTATTTTTTAAACACAATCACCCAAACCAACATAAAAAGTATTGATATTTCAAAATTTAGCTTAGCTGGTAGTTCAATGCACAGGTATTTATCTAAGGAAGTTTTAAGTCGCCTTAAATAAACTTGAAAAATGTGAAAACCCTAGCTAATCTGCATATTACCTAAATAATGTGCAGAACAACCAATTTCAGCACTTTAGTAGTAACATTTAACACTTAAAAAACGCTTTTTTATACCACACACTGCAGTTTAAAAATAACTCAAACCACTTCATATCAAATTTTGATTGGATTACAACTATAATTTGCCGTTCTCGTTAAATAAACGTGAAATACCCAATAGATGAAATGCCCAATTTACCCCGATAGATGGTATACCATCTCTACTATGTAGCAGAAACACCCACCGAAGAAAGTCCGCCCTTCTTCAAGAGCGACACCCGACCCAAATGGGATTGGGGCGCAGGGCGTCAGAAAAGCCCATTTCGAAGTTTTCGATAACCGAAAGGCGATTCCGTTTTGCCGTCTTCTTTCACAATGAGATTAGAGGTGTTCCTCGGAGCTGTGAATCCTCGTTTAGGTTTTATTATGAATATTTAGTTGAAATTTCCCTCGCGTTTCGAGCTGTTGTTCTGAAGAGGTGTTGTAAGGGAATGAATAAGTAAGATATGTGTGAATGGTGACTTGTTGGATAGTGGGATGAGTCGAGCTATTAGGAAATTTTTACAGAGGTGTTATTGGACTGAGACGTTTTTAATGGCTTCCCTATCCTAATTTTTCTTCATCAATAGCTCGACAGCCCTGACAACTTTCTCCAGATGTCTTTTCCAGGCAAATCTGTTCTTGGCGACTGCTGTCCAGTTAGAGTTGGCTCTTAAGGTTTTCAGTTCTTTTTCAAGACAGTCGATCCACCTTAGCGGGGGTCTGCCCCGTGGGCTAGTTCCCATGGGCTTCGCATGAAAGATTTCTTTGCAGCAACGATCTTCTTACATTCTGGCCAGATGACCTTTTAGTCTTTGTAATTTTATGAATTGGACTACATCAGCTTTCTAAAGACTGTTTCTGTTTTCATATTAAAGCAAACTATCATATATTTTTAATTTCTCAACATTTTTTACGCAATTGGGAGTGCTTCAAGAAGAAATCAAAATAAATATTATCTGATTGAGATAATTTTGAGCTAGTTAAAAAGCCATCAAGACAAACCACAGAAGAAAAAACTTCTTTAAATAGTTCTGGGGGACTCACTCTGTTTTTCTTTTCCTTTTTAAGTTGAGACTCTTTATCGATGGACTTATACCACTCTCAAGGTTTCGAATGCATGTGAGAGTATGAGATGGTTTTCATTAGAAGAGAATTGTTGTTTTTGTTTCCGTAAATGATTCCATTAGGTGTTTTCGAAGAGATTACTGGTGATATTTTCATTGTCAGAATGCTTGCGTGCTGTGTCTTCCTAAGCAAATCGAATGTGAAAAGTTAGAAGTGGCAATCTTGTCGGGTTTTCTACGTTTGTTAAGTTGTTTATTATTACACTTGTTTAAAGGAAAGGTCTCAATTTTATAACGTCCTCACCAAATCCCCCTGATAATTTTTCGCCTAAATTGAAATAAATTCTAGAAATCGTATTAATATGCTTTTATTTGAATTGTAGAGCTTCCGGACTAGTTCCTTTCTTTGTGGATTGTAGCTGTATCAATTTAAAGTGAAAAATATCATTTAAGTGAGTAACTTATTTAATAATATCTTCTATACTAGATTACATTTCTTTAACCTACATTTCTTTCTAAATTCCTTCTTCTTTTAAAGTTCTTTTTTTCCAGCCATTTTCTTAGGGAGAGAAAACTTGCTTTAGCTGTGCCAGTCTTAAGGCTCGTTTACATGGTTTCCCTTAAGGGGGTTCAGTAACCCCTATGTCGACAATGTTAAAAAGTTATATTTCGATGTACCTTTTTTAGAAAGTATTATATATACAGCTTTCAAGTTTTTTAAGGGTATTAAATAGATATTCTAAATTATACTGAAATAAGCTTTAAGTAATTAATTAATTAGAACCCATTTTCTTGAACTATTTATATTACATCTCTAAAATTTTTGAAACATAGCATTTTTTTCATGATAAAAGTGATATTTAAAAAAAATTACAGAAGGGTTTTTTTAAAAGCTCACTTCACTATAACACTACATCATAACTGGAGTGTGCTCAAAAAATTCTGATGTTTCAAATGTTAGTTTGCTAGAAAAAGGTACATCGAAGGTTTAAAAACACAGTTGTTTACATTTTTTAAAGCAAGTTTTAGAATGTTTTATAACCGATTACAGGCAAAAGTAATACACCGTTGGAAAGCTAAAGGTTTGCTTTTTAATGATTTATCAAAATCTCAAAAACGATTTTTTAAGGTGTTGCAGACATCACTTTTTATGTCCATTTTGGAGGAATTGTAGGAAGTGAAAAGTGTGAATTGGCGTTTCACTCTTTACTCCTTTTTTCTGTACAAAACACCGATTAACAGAAGTGAATCACTCAGTATTTACAGGGAAGGTGAAACAGAGTTAAGTGGAATATCTCGCTAAATGAAACGAAAACGTCGATTTTCCTCTGCGGTTGTATTACTCCTGAAGTTGCTTTCACTGCAGCAAGTGGACTATCGCAGTGAATCAGTTTTACAGGAATGCTGCTTGCAGTGAGGTAATGCGGTGAAGAAGAAATCCTTTACCTGAAAATTGTCTCATTTTCATCATCCATTTTCAAGAAAAATGTAGTCGGATCAAGCGCATTTAGCGGGAGAAAACTTGTTTCATCTGTGCCCGTCTGAAGGTTCAAGGCTCATTCAGAATTATCATGTTTCACTTTCACTGTTCATCCTAAAGGCTCATTCACACTGTTTCACTTTCACTGTTCATCGCAGTGATTCCTTCCTGTGAAAGACTAGTATACACATTTTTCATTTTCACTTCTGATGAAAACGACATTCACACCCTTTCATTTTGGGTTGTTTCCTCGATAATGAACAGTGAAAGTGAAACAGTGTGAATGGGCCTTAAGATTTTTTCTTCCTCCTAATTGCTAGTTACCATAGAAAAGTGAGGGGAGAAAATAGTACAAAGGGTCAATTCACATTTTTCACTAGGACGATTCCTTCAAAGTGAACACAAAAGTGATAAGTTTGAATGATCCTTTAGTTGTTCGTACAACTCCGACCTGAGAATTCACACCCTGATTAATAAACAGTCTTACAGTTAAACGCACTTTGCGCCTTAATAGACCCTTAATTAAACTCACAAAAAGAACTTCGCGCCCCTTAAGGAGCAAGGCAAACTCCCGTTTCATTACGGGACATCTCCACAAATAACGGTAAAAACCAAAACAAAAACCCAGGGGAAAAAACCCGGATCAATAAACAGCACGTGCTTGCATCAAGAACAGCCTTTCCGGAAAGTTCTTCTCGGTAATGAACAATTTCGAATAATTAAACCAATAAAAACGCCCCGTTTTGAAAATCGTCTGCCTTCTCGCGGACTAAATCATTTCGTCGACTTGTCTCATTATTAATTCGAGCATCGACACATTTTTATTTCGGTCATTAGGGTTCTCGACAGCTCCGATTCCTTCTTTTCCAGTTCTTTTTTTCCCCGCCTTTTTTTCAGTCGATCTTTTCGAGAGCCGCCTGAGAGAAATTTTACACCTCATTTGGTTAACGAGACTGGAAGGTTGGTGTTTGGACTCCTCCGTCGATTTTTCTCGCCGGCAGAGGGCGCTTGAGTCGCTGGAACGGATTTAACGATCTCTACAAAAATTGTTCTAATTAAATCTTCTTGACTAATGAGTAAGATCCTCGAGTTTAACCTCCTCAGTCCTAGACGCCTCAGATTTTATATGGGATTCAATAGCTATCTCGGGTGTTCTAGGACAAAGAGAGTTGAAGAGGTGAGGGAGAGATTCCCATTTTTCTGCAAATTGCACTCAGATTTGAGGAGAACTGTGGGGCATGACGTCTTTTGGCTTTACTTTGGACGTATAAGGATCATTATGTAGAGACGCCTTTTAAAAATATAAATGGGCCTTGTGTAGAACTTGAATTCATTTAGTTCATGCAGTTGATAGTTTAAATTAAGGATATTTCAAGACGTAAGATTGTATTTCCGTCATAAAAATAAAATAATTGTGAATAACGTAACATTGATTATAACCACACAAAAAAAACTTTTTATTTTTGGTTATTAAAGACTGGGCTGTCACGTATAAAGGGGAGAGAGAAGGTTAGTGACAGTAGTGTGACTAGAGGTAGAGGGGGTTCTAGAAATGTGACATTACACACTGCTTTTCAACAAAAGAACTAAACAAAGTCATATGTTTGGGAAATGTTATTTACAAAGAGGGGTATAATCGACAATATTAGTAAAGAAGAGTTATACTATCAAAATAAGAGTTTCCCCCTATCTTTGAAATCAAAAAGTTGGACTAACGTTATTTTGAATGTGCGGCGAACTTACCACTCAAAAAGTCAAATATTACAAAAAATCTTGACTGATGAAAACCCGTTATCAGCTTCGGATTAGTATCTCCTCTGGCTCGCATAGTCCAGCCACAAATGAAAATATTGGGTAACAAGTTCTTGGCTAACCTTATGCTCGAAATATTTATGATAGGTGAGCTTGACTTGTTACAAAGGAGGGTGTTTGGTGAAGAGTGGCACTTTGTAGCTTAGACTAGTTGATTAATTAATTATAATTTAACTTTAAAGAGTAGCACCGCACCTTTTTGCTGACCGCTGTTCCTTTACAGTGGCGTAGGCATATAAAAAACTTCAGGGAGGTATTTTGGGAGGAGGTATAAAAAGGTCCCCAATACCCCCTAGGCTACGTCCCTGGTCCGTGGACTATCGGATGAGAACCTTTACTCTAAACCAGTGGTTCTCAACCTTTTTAAAGCTACCGCCCTCTTAAAGTGTGCGGAAAATTTTCCTCAACGTCCCCTTACTAAGAAAATTGTGATTTAGGGTAGTGGGATACGTTTCTATGCTTTTTGGTGTTCTCATTCCCTACTACTTAAAACTGATAATAGGCTGCTTAAAGTAACGAAAATTAGTGGTGTAACAGATGAAAATTCTGCTTTACAACTAAACCCTTTGTCTCGTAATATTTTACTCACGTGCTCGTGAACTTTTTAAAATGATTGAAATGAAAATGATATAGTAGCTGTGTTTAGTTTGTTGATGATTTGGCTTCTGTAAACAATGCTCAAAATTTGAATTAAATTATTATCTTTTAATGTTTGTTAAAGTGGTAAAATATGAGTTGGTGTATGTTGTCCTTCAGACAACTTCTCAATTAAGGTCCCCTTTCGAAGCTGTCAGGGGGTCAGGATCACCTGTGGTTTAGACTTCCAATTTGAAACCACTGGCATAGCAAGGGGGGTCTGAGGGTTGTTTTAGCATGAAAAAAGGGAGTTTAAGCTATTACTGTACAAAACAGGCCCACAACCCCTCTACTCAGTTGTGTAGCCAGAAAAAAAATTCGGAGGGGGATGTGGGGTAAATTTAGTCCTTTTCTATGGTTAAAAAATGAAAATTTCTGACTTTCGAAGGGGGTATAATATCTTCAAATCCGCCCCTGCCTCTACTGCCCAATAGAGTGTTTTCAAGTGACGTCACGATCATTTATTTTCTTCCTTGCTGTAGGTCTAACAGTCTGTTGCTAAGGCCGTTGCTAGGTGCGGCGGTATCTGTTGCTGTCATGTGATTGCAAATGCTCTAATAGAAGAATTCCATGACCCCAGTTTATTTTCTTTTAACTGCTGTAGGTCAAACAATCTGTTACTAAGGCCGTTGCTAGGTCCGAGTCATGTGATTGAAAACACTCTATACAGCGGCAGCGCCAGTTGAGAATCACTGCTCTAAAAGGCGGCTTTACACCACGCGGTTTGCGACAGCGATTCTGCAACATGCGATTCGCGACAAAAATTGACCTTCTTCCCTGGCACTGTATATTTGGACGGCCTTTTTTCAACTAAACTCTACTCTAATTCCCACGGCTCGGCGTTCCATTGGTTCCATCACTAAGCGCCGAGACTGCTACGTAATCACGAGACCTACAGCGCATGCGCCACTGGCCGTTTTAGGCCATGCAAATAGAATATTCACACATCCCAACGGTTGGGTCCTGACGAGCTTATTGCGCATGCTCGGGGAGAAAAAAGGGATCTTCTTTAGATAATATCTATCATTAATGAATCCCCGCTGGTGCAGTGGTAGAGCGCGTGCTCAGCATGCAGTAGGCCGCGGGTTCTGTCCCCGATTTATTGTTTTAATGCTCGTCAAGACCAAACCGTTGGGATGTGTGAAAATGCGTCCAAATATACACTTCGTTCTTCCCTTGATTGAACAGCGCCATCTTTCGAGAGGTCGCTGAGTTACTGCGGTTGTCGCAATTGTAGAAAATCGCAGAATCGCTGTCGCAAACCGCGTGGTGTAAAGCCGCCTAAACGGATCATTCCAAGTAAAAGAAAAAAAAATCCATATCAATATTCGTTTTCCCCCAAACTGACTTCATCCACTTTCAATATGTCTGACTTATTAAAAGATCCGCCGAGACAGACACGAACGCAAAAATCCTCCTCCTCCTCCAGAAATAACGGAAAGGAGGAGGGGGAAAGGGCGCTGAGTCCGGTGTTGCCATTTTAATCTCCTCCGCGGCCCAAATTAGAGGCGAAAATCTCGTCTGCCAAGTATTCGAGAAGTCCATTAGGGTCGAACAAAGAGGGAACGATCCCTACTTTACGATCCCTTTGTGCCTCTCCACTTCCGGCGCTCTTTGAAGGAACTTCCGGCTTCGAGGGGGCTGGATGGAGAGTGTGTGGCTTTAACTGCGACCGTGACTGGCGAGAAAAAAATAAAGAAAACTCCCGACTGAAATCGGAGAGTATTTTTTTTTCTTTAGAGTAGGTATTGATTGAGGAGGCTTTGTTTCAATGAGAACCGAGTGCCTTTTGTGATTATGAAGATGATTAGGAAAAGGGTTAAAACTCTTGTGTGAGGGGTTATCTAGATGAGTAATGATTCAAACTCGGCAGTGGCGATTGTCTGGAGAATGATTTATTTGGTTTTAATTTACTTTTGTCTTATCGAGAAAGAGGTCTCTACACTTTCCTCCTTGGTCAGCATGGGCGGATTTACAGGCGGTCTGGTCAATGGCCGATTTATGGAGGGTCATAGGTAGGCAATGCCCCTCCCCACAACTTTTTAAGAAAATTCCATTTTCATAAGAGTTAACCATGTTTCCAAAGCCATCAGGGACAGCTTGCCCCCCTAAGTTTTCTATTGTGCCCCTTAGAGTTCGCCTCCTGATCCGCCCTAGGTTATGGGGGAGCAATGCAATGCCTATAAAATCACAAGCGGGTCTCTCAGTCTGCCTAAATGTTGATAAGTTATGAATGTTTTCATTCGCCTTTTACCAATTACTGCAAAGTTCTTACTCGATTTTTAGACATTCAGGCATGGAGCATAACACGGGGGTATGGAGGAGGAATACCCCCCAACCTTTTCAGAGGATATTCGATTCCATTTTTTAATAATAAAATGTTTCAGGGATGAGATTGACAAACAAGCAAAAAGTCTGAAAACCTGTGTGAACGACATTTTCAATATTGTTTTCCAATATATTTTAGGTAGAACTTGCATGTCAATGCACTTAATATAAAAAAATATCTGAAAAATAGAGTTCCAAGTACTAAAACGGGGGGTTTGGGGTTCCTCCCCCAGAAAATTATTGGAAATTTGATCCTAAAATTCAAGGTTTAAGCTTATTTTTAACACCTAGTCCGAATTTTTTTTTGCGGTGGGAAAAAATCCGATAACTCGCAGAAAAATCGTAAAAAGTCGGAAAATCTGACAAAAATCGGAAGAATCTCATGCCTGATGTTTGGAATGCAATCAAGGACAAAAAACCCTGGCTCTCCAAGGGTCCTTTTTCAGGTGTCGGAACTATGTAAGCGCTTCACAGTAAACAAAATATGGCACTTCACACAAAAAAGTAGTTAAAAGTGTAAAGGCCCCTACAGACGATCAACTTGGTCTGTCTCATCAACTGATGATTTCCCCACGTACCACCAACCTGGTTGACAACCAAAATGTAAACAACGGAGCAAAAATTAATCAGATTGTAACAAATAATATTTTTCGGCACTTTAAATGCAAAATTATCTTTAATTTTTCTCTCGAGCTAAAATTACATATTTTTTATTTTTAATGCTTAGGGATTTTTTAATTTCTTAAAAACATGCTCCAATTAAGCTCTGCCCACCAAGTCGACGATCAGATCGTCAACGCGAAATTCAATCATCAACTTCCCCACAGACGGCCAACTTGGTTGCAAACATCGCAAATTGACAACGGGGTAGACGACCAAGTTGATCGTCTGTGTGTGGGGTCTTAAATCCCCCACCGATTTGCACGAAATTTAAACTTATTTTTCAGACAAAAAGCTTTAATTCAGTCTGAACTTCCGCGAGGACATAATAACTAAACTGTGTCTTCATTAATACTAGCCTCTCCTTGCAAGAATTCTTTAACCTTCACCTTCTTGGAAGGAATGAAAGAAAATGAGACATGTTAAGAAAGATGAGAGTGAAAATGTTAGAGAAAAGGGATAAAGAAAGTGAATCCAAGATAAAGAAAATGAAAAGGAAAGATAGAGATGAGAAGAGATTGAGGAAAGAGAATAAGATTAAAATTGTAAAAAAAGAGAAACCTGATATTTTTTCAGTGTCTTGACCCTTGTAGCGAGTAGACATTTCCGCTCTGAGTTATCGCGGCCATATTTCGATAAATACATCTCTCACCATTTAATACGTTTTATCTGTTGGTTGAGTTTATCACTTTCTGGTAAACCATTAAGTCCCGTGATATGTATAATATCCATAAAAACATAATACGCATTTAACCAAATATCAATCGCCCAATCTTTAGATAGCCTGAATTATTTTACATTTGATCGTACTCCAAAGATATAAATATAGCTTTTCCAAAACATGGCCTACTCCATATTCTATCTTGGAAACTAGATCACATGGAAAAGGGTAACCTAATTCCCATACTTATATTACAATTTTTCATAAATGAAGACCCTTGATTAAACATTTTGATAAACTTAAGAAAAATTAAAAACACTATTAAACACACACTACCATTGATTGCGTGATAATTTTCTCCATATGAAAAGAACACAGCATGCTTTTTAAAGCTAGAATATGGAAACTAAAAAATTCTAAATATGGAATTGTTTAGAACCGGAACGACATAGCAGAGAGGATCTTTTAACAGGTCATTTACAAGACTCGATACGTATCAAAACTTGGTTTTTAGGGGGTAAATATGAGGCATAAGATAAAAATGAAACAAAACAAATTATATAGAACTTATGAACTGAAAAGATGTGCCTTGAAAGAGAATTTTCCTATTAAAAAAATAAACATTGGATCCAAAGATTCATTATCCAATGTATGTATGTATATGTTACGGGCAAAGTGATTAATTGGGCATTATTAATAATGCCCAGAGTGAAGTCAATATTAATAATGCCCGATTTATCACATTGCCCGTAACATATATATTCCTTTTAAATTTAGTCACAAGAACAATAATTTTAATGAATAGCTGAACAAATTATTAACTAGTTCACCAAGCTCTCTTAAAAAATAAATTTTTTATTCTGGTGAAGTAGTCTAGATTTAGTGCACTACAACATAACTAAAATAACTTCAAATGAATCCATTACAACTATAAAAATTTTAGGAAACAAAATCAACATAACCAAGAAAAAAATATCTTTTTATAATAGATTATAACACATAATAAACTTTAAGCACAAATATTAGCAATGTCAGGAATTTTTATAAGTCTATTATTAATGAATCGACAAAATATAAGCATTTATAAATGCTATACAACCATTGACCAGAGGTTTATAGATGCTGTTACTAAAAATTGAAAATATAAAGAATTTCAATAAGGAAGTTGCATGTGTCAGATTTTCAAAAACAAACAAGTGTTCCGTATGGTTTTTTGTATAAAAACTCATTGGCGCAACAGCCCTAGTGGGCCAAGGCCTACGATACCCATCTTCGTTTTCGTGACCGTGGGGCCCTGGGGTGCAAGGTGTTAGGCATGTGTCCCGGTTAGGTGGTCATTCTAACGCGAGACCCCCAGTGTTTAGTTCCCAAGCACGCTTGGTCCTCATTTTATCGACCCACTGAAGGGATGAAAGGCTGAGTTGACCTTGCCCAGCCCGGGAATTGAACCCCGGGACAGTGGTGTGGAAGCGCGAAGCACTATACCACTGAGCCACTGGGGCTTCTGGTTTTTTGTATGGTAAAATGAAATATCTAGTCAGTTTTTCAAAAAAATGTACAGGTAATTAAATATTTTAATTTAAAAGTCGAGAAAAAAACACGTGACTGAAAACGTTTATTGTTTAAACTATAAGATGACGTCAACAATAATACCATCAACTCCATTGCTTTTCAACAATGCCTAGTATAAGATGAAGTCACATCCAAACTCTTGGCGTTTTTGCGTGCTTTTAAAAAGGGGATTTTTGTTAATTTTTTTTTGCTATCAAAAAATTTCTCGATCGGCCTCAAATTTTGGGTAGTTGCTTATTTTTGCAAGAATCGATTAAAAAAATCATGCAACTTCCTCATTGTAATTAAAACTTGAACCTGTAACAGGGAAGACAGTTGAAAACAGACATAGCCAATTTATAGTATGTGTATGGAATACCTATTAGTAGCCATCAAATTTATATACTTTAGATAAAAAGCAGTATGGCACCATAAGATGGCCAATTCACAAAAATATAGGAGTTTTAGATTATTGGGCAGCCTGAGGAGACTGCACTTCCTCTTTGCAGGTTGCTCAACAACATCAAATCAAATTTTAGCTGACAACATTATAGAATGCAGCAATTTCAACATAAGATAATTTTAACTTGGTCAAATTGCCTTCATGGACACTCATAATAGACCAGAATAATTTTTATTGTCTACTTTACCCATAAAAACCATAGCCAGAATGTTGACATAACAAATAATAATGGTATATAATACAATAATAAATAAACCCAACTGTGAGTTGTGCAAGAACAGCTTCATAAAGAAATAATTGTATTACACACTAACACATCTTTTTGCATACAAAAAATACTAGAAAATGATACATTAGTTTGATTCTTAAAAACTTGCTTGCTACATTTATGTGTTGATGTTCAATTTGATAATAATAAATAAAAAAAGTTCTGGAATTTAATTCACTACTTTAAAAGATATACATTTAAGATGAAAGCTTTCGATTGAAGTACCAAGTACACTTATAAAGATTTTGTGATTTTAAACTTTTAGTGAGAGAACTAGTTTAAAATTATCAACCAATGAAGGAAACAGAACTTCGGTTCCCAAAGTGGTCCATATGGACCCCCAGTGGTCCACAGCGACTTCCAGGGGGTCCACGGGCATGAAAATGAAAATTGGGGGTCCACAGCAACTTCTAGGGGGTCCACAGCGACTTTCAGAGGTTCACGGGAAAAATTTCATTAAGATGGAAAACTTTGATAAGCTTCAAAATATTTATCTTTTTTATAATCAAATTTTAGTAATATGAAAAGTTGGTTATCACCGAATCTTCGCAATGCTTGCAGGGGCGATGGAATAATTTCTCTTATCGCGGTGGAGTGCTCCCGAACAGCCTCGCATAATTCAATTTCAAAAATTAAAACTAAATTTCTGTAATGTATAATTTGATTTCTTATCATAAATGAACTTAATTAAATATTGTTTTTTAACATGTCATTTATTAATTGTAATTATTTCTGAAATTTTATGATTTGGTGAATGAATAACTCCCTCATAAGCCAATAACTTTGACAAGCTTGCGACCAAAACTTAATAAAATTAAAAAACTTTGTGTCTTGAAATGTAGATAGAGATATTAAAAGTTTAGATTTGTTTTTAGTTCAAACTATTTGAATGTTTGATTGTTTTATTTTCATTAAAAATATCGTGTAACCATATGAAGACAAAAATAAAAAAAAGGGTTTTTTTAAATATGTAAAAGTGTGAAATCAAATGCTTAAAGATGCAAGAAAAAACACTTAAAACAAATGACAAAATGTTTGTGTGGTTTAGAAGTTTATATCAAAAACATAAGATTTTTAGCTACTTTCTGAACGGTCCCTAAGACAGGGGGTCCACGGGGTACACGGGCCAAAAAAGTTTGGGAACCCTTGATATACAACTTACATTTATCATACAGAGTATTAATTTGATATACTGTTTAAAGTTAAAAGCAATAAAATGCCCAGAATCTATATTTTAAATTTCTTTAAAACTACAATTTATCACAGCATCTGTCATATAGCAAGCAATCTTTAGGATTTTTTTAAATATTTCTACAAAGCATTCAAATATTTTAAAATAAATTTATCTTTTCACAAGTAATATTATTCATCATGGAAGTATAATAGGTTGTCTCTGTACTTGATGCAATAAAAAGATTGCAGCCAAGTTTTCTTTACAGAACGTTGTGCTTTGTTTCCATTATTTCAAAATGCATTTTCAATACTTTCCAAAAAGAACATCATAATATAACATCTTATACAATTACAACTTCATATTCAAAGTTTAAAGGAATGTCAGGAATCTAAAAAGAGGTTCTGTCGTACTTTTAAACAGGTGCTTTCCATTACTTACATAACTTTTGAATGAAAAAAATCCTTAATTAAAACTTTTACTACTCAGAAAAATTCCTTACTTTGAAATCATGGGTACTTACAACACCAAACTGGAGGAGAAAACAGTACTAAGTACACCACCCAAAAGAAACGAACCCAAAGTAGTTGGATGAATTGAATAATTGAGGATATGAGAAAAAATTGTGCACAAGACTTACACAAACAAAATAACTTTTCTCTATTTAAAATATTTATCACTTAAAATTAATTGATAAAAGTTACCAAGCTAATGCTGGATAAGACCATTACATTTACAGCTTAACACATTCAAAATTAAAATAACTTATGCAAGTTCTTTGAATTTAGAGTGAATGAACCTTTTGGCCGTGGCATACGTGCAACCAGTTACTACAGTAGAACCATGATATAGCCACCCCTCATGGCACTAACATAGATTGTTACAACAAAGTGACAATGGAAAAAATTTTGAAAATATAATCAGAACATCAAATGGGGTGGAAAATGGGGGTATAGTATCTGGAATGAGATATTCTCACCAGTTGTGAAATGTAAGACAACCAATGCAAACATTTCGATGGAACTATTTGGGCGATCATTTAGGATTAGAGTTTAATTTATCCCTTTATATCTGTTCTACCCTCTTAATCAGATGATTTTTACAAATTCTGACTGAAACGGCGGTCATTGTAATGCAAAGTATAGTGTTGGGGTCGCTATTGCGAATTAAGAACATTATTCTTATCATAAAATAATCGGTACTTTAACTGCCAGTTGTAACAAAAGGGTTGTTATATTGGGGGATTCTACTATACATGTTTTATTGCTTACCAATGCAGCAATGGAAAAGTCTACCAGTGTGTGCAGTTGAATGCAATCCAAAAAAGAAAAAGGATATCAAAAATACATAAACCTATCTAAAAGGAATTTTCCTAAATTAACTATTTTTCCCTCTTAAACTCAACCATCAGTCTTAAAAAAACTAACAAGCAAACGTAACATTAAAACTTCATTTTAACACAGCAAAATTTGAATACATTAAAAAATGAAGTTATAGTGATCAATCAAGGGAGTTATTAATACAGATGCCATAAAGCTATAAATATCACCAGCACAATAAACCCAGCATACTGCACTCTCAATCTAGCATACAAAAATAAATGAATTCAACAATCAAAAGCAAGAAAAAAATAAATATAATTTCTGATGCATAAATTCAACCTCTGAATTTAACAATCTATACAACAATGTTCATCTAGAAAGGGGAATCTATACAACCAAGGGTTCATCTAGAAAGAAATAGGTCTGTTTAAGAACCCTTCACAAAATTCCAATAATCCCCCCCAAAAAGACTTCATTTAAGTCCCAAGATCAAAAGTAGTTTTAAAATTGTTTTCAGAAGTGATTCTATTATTTTAAGATAGATTTTGCCAGTTTTGGGTGCATTCCAAAAGTTTTGAATGCTTTGGTTACAACTACAGGCCCTTCATTGTTTCACAAAATTCCTAAAAACCTGGATGAACCCCTGATTACAGATATGCCATGGGAAGCATGTTAGATTAGTGGTTTTCCAGCAAATATGGCACAACTTGGAAATTGGTCATCATTCTTTAAAGGGAACTTTCCTAATTTTAGCAATATTACCTCTTTCAGCCCTGACCACCTAATTTTACTGAAGGATTCAAGGGCAATCTGGGGCGGTCTAAGAGGAATAAAAGGGTAACCTAAAGAGACCTGACCTACATTAAGTGAAATTATCACAGCCTCTATTTATACTGCAACACTTCATCATAAATTAAAATGTAAATTATTTTTTAACCAAGACTGATTGTGATTAAGATAATTAAAAATAGATCAGTTTTGGTAGGAGAGTTCCCCATGCATAAATAAGCAAATGAACAAATTATTTTTCTGTAACCATGAACACATGAACAGGGTTGTTACCTTTGTAATTAGGCCTAGTAAAATTACTATGTTCTATCAACTATGGAACTATTTGCATTATTAGCACCTCCTAGCAGCAAATTTAGAAGTTAAAAATTTCTATTTTAAAAGCTATCAAAGGTACCGGACACAAGGCAATTTAAAATTGTAGAGCATCATAATTGAATCGTCAGTTGGAAGAAGGGAATAAATCCAAAAACCAAGTTTTGAGAAAATCGAAAAAAACTGTATAAGTAATAGAATTTTCATTGTATAATCACCAAATTTTTACTGGAAGTTCACAACCCTATTTAGAAAACAGAGCAACCATCAAAACAAATATAAGTATATTCAAAAATATTTTACAGTCAAAATAAGTTGATGGACTTATTCCCTTCTTCAACCTTATGAAATTTTTCTGATGAAAAAATCTTAAAAAACCCTTAAATTCACATTTAAATTATATTTCTCCTTAGTTTACACCACAAAAGGGTGAAATAAAAGGAATTTGACAAATAAAATTCAAAATTATAGTGAAACTGAGTTATTAGAGCAGTATCAATGGAGTGAGTGAATATAAATGGAGTTAAACATTCCCTGCATGAAAAAATTTTAAACTAAAAGAAAATTTCATTTTAAATTAGTTTACAGCTCAAAGAATAGGAAAGGAAAGACAAATTAACTTTAACTCCAAATTAACTTGAAAAATACAATGAATGGACATCGATTTCACAACTTCAAGGGGCGATATCTCCCTAAAAGGGTTAGTTATTTCCCCTCTTTTCACCCATGTGTAGAGCAAAGCTTGAAGATTGTTTTGAGCACAAAAAGTCAATTTGTCATTTTTAGGACTTATTCCCTTCTTCAAACTGACGATTCAATTGAAAAGCAGAAAAATGTAAATACAGGGATGAGTTTGGTGAAAAACAAAAAAGCTGAAACCAAAAATCCAAAATTTTACGCGTAACACATATCGGGGATGTTGCACACCTTCAAGCATTTTGTAACAGTTATTGTATCAGCTAAACTTAAATTTTGTAGCTTATTTTTTTGTTTTAGGTTTGATATTTTGCATTTCAAATTAGAATTTAGTCAAATATTTTATTTAGATCCTCTTAAAGCAGAACATATATTCTGATTCTCAATAGCTCGACAAACAAAAGCATGTTTACAAGATAATATTAATTGAAAATACTTGTTTGCTTTATAAAAGAACTTAAAGCAAAGAACTCAGATTGCATATATTTAAGTGAATTGTTTAAAAACCTATTAAACCCTCTTAAGATTAAGGGCAGACCTTCCAACATTGAAAAACAAAATGTATTTTTATATTCCTTTTATTCATACCATATATTAAATTAACTTGATAAAAATCAAATGAAAAAATCTTTTCTACAGATATGTATGAATTTATAGAGAATAATACATTTAATTTACAAATGTATTACATAAGTTTTTTAAAATATCCAAGTAATTTTTTTATTTATAATTTTGTAAACTAAGAAAGAATGTAGTTTACAGGAAGCTGTTGAGAAAATTAAACCGATTTATCCTCTGGAAAAGCTTTGATCAATTCCTAGACTGAGCAAGAGCTTAATAGGTATTAATGGGCATTAAACATGAGTGTCAAAGACCTAATTTTGTTAAGTTTTGGTCATATTTTTAGGAAAAATTTGCATTTTCTTAAACTCAATATAAAAAAAAAGTTGTGAATAATAGAGTTCCATGTACACAAAAGGGGGTCTGAGGGAATTTTTCCCCAGAAAAATTTTGGGAATTTGACCCTAAAACACAGGGTTTAAACTTGTTTTGGACACATAGTCCAATTTTTTTTGAGGAGGGGTCGGGTCCCTGGCCCCTTTATATATGCCCCTGATGATATTATGATCTTTTAAACAGATTATGATCTAAAAGGATTGAAAAAAACCACTCCATTATTTTCTTATAAAGTTGCTTCAAAGCGATTTTCCACTAAAAATGTACAACTTATAAGATCTAGATCCTAAAGTAAAATCTGAAGAAATGCTGTCTAAAATCGGGTAAAAATATCTGAGATGTTTCACTAGACCTATTAGTCTCCTCTGACTCCTATTAGGCTTTTCTGCATCGCAATTAGAACGTAAGAAAAAGCGAACTTCAACTAGGCACAGGAAAAACGGAACTTTCGCGAAAAATCGCAATTTTTCGACATTTTCAGAGAATATGATCCAAAACACCGGACTTTTTGGCTTCTGACCACTGTAAAGTTGGTTTTTCTACATCGCAATAGAGATGCAAGAAACGGACTATGGCCCACCACGGCCGTCCAAGAAAGTAGTCACGGGATGATACGGAATACTCCGCGAGCAAAACGAAACTTACGCGAAAAAACGCGATTTTTCCGACTTTTTCACGCGATAACTCGTAATATTTCTCGGAAATCTGGAAAATTTAAAAAGTTGGATTATCTGAAGAAATCCAAATCAGTTCGCGGGCCGCAGGTTATGCATCCAAAATATCTCTCAATGAAAAGGCTCAAGTTTTTCCACAATACCCAAATACGAGCCGACTTAACCGAAGGTTACATGCTAGAAACAGCAAGAAAAAAAAGTTTTTCCATAATACAGTAAACGAACGAGAAGAAGCCATCTTTACAGGCTGCGTTATACGAACCTATCGCCGATGCGCGTGTGAGGTAGGAATGCCGAAGACAAAGTACCGGGAGATGGCGGAAGTTTTTTTCTCTGAAGTAGAAGGAGACGAAAAAACGGATTTTTTTCAGGATTACAAAAAGCGGAAATTTCCTTGAAAAGCGGAATTCTTAATTTTCAAAAAAATAAAAAAAGCGGAATTCCGCCACAGGGCGGAAAAAACTCATCCCTGTAAATAGCACCCTAAACTTAAAATACTTGTTTAATGCGACCTTTTGAAATGCTCTCCATATCCTGAAAATAAGAAATTTGTTTATGACCTAATACCTTTAGTCATTTGTTAAGATTACAAAAATAAAATTTCTGATTTTCTGGATATGGAGAGGCTATTGAGAAGCAAATCTTGCCTAAATAAATGTGTTTTGAGGGGTCCAGGCATTACTTTGAATACATTAGCCAGTTCTTTAACAAGTAAGGCTGTGATAATACTCGACAACCCAGTGTAACCAATTGAGTCATCCTTTCACTTGTCCATCTCAGAAAAATCAAACAACGATTCTTACTCAAAACCAAGTATAGCTTTTATTATGTCCTGTAGTGACTTGGCACCAAGTTAAAAGCCTTCGTTGCCAAGAATTCCATAAAGTAAAGGGATAAGACTTAAGAGTTGTGACGTCCCTTCAAAAACAATAAACGTAAAATTTTTCAAAAAATCAACAAAAGTCCCATGGCATTCTAAGTTCAGGAATTTATGTTTTTCCACATTTTATAGATCCATCACAAAGTGACACACTACCATTATACTGTGGTATGGTAAAGCATTTAAAGATCCTGCTAAGATAGAAAATAAATAAGACTTTTTATACAAGGACAAATCATGTATAGCCAGACTCCCACTTAATAATGTATCAAAACCATTTCACTTGCGGTCAATAAAAAGATTGCAATTAAGATGAACCAAAAGTTTCCAAATCAGCCAGTCTACACCCATTGTACACTGAAACAGCTTTGGAGCATATTTTAAAAGTAGGATATTATCAAAACCTATTCTTTAAATTTGTATATGCCCATTTAAAATTTTTGTAGACATCCAATTGAAATTAGACAACTTAAAGGTTAAATGGTTGGTAGTAATATAAATCATAACTATCAAGTCTTTAAAGATAATAATAAAACATCTTAAAATTTTTACATGCATTTTACATCCCAATATGTACAACTACCATCTTAACTTAGTGAAGCACTTGTAACAAGAACGAGTTAACTCCAATAGCTTTTTCAGAGTTAGCTTGTTGTTTCTACATGCTAAAATTTTATTAATATATTAAATGCTCTCCAAGATGCTTACCAAAACTCAAACAGTAGAATCTATTTTATTCACCCCTTTAAAACTAACTGACAGTTTTTAAGTTTCTATCATTCATATAAAGAAGAGTCTGACTGTACATAAAAATCGAAAC
This sequence comes from Tetragnatha versicolor, assembly GCA_024610705.1. Lineage (NCBI taxonomy): Eukaryota > Metazoa > Arthropoda > Arachnida > Araneae > Tetragnathidae > Tetragnatha > Tetragnatha versicolor. The sequence goes on from JANDEH010000013.1 coordinate 8,374,269, forward strand.
AGTTTGGTATTGGAAAGCTTTTAGTAGCAGTATTTTTACAACCATGGTAGAAGTATTTATGGTAGTAGCCACTCAATATCAGTTAACTACATGCAAGTTTTTCTTTATATCAAAATAAAAAAATTTGGGTACCAATTTGTAAATATCAGTTGATAAAATTTCTCGCACAAATATTTAAAATATGTTTGATTAGTTATATTTAAAATTTTGAATAATGATAAAATATTTATAATGATCAAATTTCTTGAATTAGAAGTTAGTTTTTGAGAAATACATAAATTGAATTTCTACAAAGGACTTTACCTATAACATGGTTGCAAAATTACCCAAATGGCCAGAAAGCTTTACACTTTGTTCCATATGAACGATTAGATGAGGTTATATCTTACAATACACTAGAACCTGTCACTCATAAGTTCATTAAATAATTGTTCATGAAATTCCATTATTAAAAATTGATATCTAAATTCACGTTCCTGGACCTGTGGCCAGGGCCCATACTGCAAAGATGAGGAATACAATTGCACCTATGAAAGTCACTGAAAGAAAAAAAATAGGGTTAATTCCCGAAATAGATCATAATATCTCTTTCTGTTAAAGAAAAATTCTAGCTTCTCACCTGATCTAACTGAAATTATTTGGGCTACCATTCTTCCTCCAATAACTGCTATGGATGTACAAATCCCATGGCCGATGACTGCACCCAGAGTAACACCAAATGCATCCTATAAAAGCAATAGAATTTTTTAAATCAAACTAAATGACATTAACATTTTGTGTTCAGAGTGAAATATTAAAGTTTTAAAAATACTATGTGATTTAGGAGCAATAAAGAGTTTGAAGCTGATGTATTAGCTTCACACTCTATGGTTATCCATGCAAAAATGGCAGCCAATCGTTCAGTGTTCTGTCTTCGTATGTAAAGCATCTCTACACTGTAAAAAACCTGCAGTTTTTAAACAGAATCCTGTTAAATTTGCTGCCAGAAAGTTTATTATCAGACTTCTGTATAAAATAACAAGATACTATAGCTTCTTAATCAGTTATTTTCAAGCTAATGGCAAGAATAAGCTTGTAAACAAAAGCTTTCGTGATTTTCGAAATTAAAAAAAAATGAAATTTTTTTAAGCCACCGGGAATTGAACCCAGGACTGTGTGGTAAACAAGTTGCTAACCATTGGGCCATGCCATAATTAACGATTTACAGAAGTTGCTAATCGCTTTGCAGAAGTTGCTAAGGAATCAGAAGTTGCTTTGCAACACGCAAAGTTTTGGGTATGATTTTCTTGAGGTTTGGGAACGTTCTCGGCGTTTTTCTGGAGTTTTTACTGTAAGAATGAGGATATAATAATAATAAAAAGGAATAAAAATAATTAACTTAGAATAACACGGCGGATAATGATCAGACAAACACAACGAAAAAAACAAGATGCCTAAGTGATTGAAACTAAGTTACAGAGAGTCTGTCAAATTTACAGATAAAATGGAAGTATACAAGTATTGTTAAATACATACATGTGATTACAGACAAAAAATTGTCGGAAAAAATTTGATGGCACCTAAATTTTTCTTCATTTTAAGTAGAGGGGGTCCATTGGATTCTACTTCCCGAGATCTTTATAGGTTGGTTGGGTTTTTATGGCACATGACCCAAGACAGGGAAAAGCCCGAGATCTAGGCTGCGATATGCTACATTCATATTTTTTAAGCTTAAATCTCAACTAATTTTTATATTACAGTAACGGACCCTTTATCCGGCAAGCTCGGGGCCGACATCATCCCGGACTTCGGAATTTTCCGGATTTCGGGTCCGTTCCGGAAAAAACGCCGTTAAAGACGCAGCTGCTTTAGTGAAACGAAAATACCCGCTGAAACGACATAGTCCGTTCCAATCGTAACGGATCCAGCAAAAAAAACTTCCGGCAAAGCAAGTGGGCAAGAACCGATAGCGAGGCAGCAGCCGATTTTGGAACAGTCGTTTAAGCGCGGGGACGATACGATTCGGCCGCGTCGAATCGTCCCATTCCGCACCGAGACGATGTCACAAAAGGTGCGGCGCATCCAATCGTAACGGATCCAGCAAAAAAACTTCCGGCAAAGCACGTGGGTCGTCGCGGCAAGAACCGATTGCGAGGCAGCAGCCGATTTTGGAACGGCCGTTTAAGCGCGGGGACGATACGATTCGGCCGCGTCGAATCGTCCCATTCCCGCACCGAGACGATGTCGCAAAAGGCGCGCGCAACCATTGCGCGTCTTAACAGCATTTACTCACTAAAAATTCTTCAAAATATAAAAAAAACAAATTCTAAACGCGAGCCGGATTTCGGGTCCGTCCGGATTTTGGGTTCCCGGATAAAGGGTCCGTTACTGTACTTCGATATTTTTTATTTTTCTTAAAATTTAGTACTAGGCCCCACTAGAGGTCAGAGTTTTTGACCTGACAGAGTATAAAACGATTCTAGAAACCTTTTCGTCAGAGTATAAAAAGATTGGAAAATAAGAAAGTGGAATTTCAGTTCTGCAAATTGAATTGTCGGATTTTAATTTTGCTAAGCAAATTGGCGGATTTCAGCCAATTGGCGTAAGAATCGCATGTATGTAAATATCGCCTTCGGTTAACTGATGCCGAGATCCCAAGCTTCGATTGGTTTAGCGGTAGAAACCAAGCTCGTCCTCCTACTAATAACGGCAATCTGAGCTTGCTTAAAACAGTTCTATGCTTCAAAACAGCGAACAAAATTAAAATTTTTGGAAATGGCACTTGAAATCTAATTTTGGCACAAATAACACAAATAGTTTGTAGCAGATTTTTTTATTTGGTGAAGGTTTAAGACCCCTGATATCCATTAAAGCAACAGTGTTTTTACACAGTTTAGTTCTTTCCTTTGCAAGTAATAAGCATACAGAACTTACTTCTCTTGCAGCCAAAACTATTGTAGTAAGTTGAGAGCGATCTCCCCACTCAGCCAAGAAAGTCATAGTGAAGGCTTCTAGAAAAATTCTCGAGAAGAACACCATTAGTTTTCTTCTGCAAGAGTTGTTCTTACGGATCACAGCTGACTCAATGTCACCAGGACTAGCAACATACTAAAAAAAGTGATTGTCAGTAAAACATTTTTCGAGGATATGTGTAGTCAAAGGTTTGGATCGGTATAAATATAAAAATTCAAAGGAATGAAAAATAAAATGAATTTTTTTAGATTAACTTGAGTAATGTTTAGCAGACTGGATTTGTTTTACTTGCATAAATTTGCAAAATAATTACTTACACAATCATAACTTTTCTTCAGCTGTATTAAATGAAAATAGAGAAATTCATTCATTCAAATGGGTAAAATTAGTTAAAGACTTAAAAATAACAACTTTTTAAACAGTTAAATACTAAATAAGGGGACATCCATAAATTACGTGAGGTCAAAAAGGGGGGAGGGGTTTGGAAAAATCTCACCAAATCTCACCAAGGGGGGAGGGGGGGTCGATTAAAATCTCACGTCAACTTTTTAAGTTAGAAATTATACGATTTTTTTAAGTATGAGAAAGGAATAATACCCACAGATAAGATACTGTGGTGATTTTTAGGTGGAATAATGTCCTTTTCCCCCACATCATTAATAATGGAAAAATTTTAGGTGCTGTGAAGCACAAAATGCAAGCGAATAGGATAGAAAATTATTTTTAAAAGTTGTAGGTAAATCTCACGTTGGGGGGAGGGGGGGTCCAGATTTTGGAAAAAACACCTCACGTAATTTATGGATGTCCCCTAACAAGTTTATAATTTAACCCAAAGGTCAGAAACTGAAGGACCACAGTCTGTATCAAGACCGCGTGAGGCTATTTCCTGGAACACCAGAATGCTTTGAAAATCATTAATATGCATTCTTACACACTATAAAAATTTTTTTACCCTTCTTAATAAAGGTCAAATATCCAAAAATTTTCTAGGTATATCTCCTAGACCCCCCCTTTTCAATGTAGATAACCTAATTATAATTTACAAGTTTTTATACAAAAGTTAATTTGAAATTTTGAATCTTATAATTTAGGAGAAGTGCTGATATGTAAAACACTTATTTCTTTGTACTTAGTTAATAGACAGTTTCAATTTTTTAAATTAAGTTTGTTACCAAAGAGCCCTTAATCAATAATCATACTTAATTTTATGATAAATGAAGGATACACAATAATCTAAACATAAAAACACAAAAAATACCAACCGTATCACTACTAAAAGAAAAGCAGCTAAAAATAATATTATTATTGATAATTATAAATAGATTATTACTCACATCCAATTCACGCTTTAAAATATCCTTTTGAACCTCTTCATATTCTTCTTGCCCTTCATTAGGAGACATGTCATAAGCTGAAAAGAAAACAAAATAAACTAGGGATAAACTAGCGATGGGATAATACGCAAGAACCAAATTTTGTTTAAAGAATACAAACAATAAAATAATTCATATATGTTCCATTTACTTACCTTCTTTTAACATTTTTAATCCAAATATTGCAAACAAAGCTGTGGATATGTAATGTGTATAAGCCCGAGGAATAACTGTTGTTGCAAAGCCCATAAAAGCTGTAAAAAAATTTTAAAATTAATCACAGAAAATTATTAGTGGCCATAAAACTCCTAAACGGAATTTCAGATTGAAATTACTATTAGAGAAGCGATAATTCCCAATCCAAACCAAAATGAAAGTTTTGATCAATATAATACAACATGCTATTTATTATACACTACCTCAAATATACTACTTCCTTCTTGAATGTCTGTAACATACAGTCTATGTTCAAGCATGTAAATTCCCATTAATTTTACTTCCAGGCGGCTAAATATCTTAATTAGAAGAAAAATAAATCTCCCCAGCAAATTCTGTTTACTAAAAATTCTACTTTAATTTTAATAGAACTCTGCCCCCTGCTGGTAGTTGTTTTACAAATACAAATTTAAAATTAGTGCTTATAAGAAAACCTAACCACAAACAGAAAGTAATATAAGAATCAAACATTAATTTGGAATTTATACAATCTGCTATTCAAAGTAACGACAATATATTGCCTTACTACAGGCAAATAAGAGACCATGTGGTGCTGAGTTCAATGCTTTTGGTTTTAGACTGCCTGATATTGCTATTTGCCACCCTCATATATTCCCTTGCACTAGGCAATTTCACCTAATGTCTGTCTTTCTTTGCTAGGCAGTTGGGAATGAGTGAATCCAAGTTTGAGAATGGGTGCATTAAATCCGGGGAGCTAGCAAGCTTGGCTTCTTAAGCACCTTCTCCTTCAAAGAAGACATGGTTCCCACTCTTTGAAAACATTGAAAATCAAGGACTTTCAAGAACTTTTCAAGGACCTTGACAAAATTTTTCAAGGACCTTTTTCGCAGACATTTAAAAATTAGTCGTTTTTCAAGCCAAGTTATTTTTCCCGCATACAATCGGAACGAGAGGAGAAGTCACTCTTCACTGTCAGTTTGTAAAACTGGCCGCAAGTTATGTTCATTAGAGTAGTTTTAAAGAAAATTTCAAGAAAAAAACAAAGAAAGATCTGAAAAAATTAAGTTCGATTAGAGGCTGAGTGAAAATTCAAGGACCCAAGTCAGTTTTCCAGGACCTAGAATGTTTTTCAAGGACTTTCAAGTACCTAAATTTAGCCTTAAAAAATTCAAGGACTTTCAAGGACCATGGGAACCCTGAGAAGAGAAGGGAGGTGGAGAAGTAATAGGTGAGTAGTAACCGCCTTTGCCCTCTCTCCTTATATCCTTATCTCCCCATCCCTAAGGAGAGAATGGACTGACTCATTTGGGGTTAGACTAACCAGTTCTATTCTGTTAACGTTCATACTGCTAAATATTGCCAAACTCATTTGAACACCGCCCATTCAGATATCAACAATTTTTCTTATTTTGATAAACAGTTATTGGTTGAATTAAACATTTTAATCTATAAGTTTAAAATTTTTTAGCAATATTTTTTGTGGCGTCCAAAAGAACATAGCAGTATTTAGCCAGAATGTAAACTGAATTGAACCCACTAACCGCCTAGCAAGAAAAGACAAACAATAAGCTAATCCACATTTAACCAAAAAAGTTAAGAACTACTATACCTGACAATATTGTCATCACTGTGAGTGCAGACATTGCTCCGAGAAACACAGTGACTCTAGGGTGCTTCATAGCCATGATGGCAGCAATGAAAAACGTCTTATCTCCCAATTCAGACAGAATGATCACCGACACTGCAGCCACAAAGCCATTAATGAAACCTGGATGGCCAAGGTTCTTGAACATGTGGAAAAAAACACCTGGTTTCTTGAAATCTCCAGCAACCTGAAAATAATTGGCACAAAAAATGTAGGTAATTAAATTCCAGAAAACATAATCAAGTTTTATAAAGTAGAATTACACCAATGTTTGTTGGTGCACAGCATAGAACAACTTTTCTGTGCAAGTTAATTGAAACAATAAGAGAAAAACTGAAAGTGCTTAGTAGATTTTTTTCTATGACAATTCATGACTATTAGACTTCCCAAATTTATATGATTATGAAAGAATTAACCAATTCATTTTGTCAGATTACCATATGTTGAGGATGGTACAGTTTGTAAACAGTAAATAAAAGCTATTGAAAAAGTAAACAACTCATTAAAGATCCTTTTTGTTGAGATAATTAGATCTCCAAACAAAATAAATGGTTTGCGAAAATTGGGTATTAAATTACACCGGTAATGAATTTAATTCACTCGCAACGTGAATATACACTGAAAATAGTTTGATAAATACTTACGTCTTCGTAGTTGCCAGGAAATTCAACATTTTTATTGATACTAGTTACAAATGCGGGGGGCGCTTCTTCTTCAGAATTTACAACACCTACGAAAAGTGAGAATAAAAGTACACAGGCTACGAAACGCATTATAGAAGTTCTAGTAGAAAACATCGTGTTGTTTGAAGAAAAAACCGCACGGTAAGAAATCGGAACTTGTCAACGTAACACGTTGTATCAATCTAAGTCGAATGTAGGGAGAGTTAAACGAGATCAGTAGGGCGAAATTCTCTTAATTTCATAACACTGTAAGTTTCATCAATCGCAATCTGCCATCAGTTTAACAGATAATCTTGGAAGAGAAAAAAATAGCAAATCTTCGTCAATTAAAATCAATGTAAACAACAAAAAAGTAATGAAATTTTTCATTGCAGTGCGGTTAGCAGTTTTGTTTTTGTTGTAATTGAACCTGAACGTGTTTCAATGACACCTCAGTGAATGACACCTAAACACACTTTTTTATTTCAAAGAAGGAAAGAAAGACATGCGGGTAGCTGCATTGTAATTAGTAGTAATTGGATTATTCTCTTTCAAAGCAAGAATTTTGATGAAACTGTTGAAGTTCTAAGTGATCGACAAACTGATGAGGTTGAGCGCATTTACATGTTTAGAGATTTTCTTCATATGTAGATTTTTGATGGTAAAAGATATTAAAATTTAGGGGATTTAAATAATACAAATGCATTCAAATCTTTCAGAAATTTTACTTAAAGGACGCTGTACGCAACTCTTTTACGCTTTCTCAAATTCTATCCTGAAGGTTTCTCTTTTCCTTCCTTGTCTTTGAAATGTCTTTTATAGGAACAAAGATAAAATATAATGAACAATTGATCATCAAGTTAATATCTAATTCAATATTCATTGCAATTTATTGCATCTAAAATTAATTTCAAAATTATTTCACTTTTGAAGAATTTGAAGTGTTTATAAACAGTAATTTTAAAATATTAGTGGCAATAGTTTCATCAAACTACATAATTTTGGTGGAGAAGTATTTATGTATTTATTTTAATTTTATAAATTTTTCGGGTGTAAAATCATTTTGATTTTTACTGTGCTACATTCCTGTTCTTCAGTTTTTATTATGTAAATATTTTCAATATAATTCTTATGATTGTTGCGAACATATCTCGATTTATATATGTGATGGATTGGGTTGAACGGTGAAATCTTCGATAGAGTGAAGTAAAATTTACCGGTTTTATCGCAATTTTACTGTTTTTTCAAACATGTGTCATATATTTGCATTTAAAACACAAAAACACCATTATCTACTTGTATTTTCCCGGTAGCATGGACCCAACAGTTCTTGATCACTGTCAACTCCTTTCAGCCCATCTCAAAACTTGACTGATCTGTGATTTTACTTGAAAATTATGAATAAAAAAGTTCCTGTATTTGATTTCATGGAAAATTTACCGATGTAGGAAAATAATTTCAATTTTTACTGCAAAGGAATGGGATATATACCTATACTCCTAGTTTTCCCCTTGTAATACTAGTTCTTGTTTTCATTTTCAATCATGATTTTGTGTGCAACTGTTGAAAAGTAATTTTAGCTTAAGATTATTTCTAATACTCTAATATAATAAAATTTTGAAATTCAATACATTTATGATCACATCTACTTGATCTGGTTTTGTAATTACCTTCTTTCAATTATCAACTTCTGGTACTGGACACAAATTGAATAATACTCATTCTCTCTCATTTTCAGGATTATAAATTTTTAACTAATTGTTAAATTTATTATGTTTAACATATATATTTAATAGTTATATTTATAAATTTGTCTTTAAAAGCCATTTCCAACTGGGCGATTCCACACCCACAATATGTAGCATCAATAATTTTCTTAAATTTAAAAATTGTGTTAAAATGTAAAAAAATAGCTTCTTTTATCTTAAACAAGGATGTAGTATACGGAATTGCCATACAGTTATTTTGTTAACTCAAGTAGTTCTTTGACACATCGTATTAGTCCAGGGGTTCAGGCACAGCTTCAATAAGAGTCGACCAGCCGCCATGTTTACCCACAGCTCAAATGATAACACACAACCATATAGATCTAATTTGAGCTTTCGGTAAACATGGTGGCTGGTTGACTTATCGAAGCTGTGCCGGGTTTCATCCAGGTTTTCTGTTAGGGTCCTGTTTTAGGTATTTTCTGAAAACAAAGGGCTTGTAGAGCAACCACAGCATTCATAAATTTTAAAATGGGTCTCAAATCTGGCAAATTCCATTCCCCCTAGCGTCAGTGTTAGGAGTGTTATAATTTTTTATTTTGAAAACTTTTAGTGATTATGCTAAACTACTCAGTAACAAAGTTGTAGAGCAGCATTGATTTAGTAGTACTAAAAAACCTTGCACCCCTTATAAGCACTCTTAATTAGGTAGAATTTATGTAAGATTTACGTCCTAAAACCCCATCAGTTTTAAGGTATGGAAAACAATTAAATTAATTGAAAAGTTAAGTTTATTGCTCTGCAGAAAATTGTAACTTGCATCTCCTATTTAACATAATTAGCTACATATAAATTACTTAATTTGGTCCTTGAACCTAGTAAATCAACATAGTGTAGAAGTTTTCTTTTTCCCCTGATTCTATGTCTTGTTCATTTCAGGTGTTACTAATCTTCAAAACTCTCAATGTTAAACATAGATCTCCTTTCTAGCTTTGTAGAAAGTTTTGAGTTTCAGCTCACTAATGTCTAAAAGGTAAAGTTTTGCCTTTTAAGCAACATTGGGTATTGTTATTCTATAAATGTAAGTTTTATCAGGGTGCAATCATTAAGCCTTATTATATTATTTGTATTTTTAATGGTTTCTAAACTATAATTACTCAGTATATAAAAGTAGGGTGCCTACTCTTCTAGAATACCGGCGCAAATCTCGCCAAGAAGATTTTTTGGCGACAGCTCACACATGACCTTCTGAAACAGAAACAAGGGTTACCAGCAGTTGCATCATTATTGGCAACTTTATCGCTTGCGCCGTGATTCTGGAATAGTACCAAAAGTAGTTAACATAATTGGTTCTTACGTATTATGCCGTCGACAGTGCCACTGAATCCGAAAACCTTATAAATTTCCATTGACTGTTCTATAGCTGTGCCGCTGAATTTAATGGCTGTTTAACGGTCGACAGTATAATTCGTAAGTACCCATAAATTTTTTTTAATTTATGTTTTGTAAAATTTTTAAGGGGAAATTGTTCATTCAATATTTATTCTTTTTCAAATGAGATTGTAGGAACATTATATTTACTGAAATATATCCCTTTATGATGGTATAATTTTATCTGTTTTTCAAATTTATTTGAATTTGATGTTTGATGAACTAGCTGGTTTTAGTACAAGATTAAAAGTGCTTCTGGCAAGTTAAAAGCCTAACTTTTTATGCAAGTTACCTGAAATAATTTGATACTAAAGTAATGGGTTCTTGTATATTATTCCGTCAACCATCAGTTTCAGTGGTATAGTTAATGGACTTTGGCTATATATTTTTGTTTTCTGTTTTCAGTGGCATAGTGGATGGGATAATACGAAAGTACCAAAAAATCAATTATGTATCTGATTTCACTGTTTTTAATTTTTGTCTAATTTATAGTTTTGGTACTTATGTATTATCCTGTTAAACGTTCTGCGGCCATCAAATTCAATGGTATGGTTCAGGGTTGGCCGGTTTAAACCATGGTTTTTTTTACCTTGGTTTTTTTGAAATTATAAAATATTTTCAGGATTTTTTAAAGAAAGTGTTATTAAGTATAATCTTTTGCACAAAATTAAAAGGTCAGATTTATAAAAAAAATTGACATTTTAAGGTGATTAAAAATCAGAAATCTTTTAATTTAATGGTTTTAATTATTGAATTCTCTCTAAACTTAACCTTAAATTTTTAAGTTAAACTTATTATATTTTGCAAGAGATAGTTCATTTATTAATTTCCTTTAAAATGAAGCATTATTTCAAAGAGTAACTAAACATACACAAAAGTTATCTGTTTTTCACTGATAAAATATGGCTTGGATTTTAACTAATTAATAAAACCAATTTGTCTTATTTGTCAGTCATAAAAAAATAAAGTAAATTAATAAAAACCGTTGATTTCTTTAATGGTAAAAACTAAAAACCAGTTGGTTTGTTTATAAACAGATAAAAACCAGTTGGGTTTTTTTACTAAATTAATAAAAACCGTTAATTTCCTTAATCGGATTAATTATCTCAATCATTTATCCAATTTCAATTAACATAAGTTGCTTACATTTCCCTTTTATTTATTAAAAAAGTTAAAAATTTTCTCTTTCTAAAGAAATTTCTTAAGTTCATAAATAATCCATATAATTAACTGATTATTTTACCATTTAATAATTAATCAAATTAATTATCTTTATCGATTATCCAATTTCAATTAACATTAGTTGTTTACATTTCACTTTTACTTCTCATTTAAAAAATAAAATTTTCTCTTTCTAAAGAAATTTCTGAAGTTCATAAATTAATCCATATATAATTAAGATAAATAATTTGATTATTTCAACCATTTATCCAAGATAAATTAACACTGATTTTTATTCACTACAATAATGTTAGATATTCAAATTGGTATATTTTAGAAACAAAAATTATTTTTAAAACAAATTAATTTAATTTTAATTAATTAATTGAAATATACAAATCATTTATCAATTATTAACAACCCCTGAAATAAATGTCTCATTTACAACTCAATTTCAAACATCAATGCTAAAATAACTTATTCTGATAAAAATTCTAAAAAAACTTGGTTTAAACCAAAAAAACCTGGTTTAAACCAAAAAAAACAAATAAACCCGGTTTTTTGCCAACCCTGGTATGGTTGATGGGAGGATAGGCAAGAACCATGTTATTTTCATGCTGCCATAACTTTTCCATTCTTTATTTTCTACAGCCTTCCTACAGAACTTAAATACCTGTATGCCAGAAGTTACTCTTACAATTTTAGTGTTCCTAAAGATTGCATCTCCTGGTAAGTTTTCATCCATTTAGAATTTGTCAATTTAATGATCTCAATTAAACATGAGCTCTCATAAAATATGTTCATGAACATATCATTATTTTTCTTTATTGGTCTTTTTTATTTTAAATTATCTTACGTAGCTTTTAATTTCTTGGACGTCTTTAAATTTGATTTCAGTGAGGAAATGCATAACAATTTGGAAAGGGCCGTCCATAAATGATGTCAAGCTTGGAGGGGAGGGAGAGGGTTATTAATCCATGACAAGGGGGTAGTTTTAAGAATCATGGCATGGCAAGTTGAAAATCGACAAAAAAAACCTAAATAATTTTTGGTACTTACGTATTATACCGTAGAACGTTCAACATCCGTTAAATTCAGCGGTACAGTTATAGAACAGTCAATGGGATTTTAAACGTTTTCAGATTCAGCGGCATGATCGACGGCATAATACATATAAGAACCTAATTTTTTTCTGGAAAATGTAGTTTGAATGACATTATTATAAATTTCATACTAAAATACGAGTTCACTTGGAAAATCTAAAGAAGCGAGTGCACTTTAACTTGAATAAAAACATTGCCCCTGGATTCTTACCAACTTTTTCTAAACTTATTATTGGTAGCAGAGCATGACAAAGGGGGAGGGTGTTTATCGTGAAGTGTGATACTTGGTGACAAAAAGGAGGAAGGGGTCAAAAATGTTGAAAAAAGTGAGACATCATTTGTGGAAGGCCCCAGAATATCATTAAAATGTGCTCCCATAAAATTTATTTCAGATGATGGACAAGGTAGATGATGTGGAGAGACGGCAGCGTCTGCTGCAATTGGAGAGGTTCCTCGCAGAAGCAAAAAGTGACATCAATCTTGATGGATTACTGGTAAGTAAACTTAAAACACTTAAAATTTTGAATATTGCACAGTAATTTTGAAAAATTGGCAAAGAATTTCAATAATAAATTCATCATTTTGATTTTTAAGTCATTAAAAGTGCATTTGTGTGCTCCTACAAAAACCATTCAAAATAAAATTTCAATGAAATCCTATGAATTGGAAATATCTTCCATGCTTTGCAAATTTTCATACACTTAACAAAGCAATCCAACGTTGGAATCCACACCTGAAATTAACTGGGAATTTGAAATAAGTTATTTGTGGATACAGGTTTGTGGATATAGGTTTTTCTCTTTGTAACTATTATAGCGAATCTTATGTTTGATGTGTGCATTTTAGCTGAAAATGTTCTTTTCAGGACATCGTCCAAGCTTTATATTATGATCTGGACCAGCCATCTCTGCGGAGGATGAAAAACATAGAAACCTTTTTATCCAGGTGTAAGTCATAAAAATTGTATAATTTTCCCTTAAAACGTCTTACCAATGCAATGATCCAATGAAAAAATTGAAAGTTTAGACTCTATAACCCTGCTGCATTATCTATTGACCTTCAGCAAAATTACTCAAGCTTTTGAAAAAAAAATCTAGCTCATGGATACATTCATAAAATTTAATGACTGTAAATATCAGAGTTGTTGCACTAAAACATTGTTGAAAACTCATTACTTTTTTTAACAAGTTGCTCATTTTATTTATTCAATGAACTTGTCATTTTCACGTATTCATTTATATTATTACTCAAGAGTATTTTCATAGACTTGGTTTGTTACACTGTGCAATGATATCAGGGCCGTAACCAGACTTTTGTTTCGGGGGGGTTTTCGCTCGAAATTTTTTCTGAGGTTTTTATTACTTAATTTTAGGTGAACTGGCTTCGTAGGACGTAAGAATTTAATTTTGGAAGTTCCATAATTGTGTAAAAATGTAAATCCCAAGTAAAAAGGGGGTCTGGGGGTTCTCCCCCAAAAAAATTTTGGAAATTTGCCCCTCAAAATAGTGTTTTAGCTCATTTAGAAACCCTTTAGATTGCACCCAAAGAGCACCGCTCATTGTAAGCGGCAGAATTTTAAAGGAAAAAATTATACAGAATTGAATTGAAAAATTTCGAGGGGGTTTTAGGGTTCCTACTCCAGAAATGTTTTTCGAATTTTGCCCCTTAAAGTAGCATTTTAACCCATTTTGAGACCCTTTAGGTTACATCAAAGAGAACCACTTTTTGTAAATCCCTAAAGTTTCAAAGAAAAACCGTACTTATTAGATTCCAAAATTTCGAGGGGGTTGGGGGTCCTCCCCCAGAAAAAATTTGGAATTTTTACCCGTAAAAGTATTGTTTTGACTCATTTTGAGACCCTTTGGGATACACTCGAAGAGGACCGCTCCTTGTGACACAATTTTCATGGAAAATAACAGTATAAAAATTGATAAAAAAATTTCGGGGGGGGAGTTGAACCCCTAACTCCCCCTTGGATACGGCGCTGAGTTAAAGGGTTAAAGTACAACTGAATTTATTTCGGAATTTAATTAGATGGGGGATTGGGGGTTCTCCCCAAGAAGAATTTTGAATTTTGAACCTTAAAAGTAGGGGTTTTATGCATTTTAGGAAGAATTTTTAAGGGAAAACAGTAAGTAAAAATTTGACGTCTAAATTTCGGGGGGTGTTTGAACCCCCAAACCCCCCCCCTTGGATACGGCCCTGAATGATATTGACTACCTTGTGCAAAATACACGTTATTCATTTCTTTTACAGATGAAAGGTCAGCCAATATAATCCAGTCATGTCGAATGAGGCCAGAAGATTTCACTGTCATTAAAACGATTGGACGAGGTGCTTTTGGAGAAGTAGAGCTGGTATGAATATTATAAATAAAAAATGTGCATTTATTTTAAAGTTTTATGAGTATTATTCAAAAGAGTTACATAATCTAATGTTTTGTCATGCTCCTGGAATCAACTGCTTGTTTTTTGTGTTTAAATTCACTAGAATTTTAAGGTATTACAACTAATCCTACTCAGGGCCGCCCATAGTGGGCAGCAACCCCGACAAATGTCGGAGGGCCCGGAGCTTTAAGGGGCCCGGGCCCACGAGTTCCACTTTGTATTTTTAGTCAAAGTCTGTACTAGATGTTTTTTTTTATTTTCCAAATAAAAATTGAACTCGCTGAATTCATATCATTTAGCATATTCAGTTCCCGAAACGGACGGGCCCGTCAAAAGTGGTCGGTCTCTTTTTCAGAAGTTTCATCTCCAATCAAATTCTGAAACATGAGATAACACAACCCCTTCCCAACACTGTTAAAAAATAGTTCATCCTTTAACCAATTTGTGGTGAAAGGTTGGGCTGTTTCACCACAAACTTGGTTCAAATTTAGCTGCAACCGAAGGTTCGGTAAAAGGTTTCACTAAGTTTTCGGTGCTTTCAATAGTAAAATTAGGTGCTTTCGTTAGTGACAGCACCGAAAACTTGGTGAAATCTGTTACCGAACTTTGGTTGCAGCTAAATTTGAACCAGTGTGTTGAACTTTTTTTTAACAGTGAACGTGACCACTTCCCGCACACTGGAAAAAGCTACCAATATTTCTTGCTATGGCATTTTATGCACCAAAATGAGTTAAAACCCTGTTATTTTAAGGTGAAATTTTGAAACATTTTCTGGGGGAGAACCCCCAGACCCCCTTGGTACTTGTAACTCTATTATTACAACCTTATTTTATATTAAGTTCGTCAAAACGAGGAAATTCTACCATAAAACCTTTTTCCAAAATTCGGATGAGGCGCATCAAAACGAGTTGAAAAAGAGGGTTTTTTACTTTAATTTCCAAAAATTTTCTGGGGGAGGACCCCCAGTCCCCCCTTTTAGTAGTTGGAGCAGGATAATTCCACTACCCTTTCCATATTAAAATCAAAAAGAAGATTCAATTGGACTTTGGAAATTCTTAGCCCTCTCCCAAAACCAAATCCTGGATCCGCCCCTGCAGGCAGAATTTAATGAAATTCGGTTTACAGGGGTTTTCGAGGGTGCTCTCTCCCAATCTGTAATAATAAATGAAGTTTTCAGTAGAATAAAGTAGTTATAAATGCTACTCCTTCGCCGGCAAACATTGTCCTCTAGCGGACTTGGGTTCCTTTGAAAATCTTGTTGGCCATGGCATGACAGACGTGCATGCTAATTTTCTACTCGACCTTTTGAGATACCCTGTATATTTTACTTAAGGGATACTTTGTGAAATATAAATTCCTTATTATACTTCAAAAAATTAAAAAGTTAGGGGGCCCGTGAAAAAATTTTGTCGGGGGGCCCGGTAGAGTTATGGGCGGCCCTGATCCTACTACAATTACAACTGTCCCAGTTGTTATTGTAAGGAAATACAGCATTGTTTTTCATTAATCCAGTTTTCCCAATGGTGAATCAAAGCCCCCAAAATTATCAACCTTGTAATACCTTATCCCCCTATCAACTTTGTTATACCTAGTTCCATTTTCTTGAGAAACAAATACTAGCATATTTGCTTAGTAAAGATACTTGAAATAATCATGTTATTACCTTACCTTATATTTGTATCTTACTTCTAATTTTAATGACTCAACCAAACTTGGTATTCACTGTAGGTTCGCCACAAAAGCACTAAGCGAGTTTATGCCATGAAACTTTTAAGCAAATTTGAAATGGTAAGAGTAGAATCATATGCTTGCTGTAGTTCAATCCCCACCCCAGTTGAATTATTTAATTTTACCATATATTTTTGTATTACTATCTTTTAGATCAAACGTTCTGACTCTGCATTCTTTTTTGAAGAGAGATTTATCTTGGCCCATGCTAATAGCGACTGGATTGTAAAGGTATGCTTCATTTGATAAGAATTATTGACATTAAATATCTGTCTACTAAACCTATAAAAGTTCAATGTTTTTATTTGAGTCTTCTTTTTATTCCAGCTTCACTTTGCTTTCCAAGATCATAGATATTTATACATGGTCATGGATTTCATGCCCGGAGGAGACTTGGTGTGCCTTATGTCCAACTTTGACGTCCCTGAATCCTGGGGTCGGTTTTACTGTGCGGAAGTTATCTTAGCTGTTGATGCCATACATTCAATGGGCTTTGTTCATAGGTAAAAGCATCAAATTTAAAGTAGTGATAGTAGTGGTTGGGTTTTTTGCTTTAATCTCTGATCTGTTATTGAAGCATAAATTTTAGTATATATTACCTTGTTTTTTCCTAGGGATGTAAAACCTGATAACATGTTGCTGGATGCTCAAGGTCATGTAAAACTGAGTGATTTTGGAACCTGCATGCGAATGGGGCCTGTGAGTAATTTGTTTATTCAATTTAATCTAAGCTATAAAAAAAGATTTTCGTCTGATTCAATTTTTAGTGGTATGAAATGAAAAGTACTCTAACAAACTGTGTGTTGATTTAATTATGATGCTGTATTATATTAATGTCAGTAATACCTTTTTCCAGCATTACATAAAAAGTACAGTACTTTGAGCAATCTTTTAAATAATAGAAAAAAGTTATAGGTTCATTATATCCTATTTTAAATTTCATTACTTTTTTAAATCTTTAAATATATTACTTTTTTTAACTTACTAAGTTGATTTTGTTGAAACAATTCTGATGATTTATTATCATCACATAACTAGTTAATTGTAGGTAAAAATCACTGAGCTATAAAACAAACTAGAGTGACTAGTTAGCGTGCCGAAACCACATCACACCGCGGAAAGGATTTCCATCTTCTTTTAAATTTATCCATCTGTTAGCACAGTTGTATGCACAGAATGAAACGACAATTCTAAATTTTGCTCATAATATTTTAAAAAACAGGCATGGGCGGATTAAAAGGGGGAAATGCTCTTCCAACTTTGCTTCCAGCTTGCCCCGATTGCTTGAGCAATCGGGGCAATTTAACCTTCCGCGCTGGCACGATCGGTTGCTTGTTATAGTATCGGAGGTTGTCACTCCAGTTTGTTTTATAGCTCAGTGGTAAAAATGAGTATTTGTGAAGAAATAAAGACAAGTTTTCCAAATGACAGACAGTTTTCAAAGTAAAAAATTAATCTGAAAGTTATTATTTATTATATTTTTATATTCCAATAGGATGGTTTGGTGCATTCTGACACTGCTGTCGGGACACCAGATTACATATCTCCTGAAGTATTAAAATCTCAAGGTGGCTCGGAATCGTATGGAAAAGAATGTGATTTTTGGTCTGTTGGAGTTTTTTTATATGAAATGCTAATAGGTAAAATACAATTCTTTCCCAATTTATTATTAAAAGTACAGTGAATTCTGCTTATTAGATGCGCCGGTTTATTTAGAAATCCTACTAAGCCATGCATGTGATTCTTCCTCCAAATGGCAGAAATCCCCTAATTCGCTTGGCAAAATTAAAATGTGACAATTGGATTAGCAAAACTAAAATTTTGCTTTAAAATTTCTTTCCGATATCCAATTATTTTTCACTGAAACCTCTGGCAGTGAGTGTTATTATTAGCATTTCCTAGAAATGAATTTTATACAAAATCAACAACAAAAGAAAAAAAATTGTGATAAAAATATTTGAAAAGCAGTTTATATTTAACCTAAAAAAACATGACTCTTAACTTTTTTTTGTGAATGGATTTTGGGAAGTAGAAGCCAATGGACCCCCTTTAATTAAAATAAAGGAAAATGGAGATGTCTTTGAAAAATTTTAAATATTTCCAGCCAATTTGTTGTCAGAGTTATCACATGTATGTGAAGCGTAATTCACTGTCTAGTTATTGTTTTACAGTTTTTATTACACCTTAATTTTAGATATCAACTACATTAACTCTGTTATCCTTCTCAGGCGATCCCCCTTTTTATGCTGAGTCATTAGTGGGAACTTATGCGAAAATTATGGACCACAAGAATTCGCTGGTTTTCCCTGATGACGTTGAAATTTCCAAAGAAGCCAAGCATCTCATCTGTTCTTTCCTCACTGACAAAACTCAAAGACTAGGGAGGAACGGAATCGAGGAGATTAAAAATCATCCATTCTTCCGTAATGACCAGTGGACCTTCGACAATATCAGGGAATGTAAGCACCTGTTAATTGTTGTTCATATAATGAAAACTTTAAAGGGTCAAATGTATATAGAAGAATTTTTTATTGCATTATATATTATGAGTTTATTAAATGTTTTATATTGGAAACTTTCCCACACAGATAAGAACTGGCAATGGGTCATTAAATGAGAAAAATTTGATAATAGTTTACCTGTGATTATAATAATAAACTTTATTTCTAATAGTTGGTACGTCATTCTTTCAATTCTTCCCTTATGAAATCTCCTTTCTGCATCACTGTTTCTAAAGCAGAAAATAACTAACTTTCACCCTTAGGTGTTCCACCGGTTGTTCCAGAACTGACTGCAGATGATGACACATCAAACTTTGATGATGTGGAAAAAGAATCGGAAAATCCGGAGGAAAACTTCCCTGCTACGAAAGCTTTTGCTGGAAACCATCTGGTTTTCATAGGTTTCACTTACTCTGGAGATTATCAGTAAGTATAACTTTCCTAAATGCTCTTTTATTATAGTAGATTTGTTACACAATAATACACCTGTACGTGACATTTACCTTACACTTTTTACCTACACACTTGCACTTTTGAAAAAAGTATTCTCCTTTATTATATTGACTTATCTATTAACGAAAGTAATATAAGATGGACCTGTGTTTTGACCTAAACAAGCTAGGTTTAAACATAATGATCTTATTCTGAGCAGTGTAAAGGGCAACTCTATTTATTTTAGAAAGAAATAGTCCAATAGAAATAGCTTAAATACTTGTTTTTCTAAAAGACGGAACTAAGTTGCTATGTGAGTTCTTTAAAATTTGAAAATCATCTGTATTATTCACATTGTTTGACATCAAAGATTCTCTTGGCTTCTAATTTTTAAGCACTCTCCCTTTTAACAAAATTAAAAAAATTTGTGATTTTCTATTTTAGTTTAGTTTAGAATCCTACCTCTGCTTCATTTCTTTTTTGCCTTGCCTCTTTCTTCCTTTTATTGTTTTTTGAGTACATTTTTAATTTTTTTTAGATTAATGTCCCGAGGTTTAGAAGCATCTCAAAATTTAGATGAGGTTAGTAAACTACTGAATTGTTTTCTTTCATGGATTTTGTTTTGTTGTATGATTTTATTAAATTTACTTACTTGTTTCAATTTTTTCGTTGTTTTATGAAACTGAACTTGCTTCGAACACCTACAGATTGATAAGGTAATACTGAATTGTGATTGCTCTCACATACTCTATAAATGGCACTAAACGTAGTTTTCTTGATATAATCTTATGCATAATTTCATTTACCTACTTTAAATTTTTAAAATCATTTAATTAACTAACACAGTTTACTTGTCAACTGCTGCTTCATTTTTGTTTGAAATCTGTTTAATCTATTAATAATGAGTCTTTACTTTTGTTTTTAAACTTTGTATTCTCTACTTGCTCATTCAACTCTTAATCCCCAATACGCTTTTGAAAATGTATGCAAAGCGTTGGGTGCATATTTTGATTTCTTTGTACCTCCCTAATATGTAACGATCATTTCTGTGGTAAGTAACACTGGATAGACTACATCAACCCTCTTCTCTGAAACTCTCTTCAGATTTCTTTAACAAATTTTTAAAATGAGGTTCCTTTCTCATGAGCGTGGATGAAATTTGTTTTCAGGCATTTTGCAATTGCAAGTGTTTGTACCCCTTTTCTTTTAACCCTTTCAATCCTAAGCTGTCTGAGATTACCTGAATCCTAAGGAAAATTTAGGGCAGCTCAGACTGAAAGGGTTAAGTTCACCTTTTCAGGTTTTACTTTTCTTCAGAAGTGGATCCATGAATTAATTTCTGTGTTCTTTGCAGTCTGTTGATTCCTTGAAAAAAATCGAAAGGTTAGAAGAAGACATGTATAAATTGAACAATTGCAATGAAGAATTGGAAAAGAAATACAGGTATTTATTGTTAAAAAAACACCAGAATTTTCCCCATTTTAGTGACAGTGGTCCATTTATGTTGCATTTTATTTTTGTTGACCTTCCCTGTAATAAAATTGTCCTTTCAGAATGGCCCTAATGCAGCTTGATAATTATGGTAAGCAACAAGAAGCTTTGGTTATGATGGAAAAAGAAAACAGATCCATGGAGAAGAATGTTGCTATGCTGAAGCATGACTTGAAAGAAGTGAGTTAGCTTTATCAAAATTAAGAGTTTAAGTATTGGTCGATTTTGTTTAACAATTTGTTTCAGTTTAGATTTGTCTCTGTAGCTCTAACCACAGCTCAAAAGTATGCCTTGCTGAAATATGTTTGGTTAGTTGTTACCATTATGACATAATGGGTTTTTTTGGGCGGAGCAATATATTGTACCGATGCCTTGCGGCTTCTCCATGGGTAGCTGGTCATGGGTCAACTCAGCCCTTCATCCCTCCGGGGTTGATAAATGAGGACCAAGCTCGCTTGGGGAATCAACTGGGGGTCCAGCGTCGGGCTAGCCACTCGGCCTGGACACACGCTAGTAATTAGCACCCCAGGCCCAAAGGCTACAGAAACGGAGATGGGCACCGCCTGATGGGCCACTAGGCCCGGGCAGACTTTGAATATACTGTATATTATTCATGATAGATCTATTTTCAATTTTAGATCTACGCTATGTAATACTAAATCCTCTGAAATTTTTTGAAATTCCAACATTTTCTGAGGGTATATTTGTTAGCATTTCTTTTAACTTGCACCTAAATTGTTTATGTGATGTTGTCTGTTTAATAGATCATTAAAAGTCATCCTTAATTATAACTTATATTTTATTAACACGAGCACATTGTAACAACGCCATGAGGTCCAAGACTTGACAACAACTGAAGCTGGCTTGCTGCTGCCAGATCCCCATAGCTAAATTACAATATATAATCAGAAAACCTGGAGGGTCTAGTTACTGCTCTACCACTCCTAGTTACATAAGTATGAGAGTTGGAGGGTACATTAACATTAGATGGTACATGAGAATTACAGGGTACATTAAAGTTGGATGGTAAATGAGAATTAGATGGTACATTAAACCTCGTACCCTGGTTCATATTATTTTCCCCTATGTCACTACCAAGTTCATTATAGTCAAAGCATACAAATTTACTAGTGTCAATTTTAGTTTTTCTTATGTGGCACTTATTCCTTCTTACTAACCTCCCATTCTGTTTCTTCACAATGTAGGATCTAGGTGTTGCATGTTTTTTACAACCATAGCTGGTTCCCATTGTTCCCCTACTCTCACCATCACTCTTTCCCCAGGAATGAATTCAGGTCGGACATGAGCCTGTCTATCATAGTAAAATTTGGCTTTATTTTGCTTTTTAATTAACTCTTCCCTGAAATTTCTTTGAACTGCTGGTGCTAACTGAGATTGTAAAATAGGTATCTTAGTTAGGAGAATCCTACTCATTAACATCTGACTAGGAGATACCTTGATACCCGATATAGGTGAGCACCTATATTCCAATAATGCCTCGTAAAGCCTATCTGGTCCTGCTTTTCTAAGCAAACCCTTGGCTATCCCCACCAACTTTTCTGCAAAACCATTTGATTTCGGATACCTGGGACTACTTGTGACTATTTCAAAACCCCACTCAGCTGAAAATTTTTTAAACTCCCTGCTATTAAACGGTACGTTGTCACACACCATTAATCTAGGGATACCATGGGTTGAGAATAACGGTTTTAGTTTTCTTATTAATTCCTCAGAACTTTTATCACCTATTTGCACTACATCTATCCACTTGGTTAGATAACATCCAATCACCAAGTAACTTTTCCCTCCAAAGTCACAAATATCAGCACCTATTTTTTCATAGGGAAGATTTGGTATTTTATGGCATATTAGGGGCTCTTTTATAGTCTGAGGTTTAAACTTGTTACACATTAAACAAATTGACGTCATTCTCTCAATATCATCATTAATGTTAGGCCAAAACATTACTTGACGTGCTCGCCCTTTTGACTTTTCAACCCCACTATGAGCCTCATGTAATATTCTTAACATGTTTTCTCGTAATGAAACAGGTACAATTACTCTATTATTTAGAAAAACTAAGCCATCTTCTACACTTAAATCATTTCTAAATTTGAAGTAAGGTCTGGCTTCTTTAGGGACCTTATCACAACTATTTGGCCATCCTGTAAGCCAAAACTGAGACACTAATTGAAGACCTTGATCTTTCAATGTCGCCTCTTTCAATTCAATTTTCCTATTTTCAGATACTTGCAACTGCCTAGTTAAGAGGCAGATTTTATAAGGAGCGGGCAGAAATGCGGGGGTCATTATTGTGACCATTTTTGATTTTGATGAAATTTTTATGATGGATACTTCTAATGATTTTAGAATACCCCTATTTTTTCTTTTTTTCCGAAAAAATTTTTTTGGCCCACAAAAATTCTCAAAGTTGGTCGCGACCCGGTATTTTTTTCGTATCCACATATCTTTGTACAACATTTTCTCAGTGCATTGAGGGTCTACCAAAGTAATTCTTGCGGTAACAACATGTCCTTAGATAGCTTAATCAAATTCTTTCGTGAATTTATGGTCCACCTTCCCTGAAAACGGGAAGGGTTCGCCAAACTTTGTCGAAAAAATGCCAAATTCGAGCCTTTATTGACCCCAGCATTGAGGGTCAATCACAGTTTTGAGGGTTAAAGTGTGTAGTACTGCTCAGTATTAACTTAATTAGCCCATTGGTTGTATGGTTAACCCTCATGGCTGCAGAAAAATGGCTACTTTCGCAGCTATCAAAACAAAAAGAGGTCATTTTGGTGACCCCGTATTTCAGAGCATTAAGGGTCAATCAATAATTCGAAATATACGTTTCTTAGTACAATACCTCTACTTTAAGAAACAGTTGACAAACCTATGGACTCTCGATCTGGGATCACGTGAGATTGATTTTTGTGACTAAAAAAGGGAAAAAAGGTCATTTTTGGGATCCTGTATTTCAGAGCAATAAGGGTCAATGACGAACTGGAAATATGCATTTCGTAGTATAGTATGAGACCTACCCTTTTAAGAGACAATTGACAGAACTTTGGTATTTTGCCCAGCGGGCACGCCTAAGAGACTTACTTTTCTACATAGCGAACACATAAAATATGCTATGCTTACAATTAGCTTTGTAGGTTATTTTCAAAAATTATTTTCAAATTACATTTGGTCTCCCAAAGGAAAGACCTCCAAAAAATAAACCATTTAATGAGATTAAATTTTTATTTGGGCAGTAATTTAAGACAATTTGAAAAACATTAGCCTTGAACATATAAAACAGCAAAATATCTCAAAGAATTTCAATAAAACAGCAAAATATTTCAAAGAAAGAAGTTTTAACAAATATAAACACAAAAAAGTTTATTTCTCCCAAGTTATTTCATCTTCTTTAATCTTTGAAATTATCTTTTTGATTTCCCCAACAGCTTCAATACCGAAATACTGAAATAAAATAGAAATATAAATGAACCTTAGATTTGCAGATGATAAAAGAAAAAATTACAGTAGAGCAATGGTTCCCAACCTTGTTACGTCTGTGGCCCAGCTAAGCCTTTCTAAATTGTCTATGCCCCCCACTTCATTTTTTTTTCGAAAATCTTTGAAAGTGTACAAAATCTGGTTGTCCATGCCCCACAAGGCGACAATTTGGTTAAAAGTTTTCAAATTGACCCCCTAGAAAAACTTATTGGCCCCCGATGGGGCGTTTCTGGTGGCTGCAGTTTCCCAGATTTTTGCACAGCTGACATTCTTGAGAAAAGAGACTGAATCTGGGATTTAGTTAAATATTCTTCAGGAGTGAACATTTTTTTATTTTCTTTTATTGTGGCAGTACGCATGTCTCTTAAAAGGGTAGGTCTCATACTACGAAATGCATATTTCCAGTTCGTCATTGACCCTTAATGCTCTGAAATACAGGATCCCAAAAATTACCTTTTTTCCGCTTTTGTAGTCACAAAAATAAATCTCACGTGATCGCAGGTCAAGACTCCATAATTCTGTCAATTGTTTCTTAAAGGGTAGGTCTCATACTACGAAATACATATTTCCAGTTCGTCATTGACCCTCAATGCTCTGAAATACGAGGTCCCAAAAATGACCTTTTTTCCGTTTTTTTAGTCACAAAAATCAATCTCACGTGATCCCAGATCGAGAGTCCATAGGTTTGTCAACTGTTTCTTAAAGTAGAGGTATTGTACTAAGAAACGTATATTTCGAATTATTGATTGACCCTCAATGCTCTGAAATACGGGGTCACCAAAATGACCTCTTTTTGTTTTGATAGCTACGAAAGTAGCCATTTTTCTGCAGCCATGAGGGTTAACCATACAACCAATGGGCTAATTAAGTTATTACTGAGCAGTACTACACACTTTAACCCTCAAAACTGTGATTGACCCTCAATGCTGGGGTCAATAAAGGCTCGAATTTGGCATTTTTTCATTTTTTTCGACAAAGTTTGGCGAACCCTTCCAGTTTGCAGGGAAGGTGAACCATGAAATTCACAAAAGAATTTGATTAAGCTATCTAAGTACATGTTGTTGCCGCAAGAATTACTTTGGTTGACCCTCAATGCACTGAGAAAATGTTGTACAAAGATATGTCGATTCGAAAAAAATACCGGGTCGCGACCAACTTTGAGAATTTTTGTAGGCCGAAAAATTTTTTTTTCGGGAAAAAGAAAAAATAGGGGTATTCTAAAATCATTAGAAGTATCCATCATAAAAATTTCATCAAAATCAAAAATGGTCACTATAGTGACCTGCCCGCTCCTTATAAAATCTGCCTCTTAATGTATTAGGCTAAGAGATTTAGGGTTTGAAATGGAACAAATTGCAAAAGAAGGTTTGTGATGTTTTTTAGGTTTGGGAGGATGTGTATAATAACATATCAAAAGTCTACCAAAGTCTGATGGGCGGAACACCGCCATTTTGGCCGCCATTTTGAATTTTCTTAAATAGTAGGAAAAATGCAAATATGGCTCAAAAAACTTCTTATTTGTACCAAATTGAACCTTTTTAAGGTTTATATACGTAAAATAATATTTCTTAAACTAAATTAAATCATAATCATGATAAAATCTGCCATCTAGGCCGCCATCTTGGATTTTACCCTTTATAATAAATACCGCTAAAAATTTCAAATTAGCACCAAATTCAAATCTTTGATATCTTAGTACATGAAATATTTTATAAATTTAATTAGTAAACACATTTCATTCCATAAAAATTATTTAAATCACATATAACTTAATCGTAAACAATAAAATAATAACTTGCAAAGATTTAAAACTTTCTAAACATCATAATTAACTTAAATAGGCGTAGAGTAAGGTTTTTCCGCATTGGGATGATATTTTTAACAGCATATATAATATATATCGAGGTCTAATAGGTGGAAGATTGCCATTTCATCCACCATATTGGATTTTCTCACAAAATCATAAACATGTAGATACTGCTGTGAAATATTCAAATTTGCTCGAAATTGGAAATTTTTAAGGAAGTTAGACTAAAAATAATATGTTAATGAATAATAAATTTTTTTGTAATAAATCCTTTACATTCACTCTGCAATTCATTTCTTTTAAATCTCTCAACAAGTATGAAAATTCTGTGCTGCCTCTAGAAATTTAAAATGGGAATGTCAAAAAAAATATTTGGAGTGGAAATAGTACAATAACTTGCATTTTTTGTTTGATTTTGATAATATATGTACTTCAAAAGTTTAATAATATCAGGGTTTAAAGTATGTGAATTTTATAATGATAAAACCATGTTAATAACAACTTCATTACACTCAAATCTTTAGTATTTGCATTCTTTAAATAATTGCACAAACAATTAAATTCCTTAAATATATGCAATAAATCATAAAACTCCATCATCATACTTCGAATGACGACAAAGTCATTACCTCTTTCTGCAAGCCGTTGAATAAATTAAACCATGTTTACTGCATGGAACACTTTGACTAACAATGTTTTGCATGTAAAGTACATATTTTAATATCAAGAAGAATTGGGAGTGCTGGTTCAAGGTCAGCTAACAATAGGTTTACTTCTAAGTACGTTCCAACCCCATTCCTTAGGGAGGATAGACTTTTACAACCCACAGTTTTATGGCCCTGGCTTTTTGTGTGGTCAATTAGTGAACAAAAGAAACAACCTCCTCTGTCGGGAGTGCTAGAGGAAAACCCCCTAACTACATGAAGAAACCATGGCCATAATCTTGAGGGTTGTTAAAGTCCACCCTCACCGGATGAAGAGATGCATTCCCTCTACAATATTTATTCCTTGGAGTCGGGTTGGATCTGTGCCTGTCAGAAAGTCAGCATCTCCACTTGAATGCAAAGTCTAACACTCAATACACTCCAGGATATTGCTTATTTGCTTTATTGGACAGAAAAATATATTTTCATGGTTAGCTTCAATTCATCTTCATATCCATGGTAAATAAACCTTAAGGATAATGTTTTACTTCACTTTTTCTCATGCGAGTCTTTGATAGACGGACTATTTGAATATCCATCAAAAAGCACCACGCAACAGATGTGCTATACCTTGATATTATGCATTTTGAATATGAATTGCCTATTTCTGATAACTGCGTTTCTACAGTCCAAGGTAGTTCATATACATTAAAGCACTTCCTTTTAACACATAAAAAAGATCCGATAGAGGTAATAATCCAGATTAGTTATGTTTCATCACTTTGCTTCCTAGCAATTGTCAAATCTGATTTGCTCTTCTAGGGAGAACTGGATTTGCAGACAAAAAAGTTGGAAAGGGGCAGAGTGAAAATGCTCTTTTTGTCTATGTCAATGACATATAAAACAAACTATTCCAACAACTGTGGTTCAATATTAATATCTTTAATATTTTAATGCTGCTTGATCCCATGGTAATAGATTACAAATTTCGTTTGAAATGATAATTTAAAATGTTGTGTCCACGCATTAACAGGTGAATTTAATTGCCAAATTGTTTAAAACTTTCTACGCTCAAGGTCCAGTGTGAAACCACACCAGTAAATAAAATGCGCATGGATTTGTCATTTGTGAAAGGGCTTCAGTCTATTAAAAATAGTAAGACTTTTTTGGTAACTACGCAATCTAGTCTGTCAGCTATATGCAATTTCTGTGTGATGCTTATTAGTATCGTACGAGACATTAGTGAATTCTTGCATGGCTTTGATTGTTAACCTCTGGGGAAGAGAATCGGAGATTGAGATCCATAATTGACGCATCAAATTTTGGAAATTATTCATTGTTATTCGTCTCACCTTACCGAGACCAAAAGCCTTAATTTTCATCTTCTTTCAGTCAATAAAAATGGGTGTTTAAAAAGTTATACACCTTGTATTCAACAAAACATGCTTTAAAAATATTTTTAATACCTGTATAAAAATATAGGTATAACAATTTAAAATTCAGAAGAAATTTGAAGCTTTTAGAGCCATGTTTGCATTTCTTCCTGAGTGAGAAATTCCATGATGGCGATCAAAATAGCCTATATTCTCATGAATACTATTAATTACAGAGTTTGTTATGGGGTTTTGAATGTAAAATCCTTTTAAAATTTTGATTTGGCATCATTTTGAAGTTTTTAGAGACATATTTGCATTTTCCTTACTTATTGATAAAATCCAAGATGGCGGCTAAAATGGCTGATTTACCCATAATAACATTTTATTATATATTATTTAAAACACATAAACGTTTTAAAGTTCAAATTCGTTCCAAATTCAAAAATTTGACAGCTAGAGCACTTTCTTACATTTTGAGAAAATTCAAGATGGCGGCCAAAATGGCGGTGTTCCGCCCATCAGACTTTTGTAGAATTTTGGTATGTTATTATAGACTAAATATCAAGTCAGAAAATCCTCATTTTAAATCCTTTACTATTAGTTTGATGCTTAGAAAACATATTGAAAATCTTTTAACCACTTGTTTCACATT
Source organism: Tetragnatha versicolor (assembly GCA_024610705.1). NCBI lineage: Eukaryota > Metazoa > Arthropoda > Arachnida > Araneae > Tetragnathidae > Tetragnatha > Tetragnatha versicolor. The sequence continues at coordinate 8,402,998 of JANDEH010000013.1, forward strand.
TTTTAATGTGTTAACTCAATTATCTACATTTTAAAGACCTTTTACTGAATTAAATATGTCTTAAAATATATTTTGTAATGCCTTCTTAGGAATTTCGGTCTTAAATGTTCAAATTCGGAACAAATTTGAAGTTTTTAGGGCCATATTTGCATTTTCCTACTTTTAGAGATATTCCAAGATGGCGCCCAAAATGGCGGTGTTCCGCCCATCAGACTTTGGTAGACTTTTGATATGTTATCATACACATCATCCCAAACCTAAAAAACATCACAAACCTTCTTTTGCAATTTGTTCCATTTCGAGCCCATTTTTGCCTTAAATCTCCTAGCCTATATGTACTATTTCCAACATTTCCTCATCATCGACTTGGTTGGTATTATCATTAAATGAGCGAGATAGCAAATCAGCAATGTGCATTAATTTCCCTGGCAAATATTTTAAATTTAATTGATATTTTAATAGTTTTATCTTTATTCTTTGCAACCTATTCGACAATACATTTACTATATTTTTATTCATGATTGAAACTAAGGGTTTATGGTTAGTTAAAACTTCAACCTGTCGACCATAAACATAGTAATGAAATTTTTTACAGCAAATAATATGCTTAAGAATTCTTTCTCTATTTGTGCATAGTTCTTTTCTGTTTCCGTTAAGCTACGTGAGGAGTATGCTATAGGCTGACCATTTTGTAATAAGCAGCAACCTAACCCATCTTTAGAGCTGTCTGCCTGAAGGGTGATAGGTTTTTTACTATCAAAGATTCCCAGTACTGGTGCATTGCTTATTAAACCCTTTAGTTCCCCAAATGTTTTAGAGTGTATGTTTAACCACTGCCAATCAACCTTCTGCTTTAACAATTCTCTTAAAGGGGCCGTTTTGGTGGAAAAGTGTGGTACAAATCTCCTTAGATAATTAAACATTCCCAAAATTATTTGCAGTTCAAGTTTATTCTTTGGTTCCTTCAAATCCACTATGGCCCTCACTCTCTCAGGATCGGGTGACATCCCTCCTACATTGAATATATGCCCTAAATATTTTACCTCTGGGACCCTATATTGCACTTTATTTTTGTTAAATTTTATGTTGAGAGACCTGGCTCTCTGAAGTACCTGTGTCAAAATTTCATCATGTTGTTTCATTGAACTAGCAGCAATCAGTAGGTCATCAAAGTAAACCAATACCCCTGGAATATCCCCAAAATTGGCAAAATTTCTTTTCTGAAAAATTTCGGGAGCACAAGATATCCCCATGGGTAACCTTAAAAATTTATAACACCCAAATGGTGTGCTAAACGTACAAAGCTCACTACTCTGGGCCTCAAGGGGTATTTGAAAAAACCCATCCTTCAGGTCCAGAACAGTATAAACCGATTTACCACTCAATTTCGGCAAACTCTTCAATTGTGGGAATCAACACATGCTCCCTCTCTATAGCCTGATTTAGATCCTGGTCGAGACACAGTCTAATGGACCCATTAGCCTTTTCAATTATAACTATATTGCTTACCCAACCCCTAGGTTGATTTACTTTGGTTATAATACCCTGACTTTCCAATTCCTTGAGTTTTGCTTCAAGTTTGGGCTTTACAGTTAATGGTACCCTTCTTGGTGGTTTTACAATGGGGCTCACATTTTCCTTAACCATTATCTTACATGGATCTGTAAACCTCCCCACACCTTCAAATACATCCATATTGTTATTTATTAATTCTTCTTTGGAACACAATGACACACTTAAATAACAATCTGATTTACTTTTATTTGAATCAATATTTGTTTCATGAATATTGTTAACGTATTGAATTAAATTAAATTTCACACATGCAGCAAGTCCTAATAATGGACGAGCGTTACTGTTGTCAATTATTACAAATTTTAATAGTAGACTTATTTCATTTACTTTACATTCTAATTCTACATACCCCACTGGCTTAATTCTAGAACCTCCAAAGGCTTCCAATATTATGTTACAATTTTTAATGGTTTTGTCTACTTTAAGGGAATTAAATACACTTAAAGGAATTACATTGACTTCAGCACCTGTATCCAGTTTAAAGTTAACCGACCTGGACTCTACCCATACAGGTTTAGTCCATTCTTTGGCAACTGCCGTATAGTCGACCTTTTTAACAGATACATTGTCATCATTAGTTATTTTTAAGGTATCAATGAAAAAATCGCTATCTATATCCCCATTATCATAACTACCTTCATCCATTCTAACCTCATTAACTTTCCTATTACAGGCAGAAGCAAAATGATTTGCCCGGTTACACACATAGCACTTTTTCCCATATGCAGGACACTGCCCTTTACTATGCTTTCGGTTGCAATTCCTGCACAGGAAATGCTCCCTTTGGCGATTATCACCTGCATCCGGCGTTCTTGATGTCAGTGGCGTTCCTAGTACCCCAAGCAGTGTCGGCGAAACTGGTTTGCGAGGCCCTAATACCAGATATAATGAATTATTGTAAAATAATTGACATTTTTTATAATTAATAGTATTATTAATAGCTTAATTAATTAAAAACTTAATTAGTTTTAATTAAGATTAATTATAATTTTAATTCATTTTTATAAAATGTAGTACTTTAGGATAATCTGAGCAAATGGCAATTTTTTTCACAAATCTCGTAAAATTATACTTTTAATTTCAGAAATGAATATTTAAACAGATTTATTATTGCTTTTTTAAACTTTTTATTACTTTAAATGTAATTTCAAAATTTTGAAATTTACGAGTGAGTCATGGCCTACGTTAGTCCGATTGAATCAAAATCAAGCCAGTATTGAACTAAATATTTTATTTACAACAAAAACTTCCAAACGCCAGTAAATAATAATGTACTAACAAAATATATTGGCGAATAGAGATATTTATTTCGGGAGGGGCCCAATATTACGGAATGGGACGATTCGGCGCGGCCGATTTGGCGCGGCCGTTTGGGCGCTGGCCGTTTCGGCGCTGGCCGTTTCGGCGCTGGCCGTTTGGGCGCCGGCCCGTTTCGGCGCGAGACAAAAATTTTTTTCTTCGAATTTTTAGAAGGATTATGAAAGAGTTCTATTTACTTCCATTTTATTTCTGGCGCCGAAATGGCCAGCGCCGAATCGGCCCGCGCCCAAACGGCCGAGCCGAATAGTAGTAGACCGTCAATATTATTTTTCATCTCCCTCCATAGATAAATTTATTACCTCCAATTCAGTTTTTTATACATATTTTGTTAGAATTTTACATATAAAAGAGCTTAATCTAAAAATTTTATGAATGATTTAGGCCCTAGTACCAAAGGGGGGTCTGGGGGTCCTCCCCCAGAAAATTTTCAAAATTTTGACTATAAAAAACTGTTTTTTAACTAGTTTTTACGCACCTAATCCAAACTTTGGATTTAAATTTTTAGATAGAATTTGCATATGAATTACTACTAACAAATATCAAAATTAAATAATGACTACCAACATTACGTTGGTTTTTTTTAATCCGAACTTTGGATTTAAATTTTTAGATAGGATTTGCATATGAATTACTACTAACAAATATCAAAATTAAATAATAACTACCAACATTACGTTGGTTTTTTTTAATCCGAACTTTGGATTTAAATTTTTAGATAGGATTTGCATTTGGGTGAACTTATATTGTAGAAAAAAGAAATCAAAGTAGAAAACGGGATTTGGGGGTCCTCCTCCAAAATTTTTTTGGAAATTTACCCTTAAAACAGGGTTTCAACTTGGTTTTGATTCCTCGACCTAATTTTGAACGTATATTTTTAAGTAGGATTATGATTTTGATGAACGTATTATAAAAAGTTTTATACAATAAAGTTCTAAGTACAAAGGGGGGTTTGGGGTTCCTCCCCTAGAAAATTTTTTGAAATTTGACCCTAAAAAACAAGGTTTTAGTCTGTTTTGGTACCCTTGTATAATGTACTAAAAGAGGCCTAACGATTGGACTCTAAAAAGGCCTCGTGCTGGAGCTCCAAAAAAAAAAAGCTTCGCACCTGGGCTCCCCAAAAGGCCTCGCGCACGGGCTCCAGAAACATGGAGACATGAAAAATCGTTATTGAACACACATTATATCTTTGTAGTTATTATTTGTCTGCGCTCGCTTGGCGGAGGGAAGCGGGGAAATCCAAGTTCGGGCAGGGGTGCGGGAAATCAAGGTTGCTGGCTTGGCTACTTATGCACCCCATTGGCAAAGGAGAGGGAAGGGAAGTGGAGTAGTTCTTGGCGAGAAGTAACCAGTTTGGCGCTCTCTCTCCCTACCTATCCAACCCCATGGAGAGAATGGCTTTTCCCGTTTGGGTTTACCATTCGTGCCAAGCGAGGACAGACAAATAATAAACATGGATTCAAATAGTTTAAATTCTTGCGAGGCCCTTAAAGTGCGAGGCCGTCGGCGGGGGCAGACGTCGCCGACGCCTAGTTACGCCTCTGCTTGATGTTGTAGCCAGTTGCCTCCGATGAACTTTTCGTCCAATGTGGTCAACAGATTGTCCTTGCACCGTTTGGACACGCATTTTACTTAGTTCGGCAGTCTGCCCCATTTGGATTGCTTTTTCCAAACTTAGGTCAGACTCCCTGAGCATTCATTCTTGAAGGCTTAAGTCACTGACTTCCAGCACAATTCTGTCCCGCACCACGGAATTTGCCTGCTCACCTAATTTGCATGATCCGATGAGTCTCTTCAACTCCACGACGAAGGCGTCGAAAGACTCTCCCTCCTCTTGCTGTCGCCTATTGAAGATAAATCGTTCAACGACCACGTTTTTCCTTGGCGTAGTCAGGGCCTGGAATTGTTTAATAACGGTATTGTAGTTGCCTTTTTCCTCCTCTGTTATGCTGAATGTGTTGAATGCTTCCACAGCCTCCTCACCAGCAGCATTTAGCAGGAGGGCAACTTTAATATTCGAGGCCTTTTTATCATGTCCCCCAGCGGTCAGAAAAATTTCAAATTGTTGTTTAAACCGGCGCCAATTCTCCGCGGCGTTGCCGGAGAAACTGGGGCCACGTGGGGGAAGACACCCTTCCATCTATACAGCAAATACACGAGAATCGAAGAATCGAAAAGTACTTAGTCCTTATTCCAGTTGCTCATCGATGTTTGCCGTCTGCGCCATGTGATGTTGTCTGTTTAATAGATCATTAAAAGTCATCCTTAATTATAACTTATATTTTATTAACACGAGCACATTGTAACAACGCCATGAGGTCCAAGACTTGACAACAACTGAAGCTGGCTTGCTGCTGCCAGATCCCCATAGCTAAATTACAATATATAATTATACATACAGATATGTCACAGAGTTTACCCACCAATTTAATTCATACAAGTAGTTACTCTTCAGCCCTTTTTGTGTGATTGTTTGTATTTTTTCTTTTATTTTCATTACATAATTAATGTATTAACTTTTATTACGCCTGGGGGGGATTTTTTATTTCCCCTTGGCATGTCATATTTTTCTGTACTCATTGTATGATTTTGTTTATTATAATTTTTTAGAAGTTATTAAAATTTTCAAAAGAAGTATTTGTTAGGAAATATGAAAGGGGAAATTGAAGCAACATATGCTTGTTATGTCAAATATTGAAACAAAGATCTTGAAACTACCCTTAGTGATAACATGTCTGATTTCATATAGGCACAACGTAAGCTCTTCAATGAGACAGAAAACCGAAAGAAGGCAGACTCCAAAATCGAAGAGCTCTGGTCTCGTCTGGAGCATGAATCCCAGATCCGTATGCAGCTATCTTCCTCTACCAGTCAGACCAATGAGAGAGCTCTCAGCTTGGAAAAAGAGTTAAGAGATCTAAATGAGAAATACAAGGCTGAATCAGAAAATAGTATGAAGTTTAAGAAGATTAATGCTGAGTTGTCACTGGTATGTTCAAAATTCAAATGTTTTTAATTTTTTTACAAAACTTGGTGATAGTTTTCTCAAAATATCTTAGTTATTATCTTTTTCTGTACCTTTTCCCAAAAATTGGTTGCATGTGAATTACCACTTGCAACTAGATTAGCTCTTTTTCTTTGAATTCCCTCCTAACTATGCAGGTTTCCTTTGAAGAAGTTTTAAATAACTTTTTAACATTTGCAATTTGAGAAAGAGTACTGTGAAACATGATTTGCTAATTTATTTTGACTTGTAAAATTCTGCAAACACAAATTGCCTTGATGCACACTATTAATATTGCACTTTCTCCATCCGCCTTCCCCAATTCCCTGTATATACTAAAAATCAAGTTTTTTTAGCTGACATGATTCAAATAGCTAAATATAATAAATTAGCTGTGCTTCATGACTTTATTTTAGTTAGCTACTACTATAATTTATCAAGCTATTGTAAAATAAAAAAATTGTATGATCTATCTTCCAGAGCACTGCAAACAAAGATAAATCCATAGAAGAGTTGCAAGATAAACTAAGTTCACTTCAAAAAAAATATTCTGATCAAGAAAAAGATATAAGGACTCTTGAATCTCAATTAGAAGATGCAAAAAATACATGGTCACAAGCTTCAGATCGAAGTTTAGAATTGGAGAGTAAGTTTATAATAGTTTTTTACACTGATTAATTTAAATTGCTGCATACATTTTAACTGCATTAGTTATTAGTACTTATGAAAAGGTAGCTTTTTAAAGATATCTTTCTCTACTTTTAATCTTGTGTGTTTTTTAGATCGTAAGCATGCTTTGCTGCTGGAGCTGGAAAGAATGAAGGAGCGGGAAACCACTCTCGAAATGGAGAACCACGAGCTCAACAATAAGTGTGTGGAGGTTCAAAAGAACCACGCCATGCTGGTACTGGAACTGAAGAACCTGGAGAAGAAATATGAGCAAGAGAGACTGGCTCACCGGCAGGACATTGACAGCCTAACTGCCGACAAGAAAAGGCTGCTCTCTACTACAGAGGAGGCTAATCTGGAATCAATGAAAGGTAGGAATTGTTTTTAGTCAAAGCGTTACTGTTTGCTTTAGTAAGCGTTACTTGCCAACTCTCCTGATTTTAGCAGGAGACTCCGATTGGTTTCCCGACTTGATTTGGTTTCCTCACGCCCTCCCGATTTTAAACGTAAATCTCCCACTTTTCGGGTTTTTCTAGGAAATCGTATTTAACCCATATATATCCGACAGAAACAACCCGTGAATAAATGGGTTAATGATGTGGTAAAAGACTGCAAGCATTTGTTTCTTCTCCGGGGACGCGTAACATGAACTATCAGCATTGATTCAATCAATTAATTGAAAAGCCATGATAAAAAATGGGGGGAATAAGGAGCTTTGACGATTAGGATCTTGGATAGTTTGATATAATTTAATTTTAAAATTTTTTAAAAACTAAATTTTGCGCTGAGCTGATGGCGTTGGTAGAATATTGTCTGTGTGAAATTGGTTAAGAAAAGGCTAAACATGGATAAAATTTTCTCGTGGCTTCTAGGAAAAATCTCTTGATTTTTGACTTTGAGAGGCTGGCAAGTATGGCTTTTGATTAAATGGTTTAGTAAAACAATGAAGCCTTACATGGATGGAGTTGATAACATCTGATAAGATAAATCTTCTGGAATGGTGGTTGTGGTCTGAGATGGTAAAAACAATGTTTCAATCTCTTCTGCCTAGTTCACTATCAGCAGGTTAAAAATTCCTTACATTTAGAAATTTTGGTACTTATGTATTATCCTGTCTATCAAGACGCTGAATCCGAAGAGCGTTACCAAATCTCTTAGACTGCTGCCGAACATTCGTTGGGATAATACATGAGAACAAGAACTGTAATTTTTGCTGATGATGATGACCACGGCTGAAGAGATCAAAACCGCCAATTTTTTTACCACCTTTTTCCACTGCTCTCCAGTAGGGTGGTCCAAAAAAAATTTTTTTTTGTTTTTTAAGTGCTAACCCCTAATTTTTGTACCAACCCCAAAACATGCTTATTCACAAAATTTCAGCTGAATTCAATAATATTTAAAGGTAGCTCAATGCTTACTTAGTTTTAAGGTTAACGTAGATTTTTGCCAATTTTAAAAAATTACAAATTCTTATGGCTGTTTTAATATTTTATTTATTGTATACTTTTTAAAGATTATTACAGGCATGAGATTCTTCCGAATTTTTTCGGAATTTCCGAATTTTCCGATTTTTTTGAGAATTTTCGGACTTTTTCCGAAATTTCCGATTTTTTTGAGAATTTTCAGACTTTTTCCGAAATTTTCAGACTTTTTTTTACATTTTGAAAATTAAGCGTTTCTAAATGTTAATTTTTTTACATCCTCAAAAAATTTTTTAAAGAAAAATTCAAGTAACGTAAAAACTAGAACTCTACCTCCCCTTATCAGCGCCCGTTCCCCATCGTTCCGGACAGCGCGTATCGCTCTTCGGTTGACCTTGCCTAGAGTTGCTTTCATTCTTTCTGTAGGCGCGTAATTTTTTAATTGTTACATTAAGATGGAATATTAGTTAAGAACCTGATTAGTAATGACGACCTCACGCAACGATATCGTTGTCCGTTAGGATGGAACTGATGTTCGAGCGATGGAAAAAGGAATCGAGAACAGCTGGAGTTGGCTAGAGAAAAAATTGATGGCGTGTTCGTTCAAGAATCCATAAGAAAAATCAGTAAACCCGGATTTGCCTACTGCTTAATATGATCTTAAGATAATCTTCATATTTTATTTGATTTTTTCCTTCTCACTAGATATCGCCGTTATAGTCAAATAATTTGAAAGAGAACATCTTGGCCTTCATCACCATGTAATATTTTTAATATCTGAGGTTTTTTTTTTAGGAATATAGCAAGATTTATGCATAATGCATCAACAGCTTTAATTAATGTAAATGAGAAGTGATCTTTTTTTCCCTAGCTGATATAAACTTTAGCATGTGTTTCAGCTGGTTTCAGCACCTTTTTTTCTTTTATTGGAACTCAAGGAGAGTTGGAGTGTTTATTATGACAGTTATTACTATTTATTTCTTCAAGATTTCGCTTGCATTCGGATGGAATTATTTATTGCTAAAACAGAAAACATGTATGTGTATAAGTGTCTAGTTGAAATGGAGATGGAAATAGATATTTTTTTAAATATATATTCAGAATTTAAGATGCTTAAACGATTTCGGTGCGGTAAAAGTAGCTGCCCGCTTTGCGGGTCTCTATAGTGAAAGAAGATATAAATAGGTTTTGTTCTAAATAATTTTATTTATCTTCATGAATAAGTTACTTGTGATAAATATCTCCTCATTTTACGACGACATTTTCCTCAGTTTTATGCATCTTGGGTATATGGAATTGTTAATTTTTAAGCATTATTTGTTTTTAAAAATTTTCAAAGAAAATAGTGGGATAGCAGTACAATTTTTTCAGCATTTACTTTGAATGTGTTATGCTGATCATATGGTAAAAATTAGGTATTTTAGACCACAATTTTAATTTCTACGATTTTTTACTGATGTTCATCATCTTAGACGCAAGTAGGTGCCAAGTATTACGTTTTGACCGTAATATTTACGGATTCGATAGAAAATTACGGTGCTACGGACATCGATTAAAAATTACGGATTAAATGAAGTCTCGAAAATTTCTGCGCTTTAAAAATGTATTTGCTTCCCTTTTCTCCATGCAAAGTACGATTTTTCATGGTTTCGTCAACTCGTAGCCTGTATGACGACCTGGGGAAACTTTAATATCGTTTCCATCAATGTTGAGTGGAATTTGGGCCTGCTATTGGTCTATGGTTTTGTTTGAGGGAGGTCGGATTGTTGAACCTTTCTTCCAGGCATGAGTTTCTTCCGCAGAAAATCGAGACGTCCCGCTTTTTCATTGTTTCGCGGCCCGCGAACTAATTGTAATTCAGATTTTACTTTTCCGGATTATTTTGAAGAAAAATCATGAGTTTTCGCGGAAAATCGTGAAAGTTTCGTTTTTGTTTAATTCGCGGAGTGTACCGCTTCTGCCGCGATGCTTTCGTGGAAGGCCGCGGACGTCAGGTTTAAGTCGGCTTCTTCTCGCGTTGTTATTGCGATGTAGAAAAAACAACTTGACCGTGGTTCGAAGCCAACAAGTCCGGTGTTACTAAATCGTACAACAGCTCTGGTTACGGAAAGCTTTTTTTGAAACTTGGCAAAAACTTTTTTCGGAAGTGCCCCCGGCCCGTGGGAGCAGCTCGATAGGGGCCGCCCGTCGCGAAGGAATAAAGAGAGGCAAAGCCCTCACTTAAAAAATTTTGCTGGTGTTCCAAAATAAGCTAAAACCTTGATTTTTAGGATCAAATTTTCAAAATTTTTCTGGGGAGACCCCCAGACCCCCTTTTGGTACATGGAACTTTATTATACCCAATTTTTCTTATTATTGTCATTTATATGCCAAAAATCAAACTAAAAATTTATTTAAAAGATACATTGAACCCATAAAACTAAAAGGAGGTTTTTTTTCACAAAATTTCGTTCCCGCAGTTTTTCCGAATTTTTGCTTTTTTGTCAATCTCATCCCTGTTATTACAAACAAATATCTGGTTTTACCAGTTCAGAGAGGGTAGAGCTTTTTTAGTCTTTGAAAGCCTTTCTACAAGTTTTTACAACTTGCAGCAAAACTGCTATTAGTCGGCTGTAATCAGAAATGAGGGCAACACCTCGTTCCGCACAATCATTAATAACTTTTAAAATCCTTTTTTTTGTCCCTCAATGAATAAATCACAACTTTTCCATTGTGATGGAACCTCATCTATAAAGTCCTTATTTATATTTAAAACTTCAAATATAAGCCATGAATGATTATTTACAAAACTGCGACGACTTTTGAGAAATGTTACCCACTTCACTCGACTTCAATCGCTTGGGAAAAAGCACATTGTCTTCAAGATTCTCTTTTTCAACTCATCTATCATAGAACTTTTTTTGCTCAAGTTATTTGGTCACTTATTAAACTAAGCATAACCAAGTCACCTGTAAGGTACCACAATTGAATCTTGATTGCATGAGTTGCAACATCAGCAACTTTTCTGTTTTCATTCTGGTATGAAACACATATTTTTAGAAAATCCAAATCATTAAATGGCACATCAACTGCAACTGGAGTTGTGAACCAAGCTATCATGAAAATGACAATGCCATTAAACTCTCAATAAAAACAAAGAAACTAAGGTCTAAAACAAAGTCATTAAACTCTTTTAAACCTTGAACTTCTCTTTGTGTGAGCTGAAATTGTTCCCTAAACAAGTAAATCTTAAGACAATATATAACCTTTGCCATCCATCTGGCATAGTGGAAGACACCAGGTGTTTTAAAAGAAAATTCTTCTTGTGGAATTTTACCCAAGGATATCAATGCTCACTATAGAAATCCCTTGTTTTCATCTCTTGCTAAGTTGTTCGTACGACTATCTAAATGATATATTACACACTCAATGGCTTATTCTTTAGGTATTTTTAAAAATTCAGAGCTTGTGTTTACCTCATAGACAGTTATAAGAGTTTCTGTCAATAAAATCATATTTAGCTTGGAATCTTTAGAACAAAATTATATCTCTCCAACTAGAAGGGCCAAAAATTGAAATGAATGTACATCTCCAATTACAATATCATAGATATAGTGCCAACAAGCCAAGTTGAGAAGCTGTCTTCCCAGCTTTTGCTCTAAAAGGGTACATGCCCCAATGTTAATTCCAGTGTTGCAGGAAGTAGTATCAAAGCACATGCATTGAATCAGTAGCTTTACATTCATTGAGTGTTACCATAATTGCATGCGCTTCCCCAGGGCCACTCAGTAGTTTGGAACCCCTCCCTAATAATTTCTTTATATCGTCTCCGGTGACAAGAACAGGAAGACACTCTGTATTCCGACTATTCAATTTGATGGTAAAACCACAAAGGTCTTGAGCTACCTCTAAATATTATTGAATTTAGCTGAAAATTTGTGTGTATGCTTATTTTGGGGTGGGTACAAAATTTAGGTGTTAGCACTTTAATATTTCCAAAAAAAGGTTTTTTTTGGACCACCCTACTCTCCAGCCCAGAAGGTTTATCATATATATGATGTTATTAAATGGTTCTTTTATTATTTATCCTTCTTGGATTTATGTGAGATTTATTACCTTCCTCACCTTGATGCAATCAAACTTTAAATTCTTTGCTTCTAATTTTTAACTTCTCAAACACTGTATTGAAGTTTTTGCTCTCTTGGGCAAATATGCACCTAATACAGGTTGAGTTCTTCCCAATCAATTTGTTGTTTAAAATTTAGTTCTAAATCTGAGAAGCTGCTCTTAATATATCAAATTAAGAAAAGATCATGATATGTGTGCCCTATGGGAGAATATTAATTTTCTTCTATTGTTTCTATAAGCTTTGCAAACCAAGCTGCTTGAAGAGAAGAGCATGAGGCAAAAAGCCGAAGCCATCAAGGAAGATAAAGAAAGAGAAATGCTGATGCTTACAGTAGATTTCAGGCAGTTAGAGCTTGAGTTCCAGAAAATGAAAACAGAACATAAGAAAGAACTAGAGAAGGTAAGGAATTTACTAGAAAGATGCTTGAGACATTTTTTCCTTAAAATGTTTTTGTTGCCTAAATTGAGGTTTAGGGGTAACTACTGAAGTATTAAATAACTATAAACACAACCAACTTAAAAGTCTCAATGAAAAAAACTATTCCTACTTACAAAATTTACTAACTAAGCTATTATTAAAAAATAATGTTAAAATGTCTAAGCATTAGTACTATTGCATACATTTTTTTTCACTTACCCCCAATATGATTCCTTGTACCCTTGGGTATCTGTTATAAGAGATAACCTGACTTTAAAAGTGAACTTTCCTAATCAATTTTAGTTACTAAAAAGATTACTGTTTTAGCTCTTAAAATAATGTAAGTAGTTTATAAATTCTTTGGTACCAATTAAACTATCAATCAAACATTGAATTTTCTAAAAATGCATTCTTAATATCCGGTTCACTTAAATTTCCTTCTTGTTTAGGCCAAATCTTTAGCTACTGATGTTGAGGAAGAAGCCTCGAAGAGGAAAATGTTGCAATCTGACATATCACATCAGTTGAATGAAATCACTAACCTTAAAGTCAAAGAAAGGCAGCTGTTGAAAGAGATTGGTGATTTGCGGGAGTCAAAGAACAGCTTGGAAAACGGACTTTACAAGCTGAAAACGTAAGTTTTCTTTCATTTAGTTTGTGTGATGTGGTTTTGTGTGTTTAATTTAGTAGATTGTTTGTATAGTGCACATAAGTTTCTTGGACAATATTTATCAGATTTTCATACTCAAGAACAAATTATTGGAGGAATTGTGGAGATATCCTACTAACATTTTACAAAAATAAAATCTAAATTTATTAGAAGTTACAACAACAAACATTTCCTCCAGCCAAGTTTCATTCTCTTAATCTTATCATCTTATTTCTATTTTTCTAAAGCCTGCGTGCGTAAAAGCTTATCAAAATAAAACTAGCAACTGTTTATGTTTAGATGTACACATCTCTCTTCTCTGTTGTATTATTAAAATTGAACAGTAGATGGGGAAATATCCTACACAAATATCTATTAAGAATGGCACTCTTTTAAACACCCTTTTTATGATGTATTAAAGTATTGTTACCTGAAATGAAAAATAAACTTTAAATCTTAAACTTTAAAAACAATATGGTAAGTATTCACTGGTGAATACTATGAGTTACTAAAAGTGTATACTTACTTACCTGGATGATAGGTGACTGATGTTTGTTACTAATATTTTTTCACCTTTTCTTATTTATTATTATCTAATTATATTTCTTATTTTTAGGATGAAATCATTAGATGATTTGCAAATGAAAGAATTGCAAGATCAGTTAGAGGCTGAACAGTACTTTTCGGTAGGATTTGTTGTTTTCGTTTGTAAATCAGATCAACCTTTAAACTATTTTGTTTTAATTTTTGTGTTTAACACTGTATTTTATTGTTCAGACTCTGTATAAAACCCAAGTGAAAGAAATGAAAGAGGAAGTGGATGAAAAACAGCAACAAATAATGGATTTAGAAAATGAAAGGTACTCCAAATATTGATATTTAACATATTAATTGGGTTATAGTTATTTTCACATTTTAATTTATGCAACAAAAACCTTCCAAACTTTTTTTCTAGAAGTCATTTTATAATTGCCTTTATCTTTGCTCTTATTTATATTAACATTCAGTTATACATACTAATATAGACACATCAAAAATGTTTTATTCCTCTATGAAGTTTTGAGTAATCTCTGAGTTGAATATTTTTTCATGTTAACTTGTTCAAATTGTTTGTGATATTTATTCTAAATCTGTTGTTATTTATGAAATTTTAAATTTCCTTTGTTGTTTTTACAGAAATAGCATATCTCACCAACTTCAGTTAGCTATTGCCAGAGCAGACTCAGAATCTCTGGCTCGTTCTATAGCAGAGGAAACAATAGCCGATCTGGAGAAGGAAAAAACTATGAAAGAGCTAGAACTAAAAGATTTGTTGTCTCGGCATAGAACTGAGTTATCTAATAAGGAAGCCATTCTATCTAGTGTATGCTTAATTTGTTTTTTATTTTGAATTCTATGCCCAAGGATTCAAACGACTTTTATGTTTTAATGCATATTTTCGTCAATAATTGATTTTTTTCAGCATAAGGAAAAAGAAAATGAATATAAGAAAACTATTGAAGCATTAACTCAGAAGAAGGATGAATTGACAGCTAAAAACTTGTCTTTGCAAGAAGGTGAATTTTTATTGAGTATTACAGATTTTCAATGATGTCATATCTTCCAGATATCTCTGGAATTATATAAGTTTAGGAAAAATACAAATTTTATTTATTCATTTTTATTATATTTTCAATTATCTTGTCTTGAAACTTAATTTCCCCCTTTTGTATCTTTAGAAGTCAACAATGTGAGGAATGAATCTGTAAATATTGATGACCAAATTCAGACGCTTAACAAACAGGTTCAACAAGAACGGTTGTTGAAATTACAGGTTGGTGTGATTTTATGTAGTTGGATGCTGGTTTTTAATTCTTTAGCAGTTATCCTTATTTATTTGGGAGAAAACGTCTTTTTCCCAGGGATGCAGAATATGTCCGATCCGGCGATCTAGGATCGGGGGAAATTTTGTGGGAAAAGTACACTATTGAATTTAATTTTAGTACAGTAATAAAAATTTACGAGGCAATTTTCACCTTCACCGCAAATCGAAAGGGTAAACGATTACATCGCGTCAATTTTTTTGTAATTCGTTATACTTCGGAGCAAAATAGGATGCCAACATTTAAAAGTAAATATATTGAGTGTGCTTTTTGCAGTTGGCGGGGTAGACATCATATACATCGCATCGCATACATCGCCAAAACTCGAAGGAGCCGCCTAGGGGGAAAAAACTTCTTTGTACTCATTGTTTAAAAGTTCTGATTCTAGTTTTAAAAAACTTTCTTTTGAATAAAATTAGTTTAGTAAAAATAGTAATTTTTAACAGATTTTTGATACCGACAATAATTCAGAATTTTTGTAGGTCCATCACTTTTTAAAATTTTGGGGGAAAATTTTTGTATGGATTGGGGAAATCTTGGAAGCAAAAACATTTTCTGCATCCCTGCTTTTTCCAAGAAAAATCTTAACTGTCTTGAAATGTAACAATTTCTGTTTTCAGGCTGTGAATAAATTAGCTGAAATAATGAACAGAAAAGACTGGTCTGGTAAAAAGAATAAGTCGAGTGCTACGGATTTAAGAAAAAAAGAAAAGGAGTGTCGAAAGATTCAACAGGAGCTGACTATGGTAATTTTCTCTTCCGTGTTTTTGCTGAATAGCTTTGTAGCTTCACCAATTGGAACAAGCTTAAAAGAACTTTATGCGTTACTTTCATGAATTAGTTTCACCATACTCTTCTGATTATAATCTGTTTATTTGGAATTGGCATCTAAAAAATAGTACTTTCCCCTCCCCAAAAGGATTTGCTTATAAGGATTTGTTTTTTTTAGGAAAGAGAAAAATACAATCACATGGTGAACCGGTTCCAAAAAGAACTTTCAGAGCTCCAGGCCTCACTTTATGATGAAAGCCAAGCCAAGCTGAAATTACAGATGGAGTTGGATTCAAAAGATTCTGAAATAGAACAAATGGAGCAGAGGCTAATGTTACTTAACATTGAAACTGCCAGTATCAATAGCGGTCCAGACAATGACAATAATGATGGATTCAATGGTAAAAACTTGTTGTTGGTTTCTCTTAGTTAAGTTTTGATATGAATAGCTAAGCAATGTAAATTTTAATACTCTTAAATGCTTGTATCTTATGTTCCTGGTTATATAGTATTAGAATATCAATCAATGATGTTACAATTAGAGTACAGTATATTCACCATCATTTTAGTCAAACTAAGGGCCGTATTCACGAACTTTAAGACGAGAGAGACACGAAACGCTAACAATAAAATATCACGGGCTGTCTCAATCAAGCGTTTCCACATCGTTTCCTTTGTGCTGCCATCTGTTAAAAAACCACAAGTAATTATACACTGATAATACAGATTTTTACAAACACTAGATATCTATTACTTTCGTAATATATTAATGTCTGAGGACTTGTTTTGGTAATTAATAGCTGTTTTAGATTTTACAGACCACAAAAAGTGTAAAAGCAATCGGAATACGGTTCAAATCTCAGAACAACCTGAGGTGGCGTTTCCCTCTTCTTCGGGGTAGAGGGAAAAAGAGCTTAGGCAATAATGCCCATTACTCTACCGCCATCTCAGAACAATATGGCGACAGATTCAAACTCCTCAAATTTTCAAACGCCATATTGATTGCTTTTACACTTTTTGTGGTCTGTTAAATAGTTCCAAAAAAAAATCTAAAACAGCTATTAATTACCAAAACAAGTCCTCAGACATTAATATATTACGAAAGTAATAGACATCTAATGTTTGTAAAAATTTGTATTATCAGTGTATAATTACTTGTGGTTTTTTTAACAGATGGCAGCACAAAGGAAACAATGTGGAAACGCTTGATTGAGACATCCCGACATTTTATCGTTTATCGATCCGACATTTTATCATTTGCGTTTCGTGTCCCTCTCGTCTTAAAGTTCGTGAATACGGCCCTTAAAGTATTATTCAGAAGATAAGATTTTTAAAGACTTGGAAACCAAATTTTCATAATGCTAAAGGCTTTATTTTACTTGTATAACAAAAAGTTGGAGCAGTTCAATGTACATATATCAGGATTTTTGTCTTCTGTTTCTTCTTTGATTATTAAATAATAGGTTCATTGCTGTTTGCTATTCAATTCAGTTTTTTTTAATACTGCCTTATTTAGACTGAGCTGCAGGACACATCGTTAGTATTTGTTTTCTAGATTTTTATTAGTTTATAACTATCAGCTGTACTACAATTGTATTAAAATTACTTTAATATGAACTACAATTTTTTTTGGCTTTGTGAACCATATTTCTTACGTTCTTTGCATTCCTTATTACAGAGATTCGTTTAGAAGGCTGGCTATCAGTCCCCATAAAGCAAAACATCCGAAGGCATGGCTGGAAAAAGCAATACATAGTTGTGTCCAGTCGCAAGATATTCTTTTATAATTCAGAAGCTGACAAGCAAAATGCTGATCCTATTGTTATTTTAAATCTCAGGTAGAGTTGTTTTGATTGATTGGTATAATGATGAAATTTAGGCTATAACAGCTGATGCTAATTATATTCTCGTTGTTTAGTAAATTGTTCCATGTGCGCCCCGTGACACAAGGAGATGTGATTCGTGCTGATGCCAAAGACATTCCACGCATTTTTCAGTTACTGTATGCTGGGGAGGGAGAGAGTAGAAAACCTGGTGATAATGCTCATATGGAGTTGCCATCTAGCAAAGATGTGAGTTTGGTTTCTGCTGTTTCCTAGTGATAAAATGTATGAGAAAATTGAGGTTTTGGTTTAATTTCTTTAACTGTCGCTTTTAATATTGCTGAGTTGTTTTGGAAATTTTAAACTAATTGATAAAAATGTATAGTTATTTCATTGAAAACCATAATAATTTGGGATATTTGAATATTTGGCAACCAAACCAACGATATTTAACATGAGAGTTAACAAAGTTGTACAAATGGATTTTTTAATATTTATTTTGAATTTCAGAATTTGAAATATCAATCCCTTGATTTTCATTTGTCCCTTATGTTTTACTTAGTTTTTATGGGTTCAGTTTTAATCACATACTTTCCTGATCCTTAATGCAGATGCCATATTTTTAAAAGATCAAAATCAATTACCACAGTCTATTGAACAATCCCAGTACTTTAAAGCAATGAATTCATACTTGCAGCAATCATAGAACAGCCACTAAATGTGGAAACATTGCAGCATTATTAAATCATTTTTGGATATGCTAACTTGTAAATTCAAATTTCCTTTATTTACAAGGAATTTAAAAATTGTTTATGTTAGCTGTAATAAATTAATTGGGTCATAGGTTTTCATGTGGACATTTTACTTTTTGAAAATAATGTCAAAAATGCAAAAATAAGGGAAATAACAAAATATAGAGAAAAATCAATGTTTAATGATGTTCTTTTCAATATTCTTTTTTTTTACATAAAGATTTTTACTATCAATCTTTTTATTTTTATTAGCTTGCATAAGTCTGTACTGATTGTTTCTGTTTTATAGATAATGCAGCTAGGAATATTGGAGCACAAAGGACATGACTTTGTTGCCATCAATTTCCACATGCCTACTACCTGTGAAGTTTGTCCAAAACAAATGTGGCACATGTTCCGACCACCACCTGCCTTGGAGTGCAGAAGTAAGTACTCTAAATACTCCTGTCCTAAGTTCTTTTATTTCTTATTTAAGTATGTGAAGATTACAGATCAATAACCATTCCCTTTTATAAATTCATTATGCACCCTGTAATTTAAAAAAAAGGGTTTACTAATCAATTCTACAATGTATTCTACTCAATTATGTTAATGTATTCTACTCAATTGAGTTTATCATGTGGTAAACCATACCATATTATTTCGGGTTTCACCTGGTACTCAAAAGTTCATATTCAACTCCATCAGGGTTTCCACGGTCCTTGAAAGTCCTTATAAGTCCTTGAATTTTTTAAGGCTAAATTTAGGTACTTGAAAGTCCTGGAAAAATGACTTAGGTCCTTGAATTTTCACTCAGCCTCTAATCGAACTTAATTTTTTCAGATCTTTCTTTGTTTTTTTTCTTGAAATTTCTTTAAAACTACTCTAATGAAGATAACTTGCGGCCAGTTTTACAAATTGACTGTGAAGAGCGACTTCTCCTCTCGTTCCGATTGCATGCGGGAAAAATAACTTGGCTTGAAATACGACTAATTTTTAAATGTCTGCGAAAAAGGTCCTTGAAAAATTTTGTCAAGGTCCTTGAAAGTTCTTGATTTTCAATGTTTTCAAAGAGTGGGAACCATGTCCATGCAATTACCTGTTTAGCGAATGGAAATCACGCTATGCGATTGGCCGAGGAGTGTAAGGGAACGTACCCATACTACGTGACCCATTTTTGACCCCCTTGGTGACCATCCGTAGTATATGCCAAGACCCCCCCTCCCCCTCTAGTTTTCACGTAGTAATTCATAAATACGGTTTGCCATCATTTTTTGCAAACAGAAAGTTTAAAAAATTAATTTTGCTTAATTTGTCTAATTTTAGTAATTAATTTGGCTTAATTAGTCTTAATTTGGCAAATTTCAATAATTAATTTGACTTAATTTTGTCGTATTGACTAGAAGAAATTGACTACTAACGAAACCCTAAGCCCCCCCTGTGACCGAGCATGGTATTTTGAAGACCCCCTCCCTCCCCTGAATGGGTCACGTAGTATGGGTACGTTCCCTAACGTGATTGGAGACAATTTCCTTTCGTTGATGATTTTTTATGCATACAAATTTAATTTATTTTACGATAAATTTTCAGTTTTTGGTGTACGAAGTACAGAAAATAAATCCATCATAAAATTAATTAAATTGAGTAGCTTGTATGTATTAACCATCAACAAAAGGTAAACCAAAGGTAGATCTAATTCAAGTTTCAAATTTAGCTCATTTGTTGTTAGACTCACGCATGGAATTAGCCACTTTTGATTCTAGAATCGCAAGATGATTTAAATATTTTAGAATACAAAGTACTTAAATCATAGAGTACTAACCTCTTTTCTATGGCAGGGTGCCGAGTGAAAGTCCACAAAGAGCACTTGGACAAAAAGGAAGAGGTGATAGCTCCCTGCAAGGTGAACTACGACCCCAATTCTGCCCGAGAGCTCTTGCTGCTGGCGCCCTCTGTGGAAGAGCAGCAGATGTGGGTTTCGCGCCTTCGGAAGAAAATCGAAAAGTGTGGCTATGCTGCTCAGCAGGATTCTAGAGGAGGGTCCCCAAGGTAATTTTATTTTGCCAACAAAAAAACTACCTTGTAGTAATTAATTGCACAAAGGCTAAATGAAGGAGCAGTTATGGTGTAGAATTCAATGAATAAATTAGCCTTATGTTAATTTACTTTTGTTAATACCTAGTTTGTGAACTTAAGAAAAACTCAAAAATACTTCTATTCAAATTAAGTTTTTAAATTTAATGTATAAAATATCTTGTAAAAGTCAATGTGTGTATATGTGTTTGTTTGTCTTTTATACAAATCTACAATTTTCTTCCAATATAATGACTGTGTAAATCTTATCTTATTCTCGAAAATCTAAATAAATGCAATTTAAAAACACATCATCTCTTAAGATAATTGGTTTGAAGAGCTCGAAATTTATTCACAATGTAAATTTGTAAACACTTTCAAATAGAAAATATGATAGGACTTTATTCTTAAATTGTAGGAATATCCTTAAAGTATTGAATAAATTCACCAACATATAATTTTAACTAATCAAGGACCCCAAATGCGAGTATTTAAAGTAATTTTCTTGAAGAAAATACTTTTATATTTTTATGGGTATCGTGTTGTAAATGTAGAAATCATTTAAAATGCTTGACAGCTGGATCAATTTTAATAAAAAATTAACAAGGAATGGAATGTATTAAAGCTAAGAATAAAGCTGTTGACTTCACCCGTGCATGGCTGTGCTTATCAGCTAGTTCTTAAATAACTTTGCTTGTAAAACATTGCAATACCACAATGCTTTTTCAGGGCATCTATGCGATCTACAACTAGATACCAGCCTTCTAAATCAGCAACTCTTCCTTCTAACATTGTGTCTGGCAATATGCGAAAGTAGTGGTTGTCGTCCCTTCCCTGTTCCTGTGCGTTTGTACAAATTTGTATTTAAACCCAGTTTTTAGAGAAACACTTGTTGAGGATGTAACTGTTATGTGTGCGCTGTTCTGTATTCCGGATGTGTAACCTCTGCTATCTTCCGAAAAATTGCTATTCATTGGGTTAAAACCAAACCTAAAATTCGAAAGTAATCGCGTTTCTTATAAATCTGTATTGAGGATGTAATAGTGTCCCAATTTTATGAAGTTCTGTCAAAAACTTAACCTACATCTGTGTAATGAGAAGCAATGTGTGGGTTGACTGTTTCATGCAATGTGTTTAATATATCGAGCACATTCCGGCGCTTGCCTTTGGGTTTGCTGGTAATACGTAACAGTGTTAAAAACCCAAGAACCAATAGCAGGCCCTGAATGTGCTTGAAATGTGAATTGCATCACATGGAGAAATTAACTTGATAGTAAATTTATGACATGCTCTACTGTTAGAATGTGTTTAATTATTAAATTGTTTGAGTTTAATTGCTTATTACCGTTTTCAAATTTTATTTCTGAATGAGTGATTATCAAATTTTTACAAATAAATTAAATTTATTAATAAGTAACATCAGGTGTGTACGTTAATTTATTAGGATTAATTTATTATGATGGATGGTTTCATCGACTCATCTAATTGCAATCATAACTCTAACTGTCAATAACATAACATCAATAACTCAAATTGCAAATCGACTAGTTTGTTTTTTTCTCTAATAAAAATTGTAATGTATCTAACTGTTTCCATGAAATTAGTTTGTGCTGCTGTTAAAGCTTCTATGAGTTACACACCCTCAAATACAGACAGCATTGTGTGTTTGTGAAATTGAAAAAATATATTTTTATGGATGTTTTTACATGTGCAGAATATGCTCGATCTAGATCTGAACAATTTGAATTTATGTTTGCTTTGAACCAATACTCATGCCAAAATGAACTCTCTGGAGCTAAATGTGTATCTCATCTTTTAGAAAGCTATTTCTGGCTCTAAAAAAGTTTACTTAAATTATATTTGTTTGCTAGTACGTACTTCATAATGATGAGTGATCTACATTTAATGTACTTCTCATAGTAGACCCTAGGTTCTCAAACATCTAAGGAATATATTTAAAAATTACCATTAGTGTTTGATTAAGTATAAATATTGAAAACCTTTTAAATGCTCAAAAAGAATAGTCTTATTGAGTGTGTAAGGTCTATTTATTGATATCTATGCTTTTTTCCCAACCATTTTGTTCTTAAGTATTTATCAAAAATTTAATGTTGTTTTGTCAAATTATACCCTTTATGTTTGCCTGCATCTTAAAAATTGAATTTACTAGTAGTTTTGTTGCAAGTTTGCCTTGATAAAAGATTACTAGGTTGAAAAAGTTGATAATTTTTAATACAACTCTAATCTAATTTTTACCTAATCTTAATACCTAACTATCCTATGATTACATAAGTACTTCTAGCATATTTTTGATGTTATCAAATATATCTTAGTGAAAAAGGATTATTTTTTTATAATTTTTACCAAGTTTACTTAAGGTTACTCATGTTTTGCACATTATTATGTACAAGGCTTCATCATTTTACAACCTTTTTGTTTAGTTCTTGAAATAGATGATGTCATATATAA
Source organism: Tetragnatha versicolor (assembly GCA_024610705.1). NCBI lineage: Eukaryota > Metazoa > Arthropoda > Arachnida > Araneae > Tetragnathidae > Tetragnatha > Tetragnatha versicolor. Next base: position 8,425,887 of record JANDEH010000013.1, read on the forward strand.
AGAACTGTTATCCTTTCCCCCTATTTATCTGTGAAAGAATTCATCTAATGGACATAACTGATTTTTGGTTAAAACTTACATGACACAATCATGATGATGCCTTAGATATTTTTACTGTTTAAAGATAGTGATTGCTTAAGTTGTGCAACTGTTCCTCAACCGCAAACTGAACTTCAAGTATGCCTTATGCAAAGGGGGTATGTTCTTATTTAGGGTATTCTTGTTTGGGACCATGTTGAAAAGTTAAATGAGTTAAACCTTTCTCTAATTTTTCTTAGGCATACATTGCATCCATACAATACACCCATTTCAATCGATTTATGCATTTAATTTATTTTTAGGGAACAAAATGTTTAGTGCATGTCAAGTCAGCTTCAAAGTATTTGGCTAAAAATAGAATCCTGTTTTATAAAATTCTTTAAGTTCTCTAGCCTAGTCCTTGTCATGATTGGTTTTATAATTGGTAATATAAAATTAAACATTCTTTGTTCCAAAATCTGTAGGGGGTAAAATACATTCCAATGTGGGATCTTTAAAAGTAGTTTTTATTTGATCTTGCACTCTTCAGACCTTTTTGTAGGCAATTACGTATTTTGAATCTCAGGAATATTAACTTTGATGTCGGAAATAATAAAGTAAAAATATGAATTATAAGAGAACTAGGTATTGAGTAATCTATCGCTTTAAAGAAATGTGCATGCACAAAGACTTCATAGTGAATTGTTAATCATGAAGGAATTCATGTATAATATTCTACAATCATGTATTTTTTTAACTTTGATAACTCTCACACACTGAGGCAAAATGTTTTACGTTAAATTCTTATAATCTTGTTGTATACTTTAAGCATACTAAAGCATTGTGAAGGACTGTTTTCAATGCATTGAAAACAATAGACCATGTAGGATATTCTTCATATTTCTAAAAACTATCTTTGACAAAATATGAAGGAAGCTACTTGGAAATTTTAAATTGAAAATTCAAAGTAGTTTTTTTTCCTTGTTGCTGTTAATTGTGCTTTTTATAACATTGTTATATTCTTAAAATATATAAAATTTGTTACTATATTCATATATAAATATTTGATTTAATTTTTTCCTTAAGGATCATACTGATAAATTTAATATTCCCCTTCCTATATGTTAGGAATGACTTAAATGAAGTTCTTGTTTAAACATTTTCTCTGAAAATATGTGCATTCTTTTGCTGCATTTAAATTTATTTTAGTTTCCAAAGTTGTTTTTTGTTTCATTTGAAAACGTAAAAAAAACATTTTCCCTCTCCTTTTAAATTTCTTGCAAAAATTTAAACAATATGCCTTAGTTTCCAAAGTTGAAAATTGGATCAGATTATCAAAAAGCTAAGAAGTGTTTTTTTAACTCAAGAATTGTTTCAGAGAATGAGTCAATCTTAAATTGCATTTTCTTTGAATTAGTAAAAGACTTAGTTTGCTGTAAATATGTTTGTATTTAAAGTGAAGTATGGAGTTAAAAAACATAGATACGGTTCTATTATTTAAATCTGCCACATTCGAAATTCTTTTGATAGAATTTCAAATTTATAAGTATTCATTCAAAAAAGTTATTGTTCTATATTTTTTTGCAGATGAACCAAAATTCTTATAGGATATATGGTACTACAGTAAAGTCTTGCTTATCTAGTATTAACAGGCCACTAAATGCTTGATAATAAGGACATTATGCAAAGGTATATGAAACGTAATTTTCTAATTTCGGACCAACAAATTTTCAGAAGTTAAATGTTTAGAGAAGAGTTAAATTGTTTACTCGTCTGCTGTTAAGTCTTTTTATACATAGTATGTATTATTTATTTACAAACTTTTCAGATTTTCTGAGGGAAGGGCAATATCCTTTATACATTCATAAATTATTCACTACTAGATTTAAATTTTAAAATTATTACCATATGTAAATATTGTGCAACAGACCTGGATTTAATATATTAGTAGTGGAATACCTTGAAAATGATTTTCATTTTCAAGCACTATGGAAACTCCTTGAATTTAGGCTGTACTCCTTAAAAACTCCTTGATTTTCATCATGAAATTTTTTTAATAAATTTATCTTGTATATAAAAACAGTTTCAATGTGAATTATTTTCAAGAAAAACAATGGGCTATACGGAAAAATCTCCACTTTTCGTGAAAGTGAGAGATTTTAAAACCTGATTCAGGAATGCAATTGGCAAAGCGTGTGTTTTAAGCTGTGTAAAAAATTTTCTCTCAAATACTCCTTAAATTTTTTAAAAACACTCCTTGATTTTGATTCGTGAAAAATTGTATGAACCCTGTGATAGTGAGAAAACAAATTTTGTCCATCCAGTTTAGGGTAAAAATTCCTTATGCTCTGAATTTTTAAAATATTACATAGATGTTATATTTTAAGTATAAGAGTTTATATTGTAAGTTTCATGTTTCTTAAATAATAAGTGTAAATAGAAATCAATTGTTAAAATTGCAAAATAGTAAAGTGTTTTATAATCATTAAATCTTTTAATATGTTCTATATTTTATTTGAGTTACTTTGTGTGTTAAACTATTGTGTGTATTTGTGTGTGCTCTTTTTTTAATTCATACTATCTTCTATATACTGAAGCATAAAGAGTGTAAAATGCTGTCTCTAAAATCAAACTTACCTGTGAAAACCTGCTTTATTGAGCTATCCCAGTTAATTTGTTACATCCTGGAATATGAAGTTGCAAAATTTTGAAATCCTAATAGCTTTAAGATGTTGCTGGCAATATTGAAGCATTAATTTAGTTTTGGTATGCTGTAATAACTTCATGGTATAGATTTTCTTTATGAGGTAAATATGTATAAATATTTATAGATAAATATAAAAGATTCTTTTCTCAATCTGTAATATCTAGGTTGATAAATATTTTTAATTATATTTGTTTTTGTTGAAATGAGGTACTTTTTGAGGCTAATTCAAAAAACAAGATTTCTTCTGGATCTTTAGTTTATTTGGGAATTATAATACTTAATCATACTAGTACTTAGACTCAAAGGTTTCTCTCAATAAATAAATCAGTGCTTAGCTTAAAAAAAAGTTATTAACAATATTTTATAATTTCACAAAAAAATTAATTGCATTATTATTTTGTTCATGGAAAATAATCTTTTTACCTTTCTACACGTTATTAAGACTGATTTTTTTTATTAAAATTCAAGTTACTGATCATTACAAATTTTTATCCTTTCCCAAGTCAAGATCTGACTAATTCTATTCAGGCTAGTTAATTATGATAACAATTGGCCTTAAATCTAAATGCCTTAATATTTTTAGCAAGTGTCTTTAGGTGTACTTCATATAGACATAGATTGCTAAAATTACTTACAAAGCAATTTATTCATTAAAATAACAATTTTAAATTAGTAATGACAATGAAAGAACTGCTCAAATAGGTTTAGCATCATGCGTTAAGAAAATGAATCTCGTTTTGATCTCATGTGTTTGCTTTAGGAGAACAGTTACTGAACAGCTTTTGATGCAAAAACCAAAGGATGTTAGTCATGTATAGATTTATTCACTGAACTTATTTACCGTTTTATATCATCTTAACCTATACCTGAGCAAGTGGTACTTCTAAATAAATGTATAAAATTGTATATAATGTTTTGTATATTTATATTCTCTTAGCTATTACAATTGAATAGTATGTACATACTTAAATTCTCCTTTATTATCGAAGGCATTTCTTTTCTAGCTAACCTTTCATGATCAGAAATAGTATTATTTGCGGTAAGGAAATTCTGTATCTGTGTTTTAAGAGTTAACATTGAAGAAAATGATACTGTCGATGATCATTTAAGGAATGCTTTAAATTGTTCATCAACATAACTTTGCAATACTTTTTTGTGTTAAATGTCATCCAGATCCAGTCATGCCTTTGAAATGATAGGACCACTGTTTCCCTGATGTTTTTTAGGCAGTGCTTTGTGTTGAATGTTTTTATGAAAACTTTTTGATTAGTCTTTTTCTAACAAGTAATTGGAATACATTGAATCAATAAAAATGATTTGAATAAACTATTGTATTTTTTAATCCGTCTTCACACTTAACACCTTAAACTGGCTTAAAATGATTTTTAGAGGCTTAGCCCGGTATATTGTATAATCAGTGTTTCTGAACCTTATGTTGAGAAGATTTTTGATGTAGCTATTGGAGCAGCTCTTAATCACGCCCTTACCACTGACAAAAATAGTATCTGGATTTTGACTGAAAGGGTTCCCACAGGTGAGGGAAAACCTGGAAAAGTCAGGGAATTCAAATTTCACCTAAAAAGTCGGGGAAAATTGCTCATTTTGGCCAAAAACCTGGAAAATCAAAAAATACTTGGAAAATGAAAATTTTTAATGTTTGCGTGTCAATTTCGGCTCTACTAAGTGAAAAAATAGTCAATTTATTAAAAATTATAAGTTCAAAAATGCAAGAAGTATCCGAAAATTACAGTGAATTACTAGTTTTTTTACCAAAAAATCTTTAAAGTGGGAACCCTGCTGATAGCAAGAGTGCTATAGAGTATCTTAGCACTCTGGCCACACATATTTAATATACCAAACCAGATTATTACAAGGCTTCTCTACGAGATTAGCCTGAAGAAACCTGTATGCATTCAGTGGATTCCATCTCACGTTGTGGTGAATGGTAATGAGATAGCAGATACACTCGTCAAGAATGGTTGTGTTCTTCCAACAAATAATTTTAATGAGCTTTCAAATCAATCAAATCAAAGTCTGCCCGGGCCTAGTGGCCCATCATATCATTACTAGCTTGTGAATGAGCTTTACTCCCTCGGAAATCCACTCCTTAAGCAAACAGCAATTGCTCTTTGTATGGCGTATTTAGGGTCTTCTGAATTGTCTTGGCGCCTCAAGTAGGCGGCTGTGGGATGAGCAGGATCTCATATATGGGGATCTGGCGTGACGTAACCTTTTGGGGTGTAGGCTTTCCTACACCAGGGGGGATAGGTTACAACAACAGATTTTTGATGAATAATTCAAATTTAATAGACTTTGTAACTTTAAAATATTAAATTCAAATAATAACAACAGTTACTTTACAAAACCTAAGATTTAGTTTTCCCACGTTTTATTTGATGTTATATTTTCCAATCTAACAAATAAATTGTTTCAAATTTTCTGAAGCATTCCAATAGTCAATAAATTACTGAAGAAAATATGTGTAATTATATAGATAACTTCTAACCTCAATTAAAAGGAGGGAGCAATTTTACTTCTTTCAGTTGATGGATAAAAAAGCGTTATCAAACTATTTTTAATTTGAAGGACCAAAATGTTTTTGGAAACAGAAAACAATGAAAGTTCATTGATTTTAGAAAAAATTTGATTTACTCTTCAAAATTTTCAAGAAAAGTTTGGAAATGCTTTTGGTAGAAAATTTATAACTTGCAATCAGCCTTTTAACTAAAATAAAATTATCTTGACGGTTACTTTTTCATTGTTAGTCCCCCTGAAACGAGAAATACCTTCATAAATTTCTAATAAAATTATTAAACTTAATAAAAAAAACTTATTTCACAGTGAAAAAATCCCATTTCATTTGAAGTTGATGAAGCCAGCAAAATCAGAAGCGAAAAGTTTTTCGACTATATTTCAATTTATCTGTTAAGCTACAATAGTGAACTTTGTAAGAGGTTAAAGGAAAGGGGCTATATAATTCACTTTTTGTTCTTCAATTTAGGGCTGTGGATTATTCTTAAAAGTGCCATGTTTCTTATTACACCATTTAAACAAAACTATGGGGTATAAGAAAAACTACATACATGAAAATTTATTTATCTAATTTTATTTTCACTTTATCATATTATTTTATTGCTCTTATTTCATTTTCTAGTTAAAATTTTAAATTCAATTATTTTTACTTCATTTTTCCTGGAAATGGTGAGTAGAAAGACAACTTTTACTCACACAACTTCAAAGTTAATTGAAAAATTTATAAATAATTCGATCGACACGACAGTTTAATTCAAGTTTGTGTTATAATTTAACCCTATACAGTGCATACTGAAGCCATTTGGCTACACGACATTTTCCCCCATTTCCTACTCGAACTTTCATTTCCAAACGGCAACACCATGCAATAAGTACAATAAATATAACATTTCATTGTATTAGCACTTTAGACTGCCAGTTAATGGCAGCAGGGGTACTATTTTGAGGCATTTGTTCGTAGCTAGTGAGACGAAAGTCAAGACACAGAAAACGCCAAAATAAGGGGACATCCATAAATTACGTGAGGTCAAAGAGGGGGGGTCGATTTAAATCTCACGTCAACTTTTTAAGTTAGAAATTTTACGATTTTCTTTGTTTTTTAAGTATGATTTTTACAATAAAGAAAACCTGATGATAACATAATGCCATTTTCCCCCAGATCATTAACAACGTAAAAGTTTTAGGCAGTGGCGAATCCAGTAGGGGGGGCTGTGGGGCTGCAGCCCCCCCCCAGGAATAAGACATTCAAATTTTGGTTATAGCAATAAAGCAAAAAAGAAATTTCACTACGTTGCGGACATTCGGTGGTGCTACCCAAAGGGTCTCAAAATGAATCGGATCCCTACTTTTAAGGGTAAAAATTTCAAAATTTTTCTGGGGGAAGACCCCCAAACCCCCTCGAAATTTTGGAATCTAATAAGTAAGGTTTTTCCTTGAAACTTTAGGGATTTACAAGGAGTGGTCCTCTTTGATGTAACCTAAAGTGTCTCAACATGAGTTAAAAGGCCACCTTTAGAGGCAAAATTCAAAAAAAATTTCTGGAATAGGAACCCCTAAAACCCTAGAAATTTTCAAATTCATAATATTATAAACTTTTTCCTTGAAAATTCTGCCGCTTACAATGAGTTTTGTGCTCTTTGGGTGGAATCGGAAAGGCTTTAAAATGAGCTAAAACACTTATTTTTTGGGCAAATTTTCAAAATTTTTCTGGGGGAGGACCTCCAGACCCCCCTTTTACTTGGAGTTGACATTTTTTCACAATTTTGAAACTTAGTGAACCAAAAATTAAAACCTTACGAAGTCATCTCACCTAGAACTTAGCATTCCTAAGATTAGACCCCAGAAAAGATGTTGAGTAACCCCCTAAACAAAAATCTGGTTACGGCACTGGCAACCCCCTCCCCCTTTTAGTTGCTTACATTAATATTTGAACAGCCCATAATACCAATAAGGTTATTTGTGAAACTCAGCCCCCCCCAAACCAAAATCCTGGATTCGCCACTGGTTTTAGGTACTGTGAAGCACAAAATGCAAACGAATAGGATAGAAAATTACACTGTTCTACACTGAAAAAATTTCCTTGATGAAAATAGTCATTTCTTATAGATTTTGGGTCGCTGAATACGAAAATCACCATTAAAATTCTCAATTGACTCAGGATTTTCGGGGAACAGCCCCTCCCCCTTTTCACGTTTATTAACGACTTTATAACTTTGAACTCGATTTTCAGGGTCAAAAAGCATTGCTTTAATCTTCAAATTGCCCCCCAGGGGACAAGAAATGTTCAAATTAATAAAATATGATAAATTTATAACAAATGGATAGGTTTAAGGGGTAGTTAACCCCCTAAGAATGCAAAAAATTAGCTAAAATTTATAGAGGTTTTTATACGCTATTTTTTCCTCCTATTTTTTACGCAATTCCCGTTTGAAGGGTCCTAACCCTTCCCCAAGGACCCAAATTTGATGGCAATATGCAGCAATGATTTTTGCTAAAAGCGGTTGAGGTGAGAGCGCCCCCAGAGCACCCACGGAAGGGTTCAATGCCGCACTTAGAGTTTAACTGTGCTGTACAAAAAAACATTTGAAGCCACTTACTGAATTTCAGCTGATTCTTGTGTAAAATGATCTGCTGAATTCAAATATGACACCCATTTTCCTCCATCGCCCTCAGTTTTTAAGGGGATGCCCCCTAATTGTTATCCACAGCCGTGCATCTGTTAACATCTTGAAACATGGAATCCTCACTCCCGAAATCCGGTCAGTTTTTAAAGAACTCAAGAGTTTCTACTTAGGATACACCCAAAATATAAGAAAAACATCATTTGTAATCTTTTCAAAATCATCGATATTAATTCCTGAACTCGCGAGCGCCTTCGCGATTCTGGAAGTCTTCCGAACTCTTACGTGGGGGCTTCTGGGAGGCTAACACCTCAACCGCTTTTAGTAAAAATTATTGCTGCATATTGTCATCAAATTTGGGTCCTTGGGGAAGGGTTAGGACCCTTCAAACGGGATTTGCGTAAAAAATAAGAGGACAAATAGCGTATAGAAACCTCTATAATTTTTAGCTATTTTTTGTATTTTTAGGGGGGTAATTACCCCTTAACCCTATCCATTTGTTATAAATTTATCATATTTTATTAATTTGAACATTTCTTGTTTACTGGGGAGCAATTTGAAGAATAAAATAATGCTTTTTGACCCTGAAAATCGAGTTTAAAGTTATAAGGTCGTCGAAAAACGTAAAAAGGGGGAGGGGCTGTTCCCCGAAAATCCTGAGTCAATTGAGAATTTTAATGGTGATTTTCGTATTCAGTGACCCAAAATCTATAAGAATTGACTATTTTCATCAAGGAAAAAATTTTGAAGGTCAAATTTGTAGAACAGTGTTATTTTTAAAGGTTGTAGGTATAAATCTCACGTGGGGGGAGGGGAGGGGGTCCAGCAAAATCTCACCAAGGGGGGAGGGTGTCCAGATTTTGGAAAAAACACCTCACGTAATTTATGGATGTCCCCTAAAAGGACCATATAAATTAAAATAAAAAAAATTTCTGCTTGAAAAATAAATGTTTGGAGAAGATAAGTTGTATTTTTATATTTTTAGAGCATTTGGTTTTATTTCACTTCACAAGGGACACAAATTAATTTCACAAGGACTAAGTTTTTTGTCAATTAGGTATTTTTTTACTTATTTGCACCATAATAGAAGTCAAATAAATGATTTTCAAGTGAATTTAAAAAATCATGCATTGTGGGGTTAAGTTATGGTAAGTAAATTAAAATATTGTTTTTTTATATTAACTTTTCCGAGAAATTAAGTAAAAACAATAGGGCGGGGCAATAGTTTCCAGTGTTTCTAAATAAACTTCCTGAACCATTCGAACTTGGAATAAAGATAAAGACTAGGCCGTCTATCTCAAGCCATCTACCAACCTAGAGGACCGTTCCATTTTATTCGCGGGTGGGGAAGGATAGAATGAGGAACTTAGCGTTTTTTCGGGAGCACATGTTTGTGCGTTCATTGAAAAATGCATTCAGAGTTGCTTGATTTAAATCACTTGTGATTTTAATAATGAATAAAATTATTAATTTAAATCAAAATTATTAAACAAATAAAATTCATGAAAATTCATTAGTTAGTGGTATGCTGTATACAAAATTGGTTGTATGTAAAATTTGTAAAATATGCTGTACGTAAAATTTATAATTAAAAAACTTGTTCTTTTATCTATTGTTCTTATATTATATAACTTAAGAAAAAATAATATTAACTTGTATTAAATTTATTTCCAAAAGTATAGAACAGTAAATACATTATAAGATCAGAGTTGCCCCTAAAAGATTATTTATCAAAGAGTTATTATATTGTTATACAAAATCTAAATAATTTGAATTTTTAAGTTTTATTACAATTTTTTATTTGATATTTTATTTCATATTACTTCCATTTACAATTTTTTAAATTCAAATACTTAATTCAAATATACCAAGAAAATCTAGCATAAAAAATAGTGCATCTGCCAGGGCACGCGCACTGTGAAAGAGACTCATTTGATCAACCTAAAATACTACGTATCTACCTTCCCCACCCGCGAATAAAATGGAACGGTCCTCTAGGTTGGAAGATGGCTCGAGATAGACAGCCTAGTGGAATAAAGGGGTAGCTCTGAATTTTAAAAAGAGGAAGTGAACAAACGATGAAAAACTGAGTTTGCAAATAAGTTTTTTGTCAATTAGGTATTTTTTTACTTATTTGCACCATAATAGAAGTCAAATAAATGATTTTCAAGTGAATTTAAAAAATCATGCATTGTGGGGTTAAGTTATGGTAAGTAAATTAAAATATTGTTTTTTTATATTAACTTTTCCGAGAAATTAAGTAAAAACAATAGGGCGGGGCAATAGTTTCCAGTGTTTCTAAATAAACTTCCTGAACCATTCGAACTTGGAATAAAGGGGTAGCTCTGAATTTTAAAAAGAGGAAGTGAACAAACGATGAAAAACTGAGTTTGCAAATAACAATTTGGAATCACAAATTGAAATAAGAGAAACGCCATCTGAATAGCAAATACGTTGTTAATCCAACCTTTCAACTTTGTTTTCTACTCTTTCAAAATAATGACCATTCAGTAGGAATCAGGCTTGATAATCCCAGCCATTGCTTAACCGGGATTACCGTGGAATTTAATTCATGAGAATCATTCCCAAAAGTCATCATTTTGAATTAATTCAGGTTATGAATTAATCCCACCGAATGGTACCCGTTAGAAGTACAAAAAAATTCATACAACAAAAATATACATAAATATAGTGGTGAGTGTAAGAATTTATATAACTGTTATATTAATATACACTGTTACTTTATATTCTGTCTGGATTTTGTTTATGGTGAATTAAAAGAAATAATTGAGAAGCTATAGAAAGAGTTTTATGTGTTATAAATAAAAATTTTCAATTAAACCCCAGGGGCGTCATTTCAGTTTTTCGTTGGGGGGGGCAAGAAATCTTTTTTAAATGGGTCTGGCCCTTGCTGTAACTAGGTTTTTTTGGCGAGGGTTGCCTCAACTTCATTTTTAAGGTAATATGTCAAAATTTGACAACGTGAACTCGAAGGAAAAATGGGGGTTTGGGGGTTCACCCCCAGGAAAATTTCGAAAATTTGGATCTTAGAGCAGTGTTTTAGCTCGTTTTGAGACCCTTTGGGCTGCATTCAAAGAGAACAGTTTCTTGTAAACTATTGTAAACCACATAATATTCTAGGGAAAAGAGTTATAAATAAACGTCAAAATTTTAAGGGGGCTAGGGGTCCTCCCCCTTTAAACTAGTGTTTTATCTCTTTTTCAAACTCTTTGGGGAGTTTCTGAAGAGAAAAGCTTCTTGTAAGAGGAATAGTTTTCAAGGGGGAAAACACTAAATAAGAGACGTGAAAATTTTAGAGGGGGGCTGGGGGTCCTCCCCCAGAAATTTTTTGAAATTGAACCCTCAAAAGTTATGTTTTAACTCCTTTTGGGACATTTTGAGTTGCACCCAAAGCTCCTTGTGGAAGTTACAGAATTTTCAAGGGACTTGCAGCAATTTTTCATATTACAGTGGAAACCTTGGGGGGGGCGGTTGCCCCCCCCCTGCCCCCCCTAAATGACGCCCCTGGCCTTTGAAAAAGTTAAATACTATTACGAACTACTTTGAGAATTCCCTTACCAGATGGCGCTTTACCCTACAGCAAGCTAGGAGGAATTGGTTCTATTCTCGGTGACTTTTAAACTTTAAACTCGGTGGTTTTTAAACTTTTTTGTTTTTGGATGTAGATGAAAACGTCATAATTCTTGTCAAAATTCAATTTAGATAGTTTTAAAGTGTAATTTCTGTATTGCGTTTAAAAGTTGTTTGAACAGTTTTAATGCGCTCTCTCTTTTCTTAATTAAAAAAGTGTAATGTAAACAGAGATATTGTTAACTCTATTGAGAGCGTATTTCGTGCATTGAAAATCGAAAATACGCTTCTAAAAACTAGTCAGGCGTGCCGCGGGTGCCAAGTTGAAGTCTGCTTCTTTTTGCGTTGTTAGTGCGATGTGGAAAAACAACTTTACAGTGGTTAGAAGCCATCAAGTCCGGTCTTTAGAAATTAGGATCACATTCTGCGGGAAAAGTAGAAAAATAGCGATTTTTCGCGTAAGAACCGTTTTTCCGGCACCTAGCACCTAGTTGAAGCCGGCATCATTTCACATTGTAATTGTAATGCAGAAAAAACTTAAGCGTAGTCAAAGGCCTAATAAGCCTAGTGATACCTTTCTAATCGCGTTTTTATCGATTTCAGTGAATGTTTTCAACTAATTTTTCTTAAGAATTTCCTATGTTGTAAATTTTTACTGATAGGTCACTTTGAAGCTAGATAAGATAATATTGCAGTGTTTTAAAAAAATCTTGTATCAAGGGGGAAGGCAAGGGGACCCATCCCCCCCAAAATTCGGACTAGCTGTCCAAAACAATTAAAACTTTGTTTTTAAGGGTCGAATTTCAAAAAAAAAAATTCTTGGAGGGGACCCCCAGATCCTCTTTGTGCTTGGATCTCTATAATAAACCACTTTTTATATATTAAATAAAATTTTAAAATTAAACACCAAAAAAGTAAGAACATAATTTGGGATTTCCTCTTTTTTGCTTTTTGGTCAATCACATCCCTGGCGTATCAAAGTGAAGTTGGCGACTAAAAATTCGCCAAGAGGCGCCAACCCGAATCCACTTCCCACTTCTAGTTTTTACCGCGGGACCATCATCTCAATTCAAAAAGCTTGTGTATTCCAACATGAGCATCACTGTTGTTTTCAGGTTCATGATTTGTACAAAAATAGTAAATTTTGAGTGTTAATAGTCGACCGTTTAGCAGCCGGTAAATTCAGCGTACAGCCATAGATTAGTCAATAGGATTTGATAATGTTTTCGGATTCAGCGGCATGGTCGACGGGATAATACGTAAGAATCAAATATTTTAAATATATTAGATTTTAAAATTAACTCCAATTTTGCAACCATAAATCTTACTTGATCGATCAATAGAAATATTTTTTATCTTCAACACTTCACCGATAAAAAAGTTTTTAAGGCTTCAATCCTAAAAAAATTTCTTGAAGCCGAGAAATCGGGTACTATACTAATAACTTTGGGTCTTGGAGTGGAGCCAAGTTTGGTTCTTGGTCTTGCGTATTATCTTGCGGAATTCAAAAATGTTAAGACCACCGACTGGTTCTATAGCTGTGATACCGAAATTCAATGGGATAATATGCATGTACAGTAGGGTGTATCGAAAAAAACTTTTTTTCGATTTTGATGACGTAATAGTGCGGAAAAGTTGTCTAAGGTGCCAGAGAGTACCTGTGATTTTTTTCAGAATTTTTGGATAATTTCTTAATGTGCCACATTGGCAATGAAGTTCCCCATGTTAATCCAATGGGGCGCGCCGCCAAAAAGGCCGAAAATCGGTTTTTCGCCCCTCATTTCTACCCTAATCACACGACGAATGTCTCGTCTCGAGTTATGGACTCTATATGATGTATGCTATCCGAAAAAACTTGAATAATAACTTAAATCTCTATGTTATGTTGATTGTGGGCTCTGATTTGAACGAGGAAATACGCGATTTTCGACGAAATTTGAGCAAACAAAAAAACGTAATATAGATATTTAGGCTATTATTCAAGTTTTGTTGAATAGCCTAGATCATATAGAGTCCATAACTCGAAACGAGACATTCGTCGTGTGATTAGGGTAGAAATGAGGGGCGAAAATCCGATTTTCGGCCTTTTTGGCGGCGCGCCCCATTGGATTAACATGGGGAACTTCATTGCCAATGTGGCACATTAAGAAATTATCCAAAAATTCTGAAAAAATTCACAGGTACTCTCTGATACCTTAGACAACTTTTCCGCACTATTACGTCATCAAAATCGAAAAAAAGTTTTTTTCGATACACCCTAATGTACAGTTGGGGAAATAAAAAACGACTCAGTTGCGATTTCTGGCGAACCACTTGGGTTAGGAAGACAAATGAGGTGTCATTTTTCATTGTTTGAAGTATTCTCTCGCCAAAAAAAATTTTCGAGTCCTTAGGGGGTCATCTTCATATTAAACGAAACACTAACTTTTTTTTTCAATGAGGACCCCCAATTATTATGAGATTTTCTGAAAGGCCATCCCTCAAAACCCTTAAATACCCAGTTTCATCCAGATTGATTCACAATTAAAAAATTTTTTAAAAAATAAAAAAAAATTATTTTTAAAATCGTGAAATATTTTTACGGTAATCGATTCAGGTAGTAATTTTGTGAAGAAAGCCAAAATTTCAATCGATTTCACCGAATAGTTTTTGATAAAAACGAACTTTAATCTTAAGGGGCGGTATACCGTTGCCGAATGCATACCGCGAATGTTCTTTCTCGTTCGTTTTTATCAAAAACTATTCGGTGAAATCAATTGAAATTTTGGCTTTCTTCATAAAATTACTACCTGAATCGATTACCATAAAAATATTTCACGATTTTAAAAATTAAATTTTTTTTATTTTTTAAAAAAAATTTTAATTGTGAATCAATCTGGATGAAACTGGGTATTTAAGGGTTTTGAGGGATGGCCTTTCAGAAAATTTCATAATAATTGGGGGTCCCCATTGAAAAAAAAAGTTAGTGTTTCGTTTAATATGAAGACGACCCCCTAAGGACTCGAAAATTTTTTGGTTAAAGAATACTTTAAACAATGAAAAATGACACCTCATTTGTCTTCCTAACCCAAGTGGTTAGCCAGAAATCGCAACTGAGTCGTTTTCTATTTCCCCAACTGTACCTAAAATTCTTAGTATGGTGCATTAGCAAAACAAGTTATTTGACACAGCGATCAGCTTATGTTGGGATACTGGACCAAGCATGTAGGGGACACAGGCAATACCAAATTACTCCATCCATCCATCCAAGGTTGATAGCTACGCCCACGCCCCAGTTAAATTATTTGTGTGATTATAGTCTCTACCTATTTTTATTAGTACTAGTCGCTATAACATAGGGCAGTGTTTCCCAACGTGGGGCGCACGCCCCACCGGGGGGCAATATCATTTTCTAGGGGGGCAATTTGAAAATTTTCAACCAAATTGCCCCCCGGGGGTAATTTCCAGTCCAATCAATCCAGAGAGAAAATTTTAAAAAAACTTTTTAAAAAGAAGTTTATCAATATCTGATCCTATTATCCTATCTGAGAATGTATGTCAGAAATCTGGACCTGTATGTATCAAAACCAAGTTGAAACCCTGTTTTTAGAGTCTAATTTCCAAACCTTTTCTGGGGAATGACCCAAGATCTCTTTGTTTTTAGAACGCTTATATTTGAAACTTTTTTACATTAGGTTCATCAAAATGCAAATCTAACCTAAAAATTTACATCCAGAATTTCCCAACTAGGGGTACCAAACTAGTTAAAAACTGCTTCCTAGAGTCAAATTTCCGAAAATTTCCCCAGACCCCCCTTGGTACTTTGAACATAATTAGTCATAACTTGATTTAGTTCTTTAGCATGCAAATTCTACCTAAAAATGTTCTGAAAAGTTTCATTAGCCTTAGGGAGGGCTAAGAAATAATTTTGGCTCCCTCTCGAAATATGCCACTGAGACCGGGGGGCATGGAAAATCTAGAAAGGCTTTGGTGGGGTATGAACCGAAAAAGGTTGGGAAACACTGACATAGGGGGTCATTTTTGGGTGCTACTGTATTTCATTATGGGTGTAGAGTTGAATCAGCATTTGCTTTATTTGAATGTGCTTCTAATAAACAAATCTTAGAATCTTATAGAATATATAATTATGTATTGATACTTTATTTTGTATTTTTCTCTGTGTGAATAGACAATTTAAATTTTTAATAGACAAATAATATCAAAAGGGAGGGGTTTGGAAAAATCTCACCAAGGGAGGAGAGGGGGTCGAATAAAATCTCACGTCAACTTTTTAAGTTAGAAATTATTAGTTTTAGGTGCTGTGAAGCACAAAATGCAAAGGAATAGGATAGAAAATTATTTTAAAGGTTGTAGGTAAATCTCACGTGGGGGAGGGGGTCCAGCAAAATCTCACTAAATCTCACCAAGGGGGAGGGGGGTCCAGATTTTGGAAAAAACACCTTTTGTAATTTATGGATGACCCCACAGAGGTGAAAATTGAGTTATATTTTCAGTGCATTGATAGAGCCTGCTTCGTTTTAAACTAAATGTTGTTTCTCGTTGATGACCACTCTACTCAATGTGGCACCAATGAAAAATATCATTTGGTTAGTTATTTTTACATCTCCAGATGTTTACGCAACTACTGCAGCATTGAATTGTTCTACCATCTTAGTGTGCAACTCAAGCTCTTGGTGCAGGAAAAAACACATCAGCATCTCCTGTTGATAAAGTGACACCCCGCAGCCAGAGTCCTAGCTTTTACTTTACTATGTAAATGTTTTTATTGTAGTTTTTTTTCTGTGAAGGAGGCTTTTAATCATAAGGGTCATTCATGTCTATTTCTTGCATAAAAAATCTAAAGTTTTATTTCTGTGATCATGTATATTCAATAAAAAATTGGTCCATCTTGTCTTTTTGTTGTAGGTACTAAATGCAATTTTAAAAGTTTTATTTGAAAGGTGTATTTATTTTTCATTATACTTAATATTATTTTAATTTTTTATTGGAAGTGAAAAATATATACTACAGTAATGAAGTTAAAATCTTGGCTTGATGTTGTGTATAGCTTGCTAGTCTCTAAGAATTAAATGTTGAATTTAAAAAATATTGTAAAATAGTATTAATGACCAGGAAAACTAATTTGTATTAAATATCAACCCTCTCATGTTTGGATAGGACTTAAATTCAGTCTTTTAAAATGCATCAAATAAATCTATATAGTGTGCTCAGATTAGGATTCAATCCAGCAGGGAATAAAATTTAGGTCTAGAGATTTTATTTACTTTTGAAAAAAATTTCATGCCTTGAACCATAAATATACTCAACCCTTCGTAAAGAAACACTTTTTTTTCATAAAAAGAAAAATTATGAGAAAAAAGTTTAATTTGTTTTACACATATTAGGTATGTGGTGAGGCGAGTAGAGTATAAATCTTATCAATCTGAAATGATCACATACTGAATAAAATAAATTGTTAACATAAATTTAACAGTGTATATTTGCTTAAGCATCTTGGTGCAATATAACACTTTTTTCTTACATCAAAGAAAATTGTTATAATATAAAACGGAAAGCTTTAATCAACGACATAGAGTGTAGCGCTAGCGTGCTGGCTTGCACATAGTGCACGGTGACGTCACTACCCTCTGTTTGTCCTACAGGATCAGAGCTTCGTGACGTCATCGTGGACAACCTTATTATTCCACAGAATCTAACCATCTTTAATTATGTTTAAAAATGCTTTTAAAGCACAATTTTTAAAAAGATATAATCGCAAGCACAATCAAGTTTTCAAATCAGAATTCGGAAATGCTTCTGAAACTGAAGGACAAACACAGTTAATTTTACAGTCGTTAAGTCTGTTTGTCCTGCAGGATCAGAGTTTCGTGACGTCATCGTGGACAACCTTATTCGCATCTTACGACTAACACCTGCCGAAAGAAGTCAGTTAGCTGAAGCAATGTGTAGTGGCATGCCAAAATCAACTATCCTCTTTAAACTCCAGGAAGATTTTTCGCCAAATAAGATAATTTGCTACACTAGCAGGAAAGATTTGCATAACATTGCTCAATCTTTTCAAATCAAAGACACAATTTCATTGTATATGAAGTTGAAAAGGATAGCAGGTTCGGGAGCTTAAGAGTTCAAAACGTAAAAAGGAAAACTTTAATCCTGTATAAAATACTGAAACTAGTGCATGTTGTTGAACATTTAAAAATTTTAAGACAGTTTATTCAACAAGTAAAAGCTCAATATCAGGTTTTGGAATTAGGCAGCTTTCCTTCCTTAGACTTGTAGTAAATTTATCCAAGGAACCTATTAAAAGGCATATATTGTTCCTCAACACAGATATCACAAAAAATCTGCGAAGCTCAAAACAGAAGATTCATTTTGAAAAGATACATCATCAGAGAGATGTAAAATTGTGGAACACTAACACTGTACAGGGTGATTCTGAAATGGACCGCCAAACTTTGAGGGGTGATAGTACTCATCAAGACGAACAAGAATTGATGCGGAAAGGGGGGTCGCAGTTACACCGTTAAAGAGCTAGGTCCTAATGTAGTGCGAGAGCGTTACAAAAGGACGTTTTTCCAAGGCCCGTTTAACGAAAAAACACATAATGAAATGAAAAAATTTATTGCATGAGGTACAACAGTATCCGTACTACTTACATCATAAATTTGATAGAAATTGAACCACTTTCTAAACCGCGGAGTTAGTTTCAAAAGTGCAATATTAATCTTTTAGTCAAAGAATCACATTCCTTAATGGTATTTAGAAAAATGATGATCGGGGAAGGAATTTTCAATGATCGTAACATGGATCATTGAAACTGTTTGATCATTGAAAATTCCTTCCCCGATCATCATTTTTCTAAATACCATTAATGGAACTCCATTGTTTGACTAAGAGCACGTTTTAAAACTCACCCCACGGTTTAGAAAGTGGTCCAATTTCTATCAAATTTATGATGTAAGTAATACGGATACTGCTGTACCTCATGCAATAAATTTTTTCATTTCATTATGTTTTTTTTCGTTAAACGGGCCTTGGCAAAACGTCCTTTTGTAACGCTCTCGCACTACATTAGGACCTAGCTCTTTAACGGTGTAACTGCGACCCCCCTTTCTATACCAATTCTTGTTCGTCTTGATGAGTACTATCACCCCTCAAAGTTTGGCGGTCCATTTCAGAATCACCCTGCATATGATAAAGGCTAGGATAGGATGGATCAATAAAGAGTCCTCTCGCCCCAGGAACCTCTCAATTCCTTTTTTTTATCATAAAAGATACAGTAAAACTCCAATTATCCTAATCAATTGGGACTGAACCCCATTCGGATAATTGGATTCTTTTAAAAAAGGGGTTATAGGGTTCTAACCCTGTTGTTACTTTCTTTAACTTTAAAGGATGAACAAATAAGCATCTTGTAATATATATGATTAATAATTAAAATTATCATTTTAATATTTACACAAAGAATTAGACCCGGAATTGGGTTTCCCATAAAACTTTTCTGCCAAAACCACTAAAAAACAGCAAGTATTTGTTTGTTTTTGTTTCTGCCTTTATTGATTTGCTTGAATAAAAAACCATCAACCATCTTCATTCGTCAAGCACTGTCCCTAAAGGTGGACATAAATTAGAGCCAAGTGGCCGCAAATGGTTGTAAACCAGTCTCGGCACTTGTAGCGCTGTGCGTGTGGAATTTTTGCTTCCCGTAACATTTCAAGGAAACCCCCATCTTCGCGAAAGCAGCAGAGCGAGAGATAGTCGGAGTTCTACTGTAAGGCAATTCAATATGAAGAAGAACATGATTGTAAAATGTTAAATTTTCTAATTATTTTGTGAATTGTTATGCAGTATTGAACTATATGTGTTTCCATCATGGTAAACTTTGCGTAAGTTAACTTTTACTCTAGAAAAGAAGCATTTAAAATCACTCTTAGAACTGCTTGTTTTGAAGTTTAATGTTTTTATACAATATTTTTTTTAATTTACTCGTAATAAACTTTATAGTAAAAATAAAATAAAGTGTATAATTAATTTTATCATGTTTATAAAATGAATAACTGAACACATCATGTAGCGTGAGTTACAAAAAATGTCTTGTCAACTTTACAAATCTAATAGTACCTTAAAATCTTCAAAAATTTTTTATTCTCTTCAATTTTTCAATTAAGTTTTTCTACAGAGGAATTAATGAAAATATATCTAATGGCAGCATCAAAGAAAATGATTAGTCATTGATGGTGTCTTGGAGGAGACAGTTGCCTTAGCCTTTTTTGATGAGACTGTCCCCACACAGCAATGAGCTTTAATGACCAAAGAGTTTAAAAAGAAAGAATCCACCCATGTGTAAAGGGGGTTGCAAATTAGTTTTGAAGCACTGGCAGAACTCTGTAAGAAAAATCTAGCTGATTTTGTATCAAAATGAACCACCAACTTTTTCAAAGGTTTACGTTATCTTAAGAATTTATTTCTAGGGATCCTTTAACGTGAAACTTGTGTGGAGATTATCAGGAAGGGTTTAAAGTCATCAGTAGAATGTCTGTTATAACTGATGCTGCAGAAAGGGGAATCAAGCTCATTGATGAATATAACAACATTTTAACACATAATGAGGAGCAAATACAATACCTTTTAAAAATTGTCAAAGGCCATAAAGGCCAATATTCTTGATGTTTAAGCATTTTCTGTTTTAAAAAAGTATTGAATAATATATTTTAAATAAATTTTTATGTTTTTTTAGATTTTCATCCCTGTTGCGGCACGTGTTAATATTTACCGATTCGGATAAAATTTTTACCAGTTATTTACTACCCCATAAGGAAAAAATTTAGGGGGTGCAACTTGATGAATTCCGAAAAAAAATTTACATTATACTTAGGACACCCTAATGTAGCATGTTACAAAAGTTCCTCTCACATTCTGAAAAATAATTTTTTTTTATTTTTCTTCTCACTCTCTATTTTAATTTTAAGGTAACAGAACTAAAAACAGTAAAATTAAAAATAAAACAGTAAATAAAGAAAAATCAGGTATATTTTTTTAATGGAGAGAAAATAAGTTGAAAGATTTTAAAGAGTAATAATGTTGTGTTTTAATATAAATTTTAAGAATGTAAATGATTCCCTCTATCATTTATTCACAAATGTTAAAAAAATTTTTTTAATTTTCATTACAAATACATGTCCTATCTCACCCTTACATCAGGTGGAAAAGAAAATCTTTCTTGCTACTGTAATTTCAGGTAGATATGCCACACACTCGATAAACTTATAAAGGTCTCATTTCAAGTTAACTTTCTGATTTGCAACTTTTTATGAGAGAAAAATATTTACCTTTCTAGTGGTTATTTTTGCTTAATGTTAATCATTAAGGGCTTCATGAAACACAGCAGATAGAAAATATTACTTAAAGTATTTATATTAAAGAAGCTTTTGTAACAAAATGCCAAGGATTCTCCTCAATTTTTTTCTACAAAAGGCAAACTATTAAGAGAAGGAATTAATTTTTAGTCACTTAATGACCTTGCATAATTGCAATCAATAAGTTTGTTTGAGAACAAATTAGAAAACGTGGGTATCAAGTCTACTTGAACAAAATTTAAAAACCCTTACTCCACTAGGAGGATTTTACCTAAAAGGGGCCGTTCAAATATTACGTAAGCACCTAAGGGGGGGAGGGGATATGCTCGTTGCTTATTTTTCCTGACAAGGGGGGAGTGGGATAAGAGTGATGCTTACGTAAGATACTGCATTTTCAAAAATATCTTGTTTCTTGCATAAATAATTTCAAAACAAACCAAAAATAAATTTAACAAAAATTGAATTAGGAAATCTGACGTAAGAAATTTTTTCTGGGGATGACCCCCCAAACATTTTGAAATTTTAACCCCGAAAAAAAGTGTTTCGACTCATTTTTGAACCCTTTAGGGTTACACCAAAAAAGGACAGCTCCTTGCATAAGTCACCTAATTTCTAAGGAGAAAAAAAAACAGTACTTACTTAAAGGATGTAAAAATTTCGGGGGGGGGGGGGGTCCGGCACTTTCTTACGTAATTATGGATGGTGGGGGGTTGAGGTTTGCTTATATTTGCTGACAAGGGGGAGGGGGGTTAAAAATGACCAAAAAAGTGCTTACGTAATATTTGAACGGCCCCAAAGCATGAAAACCACAAGGCCAATTTGTAAACAGATTTTAATCATTTGAAGGACCTCTGCAGAAATCAGAAAATCAAAATCAAAAAGAAATCAGAATCAAAAGAAAAAGTCCATGCAGAAGTACGCAAAAACATCACCCTTTTCATTTTCGTTAATTAAATTTAAAAGGAAGAAAGTAATTAATGAACTAGTCAAAATCTTTATAGTCAACTTCTACAAAGATAGTAAAACTACTTATTATTACAATAGTATTACATTGCAATATCTGAAAACTGATGACTATATTTTGGATGATTTTTATCTTTTGATGATTTCTGATGTTTTCTTGAATACAATACAATGAATTTACCACCTAATTTTAATAATCAACAACCTAAAAATCTGCAACAATACATTTCATATTGAATCACATCAGGAATTTATAAAATTCATACAAATTAAGCTGCCTTTGTTTTTATTAGTTTTATTTTTCATCTAATGCATCTAGGTTAAATTTTCCATGTCTACCTACTCCTTTTATGAAACTTTCAGCACCTAAGAAATACATATTTATTGTAAGACAAAGGTTTACAATTCATACTAATCCCTTTCCCCCTTTATAGTGAGAATAATCAGAATTGTAATATTTATATAATATTTATATACCATATTTATTATTCATATTATTAATAGAAATTTAACACTAAGAAATTATGATTGACATTATTTTGAATTAATATAAAAACCAAGGAATTGATAGAGGAAGAGTTAATGAGTCAAACTTTTCAATGAATTTTAAAAAAGGATTAACAAAATAAATTTGAGTAAAAAGCAGGGAAAAGAACAAGGAAGCAGAACTCTTAACTTACTAATTAAGAAGATAATGTTTAGAGTGTTTCACAAACCCAAGTAAAATAAAAAACATTTTCAAGGAGTATATGACTTTTTGATTATTCAAGACACATCAGTAGTTTTTATTTTATACATTAACTCACAAAATTATTTTATTATAACTTTTCTTAAACTGCATGCATTTAAGGTTAGAAGTCAATAAATAATATTTTGTATTTTTTCAATGAATTTTAACATGATTTGGTGATTTTAAATCATAAAATGCTAAATTCGAGAACAATATCAGTAAGAAGTGGAATGCAAAAATATTTCAGTTGTTTTGAGCTTTTAAAAGCTCAAAACAAACACTATAAAAAGACACTATTTATACATGGGTTTAACGAAATAACCATATTTTAAGATTGACGTTCTTGTTTCACTCGAAATTCAGACGCCGCGATGGGAACTACTTTGTTTGTTAGTGAAGTAGCAGGTTCAACTAAAGTTGCTGTCTAGTATACAAAGGAATTCTATTTGTAATTTTTTCACTTAAGAAGTAATTAAGTAATTTTTTCACTTCTGGCTTTTTGCTCGATAAAATGCCATTTTTATTAGAATTAATTACAGATGCTTTAACCATTACCTTTAATAGATTCTTTATTCAAGACATGAGCAGCATTTTTGTATTCAAAGTCAAGATGCTCTTCAAGGGACTTAGGTTTATAGGTAGCCTCATAAGCTGACTGCCTGTCTGCCCTGAGACACTCTTGTGGAAACTTGCACCGACTGGTGGCTAAATTTATGGCATTACCAAGTCCTGGGATATAAAATTTTAACTTTGAATTTGCATTAATATAGTTATAAAAAACAAATCTAATATATTGTTACCACCACACCAAAAACACGAATCCTCTATCAATTACGGGCTAAAGTCTAGAAGTGGGTTCAGTTGCCGAGCCAAGTAGTAGCGCCAATTTGTGCCTTGTATCAAAGTGAAGTGAAAAAAAATTTACCAAAAGGTGCCAACACAAATTCACTTCTAGGATTTTACCTTATTACGGATGCAGATTTGCGTTTTAGGCATGGTGGTATAGATATGTGAATAGGTTAGAATTCAAAAGGCACAAGTAATGTTGTGTGATACCTTTACTTAGATTGATGTGTATGTGATAATTTGAAAAATCTATGCAGGTTGGCAAAGTATTTAAACTCACTTTCCAATTATACATTCCTAATAAATTTATAAACTTCTTTGTTGAAATTTTTTGATTAGTTATTTCCCTTACAATAGGTTTATTTTAATTGTTTGGCCAACCACTATATTATATATTTTATA
Organism: Tetragnatha versicolor; assembly: GCA_024610705.1. Taxonomy (NCBI): domain Eukaryota; kingdom Metazoa; phylum Arthropoda; class Arachnida; order Araneae; family Tetragnathidae; genus Tetragnatha; species Tetragnatha versicolor. Next base: position 8,449,653 of record JANDEH010000013.1, read on the forward strand.
CCTTCATAGGCTTCAGAGGTGTAGCCAAAGAAGGGGGGATTGGGGATACCCCCCTGGAATTCTGATACTTTATTCACCATAGAAAACAACTCAAACCTTTCCCCCATGAAGTACCAATATCCCCCTCAAACTATTTTTAGGCTATGCCACTGATAGGTAGTTTTGTTTCACGCACTTCAATTTTGTTGACCTTGACCTTATTACTCACTCGAAATCACATTTGTAACTGTAAGTTCTTTTTGAACACATGTTAAAAAGTTTGCCTAAAGTTTGCAAACTGAACTTCTATTGTTTATGTACAATTAATCAAGTAAGTTGTCTTTGATCTTACCAGCCTGTACTTTGATCTTACCACATGCAGTGATTTTTGTAGAAATTCCCACTACATATGCTTCTTTTGCTGTTATGGCTCTTCCGGTGATTTTTATGAGTTCCAGTGCTCAAGACAAGCCTATTAGCTGAGGTGACCTAACTGTTGATCCGTTGACTAGAGGAATACCTAAAATTTTATTTTTTAAATATAAAGTACTTAAAATATGAATGAATCTTTCAAAATAAAGGTAAGTACATGGAATTGAACTAACATGCTCAGTCATCAAATAGTTAATGCAGAATTTCATAACTAAAAAATTTTTTTATTAAGATTCATTACTATGGAGTCTAAAGTGGTTTATATTCCAATTTTTAAAAAACAAAATCAAAAAATGGTTCAGACCACTCTTAAAAACTTGAAGATAGATCAATTTTTGGAGCCATAGTAGCATTTCTAGAGAGGCATCAGGTCAAGGGGGGAAAAGGGATTGAAAGAAATTGATTTATAAACAAAAACTATTACAAAATTGACAAATCAGACTACCTTATTTCCTAGTCCAGGGTTGGGCAAATAGCGGCCCGCGGGCCGCATGCGGCCCTCGAAGGGATATTTGGTGGCCCGCCAAGACATACGGAAAAATAAGAAAAATTCTGAATTCAATAGTTCAATGTTTTACATTTTTTTCTTTCAAGCATCGTTCACATTTGAATCAGCTCAATTTCGGTCTTCCTTTCACTTCTTGTAACGTCGTCTCGGCCCCGCTTCTCTCGCCACCCACGAATCCTCCAGATGCAGGTGGCGGGTCAAGGATCACTTGCACGGAGTGGGTGCAGAAAGAAAAGGGGGAGAAAAGGCCGCGCTCGAAAAGACAGAGAGGGGGTTAAAAACATAAATAATTTCTGACTTATTGACGTCACGACAGAGATCCCCCCTACCCCATCTACAAGTACACCCCCATTCCACCGTCTGGGATTTTCAGGGGTCATTCACTTCATTAACGTGACGCGTACTTGTCACTGTGAATTCCTTGTCTTTCTTGTCCGTGTTCTAGAGTTGATTTCTGTGATTAGAGTGTCTAGAGAGATTTGTTAAGATAAGATTGTGTTAAGATAAGATAAATTGAATACATTTTATGCAAAACTTGTTAAATTTTATTTCTTCAACATATTCAGTAATTATAATTTTTTAATGATGAAAAATTAAAAACAGTTACTATGAAGTTGAAGGAACCAAGAGAAATCATTGAAATCAAGTTCAATTTATCAAAGTTGTACTGTACAATGTACATAGTACAGGCGCGGATTCAGAGGGGTAGTACTCTGGACAGTGTTTCCCCTTGGACCCAAAAATGTTCTTAAAATGAGTTAAAAACCTACTTTTAAAAGCCAAATTTCAAAACATTTCTGGGGGAGGACCCCCATACCCCCCTCAGTGGTACCACAAAGGTATCTTACGTGATATTTTTTTTGAAAATCACCAAAATTTTGACATTTTGTGTTTAAAGAAAGATGATGGTCTGGAAAAGTGCCCCCCTTCTTGGACCCACGCTGGATCAGCGCTTGATACAGCATCACATTATTTCATATTTTTTTCTTAATTATACTTGTAAAATGCAATCATTTTACATAATCTGCAGCCCGCCGTTAGCTTCTTCTTTAATAAAGTGGCCCCCGGGACAAAACAATTGCCCACCCCTGTCCTAGTCACTAAGGGTAAATGATGGGGCCATATACACTGAGTAAAAAGAAAATAGTGTGATTGCTTCACACATCACTAACTCAAATAATATTCATCCAACTCTTCATAAATATTCCTGTTTGCGATGAGTTTAAAAATGCACTATCTTGGCACAATCAACCCTTTAATAACACAAATTTCTTTAACTTTCAAAAATAAAAACTAACCAAACCTCCTGTTGAAGAATCCCATGATGGCAGTGTCTTCCACCACTCTAAAATCACACCATAATGCTAGCTCAAAACCCCCAGCCACAGCATAACCATTTATGGATGCAACAACAGGTTTCTTGAGGAATTTTTTTGTAGGACCCTGTAAGGATTTAAAATAGACAGATAGAACAAGCTTAATTTAACAGGGACGACATGTAACTAGATATAAAGCTTTTACATAGTGATTTAAAGAACTTAACTAAACAATTGTGGCCCGTAAATGCGAAGGGTCATTTTTGAACATTGGAAATTTGAGAAGGGTCCTAAAAAGGACCCATTTTCTTTCTAGATCAGTGGTTCCCAACTCAAATATGTCTGCGGACCACTTCACTTAAATTTGAACCTCCGCGGACCATCTCTATTCCTAACTGTATCTTCAAAATTTTGTGTAAAAAAATTCAGTACATTCATTCCTCATGGAGGGTCTAAAATTTTGACTTTTTTCCTGAAGTAAGGGAAACCGAGTCAAAAGAAAAATTAACATTACATTAATTTTATATCTAATTATTTAAAAATATACCTTTCATAAAAGACCATTTAACCATTTTTATCAAGCCTTTTTATCTATTCACCCTGGAAGGGTTCACACCTACACAAAAGTTACAGGTTTAAAAAACAACAGCATTAAACTTTAAAAACTTTCGTCTAAAAACTTTCGCATTATCGGCAATAAATGTTTCTCATATCTTCGAACAAACCTATTTCATGTGTATCTCAGAAATTTCCTCTTTTCATACCACGATTTCTCGAAGACCCTCTGTCTGACCATAGCATCCCAGATTGAAGTATCTCTTCAACACTTCCACTCTTCGCTTCGTATCAAACCAAGTATAAGTCCGATCATTCGATTCTTTAGGGGACACCCATAAATTACGTGAGGTCAAAAAGGGGGGAGGGGGGGTCGATTAAAATCTCACGTCAACTTTTTAAGTTAGAAATTATAAGATTTTCTTTTTTTAAGTATGAGAAAGAGATATTTAAGAAGGAAGGAGAATAATTATTTGTAAAGGTTGTTGGTAAATCTCACGTGGGGGGAGGGGGGTCCCAGAAAAATCTCACTAAATCTCACCAAGGGGGTGCAGATTTAGGAAAAAACACTTCACGTAATTTATGGATGTCCCCTTACTAGCTCCACCCCGACGCCTCTCAGTTTTAATTAATCTGATGCAGGGGGGCCCATATGTTAAAACTCAAGGGGGGGCCCAAGAAAAATTTAAGGTTTTCAGTCAGGCATTTTTTTTTGTTTCGAGGTTCAAAGTTATAGAAGTTCGTGTTCACTCACGTATTGTGCGTAGTATTTTTAACACCCTCTAATTATAGTTTTTAATCTTTTTACACTTAATGTAGAAATCTACTTGTTCACAATTAATATACCTAGTCGATACAAAAAAGAGGGGGTCTGGGGGTCCTCCCCCAGAAAATTTTTGAAATTTTACTTTTAAGAGTAGAGATTTAACACATTTGGAACACTTTTGAGCAGCAACCTAATAGAATTGTTACCCATGATTTTCATGATATGAGTAGAATTCAGGATTCGTATATTTTGTTACTGGGGTGGTGGATATGGCAATGTTTCAATGTATGAAATGTTAGAAACAATTTTCATATTGCTTTTGAATTAGCTTAAAATCATAATAAAGTATTGATATAGTAGAAAATATAAAATAGAATGTTGAATAAAATTATTTATTATGGTTAAATGAAAATTTTATGTAAATTTTTCGGATTCCAGGGGGGGCCCGGGCCCCCCTCTGCCCTTATGTATGGGCGCCCATGATCTGATGCAATACTTTTCCATATCCATACTTGTATAAAATGAAAACCTTTCTGCGAACTTAAAATTTTCCAAAAAATTTTCTGCAAGAATTTACATATTTTTAAATCCCGCTCTCTAAAAAAAGACATTATTACTGAAATACCCAAATTGAGACTGTAATCATTTTTATCTGTGCTTACATTGATACTAATTTTTCATACTTTAGTGATTTTAAAACTTTTAAATAATTTACATCATTGTATTTTTTATCATAATTGGAGATTCCTAATAACTGCTCTATCTAAAAATGAAAGATGTAAAATCTTTGATAGATCGGCAAAATTGAAAAATTTAATCAACTAGTTAATATACCTGGCCTTGCACGGTGGAGTTATGGCTTTAGAATTTCTTTTTTAAATTTTTCAATATATTTTATACCTTCTTTTACCAGGTAAAATGTATTAAAATCCATCCAGTTCTTCAGAAAAATTTCTAAAAAGAATTTTTTTAGTAGTTTTATTGCAGAAAAAATTCTAAAAAAATAGTTTTCATATTTTTTCTGCAGAAAAATTTCTGAAAAAAATTTTCTTTGTAGTTTTTCTGCAGAGGGCAAAATTTTCTGCGAACCCCGTTCGCGCGTTCGTGTATATTATACAAGTATGTCCATATCATCACATTTTGTTTCTACTCTGTCTGTAATAAACTACTGTTGAATAAAACTGTGAAAAATAATAGAAATGAACAAATGATTCATAGGAGAGAAAGAGAACATAACATTTTTTTATTTATGAGACGTATGATTTTTTACTTTTGTTTTTGTATCTGTAGTGTTTTCACTATTTCCTGGAATGTGTGATTAGAAAAACTGTTTTTTAAAATTTTCCACACATTTTTTGGATAAGTTATTTAAAAATCTTCTTACGGACCATCTCTGAAGGCCTCACAGACCACCAGTGGTCCGCGGACCACCTGTTGGGAACCACTGTTCTAGATAAATCCTTGAATAACTTATATTTTGTTTAGCGTTTGTGCGTGAGTACTACCAGTACTCTTAAAATATATATACATAAATATAAATACCATGGGTCCATGTTCACTGGAAATTCCATAGAGGTTTTTATTTGCAACTTCCGACAGATCATAACCAGAGCAGAAGTTTCCACCTGTTTTTGAATTCAATAAAATTTCATAAGCACATTTAAGTATTTTATTTTAAATAAAACATTATTTTATTAATTTTTAAAAGTTAGGTTTTTTTAGCTTTGAATAGCTCATTTCATCATTAGCTAAGTCAGGACATGAAATATAAGTTCTAAATTCAGAACTAACATATTTAATTGCCACTAGATTGAGACTAGCATGGTTTCTTTTAAACGACATTTTTAAACACAGAATCTGCTCCCCAGTTTTAAATTTTTTGCTCATAAATAAGTGGAAATTTTGGCAGCCTTGGCATATTTTGGAAGGAAAATTTTTAAGTGATATTTATGGGAAATATTCCTGCCAACCTGTGACAATGCTTATCTGTAATCGCCCCCGCCCGCAAAAAAAAAGCCGGGGTGACGCATAGCTCTCCGACCGACGCCGAGCCTTCTGCACGTAGAAAAATGAACCAATCTTTCGATAAGTTTTAGAAAAGTCCTGAAAACCAAATACTTGAGAAAAGAATTCCTTAGGAGACAGTCCGGCAACTCTCCTGATGGTCTACGAGCACCATAAAGTCGCCCGTACACACAAAACAGGGTCCGTGGTTTTCCGCTATAATTTAGTAATTTACTACAGAACAAACCCAAAAGAAAATAATATCTTCAAAGAAAAAAGCCTTTGCCTTTTTTTCTCCCATGAATCAATCCATCCAATTAGAATATTCTGAATTTTGATTGATTCCCCCTTCTTATAGCCCATCTCATCAGTTACTAGCTGACTAGCATTATCGTTTTTATTCGCAATTATAAGTAAAAAAAAAGTATGTATTGAAAGGATTGAAGCTAAAAACAGATAATTGAGGATAAAAATTTAACACATTGTCTTCAAAATATAATTAGTGTGGTTTCCGTAGTTTTTTTTAGCTTTATCCGTAATTGCTGAATTCGGGGCCGAGATGCGGAATGATTCCGCATAATCCGGAATGGTTGGCATCCCTGTTTACAGATGATGGTAGAAATTTCTTTTTAGAAATCTCTAAATAAAGAGGACTTTTAGTAATACAAGAAGAACCTTAAGAGTAGGATTCATAGTATAAAATTGCTTAAAGATGGCAAAATTTCACTGAAGACAGGTTTGCCAAAAGACCTGAAAAAAGTTGTAACCTTCCCCTGAACCTAATAAAATTTGCCCAAACCCAAACCTTGCTCCTATGGAGCTGACAGAGGCTTCCCCCCAAACCAATAGCGTAGGTTCGGGTACTTCATCCAGGTCCGTCTATAGCAAACAAATACAAGTACTTACGTATTATACCGTTGACCGTTCCGTGACTGTCAAATTCAGCGGCACAGCCATAGAAAAGTCAATGGGTTGTTTAACTGTTTTCGGATTCAGCGGTACGGTCGACGGGATAATATGTAAGAACCCAAAAACAAAAATCTGATGGTGTTAAGCACCATTTAATGACTTAGCCATATAAACAATTTCGTGACAACTTCACTAGTTCAGGCGTCGGCAACCTGCGGCTCTATTGATGTAAAGTTGCGGCTCTTAAGTTCCATACGAACAAAATTTGTAGTAATATATTTTCAAATCCCTTACAAAAATTATTTTTAAGTACCTAATCGAATCAATGTGACACAAAAGGAGTGGTGTAACGCCTTGAAAATTCTGTAACTTCTGAGGAGTTATCCTCATATGTTCTAATGTAGAAGTTCTAAAAAATGAATAAAATTTCAAAAAATTTTCTGAAGTAGAACCCCCCCACCCCCTCAAAATTTTGTGTTCATGTTTTTTCTTAAAAAAATTTTGTCACTTAAATAATGAGTGGCCCTCCTAGGGTGCAATCCAAAAAGGCCTTAAAATGAGCTAATATGCTATTTTGAAGGGGAAAATTCCAAAAAATTTTCTGGGGCGGGTTCTCAGACCCCCAAAGTTTTCTTGGAATTTACATGTTTACAAAATTTTAAAATTAAGTTCACTAAAATTAATTTACAATGTGTATGTAAGTCATCTAAATCTTGATGTACCAAGTTCCCAAAAGGAGGTACCTCAGAAAAAATGTTGGGGGTCATCCTCTCCAACTAAAATCACCCCCTTAATCTAAAATCAAATACAACAAAAAAATCAGTGGCTCTTTAAAAATTGAGAAAATTTTCAAGTTGTAACTTTTGGCTCTTCCGTTTCAATAGGCTGCCGACCCTTGCACTAGTTAAATATTTGCCATACAAATAATCAACAATAACCATACACAAATTCTTGTGACTGTTAGTGTTATAAAAAATTATGACACAGCTTTGGAAAGAGTCATCCAGCCACCATGTTTACCCTCAGCTCTAATGCTGACTGACACCACAGAGATCTAAATATTAATATTATTATAAGATCCTAAAACAATAATTAGTAGACCATTATTAGAGATCTACTAGTACAATCATATCTCTATGCTGACAACACTTAATCATATTGGGTCTTATACATGGGGACTGGAGGACTCTTTATAATGCTGTTCCAAAGTTACTTTAAAATAGACTGTAAATTAAGTTAAAATAGAATAGAGATAAAGAAAAAAGGTTGTGTCACTTGATTTTTAGTCTTGCCCACTAGGGCAATAATTTATTTTTTAGCATCCCGGAAGATATACACTGGATGGTGGATTATGATGCCAAGAGTAGTGCCAAAAGAGTCGCCAAGAAGTTGTAAGACACCCGGTTGTAACATAATACTAAGCCGTATAAGCCAAACTTGATACCTACCTTTTCCATATAATACTGCAACATAGGCCTCATCATCATTTTCAAAGTCGTTAAATGCATTTCTCAACTGAGTGGCAGTAGCATCATTGACACAATTTCTTTTATCTGGTCTATTAATGCCAATAAGATAAAGTTTCTTTTATTTGGTTACAACAACCAGGTCTGAAAAAATAGCGATAAAGAAATATTTCAGATAAATGGTTCTTCCTACTTCACAATGTAACCCTAAATTCTATTACGATGTTCGTTCCGCGAAGTGCTTGGAGAGCATTGGCGAAAAAGCATTTTCGCCAAGAAATCGCCATGGCCCGGATTCTTAAAATTTACCGATGTTTTAACTTTCAACATGAGGAAAAAGAATATAAATTGAATAAACAAAAATTCACGTGATCAATGAAATAAACAAAATTGAAAATTTTTTACCTGATGAACTAAAATCTGACCGGTACCTCAATATAGAAGACAGGTAAATGACTTTCCTCAGCCAGCTAAACTTTTGGTTTAGACCAGTGTTTCCCAACGTGGGGCGAACGCCCCACCGGGGGGCAATATCATTTTCTAGGGGGGCAATTTGAAAATTATCAACCAAATTGCTCCCCAGGTGGGTCCAATATAGGGGGAAAATTAAAAAACCCTTATCAAAATCTGATATTGTCCCATCTGAGAATGTATGTCTGAAATATGGACCAGTATGTATCAAAACCAAGTTGAAACCCTGTTTTTAGAGTCTTATCAAACCTTTTCTGGCGGATGACCCATGATCTCTTTGTTTTTCGAATGCTTATATTTGAAACTTGTTTAATAATAATAATAATAATATAAAAGGAGGGGCAAAGCCAGGCACGTCCACCAAAGGTCCATTTGAAACTTGTTTAATTAGGTTCATGAAAATGCAAATATTACCTAAATATTTATATCCAAAATTTCCCAACTAGGGTAACCAAACTAGTTAAAACCTGCTTCCTAGAGTCAAATTTTCAAAAATTTGCTGGGGGAGGACCCCCAGACCCCCCTTGGAACTTAATTACTAATAGCTTGATTTAGTCCTTTAGCATGCAAATTCTACCTAAAAATGTTGTGAAAAGAGACCGGGGGGCATGGAAAATTTAGAAAGGCTTTGGTGGGGCATGGACCGAAAAAGGTTGGGAAACACTGGTTTGGACATTTGAAAGAGCAGGCCATACCGCAACTTTCAAAGTAAATACTTCAAGATGAAATCATTTTCAATAACGTGGAAATAAATGAAGAAATTCAAATGGCCCAATTTCTCCTCAGAGATGTGTGTATAATCTTTTATTTTGTAATAGGAATCTTCGATTCGAATTAACCTTGAATACGATCACAAGCTGCAGCTTTTGTTTATTTACTTTTTCACCGTGACGGTGACAGCGTCAATTCTTTGATTAACAGAAGGGGGTCCACAAATACCCCACCTTTAAAAAATTCATATTTTAATCTCTGATTTTCCTAGTAATCAAGGAAAGTTCTAAATATCAGTGATGAATGCATGGTAAAAGCATAGATATAAAAGAAACCAACTTGAAACCTACTTTAGAAATAAAATGGGATATATGGATGTGAGTTGAGATGTTACTTTCGTGGAATTAGACAATAAACAACGAGGGTCAAGTGTCAAATTTCAAAACAAGTTCTGGAGGAGAACAGCCCCCTTCTCAAATTTTGACATGTTATACAATGTCTTTCTCTTGAAAATTATGCCATTTACAAGAAGCTTTTCCCTTTTGGTGTTCTCCAACGATTTAGAAAAGGAGATATACACATGCTTTAAAGGGTAATTTTTTCAAAACAATTTTTGGAGGAGTACCATTGACCCCCTTTAATTTAAACTTGGACGTTTTTTTATAACTTTTTCTCTAAAGATTCTGTAGTTTACGGCCCAAGCAGCACATACGCTCAAGATTCGTCCAATTTTCGTCATACATGGCCAAATTTCGTTTACTTCTAGTTGTAGTTACGTAAACTTGACATGATTGGTATGAGCTGTGCTACAAGGGAAGAAACTGTTCTCTTTGCCCAAATGGGTCTCAAAATGAACTAGAACACTTTTGAAGGTGCAAATTTTCAAAAAATTTTTGGGGGTGACCAACATGTTTATACTTGGTGCTCACATTCTAAAATTTTTACATTCTGAGCAACATGTCAGAATAATACTACTTTTAAGTGATCTAACTCTGAATACTCATTAGGGGTTCCCTTTCTCATTAGGGTAAAAGTACTCATTAGGGGTTACCTTAAAATGACACTCAGTCAAACCTCACTCCCCAAAAAACAACCAAAGGTCTGGTTATGGTGTATCCACACCATTTGAAAAATCCTTTCCCCCAACCAAAAACTAAAATGACACCACTGCTAAAGTTGCTTTAATGAGTATTCATTGGGACCTGGTGGTGCAATTGGATTCTAAAGAAATTATACACAAGGCGTTAAAAACTGAATTCAGTACTACAGTAACCAACCTCTTATCCAGCAAACTCTGGACCGGCAACATCCCAGTTTTCTAAATTTTCAATATTTTTGAGTTTTCTCCGAAAAGATCCCCAAAAGACCGACCGCATTAACAAAACTGCGTATGTTTGTTACAAAAATACTCCAATCCAATTAATAGGTACATCCTTGAGGATCAGTTTCCCTCAACGAGGGAAAATCCCCCACGCGCGAAAATCCCCGCGCACCCCGAATTTCCCCGAAATTTCGCGCGAAATCCCCCAATTTCCCCTAATTTTCGCGCGAAAATCCCCCAAGCACGCAGGAGCCCTCGAGACCCCCAACCTCGCCCTCACCAGACTCCCGCCCACCCAGGGGTCGAGAGAAGGCGACTGCGTGCTTGGGGGATTTTCGCGCGAAAATCCCCCAAGCACGCAGGAGCCCTCGAGACCCCCAACCTCGCCCTCACCAGACTCCCGCCCACCCAGGGGTCGAGAGAAGGCGACTGCGTGCTTGGGGGATTTTCGCGCGAAAATCCCCCAAGCACGCAGGAGCCCTCGAGACCCCCAACCTCGCCCTCACCAGACTCCCGCCCACCCAGGGGTCGAGAGAAGGCGACTGCGTGCTTGGGGGATTTTCGCGCGAAAATCCCCCAAGCACGCAGGAGCCCTCGAGACCCCCAACCTCGCCCTCACCAGACTCCCGCCCACCCAGGGGTCGAGAGAAGGCGACTGCGTGCTTGGGGGATTTTCGCGCGAAAATCCCCCAAGCACGCAGGAGCCCTCGAGACCCCCAACCTCGCCCTCACCAGACTCCCGCCCACCCAGGGGTCGAGAGAAGGCGACTGCGTGCTTGGGGGATTTTCGCGCGAAAATCCCCCAAGCACGCAGGAGCCCTCGAGACCCCCAACCTCGCCCTCACCAGACTCCCGCCCACCCAGGGGTCGAGAGAAGGCGACTGCGTGCTTGGGGGATTTTCGCGCGAAAATCCCCCAAGCACGCAGGAGCCCTCGAGACCCCCAACCTCGCCCTCACCAGACTCCCGCCCACCCAGGGGTCGAGAGAAGGCGACTGCGTGCTTGGGGGATTTTCGCGCGAAAATCCCCCAAGCACGCAGGAGCCCTCGAGACCCCCAACCTCGCCCTCACCAGACTCCCGCCCACCCAGGGGTCGAGAGAAGGCGACTGCGTGCTTGGGGGATTTTCGCGCGAAAATCCCCCAAGCACGCAGGAGCCCTCGAGACCCCCAACCTCGCCCTCACCAGACTCCCGCCCACCCAGGGGTCGAGAGAAGGCGACTGCGTGCTTGGGGGATTTTCGCGCGAAAATCCCCCAAGCACGCAGGAGCCCTCGAGACCCCCAACCTCGCCCTCACCAGACTCCCGCCCACCCAGGGGTCGAGAGAAGGCGACTGCGTGCTTGGGGGATTTTCGCGCGAAAATCCCCCAAGCACGCAGGAGCCCTCGAGACCCCCAACCTCGCCCTCACCAGACTCCCGCCCACCCAGGGGTCGAGAGAAGGCGACTGCGTGCTTGGGGGATTTTCGCGCGAAAATCCCCCAAGCACGCAGGAGCCCTCGAGACCCCCAACCTCGCCCTCACCAGACTCCCGCCCACCCAGGGGTCGAGAGAAGGCGACTGCGTGCTTGGGGGATTTTCGCGCGAAAATCCCCCAAGCACGCAGGAGCCCTCGAGACCCCCAACCTCGCCCTCACCAGACTCCCGCCCACCCAGGGGTCGAGAGAAGGCGACTGCGTGCTTGGGGGATTTTCGCGCGAAAATCCCCCAAGCACGCAGGAGCCCTCGAGACCCCCAACCTCGCCCTCACCAGACTCCCGCCCACCCAGGGGTCGAGAGAAGGCGACTGCGTGCTTGGGGGATTTTCGCGCGAAAATCCCCCAAGCACGCAGGAGCCCTCGAGACCCCCAACCTCGCCCTCACCAGACTCCCGCCCACCCAGGGGTCGAGAGAAGGCGACTGCGTGCTTGGGGGATTTTCGCGCGAAAATCCCCCAAGCACGCAGGAGCCCTCGAGACCCCCAACCTCGCCCTCACCAGACTCCCGCCCACCCAGGGGTCGAGAGAAGGCGACTGCGTGCTTGGGGGATTTTCGCGCGAAAATCCCCCAAGCACGCAGGAGCCCTCGAGACCCCCAACCTCGCCCTCACCAGACTCCCGCCCACCCAGGGGTCGAGAGAAGGCGACTGCGTGCTTGGGGGATTTTCGCGCGAAAATCCCCCAAGCACGCAGGAGCCCTCGAGACCCCCAACCTCGCCCTCACCAGACTCCCGCCCACCCAGGGGTCGAGAGAAGGCGACTGCGTGCTTGGGGGATTTTCGCGCGAAAATCCCCCAAGCACGCAGGAGCCCTCGAGACCCCCAACCTCGCCCTCACCAGACTCACGCCCACCCAGGGGTCGAGAGAAGGCGACTGCGTGCTTGGGGGATTTTCGCGCGAAAATCCCCCAAGCACGCAGGAGCCCTCGAGACCCCCAACCTCGCCCTCACCAGACTCACGCCCACCCAGGGGTCGAGAGAAGGCGACTGCGTGCTTGGGGGATTTTCGCGCGAAAATCCCCCAAGCACGCAGGAGCCCTCGAGACCCCCAACCTCGCCCTCACCAGACTCACGCCCACCCAGGGGTCGAGAGAAGGCGACTGCGTGCTTGGGGGATTTTCGCGCGAAAATCCCCCAAGCACGCAGGAGCCCTCGAGACCCCCAACCTCGCCCTCACCAGACTCACGCCCACCCAGGGGTCGAGAGAAGGCGACTGCGTGCTTGGGGGATTTTCGCGCGAAAATCCCCCAAGCACGCAGGAGCCCTCGAGACCCCCAACCTCGCCCTCACCAGACTCACGCCCACCCAGGGGTCGAGAGAAGGCGACTGCGTGCTTGGGGGATTTTCGCGCGAAAATCCCCCAAGCACGCAGGAGCCCTCGAGACCCCCAACCTCGCCCTCACCAGACTCACGCCCACCCAGGGGTCGAGAGAAGGCGACTGCGTGCTTGGGGGATTTTCGCGCGAAAATCCCCCAAGCACGCAGGAGCCCTCGAGACCCCCAACCTCGCCCTCACCAGACTCACGCCCACCCAGGGGTCGAGAGAAGGCGACTGCGTGCTTGGGGGATTTTCGCGCGAAAATCCCCCAAGCACGCAGGAGCCCTCGAGACCCCCAACCTCGCCCTCACCAGACTCACGCCCACCCAGGGGTCGAGAGAAGGCGACTGCGTGCTTGGGGGATTTTCGCGCGAAAATCCCCCAAGCACGCAGGAGCCCTCGAGACCCCCAACCTCGCCCTCACCAGACTCACGCCCACCCAGGGGTCGAGAGAAGGCGACTGCGTGCTTGGGGGATTTTCGCGCGAAAATCCCCCAAGCACGCAGGAGCCCTCGAGACCCCCAACCTCGCCCTCACCAGACTCACGCCCACCCAGGGGTCGAGAGAAGGCGACTGCGTGCTTGGGGGATTTTCGCGCGAAAATCCCCCAAGCACGCAGGAGCCCTCGAGACCCCCAACCTCGCCCTCACCAGACTCACGCCCACCCAGGGGTCGAGAGAAGGCGACTGCGTGCTTGGGGGATTTTCGCGCGAAAATCCCCCAAGCACGCAGGAGCCCTCGAGACCCCCAACCTCGCCCTCACCAGACTCACGCCCACCCAGGGGTCGAGAGAAGGCGACTGCGTGCTTGGGGGATTTTCGCGCGAAAATCCCCCAAGCACGCAGGAGCCCTCGAGACCCCCAACCTCGCCCTCACCAGACTCACGCCCACCCAGGGGTCGAGAGAAGGCGACTGCGTGCTTGGGGGATTTTCGCGCGAAAATCCCCCAAGCACGCAGGAGCCCTCGAGACCCCCAACCTCGCCCTCACCAGACTCACGCCCACCCAGGGGTCGAGAGAAGGCGACTGCGTGCTTGGGGGATTTTCGCGCGAAAATCCCCCAAGCACGCAGGAGCCCTCGAGACCCCCAACCTCGCCCTCACCAGACTCACGCCCACCCAGGGGTCGAGAGAAGGCGACTGCGTGCTTGGGGGATTTTCGCGCGAAAATCCCCCAAGCACGCAGGAGCCCTCGAGACCCCCAACCTCGCCCTCACCAGACTCACGCCCACCCAGGGGTCGAGAGAAGGCGACTGCGTGCTTGGGGGATTTTCGCGCGAAAATCCCCCAAGCACGCAGGAGCCCTCGAGACCCCCAACCTCGCCCTCACCAGACTCACGCCCACCCAGGGGTCGAGAGAAGGCGACTGCGTGCTTGGGGGATTTTCGCGCGAAAATCCCCCAAGCACGCAGGAGCCCTCGAGACCCCCAACCTCGCCCTCACCAGACTCACGCCCACCCAGGGGTCGAGAGAAGGCGACTGCGTGCTTGGGGGATTTTCGCGCGAAAATCCCCCAAGCACGCAGGAGCCCTCGAGACCCCCAACCTCGCCCTCACCAGACTCACGCCCACCCAGGGGTCGAGAGAAGGCGACTGCGTGCTTGGGGGATTTTCGCGCGAAAATCCCCCAAGCACGCAGGAGCCCTCGAGACCCCCAACCTCGCCCTCACCAGACTCACGCCCACCCAGGGGTCGAGAGAAGGCGACTGCGTGCTTGGGGGATTTTCGCGCGAAAATCCCCCAAGCACGCAGGAGCCCTCGAGACCCCCAACCTCGCCCTCACCAGACTCACGCCCACCCAGGGGTCGAGAGAAGGCGACTGCGTGCTTGGGGGATTTTCGCGCGAAAATCCCCCAAGCACGCAGGAGCCCTCGAGACCCCCAACCTCGCCCTCACCAGACTCACGCCCACCCAGGGGTCGAGAGAAGGCGACTGCGTGCTTGGGGGATTTTCGCGCGAAAATCCCCCAAGCACGCAGGAGCCCTCGAGACCCCCAACCTCGCCCTCACCAGACTCACGCCCACCCAGGGGTCGAGAGAAGGCGACTGCGTGCTTGGGGGATTTTCGCGCGAAAATCCCCCAAGCACGCAGGAGCCCTCGAGACCCCCAACCTCGCCCTCACCAGACTCACGCCCACCCAGGGGTCGAGAGAAGGCGACTGCGTGCTTGGGGGATTTTCGCGCGAAAATCCCCCAAGCACGCAGGAGCCCTCGAGACCCCCAACCTCGCCCTCACCAGACTCACGCCCACCCAGGGGTCGAGAGAAGGCGACTGCGTGCTTGGGGGATTTTCGCGCGAAAATCCCCCAAGCACGCAGGAGCCCTCGAGACCCCCAACCTCGCCCTCACCAGACTCACGCCCACCCAGGGGTCGAGAGAAGGCGACTGCGTGCTTGGGGGATTTTCGCGCGAAAATCCCCCAAGCACGCAGGAGCCCTCGAGACCCCCAACCTCGCCCTCACCAGACTCACGCCCACCCAGGGGTCGAGAGAAGGCGACTGCGTGCTTGGGGGATTTTCGCGCGAAAATCCCCCAAGCACGCAGGAGCCCTCGAGACCCCCAACCTCGCCCTCACCAGACTCACGCCCACCCAGGGGTCGAGAGAAGGCGACTGCGTGCTTGGGGGATTTTCGCGCGAAAATCCCCCAAGCACGCAGGAGCCCTCGAGACCCCCAACCTCGCCCTCACCAGACTCACGCCCACCCAGGGGTCGAGAGAAGGCGACTGCGTGCTTGGGGGATTTTCGCGCGAAAATCCCCCAAGCACGCAGGAGCCCTCGAGACCCCCAACCTCGCCCTCACCAGACTCACGCCCACCCAGGGGTCGAGAGAAGGCGACTGCGTGCTTGGGGGATTTTCGCGCGAAAATCCCCCAAGCACGCAGGAGCCCTCGAGACCCCCAACCTCGCCCTCACCAGACTCACGCCCACCCAGGGGTCGAGAGAAGGCGACTGCGTGCTTGGGGGATTTTCGCGCGAAAATCCCCCAAGCACGCAGGAGCCCTCGAGACCCCCAACCTCGCCCTCACCAGACTCACGCCCACCCAGGGGTCGAGAGAAGGCGACTGCGTGCTTGGGGGATTTTCGCGCGAAAATCCCCCAAGCACGCAGGAGCCCTCGAGACCCCCAACCTCGCCCTCACCAGACTCACGCCCACCCAGGGGTCGAGAGAAGGCGACTGCGTGCTTGGGGGATTTTCGCGCGAAAATCCCCCAAGCACGCAGGAGCCCTCGAGACCCCCAACCTCGCCCTCACCAGACTCACGCCCACCCAGGGGTCGAGAGTCGTTGCGATCAGATCTCAGATCTCAGATCTCAGATCTCAGATCTCAGATCTCAGATCTCAGATCTCAGATCTCAGATCTCAGATCTCAGATCTCAGATCTCAGATCTCAGATCTCAGATCTCAGATCTCAGATCTCAGATCTCAGATCTCAGATCTCAGATCTCAGATCTCAGATCTCAGATCATCCGGTTAAATGCAAAAAAAATTAAATGGTCCATAAAATTTAAAAGATATAAAAAAATTAATTTAAAAAAATAATTTCAAAAATTTGGATAGTGGAAAAAAATTTAAAAGAACTTAGAAAACTACAAAAAATATCTAAAGCAATCGAAAAGTTTGAAGTGAACAAAGCCCTTAAAATTAGACTAAAATCGTACAATATTTTTCTTCATATTTTCAGTTTCAGCCTAAAAATTACTCTTTGAAAATTTGTCTTTAAATGTTTTAAGACACTTACCATTAATATAATAGTTATATGGTATAAAACCTTAAGGAAGTTGATTTGTTTTTTTAAATTGATCATTGAAAAGTTTTACTTATAACTTTTTAATGATCAACATAAAAAACAAATCAACTTCCTTATGGTTTTTCATACCATAGAACTTCTATATTAATGGTAAATATCTTAAAACATTTAAAGACAAATTTTCAAAGAGTAATTTTTAGGCTGAAACTGAAAATATGAAGAAAAATATGGTTTGATTTTAGTCTCATTTTAAGGGCTTTGTTCATTTCAAACTTTTCGATTGCTTTAGATATTTTTTGTAGTTTTCTACGTTCTTTTAAATTTTTCCACTATCTAAATTTTTGAAATTATTTTTTTAATTAATAATTTTAATATCTTTTAAAATAAATGGACCACTTAATTTTTAATTTTTTTTACCCTCTTTAACCGGATGATCCGAGATCTGATAAAAATCACCCGAGTTTTTCCACCTACCTTAAGAAACGGCTCCTCCATCCTGCTCCATCCGGTCGCTGATCCAGCAGAGCTCCTTTTACTTGTTTAGGCTGGCCACTTTTTTAGACTCACCTGTGAACCAAATCCTCCTAGAGTTGCGAAACAAGCCAGAATGCGCTGAATTACTTTAAATACGAATACGTACTTTTTATGCAGATGAGACGACTTTTCATTTTTAATAAAAACAAAAAAAGGATTATAACGATTATTTTAACAAAGTTTTTTTTTAAAATAGGATTAAATAACTATTTAATTTTTTGAATAGTATAACCAAAGAGGCTGTAAAGGCAATTTAACTCATCTGATATATTCCAATACTCTGTGGCATAATATGAATGCAAAAACCATGACAGTCATGAAAGTGTTCCGAACCATGGAGGAGAGAGTAATTAGGTGCGGCGAAATAGACCACTGATGGAATGAAGTACTGGCGACACTGTTCCGACAGTTCTTCGCATTAGCTTGTAGTAAACGATAGATCGGATCAATCCCAGGATGCACTGCGCGAGGAGATGCGAAGAAGGAACGTCATTCGCTCCGTGGCAAAGTGACGTATATTTCGTCACTTCCCTCCTCCCACTCGGTCGCGGAATTTGAATCATTCATTGGACTGGTCACGTAAGGTGTTCTGGGATTGATCCCCGCACAAAGGAAAACCGCCGGCTTCAAATGTGCGCTACTGCGCATGCATATTTCTCCTCCTCTTTACTCTTTCCTCCCTAGTCCGAAGTAGAGAGCCTGTATACGAGTGAGAGACGACAACTCGCTTAAAAGCGTCTCTGCACATCCAGTTCTGTCCAAACTGTATCATGCCGCTTGTCTCGATTCCAATGCTAATCCTATGAAGGGAACCGGCTGTGGCGAACAGAAAACCTGTTTACCGATCTGCTCGCGCTATCCTGAGTTGTCGCCTCTCTCTCGTATACAGGCTCTCTAGTCCGAACTTGAGAGCCTGTATACGAGAGAGAGGCGACAACTCGCTTAAAAGCGTCTCTGCGCATCCAATTCTGTCCAAAGTGTATCATGCCACTTGTCTCGCGTCCCATGCTAATCCTAAGGAGGGAAACCTAACTCCGCTTGAGGCGAACAGAAAACATGTTTACCGATCTGCGCGCGCTATACTGAGCTGTCGCCTCTCTCTCGTATACAGGCTCTCTAGTCCGAACATGGTTCTGGAGAAATTCTGGCAGCTCTCGTAAAATTTTTGCTCAAGTTTATAAAGAAAAAAACTATACAAATCAAAGCTTGTAAAACTAATATTTTGGCTAGTGTCTATATCCTTCCAAATTCTACGGAAATTAGGTGAAAACTACGGAATTAAGGACGTACTGAACAACGAAAATGTACCGAAAAAAAAAAGATTCCTTGATGAATACCTAAAAGTTGTTTTTTCCTTGTGTTTTGATTGCTATGCAGAAGAAACAACGTATTCGTGACGGGATCGGCGATTCTAACTAAAAATTGAGTTCCTGTTTAATCGTATCAATGTTCTTGCCACAGAGTAAAGATATTTCAGAGACCATCTCCATAGACGCTAATGGCAACTTTTTTTTAACAGTGGTTTCCCATAGACTGTGGAGTCTGTGATAACTGTGGAACTAACCACAGAGTACTAGAACAGAGAGTCCGTCGCCATAGGCGCCAATGGAAATTGAAAAGTTGGATAGATATGGGGCTATTTTGGCACTGCGATCGCATCTACGTCACGAGAGGCGGGGACAAACAGCCTGATTGGTTGACAAAAACCTTTTCCTTCTCCTTCGAAAATAGAAGATTGAGTGACAGCCAATCACAGGTTTGGTCACCAAAATGTACTGCCGATCTCTGTCAATCATTTAAAGTTCCTCTTGGTGCCCTCATATCCATCCAACTTTTGAATAAATCGTTTTGGACCCTCTGTTAGGATTTTTCTCTGTGGAACTAACCAGATAATATCGCTACCACCACGCCAGAAACACGAATCTTTTTTGAAATGCAGGCGAAAGCCTAGAAGTTGGTTGGGTTGGCGCTGTTTGGCTACACTGCTTTCCCGCCAAAAAATTTTTACCTTTTGGTGTGTTTTCTTCTTGCCGGTGTTTCTGATGTATTTACGACTAGTCCATGAATAGAGTTAATTTCTCGATTCCAACAATTCAAAGTCGTGGTCTTTAAAGTTAATACCGCCTTACTCTTAAATTTTCGATCCTTCACTTAATGCAAACAAAATACAAAGTTGAAAATTCATAGAAATATACTTGAAGCGCGATCATTCCCTAAAGGATTCGAAACCAAACCCTTCAAACCAAATATTAAACTCTTCTTGGAAAGCCGACGTGATTCTTTACACCAATCAAATTGAAGATGAGTAAATGAGACAATCTCTGGATTGAACCACCAGTATTTTATGATTTCGATTTTTTTTGATATCGTAAACGCGCAACTCTTATCATAAGCGCGGTGGCATCAAGATGTAATTGGCCGCCAACCATGTCAATTGGGTTGCCGATTGCTGCTCACTTTGGACTGATTACTGCTCACTTGGCGACTGACAACTATCTCTAGGTTGGAGCCAATTTTCGAATGCAGATTCGTGTTTCTGGCGTGGTGGTAACGATATGACATAACATTGTTGGCTCTAACAATTCCTCTTTCCACAACCGCTCTTTCTCAATTAACCCGCCCTCTTTTAAATCGCTAGAGAGGGAAAAATGTTTTAAATATTTCCCCAGTTTTCTAACAGTGTCGTGTGTCTTTTGAGCATGCACTGGTGAAAGAGGAAATCTCACTATCAAATCAAATTATTTTATTGATTACTTTTTTCAATTCGAGAAAAGCTATACATAAAATAGTAAAATAATAGACAAAAGGATATCAATCCACAACCAGTTCAATTCAAGAATCTGGAAATAAAATAACAAAATAAAATTAGTGTAAAGAATATTTTTTAGAGTTATAATTATACAGGGTGTTTCAGATAAGCGTTTCATAACTTCTAGGGGATAGAAGACGAGTCAGAATCACATAGGATTTGCGGGTCCCAGACCAAATCCCAGGGAGTTAAAAATGGAGAGACTTCCCAAAAAAATTATTGAAAAATTCAATTTGTAGAAGAACTGCTATTGGTAAAAATTTAATTATGGTCTCAAAAATTGTGGTTTATTATGATCTTTAAAATTATCTCAAAAGTCTTCACCTTAAATTTTCTTTTATTTTGAAAAAAAATTAGAGTGTTGAGACTAGTTTGATATAAGATTTTGTTCTCCCATCATAGACCAGTGCAGAATCCTTTGAAAATGGTAAAAAGTGAAAAAAAAATAATAGTAGGATGAAACACATTGGAAAAGGAAGAGAATATAACAAAAAAGAAAGGAAAAATAAATTACGGCCGATCTGAGGTCGGGAAAAGGAAGGGGGGGTAAAAAGGGGGTTTTTTAGAATAAAAAACGGTTTATCTCGATTTCCGGCAAACTACAAGTCCTATAGAAAAATTTGAATATAGCAAAGTTGTAGGTAATAAAAAGATCTACAACTTTTGTATTCACACTTCTTTCACATAACCTCAAAATTTATGTGAAAAATTCAAATAATCAAGTTTTTGGTTTTTTATTTTTATCTCTTACAAAAAAATTTTTTTTTCACGAAATTTGAAACTCACTTTATTTTTTTTATTTAAAATATTTATATTTTCTCCTTATTTTGACTTGATATCGAAAAAGCACCCTAATTTTCAATCGAAAATTCTCACGTCAAAATATCTGCTTTTTTAAAAAAAGTCGGTGGGCTTTTTGTTTGTTGAAATCTCTACTTTCTGATGGTGTAAAAACATACATGCATCACTATGGTAAATGTTCTCAGAAAATGCAAAGAAACGAAAGAAGCTCGAAGAGAGTTCAATAATAAAAACCATACAAAAATACCATTTTTGCAAGAAAAACTTTTATCAAACGGGAAAAACAAGGACAAAATAATAAAACCGTTAATGAAAATATTACAGTCACTAGGATTTTCCTGTAAACAAGCAAAAGAAAATACAGACAAGCTGACATAATTAAGGCCTCATTAGAAATTGACAGAGATACTAATAAAACTGTCTTTGTTGTGGGACAAGATATTGATCTTTTGGTCCTTTTGAATCAATTAAATTCAAATAATCATGACATTTATTTTCTCAAGCCAGGTTATTGAAATGTAATATAACTATTTTTCACGTCTAATAGTTTCAACTATGAATCCTTCAAAAATATCGTATCATTTCTGCATTGTTTTTCTGGTATTTCCTTGCAAAAATGGTATTTTTGTATGGTTTTTATTACTGAAATCTCTTCGAGCTTCTTTCGTTTCTTTGCATTTTCTGAGAACATTTACCATAGTGATGCATATATGTTTTTACACCATCAGAAAGTAGAGATTTCAACGAACAAAAAGCCCACCGACTTTTTTAAAAAAGCAGATATTTTGACGTGAGAATTTTCGATTGAAAATTACGGTGCTTTTTCGATATCAAATCAAAAGAATAATCTAAGAGCTAGCAACGTTTTCGAGAGAGAATTTTAGAAAAGCTAGTTCTTTAATATATCTTTCCCTATGCTATTTCGAACAGCGTGCGGGGTACCTGGCTGCCGGTAAGCGGTGGCACAATTAGTGCGCATCCCACCTTTACAGGTAAAAATCGTGATTTTTAAATCATTTTAGAAAGATTTTTTTCATTTTCACTAACTTCTAAACACTATTAGAAAAATTAATTTATTATTGCCAGGACTTTGTGTCGGTGGTAATAACGTGCCAGATGCAATTTTTGATCAACAAAAAGCCATTTTTTCAAACCATTTTAGAATTCCTGTAATTTTAATATTATTTTATATAGATATCAATAAACCCGAAATTAATTTGCCTGGACATAATTCGGGTGGAATCAATAGCAAGACCGATTCAAAGTTGTAAAAATACACACTGGCGTTCAAAATTAAGAGAAAGTGCACATTTATTCGATTTTCTCCGGATCTAGGGGACATATTGTGACGAAATTTGGTATGAATATTGGGGTTAATATAATACCCAATATATAATCATTCAAAATTGTAATACACACGCATGCGCAGGAGTTTAAAACATCAAAATTGAATGGTATGAAATAGCGGTTTCAGAATGGAATTTCAAAATGCTAGTTTGAATGATTCAGAATGCTATTTTTAATCAACAAAAACATTAATTTCAAACATTTTAGAATGCCTGTAATTTTAATATTATTTTATATGTATATCAATAAACCCAAAATTAATTTGCCAGGATTTAATTCGGGTGCAATTCAATAGCAAGACCGATTCAATGTTGTAAAAATACACACTGGCGTTCAAAATTAAGAGAAAGTGCACATGAAGTGTATTTTTTCAACATTGAATCGGTCTTGCTATTGAATTGCACCCGAATTAAATCCTGTCAATTTAATTTTGGGTTTATTGATATATATATAAAATAATATTAAAATTACAGGAATTCTAAAATGTTTGAAATTAATGTTTTTGTTGATTAAAAATAGCATTCTGAATCATTCAAACTAGCATTTTGAAATTCCATTCTGAAACCGCTATTTCATACCTTTCAATTCTGATGTTTTAAACTCCTGCGCATGCGTGTGTATTACAATTTTGAATGATTATATATTGGGTATTATATTAACCCCAATATTCATACCGAATATCGTCACAATATGTCCCCTAGATCCGGAGAAAATCGAATAAATGTGCACTTTCTCTTAATTTTGAACGCCAGTGTGTATTTTTACAACTTTGAATCGGTCTTGCTATTGATTCCACCCGAATTATGTCCTGGCAAATTAATTTCGAGTTTATTCATATATATATAAAATAATATTAAAATTACAGGAATTCTAAAATGGTTTGAAAAAATGGCTTTTTGTTGATCAAAAATTGCATCTGGCATGTTATTACCACCGACACAAAGTCCTGGCAATAAAAAATTAATTTTTCTAATAGTGTTTAGAAGTTAGTGAAAATGAAAAAAATCTTTCTAAAATGATTTAAAAATCAAGATTTTTACCTGTAAAGGTGGGATGCGCACTAATTGTGCCACCGCTTACCGGCAGCCAGGTACCCCGCACGCTGTTCGAAATAGCATAGGGAAAGATATATTAAAGAATTAGCTTTTCTAAAATTCTTGCTTTTCCGACGTTGCTAGCTCTTGTACTATAAGGAGAAAATATAAATATTTTAAATCAAAAAAATTAAAGTGTGTTTGGGACATCAAAAGGTAAGTTTTCACCGAATTTCGTGAAAAAAAAATTTTTTTGTAAGAGAAAAATAAAAAACCAAAAAGTTGATTATTTGAATTTTTCACATAAATTTTGAGGTTATGTGAAAAAAGTGTGAATACAAAATTTGTAGATCTTTTAATTACCTACAACTTTGCTATTCAAATTTTTTCTATAGGACTTGCAGTTTTACCGGAAATCGAGATTAACCGTTTTTTATTCTAAAAAACCCCCTTTTTACCCCCCTTCCTTTTCCCGACCTCAGATCGGCCGTAATTTATTTTCCTTTCTTTTTTGTTATATTCTCTTCCTTTTCCAATGTGTTTCATCCTACTATTTTTTTTCGTTTCAAAAATTATCGACCCTGGACTATCAAGTCAGCTGGGAAATTCAGGTATTTTTCAGGATTTTCAGGGGAGGCATCCTCAGACCCCCCTAAATAAATCCCATGGGGTTTCTGCTTGTTTTTTGAAATTTGTTTTGGTCATTGTTCTACTAATATATGCTTCTATCTACTTGAAGGAGTTATTTTATTCGATTTACTCAAAAATAATGAAAATAGCTTTTTTTTTCAAACTCAAGGCTGATGCGCTAAGCAGTTTTTAACCGATTTTAAAAAAATTGTTGCATTCACTTTTCAACCCAAGAGGCAAGTTTTCCGCGTTTTGAAATTCAGAAAAAGTTTCTTTCGGCCCACCTTAATAATACGGTAGGGCAACGGCTGGCTGATAACATGAATCCTGAACAAGATCCGAGTATAATTAGCCCAGGAAATGAATATATTCTTTTTTTAAATTTAAAATAGTTTTCTTAATTTAGATTATCATAATTTAAGATTATATAAAGGATTATTGTATTTTCGGGGAAAAAACTATCTCAGAGTCGAGGAGTAAACCATGTTCCTGGGAGACGTACGATAAGCTGCCTTAGCTTGTCTTAACTAGTGATGGGCAAAATCGATAATTTTAGGTATCGAATACTTTGGTATCGAATACATATAGGTATCGAATACTTTGGTATCGAATACTTATAGGTATCGAGTACTTTTAGGTATCGAGTACTTTTTTTCAATGTCGGGAAATGAACCTGAAGGGACAATTTTTTAGGGCCTATCCATAATCAGACTAATATTCAAAAAACTGAAAGCGATCCATCAAAAAGCCCCGTAGCTACGGGCCTGGAGGTGGATAGAGGCGAAGGATTTGGCGGGGGAAAAACCTAGCCGCGTCAAATTTCTCTCGCGGATGATTAACGACTTGGGTTTGAGCGTTGCAAAATGAAAACGGAAACAGGGTGCGTTTGATCTACAGTAGGTATTATAAAGATTACTTCATTGAAAAATTTAAAATGAAATATGTCAATAAAGTATCGATACTTTTGTAGGTATCGAATACACTCGATACCTATAGGTATCGAGTACTTAAGTATTTGGTATCGATACCTGCCCATCACTAGTCTTAACCCCTTTCAGTCCTAGATTGCACAAGATTCCAATTGAATCCTATAGGAAAATGGAGGCAGTCAGGACTGAAAGTTAAAATGGACCCTGCCTAAAAAGTTTAAAATTAAAAGTGAGCTTCAAACTTACCCGAGCCTGGTTCCTTGGAGAATTCAAGTCGAACACTGTCGTTGGTAATGCAACTGTCAGTAAACTCTCCACAACCTATTGCAATCTAAAATTCAAAATTGCAGTTAATTTACTCGTAAGTATTTGAATTGGTATGATATCAATGTTCACAGAGAAGAAAAATTTTGAAAGTAGTAGTGAAATATACCTTAAACTGAATCATGAAATCATATTCCAGCTCTCTTGAGGTAATTCCATACTTTCATCTATATCTGAATCTTTCTTCCAAACCAAAATCTTGATTGGTTAATAGCAGTAAGAGCTTTTCATCTAAAAAAAAGGTACCGAAATTGACAAAATGATCAAAGTATAAGCAATAATATTATCCACTTCCACAAACACAAATTTGATTCCTAAACAAGAAACGAAGCTTTCTGGTTTTTAAATACTGTAAAAATTTCCATTTAAAGGGGGAAGGCTTAAAATATCGCATAATTTAAAATATCGATGAAAAAATGTTTTAAACTTCTCAATCGTGTAAAACAGCGTTTCCCAACCTTTTTACTCTCACGGAACCCTTTTGATGATGTCCACGTTCCGGGGAACCCTAGCGTCCATACAACAGTGGCGTAATATATAAATATATTTCGGAAGGGGCCCGAAATTATTACTCAACCCCTCCAATGCATATTTAAAATAGGTTAACATAGCAATTTAATGCATTTTTATGTGAAATTTGCATCAAGAGAACTTAATATAATAAAAATTGTAATTACTAAACTTCGAAGAAGGAAGGGGGGTTTTGGGGTCCTCCCCCAGAATTTTTTTAGAATTTGACCCTTAAGGTATCCGCCTACCTTTGAGACCATTTTTTGAAATATTTGATTTACGATTTTTTTAAAATTTTTAGTTTAAATGTACATCAAAACATTGATTAATGCTAAAAAACAATTAATTATATTATTTTCTAAAATATGGGGTAATTGGTGTAAAATTTAAGTGAATTTTTATAAAACTCCTCTCACTCTTGCCCAAAAACTATTACACCTATATAAATTTCCTTTGGACACAAGTATCGTATAACACTTATCTTCAAAATGGCCTATTTTCCAAGACATATTTTGAAAAGTAATTGTTTTGCAGCATAAAATGTAAAGGTAAGTGAAACATTTCTACAACCGTTTAACAAAAAGCATCAATAAAAATATAAACTTACGTAAAAATCTGTAGTCCATCTGGTTAATAACAATATGATTCATGTACTGTTAAAAATTTGGAGTGAATGTCTTTGATAGTTTTTGAGTAATCATGTAAATAGTGGAGGGTTTTTATGCAAAATTTAGTTCTGAGAAAATTAGCTTTAAAGTTTATATTTGTATACGATCGCACACAACTATCTGTTTTTAAAATGATGTAATTTCTTTACTAATTCAAGTAAATTAAGTCTAATTCAAGTACTTACAAGTAAAATGAAAACCGTTTTGGAAAGATAAAAGTCTAAACTACATTAAAATGTAAGAACCAAATTTTCGACGAAAAAGTCGAAAATCGTCATTTTAGGGGTTTGCGGATACCTTAAAACCAGGTTTTAACTCGTTTTCGGAACATTTAGTTCAAATTTCGGACATGCATTTTTAGGTAGGATTTTAATTTTCATGAAAGTATTAGAAAAAATTGAAAATAATACAATTTCATGTACTAAAGGGGGGAGAAATTTTTGAAAACCTTGAAACCAGAAAATTTGTGAAAACGACCCTAAATAGGTTATATCGTGTTTTAGTATGCCTATAGTCCAGATTTCAGGGAAGGGCTGGGCACCCCTTATATACGGCATTGCCATGCAACAATATTTTTCTTGCTATTTTGTCCTCCCTCGGAATTCATTTTGAAAATTTCCCTTTAAACTACTGTTTATAAACTCGTTTAATAAAATAATAATTCTGCAGACAATAAAACGTAAGCAACGATCGTTCGAGGCAGGCCGTATTTATGCTTTACAGAAGAGGTAATTAGCATAAATACGGCCCGAAAAACAATTGCAACTAAAACAACGTTAAATCCAAAAACTCGAACCTTGATTCAGAGCCGTGAACTTAAAGGTTCGATTCCCTCATGAAGTAGGAGATCAAAAATATTCCTAACAAATGACCCGCCTTTACCACTTTAAGAGGGAAACTCGGAGACAAAACTCCTTTTAGAAAAGACATTAGAGAAAAAAATTTAGTGACCTCGAACAATCGTTAATAATACAAACACTTAAATTTGCAGTTCAAAAAAATTACATCCTTCAGTTGATAACTGATCAACTAGTTAAGTCCTAGATCAACGATGGGCAACCTACGGCCCGCGGGTCGGATCCGGCCCCCCTCGTCATTTGGTCCGGCCCGCGGAACATTTTAAAAATTGTACTAAAAATCACTGTTTTCGTTTACAAGAGCGAAAGAGGGGATACAGAAGTTTCCCCCGAAAAGAACTTAATTTTAGCAGTTAAGGAGAGTTGTTACTTCACGACGGACGATCGCCGACGGTTGATTTTCCGATTTTTAAAACGTGGATAGCTTGTTTAACCTTTTCCCATCTCCCTTGAAAAGTAACGTCGAGGAAGCTCCGATACACCTGCAAATGGAGTTGGGGAGTTGATCGAGCTTCGGGAAGACTGGCATTTAAAATCAAAATTTGAATACGTAAAGCCCAGTGATTTCAACAGCACAAACCTAGCTGAAGAAAAATTCCCCACCTTAGAGCATTTGCAAGAAATATGATCTGCGCATTTGGAAGTACATGTAAATGTGAACAGTTCTTTTCCAGAATGAAAATTAATAAATCGAAGTATCGAACCAGGCTTACGGAGGAAAATCTGGACAAAACTCTGCGCCTGCGTATATGTGAGATACGGCCGTATTAACCATCGTGGTACAACCATGGATTGAAGGATTATCCGCTGATCCTAAGTAAAACGTTATCAACCAGCCCCAACTAACGCTTAACCAATGGTTTTTTTAGCCAAAATCTGACCACCCAACTTTGGTGGGTGGATTATGGATCCGTGGATTATTTTTGCGAAAATGGACATTTAAGAAGAATTTGATCACAAATTATATTTATATTTGAGTATATGTGCTTTAATCATCAAAATAATGGTTGCTTAAAGTGTAATAATAAAGAAAAGCTTCTCATGAAACGGATTTAAAAAATCATGAACCAGAAGGTTTAGAGTTCGCTCTCGTTTTGATAGATGGCGCTCTTAAAATATTTGAGGTATTAAATATTTAGCACGGCTCTTACTTAAGTTTCAAAATTCTCCCCTTTTAACTATTAATTCCTTTAAATTCTTTCAAAAATAGCCTATTTTTAGAGAGGTGAATCAATATATTTAGATAGGTGTGAGTATTTTAAAAATAATATTGAAATAAACCCATTCAGTGTAACCATGAGATTACGAGGATTGTGAAAACAATTTCGAATGTAAAGCAGGAAATATAGAACACCAGTTCAAGTCATTTTCTGTAATTGGTTGTATAGTTATTATTAGTTGCGATAGAAATGTTTTAAAGCAGGTAGATAATTTTACAGGAAATAATTTACACTGCACTATGAACTTTCAGCGGACAGCCGGGCTCGATGCCTGGCGTCATCGCGGTCCAATCAGAAGTGGCGTTACATACAAAACTGTGGTTTGAAGAAACCATGATTGTTGGATGTTTGTCGATAAGGTCCAAATCTCGTCATCGGAAAAACTTCGACCATGGTTTGTACGATCAGTGAATAATCTGTGGATCGGCTCGCGTTGGTTAATACGGCTGATAGAGATCCCAATGTTGACAATCTCACAATTATTGACAATCCAATCTAATCTGTTGACAATCTCTCAATCCAATGTTGACTCAGGTTCAAACTCAAGTACTCCAGATTTTTCTAGATTTTCCAGTCCAGATTTTTGCAACTTTAACATGAAATTTTTGTATGTAATCTAAATATTATTCTAGTCCAGATTAATTTTTAACTTTAGTTGTATATATTTATGAAGTTTAGTACTAAACGACTAATTTTTTACTTAAAAATATTACCTTTTATCTACTCTATGGCCCTCCACGTCATTGTAATCTTGGAGTCCGGCCCGCGGACTCGAAAAGGTTGCCCATACCTGTCCTAGATGATGATGGGCAGGAGAAGCGCCATGCCCTTGGTTTTCTTTAAATTGTAGGATCACAGACTCATCCCCTACTCACCATCATGCAGGGGCTCACCGGTGATACATGAAAAAGAAATCACAAAAATTAGCAATCAAATTACATACTAAATACTTTATCTTTTAACATACTTATATTCATCTTCGATAAAGGCTTGGTGAACACATCAGCCAAGTTTCGTTTAGTATTCAATATTTTAATTCAAACAGATTTTCATTAATTAAATTTCTCAAGAAGTGAAACCTAACATCTATGTGTTTCGTTCTCGAATTTTCTATTGGGGATTTTGAAAAATCAATCGCTGCCAGATTATCACAATAAAGTACGCTTTTAAATTCCAAACTTACAATACCAGAACTTTTAAATTCATTAAAGATCCTTATCATCCAAATAAGTTCTTTGGCAGCTTCAGTGAGTGCAATGTACTCAGCCTCCATGGTCGAGAGCGACACACTTTTCTGTTTCATGGTTTTCCATGTTACAGGGGCATTATCTAGAAACAACACAAGTCCTCCCATTGAGATGCGATCATCTCTATTAGTCGCGAAATCAGCATCACTGTAGCAAATCAAATTGAAATCTTTAACATCTGAAAGTTTCAGCTTGTAGGACCTACTTTGGCTAACATAGCCTAAAAGTCTTAACAAAGCGTTCCAATGCACTTGACCAGGATTGCTTTGAAATTGCGACAAAATATTGGCCGCATAACAGATGTCAGGACGTGTTCTCCCCGCCAAAAATGACAGGCAACCCAAGAGATTACGATACGGAAATTTTACCATTTTCTCCACTTCAAGTTGATTAATTGGGCATTGAGATTTGGACAAAACAGTACCTATAGCAATTGGAACTGATTAAATAGGGTATTTAAACTTTTTATATTTATTACAGACCCTTTCAATGTAGTCAGATTGGCGAATAACAAAATCTGAACCCTTTTGCTCAAAGGTAACCCCCAAGAGCCACGAAGTATTTCCCAAAACTTTCAAATCAAAGTGAACTCTAATTTTATAATCACATCACTTACAACACTGTCAGATTTTCCAAAAATTATAATGTCATCCACATATAAAAATAAAAGTAAAACTACATTGTCCTTAAATGTATAGACACAATTTGCCCAGGTATGTTTTGTAAATCCTAGATTGACTAAGACTGAATTAAATTCCAAAAACCATTCCCTGCCCGATTGATTTAAATTTAAACCATATATTATTGCTTTTAACAACTTGCATACATAATCAGGCTTTGTCATGTCTTCAAAACCTTTAGGTTGAGTCATAAACACAGATTCATTTAAAGTTGCATAGAAATATGCATTCTTTATATCCATGACAATGTGACCAGTGCAAACCACAAACAAAAAGAGAAAAGCATAACCTGATGAGAGAAACCACAGGGCGTGCTCAGGCGTGTAGGTGTTAGTTCTTTCAGCTTTTATCCCTAGATTACTCAAGTAATCTTCAAATTTAGCTGAGCAAAATTCAAGACCGTTATCTGTCCTAACACATACCAACTTTGTTTTAAGAAAACGTTCATTTCTTAATTGGTAGTTTACAAACTGATTATACACATCAGATTTCTCTTTCAAAGGGTAAACTACTACTTTACGGCTGAAATCATCAATTATAGATAAGAAGTACTTAAATACCCCAATAGCCGTATTAGGGAAAGGACCACAAAGATCAAGATCCATATGAACCAATTCTAAAGGCTTAACTGATCTTATTTTACCAATAGACTTAAAAGATTTCCTACGCAATTTAGCCAACTTACATGGTTCACACTCAGTTTATCACTTTTAAGTACGGGCATACCAAAAACACTTTTATTCTTAGAGGTTTTAATTATAGGGGAGAGTGTTGTACCTATGGACAAAAATCACGTTTGGATTTTTCTAAGACAGGTAAAATCACATTTTGACCATTTAAAGTGCCCAACCTATAGTCCTAACCTTTGTGAGTACAGAGATATTTTTTACTAGCCAAAATCTTGAAAATTAGATTTTTAATCATTTATAATAACATGGAAAAATTTGTGTCCAAAGGTACAACAACCTGTTGTACCTTTGGACAGACCCAGTTGTACCTGTGGACACCCTTAAAAAGGGAAGTTTTACTTGAAAAAGCTAAGAATGAACATTTTTATTGATGAATTACCTTTTAATAACCTATTTCAAGCCTTTTTAAAATTGAAAATAGATTTTTTAAAGTAATGTAGTTTTAGATCGTAAATGATCATTAAAACGAAGTTGAATTATAAAAGTCTTGATTTTTTACCAAAAACACAAAAATCACATGGTATTTTCAGATCAGAATTTAAGGTAATAGTTTCATCAATCATGCTGATTGATCTGACAACTTCACTGATCCAAAAAAAACGCAATTCGACCAACACTTAGTTGTGCAAGCATTTGGTGGTAATAAAAATAATTATTTGGTGGTAAACCTTCTTCAGTGGAAATTTTAAGTTTTTTTAATCATCATACTTAAATGCGATAGGGTGCTTAGGGTTTTACACCATATTTTAAATTAAATTCCAAGTAGAATCATAAATTTAAAAAAGTAGTTTAGATCACAATATATTAGATTTTTCATCTAAAATTCACTTGAAAATAATCGCTGCCAAATAGATTACCATTTAGAATTAATTTAACATTTATTAAAATGTATTCAGTTAAATGAAACCCGATTCTAAAACGCCGATTAGCTACAGACACCCACAAGAACGTGTCCGTAGGTACAACACTTATGGTGTCCGAAGGTACAGCATCAGGTGTTTTTGCATTCAAAGTTCTATAAAAGCTAAAAGAATTGAGATCTGACGATTTCTAATATCAAAACTAAAAATTCAAAATCTCGGGGATTCCCCCCATATATCCCATTTTATCATATCATAATCATAGAGGAAGAAAATAATTAATGTAGTGATGCACTAAAAAAAACTTTGAGCACCTAAAAACAGTATTTGGTTGGATACTAGCAGAGCCCACACCCTGCCAAAAATGGCGATAATTCCGCCATCTTGGTAACCCTACTTTAACACACTAGATGGCGCTTGGCGCCATCTTGTTCTGGTTTGGCGC
Source organism: Tetragnatha versicolor (assembly GCA_024610705.1). NCBI lineage: Eukaryota > Metazoa > Arthropoda > Arachnida > Araneae > Tetragnathidae > Tetragnatha > Tetragnatha versicolor. Next base: position 8,482,214 of record JANDEH010000013.1, read on the forward strand.
TTTATTTTGGTATATCGCCAAGGGTGTGGGCTCTCCTAGGATTTTACCCAGTGTTTTTACTATAGAAAATTTAAATAATATTTTAAACAGCTGATTTCACGTTAGCAACTAGATGGCATCTGTTTACATTCAAAATCGACCACAAATTCAAATTCACATTTTTCCCGAATTTTAAAATGAGGTGGCTGAAGGTACAACCGTCCGTAGGTACAACACTCTCCCCTATACCTTCTATTTATATGACAGTACTTTTGATGCCAAACATCTAAATCACTTTCCTTATTTACAGAGGAAACATTAGATTTAGTTTCAGAACTTAAATTTTCAAGATTACCGTTTTCAATATATTTAACTACAGGTTTACCATTTACAAAATTATAATACACTTTAGGGTAAACAGGATTTACAATATATAAACCATTTTTTCTCTTAGCAGTAATCTTAACTTTGTTATCTTTATATACAGTTAATTTACCATTACGACATTCAAAGTAACCCCCTCCAATATCAATTTTAGAACCTGATAATAAATTTCGCCTTAATTTGGGGAATACAGAACATTATATAAATCAATAGTATTCCACTCACCAGCGTTTTGATAGTCCAGACTCCAGAGTCACAGTCCCACTGCGTTCAATAGGGTAAGAGATTCCTTCAACCGCAACAGACATGGACACATCAGCGAGGGGCTTGAAATCACGCAACAGTTCCTTGACAAGTGAAGTGGTTAGTTGCGGCGCTGTCTATGATCCACTCCAATGGATTGCAGGTTGTCGTTGAATTTGCTTCCGTCACGAAGCCACTGGAAGGTCTGTCCTGAAGTTCTGGGACTTTTGAACGTTGGTTGTCCTCGCACTTGTTCGCATAGTGGCCTGGTTTACCACACTTAAAACACGTGAGCTTCTTGGAAGGTTTCACTTGTCGAGGAACGGAAACCTTTGGGGGTCTTCTTACGTTGACTTGTCGTACGGGATGACGTCTGAAAAGCCGCTAATCCGCGGTCTCTTGCTCTCTGCTTCAGACGGGCTTCTTCTGCTAATAGCTCTTGCAGCACTTTTTCAAACTTTGAGAACTCCTCTTCTTGCCATCGGTAAATAGACTGCACAATTCCGTTGAATTCTTCGGGTAAGTACCGAATCAGTTGAAACGAGTACCACCACTCGGGCAATTTCTTGTCAACTTCCTTCAACAGTGATATTTGTTTTTTGAGTCTCGACGCAAAAACTCCCAATTCTTCGCCAGGTTCCATTCTGCAATTGAAGAAATCATCTGCTACACCAGCAGCTCGGGCCATGGAATCCGGTTGGAAATGCTTACTTAAACGTTTCCAGGCAACTACAGGATCTTCGGTATCAGAAATCAGGCCAAGATATTCTTTGGAGATACTGGAGTATATTATGGAGTACCCCTTGTCGCTTCTTAATTTAAAGTCCTTTAGACACTTGTTGTATGTCTTCATTACCTCGTCCTTGGAAGAATCATCTGGCTTCGGTGGCTCCTTCTCCGCCTCCGTCACGATTCTCCAGAAGCCCTTATCCAGAAGAGGTGCTCTGACATCTTCCATCCAGGACAAGTAGTTGTCCGCATTGAGTTTTTCCATGGGTCTAGTTTGAAAGGGATGACCCGCCGTCTTTGAGATCCTTAACTATCAGAGCTATAGCCCATAACCTTTTATTTATACTTAAATTCAGCAGCAGAGCTGCGTGGAAGGCTCTTGATAATTGAATGAAAATACTAAGACGTTTTTAAAAATATAAACTCGTTTAATAAAATAATAATTCTGCAGACAATAAACAAACGTAAGCAACGATCAGAAGAGAGAAGCAACGATCGTTCGAGGCAGGCCGTATTTATGCTTCACAGAAGATGTAATTAGCATAAATACGGCCCGAAAAACAGTTGCCACTAAAACAACGTTAAATCCAAAAACTCGAACCTTGATTCAGAGCCGTGAACTTAAAGGTTCGATTCCTTCATGAAGTGGGAGATCAAAAATATTCCTAACACACACAGGGAGCAGCACGCGAAGACCTCCTCACGCTTTTTCTTTTGCACTTTATAGTAAGTTGGTGACTCGATGACTGTTGCCACACACTTGCTTCATGCTATCACAACAGCCTCATTAGTTGGGAGATCAGTGCTCGATTTCGATTCCTATGTACACTAAAAATCCATAGAAAAATGACCGCGGAAAATGCCTCAAGCGCGCGTTTCAAACATCACAGACAATAAGAGACAGACCGGTCAATAGGCGGGGCTTATCCAGAGAGCTCACGTGGCGCCTCCGACAAGCGGTACCAGAATTAATCGATTAATTTAATATTTTTTAATCGAAATCTTTATACATTTTTTTGGCGAAACTTGCCGAAACAACATTTGGCGAAACTTGCAATATTCGATTTCGAAAGTAAACATGAAGTTTGTGTAAATCGTTTAATCGTACTCTTTTCAATTGTTTTCAAGATTTAGAAATCATTTTAACAGTGTCTTATTTCATTAAGGCACATTTTATCTAGTTTCTTCTCTATTTTGCAATGTATTGGAAAATCTGTGTTCCATTCTTGATTTCTAAGCCTGATAGAATTCGGTATAATTCGCGTTAATTATAGGCGTATATATTTAATTCAGATAAAAATGAATGCTATAGTATTATATACTTTTATTGTCAAGAATTCATTTCGAATGTGCCTGGGATCTGGGATTCGTATTTGCAAAAGATGTGTTCGTTTAGATTCACGAGGATTGCAACTTCATTTACCCATCATGTTTGTCTTAAAAGACCAAGGGATTATAACAAATATGTGCAGTTATTGAAATATGAGATTGAATAAAATCATTTAGATTCATTATTTACTTGTGTGATTCTTGATTACCTTATATTTAAGCTTGTATTTTTACAATCGAGTTTTTCATCATGTGCGATCACGAAATTTTTTTGATGAACAAACCTTAATGATTTAATTTAAATTTTCTATTATAATAGCAAATTTAAAAAATTTGTTGAAAGAAAAGAAATTTTTTAATTTTAAAAAGCATTTAATGGGCTTATGTGATCGCCAAGGATAGCGATACTGGTGCTGGTGATCACATGGTCGATGGATTACGTCTTCGCGAAACGTCTCCATGGTTGCCAGACCTAAAAGCTTAACTGTAACCACAGTTTTAGTGTAGGTACCAAGGGTTTAGGGCGTTCGTGTCGTGGGCCGCCCATTGACCGGTCTGTCTCTTATTGTCTGAGTCAAACATGAATTTTAAAAAGGTCAATTTTTGAAGAGAAAGTTTTAATTTAAAAAAAACATTTTGCAGTCAGATTTTTGTCTCATTTCTCATAGCGTAATTATTCCAGCGTCATGTCATTTCTAAGGTGAAACCATTTGAATTATTTCTTCTGATTTTATTTTGTGGCTTTGAGCGAAGTTTTAATTTTTTATTTGATATTTTTTTTATTTTAAAATAAGTAGAACCAATTAAAAAACTGAAATTTCTGTCGTAATTTCTCAGTTTTTAGGCTTAAAATAAGTTATGCCGGAATCTAACAATTTTGCTGGTTTTTAATCATTTTTAAAAAGTTGTGCCAATTTCCACTGGGAATTATAAAACTAGCTTATATTAGGTAAACCGGAAAATAATGTCGCATTTGGGAACGTCTGTGTCTATTTTTTACCTCTTTTCCATTCTGTGATATCAACATAAACTACTGTAAGTTTATCAAAAGTCAATTTTTGGGTGCTGTACCCCGTCGTCGTCGGTTCGATTCCGGCCTCGCCCTGGGTGTACTTTCTCTCTCCTTTGTCAGTAAAAATTCTGTTTGTGTCTGTCTACGAAGGTTTATAAGCGGATCCTTGAGATCAAGCACACAGACCGGAAAATATATGTACCCACACCACAATCCAATCCAATCAATTTTTGGCTTCTTTGGCTTGTTTTTGAGATTGATCTCTATTTTGGGCTTTTCTTAACCCTTTATGCCCCAAATTATTTTCCTCATCCTCTTCCAAAATATGTCAAGTTTACGTAACTGCAACTACAGGGTGGGCCAAAAGTCAGTACACTTTTGAAAATTCCATAAAAACCGAAAAAAAAATCGGAAAAATAAACGGTCTTCACTCTCAGCATCCTGAGGTCACGGGATTTTTTTTAAGTAAATAAAAAATTAGTTTGAAAAAAAGCTTATAGATGTCACCACTACTGTGCGACCACGAAGTTGAGTCGCTTGGGCAACCCCCAAAAACCCATAAAATCTTTTTTTTCTGGTGGGGAGAGATTGCTCTTAGCGCGCCAACCCATTTTCACCTCGCCAATACCACGCCTAGGGGTCGCGCTGATTAACGAGCTAGTCGCTGAGGTTTCGCATTTTTCCCGTTACTCCGAAATGGATTGTAATTTAAAAAGATGGAATATTTTTTTAGTTATCCCCATACAGAAGGGTTTTTGACTGGAGGACCGGGGAACAATGCAGGAAAATTTTCTGCGTAAGGGAATGAAAAATTCTCAGCGACATGGTTTAATACAAATTAGTTTAATGCCTTTTATGATGTTTTTGAAACATTGTTGGAAAATCGAGACTGTAGAAGGGGGAGAAAGTACGAGAAAATGTTTTAAAAACATGTTTTACAAAATTCGTAGGCAAATCGGTCAAAGGAACGCGTAGAACTAAAACATTTTTTTGAAATTCAAATAATAATCATTTTAAAGTACTACATATTAAACAATATGTTAGGAAAGTAAGGTAGAGTAATCGGATATAATGCAATTATTTTTTCATATATAATATTTTTTGCAATGTAAAGAAAGAAGTCAATAGGATTGAGTGTTTTTGGACAGTTAGGGGGGTAGTTTTATATAAACTATGGGTACTATTGAACATTTCAAAAAATTCCGTTATTATGAATTTTCAATTTTAAAATTCAATTTAAGTTTTCAAATAAATATAATGTTACATCAGGTTTCTCAGCATGAGTAAAATTAATTATCTTTAAAATAAAATTGAGATACGAACGGAAATTAAAAAATTATTTATCCGCCAAAAAAACACTCTTTGAAAAAAGTTAAGAAAATCTCTACTTTTAATTAAACTTTATTATTTAATTAACATTTTGAAGAACTGACAACTTATTGTTTAAAAAATTGTATCTGTATTTATAAGATCGTTTTATGGAATTTATCTGTTCCGATTTTCAGATACATAAAGTCATAATATTATTTTAAATTTTGTGCTAGGGCATTAACTGTACTATATAAGCTATACACGAGGTATCCCTTCAAAGTAATTAGTTCCCCATAAAATTTGAGATATTTTATCTTGAATATCGAATATTGGAAATTAGAGTAATATTTTGCATCCTAATTACAAAAAAGTTTTTTTCTTTATCGCACCAAAAAATTAAAATCCCTTTATTTCCCACTAAACAAGCTTTTCATCTTATTCTATGGAATACGAAAAGCACGAGTTCGCGCGCTCATCTGTTTCTCCCAAAAAAAGCGCAAAAGGAGAAATCTAGCAACCCTGAAGCGGAGCGCTCTCCCCGGGTCAGAAAGGTCAAGCGACTCAACTTCGTGGTCGCACAGTAGAAGCTATTTGGTATTTAGAACCTTCCGGATTCGAACATTTAACTGCTAGCAATGCAATAAAGACATGATGGTCAAGTTAATGTAATGAAGTGTAAAACTTTTAGGCAGGGGCGTAACTAGGCCCTCGGGGGCCCCGGGGCAGGTCGTTGGAAGGGGCCCCCTTTATATATAATATACTACAGGGTGTTTCAAAAAGTCCGCTTCGCGGCTTTTATTTGGAACCAGACCAACGTGTCCTAGGCAGGCGCGGATCCAGCACGGCTCCAAGGGGGGGGGGCACTTTTCCAGACAAGATCCCATTGAGGTACCTTAGGGGTTTGGGGATCCTACCCCAGAAAAAATTTGAATTTGACGTGTAAAAGTAGGGTTTTAACTCATTTTTAGAAACGTTTCGAGTCTACGGGGGTCACTTTTTAACACTATTACCCCTTTACTTTTTAACCCAAAATTTCAAAATTTTGGGGATTTCCTAAAAATAGACACTAAAGATCCCATTTTGATACTAATGGGGGGTATGGGGGTCCTCCCCCAGAAAAAATTTTGAAATTAGACCTGTAAAAGTTGGGTTTTTAGTCATTTTGAGAACCTTTGTGGGTCTCCAAGGGGGGGCACTTTCCAGAGTGCCACCCCCCTGGATCCGCCACTGGTCCTAGGGTCATGATGGAAGTAAGGTCTGCCCTTAAGTAAGTGACCCTGGTGAATCCATTGAGATAACTTACAGCGCCCCTAGCGGCGAAATAAAAAAGGTTAAAAAAATTAGTTTTAAATCTATAGGAGATAGAGCAAAAACCTTATGGAGAGTATTGTTGCCATCGTTATGAAGAACTCGTAGAAAAAAGTTTCATGAAAATATAACTGGAATATTCGCTGAGAAATTAGCGTGTGAAAATAGCCCTTTTTCAGGCATCAAAAAAGAAAAAGTTCGCAAATTTGCAAGTTTCAAAATTTTTTTATTTAATTTTGCCTTTATTCAACTAAAAAAACAGGTGATAATTTGGAAAAAAGCAACAAACCGAAAATTACGCAACTCATTTTTTTTAATAATACAGTCGTCGACTCCGCTTAATGTGATCACTTTTGTCCAAGAGTAGAATGATAAGCGATTTGATAGATTCTAGAAAGTTTCAAACAACAGCGTAACTCGAGTGTTAGCTTTAAAATCACAACTTATGTAGTTCTAAATTAAGTACTTAAAACGATAACCTGGTATGTATTTTACAATTTTTAAATTCTTAAAGAAAAATAGGAAAAATATGAGGGGTAAATATAACATTAATAAATTAATAACTCATTTTGTACGTTTATGTATTAAAAATTGGCCCTTAAACGGGAAATAAAGAGGGTTTTTAGGAAGGACATTTTGCGGTATATTAAATAGGAGTGATCGAGAGCGGCCAATTTTGATAAAATTATCTGATCATCAACCGTGATCACAATAAACGAGTCGATTGCATTTAAAACTTTAAAAATTGTAAAACTTAAATTGACATAATTGAAGAGACATTTTTTTATGTTGGTAAATAAGTTGATGTTATCAACTTTAAATAAACTCGTTTAAAACATTAGTTATTCTAAAATATTTAAAAAATTAAATTTTTATGTGATAGAAAAAAATGCATTTAAATGTTGACTTGGGTAATTTTTCCCCTTTTTTATTCTACCAAAAATTAAGAAGAACAATTTCTTTTTACCACATTCTCCAACAAAACGAGTATTTTCCTGTATTCTCCTCAGCATTTTGTATTTCTTGTTCTTGATGCGGACTTTCGATTGGGATTATCCAAGATGATAAGGATTTTTATCCCGAACAGATGGTTCCTAACCCTGAATTCCTTCTCCTTTCTTTTTCCAGCTCCACTTTTGTATGTGCGCTTCATCTTCAATCGCACGCGTCGCTTATTATAAACTACTTTTGTTCTCTTTCGCAACAAAACAAACTCATATACTTATTTCTCAACAAGGCCACTAGAGGGATCGTTTACCAAGGTTTTTTCCCCGAAAATGTATCAATAAAATGAGACCTCCCATGCTCTTTATGGCCAGTGTCCGTTTTCACACGCGTCGGTGTTGTCCAGACAAAGTCCGGCGACAATACTTATCAGTTAATGGACATGGGGCATCTCGAGAGAGAGAGGGGGCCCCTTGAGAAAACTGAAGCCCTCTCCCACGAAGCTGTTTTTGGTTGGTCTAATCAGGGGACCGTCTCCAAAAGAAATGTCTGATTGAAAAGGGGTTTCCGGTCAAATTTGAGGCTTAGGACGATCGGATCTGGGGGCCCCTCTGAAGCTGGGGGCCCCGGGGCCTTGCCCCGTTTGCCCACCCCTAGTTACGCCCCTGCTTTTAGGAATCCAATTTTAACGATTTACAACAATGATTTCACTGTGGATTAGGAATACCTGTTCTTATTAACCTCCCATTTGCTTATTTCTACTAATGTCGCTTATATGCGCATGATCATGGTTGTACATTTTCCCAAAAGTTTCATCTATTAGCATTTTTTCGAACTAGGATTTTTTATTGGCTTAAAAAAAACCCGTGACCTCAGGATGCTTGAGAGAGAAGACCGTTTATTTTTCCGATATTTTCTCCGGTTTTTATGGAATTTTCAAAAGTGTACTGACTTTTGGCCCACCCTGTATAAGTAAACTAAATTTGGCCTTACATGACGAAAATTGGACGAATTTGGAACATTGGGAAGTGGGACATACAAGTCCCGTCGGGACATAAAGGGTTAAATCTATGATAACTTGTTACTTCGTTTCTTTTCACCTCAAAACTTGGTATTTTTCTTTAAATTAAGATTTTTTAAATTGCAATTAACTGGCTAGTTTCTTTAACCCATTAGCGCCCCCCCCAGTGATCTATTTCTAGATCGCTAAACATAGTGTCATAAATGCTCTCTTAAATAGCCTTATCCCGAAAGTTTTGTCGCTCTTGGGAGCATCTGTATATAAGATATTTTTGGACACTTTTCCATTATGTGATACCAATATAAACTGTAACTTTATCTACCGTCAACTTGGCATCTTGGCTTGATTTTGAGTACAGTGGCTAGAAGGAAGGGGATAGTGTGTCGTTCGCCAATACCAGCAATGCTAAAATTTTTCTCCTCGTTTCACTCCTCCGCTTGGTGTCGCTGCTGTTAGACGTGCATTAGGGTGGGTCATTTTCCTATGGCGAAAAAAAATTTTTACAAATTCTATCAGGCACAGCAAGAAAAGGGTGCCAAATGGTCTCAAACTAACATGTGTAAAATATTATTCCATTATAATAACTCTTTTTGCCTCCGGATTGGCCTCAAATAGAACAAAAATATATAATTTTTCAGATTTTTTTAAAATTTTATAAATTAAATTTTTTTGTCGATAACTTCTTAAAGCTCGCAAATAAGGGTCTTTAAAAGCAATTTTAATCATATTAGTCACCTTTATGTATTATCAATACAAAAAAAACTGCCAAAGTGTCAATGTAATACGCTATATCATATTAACAATAGCCGTAGAATAGGAGGATCTTTTTTGCCAACAAACAGTGGACTGTCAGTGGTACATATTTTAAATATTGGTAGTTCAGATACATTTTCCCTCAAGTTTGGTTAGTACAAAGCGGTATTTTTAATTTTTAAAAGTAGAAATAGTTATATTTTTCATAAATATGCCGCGCTTTCAAAATTCAGCGGACAGTTATTTCACTGGCTGGTCTTGGGATCCAAATATGATCGCAAAAATTTGTTGAAACAATTGTCGAATGATAGTTCGTTCATTAGGCAGTTATGATTCGCCTCAGTTATGATTTACCTATTTTTTTGCTATAACAATAGACTGAAACCCAGGCCCATGGATTTATTCTTCTTTGGAGGGAGGATTGACTCAAAATGGCTCCTTAGCATTCCCTTATGCGTTCATAAAAGTTAAAATATAGCAAATTTAACTGTTTAAGATAATTAATTACAAGTAAGTTTTGAAAAGTAATGTAGCTTATATAAAAACTTAGGGAATAACACTGAGCTTTATACTGAAAAGGGGATCTACTGCTCTTCTTAAGAAAATGTTTCAAAATTTGACTCTTAAAATGTGGTTTTAATTTATTTTTGGACATTAGTGACTCATATGGGGTCACTTGGGATGGAATATTCCTAATATGCCAAAGAAATTTCAAGGAAAACCCCAACTTTTAAACAACTATCCAAATGTTTTCCTTGGGGTTGAAATATAACCCAAAAAAGGTACCCACCTTTTGACATATCCATTTTTATTAAAAATTTAATGTTTTTAAAATCCTACTTAGCCGGCAATTAGAGTTTCGCACATTTTTATGATTCCAGCAAGAAATTTTTGATTGCTAGTTCTAACCATTGAGATATTTTAAAATATGTTGTATTACAACTCAAGTATTTCAACTCTGGTTTCATTTATAATTATTTTATAAGTCCTCAATGATAATTTTTATACCATTGTGCACATTTACATTCATGACGGATTCGTGAAATCGAGGTAAAAACTTGATTTTCATTTGTCCATTTTTACATGAAATTACTATATTAATCGAAACTTTGAGGCCAATCCGGAGGCAAAAAGAGTTATTATAATCGAATAATATTTTACACACGTCAGTTTGAGACCATTTGGCACCCTTTTGTCGCTGTGCCCCTGGGAAAATGTGAAAAAAAATTTTTTGACCCACCCTAACGTGCATATAGGCGCCTGCGCATTGCGACTTTCAGCACCAAGCCGGCCAAAGACGTAAACATTATCGTCGCTGTGGCTACGCGTCCGTCGTACGACGGACGCCTAGCCCCACGGCTACGGCGACCGGCGTATTGTTTTGTACTGTATTTCACAATCCCTGCAAGATTCTTATACTTTATTAGCAATGCGCATCCATGTGGACTTGATTCTTGCTGTTTCTATAAAATATTTTAGCGAAATAATTTTATTTTCAATAAATTAATAATTTTAAATTAAAAAAAATAGATAAAGTAAAACATTTAAAAAACCACAATGAATTTAATTAAATAAGGAATGACTGTTAAACAAGAGCAATTAATTCTTGCAATTTTTAATGGAATAATAAAAATTTAAATTAAATTTACTGAAAAATAATAACCGGGCTCGAACCTACGACCTTCCGCATGCCAGGCAGATGCGCTACCTCTTCCCCATCCGGGCCACATTTAGCTCAATCCTAAATACTCTAAAACCACGCCTTTAACCCGAGCATGCGCACAACGGTTACCCGACGGATTCGTAGTCACTCCCCATTATCGTTTACACGGCGTAAACAATAACATAGCCGCTGAGAATGAGAGTCGCAATGCGCAGGCGCCTATATGCACGTCTAACAGCAGCGACACCAAGCGGAGGAGTAATTTTTTTTCAGTTTTCATCTTCGAACGACACACTATCCCCTTCTAGCCACTGTAATTTTGAGGACTGATCGACAACTGGGCTTTCCTTAAATCTATGATAACTTGTTACTTCATTCAAAATTTTGTATTTTCCTCAAGTTAAAATTAAATAAAAATCAAATAAAAAACAAACTGGCTACTTCCATAAAACAATTAAAGTTTTAAGTATTTTTAACAAGTGTGGAAAATTTAACTTAGATTTAAATTTTTTCTTAGGCATCCGGAGAGTTTGATCACAATCATCCATATTAAAATGCTGGATTACTACCCTTAACCCTCTATTAAGAAAGATCCGGATGATCATTAGGGTGGAGCGAAAAACATTTTTTTGGAAATTGAAAACGCCTGAGGTGGGAATAGGTTCTGGTTACCTGGTTATCTGGTTGGTGGGATAGGTCCAATCAGATGGTTACAGCATCTGATTGGTGGAAAAATAATTCAATATTTTCCTTCCACCAATCAGATGCTGTAACCATGGTTTCCTGACCTGACCGCCGGTCAGGTTACCGGTGAATACGACCGTAAGTAATTTATTGGAATAGGTTGGTGAAAAGCTCAGACAAGCAACAATTTTGAATGTTGCCATGTAAGATCAAGTTACATTTTATTTCATAAATATTATTAATTTAAGTAAAAATAATCTACGAAATTTTCAGAAAATTAGCCCATACCATTTTATTTTACTTCTTAGTTACAATTTTATGTCATGTCATATGATTTCTATAATATACTTATATAAATTTAAAGTTCTTGGTTAAATTCCCCTTTTCCCCCTATAATTACTTTCAACATAGGCTATTAATGTATTTAATTTTGGGTAAATTATTTAATCTTATTACTATTTAATTATTTTCCCATATATTTATGAATAAATTCGCGTTTTTTAAAGAGAAATACTAATATTTCTATTCATTTCATAGTTTTTAGGATTTTTTTGAAGTTCACCACTTTGCTCTGTGACAAAAATATCCTCCGAACGCCCAGTGATCTGTTTTTAGATCAGCATTTTTTAAAGAAAATAATGACTGTTTTGACAAAACTTGTGTATAATATCCATATTGAAGGCAAAATACACCAGATACATGATTTTTATTCAATTCGCCCCCCCAAAAAAACAATTTGGGCGTTATTGGGTTTTAAGCAATTAAATAAAAAGTTATTCTAACATATCATGGGGGAAATCTCATTTTTAATTTTTTTTCTAAGGCCTCAAGATAGTTCTATCTCATTCATTCATATTAAATTACCGGATTACTACCCCTCAATTAAGAACTATCAGGAAGATCATTTACTGGAATGAAGTTCTGAGAATTCCACAGTCGTAAGACTCATCAAGAGTAGTGTAAAAGAAGTTTCAATTTATGAAAATATAAAAGAAAAGATCATCCATGAGCATATCCGAGAGACACACTCGTTATAACAAAATCACCGTTTGTGATGGCGTATAAAGGGGTTCTTCCTAATGCGCTTGAGTTATCGCTTGAGAATTTGGACCGAAGAGATATTTCCTCCATGGATAACACAATATTTTCTATGTTGGTTAAGAAACATAACACAACCGAACATGGGCGTAGCCAGGGTTCAACTTAGGGGGGGGCAAGCAGGGTCGACTTTATTTTATGTTTGTAGAGATCAATTTTAAAGCCCCGTGAGAGAGACCCGTCAAGTTTTAACTGGGGGTCCTCCCCAGAAAATTTTTGGAAATATGCCCCTAAGAACATGGTTTTAAATTGTTTTTTGGTAACACGTAAACCCAAATTTGGTCATACAGTTTTAGGCAGAATTTTTATTTTACTGAACTTATTACAAAAAAGTTTGAATAATAAAGGTTCAAATACGAAAGGGGGGCCTGGGGACCCTCCCCCAAAAATATTTAGAAAATTTGACCCTAAAATACTAGGTTTTAACTTCACTAAAAGTAAAGTAAAAGTTAATTACTCGGGACTTAGGGGGGGGCAGCTTCCCCTCCCTGCCCCCCCTTGGCTACGCCCATGCTGCCGAATGTCTCTCAACCCATCTTGTTTCACATAGTGAAACAACCTGTCGTCCTTCGTGCTTAAGTATAAATTTTAAATTAATTAATTATAACTAATTAATAGAGCGTGAATTCCACCGGTTTTCCATTATATAACTATCTGTGGACAATATCCACCGAAAAATGATCTTTTCAAAAGCCTCAAACGTTTGTAGCACGAATTTGAAAAAAATGCATTTTTCTGATATTTAAAAAAAACTTGAACTTCTCTAACTTGTAAAATTTTTAAATTTTAGTATAATAATATTTAGGTCATTCCTAAATGAAAAACATTTGATTTATCTCTTTTGATATTTTTAGGGGGGTTAATTTTTTAATAAAGCTAATTATTCAAATTAATTTTAAAAATTGAAATTTCAATTCTTTTTTCAAACTAAAGGCAAAATTTGGTTTCTGCACTCAAAAATAACCTATAAACATGTATCACATGTCTATATTAGATTTAACCCCCCAATTTGTATTCTGTAGAAAATTTAAACCCTAATTCATGTTAAATAGGATTAAATGCTAATTTCACCCACGCGCTGATCCAAGGGGGGCACTCTGGACAGTGCCCCTCTTGGACCCAAAAATGTTCTCCAAATGAGTTAAAACCATACTTTTACAAGTTAAATTTTTAAAAATTTTCTGGGGGAGGACCCCCATACCCCCATGCGGTTCCACAAGGGAATCTTGCTTGATACTTTTGAAAAAATCCCCAAAATTTTGTGTCAAAAAGATAAAAGTGATGGACCCAAAACGGTTCTAAAAATTATTTGAAACCCTACTCTTACAAGTAAATTTCAAATTTTTTCAGGGGGAGGACCCCCATACCTCCAGTGGTACCACAAGGGGATTTAACATGATACCTTTTAAAAAATCCTCAAAAATTTGATATTTTGTGTCAAAAGGTAAAAACCCCACCTTTAAGCAGTAGACTTTTAGAAGAAACAAGGGGGTATTTTCTTGAAACAGGAAATGAAATAGAGGGGGGCGGCAATAAATCAATATGCACAGGACGGCAAAAACCCTTAATACGGGCCTGATCATCGTAGAGGGATAAAGTTTTATATCTGGATAGGTCAAGGCATTTATAAAAAAAGTAGAGTGTAACTGTTTTCAAATTCGCAAGAAAAAATTTTTCTGTCAAATAAGGGACACCCTAATACAGGGTGTTTCAGATAAGTGTTTCATATTTTCTAGGGGGGATAGTAGACACCTAGACAAGTCAGAATCACATAGGATTTGGGGTCCCAGACCGATTTTCAATTTTATTTTTAGTGAATTTAGTTTTATGAGTTGAATTTTTAGTAATTTTAAAAGTTGATGTTTTTTTAAATCAATTAAGAAAAGTTATAAAAGAATATTTTAACTATATTTTTACTTTAAAATAAAACGGATTTCAATTCGTATTTTCTGATAAACTGTTCATTTAAAAAATTGTCTTTTTTCAAATCAAATCACAAAGATTTAAGTAACTTTTTCAAACTTCAAACGTTTTTGTGCTATTCTTATAATGAATGGTGTATTATTATAGATAAAGGTTAATTTAGAATAGAAAGTACCGACCAGTAGCACAACGGGGTGATGTTTCTAGTCTCTACCGCTTTCATCCCCTTGTCAAATTTTGTACTGTTTCATCCTCTCGATACTCGATATAATTTATGACTGTTTCTTAGTGCGCTTTCGTCTCTTCCTTCAAATTTGGCGCAATAATTACAGTTTGGCTTCAAAAAATATTCCATTCCCCCAAATTCACATTAGACCGATATCCGCCTTTTTTTAAATATCAATCTTAACATTTTAAAAAGTCTCGTTTGTTCTCCCCTGCACTCATTTGCCCAAATGTGTAACCAGTGGTCGCGGACAGTATAATATTAAGGATAATTGCATCAATTCCATTGTATCAGATAACGATAATATATCGAATCTAATCAATAATGCTAATTTATGAAATACAAAAATCTTTTTAAAAACACGTTTTTAAAATGTACTAAAAAGTATAAAATAATTTTTATAACTCATCCTTGTTTGGTTGTAAGACGAAAAACGTGGATATCATGCATTAGGTATCTGATTCTCTCAGCACTCCCCAATCCCCATGCTGCTATTTTTTTTTATCGTGTACAGATACATAATGCACATGATTCCCACGCTTTTCGTTTTTAGTCCAGGCAACCTCTAACTTACCCGGTAAAAAATTGCAACACTTGGTTTCTCAACGGTTTTCACTTGGGAAAGACAATAATAACATAATAAAAATCAGGCAAAATCGGTCTACGGGAAGTATAATTTTTTTAAGTTTTAAATAATGGCCGAAAAATATCGAAAAATCAAATCCTAGTAATAAATATAAATTTAATATAGTAAAGCAGAGTTCAAAAAGAGTTTTTTTTGTGTATAATTTTTATTTAAAAAGGGCCTTATATTTGAACGACCCTTGTAGTAAGTTTACAAATTGTTCATTATGTAAAAACCCTGCCTTAGGCCGGGGAGCGTATTCTATTTCCCTCGCCGTTACAGCACATTTCTTAATAATCTCCAAAATCATAATTAATAGCGTGGATTAGTGACCTTGAACACATTAATTATGATTTTGGACATTATTAAGAAAAGCTCTGTAACGGCGAGGGAAATAGAATATGCGGCCGGGGACACACTAGAGTCGCGACACACTAGAGTCGCGGTTTTTCTGCCGCAAACGCTTTTACAGTAGTGGCAATGGAAATCCTATTGCCCGGTTCATACTCGACTCGCGGCAGAAAAACCGCCAGAAACGTTCGCCCGCGGCAGAAAAGCAGCCGCCCGCTGCCACTACTTCTCGCGGTTTTTCGCCGCGTTCCACCAGCCAGTGGCTCACAGGACTGAATGGGTGGGGACACATTCAATGCCGCGGCGGCGGCTGCTGAAGAGAATTCAATGAACATATCCACAAATTTTACCTTATTTTCTGTATCTGGTATGAAATTGGGTGTTAATTATGTAATTTTTTCTCCTGATTACAACTATGCCAAAAGTTTTTTTTCTGGTACACTCATATTTTGTTATACAAAGTGTTGAAAATGTCATATTAGAAATTTCGAGCACTTTTTGGGAGTTATTATAGCCCCAAAGAGTCCTGTTTCTTTCTTAACGGCTGTAAACTTTTTTATATTCCTATTCTTTTATTAGATTATTCATAAAGAAATTTAAAAAAGCACATTTATGTATAAAAGAGCGACATGCACTATAACAAAAAATTCGTTTTTAATAAAAAGAAAAAAAATCTAAGTTAAACAATTTAACTAAAATGTATATTTATGTGTGTTTATTTGTGGTTTGGTTTCTTATTTGGTGTATAAATCTTTCTTTTTATAAATTTTTTTCTCTTTTAGCATATAATGTATTGAACTAACAAAATGTTTTCACTTGGAAGGGCTCTTGGCCCCTTAGTGAACAATATATGTATTATTTCTTTTTCTTCTCTTTTGTGTGTTTGTATATTATTTATTTATTGTTAATTTTTACGGACTTTTAAAATAAAAATTGTAAAATAAAAAATTCTTTCGTAAAAAAAAGTACAATCTCATTCTATAACACCAAAAAAAGTACTCAAAATCGGTAGAGTGCACAAAAAGTTATCAGAAGCACCCTATATACCAGATACAAAATTGTGGAAATATGTGAACTTTTATTCATTTTCGATACTTTCCTATTTATTTTGTACAAGGATGGTCTTTTAACATTATTTTAAAAATATTCATCGTATATCTTAAATTGAGGAGAAATGGGTGAAATCCCAAAAAACCCTCGATTAACAGGATGCACCAAATAAGTCAAAAACGTTTCTATTTATAACTATTAACAACTATATTATAACTATTAACAAAAGGCATCCGACCTCAAACAAGACCAAGTGTCGACTAGGGATTGTCGTTTTAGGGCATTTTAGTCATCCCGGGATTTCGGGATAAAATTCGACATCATCCCGGGATCCCGGGAAATCCCGAAAATTTAATTAATGCCAGAATTTCAAGAAAAAAAAATATTTTTTTGGCTGTAAAATCAAAACTTGCATAAAGATGAAATTATAAAAAATTATGGGGAGAAATTATTAATTTTTAATGCTACAATTTTTCAGTTCTAGCCTTTAAAATTTCTTAAATGATATTAAAATATTTTTAACAATTTTATATTCACTTATTATAATAGTGTATATGTTACCGCTAAAGTTGATAATTAGTTATTCTGAAGAATACCTAGGTAAACTTTAGATTAACTGATTTCTGTCGTTAATGTGCGGATTTTTGAGTTTTTCGCATTTTACCTAGGGAATCTACACTATAACGGCCTCTTGATAGTTAAAGTTCAAAATAGTTTGTTTCGTTCAATACTTTCTGTTAAAATGTTGATGTGCTTACTGCGCCATGCGCTTACCCCTGCGCAGTTGGGTTTCAATACGTAGTTTGTTGTCATATTTGGTGTTTTGATTTCAAATTTAGTGCGTAGCACTGGTAGTTGTCATGTTGAATGTTAAAACAAAATGATACAAGCAAGTAAGTACTGTAAATTTACATGATTAAGTACAGTATATTTCTACTAAAACGGGTATTTTGAAACAATTGTGTTGAAGCTCCGACTTCAGAGTGACAGAGATTTCTTTTAACGAAAGCAAATGTCCCAGCTGTTGAAATATCTTTTCAACAAACGTTAATTCAACAATCGCTGGAACTTGGGCAAGGGTTTAACATATGTAATCGATCGCGAATCCTAGCAATAGTTCAGGGCAGGCTGCCAGCCGATTACACCGCGCTTTCATTAAGATTTGCTAGTTTAAGTGCTCATTGAAATACGCTGTCAAATCGAGATCGAAAACCACAATTGATACAAATCTCAGTTGGTACTTTAATATTCTATTATTATTGTTTTTATATTATAGTTTTAAAATTGCTATTTCATTACTATTTTTGTGGGATTTGCGTGTTTTGTGTAATATGAAAAAAGTACCGATCCCCCTTTTTTGATTCGTCATTGTTACTGTTTACCCCCAAAACGAGTTTGGTTATAGTTAGGGCAGGGGGGTTTGGGGGGGGGCGGCAGCCCCCCCAACCTCCTTCAACTTTTTATAAAATAAAATAAAATTTTGTACTTTAACGGATCACCCTCGTTAATATGTAAAATAACTGATTACAGGTAGTATGCAGATTAACGAGTGTCTAGTCGGTAGGGTGCAGAATACCTAGGTAATTTCAAGATTACCTAGGTAATCTTAGAAATTGAAAAAAAATTCGCTCTTTAACGGATCACCCTCGTTAATCTGCAAATTACCTAGGTTATCTGTAAATTAACTGATTTCCGGACTTTAACTGTAACATATACACATATATCCCTTAAAACCTTATGAAATGACACGAACTTAATATTTTAAATTTTTTTTAAAAATACTCAAGTTAAAAGTTTACTTACCCTAAAAATGCTTTTGAATTTCCTTATAGATATAATATGTATTGCAAGGAACGGCCTCTCAATGGAGTGTACGTTTTTTAAATATCGGAGCAAACCACTCGTGGAACCTCCTTTACACTTAATTATCAAAGAACACTTTTTGCATTTTGCATCACAGTTCGGTCTTTTTATGAAGTGCTCCCATGCAAATGTACTAGCTTTTTCTGCCATAATACAAAATCAGAAGATATTCTCTGCCCAATCTTCAAAACGTATAACCTCTTTAAAAGCTGACGACTTATTGAGATCACGAGTACTATATTCATTCGGAAATAAGGTTCAAACTATCCTCATAAATAATTATTCATCACATGAATAAAGATTATTAGTTTCTAACATATCTATTAGAATTACGATCAATGCTTTGTGTTTGAAAATGGCCTCGTGCTGGGAGTTATTACGATTTGTATCTCTTATCACTAACATACTAATGAGTAAAAATCGTTGATGAGTATTGAGTAACCTAAAGCCCTGGATGAAGCTACGTTACTTAAGTAGCGACATGAGTTCAAATCGTCCGCCATTTTGGGTTTTTTCCGTAAGTCCGCTATGAGGAAACGGAGTTGCAATAGTTGAAATGCAACAATCAGAAAATGGAGATAGCTAAAAAAATAATAAAAGGAGTCTTCCGCAAAGCTTCTCTGCAATATTTAGGGATTTTTTGGTTTGTTAAATTCATAAAAAAATATTTATTTAGTTTTTGGTATATCAGCCATAGTTCAATTCTATTAAATATTTTTGTGTTTTAAATCATAAAACCTACCTTTTCTCTCTTGAAGCTAACTAAAGTCAAACTAAGTTAAGAATTTAAATAAAAAGAAACAGAAACTGTTAATAAAATGTAATACTTATTTAAAATATAACGAGATGGTGCAAGGAATATAAGGTGCCTATTTAAAATTGAAGATACGTCACACACATATATTTTACATAATTCAATTTCTTTATTATTTTAACAGTAAAATTTAACTATAAAAAACTATTAACTATAATAACTATTAAATAAAACAGTTAAAATTTATTACTTTAGTAGTAATGGAATATTTTTAAACGTATGAAAACATACTTAACATATTTATGTATTTTAACTTACAGCTACTTAATTTCTGATGCTGATACTCTCATTCCAATGCTCTTACTCGAGCATTTTTTATTTTTCTTGATTTCATACTTTGATTTTTATTTTTAATTAAAAAGTGAACTCTTTGGGTCACTAAATTTCTTATTGCAAGCTTTCCCATTAAATTACAGGACGGGGGCAAGTTTTTGAAATGATCACAGGCAGAACTAAAAAATTTTTCTATGTGAAGTAGAATGCAGTATACCTCCTGAGAAACATAAACTAGATTCGATTTATCTTTATGAAACTATCTCAGTTTGGAATTAGTGTTGCAGAGTTTATGATTGAGAGTTTCAGTACAAGTTTGGCAAATGTTTCCTCGTTTAATTACAGTCTTCCCAACACATCCCCACAAATAATATAATTCGCTTTCTTCGATTTATGACAAATCCCCTCTCAACAATTTCAGAATAAATTTCTATATTCACCTTTTCAGAATCTATATCAAAGCTTAGTTTTTCATGATATGATACATTCAAAGCATCAAAATTAAGTATTTCTTCATCATACAAAAGTAATTTTAATATTTTTCTAAAAACAATTTTGTGCTGCTAGGGAACTAATGCTTTTCATTAACCAAAGAGGAACTGCATGAAATATTCATTAAGATTATGTATATTTCTACAAATATATATTAAAATAATGAGCTCATTAAAAACGTATAAAATTAAAAACTTCAGTTATTAACAATTTTATTACCATTCGGAAAATCAACATAATTTTTCTATAATATATATGAGGGTTTCTTGACCCTTGTATATAGAGAAACATGTAGGAACTGCATTTGCTTCAGAAGGCGCCTGTTATATCTTCATGATTTTCAAACTTGTCTTCCGTAAAATGGACCTAGATAGAAATTTATAATAAGGTATGTATTGTAAACAATTATGTATTACTATCGACCGCGAAGCACAAGTGGTGCTTTACAAATTAGTACTTTAGGATCAGCTAGGCACAAGCGTCAAGGTTTGTTAAATCGTCAAAAAATCGATATTAACACCATTAAAATATCTCAACTAGCAGTGTTTCTTTCAATTATTATTGTTACATTTTCATTTGGGAAATAATATGCATAGCCATTATATTCCGATTGAAGAGTTGCGCCGGTTAATCCTAAAATATTTTTCTTTAAATACATGTGGAGAATCGGTTTAGACAGTAAAAGTTTAGGGAAAAAACTGTTTTTTGCATTATCTCTACGAGAAGTTGGTTATTTTGAAAGAAATAATAATTATTACTCAGACTGTGTTTTATAACTTTAACTTTATTATGGAAAACGATTTTAAGACACTGGATGAATATTATTGCTTACTATGTATTTTTAAGGATATTTTATTTTTTTTAAGGACACACGAAATTCATATTAAATCTGCCGCAGATGTGTGTAATAAACATTAATCAAAATGCGTAATGAAAACTGTGTTACTTTTTATAATGACCGGATCACCTTACAACATCAATACGGGTTTATTAATTTAACAAGTGAGTATAATAAATGCAATACATAACTTGAGCAACATAATAAACCATAATTTACTAATAAAACCATAAAACTTGATTTGGATAAATATAATCAAATGATTTTTATAAACTTACCTCACACACTTCTCAGTGGTCATTTGGTTTCCACTTTTCTCTCCCGATGTTATGCAGCCAGACTTTTCGTCTTCCTTCGTAAAATTTCCCAGCAGGTAATCGATAGAACTTGTAGCCACCGGTTCAATTATTTGTACACCCAAAAGCATAACAACTTGTCATCTTTAATAACTATATAATCGCAAATTAAATGATCAAAGGTGTTTCCGTATGAAAATCTATCGCACTGGCTCGGAGCTAGAAAAACCCATAATGGCGACTGTTTACATGCGTGACTGTGAACGTCCAATCAAAATCGGAAGCGGCAACATAAAAGTGAATCGCTACTTAAGCTTTGCTATCCAGGGCTTTAGAGTAACCAAGTTTCACCATTTATGCCATGCGATTTATGCCATTTATGCCACCATTTATGCCAACATGCGAGCATTGTATATATTATAAAAAATCGACAAGTTCCTTGTTTATTGCTTACTGTAAAGTTCTAGGAGTGGGAGATAATTTAATTCAGCAGATGATTGACTTAAACCACCTCACTTTCACTATGTTAAAAGTATCTTCTAAGAAAAGGAAATATTTGTCCATGCCACCAGGAACGATTTTCAAGCGTTTTAGCAGCGTTAAAGAAATTTAAAACTTTGAGGGAATCCCGGGACGGACTGAGAAATCCCGGGACGTGTCCCGGCCTAAAAATTCTACGGGATCCCGGGAAACAATCCCTAGTGTCGACTGACAGGTGATGCAAAATAATTGCGCCCAATATTTGCCGCTTTTATTTGGCCCAGTGTGAACGAAACACGCGGCAGCGGCAAAAAGCCGTCGCGGCGGAAAACCGCCGAATGTGTCAACATGGGCAGCTCAATGCTCAATGGTCTACTCCAGGGGTTCTCAAACTTTTTATGTCGCGCAGCCCTTGTCAAGAGACAAATTATTCGCGGAGCCCTTTTCCGAAATAAATTTTTCAAGGTAGAAAAGCAAATTACATAAAACCCATTGCTTCTAGAAATAAAAGCAAAAAAAATTTATTTCGGGAGGGGTCCTAAATTATTCCTCAGCCACTCCCATGCATATTTAACAGTTTAACGTAGCTTTTAAAAACATTTTTAGGCAGTAGCGGATTTCTAAATAGGCTAGCTAGGCTATAGCCTACGGCGGCAAATTTTAGTAGGCGGCAAATTTTCGACAGCAGAATTTTTTTCTTAAAAAAAAAGAGAAGAGAAAGGAAACACTAAACATAACCTCTGGAAAGATGGAGAACGTCCTTTCAGAAATTCAATTCTGTGGTTTACAAGAAACTGTTCTCTTTGTTACCCAAAGGGTCTCAAAATGAGCCAAAACTACTTTAATGGGCAATTTCCAAAAAAATGTCGGGGGAGAACCTCCAAACTCAAAGTTTTATCTGTTACAGTGTTTTTCCCTTGAAAAGTACGCCGCCTACAGGAAACTTTTCCCGTTTGGTGCTCTGTCTATAAAGTTTGAAAAGTAGATAAACACAAGTTCGGGGGAATTTAAAAAATATTTTCTGGAATTTCCCTTGAAACTTAAGGGTTTTACAAGGAGTGATCCTTTTTGATGTAACCTAAAGTGTCTCAACATGAGTTAAAATGCCACTTTCAGGGGCAAAATTTAAAAAATTTTCTGGAATAGGAACCTCTAAACCCCTTAGAAATTTTCCAATTCATAATACTATAAACTTTTTTCCTTGAAAATTCTGCCGCTTACAATGAGTGGTGCTCTTTGGGTGGAATCTAAAAGGTTTCAAAATAAGCTAAAACACTATTTTGAGGGGCAAATTTTCAAAATTTTTTTGGGGGAGAACCCCCAGACCCCCTTTTACTTCGAGTTGACATATTTACACAATTTTGAAATTTAGTGCACCAAAATTAAAACCTTACGAAGTCAACTCTCCTACAACTTAGTATTCCTAAGATTAGACCTCAGAAAAGATGTTGAGTAACCCCCATAAACAAAAGTCTAGCTACGGCACAGGCAACCCCCTCCCCTTTCAGTTGCTAACATTAATATTTGAACAGCAACAGCCCATAATCATAATAGCAATTAAGTTATTCGTGAAACTCAGCCCCCCCCAGACAAAAATCCTGGATTCCCCCCTGCCTCCCCCAAACCGAAACTGAAGTTTTATTTTGGGAGAGACGCCATGGGGGTCGCCTGTTTGCGTCTCCGCGATGAGAAATAGTCTAAGCGGTACAAGTTGAAACACTGCACTTTTTGATGATGGTAAGCCACTTGGTACACTGATTCCATGGACCATAAGAATGAGTTTTCGATCAGGAGTCCGCCGAAATTTCCCTTAGAATTTAAAATATTTAACTTTTTGTGAAATTTTTAAATTCGCGTTTTACACCTTAACTATCAAACTTTTCAACATGTAAGGTGACTTTTCTATACAATTTGAGGTCGTAGATTACAAATATGAAGTCGAAAATTTCAAAAAGATGCTATTTGATATGTTTTTTTGAAAAAAACTAAATTTTAAAATTTAAAATCTTCAAAAACACAATGTTAAACATAAGTTGGTATCATGAAATTTTTACCAGTTATTAAGCTATTTGTAACTTTAAAAAATCCAAAATTTCAAAGTTTTACCTTTATTATTCACCGAGATATGAGACTTTAAATTTGGAAAATTTTCAAAATGGCGGCCATGCTTGATGCGACTACTCATCGAAAACTTCCCATAACTCGGTAAATTATTGTTCTAAAAGAACAGTTAAAACCTTTTTTGAAAGAAAAGCAATACCACTACGCTATTAAGACATTAAAAGAACATTTAAACCACTTCAAGTTGGTTTTAAATAAACTCTAAGACAAATTAATACTTTACTATGACAAGCATGTTAAAAGCCTTAAAAAATGCTTTCTTGGTGAAAAATTGTTCTAATTTTTTTATTAAATGTTCATCCTGATATAAATAGGCGACATTAAACCATTTACAGGAAAATTTTGCCTTACAAGGGCCTGGGCGCAAACGCGAAAATACCTAATAAACGCGCGCTTCAAATAAATTTTTTCTGTCAAAGAATCACAAAATCGTGCTTTCTATTATGATTTTCTAACAGCATTTTAGCCACTTAACTTCAAGTTTAAAAAACAAGCATCCCTTACCCTTTGTATAAGAAAAAAATGCTTAAAATACAATTATTTCAGGTTAGAAATTACCTTTCAAATGAGTATTTTCTAGACAAACCTTTACTGACTGAGTTAATACATGAAATATCAATGAGATTCATAATGTATTTAAATATGTTATATACATTTAAACTTACCAAACACTTTTTCAATTAGTAATCGTTGTGTATTTGAAAATCGAGTAAGTGTAATACATCTAATCATTTCCTATATGGTAATGCATAACACTATTTAAACTTTAAGCAATTATTTTTTAATCGGTATACAAAATTAATTGAGACTGTATGCGTCCTGCTAGTTTGCTACAAGACTACTTAAATTTTAAGCCCTGGATACTCTACCTAAGGTAGAGTATCCAGGACTTTACTTAAATTATACCAGCCTTATAATGAATAATAGTATTTTCAACTGAAACTTATAGTATTTTCAAGTGCTTGTTTACTTACCTACAACTCTACTATTAGTTTCAATATCTTTACATTTATTAGAAATTAAGAATATCGGGAAAGTCAAATGCATCCAAATCTTTCTTTAATAATCATCGTACAAATATTTGGATTTGATAAGTTAATAAGTAAGGATTTTTTCTTATTTTAAATGAGAGTCGTAGAGACAATATATTTTTCCTGTAAAAAAGCATATTAAATGTGTACCATGAGAGATCAAGATTTTTTCTTTTAAGAAACGTATGCCTCTCTTGAGAATTGGTATATTTTCTATATTAGCTAGATTTAAAAAAATAAAGCATGTACTTTGCCTATACTCCTTTCAGTAGGTAATCACAACACTAAGATAAGAATTTCATTAATTATATAAAGAGTTAAAGGTAT
Source organism: Tetragnatha versicolor (assembly GCA_024610705.1). NCBI lineage: Eukaryota > Metazoa > Arthropoda > Arachnida > Araneae > Tetragnathidae > Tetragnatha > Tetragnatha versicolor. The sequence goes on from JANDEH010000013.1 coordinate 8,507,383, forward strand.
TAACTAGCCTTTTAAGGATTTCAAATTATTTTATTTATTCTTTTGGCACAAATTCAAAAGTATTGATTTAATTTTTGAATTTAACGTAAAAGGTTAAGTTATAGGTCTTCCTCTGAATTTTGGCATTCACCTCTACAATTCAGGCACATTAGTGTACAATACTGGAAAAAAAAATCGACTCAGACCCTATATCTCCGGAACGGCTTGTGATATAAAGACAAATAAGGTATCATTTTTCATGACTTGAAGTATTCTATATACAGAAAATTTTTCAAGTTCTTAGGGGGTCGTCTTCATATTAAACGAAGCACTAACTTTTGTTTTTCCTATGGGCGACATCAAAGATTTTTCCAGATTCTGAAAGAGCACCCTCTAAAACCCCCAAAAACCAAGTTTCATGTTTTTTGGGGGTCAAACAAAGCCAGGAAGGGGGTTTGAAAACTTTGGTAATTTAACTTCAAAGAGGAAAGATTGGCGACAATTGTTTAAAATTCTCTCGTAAAGTTAGAACAGATTTGGCTACTTATCTGTGTTTTGGCACAATTCCTACAAAAGTTAAAGCAGATTTGGCTATTTATCTATATTTTGGCGCAATTTCGTCTTCCAATTAGAATACCCTTAAGTGGTAGCCCACTTGGTAGAGTAACAAGCTCGTGATCACTAGGTTGCAGGTTCTGCCCCGCAATTCCGCATGTCTCATTGTTCAAGGTTAACCTATAGGGATACAGGCAAACACAAAGATGAATAGATGTTGAATACTTTTTTTGAAATCTAAAGCCTTTAAAACAAATTTATACAATTTTTATTGCCGTTCGTTTACAAATAATAATAATTAATTGAGAGTTATTTAAAATTAACATTTTTTTAATTCTGGAAAAAAGGGAATAAAAATTTAAATAAAGATATTAAATAATCACGCTAAATTATGAAAGTGGTTTTGTTGATAAGAGCTAGAAATTTAACTAATTAATGAAACAATAAATCAGGCTTTTGCGGCTCAAAAATTCCTATAAAAATACTTAAATACAGATAGTTAGATTGATTTTTTGATGTATTTTTAGCATTTAATCGATGTTTCTAATAATTTTCAATTTCCACTTAAGAAAACTAACTTATCTTGAAAAATTAAGGCAAAACAAAGTTTAAAATTTGCTTATACATATAGGAGTAGAAAAATTTTTAAATACTGATTTTAATGATTCTGCAGTCATTTTTTTAGTAATTAATTACGAGTTACGTTTCATTAGGTTGGATACAGAGTTTATTAATTTTTAAGGATAAACATTGAAGTTTCTGAACCTATGTGCTTGATGAATAAGATACCAAAATATAAATATGAAACATGTTGACTGGTCTATCATTACATTTCAAAGTTAATAAACTTGATGAATTAAAATTAGTTAACTTTAATCATATCGACGATTTGGAGCTTCTTGATATTTTAAACAATTGGGGTTTTAAGGAAAAAATGAAAAATGCATTATCGCATCAAAGGCAAAAAGTTTATTTTATTCATCTTTGTAAAGTTTTTAATAATTACCATAAAGTGAGTGAGTGAGAGAGTGAGAGAGAGAGTGAGAGAGAGAGAGAGAGAGAGAGAGAGAGAGAGAGAGAGAATCTTTTTTAGGGGGGAGGGGAGTTGGGAACGTTTTTTACTGCCGAACATATGGGGGGTTGATTGGAAAGGGATATTGGAGTTTTATTTTTGGGGTTGGATATTTTTTTTCTGTTTGTGTTTTTAAATTTTAACGTTAATTGGCATGCTGATTTTTCTTGAGCCTCAATAAAAATCAGCATATTAATTAATGTTAAATTTTTCAAACTCAACCTGTTCTCCCCCAAGTCCCTATTTCTATTTAACCTCATCTATCCCACTTAAACTAGTTTAACGTTTTCAAAATTAGTTTCCAAATCCGATACCGGTAAGAACCAACAATATCATCCATATATTTGGTAACAATAGCGGATGGATCTACTGTTCTCCCAATACCAGGTTGAATGCAAGAAGTGATTGACTTTGACTATACCTATAAAAAATAACATTAAATTAAAAAGTGGTAGTTAAATTGTTATTATAGTGTTAATTTTTTATTTTGTAGTCACCACTATTTTATTTATTATTAGTTAATTATGTAAGTCAACTTTAATCCAAGCATTGAGCCCTCTGGCTGCGTAGCGTAAATTTAATACGCTGCTTGCCTTACCCCTGAAAACTAGTGTAGGGGTAGGTGGCTGGTGCAACCCTTGGATGTGCCAGTTAGGGAACGTACCCATACTACGTGACCCATTTTTTACCCTCCTCCCCCTTGGTGACCATCCGTAGTATATGCCAAGACCCCCTGTAGTTTTCACGAAGTAATTCATTAATACGGTTTGATATAATTTTTTGCAAACAGAAAGTTGAAAAAATTAATTTTGCTTAATTTGTCTAATTTTAATAATTAATTTTGCCTTATTAGTCTTAAGTTGGCAAATTTCAATAACTAATTTGGCTTAATTTTGTCGTATTGACTAGAAGAAATTGACTACGGGACAAACCCTTAAGCCCCCTCCCCCTGTGACCGAGCGTGGTAATTTGAAGACCCCCCTCCCTCCCCTAAATGGGTCACGTAGTATGGGTACCTTCCCTTATAGGCAAAGAGATGGTGTTAACCCTGGGGTGCATCATATGGGAAAGATGTGTGATCCAAAATTCAGCAACACGATGGTATTTGTGTCATGGTTAAATTAATTCATGTCTTGATAACATTTAATATCAAAGATAAAACGTTGAATTTCTTTTAATAAACAATGCATGTAAGAAGAGACCGTTCTTATTAAGCGACGACTTTTCTTGACCTTAGATTTATATTTAAAACCACAAATATCTGCATGAAATCTGTCATGAATTCGAATCTTTATATCGAATACTCTTTTTTGAAACTTTATTCGCGTAATTCAAAAACATTTCAAATTTAATGCAGGTGAAATTTTTATTCGAATAATTAAGTATTGTTTCAAAAGTAAGTGTTAAGTATTGTTTCAAAATTTTTTCATCTGAAAAAATTGTATTTAAAGATTTTTAATTTGTAAACTTTTATTTAAAAATATCATCAAAATTTAAAAATAAATAAAAAAATATTACATCCACAAAAAATAGGTTAATTTTCCTTTTACTGAAATTAATAGAGTAAAAAATAAGAACTTATTAATTCTAACTCTATCGGTAGTTTAAGTTCGAGGCATACAAAAACTTCCAAAAGCAAAACAAGAACATGGAAGTTCTGCGGTTCGAACTTGGCTCTAAAGATTCGCGACCAGGCACACTAGCCGTTAGGCCACACGGGTACGTTCAACATCAAGTTTAAACAATAAATGTGTTGATTTCAGTTAGTAGATTATGGTTACCGTAAGGTTACTGTAATTTTCATAAGTTGTATGTCTTTGGCGATATGAGATTGGCGCAAATTTTTCTAATTGAAATTTCCTACAGTGTGCGTGGGGTTAATGGTTGTAAGGATCAAAATCTATGAAAAACGAGATTTCAACGTAAATTCAACGAACTTCAACCCCCACTCCTGGCTTCATTTGGGTACCAAATGACATGAAAACTGGTTTTGGGGGGTTTTAGAGGGTGCTCTTTCAGAATCTGGATTAATCTTTGATGTCGCCCATAGGAAAAACGAAAGTTGGTACTTCGTTTAATATGAAGACGACCCCCTAAGAACTTGAAAAATTTTCTGTATATAGAATACTTCAAATCATGAAAAATGATACCTTATTTGTCTTTGTATCACAAGCCGTTCCGGAGATATAGGGTCTGAGTCGATTTTTTTTTCCAGTATTGTACATGGTATTCCTGAAGATTTACAGGAACACCTTGCATAATCTATTTCCGCATAACTTCTATGCTTTCTAATTTTTAAAAATAATTCATAAAAACAGCAAATACACAACGATTACTAATTGTTAAAAAGTGTTGGGTAAGTTTAAATGTATAACATATTTTAATACATTATGAATCTCATTGATATTTCATGTTTTAACGCAGTAAGTAAAGGTTTTTCTAGAAAATACTCATTTTAAAGGTAATTTCCAACCGGAAAAATGGTATTTTAAGCATTTTTTTTTCTGATTCAAAAGATAAGGGATACTTGTTTTTTAAACTTGAAGTGGTAAAAATGATGTTAGAAAATCATAATAGAAAGCATGATTTGGTTAAAATAATGTTAGAAAATCATAATAGAAAGCACGATTTTGTGATTCTTTGACAGAAAAAGTTTATTTGAAGCGCGCGTTTATTAGGTATTTTCGCGTTTGTGCCCAGGCCCTTGTAAGGCAAAATATTCCTTTAAATGGTTTAATGTCGCCTATTTATATCAGGGTGAACATTTAATAAAAAATTTAGAACAATTTTTCACCAAGAAAGCATTTTTTAAAGCTTTTAACATGCTTGTCATAGTAAAGTATTAATTTGTCTTAGAGTTTATTTAAAACCAACTTGAAGTGGTTTAATTGTTCTTTTAATGTCTTAATATCGTAGTGGTATTGCTTTTCTTTCAAAAAAGGTTTTAACTGGTCATTTTGAACAATAATTTACCGAGTTATGGGAAGTTTTCGATGAGTAGTCGCATCAAGCATGGCCGCCATTTTGAAAATTTTCCAAATTTGAAGTCTCATATCTCGGTGAATAATAAAGGTAAAGCTTTGAAATTTTGGATTTTTTAAATTTACAAATAGCTTAATAACTGGTAAAAATTTCATGATACCAACTTATGTTTAACATTGTGTTTTTGAAGATTTTAAATTTTAAAATTTAGTTTTTTTCAAAAAAACATATCAAATAGCATCTTTTTGAAATTTTCGACTTCATATTTGTAATCTACTACCTCAAATTGTATAGAAAAGTTACCTTACATGTTGAAAAGTTTGATAGTTAAGGTGTAAAACGCGAATTTAAAAATTTCACAAAAAGTTAAATATTTTAAATTCTAAGGGAAATTTCGGCGGACTCCTGATCGAAAACTCATTCTAATGGTCCATGGAATCAGTGTACCAAGTGGCTTAGCATCATCAAAAAGTGCAGTGTTTCGCCCTTTTTCGTCGTGTACCGCTTAGACTAAAAGAAGCGCGGCACGCTTTTTGTTTGGTAAACCAGATGTCCAGTCTTCGGTTGCAATGTTGTTTTAAGACACAGTAGGGGTGACGATTGACAGAGAATGGGGTAGGACGTGTGAAAGATTTATGGACCAGACGGACTAGGAAGGTTTTGTTCTGCCTGGGGCTTACTTCAAAGGGGGTGCTGTTGTGATAACTAACATTTCAGGTTTCTTGACCAAGAATTCCATGAAAATCTTGAGTGCCCAGGGATGGAAAGAACGTTCAATTAGTTTCATTTTACGAAAAAACAATCCTGTGTGCGTATTCGGGGGTTGGTTTTCATCCCCTTTCATTGAATGTGTTCACGAGACCGCTTCCATATAAGCTCTGTTTTGCTTCTATATTGGTAGTAGCCCTGAACAGAGAGAGACCTTCTAAATTTGTGTAATGTAAGTTCAAAAATACAAATTGAAACATCGTTTTCTGGTAAGTTCCTATTTTTTTTCGTATTTTACTGTATGAATCAATAAATTTCATAAAATAATTGGATATTCGTACTTGCCAACTTTTAAGGTTTGTCCGTAAAATGTTAGGATTTTCGTTTAGTTTACGGTCTTACTGATGGATGGAAAATTTCTGCGGTTATTGGGTTTATTTTCACTTCAAAATCAGATTCCTCTGCTAATCCCTGTCCATTTGATTTTCACAATTTTGGTCTTTTTATTAAATTAATTTTAGACTTTTTTGTAAGTCTTGGATTCGCTCGCAAGTCTCCTGAGTCTTCATGAGCATTCTCCGGGTAAGTTTGCTTATCTTACAACTTAACCGAGATAAGACCCTGAAAGATGCTTCGATGCATGAAACTTGTTTTCAATCAATTGTTTCATATTATTTCTCTTAGTCAGGGCCCGATCATGGCAAGTTGGGGCCCAAGGCCCAGATACTTTAGGGGGCCCTTTCATGGCAAAATATTAAGAAAAAAATAGTTGTAAATTGTAAAAAAGAGTTATTTCAACTTTGGAAGGACATCACTCATTTTGAAATGGACTGCGCGTATAATTGATTGCGGTTTGATAATGATAAATGATTTGGTTTACTTAAATAAACACACTTTGGGTGAACTACTGGGTCTCTGGTACAATCAAACTACTGCCCTATGATAAATTCCAAATGGAGGTTTCTTGTGTAAAAACAATTTATACAATTACTACAAAAATATTGACGTAGCTGTTATGAAACAAAATTATGCTTTTCAGACAATTTGGGGCCCTTTAAAATCATGGGCCCAAGGCCCGGGCCTTGTAGGCCTAGGCAATGATCAGGCCCTGCTCTTAGTAATAGTTGATACGAGTGATAATTTATAAAACATTTACTAGAAAATAGATGAAGGAAATATTTGTTTATTTCTTAGAAACTATTGCAGATTTTTAATTATATTTTATGCAATTTTACATACTGTTTTATAATTTCAATTGCTTTCTTGAGTTAAAACACTAATTTCGAGGATCAAATTTTTAAAAAAAGGAAAAAAAATTCTGGTAGAGAACCCCCAATCCCCAAAATTTAGCTTTGGTTTTAGGTAGTGTTTTTCTCATTAAAAATTCTGATGCCTAAATGAAGAGGTCTCCTTTAGGTGTTTCCCCAAAGTGTGTCGAAATAAAGAAGACTTCTAGTTCCCCTCCAAAATTTTACGTCTATTTATGACTATTTTCCTTTAAAATTCAATGATTTTTAAGGTCTCAAAATGAACTAAAACACTTTTTTCCGAGACATTTTTCAAAATTTTTCTGAGGGAGACCCCCAGATTTACTTAAGCTCACATTAAAAAATTTCGACAATTTGTGCAACACATTCAAGATAGCTTCTTTCAAGTGATTAAAAGTTTAACGCATAAATAATGGTACTCGTTAGGGGTACATTAACGTTAAAAACGTTGAGTCAATCCCCCCCGAAACAAAAGTCTGGTTATAGCCCTAAAATTTCCCCACATAAAAGGGGTGGTTTAAAAAATAAAGGGGTTGCCAATGAGCCATCTTCGCCCCGGGCGCCGCGCTGGTAAAACGGCGCCCGGGGCGAAGATGGCTCATTGGCAACCCCTTTATTTTTTAAACCACCCCTTTTATGTGGGGAAATTTTAGGGCTATAACCAGACTTTTGTTTCGGGGGGGATTGACTCAACGTTTTTAACGTTAATGTACCCCTAACGAGTACCATTATTTATGCGAGGCGGCGCATTTGGAAATCCGCCACTGTTTTTAGGTATAATTTGCATGTAGGATAATTTATTTGTAAGAAAAATTGTGACGAATTAAGATCCAAGTACAATAGAAGGGTCTGGGGGCCCTTCCTCCCCAGAAGATTTTGTGAAATGTGATCCTTAAAAACAGTTTTTTTAACTCGTTTTAGGTACATCATTGTCCAAATTTTGGACATTCGTTTTTAGGTAGGATTTTTATTTCAACGAACATACTATAAAAATTGACAATAATAAAGTTTCAAGTACAATAGGGGGTTTTGGGGGTCCTCCCCCAAAAGAATTTCGGAAATTTGACCCTAAATAACATGGTTTTAACTTGTTTTGTTATACGTAGTCCAATTTTCCGGGGGAGAGGCAGGCCCCCCTCGCCCCTTTGATATACACTCGGGATACATGGAATATTTTGTTTACCAATTATATTTTATCATTGGATACAATGTAAATCTTTATTTTAAATTTCTGAATATTAAAGCTCTCACTTTTTAATCATTATGCCGGAGATGCATGAACAAAGGATTCATACGGAAATCTATACATCTGTAAATTTTGTTTTCCTAAAAGTTACTTCTTTTGAAATCGAGAGCTGTTTTGGGGGCTGTTAGACCATACGTCAGAGATACATATCGAAATTTATTTACACATGAGCCCAAAATCATTCCTTATCCCCTCCCATGCCATAGGATCAATGTTAGTTTTTTATACATTTTTGGCAGAATTTGCATCTTAAAGAACCAGTGGCGTATATAAGGGGGGGCCGAGGGGGCCCTGGCCCCCCCCGAAATCCGGACTTGGGTGTACCAAACAAGCTAAAACCCTGTTTTTTAGGGACAAATTTCCAAAAATTTTCTGGGGGAGGACCCCCAACCCCCCCTTTCTGATTGGAATTTTATTATTGCAATTATTTTTATAATAAGTCCATCGAAATCCTAATCCTACTTATAAATATATGTACAAAATTAGGACTAGGTGTACCAAAACCAAGTAGAAATCCTGTTTTTAGGGTGAAATTTCCAAAATTTTCTGAGGGAGGACCCCCAGATCCCCTTTTCTACTTGGAACTCTATTATTTACAACTATTTTTTATATTAAGTATACCCAAATGCAAATCCTATCTAAAAATATGAATCAAAAATTCTGACTAGGTGTACCAAAACAAGTTAAAACCAATTTTTAAGAGTCAAATTTTCAAAAATTTTCTGGGGGAGGACCCCCAGACCCCCCTTCGGTACTTTGAACAAAATTACTCACAACTTTTTTTTACATAATAAGTTCTTTTAGATGTACATTTTCACAAAAAAATTTAAAAAGTTACATTGGACGTAATAAATTTGCTTGGGTGGGGGTGAAAAATATTTTGGGCCCCTCCCGAAATAAATTTCTATATACGCCACTGTAAAGAACTTAATATAAGAAACGTTTTGTGTAATTAAGTTCCAAATGCTATTAAGGGGGGGTTGGAAATTTGATTCTACTAAAAACAGGTTTTCCCTTGGTTTTGGTGAACTTTTTAAAAAAAGGTGCTGAGTAATCAATTTGAGAGGTGGGGGAATGGGGTTTCTTGGTGTGCTACTATTTGGCGAGGCCGTTTCAGCGGCAGAAATAAAATGAAAGTAAATAGAACTCTCATAATTCTTCTAAAAATTAGAAGAAGAAAAATTTGGTGTCGAAACGGGAACGGCGCCCAAACGGCCAGCGCCAAACCGTCCCATCCTGGGGGTTCTTCCCCCAGAAAAGTTTTGGAAATTTGACCCTAAAAACAGGGTTTTAACTTGTTTTGGTAAACCAAAAAAGACCTGAAAAAGGCAAAAACCAGCAGACCTTACCAACATCTTACAGAAAGTTATTTATAACATTTCAGAGAAAAGCAAATTAGAAATTATAAAAAAATGTATTTATTTCAAATTTCTTCGCGGAGCCCCTGGAAATGCTTGGCGGAGCCCTAAGGGCTCCGCGGAGCACAGTTTGAGAACCGCTGGTCTACTCAATGGTGGTAACAGATTTCCCTTCCAGTGTGGATAACAGGTACCCTTTTTTCTTCAGTGTGCCTCAGGAAGGATTCAAATATAGATTCTTCAATGAATATTCATCTACTTTCTATTCAGTTTTTTCACATTTAAACATAAATGCATCTATGATTACATAATGCATTATGTACGATTAACATTAGAGAACGTTATTTGAACCTGTTATTAAATAGCAGGTTTTTTTAATGTTAAAACAAGGAGTTTTGAAACCCTCAAACTATAATTAAATCGGAAAAAATTATGCCAAAACAAAAATGTTTGTCTTTGAAAACATTGAAAAGACTTCTGATGTGGGAAAATACATAAATATTGAAGCATAAAATATAACAATAACAGCTTCTTTACTGTTATTTCCACTGACTGATGCTATTTAACTAAATATTTTAATTCTACATAGAATAGTTGCTTATTGACTTAGAAGAATTTATTTAAACTGCTTTAATTTTAATAAAAATTCCCAGTCTTAAATTTTGGGGCCTTATCTATTTTTTTATTTTTATTTTTAAAAACCCAGTTTTTTTATATCCGGTCTATTCCTTGTTTCCGGTTTCAATGTAACTAGTAGAAAGAAACATCTCAACACTACCCAAATCCATCAGAGCTTCGCTTTTTTTGTTTTTAAGAAAGCGATTTTTTTGATAATTTCATTGCTTGAACTATGGCGGGTTCCCTTGATGGTACAACAATTAAAAAAGAAATCGAGGATTCATTAGATTCCCCGGAAAATGCTGATACCCAAGACTCCGGGCAAGGTCAATCAGAGGGTCAAAGCAACCAAAAGCTGACAAAAGGTAATTCAATGTTTTATTATTGTTGTGATTGATATAAATCACATTTCAATATTGATATAATCAACATTGATTGATATAATCAACATTTTCATGGTTTTCCCCCCTCCATGTTTGTAAACATAGTTTTCTATGTTGCTTCCGAATCTTTTTAATTGTTGATGATAAACTTGAATACATTATAATGATAATCTCATTGGATGTCAGGCCTTTTTCACACTGTTACACTCTCTTTGTAAGTTATTTTCAAACTTATTAGTGTGATCACCAACCAAATTATAGGAGTGGGATTAACACATGGATTACTATTAATCCATGTGTTAACATTCCTAAAATTGTGGAATATAATATGTGAATAAACATTGAAATTATCAGGCTATGAATTTATAGAAGCTTCCAAGTTTTCATACTTTTTTATGTTTAAATTTATACTTGCTCAAGTGTTAATTGCAGAAAAGTCAAATGTGCTATTAAACCAATTCAAACATTTATTTGAGTGTCAAATTTGGCAGTGCTGGTATGTTAAGAAACATAGGCTGTTAAAACTGTTGGTAAATGAAGTGAATCCGGCCCGTAGGTGAATTTGGCGATTTTTTTCTGTCGCTTCTTGGCGACAGAATGGAAAAATTAATGAAAATTCGCTAAAAACAGCGATCTTATCTTTTCTAAGTAATCCGATTGCGTTGAAAGGGGATACAATCCAAACAAAAACTGCTGATGTCACGCCGGGGAGATTACAACGTTGATGCTACGGGAGAATCCGCGGAGGTTGAGATGGATGGGTCAACGGACGCCGAAGCAGCCGGAGGATCCATCTCTTAGGGCGGGTACAATTTCGAGCACATCTCAATGAATGATAGCATTTTCTCAGCTGGTGAGACGGAGCTCTATCCAAACGTACTCAGAAGGATAAGAATCAAATTGATCCTTAACCCTGTTGGTACCCCAGCATGTCCTCAGCGTACAGCAGCATGTACTCATGACACTGGTATCACCAAAAGAAATTGCTGACCAAGACGAACTTGCATTTGCAATAACTCTTGGAGAACATTGGAATCACAGCTGAGAAAATCTAGCAATCATAGAGAAATCCAAGAAATTTGGTACCTGAAATGCCGATGATGGACCGTTAAAGCGTACTCCTCTGTCCATGCAGCAGAGCAAAATTCCCCTGACCTCCTAACAGCAGCATCCAAGTCGAAAAGAAATGGCAAGGAGCAAAAAAGCATTGAGAACGCTTAATTAAATTAAAACAAGTGGGGTCCAATCATTTTTAAATTTCAAACCACTGATTTTTGATAAGGAGCTGTCAAACCCAAGGACACAGCATCGATAGGCTTGGATGAGGCGGGGCCGAGCGTGGCTAAGAAGAAAGAAGCGATAAGAGAGCAGCGGGGTTGCCATGGAGGAACCGGTGGGGTCGGAGAGAACCTCTAGGAGAGAGAAGGACCAGAAACAAACCGCGATCACCACGGCGATCGCCAAAATTTGGCGACTAAAATCTACGGGCCGGATTTGCTTCATTAACCGCCATTACCAAGGGCAGGGCTTCTCTTAGGAACAACAACTGATACAATTTGTAACCATTTGTTTGCATAGGTAATGCTACTGATTCTAATCAACTTCTAAGTAATGGAAGTAAAAATTCTCAAGTTAGCTGAACTTTAGAAGGTTTATAATTCTGTCCCTCTCAATATTGTGGAATCTGTTTTGCGAGTCAAAGATTAGAAAATAGCCAAAAGTTGCAAACCAACCAAATAAAACATACTAGCTCTATAAAAATAACGGTTCAATTCCGTTAACCCTCCTGCTAAATACCGCCAGCTCTTTTGGAACCAAACAGTAGAAATATTGATAAATAATTTCAAATTCATAGATTAAAATGTTTAATTAGATCATTAGCTGTTCAGTTTATCCTTAAAAATCAGAAAAATTTGTCAATAAATGAATATATAGCGTTTAAAAGTGATTGGCGATATTTAGCGGATACGTTAACGGAATTGAACCAAAATAACAACCGTAAAAATTTGGCAATGTAAGAATATTAGGCAACCAAAACACCTTGGTGAAGTTTATCAGGACAGAAAACAGAATTAAACCCTTGAATAGTTATTTGATTGAAAATGACACCCATTTGATCATAAATTAATGGAGCTAGTAGAGACATTCTGATTATGAGAAATCTGAATCATAACTTATTATATTTTGATAAGGGTGTCTGAATTTTGGGTCAATCTCAATAGAAAACATCCATCCCATTAGGACTTTACTAAATGCTTTCAAATGTTGCAGATTCTAGGGTGTAAAAATTTTATGCTAGCTTTTACTTTCATGTGTCCTTTTGGAATCATCTGTTTTGTCTTGTAAAAAACTATAATGGTGTATTATTATTAATTATTTACTAGGGGAGACCGGGCAGGGATGGGACACCTTCAATAAATCTTATAATTAAAAATAAAATTAGTTTTTGAGTGTTCCACCAGGTAAAGCCACCATGGCTTCATACTTGTTGCTGTTTACTATTTTAGTTGCAAGCTCCTACAAGTTTCTGAATGAAAAAGATGGTTTCACTGTAGCAAAAGTAACTAAGTATTACACTTTTCAAAGCGAATTTTCAATCTGATTCTTGGTTGCTTTCTTAATGGTTTTTATTGTTTTCTAAACAGAATAATGTATTATTTACTAGCTGGTATGCCCGGCCTTGCACGGGTGGAGATGGAGATTTTTTCCTTAAAATTTTAAATTCATTTCCTACCTTCCAATCGCGGATCCAAGGGGTAGCACTCTGGTCAGCAGCCCCCCCCTTCGGAACCCAAAAAGGTTGTCAAAATGAGTAAAACCCTGTTTTTACCGGTCTACTTTCCAATTTTTTTTCTGGGGGAAAACCCCCATACCTCCCATTAGTGCCACCAGAGGATCTTCAGATATAATTTTTAGGAAATCCCCAATGTTTTGATATTTTGGGTGAAAAAGTAAAGGTAATAGTGTTGAAAAGTGCCCCCCTTAGACTCAAAACGTTTCTAAAAATATGTTTAAACCCTACGTTTACACGTCAAATTAAAAAAATTTTCTGGGGAGGACCCCCATACTCAATGGTACCAACGGGGATTTTGTGTGGAAAAGTGCCCCCCCTCTTGGACCGTGCTGGAACCGCGCCTATATTTTAATGAGTGAAAGGTGTCGAATCAAGCATTTTAAATTCTGAACGATTTCTGCACTTACTATCTTGATTCCCATAAAAACAACAAAATATTAGAAAAGTATTCTTCCAAAAATCACTTAAAATTCTCAATTAGAGCCCTTAATTAATCGTATTTTCATGATTTTATTATATCTTTGGTCCACTTGAAAGGTTTTGAATATTACTCTAGTTTTTTGTTTGTTAACCAACTTTATTAAAAGCAACAATATGACCTTCATTTGATTTTTCATCCTCGTTTCCATGGAGACTATTTTAACAACAATGCTATTCCCATGAAACGTTTTATTTAAAAATTAAACTATCAAATAAAAATATTCTGCATTATACTTACCAGTTTTAAAATTTAAAATTTTGTTGAAATATATTTTTAGATTATTAATATAATTTTTAAGCAGCTTTAGATATACTTAGCTTTTCTTTTGAAAACTTGTTATTTTGCATTATGTTTTTTTTGTAACAATGGGGTGAACACAGATCTCTTCTGGAGGAGAAATAAAGCTATTTCAGCAAAATGAGCATAAAAAGAACAAAAAAGGGGTCAAGGGGTCAATTTTAGTTTTCGAAACATATCCTATGTTTTTTCTGTGATTCTTTTACGTAGGTATACCAAGTTTGGTCCCGATCGGAAGTAAACTGTGGATTTGTATAGAAGACAAACACACACACACATACACATTCAATTTTATTATATTAGATGAATAAATAGTTGAGTTAAGCATAAAAGCTACAGTTCTTTTGAAAGAACCTATTTTTAAAACTGTTGCTACTGGGGTGGGATGGGACATGCCCAATTCCTCTCAATACCTAAATACAAGCTATTCCTTACAATTCTTTAGATACCTTTGTTTTTGAACTGTTTAGTATTGCAGTTGAAAACATATTTTTTCTAGATTAAAGAAGAATTTTAACTATTTTGCATTTTTCACTTAAGTTAGATTTTTCGAAGTAAATATTTTTTTAATTACCTCGAGGAATGGGTCGCATTGATCATTTCCATTCGTGCAGCCTAATAAAAACTAGCCTTTGATTTGTAGTTGTCAAGAGGTAAAAATTTAAAAATTATGTTGGCCAGAAAAGCGCAACTTGTCAGGTGCTTAAAATTCATTACGTCTCCAGAGGAACACAGAGGGCACCCAGGGTTATTTTTTACACCAATTCGGTGAAGTTGTCCTTGGAGATAGTCATGCCCACTGATGATACGAAAATTTGCGGAGAAAACCTGCCTAGGGAGATTCATTGGAATAGGGTTGGAGAGCAGGATCTCCCAGGCTTTACCTCTGGCATTGACCTCCTGCATTCTGCGTGTAAGCCTTTTTGTACGCCTCGCAATGGTGGAAAATGCATGATAGCAAGGAGAATCTGAATCGTAAGGAGGCTGAGGAAGACTACAGCCACGTTTAGCCAACTTGTCCACTCTCTCGTTGCCAGGGATGTCACAGTGGCTAGGCAACCACTGAAAGAAAAGAGACCAGCCAGCACTAACAAGTTTAGATATTTCCTTTCTAACCATCTCGACTCGTGCTGATTCACTATCGTGAAGTGAGCAGAGGGAGAGAATTGCTGACTGTGAGTCGACGAGGTATACTGCATGTCTGTATGTAGTGATTAAGTTTGATAAGTGTGATGTCGCTTGTCTAATGGCCTCTATTTCAGCATCAAAATTGGAAGCTCCCAAACCAACTGCACAGGAGCCCTCAAAGTGGTTCTCACAGTAGAATCAGCACCAGCAGAGGAATTCTCAAGGACAGAACCATCTGTATAAATATGTAGCCAGGTGTCAGTTGGATATCTAGTTGCGATGGTTTCCAGGGCGTGAGCCCGAAGAATAGCAGTAGGGGTAACACTCTTTTTACCCTGGCAGTCGATTGAAAGGTTTGAAGGCGGAAGACAGGTAGAAGGGGGAAAACTTCCTTTAAGACAAAAGGGCTGGCGAGAACCAAAAAGAATATCATATTTGCCTAGAAGTTCTTCAGATTTAGAAATGAAGGAGTGGTGGGTTTTTAACCGCTGTGTAACAGATGAATAGCTTTGCCAGTGATTGGTCGGGAGTCTTTTACATTTCTCATACAGCTTGAGAAGTTGTTTCTCTCTTCTAACTTTCATGGGTTCCAGATCAGTCTGGATCTCAAGTGCAGTAACAGGCATGGAGCAGGCTGCTGAAGTGATGATTCTAAGAGCCTTGTTTTGGACTTTGTCTACCTTGCCACTACAGCTATCAGCAGCCGTGGCCAGTAGTTCACCGCCATAATCCAGGACAGGTCTAACATATGATTTATAAGTTGCCGCAAGAGTATCTGGTGATGAACCCCATGTAACTCCAGACAGTCTTTTAAGAAGGCTGAGTCTACTCGCACCTTTTTCAGCATTCTTCTCTGCATGTGCCCTCCACGACAATTTACTATCAAGAGTGATACCCAGATAACTAAAGAAGTAAATATAGGGTAAAATAACTGATGTTTTTGTCTTTCTGGAAAATGTGTAAAATACTTCCATCTTTGTGGTTTTTAATCGTATATTTAAAAATGAATCATAAATTTTAATTTAAAAAAAGTGTCTCATCCCACCTCAGGCCGGGGTGGGATGGGACCGTTTTAGATTTAGACTTACTTTAATTCGTTTATAAATCTTATTTTTCATTTGCTATCACATTAGTTATATTTTTTTAACATGTTAAAATGTTTCAAGATCTTTTTTGAAAGTTTCAAATTTAGGAAAACTGAATTTTTAAAAAATATTCTTGTAAAAAGTGTCCCATCCCTCCCCGGTCTCCCCATATAATTTTTTCGTCTATTTAGAAGGAAAATTACTTATTGATATTTACAATCACTGTCTCAGGGGTCGGAGTTGTCCTAATATTCCTGAAATTTTGAAAAATGTTCTTAAGTGTCCTAAATTTTACACTTGGTGCTAATTTTCCTAAAATTTTCCAATTAATTCTTACATACCAGCTCTCCGACTTATTATTTTTGCTATTTCGTTAAATTTTCGCTGTTAGAAGAGTTTTTCTCAGCTTTTAATGCACTACTATTTGTTTGGCTGCTCTTGCTATGACGTTGTAGAAAGAAAGAAAAGGCAAGCCAATCATGTTTAGCTAGAACTTGGTGTGGGGATAGGATTGGTTTGGTTGGGGCTCTTTTGCTTCTCGTTTTGAAGCGAAGTGAACTAGTGCAAGTATTGTGTTCGTTTTTAAGCCTGCACAGTGTGTTTGTTTTCTGATGATTCTGCGTTCTTCATCAGAAAAACAAAGTGACTGGATAAAATTTATATATCTTTGAAAAACTGGATAACTTAATTCCGCAAAATACCACATTAAACAAAGTTTCTTACTGGCTTGACAAGAAGGGTAGGAACAGCAATTTGATCAGACATTGGTGCATGGGTACAATTAAAGATTATGAAGCAAAGTGTATTCCTTGTAATTTTGTAATGAAGTTTGGAAATCAAAGTTTTTTCCCATATCTTGTCACATTTTAAAAAATAAATGCTTCTACAGTCCTATTAAAATGTCCTAAAATTGTAAATTTTCACTCCTACTGTCTAAATCCCTCACTTCTTCACTTGCCTGTTAAAATAAGTTATGGAAACAGAAATGTTCATTATAGCACCTTATCAATTAAAAGGTCTAACTTTTTCATCGCATATTTAACTTCGACTTTTAAGTATTAAAATGTTCTAAGTTTAAGGTTTAAGCTGCATTCTTATTCATACATAAATCTTCATTTACAAATTTGAAGTATTCGATTTCCGAATTCGCATGTACTTGTTGACTTTATAGCATGCTAGTAACTGTGACACATGGAGCACGTGTGCTTTGCTCACAAAGCCTCATTTGCTTCTGGTGTTTTCATAAGGTAAGATAATCCTTCTTTTAATATTAACTTCATGCAGTGGTGGCATCTGATTTGTTAATGCATTAAAAGAATATAAGTCATTGTTAATAAAATTTTGAACTTATCCTTAATCCTGAAAATTTCATGGCCAACAAAGAAACTCTCCCATATCAAAGTAAAAAAACTTTCATTTTGAAAAGCAGTCTTTTAAAATACACTAGCGGAAATAAAAATCCCAACACCAAGAAGGAAAGGAGATATCAAAGTCAAATTTATTTCTATGATTGCACATAGTATCAATGTGAATTGATTGAAAAATCAGCCTTCCTTGATGTTAGGGGGCCTAGAAAAACAAGGAGGAGTGTTGTCTCCATAGGTGTCCATTACCGCCATCACACGTCATGGTATTGAGTGACAGGGGATCTAAATGACTTTTGAGGGATTGGAGGACCATGTTGCCTCCTCAGATAGTCCAAATTCATATGGTGCACCAGCGGACGTTGCATACCGGGCTAGGTTATTTTTCTTTTCTCCGAACATGTTTTGTGAACGTTGATTCTTACGAACGGATAGGCCAGGATAAAAATGCAACATAGGGGGTTAAGAAGAAAGCTTGGACATTGCATAAAACATGTGTTTGTGCATTTTTCTCTTGAAATTTGTCCCCAGGACAGGTCTGAAGGTAAGGGCGGACAACCGGCTAAAAAACCTCAGTGAAGCAGCTCTGGTTGGCCTAAGTACCGGTAGATCATACTGAGGACAAGCGGCAGTGGGATGGATGTCGTTTGCAGTACTGCAGATTGTCCGTTTTGTCCGCGTAGCTTCTTACATCTTTGTCTATAAACAAGGGGCTGAAAATGGGCCTTTCTGTTTCCAATAGTGCACGAAATAAGGAAATGAAAATCCCAATTTCATGACATTGTGTTTATGAGAGAATCCTGCTTCAGTTTTGAGCACCACAACGGTTGGGTATGAGTTTGAAGACAAAATGGAGAGAGCGCACTCAGCTGATGATTTTCAAATCGTTCCACGGAGTGGTGATGCAGGGTAACGGAGTGAGGATGCATTGGATTCCATTTCTGCAACTCCTGAGTATGATTTACCAGTACTTTTTCCAACCAGAGCTGCGTCATTGAGGTTTTGCAGCCGGTAGACCGTCCTTACCTTCAGACCTGTCCTGGGGACAAATTTCAAGAGAAAGATGCACAACCACATGTTGTATGCAAAGTCCAAGTTTTCTTCTTAACTCCCTAGAATGCATTTTTACCCCGCCTTTCCAGTTCTCTAGAACCAACACCCACAAAACAAGTCCGGTCAATGAGGAGAAATCACCTAGCCCGGTATGCAACGTCCGCTGGTGCACCATATGAATTTGGACTACCTGAGGAGGCAACATGGTCCTCCAATCCCTCAAAAGTCATTTAGAGCTCCTGTCACTCAATACCATGACGTGTGACGGCGGTAATGGACACCTATGGAGACAACACTCCTCCTTGGTTTTCTCGGCCCCCTAACATCCAGGAAGGCTGATTTTTTAATCAATTCACATTGATACTATGTGCAATCATAGAAATAAATTTGACTTAGATACCTCCTTTCCTTCTTGGTGTTGGGATTTTTATTTCCGCTAGTGTAGATAGGTTAGGCACTACCTATACTGCAATAATTAAAAATTTGGGTTTGATTTATTTTAATCGGTAGCCTTGCGAGAAATATTTTAGAAAGGGATATTGGTGTTTACGTGTTTACTTTTGAAGGATGTGAAATGGTGCAAATTAGCAAGTTTCTGTGATTTTATGATTAAAATGTGTCTACTTTATTTTACTAATAAAACTACATGGTAACACTGAAAAATTTGCAAATTTATGAGCTTTTTCTTTTTTGACGCCTGAAAAAGTTATTTTCTCTTGCTTATCTCCTTGAATATTTTAGATTTTTTCTATGTGTTTGTCATGATATTGCGAAAAAAAAATTCTCATTGAAATTTTTGTTCTACCTCCTTTAGTTTTTTTAATGAACTTTCTTATTTTGCTGCTAGAAGCCATCTCAAATAGCATGGTCACTTACCCTGGGGGTGCACCTTACTTTCATGACCTTATAAAGACATTGCTGCCTAATAAAAACTGTCAATTTTAAAACATCCTGTATATAGTTATGATAAATCTTACATAATTAGTTGTAGGGGAAGGTGGTGTACCTCGGACCTATTTACTTTTGACCCGTAATTTTTTATTTATTGAAAATAAACTGGTGAAACAACTTTCCTTTGATACTTTAACCTTTCATACACAACATATATTATTTTCGGAATTTTAATTGAAGTATTTCAGAACGTCCAAGGTGTACCTTGGTTTCAAAGGGATCTTGGACCTATGTAAAAAATTATTAGTTTATTTCTTATTTAATGGGTATAAGCCTTCTTTTTAAAAATGTAGAATTACCAGATGAGATCTAATTGTATGAAGGCTAATTGGAATTTTCTCTGAGCTCTCTGGATAGTTTTTAGCATTATTAACTTTTTAAAACATTGATTTTTTTATCATAAAAACATTGATTTCACCAATCACTCAAGGTATTAAAGTGTATTTTGGGTAGGTACAACGTACATCGCTTGATCATTTACTGAAAAATGTCTGCGCTTTATGTTCACAGTTTACCACCAACCCCATTTCAAATACATAATATTATAGCCGAAACAATACACTTTAAGATATAAAATTCCCTGCGAAATAGAGTTTGTATTTTTTAAACTAATAGCTTTGAAGTGAAACTTAGAAAATTTATTTTTAACAGGCAAAATCAGTTTTTAACCTATATCATCTCAAATTTTAAACTCCTAAAATAAAAATTTAGTCAAAATAAAGCTCTGGTTGTAAGGATACTAACTAGTCTAGTGTTGCCATACTACAGAAAGTTAAGCTAGAAACAGTGTAGGACCGAGGTACACTACTTTCCCCTATAATGAATTTTTTGCAGTACTTTTCTGTTATCCATCCCGCTAAAAATCACCATGCAGTTCTGTTTGCCAAAGATAAAAAATATTGCTTACCAACTGATCAAATCAATATATATTGTTGAGTGATGTCAAAATTAAAATTTGGCAATATTTAAATACTTGCCATCTATAAAAGCTTGGCAGTTTTAACCGAATATATAATTGTTGAGTATTTCCATAATTGCTTTTTTTGTTTAAACCAGGATCTGATTTTAATTTTAGTAGTTTCTATTTGACCTTGAATAAATGATGCCACCACTGCTTGTATATACATTCTATAGTTTCAAAATTAATGAAAAAAATTAAATTCGTGATTTTTTGTTTGTACCAACAACTATTATATAGTCATGCTTATTTTCAGTGTGGGGTGAAGACGAGACAAGATCCCTCATTGAGCTCGCCAAAGTGTACGTCCCGAAATGCAAAGACAGTTCTTACACTAGAAAGCATCTCTTAGAAGACATTTCCAGTGAGCTGCAGCTGATTGGTTATGACTGTACACCCGAAAATGTCCGCAACAAGCTCAAGTACCTTCGCTCCCGCTACAAGGGATTTGTAGACTATAACTCCAAGCATGCACAGAAGCGAACCATGCTGTACTCCGACGAACTCTCAGAGTTGTACAGCCTTGACTATTTTGAAGACCAGGATTTTCACGGCTTGAGCAATGGCTCCAGTGACTCTAAAGGGAGCTCCTCGAGTGCTAAGAAAGGACAGAAGTCGTCGACCATCCCTGCTTCCCACGTGGATCTTCGGACTGTGGTGACGTCCTCAAAAAAGAGACCTGCTCCCCAAGTTGTGCAACGGAGCTCGAAGGTGGTGGCGAAAAAGGGCAGTAAAAATCGTTGCCAACCCCTGTTTCAGTGTGGACTGTGCATGCAGAAGTTCAAGACATCGTATGACATGCATGGTCATGCATGTAACACACCTACTAAAGCAAACGAGAGTACGAAGAAGAAGGCGGCTGTTCCTCCTTCTCCCCCCAGTAGTCCCTGTAAGTATAGCTTTTTGAAACTTGAATGCATCTATTGCAGTTTATTTATAACATTCTGAAACTCTTATGGGTGATCATAATTTTTTTTTAGATATATGACTGTTGATTGTATCAGGTCAGGGTTCCTACGGGTCAGGAAGTACCTGGAAAACATAGATAATTCAGATAATTTTGATTTGACCTTAAAAATCAAGGAAAATTGCTTATAATTGCTTAAAACCTAGAAAATTATAAATTTTTATGGTTTGTATCTAATTTTTGGATCTGGAAAAGAAAAATAAATTAAAATACTATTTATTAAAAATATATGTTTCAAAAAGCAAGAAATATCCAAAAAATGTCTGGTATTGTTGGACTGGCAAATCTTAAAAAAAACCTGAAAAACTCGGGAATTTTATTTCCCAAAATTGAGTGGGAATCCTGTTGTACTTTCTTTATATTCCTCTCACACTCCCTTCCTGGAGCATAGGGCCTCCTAATGTGCAAGAGAACTGACACAATTTTTGCTGCTAACTTTTTTACACAACTAATACAACACTTTTTTAACTCTAAAAAAGTCTAATTTTGTATATATTCTGGTTATCTCTCTTGATACCAGCATTCAGGGTCAGTGATTTATTTGATATAAATAACACTGTTCAACAATTAAAAAATTTCCTTGATGAAAATAGTCATTTCTTATAGATTTTGGGTCGCTGAATACGAAAATCACCATTAAAATTCTCAATTGACTCAGGATTTTCGGGGAACAGCCCCTCCCCTTTTTACGTTTTTCGACGACTTTATAACTTTAAACTCGAATTTCAGGGTCAAAAAGCATTGCTTTAGTCTTCAAATTTCCCCCCAGGGAACAAGAAAGGTTCAAATTAATAAAATATGATAAATTTATAAAAAATGGATAGGTTTAAGGGGTAATTGCCCCCTAAAAATGCAAAAAATTAGCTAAAAATTATAGAGATTTTTATACGCTTATTTTTCCTCTTAATTTTTACGAAATTCATGTTTGAAGTGTCCTAACCCTCCCCAAAGACCCAAATTTAATGGCAATATGCAGAAATGATTTTTACTAAAAGCGGTTGAGGTGAGAGCGCCCCAAAAGCACCCACGGAAGGGTTCAATGCCGCACTTAAGAGTTAAACTGCTGTACGAAAAAAAATTTGAAGCCACTACCTGAATTTCAGCTGATTCTTAAGTAAAATGATCTGCTGAATTCAAATATGACACCCATTTTCCTCCATCACCCTCAGTTTTTAAGGGGACTCCCCCTAATTGTTATCCACAGCTGTGCATCTATTAACATCTTGAAACATGGAATCCTCACTCCCTAAAACCGGTCACTTTTTAAAGAACTGAAGAGTTTCTACTTAGGATAGACCCAAAACATAAGAAAAACGTCATTTGTAATCTTTTCAAAATCATCAATATTAATTCCTGGGCTCGCAAGCACCTTCGCGATTCTGGAAGTCTTCCGAACTCTTCCGCAGGGGCTTCTGGGATGCTAACACCTCGGACGCTTTTAGTAAAAAATATTGCTGCATATTGTCATCAAATTTGGGTCCTTGGGGAAGGGTTAGGACCCTTCAAACGGGAATTGCGTAAAAAATAAGAGGAAAAAATAGCGTATAGAAACATCTATAATTTTTAGGTATTTTTTTTGTATTTTCAGGGGGGTAATTACCCCTTAAACCTATCCATTTGTTATAAATTAATCATATTTTATAAATTTGAACATTTCTTGTTACCTGGGGGGCAACTTGAAGACTAAAACAATGCTTTTTGACCCTGAAAATCGAGTTTAAAGTTAAAAAGTCATCGATAAACGTAAAAAGGGGGAGGGGCTGTTCCCCTAAAATCCTGAGTCAATTGAAAATTTTGATGGTGATTTTCGTATTCATCGACCCAAAATCTATAAGAAATGACTATTTTCAACAAGGAAAAAATTTTGAAGGTCAAATTTGTTGAACAGTGTAATTTATTTATTAAAATTATTTTAACAGTTTTCTGTTCTTTATAAACTGATTAATAAGACTTCAATATAATTTTTCTGACTAATTGTTTTTTTAACATTCTCAAAGCAATTTTATGTATTGTTTATGAGAGTTTCAATAAATGATGCTATAAAAATATTTTGTTGCAAATCATTTAGAACTTCTCCATGACTACATGAGAATTGTTTTGAATGAATTGTTTTCGATTCTAATATTAATTGCTAACATTTTTTATTGTTTTTCTTTAAAAAACCCATTTTTTACAAGGTTTGAAATCAATTATTCAATATTTTAAAAGATGGTTAGTGTATTTAATAATTGAGAAGAAAATCATTCCTTATTTAAATTAAAATTAATATTTCAAGATTGATTGATTCAATTAATTATTAATATTACTTATATATTGAGCAGTTATTTGTGTTCAGGGATTAATTTATGATTAATAGGGATTAATATATGATAAAAATTAAATAATTTAGCTATTGCTAATTAGTCGAGAGAAAATTGCATTAGAAAAATGAAAATTATCTTTTGATAAAACATTTTTAAGGATCAGGTAAAAAATTTTTATCATATATCATTAGTTATTGATTTCAAACCCTGCTATTTACCTTTTTATTTTTCTGAAAAGGGTGAACTTTTTCTTAAAATGATGGCTCACTATGTATATAGAGGATTTATCTATAGTATCTTCAACCCATTTTAACATTTTTGATTTTAATTGGACAATCTTTCAAGCGTCTGTATATTAATTGATTAGTGTCATTTATGGTATTAAGCTCTTCATTGTTTTTCCAGTGCCTAGTCTATTATAAAGTAAGAAAGCTAACAAGCTTGGTGTTGATTTTACTTTTTGACAATAGTTTTGAACTTGACAGTCAAACAGTTTGATGTTGTACTTGCAGCTTTGTTACTAAATCTCTCCACTTTCTCAATTTTGTTCACATCATGAGATTTTTAGGACATTTGCTGAAGCTTTTTGACTTTTCTTGTGAAGTTTTTTTTGCCTGCCTGCACCTTTAAAGTCGGATTCTTCTCCTGTCTTGGTTTGGTAAAATAAGTTTTAATTAGGTAGATACACAATACTGTTTAGGTTAGACAATATTATACCTTAAGATTACAAAGGCTGGACGACTCAAACCCTTGATGTGTTTCAAGGTTTATGGGATAGTATTCAATAGAGGGGTTTTCCCTGGTATTCCCTGGTAGTTTTTTTGTAAAATAGCTAGATTGTATTAAACCTTCATTTGTTTGGGTCAACCTTGTGATTCTGATGTGTGTTACACCAATGTTCATTTCTGAACTCTTACCAAACCTCTCTTTGTGTTTCAGTCCACTGGAACAGCCTGATAACGATGCAGTTGCTCGAACTGCTGAAGCAGTACCAGGAGAGCCACAAGAACTCCAACTTCCGAAAAGGCAACGTCTGGGTGCAAATGTCGGGGCTCATGAAGCGAAAGGGGCACTCCATTCCCCCGAGCGAGATCGAAAAGAAGTGGCAAGGGCTGGCCAACGCCTTCGAGAAAACCCTTCTCTACAACCGAACCCACAAGGACAAGAAAAAGTGCGCCTTTTACAACCGCCTGTCCGAGCTCCACCGCTACCCCGGCTCTTTCTCCGCCTTCCTGCCTAAAGAACCTCCTCCCGTGCGGATGACGGTGGAAGTGAGCCCGTTCTCCTTCTCGTCCAGCTCTGCCAGGGAGGAGGAGCAACAGCAGTTTGCCAATCAGGCGCGGCCCAACCCTCAAGGGGAGGAGCCCCACCACAAGTCCCAGCAGAATGGGTCCAACCAGGAGCTTATCCGGTGGTTGGACGCCACGTGGGCGGAGTGGAAGGAGCTGGAGCGCAGGCGGGAGGAGGAGCGGGTGCAGAGGCACAACGAGGTCATGGAGATGATGGCTTACTTGATTGAGTGCAGCGGGGGGAACCGGATGCGGTGATTGCGGACTGAATCTTAGCTTCGCGTTTGGGTACTCTTCTGTTATCTGTCTCATAACTAAATGTTGAGCTGTTTTGGGTTTCGTTGAGAAGGAATACCGTGTGATTTAATGAGTCTGACCGAACTCTGCACAACCAGATTCCATTTATGGAGTACATAAAAAATCACGTAAGCAGACTTGGATAAAACCAAAAACTTTCCACTCGCAAAATTTTCTTCAAATTAATTTAGCGCCCCCAGTCCTTTAAATGTTGACTCAACACATTATGACAGTCGCAGTGTACACTTAAATACTATTATAATGCTTTTTGTGCACCAACAGGGAGAAATGAATTTATTTTTTTTAAATATAAATTATTTCAAGATTTTCGTCAAAATCCTAAAGTTTTCGGCGCTTGGCATGCGTGTGTGCGTCCAAATTCAAGTATGGCCCTAACCCCTAACAAAGCAAAGTTTTTGAAAAATTGCTACAAAAATTTCTTTGTATTTGGTTTGCCTCTAAGAATGCTTTTTATGGAAAATGAGAACATGGTTATTTGCATGTTTTCAGACTATGATGATGAAAATATCCTCCGCACGTATTAAAGCCTACCGAATTAATGAAACTAAGTTTTAATCAGATATGAAGACACTTATCCCAAAGAAATAGGGGTCGCAAAGGAACAGTTCTTTGGACATTTTTATGTACTCCACATGTGAAATCTGGCTGTGCAGTTTAGAAGGACTTGCTGCAACACCTTTTATTTATAAAATCTAATAACAGAACTTTGCTTATATTGGAATTTTGTTGAAAATATTTCCTTTTTTAATGGGATGGATAACAAAATAGTACCTCTCATTGACTGGGTTGACGATAAAGGCGCACTCTTGCTTTTTCATTTTTATTTATCGCCGATTTTTGAACATCTGTAAACCACATATTTTTCACAAGTATCCTTCGAACAAAATGATGAATCATCTTTCTACATAAAAAATGTCTTTCATCTGTTATTTGAAGCATGTTTTCTTGTAAGAATCTGTTTTGTAGCCTCATTGCATGAAAACATGTAAAATGGAAAAAATTGTTTGTGAAAGTGAATATTTGCGCAAATTGGATGTTGAAAGTTAAAGTCTGCATAGGTGATTGTCAATCCAGTCGTGTGTCAATCTAATCTGAAAGCACTCTACTCTAACATTTGTATACTTGTTTTACCAATCTTTGTTTATATGACTGCTTCTTTAATAATTAAAGCCTTGTGTATTATAACTGTTATTTTTTCACCATTGCATTGACCAAAATTATCACTCATCTTCAGTATATATGCACTTTAGTTGACTGTATATACAAAATATCCTTTAACAATGAATTTCTACTTTTTATTTTTTATACATTTCATTTTGTTTTGCTTGGTTTTTCAATTAATTGCTGTCAATATAGCTGTGAAAAACCTGTATTAAATATGAGTTTCCTGGCATTTTTTCATTAACTACTTGGGCTCATTCAATTCATTAGTTAATGAATTATTTGTTCACTCATAAAATTATTTCTGTAGTATTTGTTTTACAAATATTAAGTTCTTGAAGCATTATTATCTACTCATGTCTGCAAATGCAAATTTACCTTTCAATATTTTTAGTTACTAGGGAGCTACCGCCCCCTGCTCGCTATCGCTCACCAACCCCCGTAAACTGCTGACGCAGGACCTTTTGGAATTGCTTCGCAATTCCCACAAATTCCAACTCGCTGAACTTGATACACTTTATAAAACAAGTAAACAATTTACAGAAAAAACGTCAACCAACTTTCCAAAAATACGTCACCAAATCCCCTCCATGAATAAATCTCCCTTAAAAGTTTGAATTATATTAACTCGAACTCATCAAAAACTTAAACAAAATGTTTTCAAAAATATTCATCTTAATTATTTTTAATCCATGATTATAAAAATAACTAATTCTAATTGTTTATCAATATTCGGACCAAACAAAAACCATTATTTTAAAGTAACTTGTAAGTGTTATCATTCATATTTTTTTAAACCCAGACTTGTTAAACAATACCGTTTAAGCAATAGAAAATAATAAGAGACAAAACACCACTATGTTTACAATTAATTTCGATAAAATCAGACTAAAAATTTTAAAAATTGGACAAAAAGTGTGAAATTTTAGTATAAAATAGCGTACATGTAAGTTTTTAGAATATGTTTTTATCAGTCTGAGTGATATTTATCAAGAAAGACCATTTTAAAAAGTGAAAAAACATGTTTCATCTTAAAATATAGTGTCAAACGGTTGTTGTGATTGGATGCATAATAATTTGATTGACAGTACTTGCTTTATAACTGCGACCTTATCCGTTATCTAAAAAAATGGAAATATTTTAAAATTTAGAACTTTTGATTAGAAATTTAGAACTCGAAGGGCCTACTCGGAAATCCGGAAAGAATCCGGACATTTTGATACCATATATATGTCATTCGGTTCAGTAATTAAAAAGCCTTTCTCTGGAAACCGTTCACCAAAAACATGTTTTTAGAATACAGAGATTTTAAGGTCCATTGTTATCATTGGTCTACTGTTAATATGAAAAAGGGGGGTTTTGAAATCAAACCTGTATCTACCCCAGTAGGACTATTAATGATTAAGAATTCTTCATTGCTTACTTAAAAGTAAAACAAGTATTTTTTCTTTCATTTTATTTATTAATTTTCATCCTTTTTTACTTCATTTAATGCTTTTGTTTCATGTGTATGAATGTTTATGTATTGAAGAATTGAGATCTGAAGTTTATGTATTGTATCAGTTGTAATGTTTTTTATATCATCAATTTTTACTTAGTAATCTGAACTGCACAAACCAAGCATGTGAGAGTTACATTTTCTAATTTTATCATGTCATAAACATGACGACACCCTAAAAGATCTTTACTTGAAAAGACAGTAAAATTTGTACTCACATGTAGAGTATTTGCTTACTTAAATTAATATTACTTTAATTCTTTTAATTTCTTTAATTTTTTTCTTTTTATTTCTTATTTTGGCCTTGTTTTCACATTGAGATTTGTGTAGTATTGGAGAAATAACTTGTTTAACTATAAGCAAAAATAGTTTTTAAGGTTAAACTTTTTGTTTCAAATAAATCAACTTAATGTTTTTTTATTTAAGATCAATCATTTTCGTATTTTGCAATTTAAACAAACGTTGGCAAAATCAAATATCTTAATATTTAGCCCACATTTTTTTGTATGTAGAAATCACTGCGTTTTTTTTTCAAAAATTCTTTTTCTAATAAAATTTTTCCAACAAAAAGTTATCAAAGTCTACTTAACAATAAATCATAGAAAATTTACATTATTATTTTTTACTATTAATTTCCATTTTATGAATTTTTAAATATTCTTTGAGTATCTTCATGATTATAACTTACTGAAGCAATTGATAGCCAATAGGGGAACTCTTGGAATCATAGGCTTCTCCAGCTGATTCTTTTTGGGGAAAAGAATTGTAAATATTCTTATAGACAAAAATTTGTCACTAGAATTTAAAAATATTCTTTTTGTTGCTATTGTCTTTGTTTGAAAATTTAGTTTTCCAATGGTGCATAACTTCCACTCAGCTTTCATTCTGGACTAACTTTAAAACAAAGCAGTGAAATTTATTCAGTCAGAAACATGTGTTGTTCACAATCATAAACTTGTCGCAAATATAATGCGAGTTAAATTATTAGCACCTGTAGTCACCAGTAACTTGACCGACGGTCAAACTTATGATTGGCAGTTGAAGAAGGAAAATAAGTTATCCACCAATCGGAATTTTTACTCCCAGTTAACCGCCGGTCATGTTACTGGGGACTACGGATGTTAAAGGTTATTTAAAAATATGGTGCTTTCCCTATCATTTAAAAATTTTCCTATCCTATTTTGAGTACAATATACTGTATCAGGATACAAATCATTTCATCTTTGAATATAATTTATAGAGCTTTTTTACAGCCATTTTGTTGGTTGGGACTAGTGTTATTTCTTTATGTATTCTGTTGGTGTGTCTTTTTTTCTTCTGTTTTTCGTGCTTTTAAAATTGACATCAGTTTAATGAATTAAACCTTTTTTAGCATTGTAGCAGGCCTATTTTACAATGGTTATTGCTCTGAATTATGATCAGATGGTTACCTTTGCTTTCAAGGTGTGACAAACCACAGTATTGGAATTCCGCTCAATCTCATTAAAAATGTTGATAGCTATGTGTACCTGAAACATCATTTACAAATACAAATTAAGTCGACCAACTACAGGCAAGCGCCCAACAAGGTTGGTCCGGTCCATTTAACTCAAACCACCCGATTCCCAGTATCTGTCAATTTTATTCTTGAATTCGTTTACCCCACTTGAGTTGATAATCCTTTCAGGTAACCCATTCCATCTGTCCACTACCCTGTTAAAAATACTTTCTACAATCCCGATTAAAATTTGCCTTGTTCAATTTAAACCCTCGTTTTAACCCCCTCGTTCTATTACCCGTATTGAAATCTAGTCCCTCTGTATCCCCTTGTTTTATCATTTTGAAAAGTTTAATTATATCCACTCTAATCCTTCTTTCCTCTAGAGTGAACATATTTAACTTACTTAATCGTTCCTCCTGGATATACCCTTGACCATTTTGGTCGCCCTATGCTGAACCCCTTCAATTGAATCAATATCTTTCTTCAAGTATGGAAGGTCAAATTTACTTCATATTAAAATTCAAACTGGGCTGTATCAGTTTATTTTGCAGAGAAAGTTTTGATAATGAAGTATTAAATTATAAAAAGTCTTTAGTAATGTTCTATATTTAACTGGATCAAATTTTGGTTATTGATCAGCATTTATTCGTTTAAGCAGTACCATCAGTTTTTTACTCTACATTGAATACATACATACATTACATTGTTTGATTTGCATAAGGTTGTTCTTTTTAAGAACGAGTTTAGATAAACTTAAATAAAGTTTTTCAATAAACAAAATAACTTTGAGCATATGCCTTTAGAAATAGCCATGCAGTAAAACTGATGATTCAAAAATGTGTAGTGTAAATAATAAATTAAAAACTGTTAATTGTTACTATATTTTTCTGTAACAAATTATTTGAATTTGATAAACATGATATGTTACATGACAGAGTCAAGGAACAAACTAAGAACCGCGTGATTTTTCTGTTATTTTTCTAATTAAAATATATTTAGTTTTTTGACTTCCTTCATCTTGGTTTTGTTGATTCAATCTCAACAGTAGTTATGTGTATATTGGCATTTCATCTGACTTTTCATATTGAGATTGAGACCATGATTGTTTGCAAGAGGTTGTTGGCTTGACTGTCTTGTAAAGCTGTTTATTTTTCTTTAATAAGCCCTGCATGTGAATGTTATCTGTGTATTTGTATGAAAGACAAGCAGAAAATTAGATGTGTGCCAAACTTTGGTTTTGTACACCTATTCTGTACATCCTGGAATGCAAACTGAATATCTGATTGGTAGTTACTTTTACTATTGGTTTGTTTTTCTCAGTTTCTTTATACTTCTAAGTTGTTTTTAAATTAAAATAATCCCTTTTTGTGCCAATTCTTTGAATTTGTAGGTGCATATAATCTATTCTGTTGTCAAT
This sequence comes from Tetragnatha versicolor, assembly GCA_024610705.1. Classification (NCBI taxonomy): domain Eukaryota; kingdom Metazoa; phylum Arthropoda; class Arachnida; order Araneae; family Tetragnathidae; genus Tetragnatha; species Tetragnatha versicolor. The sequence continues at coordinate 8,538,096 of JANDEH010000013.1, forward strand.
TTTGCATGACAAATAAGTCTTTCATTTTTTTCTGGTCCAAGTTCCCAGAAAATCAAAAGGAAGTCTTTTAGATGGTTTAGTATTAAAATTTTATATTAAAGAACTTAGATATATCTTTGTAAACAGTTTGGAATTGTGTTTTTAGAGAAAGGTTTTCAATCATTTACTGCATTGAATGATCTTTCCTCAAACACAGTACAATAGAATTTAAGGTTCAAATAGTATTTAATTTTTAATGCTTAATCACAATAGGTCAAAAGAGCTGATTTTGGCTGTTAAATATAGAATCAACGTTAATCAGCAAAACTAAAATTTATTTATCACAAAACTCTAATTATCTATCTCCTATCCTATCTAACTCTATCCTTGTTACACCAGGATATTATGTATTATGATTATTGAGCAGTAATTATTTAAATGTCTCTTAAGTAGAAAATTTTTAATGCAGCAAAAAATCGCTATTTGGAAAGAAACATTGATGTTTTCAATGCTTTAAAGATAGTTACATTAAAATTTTTAACCTTGTTTTGTAGTATTGATATAAAGAGTTTCTGTTTCATTTTTTTGTAAACAATTGCATTTATAATAACTGCAAATTTTATTTTCTTATTTTGAATTTTATCATTTATAATTTGTTATTCTTTTTTGAATTAGTTACTACTTTTCTTTAAGATACATTTGGTAGGAAAAGTTTTTAATTAACTGTAGGATAGATCACACTGACAGAATCAAAATAAATTAAACAGGGGTTCAGTCAGGACCTGCAGTAAAGTTCCCTAAATTGGGGTTAGACAACTTGAAAAAAAAGTTTCTATCTCTATAGATATGAAATGATTACTAGAAATAACCCAATTATAAAAATTAATCTGCACTTAAATATTAATATGCATTTTGGTTATTATCATTAAATATTAATATTCATTTGCACTTAAATATTATTATTTAATATGCATTTTGCAAGTTTAATTTCCTGTGATACATTGGTAGCATTGCTCTCTACATTTCTATGCAAATATGTTCTGTGTACAAAAATTTACCTTATTTTTCACGGTGTCACATTTTTACTAAAATTTTATATGTGCCTTTTTAGTGCTTTTGTCATGTGTTTTGGTGTGTGAATAAAATAATGTATTTTTATGGTTTTTGACTTTTTTATTGAAATACTCATAATAATCATTCAGTTAGAGGAAAAAGATATCATTGGTCGAGTTTCTTTTAATGTTATGTGTGACAAAGCAGAGGGGGGTGCAAGAGTTGTGACAGCACACATTGAAAATCAACAACAAAAAATTTTATTAATAAAATAATAAACTGGAGTGACTACATCATCATAAAAGGCTAGACAGCCCGGTATGGGCCAATGCCTTCCTCTGAAGACCCCTCCACAAGGACCCACAGGCTACCTTGGATTTCCAGTTTCTCTCGTTGATTGCTAGAAAATCAGACTCCACTGAGTCAGTCCATCTCAACCGCGGTCTCCCCCGCTTTCTAATTCCATAGGGTTTAAATTGAAAAACTTTTTTAACAATGTTGTCTTCAGGCATTCTCCCTTCTTGTGACTTGGGCATAAAATGCCAATATTCCAATCAGTCGGCATAATCTCAAAATTTCAGGTGTCAGCAATTAATTCGGAGATATTCCTCAACAAGGTAGTCACAATTTTTTAGTTACTCAGCCGAAATAAGATCATGCCCTGGGGCCTTCTTATTCTTTAAAGCTTTGACTGCAGCCCTGATTTCTCAATGGTTGGTGCCTCGATCAACCTCAATGTTGCTATATTCAGGGGCAATAAGAACACCATTCTCACAGTTTTCATTGAGGAGTTCATTAAAATGTTCATGCCATCTATTTAGGATGTCCTGTTTATTTGTAAGAATGTCACCAGATTTATTTTTGCATAAACTAGAGGTTTGTTTATAGTCCAGTCGACTACGATTTATTTTCCTATAGAAAGAATGCTCTGCATTCGTTAATGGATTTTAGATGCTCAGCATCCTTAAACAATTCTTGAAAATATTTTTCTTCTGTCTAAAGAGTTTCTTTTCCTCTTTTCTTAATCTATGATACTCATCTGCACTATGTCTAGTATGTGCTTGTATCATTTGTTTAAATGCAGCATTCTTTTTTTCATTAGCTATGGCGCAATCGCCATCAAACCAATCCTTAACTTTACTCTTAGTTACTTTACCCATCACAGTATTGGCAGCAGTGCAGATGCTATTATTAATGCATTTCCATTTATTTTCCACGGTGCCATCACAGTTTGTTGAAGAGTTCAATTGTTTTTCTACTTCTTCAATATATTCACGTCTTATCCTCTCATTTTTAAGTTTATCACAGTCAAATTCTCTCAAGATTTCTCCCCTAAATTTTTTTGCATTTGATATTCTTGATGCCTAGCGTCAATCAGTACGTGATCAATTTGATTTGCGTTAGTACCACATGGGGCACGCCAAGTAGCTTTATGAATATCTTTATGTGGAAAGGACGTGCTCCCTATAATCATGTTATGCGAAGTGGCAAAATCGATTAATTTAAGACCATTATCATTGGTTGTATCATGCAGACCAAATCCTCCTGTGACGATTCTAAATTCCTGTTCTTTACCTACCTTCGCATTTAAATCCCCCAAAACAACTTTTATATCATATTTTGGACAACTGTAGTATATTATGTCTAAATTTTCATAGAAAATTTCTTTTTCCTCTTTTGTTTTATCCTCAGTAGGAGCATAAGCACAAATAATAGATAAATTAAAGAACTTTCCCTTAATTCTAATTTTACAAAGTCTTGAAGAGACTGCCTCAAAATCCAGAATCAGATGTCGTATTCTTCTGCCTACGATAAAGCCAGTGCCTTCAATGTGCTTTTTTGAATGACAGCTGTAAAAAACAGTATGATTCCTTTTATTCACTGTTCCATTGCCAATCCATCTAACCTCCTGAATGGCAATCAAATCAATATTGTATTGGTCTATCTGTTTCAACAATAATTGCAGAGCCTTCGCTCTATAAAGAGACAGAACATTCCAGCTTCCGATTCTCATATCCACAGCTCGTTTTCCAAGTCGTTTCCGTGAAGTCATCCGGAGTTTTCTTCATTGGATTTCGTAACAAGGAGTTTTTACAGGATAGAGGCGTCAACCCTAAGCTTAACCCCCAACCTGGAGGACCAGGCCTCCATATTTATAAAGTGACTACCTTCGATACTATAACAAGCGACGCGGAAGGTTACTAGTTGTCCCTTTTGCTCAACAAAAGAGGCAAAACAAACCAATTTCTCCACAGACTAGGGAACGTACCCATACTACGTGTCCCATTTTTGACCCCTTGGTGACCATCCGTAGTATATGCCAAGACCCCCCTCTAGTTTTCACGTAGTAATTCATAAATACGGTTTTCAATCATTTTTTGCTATCAGAAAGTTTAAAAAAATTAATTTGGCTTAATTTTAATAATTAGTTTGTCTTAATTTTTGGCAAATTTCAATAATTAATTTGGCTTAATTTTGTCGTATTGACTAGAGGAAATTGACTACGTGACGAAACCCTAAGCCCCCTGCCTGTGACCGAGCGTGGTATTTTGAAGACCCTGTAAAGAAGTATATTTCAAAAAACTAACACACAGCCAACCCAGTAAAACTCAACTAACGTTTTACGTTTATTCTGCCGCTTCGATCTCGGGACAGCCCCCTTCGAGCTTAGGCTCACAAGCATTTATAAACAAGCGAGAGATTCTCTTCACTTCGCCGCAGAATTTAACTAGTCTTCTTCTTCACTACGTTACAGACTAAATTCCTCCCCTCTCAAAAACTTTTCTTGATGTAAAGCGAGAAAAGTCCTAGCTTCACCTAAAAAACTTAAAATGATTATAGTAGACACTAAAATACTTTTTTAAAACATCAACAATGATTTTGGGGGTTCATTTCTTACTAAAGCAATTCTCCTAGAAAAAAATCTTTCTCTTTAAGAAGTTTAAAATAGTAAAGTTATTAAAGTCACTGTAAAATGTAAATATCACATTAATAGAAATTAAAAGTTCTCTTCTTTCAACTGGTAGCTTCTTTTACCCAAGGAGAGATTAAATAGTTCTTCATTACACATAGAAATAAGGTATATTTACATCACATCCTACTTGCTGTAAAAATAGGTTTCATGGGATGCGACTCAAACAATCGGCGTTTAAATGAAGCTTCCCTTTGCGATGAATAACCTCATAATTAAATGGCTGCAAAGTAATAACAATAACAATAACAATAACAGCAGCAACAACAGCAACAACAACAGCAACAGCAGCAGCAACAGCAGCAGCAACAACAACAGCAACAGCAGCAGCAACAACAACAGCAGCAGCAACAGCAGCAGCAGCAACAACAGCAACAGCAACAGCAACAGCAGCAACAACAACAGCAACAGCAGCAGCAACAACAGCAACAGTAGCAACAACAACAGCAGCAGCAACAACAGCAACAGCAGCAGCAACAACAGCAACAGCAGCAGCAACAACAGCAACAGCAGCAGCAACAGCAGCAATAATAATATAAAAATCAAGAACAAAATTCATTCAAAACCGAACAACGCGAAACGCAATTCAAACTACTAACTCACAATATCAGATCAACCTGACCCCAATCAAAACCAAATCCAAACACAATCTCAAGTATTCAAATCTCTATGCAAAAGCTCAAAAACCTACCGTAACCCAATTCCACAAAACCGATCGAAGCAAACAGAAATCCACAACTAGAAAATCCAAACTATCTACCACCTGATCTATCACTCTAATACAAAAGCTCAGATCCTTGTAAACCTAATAACACCTTACCGTGGGTTCTCATCCACTAGCTGCCACCAATTCAACCGGCTGTAAAGAAGTATATTTCAAAAAACTAACACACAGCCAACCCAGTAAAACTCAACTAACGTTTTACGTTTATTCTGCCGCTTCGATCTCGGGACAGCCCCCTTCGAGCTTAGGCTCACAAGCATTTATAAACAAGCGAGAGATTCTCTTCACTTCGCCGCAGAATTTAACTAGTCTTCTTCTTCACTACGTTACAACCCCCTCCCTCCCCTGAACGGGTCACGTAGTATGGGTACGTTCCCCTAGAATTGGACTTTCGTGCGTTTAAGGGGTTTTATTCAAGATATTTTTTGCTTAAGGTGTCGATGCTGCTCTACAACTTAGTAATCGACTAATTTAGTAAATCGCGTTGAAAAATGTTGCATCGGACAGAGGCATAGTCACTTTACTATACTTAGACCCCACTTTCATGACTATATCTGTATAGGGGTTCAAAAGTTAAAGGGTGGGGAGAAGACACTAACTTTTCAGCGCAGACACAAACTTCGATAAGGTGTGATGCATTTTCGGCTAGCTCACTCGTCACTCCAGTGACTGACATCAGCCCGTAAGAAAACAAAATACAAAAAAAATTCTCGAATGCAAAAGGAGCGATTACTTGGCCCGCCACTAGACTTCGATTGCGACCCTTGAGTCTCACAAGTAAGTTTGGAAGCCCCTTATCTAGACATTCAGCTATCAGGCGGATTTATTTCAAAGATGATTTATAAAAATACGTAGGTATAACAAGTGGCACACTAGGACTAGGCATTGAAAAATGTTAAACCATTAATATAAATGGCACACTTATCGAAAAAGGTTTGCCATCCCTGCACTAGTGCTTTTGACTGATAATTGTTAAGGTTCTGGATTTGATCTGCAATACGAAGTAAATAATTTTGAATCTATAATAATTATCTCCTTTTGTTTTTAAGTGACTGTCTGGCTGAAACCAACGGGCAATGCTCCCATTGTCAAGAATAGGAAGTGGAATGTTGAAAGAGACACCACTGTGGGAAAGATCATGGGCTTTCTGAAGAACTACATGAATTTGGGAACTGCTGATTCAGTGGTAATGTGAAATTGTCAATTTTCCCCCATTCTTATTTTTAAAGAATATGATAGTCCGACCGCCACGAGAAAAACTATGACAGAAAAACATAACTGTGAAAAGAAGTTGAAATCTAAATGATTGTCACTCAAAGTTGGAATAAAATTTTTTTTTCAGCGTTTAATGAATTGCCATCACCCCCAAAATTGAGTGGAATAACCCGTTTCCATAACCACCACAGCCGCCATATTGTCTGACGTCAAAAGTTTTTCTCGTGGCTGTCGAAAAATAGTCTGGATGAAATTTAACTGCGAAATATTTAAGTGTTGAAATTTAATTATTTGCAAAAGTTATAGCTACTAATAAGGCGTGGCATCACAATTAAAATGAAATACTACTTTAAATGCCTATATTAAAACATCATGATTTTGTTTTGTAATTATTAGAATAGGCAAAATTAACTTATAGCCTTTGAATTTAGTCATGATGAAAGTAATAATTCTTTAAACGAAATTTGTTATTTAAAATTTGGTAAGATGATATTTCTAGACTATATTTAGAAATGTATTTAATTTAATTGAATTTTATGATTTAAAAATAGAGCTTTCAGTAACTAGAAGTATCCTCAACTGTGGGTTTTATGCTTAGCATTAACTGCAAAAAAATCCTTTAATAGGTACTTATTTTATTTCAGTTCTTGTATGTGAATCAATCTTTCGCACCCAGCCCAGACCATGAAGTTGGAAATGTGTATGAGGTAAAATCTTAACCTTTTAAATGCACTTGAATTCTAGTACCTTGTGTTGAATACCAGTTACAGTTTATGGGGTCGTTTGAACCTCTTACCATTAACCATTAGAAATAATTTTAAAACTAAATTTTTTCTATTAACTATCCTCATCCTGAGACATTTGTGAACTTAATCTGCATAGAATGCCTTTTGGATTACCTTTTTAAATCTATAAACTTTTCACCGTTCAATGCATTTATTACTTTTAGATATGTAGTTAAAATAAAGATTAATTATAACATTTCTACTTTGTAGGTTAAAGCTAAAATAATTCTTCTGGTTCTGTTATTTTTTTTTCATTAAAAAAGTACAATATTAGTTACAACCGTACAAGAAATGGAATAAGGAAGTTGCATGTGTCAGATTTTCAAAAACAAACAAGTGTTCCGTATGGTTTTTTGTATGGTAAAATGAAATATCTAGTCAGTTTTTCAAAAAAATGTACAGGTAATTAAATATTTTAATTTAAAAGTCGATAAAAAAACACGTGACTGAAAACGTTTATTGTTTAAACTATAAGATGACGTCAACAATCATACCATCAACTCCATTGCTTTACAACAATGTTTAGTATAAGATGACGTCACATCCAAACTCTTGGCGTTTTCGCGCGCTTTTAAAAAGGGGATTTTTGTTAATTTTTTTGACAATCAAAAAATTTCTCGATCGACCTCAAATTTTGGGTAGTTGCTTATTTTTGCAAGAGGAATCGATTAAAAAAATAAAAAAAAATCATGCAACTTCCTCATTAGTCGCCATTTTTTAAGTTTATTTTATTTCTATATAGAATTAAATTTTCTTCGTAATAATGGGTTGATTGGTGAATTGCTTTCATAATTCCACTTTGAGACTTGGGTAAAAAAATTACAACTATTTTAAAAAATTTTTAAGCATCTTAATACAGAGGGGGTGGCAAAATATTTCACCAAAAAGGTTCAGAACCTCTGATCTAGCTATAGTAAATGCTATTTTTCTAAGTTGTCTTATTTTTCAGTGCTTCAACATTAATGGGAAACTGGTTCTTCACTATTCCACCAGTCCAGCCTGGGGGTAAAAGAAACACCTTGGATTTTTAATTTTAACAGCAATCGATATTTGTACATACAGATTTTGTCTGAGGGCATCATGCTATGTGTATGAAATGTAAGATGTATCTTAAGCTTTTGTTCTGAAACTTGTACATAATTTTAAGTGATTTCATTTTCTTTAAATAAATGTGTGTTGCATAAAACCGTTGTTATTTTTTTCAGAGCGTCATTTGTACTGTGGCTGGGTTGGTTGGTTAGATTTTTATGGCACAAAGACCAGATTAGGCCATTCTGTGCCAAGAAAGACCAAGACTATCATGTTAAAAGTTAAGCGAGCAAGAAACTCTTATTGGAGTACTTTGGTTAGGGCTCGAATGTTATTAAATAGGTTGCTTTGAAAAGGATCCATCTATTTTTTTATTTTTTCGTTGATGTGAAAGATTCATGATCCCTAAGCGTCGACTTAAGGCTAAGCGCGCACAAGATACTTTTGTCACTGTGACTGAGACAAAATTATCACCCTGGCTATTGCAAGAAGCTAGAGCGCGCGCATTAGGCGACGAGACTTTTGGACGATTGCCAAAAATCTACCATAGAAATGCATTGCTCTCGAGTGACCTAGTGTTTATAGTCGCCGCGACAGAAGTCTCTAGTGCGCGCTTAGTCTAAGGCTAAGTGGGCGTGGTCCAGGTGGTCATTTATTACTTTTTTCCTTGAAAATGCTGCCGCTTACAATGAGGGGTTCTCTTAGGGTTTATCTAAATGGTCTCATTATGAACTAAAACACTATTCTATAATCTTGTCCATACCGATGTGGTTCTTTTCAGGGCTCAGGAAAATATACCTAAAAAAGTTGCTTTTATTGATTTTGAACTGAATTTTCTTATAGCTAAAGCTATTATATTGGATAGTCTACCCCTTAGGAGTTTATTTTCGTATTTATGGGCATCCTATTAAACAAATGAGGAAATTAGGGATATGTGTGGGAAAAAAAACTCTGAAAGCTTTCTTTTTTGTCGGTAGAAAACTACTAAAACTATCCCATATCCCTTCCCAAAATACCAAATATCCAAGAACTATTTCTGGCTGCAACTGCTATCAAATAATATCAGTACACATAGAAAGATGCTGCTTATTTACTATTTTGAACAACTGTAGTAAAACAAACCAAATTCATTTGGTGTTTTTCCTTCGAAAAATAAATTGAAATCATTAAAAAACAGAAAATAAGCCGTAGAAATTTAGGAGATCCCAAGTCATGTGACAATGTGACATGAACCAAATTTAGTCATTAAATTTAGAAATTATTCCTTTAAAGCTATGCTATAATAAATATGCCAAAGGACGATTAATCTACAACACATACCTAAAATGGTAAGTCCCTGGTTTTTGTCCAAACTGACAGCCAGGCAACACGCATACTCCAGTCTGTTCCAGCAATTCTAAACACATCTGGTTGCAGTCTTCTTATCTGAATGAATATATTTCAAATATTAGGCAATAGGAATAAGCTCATTTGTTTTCAAAACTCATCAAGGAACTGGAGGTTTTTTTTCTTTAGAACACTGTTTCCTAAAAGTGGAGACATCTTCTAGGGTTGTAGACTCGTTATGAGAACTAATTTAAAACAAATTATTTTCCTATTTTACTCGAACTTTCTCAGTTTACGAATTTTCTTGGGAAATGATATAACTGCAATTTATTTCAGACTACTAAAAGACGAGTTGAAACCATGTTTTTAAGAATCAAACTTCAAAAATATGTCCGAGGGAGGACCTTTACACCCCCTTCTTATTGTGAAGCTCATTTGTTGTACCCACAATTAAACAATTTGATACGCTTAGGTTCAAATCCTTCCTTTTAATTTTCTAAAAAGTTAATTTAACCTCTATTACTTGCATGTAATTTATTATTGTAACAAAATATTTAGTGACCAAACCCCCCACGCTCGAAGAGGAGAAATTACTTGTAAAAATTGGAGAAGTTGTTTTCACTGCTGCAAGTGGACTATCGCAGTGAAACAGTTTTACAGGAATGCTGTTTGCAGTGGTGTATTGCCGTGAAGCGTGAAGAAATAATCACTTACAAGAAAAATTTCCCATTTTCCCTAGCATTTTCAAGAAAATAGTAATCGGAATAATGTTCAGAATGAATGGAATTCGGAGTGATGTTCATCCGGAGTGATACTCTCCTGTGAATCGCTAGTTTGCATTGAAATGTGAAGGAGTAAAGAGTGAAACGCCAACTTAATTTACGCTTAACTTTGGACAATTCCATCATAATGAACACCAAATGTGAAAAGTCTGAACTATCCATAAAGCTCAGTTTCATTTTCATTATTCGTTCTGAATGATTCACTCCTCGATGATTCAGCTCGTTTGCTTTGCAAGTTTGAGGACTGAGGATAAAGAGTGAAATAACAATTTACGCTTTTCACTTTTGATGATTCCTCCAAAATAAACACAAAAAAATGATAATTCTAATTGAGCCTTTAATAAAGTAATCCTTTTATGAAAACTAAAATTATTTAAAATTCGAGTATACGGTTATCTGAGGTTAGTAACCTTGCTCCTCTATTTCCGTAATCATCTCACCTCATTATTTTGAATTATTGGGTAAGTGCATTTAATACCTGTCGTTTAAAAAGTATCTCTATTCTAAAAAAAAGTTTTTGGTGAACGGTTTCCAGAGAAAGGCTTTTTAATTACTGAACCGAATGACACATATATGGTATCAAAATGTCCGGATTCTTTCCGGATTTCCGAGTAGGCCCTTCGATTTTTCAAAAAAAATTTTCAATTTTAAAATATTTCCATTTTTTTAGAAAACGGATGAGGTCGCAAATTTTATTATTTTTTATTCTCAACGTATCATTGTTGATTATAAAATATAATAAATACTGAAACATATATGAAAAAAACATTTTAATTTGAAACCATTTTATTTTAATTTCATCACCTTAAATCATTAAAAACAATAAAATCTGGCTTTTAAGTTAAGATATAAAATATTTTTTTTATTTAAACTAGGGGGCTCTGCCCCCTGCTCGCTATCGCTCACCAACCCCCGGAACTGCTTCGCAGTTCTTTGAAGATCGCTTCGCGATCTTAGCGAGCAGAGCTCGCTTGTTTCATCTCAACTATCCAGTACACCCTAGATCTAGAACTTGTCTGCTTATAGTCTTTTCATTTAGAATAGGCTCCTGAAACAGGATAAAAAACGCTCAATAATGCTTAATGCACGCTAATAATGCAGAAGAAAATTTTTTCGATGATAATTAGAATAATAACTGCTTTTAATACATTACGTCTCAGGCGCTAATGATAATTTAATATCGAAACTTTTTATCTCTCAAACGTTTCAATAATTTAATTCGGATCATTACCACGAAAATATCAAAATAAAACTCTTACTGCAATATTTTTTTTAAATTATCAATAATTTAATGGATAGGGGGCTACCGCCCTCTGCTCGCTTACGCTCACCAACCCTCGTAACTACTATGCAGTAGACAGTATGCAGATCTGCAATATCTGCAATCGATCTTTAGCAGAGTAAAACAAACTTCCGGAAAATCCTCTTCCTTTCATCGGCACAAATAACACTCAAAAATCTAAATTATTTATTTCTCCAGTGGTTCAAAAAATATCGTAGTATCTTTAAGATATTTTTAACCAAGTCTAACTATATCGCTAGCAAACTTAGAGCAAAAATGTGCGCCTGAAATCTTTTAAATTTAAATATCCGTGCACGCGACAATCTAGTGAACAGGCAAATATAAAATTAAAAAACATTAAACACGTCTGATAAAGACCTACTAAAACTATGAAAAAAATGAAACTTTGATGCTTAATAATTCCAAAACTAATTAGAATTTTTTTAAAGAATTAAACGCCAATCTCTTTCTAAAAAATAAGAACATAAGTGTTTAAAAAATCACATTGATACCGTGATTAGTTTTCATTTTAGATAGAAAAAAACGAAAAAGTGTCAAAAATTTCAAAAATTAAATAATTAATTACTCTAAACCAAATTCGAAATTCGAAAAAAGGGCGACGTAGTGCACATCTTCATACTTCAGAGTATTAGGCTGCAAAAAATCATAGTTCTGCTGCCAATAGATTTTGCTGAACTGGATTACGCGGCGAAAAAAGAAAAACTTCAACTTTGACCTTAAAAATACCACAGTAATAATTATCACATCAGTTAGCTTTTTGTTCGATAATGTGCCCCAAGTATTCCTCTACAAACATTTCAAATTTCATGAATTTCTATCAAGTAGTTTTTGCGATATGAGAGTTCAAAGAGTTGAAAAATTAAATTTTCTGAAACAGCGGCGGCGGCGGCGGCGGCCGCGGCGGCGGCGGTGACAGTAACTTTTTTTTAATATAGAGAGAAAAAACTTAAAACTGCAATAGCGTATGGTTTTATTTAGCAACTTTATTTTGTTTTCACAGAATACATAAAATCGTTAATGATATTTAAAATAAAAAAATTAGGATTATTGTACATTTTTATGTATCCAAATATTCTTAATAGGATATTTCAGTGAATATTTCAGGGCCCAAGATTTCCCAAGAACACAATTGTTTCCTCCAAAAGGAGATTTTATTGTAACTAGGGAGCTACCGCCCCCTGCTCGCTATCGCTAGCCAACCCCCGTTAACTGCTGACGCAGGGCCTTTTGGATCGCTTCGCAATCCCCACAAAACCCTGCTCACTAAAATTATTTATTTATAAAACATTCGTTATAACAATTAGTAGAAAAAACGGCGCAAGTTTAGAACTGCTGATGGTTGGCGAGTTTTGGCTATTTGGCGCCATATTTAGAAGCCACTTAATTCATTTAACATTAGTTGGGGTTCAACTTCAACTTAGGGGTGGCGTCTCCCTCTTCCTCGGGGTAGAGGGAAAAGAGCTTAGGCAATAATGCCCATTACTCTACCGCCGGTAAATGTCAATTAAAACCGAAAGTTTTAAAAGGTAATTCCCTTGTGAGGTAAAGATAAACAGGTAGGATCCCCAACTGCCACTCATAATACGGTATTAGCCAAAGATCCCCTCCCTGATTCAGAGGGTCGATAAAGGTCGTTAAACCAACACTATTTGAAGATGAGGCGCAACAATCCCTCCCAAACCACCAAACGCCAACTCTTGGCTGAGCAAGGGTGCGATGGTAAGTTAAGGGGAAAAAGAAGGAGGGAGAGGGGAGTTTCCTTGAACACAAGTAATCTATATAGATTTAATGTCTATATTTATAAACCAAAACACAGCTGTGAGAGGGAATTCCCTGCATAGATTCTTTTACCGAAAAAAGAGCTCGCAGGGCGTCTCACTGCTTGTTTATCGTGGTCAATTCACCTTACCTGGAGATGTTTTGTGTACATTAGGAACCCCAATATGCCAGACAGCCCTTTGTAAAGAAGAGCTTGATCAAGGCTGATGTAGGGAAACCCAAAGAATTTGTTTCTAGGGACAGAGAACACCGGACACCGTCCCAAGAAGTGGATTGGAGTTTCTTCTTCTTCTCCACACGCTGGGCAGAGAGGAGATTCAGATAGACCACATTTGTGCAGATGCTTAGCCAGATAAGCATGTCCGGTAACTATTTGAATAACCTGGCGTAAGTTAGATCTACTGAGGTGTATGAGTTTTCCTGATAAGTTGAGTATACCGAGGACCACTTTAGAGTGGGCACAGTCTGGTTGTTTAGACCACACATCATCATGTTTATTTTTAATCCAGTCTCTTACATCCTTTTTAACGGTCTGGTATGAGACTGGGTAAAATGGTTCTGGGCCCGACATGGGTAGTTGTGAAGCATCTTTAGCCACTCTATCAGCAAGTTCATTTCCTGCAAAATCACAGTGGCCTGGTACCCAAACCAGATTAATGGTATTGTGAGCCTGGGCCAGAGTGTTGAGATCTTGAGTGCAGTTTAAAACGCAGCTTTGGAACTTCGGACGGTTAGCCAGGGCAAGAATAGCTGACTGGCTATCAGAGAGAATATATATATTCTTGTCAACTGTGTTTTCAGCTAAGAGCTCCTTGGCTATCATATTGATTGCTAGAACTTCGGCTTGGAATACAGTTGTTAGTTTACCCAGGTAGAGGTGAAATCTAAGGAAATCATCTCCAGATCCTTTGGTTCTCATGATTGCTCCGGCTCCAGCGAAGTTTGATTTTGATCCATCGGTGTAGCACTCAATTGATCCAACTGGAATTTCATCAATTAGAGACTCTATCTCATTCCTTTTTGGAATGTGGGTTGTGAATAGTTTGTCTGGAACTATTGTTTTGGTTATTGCATCTTTGGGCATAAAGATTGTAGGGATCTCTCTGCCCAAGTCCAGGCAGATATCAATGTGGCTTTTCAGGTGGCCTTTATGACCGAAACCGGTTCTTTTGCACCATGTGCCATTTTTGTTTAGCCTATACATGGCTTTAATTGCTTCCCCACTTAAGTACAGATTCAAGGGTGGAATTTGTAGTAGAAACTCTAATGCAGCAGTAGGGGTACTGTTAAAGGCCCCACTAATGCATAGACAAGCAAGTCTTTGCACCTTTTGTAAGATATTTACATATGTGCTTTTGTTAATGACATTGATCCAGATCATACATCCATAGGAGAGTATTGGCCGAACCATGGTAGTATAAATCCAGAGGGTGGATTTAGGGTTAAGGCCCCAATTCCTACCGATAATCCGCCTACAAAGTATTAATACATTTGTGGCTGTTCTTGCCTTTTCTTTGACGTGGGTGTTCCACGTAAGTTTACTATCCAGGTAGCATCCTAGGTACTTAACACACTCTTTGCGGTTTATAATCTGGTCGCCTAGATATAAATCTGCCAGATTCCACTTCCTGTTCCAGGTGAAAACTATGACCTCTGATTTTTCTGCAGAAAAAGTCAGGCCATTTGCTTCACCCCAGTGTGAGACTTTATTCAAGATCTGCTGGGCTTGATTGTGTAAGGTTCCAATATCGAGACCTCGAAGTAACACAATCAGGTCATCTGCGTAAGCTTGGGATAGGCCAGGTTCCTCACGTAGAAGTACTAATAGTGAGTTGAAGACCAGGTTCCACAGGAAAGGGGAAAGAATACCTCCCTGCGGGCATCCTTTAGAGATATCTCTCTGCACTACACAGTCAGCGAGACTAACACAGACCTTCCTGTTTTTGATCATAAAGATAATCCATCTGGTTATCATAGGATGAATATGATTACCAATAAGGGCTTTATGTATTTCCTCGAAGCCAATGTTGTCAAAGGCTCCTACAATGTCCAGTAAAATGCCAATGGCAAACTGGCCGTCTATAATCGTGTTTTCTATTCTCCACACCAGTTGATGAAGGGCGGACTCGGTGGAGAAGCCAGGTCTAAAACCGTGTTGGTCTAGACCAAAAATACGATTTAGGTTGTTATCCGATTGAAGGTGCCAGAAGATCAATCGTTCCAGCAACTTCAGCTGAAACGATGTCAGCGTGATCATTCTAAAAGAGTTTGGTTTTTCATACGTGTCTCTCCCTGCTTTGGGGAGAAATACACCTCGTGAGGTTCTCCATACCTTAGGAACATATCCTAAAACCAAGCTGGATTCGAATATGTCCACTAGGGTATTAGTTGGGGTTACTATATATTGATTTTTATCGCTAAAAACTTGGCGCATCAGCAGTTCTAAACTTGCGCCGAAAAAGAAAAAACGTCAACCAACTTTCCAGAAGCACACTCTCTTAAAAGTTAGAATATTTATTGGTTAAATTATCAATAATTTAATCAACACGTTTTCCTTCAAAATATCCATCAAGTCTGCTCGTGCTATTGTTATTCAATATTTACAAAAACGTTCAGCAATGAATCTGTTAAATTTAATATAGTACCAAGTAACTCGTCAAAATATCTAGTGTTTTATCATTCAAGTTTTAGTTTTGAAACAGACTTTTTAAACAATACGATTTAAGCTATTAAAAATATTAAGAGACAAAATCTACATTGCACTCAATGTTTACAAACAATTAATTTTGGTGTGTGAAATTCTATACTTGAATAGTAGATCTGTGAGTTTCTGGAAAACTCTTCTTTAGTCTTTTAAAAATATTTTATTTAGAAAGTATAGTGGTGTCCTTTAAAAAAAACCCACTCCAAATTGTACCCTAAAAAAAACCCATCGAGATATTTTAAATAAATAATTAAAATAATTTTAAATTCTCATTTCCCATGTCTTCCTAAGCCATTTAGAGTGGCAGGGAACTTGAAAGCATGTCAAAGAACCGTTTATTTACTTATTTATTTGAATAAATAGAAAATGTCGATTTTGGGCTAAAAATATGATTTAGTTATGCAGATTTTGATGCTGTAGAAATATATGTTATAAACATTTTAAAGCATTCTTCACGTGGTTTTGTGTTATCCCGTTATTATGAGAATAAAATACTAAAATTTCAGCTCAGTCCGACAATTAGGGACCTTACGGCAGTCTTTGAAATGAGGGGTGAAAAAAACCCATAGTGTGCCTAAAAAAAACCCACTTTTCATTTTGTAATAAATGATAAAATAAATAAAAAATTTTGCAAAATATTTAATATTATTCATGATATACAACTAATTATGCAAATAGGATAGTTGTTTGGGTAATTCTCAATTTTTTTTCAGTATTTTTGATAAAAACTCAATGTTACCAAAAACAGCCATTTTCCATGAAAATATAGCATTTTACCGAGTTTTACTCGAAAATGGGTTTTGAGAGTAAATAGTTACGGGTTTAAAATAAAATATCAGTGCCAATTACCGTTCTTAAGCTTTTTTATAGAAATTGTATTAAGCATTTGTATTTAATAGGTCGTTTTCATCAAAATACAACAATAAAAACGCTATTGTCGTTGTGTTTTGAAGGCAAAATTCTTGAGTAGAAAAACTTATCGCAGTTTTAATTTTAGAAATAATTTGTGATGAACTTGGTTTTAATTATCTTAACTATTCTCTTTTCTATCAAAATAAACCTTTCAATCATATTTTTTCTTAATATTTTGAGTATTTTCAAGTGTGGGTTTTTTTTAGGGTACATGGGTTTTTTTTAGGAAAATTGGGTTTTTTTTGGATTCTTACTTTTTTGTCTGCCAATTTGTAACGGAGAGTCGGAATTAAAATTACTAAGCACTAAAATGTAGAGGAGGACGAGCCGTTACAACACAATTTTGTTCGATTAAATTATCATATTTTTTAAGCTTTTAATGACGGAAAACTGAAAAAGTGGGTTTTTTTTAAAGGACACCACTGTACATATTTTGAAGCGCATTTTTAAAGCGTGAAAGGAATTATTTTCATCATTAATGAATAGCGTCGGTTGGTCATTGTGATTGGAGGTATAATAAATTGTACGACAGTTTCTTGCTGTTAACTGCAACCTTATCCGTAATCCAGAAAAATGGAAATATCTTAGAATTGAGAATATTTTTAGAAATTCTAAAGGCACTTTGCACATCCTCAAAAGAATCCGAACAGTTTGATACCAAAAACATGTTATACGGATCAGTAATTAAAAAGCCTTTCTCTGGAAACCATTTACAAAAACTTTTTTTTAGAATAGAGAGAAAATTTAGAATAGAGAGTATACGGTTATCTGAGGTTAGTAACCTTGCTCCTCTATTTCCGTAATCATCTCACCTCATTATTTTGAATTATTGGGTAAGTGCATTTAATACCTGTCGTTTAAAAAGTATCTCTATTCTAAAAAAAAGTTTTTGGTGAACGGTTTCCAGAGAAAGGCTTTTTAATTACTGAACCGAATGACACATATATGGTATCAAAATGTCCGGATTCTTTCCGGATTTCCGAGTAGGCCCTTCGATTTTTCAAAAAAAATTTTCAATTTTAAAATATTTCCATTTTTTTAGAAAACGGATGAGGTCGCAAATTTTATTATTTTTTATTCTCAACGTATCATTGTTGATTATAAAATATAATAAATACTGAAACATATATGAAAAAAACATTTTAATTTGAAACCATTTTATTTTAATTTCATCACCTTAAATCATTAAAAACAATAAAATCTGGCTTTTAAGTTAAGATATAAAATATTTTTTTTATTTAAAAAAAACTTAAAACTGCAATAGCGTATGGTTTTATTTAGCAACTTTATTTTGTTTTCACAGAATACATAAAATCGTTAATGATATTTAAAATAAAAAAATTAGGATTATTGTACATTTTTATGTATCCAAATATTCTTAATAGGATATTTCAGTGAATATTTCAGGGCCCAAGATTTCCCAAGAACACAATTGTTTCCTCCAAAAGGAGATTTTATTGTAACTAGGGAGCTACCGCCCCCTGCTCGCTATCGCTAGCCAACCCCCGTTAACTGCTGACGCAGGGCCTTTTGGATCGCTTCGCAATCCCCACAAAACCCTGCTCACTAAAATTATTTATTTATAAAACATTCGTTATAACAATTAGTAGTAGAAAAAACGGCGCAAGTTTAGAACTGCTGATGGTTGGCGAGTTTTGGCTATTTGGCGCCATATTTAGAAGCCACTTAATTCATTTAACATTCGTTGGGGTTACTATATATTGATTTTTATCGCTAAAAACTTGGCGCATCAGCAGTTCTAAACTTGCGCCGAAAAAGAAAAAACGTCAACCAACTTTCCAGAAGCACACTCTCTTAAAAGTTAGAATATTTATTGGTTAAATTATCAATAATTTAATCAACACGTTTTCCTTCAAAATATCCATCAAGTCTGCTCGTGCTATTGTTATTCAATATTTACAAAAACGTTCAGCAATGAATCTGTTAAATTTAATATAGTACCAAGTAACTCGTCAAAATATCTAGTGTTTTATCATTCAAGTTTTAGTTTTGAAACAGACTTTTTAAACAATACGATTTAAGCTATTAAAAATATTAAGAGACAAAATCTACATTGCACTCAATGTTTACAAACAATTAATTTTGGTGTGTGAAATTCTATACTTGAATAGTAGATCTGTGAGTTTCTGGAAAACTCTTATCAGTCTTTTAAAAATATTTTATTTAGAAAGTACATATTTTGAAGCGCATTTTTAAAGCGTGAAAGGAATTATTTTCATCATTAATGAATAGCGTCGGTTGGTCATTGTGATTGGAGGTATAATAAATTGTACGACAGTTTCTTGCTGTTAACTGCAACCTTATCCGTAATCCAGAAAAATGGAAATATCTTAGAATTGAGAATATTTTTAGAAATTCTAAAGGCACTTTGCACATCCTCAAAAGAATCCGAACAGTTTGATACCAAAAACATGTTATACGGATCAGTAATTAAAAAGCCTTTCTCTGGAAACCATTTACAAAAACTTTTTTTTAGAATAGAGAGAAATAATACCAAGTTGATTCAGTTACTTTAATTCTTTAGTTTCAACAATTTTCACATAATTATTAGATTGAAATAATTATAGCCTATATTCCTTTCGTACTTAAAGCTTACCTTTTAAGTGAATATTTTCTTCAATTGTTAATTAGATATAGGTATTTTTTTCTCGAATTTAGATAGCTTAAATTAAAGCATGATTGACGGTGTTGCATATGCAAATGTTAGGTTAGTCGACAATATCAAAATATTCCATCTCTAACTTCTAATAAAAAATACTTAATTCTATAATCAAAACATAAATCCTTGCAGAGAAATTTAAAAATATCCTTTTAAAGAAAAGTGGAAAGTTATTTACAATATGTAGGATAATAGGGCAGATTTTACAAACACATTTTTAATACTCCAGTTTGGAAATAAGAAAAGAGTGAGTCCGTCTAGGATTTTTTTAAAACTACCTATTTTGGGAAAATTTAAATCAACTTGAAAAAAAATTAAAATTATGGTGCATAAATTAATATGAACATATATATACTCTTCAAAACATCGAAAAATAATAATAATTTTGTTTAGAATGACTTATTAATTTTAAATATAGGATAAAACAGCTTATATCAGAGAACTTTCCTATAGAAATTTGTTTTGTGAAGGTACCAATAAAATGTAGTAAATTTTCCTTGAACAGACACCTAAAAGCTTGTAAAACTTTAAAAGTATATTCTATAATATAAACTAAATCTTGAAAAAAAACTCTTCTAATTACAAGAAGGTTCTGAACTGCAAGAAAGTTAGCACTACAACAATTTATCAATTATTTAATGTTTATTCAATGACTTAAATATAGTTGGATTGTCACTATTTGATGGTCACAATTATTAGGAGAAATATTTTTTAAAATTACTAAATACAGTAATCTGTTTTTCACTATCAGAATGGTTATTGTCATCAAAAGATAACTCTGAAATGAAGAGAATTTATCAATAGAAAAAAATTCGATTGATATTTGTTCTATTGTTTATTTGACTACATTAATCGACACTAATTCTTGAAATACATGACATTTATTAAGTTACATCATTTTTAAATTCTTCACACTCTGCCCTTTCCAATATTTGTTTCATGGATTTACAAAGAACAACATTTTATATGAAATAAAAATAACAATTATTATAGCAAGCAATCACAACATCGAAATAGTAATTATAGGAAAAATTTAACAGTATACTATTTACTGATTGCTGTATTAAATGACACATTAAAATATGAAATGTTTACTTATTTGCATTCAATGATATTTATTTTATCTTGGTGTAAATTTCTAAATTTAATCTCCTAAGATAAAAACTTTCACGCGAAAGAAATTAATACAGTACTTCTCGTTTAACAGAAAACAAGCGAATAAGAATTCTTAAAATATAAGATTTCTTAATTCTAGAAAAATGCGTAATTTAGCTATATAAGAACGAGAAAAACAATAAAAAATAATAAGTATTTTTATCCCTGTTTCAATTAAGAATTACAAAAACAAACGATCTCTTCTTTTTTTCTTACAACTGAAAAAAAACGGCGCAAGTTTAGAACTGCTGATGGTTGGCGAGTTTTGGCTATTTAGCGCCATATTTAGAAGCCACATAATTCATTTAACATTAGTTGGGGTTACTATACAGGGTGTCCCATAAATAATGGGTCACACTCCTAGGGGGATAGAAGACACCTAGACGAGTCAGAATCACATAGGATTCGGGGGTCCCAGACCAAATCCCAGGGAGTTAAAAATGGAGCGACACCCCAAAAAAATTATTGAAAAATTCAATTTGTAGAAGAACTGCTATTGGTAGAAATTTAATTATGGTCTCAAAAATTGTGATTTAATATGATCTTTAAAATTATCTCAAAAGTCTTCACCTTAAAAAATTTTTTATTGTGGAAAAAGTTAAAAAACCACAAAAAAATGTGAAAATTCTGCCCAAACCTCATTTTGTATTTCGAAATAATCTCTTTTGATTTTATAATCTGAAAGACCATAGTTGTAAACCCTTAAGTCCAAAGTTTCACGTAAAAACCATCAATATTAAACGCTTGATATCCTGTTAAAGTTCGTTTTTTGCGTGCGCGAACTGGTTTCCTATAGCCGTTTCCAAAACGACAGTCTGCGGACGAAAAAAACGGACTTATACCGTACTTTAACAGGATCTCAAGCATTGAATATTGATGGTTTTTACGTGACACTTTGGACTTAAGGGTTTACAACTATGATCTTTCAGATTATAAAATCAGAAGAATGGATTTCGAAATACAAAATGAGGTTTTGGCAGAATTTTCACATTTTTTTGTGGTTTTTTAACTTTTTTCATAATAAAAAAATTTTTAAGGTGAAGGCTTTTGAGATAATTTTAAAGATCATATTAAATTACAATTTTTGAGACCATAATTAAATTTCTACCAATAGCAGTTTTTCTACAAATTGAATTTTTCAATAATTTTTTTGGGGTGTCGCTTTTAGTGATAAAAACCTATATACAGGGTGTCCCATAAATAGTGGGTCACAGTTCTAGGGGGGATAGAAGACACCTAGACGAGTCAGAATCACATAGGATTCGGGGGTCCCAGACCAAATCCCAGGGAGTTAAAAATGGAGCGACACCCCAAAAAAATTATTGAAAAATTCAATTTGTAGAAAAACTGCTATTGGTAGAAATTTAATTATGGTCTCAAAAATTGTAATTTAATATGATCTTTAAAATTATCTCAAAAGCCTTCACCTTAAAAATTTTTTTATTATGAAAAAAGTTAAAAAACCACAAAAAAATGTGAAAATTCTGCCAAAACCTCATTTTGTATTTCGAAATCCATTCTTCTGATTTTATAATCTGAAAGATCATAGTTGTAAACCCTTAAGTCCAAAGTGTCACGTAAAAACCATCAATATTCAATGCTTGAGATCCTGTTAAAGTACGGTATAAGTCCGTTTTTTTCGTCCGCAGACTGTCGTTTTGGAAACGGCTATAGGAAACCAGTTCGCGCACGCAAAAAACGAACTTTAACAGGATATCAAGCGTTTAATATTGATGGTTTTTACGTGAAACTTTGGACTTAAGGGTTTACAACTATGGTCTTTCAGATTATAAAATCAAAAGAGATTATTTCGAAATACAAAATGAGGTTTGGGCAGAATTTTCACATTTTTTTGTGGTTTTTTAACTTTTTCCACAATAAAAAATTTTTTAAGGTGAAGACTTTTGAGATAATTTTAAAGATCATATTAAATCACAATTTTTGAGACCATAATTAAATTTCTACCAATAGCAGTTCTTCTACAAATTGAATTTTTCAATAATTTTTTTGGGGTGTCGCTCCATTTTTAACTCCCTGGGATTTGGTCTGGGACCCCCGAATCCTATGTGATTCTGACTCGTCTAGGTGTCTTCTATCCCCCCTAGAACTGTGACCCACTATTTATGGGACACCCTGTATATAGGTTTTTATCGCTAAAAACTTGGCGCATCAGCAGTTCTAAACTTGCGCCAAAAAAAACAATAAGAAGCTCCATTTAAAACAAAGTAAACAATTGCTAATAAGTATATAATTTGTCGAGTAAGTTAACTTTCACTGGGATCTAAAAAAATATTAAATATTTAAATTTAAAATATTTACCTTCGTAATTCCAATCTTGAATTGGCCTGAGCTAGTCTATAATTGTTGATGTTGATCTGAAATTAATGATCAATCAAAACAATACTCGCCACCGTGAGTGACATGGGGAAAAATGGCGGCAAATTTTGAGCTCTGAAATATCTGTAGTTCCCCCCACGATCGCTAGAGGACGCTACTAGAAAAAAAGCGACTGGTCGTCCCATTGGATTGTCTTCGCTTTCTTTTTCATATTTCGGTGTTCTCGTCTCAAGCAATATAATTTTTGAATGATTTTCACATTTAAAACATGGAAAAAATATTCTAAAAATTATTTAAAATTGCTCAGATCCCATGATTTATCATATCTACAGGAATTAACGTTTTCGGTGAAATTATTCAAAAATTAAGGCTTATTCCATTTTGAAATTTAAGAACAAAAATCCAAGGTACATAAACTAACCAGGTATGCTCATAACTCTCGCTATGTGACGTCACCCAGGATATAAAATAACGGACCAATCAATGACGGGCATATCAGCCACCATAATACTATAGTAATACAATAAACACCATTGAACAGATCGTAGATACATCAGGATTTATTGGGTCGATATTATTGAAATTCCTTATTTAGTTTGTTTTAAAACTTATGAATACAATAACCCACTTATTTGAAAAATTCCGATAAAATATTTAAAAATATAATTAAGGATACAGACGATTTTAAGAACACTATTTCTGAATCTCAAATAAAAATAAACAAGCTGAGTGGACTGTAGCAGGATCATTATTTAAGGTAAATGCACTAAAATTTTGAATAAATCCATTATTAAATTAAATTAATTAGTTCTTAGATTTTAGCTCATAATTTTCCATATTTTTATGTACTTCATTTATTTCAAGAACTCAATATTTTTTGTCCTTAAAATCTAAACTGCTTCTATACAATGGATATTCAAGTTTGACATTGCAGAACAGTGATATTAATTTTATCACAACAAGAATGTTTTCATGAAGTTTTCATGATTGAATATTTGCTTAATATTTTTTCTTTGTATCCTCAGCTGTGTTAATTACATTTAGGCTGAGCGCGCACTGGAGACTTTTGTCTCGGAGACTTAAAACACTAGTCACTCGAGAGCAATGCATTTCTATGAGGAAATTCTTGGCCTAGTGATCTAGCGACGAGACCAAGATCACTAGACCAAGAATTTCTTCATAGAAATGCATTGCTCTCGAGTGACTAGTGTTTTAAGTCTCCGAGACAAAAGTTTCCAGTGCGCGCTCAGCCTTATACAAGTTAGTAATTAAAATCAATAAGCGGAGAGATTAAAGCACATCGTTGTAGAGCTCAAGTTTCATATTTTTGATCGGCTATTATTGAGTTAAAATTATTATTCTAATTCAAAAAACTTGATAACTTATAAACATGTTCGTAATTGTGTCCAGTGTAAACTGTTTTAGAAGTTTCTTTGGCCCTTAATTTAATAAAAATCACCAAAAATAAGCATTTTCCCATGCTGTGAATAGGAAATATATCCTGGGTGACGTCATTTTCAAAAGCCACGCCTTTTTCGCCGGAAGAGCATACCTGGTTAGTTTATTTACCTTGCAAAAATCAATCTTTTCTAGTTTAAATGGAGTTTTAATAGTTTTTGGTTTGTCAACCAACTTTCTTAAAAGCTAAAATATTATCACCTTTTGATTTTACATCCTCGTTTCCATGGGAGACTATTTTAACAACAATGATATTCCATAAAGCTTTTAAAATATAAAAATTAGATAAACTCTCAAATAAAAATATGTTAAACTATACTTAAAACCTTAAAATTTTATTGAAATATATTTTTAGATTATTTATATGGTTTTTAAATATACTTATATCTAGTGTTTCTTTTAAAAACTTGTTGTTTAGCAATAAGTTTTCTTTGTAACAATGGAGTGAGCAGATCTCTTTTTGAGGATAAATAAAGCTATTTCAGCAAAATCACCATAAAAAGGGTCAAAAGAGGGTCAAGGGGTCAATTAAAGTTTTCAAAACGAGACCTAGACAAGCTTATTTCGAATAGGAATGGGGGGGAGCGCAACCGCTCCGTTAAAGAGCTAGGACCTAATGTAAGTATCCGTACTACTTACACCATAAATTTGATAGAAATCGGACCACTTGCTAAACCGTGGGGTCAGTTATAAAACGCACAGTCTTAATCTTTTAGCCAGAGAATGGAGTTCCCTTTTAGTGTAATGGTAATTAGAAAAATGATGATCGGGGATGGAATTTTCAATGATCATGCAAGATCCCTTATTTGCTCAAAAACTGTATGATCATTGAAAATTCCTTTCCCGATCATCATTTTTTACCATTACACTAAAAGGGAACTCCATTCTCTGGCTAAAAGATTAAGACTGCGTTTTATAACTCAATATGATATTATGAAAATACACTGCTGTTCAAAAATTAAGGACGGAACGGTTTTTTAAACATAACACCTAGTAGAATTATTGTTCATCCATGAAAATCTTACCAAAAGATGTTAAATGGGTGAGAATACAGGGCCCGAGAACAAATTTTCCCTATCAATATTTTAAGGGGGTAAATGGGCCCTCCATTGATAATGGAGTTCCATTACACATTTGGAGCAGTGGCAGAAACGTCTGTGAAAGAGGTATTTAACCGAGAAATTTAAGATTTTTTGCAATGAATATGATTATTCCTGAACTCAATGCATATTTTCAATCACTTGTGCTGCCTTTAAAGGGTATTTTTTAGGTTCTATTGAGAGATATCGGTCTTACCATCATTTTTAGCAAGTTTTAGCTTCAGGGTCATTTTTGGTAAGTGGTATCTTACCGTCAACCATGTTTTTGTGGGTCTCATATGTGTCTGATTGTGTTTAGGTCTGGGGACCCAAAAAGTACCTTTATTATTTCTATATTGTTTCTTATGAAAAACTTTGAGAAAGCCAAATTGTGATTATCTGCGGATTTTTCACTAATAGAGAGAAATTATTGACTCGAAAGGTCTTCTAAAAGAACCAAAATGGGCCCTAAGAATACAGATATGCAATTTCAGACATCACGGAAAATCTCTTTTGAGTATAGGGGGTGTTGAAACGTCTATAAGTATAGTACAGATTAAAAAGAGAAATTCGATCTCTTTAAACTTCATTGTATAGATAATGGAGATATTTTTACAGATATATCTTTCTTTTTAGACATGTATAAGTCCATAAAAAGTAAAAATACTTCTTTTTTTAACGTTAATAACAAATGTTCTTTCTGTGAAACTAATGCATCTCTTTGGGCCGTTTCAGCACTCCTTAGACAGCACAGAAATTTTCGCTGATGTCTGAAATTGAATATCTGTATTATCATGGCCCATTTGATTCTTTTAGAAGACCTTTCGAGTCAATAATTTCTCTCTATTAGTGAAAAATCCGCAGATAATCACAATTTGGCTTTCTCAAAGTTTTTCATAAGAAACAATATTGAAATAATAAAGATACTTTTTGGGTCCCCAGACCTAAACACAATCAGACACATATAAGACCCACTAAAAACATGGTTGACGGTAAGATACCACTTACCAAAAATGACCCTGAAGCTAAAACTTGCTAAAAATGATGGTAAGACCGATATCTCTCAATAGAACCTAAAAAATACCCTTTACGGCCGTATTAACCATCGTGGTTCAACCATGGATTGAAGGATTATCCGCTGATCCTAAGTAAAACGTTATCAACCAGCCCCAACTAATGCTTAACCAATGGTTTTTTTAGCCAAAATCTGACCACCCAACTTTGGTGGGTTATCCGTGGTTTATTTTTGCGAAAATGGACATTTAAGAAGAATTTGATCACAAATTATATTTATATTTGAGTATATGTGCTTTAATCATCAAAATAATGGTTGCTTAAAGTGTTATAATAAAGAAAAGCTTCTCATAAAACGTATTTAAAAAGTCGTGAACCAGAAGGTTTAGAGTTCGCTCTCGTTTTCATAGATGGCGCTCTTAAAATATTTGAGGTATTAAATATTTAGCACGGCTCTTACTTAAGTTTCAAAATTTTCCCCTTTTAACTATTAATTCCTTTAAATTCTTTCAAAAATAGTCTATTTTTAGAGAGGTGAATCAATATTTTCAGATACGTGTGAGTATTTTAAAAATAATATTGAAATAATCTCATACAGGGATTGCATCAGATAACCAGTTTTGTTAAAACAATTCCGAATGTTAAGCAGGAAATATAGAACACCAGTTCAATGCATTGAGTTCAGGAATAATCATATTCATTGCAAAAAATCTTAAATTTCTCGGTTAAATACCTCTTTCACAGACGTTTCTGCCACTGCTCCAAATGTGTAATGGAACTCCATTATCAATGGAGGGCCCATTTACCCCCTTAAAATATTGATAGGGAAAATTTGTTCTCGGGCCCTGTATTCTCACCCATTTAACACCTTTTGGTAAGATTTTCATGGATGAACAATAATTCTACTAGGTGTTATGTTTAAAAAACCTTTCCGTCCTTAATTTTTGAACAGCAGTGTATCTCCTGTGTTGTCTCAACGTTATTTGCTCTCTGAGATCTGACATTTATTACTCCATCCATAGTCTTCCAAAAACACATCAATTTTCTTAATTAAAACCTCTTTAACTGTGAAAAACGTTTCAAATTTAACTAATAAAATATTAATGCATTTGGAGTCTAATTTCAGTTATAGGGGAAAGTCGCCCAATGTGGGATAGGTGCCTAATATCTCGCACCCCCTTATCTTTAAAATCCGAAAGTGTCACGATCAATGAGTGGCATTTCTTAATTATTTAGACTAATTAATTGAAACCACAAGTAAAATTAGGAAGGTAAGGACTTAACTCCCTTTTCACGAGCATCAAATAACTTTGAAGAGCATGTAAAACTTTTAGGAGGAGTTTTGGAGGACCTGTACAGCAAAAACGGGAAGTTGTTTTTAAAATTTTTTGTTTGTTTCTTCTCAGACTGATCCAAATTTTAATATTCATGCATCTTTTTTAAAAATTTTCGGCCCATTAGTTATTTTTTGGCAGATTTGTCAAAAAAGAGGTAAATCCTAATATGGGATATTCTCAAGGTTCCTAAAATGGGATATCTCATATTGAGAACTTATTTTTCAGATTTACCTTAAATTCCTTTTAGCCATTCTTGATTTGTTTACTGCCAGGAATTAGTGTCTTATTAGGATCAGAAGGAAAGTATGTAATTGTATTGTAAAACAACGACTTTCTGATAAAATTTCTTTCAGATCAGTCCCAGTCGTCTTTCAATGAAATCCGTCTTTGGTTTAAAAATCTATCAAAAATGCAGAAAGCCTTATTTAACTTTTGTTATCAGTGTATGAATAGTAATTTTAAGACCTAAATGAATATTTTCCTTCTATAATTTTCTTTTTTTATTTTCCCTTAGCATATCACAAATTTTTTGTATTCAATTTATATTTTCTTTTTGTTGTTAAATAAAGTTTGATTGATTGATAATTCAAGTATCCATAAAAATGCTATATCTGTTCATCAATTTACTGAATTATTTGTAGAGAAGTGTTTCCTTGGCATTAAAATACAAGGGAATAAAAACTTATTTCAAATAGAAATATTACAATCGTAGCTATTTTCGAAGAGCAACCCTCTATAATTTTAAAGAAATTATGCTACAGTTTTAATGAAGTTTTTAATACTTTGTCAGTCTGGATAGCTTAAATATCGGACTTAAGATTTGTATTGTTTCCAATTCTTTCTAAGTAAAGCGTTAAAAATGAGGGAAATCATATTTTGATATTTTAATTCAATCGAATCTGTAACCATGATTCGCTTTTATGCTAAAATTGACCATTGCGCATTATCTCTTAGACATGATACTTTCCCTACAAGACACTTGAAAATTAACTTTTATTAAGTGTTAAATCTCTCTATTCTAAAAAAAAGTTTTTGGTGAACGGTTTCCAGAGAAAGGCTTTTTAATTACTGATCCGTATAACACATATTTGGTATCAAACTTTCCGGATTCTTTTGAGGATGTGCAAAGTGCCTTTAGAATTTCTAAAAAAAATCTCAATTTTAAAATATTTCCATTTTTTTAGATTTCGGATAAGGTCGCAGTTACAAAGCAAGAAACTATGAATTTTAAAACAATTGAAAACATATTTCACTGGTTTTTTAATATTCAAATAGATTAAATAATCATCTTTCTATTTATAACACGAATTTAAAAAATATATTTTGTGTTATTTTTAACAATATTTATATTTTTGTTGTTCAAAGGGTTTAATTGTTGTTCAAACGGTTTTCATTATATTTTAAACTTATTTATAATTAATTTATTTTTTATTTTTTAAATAACAAATTAATATTTTTATATTTATCTTTGTAGTTGTGGCAACCTAATCATTACTATATTTACAACATTTACAATAAAATATACACTCGCTTTCGGAAATTTTGAATTTTGCATTTATTTTTTATATCCTTTTGCAAGTATGTTTTTTAAGATAGTAAAATGTAACTCTATTTCATAATGACAAAACGTAAACAACTAAATAACACGGGTGAATGTTTTAGAAATAAGGATGAAAATGTTGGAAGTCTTGACATTCGGTGTCGTTGCTATGAAAATGACACAACTTCGAAGTTTGTTTCTCATGAAGATAAAATTCTAAATTTTCGCGGTGTTTAAGATAATTACTACATTTTTAACAGTCAATCATTACAAATTTTAAGAAAGTTAAATTTATTCCTGAGATATTTCAATGCTTCCCTTAATGTATCTGTGAAAAACACGGACGTAGCTATAGCTTTTACAAGGGGGGGGTCCAGAATTTATTTCCCAAAAAAAAGCAAACACATTACATAAACTTATGTTAAAATCCATTTGACACTCAAGAAAGGCTGCTAACTTTCAATAAAAAATAATAAAGGTTTGTAAAATATTTATGTATGATAAAGAAAACAAAGCTAAAACAGTATAAAAAAAACTTTAAAGCACTAAATTTAGCATTTTACGCCTAGATGCTAACTTATTTACAATTTCTTCTGAATCCAATTGCACGGCCAAGTCCCGATGAACACTCATCAGAGCAAGTCCAGTAAATCTGTCATCTCCTATTTTATTTCTAATGTAGGTTTTTAACCTCTTCAGAGTAGAGAAACTTCGTTCAGGGGTCACAGTAGACACATAGAGTATAGCTAATATTATAAGAAGCTTTTTGGTTAAAGGGAAAAACAATTCATCGCATTCGCACTGATCAACAGCTTCTAGAGCAGTGGCAGGTTTTTCGGCAACCGATTTCCAGTAATTCAATATAATCACTATCCATTTAATTGAAACGCAACTTGTCTAATAAGTGCCAGTATATAAGGAGTAAAAATATTCATCTGTGTGAAATCTTCCCAGTAATTTGCAATTTAATTTTGCTAAAAACACTTGTAAAATAAAAATGTCTTCACTAAAAACGAACATTTTTTGCTCATTTCAGTACTTATATACAATTTTTAACATGCGCTGTAATTTTCAAGAACCATTTTCATTTGAATTAGAGATAAGTCGATGATTTAATAGTGCGGAAACTTTAACCAAACAAAAATTCAGAGAAAATAACATCTAAAGCAGTGTTTCCCAACGTGGGGCGCACGCCCCACCGGGGGGCAATTTGATTTTCTAGGTGGGCAATTTGAAAGTTTCAAATAAAATTCCCCCCCCAGGTGGGGCATAGACTACCAGGCTGTATTTACTTTACTTAAAATTGAATTTCTGTGAATTTGTGGTGTAAGCGGATGTACAACCGATCATATTATGGAAAGGAAAAGTAACAAAATATAAATAACCATTTTTTCTCATTTCTGGTTCAAATATAATTTTTCATAAGAAGGACTTACTTTTATCATTTTTTGTGGATGGACCCGCTTCGGCTTTTTCTTCATTTTGTGGAAGTTCGCGAGGTAATTCATCTCTTTCGTTTTTAGAAAAAAAACCAACAGAGATTGTTGAGTAGTACGTTTCACAGTGTTTTAGAGAACAAGACTGCGCAATACGAAAAGACACATAAGATGAAAGGGTGGCCATGTGGTAGAAGTTTTTCGCTAGCCCTTAAATCCACCCACGAAAGAATATACTCTATGTCTATGGAAAAGAGAGATTTATCTCTATGAATCATTAATGAAGTGAAAATCATGAATATGAATCATGAGTCTTTAATCACTATGAAGAGCTCTGGCGCCTGTGCTTGACTGTGCACAAGATTTGAAAATATAGGTATTCGACTGAAAAAAAATTGATGTTCAGGCCAAGGGGGGGGGGTTCGGACCCCCTAAACCCCCCCCTTATATACGTCCATGGTGAAAAAACATTACCTTAGGGAAATGGGTAAAAGAATGTTTACATTGCTTTGTTGTTAATTTTCTTGGGGTTCAATTCCGTTATAGTTCCCGCTAAATATCGCCAATTTCTTTCGAACGCTCAATATTCAAATGTAAACCAATTTTTCAAATTTTTAATGATAAACTGAATAGTTATAGATCTAATTAAACACTTTAATCTATGAATTTGAAACAATTTAGCAATATTTATACTTTATAGTGTCCAAAAGAGATTAGTGATATTTAGCGGGAACTATAACGGAATTCAACCCCAAGAAAATTAACAACAGAGCAATGTAAACATTTTTTTACCCATTTCCCTAAGGTAATGTGTTTTTCACAGATACATTAAGGGAAGCACTGAAACATTAAGGGAAGGTTCATATTTAGCGGGAACTATATATGAACCTTTCTTGGAATTATAAAGCGATCCCCCAATTCATGTTACCATAAAGGAAATGATAAAATTCCACCACTGAATAAATATTCGCCATTTTTGAAAGAATACCACGGAGAAGTACTACCCCTGTGTTAAGAATGTTTTATAAAGTGAGTAAGTGCAGTGAGCTGGGTTTTGTGAGGAATTGTGAATCGGTCCAAAAGTTACTGCGTCAGCAGTTAACGGGGGTTGGCGAGCGAAAGCGAGCAGGGGGCGGTAGCCCCCTAGTATTTAAAATATTATTTATCCCATTATTTTTTCTGTAGTTTTTATTATTTTAAATCACTCTCTTTAATATCACTTGTTCAAGCGTTATGTAAATCTAAACTTGGAAGAAAGCCGGTCTTTTCAAAGGAGTTGGAAGATGAACTTGCCAAATATTGCATAAATATGTCCGACCATTATTTTGGATTAAGAATTACCGACATAAAACGTATTGCCTATCAGTTGGCAGTAAGAAATAAAATTCCTCACCCATTCAATGAAGAAAAAGAGTCGGCTGGAAACTTCAGGGGTATTTATAAAATCACCTATTCAATCAGGAACCTATTCTCAGTCAATAACCTTACAAAAATTACCTACTGCAAAAATTACCTACTGCATCTGTGTCTAGAAACTCGCTTACAGATTCTTTAAAATTAATCCAGAATGTCCTATCTGCTTTTTGCTGTTGTCTGAAGACTCCCATCTGGAGAAATGGGCTATTTGCCAGATATGTTATCTATGGTACCATAAAGATTGTGGAGATATTCAAAACAATTATTTGTTTTGCAAGCTTTGTTTTATAAACAATTAATTACTTTTAGTGAAAGTCAATTTATTGTTATTTTTTGTGGAAAAAATCCCTTCTTTGCTTAATTTTAAGTGTGACAGGATCACTCTATTTAGTCATTCTGTGCTAAAAAGTAGCTGCTTTGTATATTTTGCACAATAAACTATGCATATTATGAAGATAGTTTATTCCCATTTTGATGCTTATTCCCAAAATGAGACTATCTCATATTGGGAACACCTTGTATCACATAAGAATGGACCAGCCTTGTTGGGCTTCGAGCCTGTAGCTGGTCGACAAAATTTGTATTTGTATTTGTATATTAGGCGACCCGTATCGCATATTAGGCAACTTTTGAATTTTAATTAAAATGCATTTTTTGTATAATTAATTAATTTTTTTCATAAAAAAACAACCTGGATTTCGAATTAGTATTGAAAAAGTTGTATAAGGCCACTTAAAGTTTTATTATAGCATTTTTCAGGAAAAAATAAATTCGATTCAAAAAAGTGTATCCCATATTGAGCGACTTTCCCCTAAAGATAGCATTTTGGCTACACCACTATAATTATTAAGTTTTTCTAAAATAACTAAAAATCGTAGATATCCCGGGATCATAACCTGTTAAGTTAGGTTGGCTATGTGTAATCCCCGCCCATCTTTTGGGAATTTGCACAAGTACCTACTAAAGAAGGACTTTCGAACTCGAGGTAAACTACAATACACAACGAGATCAACTTCGGACAAGTAGAGATGGAGAAATAAAAAACGACTCTGAAGAGATATCTGGCAAACCACGTGCGTTAGGAAGACAAATAAGGTGTCATTTTTCATTATTTAAAGAGTTTTTTAATCTATGAAATTTTCCAAGTCCTTAGGGGGTCGTCTTCATATTAAACGAAACACTAACTTTTTTCTTATGGAGACCATCAAAATGAATCACTTATTTGTGAAACATGTCAAACTCCACTTTTTTCAAAAATGAATTATTGGGTGTCATGAGATTCTGTTGGGGTAAACGCACATTTTAGTGTGTGAATAATAAATTACAAAATTCAGCGCACTGTGAAGGAAACGCCAATCTGAAAACGGTCTCCAACTCTCGGTCAAATTCTCCCTCCTGTCTGAAAATTACGGCAACCTGTAAAACTCTAACTTTCGGTCGTTTGATTCTAGAGAAAAACAGAATAGAAATTCTAGAGAAAAACAGAAAAATAGAATCTTAACCAAAAAATATTATATTTTAGATTATTTAGTTGAGATTTGCTAGATTCTTAATTTTGAGTTCAAATACTACATATAAGCCTTATACAATTTTTTCTGTTTTTAAACTATTTTATTATTACCTTGAATTTCGCTCCTTTTTATTGTGAATTCAAAGGACTTTCTGGTTGTGTTTGCAAAAAATTTTTTTTTATCCTTATAAAAGTTATTCAATTGCCGACGATTAAATATTGAGTAGAGCTAGATGCTTAAATGTAAAAAAAATTGCCTATAACTTAAATAAATCTGTAAGGTTATTGAGTTATTTAAGAATAGAAAACAAAATAAAAACATTGTTTGTTTGTCTTTTTCTTTGAGATTTCCAAACTTTTTAATTCGTTATATGAACAACACATTTTAAATTAAATGCATACATATTTGTTTTACAGATAATTAATGCATAATTTAGTTTTAAGAATTAAGTTTTAAGTTCGAATATTAAGGAATTATTCATTCAGACTGTTTAAGGAATTCAGGACTGTAATTTTTTATTCCGTGTCTATATTTTTTTTGGAAAAATAAGCGTCAAAGCATGAATTTATTTCAAACATGGTAACTACACCAAATTTGATTATATTGTAAAATTAAATTTTTGTCTTTATTCTGAATTTTGTAATTTCCCTCATTTTTAGAAGTTGTAGGTATGATTTTGTTAAATCCTAATTTCTCGAAGTTATTGAAATGTTTAAAATGTGTCGTTCTCTTTATTGGGACGCTTTTATAGTCACCAGTGTTTCCCAATGAGTATTAAATAACTAAAATCAATTAAATATTTAAAATATGGGCTTGGAATATAGACATACCGCGAGGAGAAGAGCTATGAAAAGGGTTGCCGTGAGTAGACGAGTCCAAAAGAAGAGGGAAGCTGGTATGAATTTAACTGCAATATTTGGCATTTTAAGCGTACATTTGGCGAATGAGAAAACTTTTATTAAACTACATTAAATTATTGATTATCTTTGAAATTTCTCGTCAGTAAAAAAATCGGAAATACTTTTTCACATGAAAACTTTTTATCGTTTAGTATGCCTTTATATTGCAATTTTGAGGGAATTAGTTATATTCAGTTTTATATAGCTGATATAACTTTAGTTGTAAATTTAATAACTTAATCGCATCATACTTGTGAAATTTAAATAAGGCATTAGAAACTTGTGAAGTGACAAAATATAAAAAATATGTATTCATTATCTTTTTGATATTTTTTTATAAGATTAAGGAGCTACCTCCCCCTACTCGCTATCGCTCACCAAGCTGCGTATGCAGGACCTTTCGGATCGCTTCGAAATCCTCACAAAGATTTGCTCATTGAACTTATTCTCTGCAAACTGAACTTAAATGCAAAAATTAACAAAATATCTAAGATCAGATCAGGTATGGAATAGATCAGACCAGTTGATATAGATCAGATTAAATCCAAAAAAAATTACAAAATATCCAAAATCAAATCAGGTAAGATGATGCAAATCAGTTAATATAAAATTAAATTAAATAGATCAGATTATATGAAAGATCAGTTGAAATAGATCTGATCAGTTGAAATAGATCTTATCGGGTGTAACAAATCAGATTAGATCTAGAAATGTAAGGAAATTCCCATCCGTGACTCTAGAATCAAAAGAAGTATAAAGTTGAAAAATAGCCACTCAGATTTGGCGCAAAACATTTATTTCAGCGCCAAAAGAATCATCATCACCCCCGAAATTTAGTGGAATAATCCGTTTCTATAACAACCG
Organism: Tetragnatha versicolor; assembly: GCA_024610705.1. Lineage (NCBI taxonomy): Eukaryota > Metazoa > Arthropoda > Arachnida > Araneae > Tetragnathidae > Tetragnatha > Tetragnatha versicolor. Next base: position 8,573,384 of record JANDEH010000013.1, read on the forward strand.
CAGCATCATCGTATGACGTCAATAGCTCTTCTTCTGGCGGTATGTCAGTACCTTGGTGTAAACATTAGATCCAATGTCTATAATACTAACATTTTAAAAGCTCTTTACGTATTAGAAATTTTTAGCTGAACTTGGGTTAAAATTAGGAAAATTATTGTGCCCTTGCATAGTTATATAATATTTTAAAATATTATTATATTATTATTATTTAAAATTTAAAAAAGGGAACATCCATATTGATCGATAGAAACTATAATTATAGTTTCTATCGATCATTGTGGATGTTCCCTTTTTTAAATTTATTTTTCTTTACTCTTTTAATTTTGTTACATCATAGTACCTTATTAACGGGGTACAAAACAAATGTATACTAATATTGTCTACAATTTTATTATATATGCGTATGATTAATATACGATAGTATAGATATTACAAGTAGACCCACAACAATAATTGAATCGTTTACTTCAGAAACAAGTTAACCCCCATTGGATTAACACAGCGTTTATAGTTTCTGAAATAAACGATTAAATTAACACACATAAAAAAACTTTTCCCATAAAACATTACAATTACATATTTCAATATCTACTTTTTATTGGATACATTTTTTCATCAATTTTATTCCTTGCCCTTTTCAAAAAAAACAATAACAAAAAAATACGCCGTTCGTTAAATCTTACTTCGTTACTTGCAAATTTTCGCACACAAATGTTTGAAAATCAGGGAAAGCAATCATTAAGGTTCTTGTAGTCGTGCGTCGTCGTAGAGAATTCAGATTTTCAAAATATCGTGGCACCATCTAACAAAAAGTTTTTAAACTACTAATTTTCAAAAATTTGTTTACGAAAATTTATGATTTACCCATGTAGGATGCAATAAACGTCGTATTTTTTTCTATATTTGTTTTTTAATTGATTTTTATTTATGGCGCTATCTATCTAAAATTCATAAAATAAAGATTTTCAAAAATGTGTGAGAAAATTTATGTGTTACCCAGAAGTATGCAGCAAACAACGAATTTTTATATCTTTTTTGTTATTTATTTTTAAAAAAGGGGCAACAAGACCTTTGGTTCACACAGTCTATTGCAACATCCAATTATCTTTTCTTCTGTATATCTTGACTCATGATGCCGTGTGACAAATTTTTCCAAGATGGTCATGAGCTTTTAGGCTCCAATTTTTTAATCAGCATACTTTTTCATAAAGTTTTCATGAAACTCTACAATTTTATCCACGAAAGCGTTATCCAGTCTGGGCGGGAATAAAAAAGAATACCTAAATAAAAAAAATATTATTCATCAGATTGTGTATGATTACAGTATAACCTCCATATCTCAAAATCGAAGGGACCCGAAAATAAATTTGGGATAGGGAGTTTTGGGATTAACAAGGTTTCTCCAAATATACGTTTAAGTATTTCCGCGTACAAGAATAAACCGAATGTACAGTTGGGGAAATAAAAAACGACTCAGTTGCGATTTTTGGCGAACCACTTGGGTTAGGAAGACAAATGAGGTGTAATTTTTCATTGTTTAAAGTATTCTTTAACCAATAAATTTTCGAGTCCTTAGGGGGTCGTCTTCATATTAAACGAAACACTAACTTTTTTTTTCAATGGGGACCCCCAATTATTATGAGATTTTCTGAAAGACCATCCCTCAAAACCCTTAAATACCCAATTTCACCCAGATTGATTCACAATTAAAATTTTTTTTTAAAAATAAAAAAAATAATTTTTAAAATCGTGAAATATTTTTATGGAAATCGATTCAGGTAGTGATTTTACGAAGAAAGCCAAAATTTATCGATTTCACAGAATAGTTTTTGATAAAAACGACCTTTAATCTTAAGGGGCGGTATACGGTTGCCGAATGCATACCGCGAATGTTCTTTCTCGTTCGTTTTTATCAAAAACTATTCGGTGAAATCGATTGAAATTTTGGCTTTCTTCATAAAATTACTACCTGAATCGATTACCATAAAAATATTTCACGATTTTAAAAATTAAATTTTTTTAAATTTTTTAATTGTGAATCAATCTGGATGAAACTGGTATTTAAGGGTTTTGAGGGATGGCCTTTCAGAAAATCTCATAATAATTGGGGGTCCCCATTGAAAAAAAGTTAGTGTTTCGTTTAATATGAAGACGACCCCCTAAGGACTCGAAAATTTTTTTGGTTAAAGAATACTTTAAACAATGAAAAATGACACCTCATTTGTCTTCCTAACCCAAGTGGTTCACCAGAAATCGCAACTGAGTCGTTTTTTATTTCCCCAACTCTACACTTTTTCGAAAAATCGACCAAAATTCAAAGTTAAATTACAAAAAAATCGAGTTAAATTTTACCACCTTTGTTACCATAAATCCCCAAAATCGGAGTCAGAACAAAACTTGCATTAAATCCCACTACGTTACTTACTTTCTTTATACTATGCGTCATAAAAACTTATCGAATGGTCGAGAAAAGCGGTCCTACTTTAAACTTGTGAAGTTTTTTTAATAATTTGTTTCTCTTTTATGTATTGGCGTAAGCACCCCGGCTGATATTGCTATTTTAATATGATTGCGAAGGGCTTTAGCGAAATTTAATTCCTTTAATATTTTCAAACACTTTAGATCCGCGAATATCCGACAACAGATCCAGTTTATAGTCGGAAATTTTTTCCAAAAACTCGGCTTATACGTGGAAATATACAATAACACTAACCATATTTTCGAGATTTAAAGGTTTCTGAGCTATCAAAGTTCGATATAACAGAGGTGTACTGTGTTCCCAAAAGTAATTAATGAACCTGTATTGCCCTAAAATATGAATAAAGTGAGAAAAGTTATCGATTGTCAATTTTATTCCAAAAACTTTGCGATTGCTGATGGGAAGAACTCTATGGTTTGAGAACTTTCTCTCTAGGGTTATTTTTAAGGACAGAAACTTCACATACCAAAAGGAATGGGATTAAGGGTTGGAATATATTGAGATGACCAAGTATTTTAAAAATTTAGCTCACGTTGGGGCAATATTTAGAAAGATAAAAAAAATTCGTATTTTGCTATTAAACTTTAAAAAACTAAAAGGGACGTATTTATCAAATCACCCGATAATATTTAACAAGTTCATTTTTAAGTACCCTAAAGCACAGAGGAGAGACAAGTTACCTAAAATGATAAGTTCCTGGTTTTTGACCGAATTCACAACCGGGGAGCGTAACTATCCCTGTCTGTTCCACCATTTGCAGACAGTACAATTCGTCAGGTTCCATACCTAGGGTCTGAAAGAACAAAAATAGTACTCATAAGGGTCCTTTTAAGTCTACCAAAGACAGTAAGATAACTTTTAATTCATACCAGTGTGGTGGGACTAGCATTTTTTTCAACAGTCAAAACTTTTCTTTTAACATACTATGAGCCGTACTATAAACCTACTATTTGAGAAGGGAGAACTAATATTTGGTAGTGGTTATCTCAACGACAGTTAAAGCATGTGCAGTAACCAGCTAGATGACATTAAAATTATATTATTGAGCAATCCTGGCATCAGCCTCGATGGCTGAGTGGTATAGTATATGCCTAAACCCAGAGGTCCCTGGTTCGAATCCTTGGTGCCATTTTTGTTAATTATGCTTTTCTTAAGCTTTTAATAGCGAAATTCGTTAGAGTTCAGTTGTTAATTTCGTGGAGATAACCAGTGTCTTAATGTTATTCATTCAATAGGGCAAATACAAAGAAAAAATATACACTCGAACCTGTTTTGTGCGGTCTTTTTACTGCGATTTTCATACACCGCACAAAAAAATCGTAGAAAAATAAACCGCACAAATACAAAATTATACAAAAAAAGGACCGCACAAAACAGGTTTGAGTGTAGTAGGAACCTCGAAAAAACCAAAAAACAAAACTTTGAAAACAAGTTCAAATATTAATGATATTGTCACACAATTTTGGCACGAAACGTTTTTTCAACATTCAAGAGTATTACCATCACCCCCAAAATTGAGTGGAATAACCCGTTTCTATTGCAATCGCCAAAATATTAAACAGTATTGCCACAATTAAATAAGTTTTTCTCGTAGTGGTCCGGTGGTCGGACTATAGAGCATTCGCACATGACGTCACGACCAGTTATTTTCCTTTAACTGTTAACTGCTGGAGGTACGGTGTTAGTAAACAATAGCTATAAAATGTCATAGGGGTCACGTGATTGAAAGAGCTCTATTTCCAATTCAATCGTCCAATTCAATAATTACTCAATTAATCACCTCATTGTTTTAGTTTAAGAAAAAAAATAAGAATCGTCTAAGAAATTATTCAGATCCATCGCAGTAAAAGGCTATAGAGCAACAGACATGACGTCACAACCAGTTATTTTCCTTTAACTGTTAACTGCTGGAGGTACGGTGTTAGTAAACAATAGCTATAAAACGTCATAGGGGTCACGTGATTGAAAGAGCTCTATATGTACTAAAAGAAAAAATATCAAAACTTCATAACGACAAATGTTATTTCATACTATGGGAATGACGTATTAGCTAGAGAAGAAGACGACTATCATGAATCCCGCACGCGCCTGGCGGCGCATGCGTCACCGCGTGATGCTTGTTATCTTGTTATATTTAAACTCGTGTTTTGTTCAGCTCAGTTGGGAGTTCTTAAGCTGTATCATTTTATAAGTTTTATTAAACATATTTATCTTTTAAGCAATAGCGTGGTCTCACTTTTTAGTTGCTGGTTCCTATTCTACAGGGTGTCCCATAAATAGTGGGTCACACTTCTAGGGGGGATAGTAGACACCTAGACGAGTCAGAATCACATAGGAATCGGGGGTCCCAGACCAAATCCCAGGAAGTTAAAAATGGAGCGACACCCCAAAAAAATTATTGAAAAATTCAATTTGTAGAAGAACTGCTATTGGTAAATATTTAATTATGGTCTCAAAAATTGTGATTTAATATGATCTTTAAAATTATCTCAAAAGTCTTCACCTTAAAATTTTTTTATTATGAAAAAAGTTAAAAAACCACAAAAAAAATGTGAAAATTCTGCCAAAACCTCATTTTGTATTTCGAAATCCTTTCTTTTGATTTTATAATCTGAAAGATCATAGTTGTAAACCCTTAAGTCCAAAGTGTCACGTAAAAACTATCAATATTCAATGCTTGAGATCCTGTTAAAGCACGGTATAAGTCCGTTTTTTCGTCCGCAGACTGTCGTTTTGGAAACGGCTATAGGAAACCAGTTTTCGCACGCAAAAAACGAACTTTAACAGAATCTCAAGCGTTTAATATTGAAGATTTTTACGTGAAACTTTGGACTTTAGGGTTTACAATTATGATCTTTCAGATTATAAAATCAAAAGAGAGGATTTCAAAATACAAAATGAGGTTTGGGCAGAATTTTCAAATTTTTTTGTGGTTTTTTAACTTTTTTAATAATAATAAAATTTAAGGTGAAGACTTTTGAGGTAATTTGAAAGATCATATTAAACCACAATTTTTGAGACCATAATTAAATTTCTACCAATAGCAGTTTTTCTACAAATTGAACTTTTCAATAATTTTTTAGGGTGTCGCTCCATTTTTAACTCCCTGGGATTTGGTCTGGGACCCCCGAATCCTATGTGATTCTGACTCGTCTAGGTGTCTTCTATCCCCCCTAGAAGTGTGACCCATTATTTATGAGACACCCTGTATAATACAGTGGTTGCCAAACTTATGAGTTACCGTAATGTTTTTAAATCCTTCAAAACAATTCATGTTTAAAATTTAATCACATACTTCAGCTTCTTTTATAGCCTTCTTTGGAAGATAAACTCGTGGAAAAAAACACATTGAGCAGTCAACAAGAGAAGATGACAGTCCCTTTACGCTGTTGAACTTCTCATTGCCATATTCAATATTTTGTTTCATGCTTAGTAAAAAAGCATTCTTTTCCTAAAACAGTACTAAGTTGGTAAGTATGGTTCTGAAGTTAAACATAAATAAAAGAGTGAATTGCTCATTTTCTCAAAATATGCTAAATAAGATCTACGAGGGCTGTCCGTAAAGTAAGTTTCCCTATGAGCTGCAGACGCTAGGAACGCATACTTTCGTAAACCTTGGCTCTTTTTCTACTAATCCCCGCCCCGGCCAGCTTGTCTGGTGATGATTATTATAGGTTAGAGGCAGCTGTTAGAGATGGAGCTTCCACTCGCTTATCCCGCCGCGCTCTGAGATTTTTCGCTCCGCGAAAAACAATGCGGCTGTGGACATTCATTCGCACATGTGTGAAGTCTATGGAGAAAAGTGTATTAGCGTACAAAATTTGCGCAAATGGTACAGAGAATTCAAAAACGGACATACAGACGCCCATGACGACTAACGTGCTAGACGGCCTACGAGGGACGGACAATGCAGTTGGCGAGAGAAGCGAGTGGAAGCTCCATCTCTAACAGCTGCCCCAAACCTATAATAATCATAGCAGGCAGCTGGTCATGGCTGGGATTTGTAGAAAAGAAGTCAAGGTGCACGCCTGCATGGTCAAATCCCGCGTAACAGCGTTCCTAACGTCTGCAGTTCATAGTGAAACTTACTTTACGGACAACCCATGTATTAACATAATATAAATTAGCAGGGTTTGAATTTAATGATCACAATGATTAAATTTTGAGTAAAATCTTAAAAATCGGGCTAGGTAAACATTGCTTACCAGTCAAAGAGTATATAAATTAAAAATTTATTAGATTTGATGTATCAGTCATAAGAAGAAAAATCATTTTAAAAAAAAGCGGCTTTGCAACGGGTATTTACTAATACAGGGTGGGCCAAAAGTCAGTACACTTTTGAAAATTCCATAAAAACCGGAAAAAAAATCGGAAAAATAAACGGTCTTCACTCTCAGCATCCTGAGGTCACGGGATTTTTTTTAAGTAAATAAAAAATTAGTTTGAAAAAAAGCTTATAGATGTCACCACTAGAAGCTATTTGGTATTTAGAACCTTCCGGATTCGAACATTTAACTACTAGCAATGCAATAAAGACATGATGGTCAAGTTAATGTAATGAAGTGTAAAACTTTTAGGAATCCAATTTTAACGATTTACAACAATGATTTCACTGTGGATTAGGAATACCTGTTCTTATTAACCTCCCATTTGCTTATTTCTACTAATGCCGCTTATATGCGCATGATCATGGTTGTACATTTTCCCAAAAGTTTCATACTTTACTACCTTAACTTGACTATCATGTCTTTCTTGCTAGTAGTTAAGTGTTCGAATTCGGAGGGATTCGAACACTTAACTACCAAATTGCTTCTAGTGGGGACATCTATTAGCATTTTTTCGAACTAGGATTTTTTATTGGCTTAAAAAAACCCCGTGACCTCAGGATGCTGAGAGTGAAGACCGTTTATTTTTCCGATATTTTCTCCGGTTTTTATGGAATTTTCAAAAGTGTACTGACTTTTGGCCCACCCTGTAATTGTACAATCATTTACTAAAATTTTTTTTACAATCCTCAAATTTATTTGTTTTTATTAAAAATTTAATTTATATTTGCTTTAAAAGGGCTACATTTGTAACAAATGTAAGCCATGGGAGATATTTTTTAGAAGGTCCCAGGTCTCAAAAGTTTTTTTTGCTTAAGTTTCTGTCAGTACTTATATTCCTCTTGAATAATCTGTCTTTTTGAGTGGTGAGTAAGCTCTCTATGCAACACATTTATTTCTCTATATTTTGAAGACCACTTGATGTAGAGAAACTTACCTTCTGGTATAGATCGTATGACGGTTCACCCGGTTCTGGGGGGTAACAAATACAATACATAACGACCTATAGATAAAAAAGCATCAGGGATGAGACAATATCCCGTTAGTCTAAAGTTTAAAATACCATTAACAAATTTCTTGAAATTTACATCAAACATTTTCCTCGATCTTACCTGACCCAAGGTGGAAGGACAAACCCGTAAAACAAGCAGATTTTCCAAGAAGATTCTGACTTTCTCTTCTACGTTGATTAATTCGATAAAGGCACTTCGTACACCGCATCTAAAAAAAAGGTAATTTTTATCATTAAAGGAGAAGGTCCTGTACGGCAGTGGTCTCCAACCCCCGGTCCCCGGACCGGTGCCGGTCCGTGGATCAAATGGTACCGGGCCGAGGGCCGACCATTTCATTGAAACTGAATGAAATTCCTAGGTTTATACTCCAAATTAATGAATGAAATTAATTATAAATCACTTTATATTTATTTTTTGGTGTAACTGTATTTTAGTTTGAAAGCATATTTAAATACAATTAAATTAGAATTAATAAATCAAAATAATCGACTGTAAACAATCAACGCTCCCCCCCAGCGGACCACGGTAAATTATCAAACAACGTTGACCGGTCCGTAGTGGTAAAAAGGTTGGAGACCACTGCTGTACGGTATACTATACCTTCGATCTATGTCAAAATTTTTTAAATTTATTTCTTATTTAATGGATATCATCCATCTCTATTGGATATAAGCCTTCTCTCTATATTCTATACATATGTATAAGCTTATAGATTCAGTGGGATCACTTTCCGCTATGAATATTTTAACCCTCTCGCCACCACGGGCCTCATATGAGGCTCCTACTTATGAGCTCAATTTTTGCATGATATAAACACGCAAATTTATTTTCTTTTCATCAGTGACTTCACTGATTCATGTAGATCACATATGAGACTTCTACATGGTTTCTGAATTCGTTCCTAATAAAGCCCTGAATACTCTACCTTAAGTAGCGACATCACGCTCAATCGGCTGCCATTATGGGGAAAACTCACTACTAGTCCGGATAGTCTAGCTCAGTGGTCCCCAACCTTTTTACCACCACGGACCGGTCAACGTTTGATAATTTTACCGCGGCCCACTGGGGGGGAGGCGTTGATTGTTTACATTCTAAATTATTTTGATTTATTAATTTTAATTTAATTGTATTTAAACATGGTTTCAAAATAAAATACAGTTACACCAAAAAATAAATATAAAGTGATTTATAATTCATTGCATTCAATAATTTTGAGTATAACCCTAGGAACTAAAATTCATTTTCAATGAAATGATCGGCCCGCGGCCCTGTACCATTTGATCCACGGACCGGCACCGGTCCGCGGACCGGGGGTTGAAGACCACTGGTCTAGCTTATCGTCGCTAGTAGTGAGTTCTCCCCATAATGGAGGCAGATTGAGCGTGATGTCGCTAGTCGCTACTTAAGGTAGAGTATCCAGGGCTTTAGTTCCTAAATGGCAGCAAGATGATTTATACCTCAATGTTTACATTTTAAGCTGTGATGCTTGTGAAGAGAAAATACTAGCTAGATACAAGCTTCTGTAGAACATTTTTTATAGGTTTGTAGATATTTTCTTATTTCGTAACCTTCTAATATTATGATAATGTCTTTTAATAAGTTCTAAACCAAGTATTTTCTGTTAAAATGAAAAAAATATGGCCTCATATGGCCTCAATGAGGTTCATAAAAATAACTAGGAAGGACTGCACACAAGAAAAAAAATTTCCAGACAAATTACAGGGGCATTTTGGATGTATTGAGAAAAAGGAAAAAGTTTTTTTTTACTTTTCTGATGTTCTGATGCCGAGAGGGTTAAAGCACTGTTTTCATAGTTGTTGTGGACAATCCCAAGCAGCACAGACATTCAAGATTCGTCCAGTTTTTGTCACGTATGGCCTAATTTCGTTTGTTGCTGTAGTTGCGATTACGTTAACTTCACATATTTGGAAACTTGACATCCTAGTTGCTGTGCTACTAGGGATGTTTGAAGCCCTATCGCCATTAAAAAACTTACTCTCCCATGAATCCCTTGGATGCACTCATGAAAGAAGCTAACTCCATATCTCTGTAAGGGCTTCCCATTTCATACATGACCTTCTTAAATGATATGAAAGGTCTATTGGGGTTGTAGGTGTTCTGTTGATAGACCTATTTGATGGAAAAATTACTCGGTTTTAAAACAAGAGATATAACTGAAATAGTTAAAAACTTTTAAATAGAGGCAATTTTTTTCAAAAATTTTAAAATGGAGATGATTAACAGTACTGTACGTCATATTATAATGTAAAGATGGAGAATAGGTCCTATAATGATTTTAATAAATTTTTCATTCCCTTGATCAGTGTGGTCCAAACCTCGGCCCTGAAAGAAGTTTTTATGGCACTCAACCACAAAATATAATGTTTAATCAAACTAAATTGAAGGTTATTCGTTTTTCAGTTGTTATTTCAGAAATGTGTTAAAAACCTTTTATCCAATCAAATTTAAAAAAAAAATTCAGGGGGGAATCCCTTAACCCCCCTCGAACTGTTTTTGACTTGACTTAAAATTCAAGAAATTCAAAAGGGTTATCAAAATTGCATCTATGGAAGATTTGTTGGAGCAATACTAAAAAGAATTATCAAGTCATTAGAAGCATTGTGTCTATGTATGTAATTATAACTAAATTTTAATAACTAAAAGTCCCTAATTTCTTGAGAAAAAAATCCAATCTCTTCTTTGGATAGAAATGACACTTTTGCTTAATTTAGAAATTACACTTTTACCTATAAGTAAATCGTACTAAACGGTAAGAAGCGCTTATTTTCTAACGGTTTTTCTTCACTAATAGACTTATTTCTTTTAAGAACAGTTAAAAAAACAAGAAATAATTAGTTTTAAATTTAATTTAATGTAAAATAGTGTTAAAATTGTGCCACAAAATAAATTCCCTTGGATAAATAAAAAAGGATGTTAATGAGACCCAGTCAATATTTTTGTGTTGTATTTTAAATGTAAGAAAGATATTTCTTAAGTAAAATACGCCTCAATACGAGTAAATCTTTATAGTTGAAGTAAATGTTCCGGTGTTGAAATAGCAGCTTGATTTGCCTGTTTTAAAATGGTAAAATGCAATTTTTCTGCCTCTGGCACTCGCCTCCCTATAAAAATTTTTATTGGCACTCGAGTAGCTAAAGGTTGCACTACCCTAGCCTAGCTTATTTATAAATCTATCAGATTACTTAATTGATTGATTAATGTGCTTTAATTGCTACAGAAATAAGTAGAGAGTGGATAAAGACCAATGGAGAATTGCAACATCTCTTAAAATTATAAATATTGAATTTTAATTTATTAAAAATTCTCTCCAGATTCCAAGATTAAAAAAAATTACTGCAATTATCCATTGGAATAATCACAAAGACAGTACAAAATGATGTCACTTCTGTATTAGTGGAAACGTTCTCTAAGAATGAGTCACGGTAATTTATCATCAAATTCAATCATATTATCCTCCAATCCGCGTTTGTGAACAGGTGGTCAACTCATTCTGATATTAGTAAAACCCCCATTCATAATATTTTTAATTACAACACTTGTTTAGTTTGTAATGTCAATAAATAATGTCTTACTTCGTCCGCCAAAATCAAAAGATTCTCTTTGAAAGCAAACTTCACGATTTCTTCGATATCTTCTCTTGTCATGACATAACCTGAAAGGAATTTAGGAGGCCATGTTGATAATTAAATCGTCAATATGAAAAAGGGAATAAGTCCAAAAAATGGCAAGTTGCCTTTTGTGCTCAAAACAATCTCGAAAGCTTCGCTCTGCACAGTGAAGTGATTTATGAGTAAAAAGAGGGGGAAATAATCATATAACCTATTAGCAGATATATCCTCTTGAGTTTATCGAAATTGATGTCTATTCATTGAATTTTTTTATTTAATTTGAAACTTACTAAATTTGTCTTTCTTTTCTTATTCTTTGTGCTCTAAGTCACAACAAAAATTGTTTAAACTGAAAAGGTTTTTTGTTTAACTTTCTTATCCAGTGAATGTTGGATTCCATTCATATTCCATTTAGTATATTAATCATACTGACTTGATGACTCATTTTGGAGGATTCACCCAAAGTTAAAAAATACTCCTTCACTTTTCAATGCAAATAAGCGATTCACAGTGAAAGTAAAACGGTGTGAATGATCCTTATTAAGACTGGAACAGATGAAGCAAATTTCCTCCCGCTAAATGCACTTATTCTGAATACCTCTTTCTTGAAAATGGGAGGAAGAAAATAAAAGAGATCGTTTTCATGTAAGTAATCCTTTCTTCACGCTTCACAGCATTACACCACTGCAAATACCATTCCTGTAAAACTGATTCACTGCGATAGTCCAATAGTAGCAGTAAAAACAACTTCAGAAGTGATGCAGTAAAAACCGGATGAGACCTCCAAGACCGATGTAACTTATCGAGGTATTTCACGAAAACAGATTTGATGTTATTCCTTTCCACAGGTCTAGGATAATTGAAACATTGATTTTTATTAGGATGAGACAAGAAATTTTTTTAAATTCTATTATAAGTTTGTAGCTTGCTGTATTGTAACAAATACTTAATATTAGGATTCAAACAAAATAATTTTTCTGGTTCCTTTTCATAAAATTTCTTAAAATTTTCCTTACATAGTTCCTATTTCACACCAAAGAACAATGCAAAAAACCTTCCCCTTATAAATTAAATAGAAATACTATCGTAAATAAAAAAGTTATGGTGTTAAAAGTTACTCTGTTTAAAGGAATGACTTATTAAGGTAAGCTATGGACGGTATTTTTAAAGGAATAATTCTCATTGACTAATTTTGTGCCCAAATTATAAAAAAGAAACAACAAAATAATATTGAAGTCCCTGATTTAAATTAATTAATTATACCTCATTTAAATGATTTAGTGTCAGAGATAAGAAAAAAACTCACTAGTTGGGTTGCCTGGGTTAATTATGACTAGTACTTTGACGTCATACGTTGACCTGGATTGATCGACAGCTCTCTGCAAGTCCTTTATGTCAACACACCAATCTTTTTCTTCATCTAAGTAGTAAGGCACCTAGAAAATACCGAAAAGCCATTGAGAGTGATATTTATAAATTATCACTCCACTCTGATTGGTAATTTCTTAATTTAAATTTAATGTGCACAAACAGAATATTTTAACCTATTTCTATTCCTTAGTATTTTCATTTACTATTAAAGACAACTTCGACGTTCTGAAATTGGAACTCGGATAGTTGGAACTTACTTCCTGCAATCCATGACGAGCAATTTCAGCTTTGAATAAAGGATACTCGGGGACAGGTATTAAAATACCAACAGGTTTTTCTGACACTATATGACTAAACAACTCCAAGAAAACCTGAAAGGGAAAAAAGTACAAAGCTGAATGATAGCTATACAGATATGGCACAAAACGTATTTAAAGCATTTATGAATTACCATCACCCTAAACACAAATTGAAAGGAACCGCCAGAATGTTGATCGACATCAAAGATTTTTCACGTGACGGTCTTACAATACAACTCACACCTGTTTTTGTGTGGATAGGGACCGCATAAAAGAAATCGCAAAAAAAAATCGCACAAAATTTCTTGAGTAACTGTAAAAAATAGTTACTTATCATCACAATACAATTAAAAATTAATTTTTTATGCGGTGGATAGGGACCGCATAAAAAATGTCTCACGTAGGACACCGTAGGGAAAATATCTCCGTATATAGCTGAATTGAGAAACCGTTTCTATACCGACCAAAACCGTATACTTTTTTTAGTTACAACGTAGGGAAGATAGTGTAATCAGGAGGTGAAATATACCACTGAGCGAATGAAGTACTGGCGACACCGTTCGGCCAGTTCTGCGCATCATATCTAGGGCATCTCGTACCCATGATGCACTGCGCTAGGAGAAATGGACTTCGCGAGGAGATGGGAAGAAGGAACGTCATTCGCTCCGTGGCAAAGTGACGTATATTTCGTCACCTCTCTCCTCCCACTAGTCGAAAGTAAAAAAGAAACTTTATTTTAATTATGTGATGCTATTATATACTACCCACATGAACTCCTTCGGAAGCTCCGCTTGTAAGATGGATATTTTTTTCTTCGGAAGGAATTCCGTCTCTTTTCTCCAGGAACTTGGCTATTTGCTCTCTGACGCCCGGAATACCCACGAAATTGCTGTACGATCCTAACAAGAAACAAGAAAACTTTTTTACTTATAAACTCTTTTCAATCTTATCTGAGAAATCGATTTTAAACTAACTTCCCGATGGCTTGAAATGTTGAACAGAGAATAATAAATTTGGTTCTTAACTTGGTCTAAAAAGTATAAAATATTTTTTGTAACTAAAAGTAAAAAAAGCTTGGGGATCATGCAATAGGTAATACTCATCAGCTACTATTCTTGGCACTCTACTATTCTATCTATCCTGTACGGGTGTCCCATAAATGTTGGGTCACACTTCTAGGGGGGATAGTAGACACCTAGACGAGTCAGAATCACATAGGATTTGGGGGTCCCAGACTAAATCCCAGGGAGTTAAAAACGGAGCGACACCCCAAAAAAATCATTGAAAAATTCAATTTGTAGAAGAACTACTATTGGTAAAAATTTAATTATGGTCTCAAAAATTGTGGTTTAACCTTTTACAGGCCAATGTTCCCAATTGGGAACATCATGTTTGAAAATTTATAAAAAAATAACTAGTGTCGGTATACAATTGAAAATTTTATTATATAAAGTTGAAAGATGATTTGATTTTTTACAACTAAAATGAAGTTTCTATCTTTATTGTAATAAATTACAAAAAAATCTTAAAATTGGCCATTTTTACGCTTTTTGATAGAGGCACACAAAAAAATTCATAAAAAATTGAAAAATCGTCCAAGGTTCCCAAAATTTGGAAGGGATATTGAAAAATAGTTGCCTTGAAAATATATCATTAGTATTAACACTGATTATCAAAAACTCACCTGTTGTAACTTGCTAAACTTGCATGTTCCCAATTGGGAACATTGGCCTGTCGCCGCTATACGCGGGAGTACGAGTTTGTAGTATGGCGTTATATTATAGAACTCAATAGAACGGGGGGTATTTCTTTTCCGTAATGAATAAAAATGTTATATATTTGCTTAATATGATCTTTAAAATTATTGTAAAAGTTTTCAGTTTAAAATTTTTTTTTATTTCAAAAAAGTTTAATAACCACAAAAAATGTGAAAACTCTGCCAAAACTTTATTTTGTGTTTCTAAATCCTTTCTTTTGATTTAATATTCTGAAAGATCATAGTTGAAAACCCTTAAGTCCAAAGTGTCACGTAAAAACCATCAATATTAAATGCTTGAGATCCTGTTAAAGCATGGTTTAAGTCCGTTTTTGAGTCCGGTAACTGCCGTTTTGGAAACGGCTATAGGAAACCAGTTTGCGCACGTAAAAAACGAACTTTAACAGGATCTCAAGCATTTAATATTGATGGTTTTTACGTGACACTTTGGACTTAAGGGTTTTCAACTTTGATCTTTCAGAATATTAAATCAAAAGAAAGGATTTCGAAATACAAAATAAAGTTTTGGCAGAGTTTTCACATTTTTTTGTGGTTATTAAACTTTTTTGAAATAAAAAAATTTTAAACTGAAAACTTTTACAATAATTTTAAAGATTTTTGAGACCATAATTAAATTTTTACCAATAGTAGTTCTTCTACGAATTGAATTTTTCAATAATTTTTTTGGGGTGTCCCTCCATTTTTAACTCCCTGGGATTTGATCTGGGACCCCCAAATCCTATGTAATTCTGACTCGTCTAGGTGTCTACTACCCCCCCCTAGAAGTGTGACCCATTATTTATGGGACACCCTGTATATTATAAAATAAAAGGTACTTATTAGAGGCGCAGAGACGCTGATAAATTAAATACCTGTGGCGTTAGAAATTGGGAAAGAATTGCCAGTCTTACTGTTCCTCAAACAAAATGACTGGTCCGCCAAATTAAAAAGGACAAGTTTCTATTGCTCGGAGTTACTGTTGCATGTCATACGTCCAACTGAAGCTCATGCGACGACGCCGAAGGGCTATAAGTTAGCTACGTACGACGCTATAGTTTGTAAGAGTTATTTCATTGCTATAGTTTCCTCAGTACTTTTTCTCAGCTGATTTCCCATTCTATATCAAAAGCAAAGAAAGTAAAGAGCAGGACAAACTAGTCTGGATAATTGCGCGTTATTAAATTGTGGCGGAGTTTCCATTGAAAGTTCTCACACCTTTTTCTTCCCTCTCTTGCCTCCTGTGAATGACATTTAACAAACCCTCCTTGCTGTTCGTTGAAATTTTGTTCAGAGTTTTTCTAGATCCTCATTAACGATCTGTATATTAAGGTAAACATTAAACAAAGTTTGAACGGCAAGGGTGATGTTTTAATGCAGATATTTAATCAGGTGTATAGCAGGAAAATAATGGGGCTAGAACTAGAGAGTGGGATATTTTTTCTCTACTGGTCCGGCGGACCAGTAATTTTTTGACCTTAGTGGTCCGAGTCATTTTTCAGTCTCGGACCAGTTGAATTTTGAACACTGATTTTAAGTTCATTTTAAAAACGTGATTTTTAAGAAACTTTTTCATTTTATTAATACTATTACTGGTCGAGTTTGAAAACGTTCATCAAAGCGTTATTGGGTAACTAATCAAAGAAAAGTTATGTATAAGGGGTCCCCAGCCTATCTGCTCCTATCCTGGTAAAGCTCTTTTATTATTATTATTATTATTATTATTATTATTATTATTATTATTATTATTATTATTATTATTATTATTATTATTATTATTATTATTATTATTATTGTTGTTATTGTTATTGTTATTGTTATTGTTATTATTATTATTATTATTACTATTACTATTACTATTACTATTATTATTATTATTATTATTATTATTATTACTATTACTATTACTATTACTATTACTATTATTATTATTATTATTATTATTATTATTATTATTAATTATTATTATTATTATTATTATTATTATTATTATTATTATTATTATTATTATTATTATTATTATTATTATTATTATTATTATTATTATTATTATTATTATTATTATTATTATTATTATTATTATTATTATTATTATTATTATTATTATTATTATTATTATTATTATTATTATTATTATTATTATTATTATTATTATTATTATTATTATTATTATTATTATTATTATTATTATTATTATTATTATTATTATTATTATTATTATTATTATTATTATTATTATTATTATTATTATTATTATTATTATTATTATTATTATTATTATTATTATTATTATTATTATTATTATTATTATTATTATTATTATTATTATTATTATTATTATTATTATTATTATTATTATTATTATTATTATTATTATTATTATTATTATTATTATTATTATTATTATTATTATTATTATTATTATTATTATTATTATTATTATTATTATTATTATTATTATTATTATTATTATTATTATTATTATTATTATTATTATTATTATTATTATTATTATTATTATTATTATTATTATTATTATTATTATTATTATTATTATTATTATTATTATTATTATTATTATTATTATTATTATTATTATTATTATTATTATTATTATTATTATTATTATTATTATTATTATTATTATTATTATTATTATTATTATTATTATTATTATTATTATTATTATAGATTGTTATAGTCTTTTCTCTTTTTACTGTTTGAAATTAAAATATTTTTACCCATACAAAAATCATATCATTAGTAAAAATGTTATTTATTTCGGCAGCAGCACATGAACATATCAAGTTGTAATGGAATGGTACTAAAACAATGAATTTTATTTTCTTAAAATAGTCTGTTTAACCTCAACACTTTAGATATGACTCAAACAGTTACTACGATAGAGAACCTGATCAAACAGAGCAAAATGTTTAATGCCTCAGAGGACTGAAATATGAGACTTTACCTATGGTATTGCCAAAGCAATTGTCTAGAATGTTTATTGCTCTTTGTTTAACGTCAGATGGGTATAAGTCAGACTTCAGTAGATCTTTATCCGTACAAACTGCCAGAACCTGTAACATACACACTTTCAGAATATAGAGCGGGACATTGTTGGAAAACTGTAAAATACTGATTTTATTCTGTCCAATTTAGTCAAAGTCCAATGTAATTTATGGGGTAAGCATAATTATTAGGTACATGCTTTAAATTGCAGTAAAACTGCTTTATAATTATTTTCCTACTTAATTAACTAGTTTGAAAACGATGGAAAATATAAAATTTTACTACTCATAAAAAAGAGGTCGGTAGATTTTAAAAAAAATCAACTACCCCTGAGCTACATGAATTATGGTTTCAGCTCCTCCTTTATTGTGAACTTTTCAGATCATTTTGAATTTAAGGGGTCATATATTCTTGAAGGTTTCAAAGAATCTTAAAAGTTTCATTACTTAGTAAAATAAAGTACCGTAAAATGATGGCCCAAATGGAGTGTTTTTTTCTCGCATTAGAAGCAAATAAAAGTAGTTAATCAAAACGAATTTGTCAATGATTTATCTTATTCTTTACATGTTCAACTGTAATATAAACCGTTTTCCAAAATGCTGATTTAAGTTTTTAATACTTTTTGAAATTTTCGGGAAAAGTTTCCCTGAATTGGGGTAACTTTGGCTAAAGGTACCACAAGCGTGGACCAATTACGTGGACCAAAGTTACCCCCAACGTAATAAAAGTTCAATAATTATCAAACAACGAAGTAAAACAAAGTAATGGTATTAAAAATGTTAGATGGATTTAAACTGACATAAAAATATTACCTAGCTGTTTTGCATCATGTTTTTTTCGCCTTTCCAAAGAAAAATGAGGTGAACAAAATTCGACTTTTTGATACTACCTAACTTAGAAGATAACAGATTTATCACTTAGAAACACATTTCGATGCTTGGGCTAAAGTTACCCCATTTTACAGTTTGTCTTTCTGAATCATTTAGAAAAAAAAACGCATAAAGACACTCAAATTAGAACAAAAATTATTTGAAAAACAAATTTTAAAAATGGGGCTATTTATATATTAGCATAGCCGCGGCTTATTTATACAGGATGTTTCAATATTTATCGTTATGTAGTTTTGTGTCATTCATTAAATAAAGTTAAAGTTTAATTTAAAAAATATAAAAAAAACTTGCGAATTGGCGAATTTTTCTTTTTTGAGGCCTGAAAAAGTTCCTGAAAAGTGAAAAAGTTCACACGCTAATATCTCATGGAATATTCATGAAATTTTTTTCAGTGAGATTTAAATAACATTGGCCAGCAATATTCTCATTGAAGTTTTTGCTTTATTTCCTTTAGTTATTTTTTATTATTTCTTAAACGTAAGGGGTAGGAAGAATTTTCAAAATCTAAAATTTAATCATCATAGTAACCTTACTATTATAAGAACATGAATAATCGTGATCTAACTTCGTTAAAGGGGGGTTTGGGGGTTCACCCCCAGAAAATTTTTTGGAATTTAAGTCTAAAAAGTAGGTTTTCCACTCGTTTTAGTACTCCGAATCCGAATTTCGGACATACATTTTGAAGAATATAATATATTTTTTGGTAGGGTTTTTGCACTAAATGAAAATAAATCAGCCTCCTTCCAGATTTGAAAAAAAAGTTAGTAAAATTGTTCATTTTCTGCATTATTTTCGGGAATTTTTATGTGTTACACTTATTCAAAAATTCATAACTCCGAAAACTATCATTTCTCCATCTTTAAATTTTGCATACTTGTAGCAAATAAGTCAAAGAAGATAAGACAAATATAAGATTTTTTTTTCAAAAAAAAATCGAAGGGGGTGTTTTTCAGGAGATCAATTAAAATTTTTAAAAGCTTGTAAAATTTTTTTGTGTGTGTGTTTGTTTAACTCCAAAAAATATACTATGTGCTGCACATCATATCAAAGGTCATAAAAACACCTTTAAAATGATGTATGAATTAACTTTCTACCTAAATTCCTGAATTATAAAGCATTTTGTGACTAGAAATTGCAAAAAATTTACAGTTTTGGAAAATTTTTAAAATTCCATTAAAAAAATTATTTTTAATACTGGTGTTCCTTCGTAATCTTCACTAGTACCTAATAATAAATACCTGTGAACCAAAAGTGATGGAAGTTTGTTGCTCCTCTCCAAGCCTAATGGGGAATTTTCCGATTCATTCCCTTCGTTCTTCAATTGAAAAATTATTAAGATTTTAATTTTTAAGAATGTTCGGATTTTGTTGTTCGGAAGATAACGCTACAAAAAAACCTTGAAAAATCATTCAAAGTTGAAAAATAAATATTTCGTGGCGTACCCCTGGAAAGCTCTCGGCGTACCCCCGGTTGAGAACCACTGTCCTAGGAGACGCTGTTTCCAAATAGTAAAAGCCTCGAAACGGATTTTTGAGCCTCAAACGGAGCCTTTGCACTTCCAGTGAACTGAACATGATAAAGTACAACTAGCGTTTTAATAATTTCCCCTTCATTTTCAAGCAATAAATAAAAATAAACCACAAAAAATGCTCCCAACTCACCTGCTGGATAAATGTCAAAGGCTTCACGCCCATTCCTTGTGGGTTGGCGGACTCCAGATTGTAGACATTGTCGAAAGGATACTTGACTCCCTGAAAAAGCACTTCTTGGTTAATATTTATTTTTTAAGAATTACGACGCTTTATATTTTATAGCATGTGCTTCCAAGAACAATAATAATATATTACAATTAACACTAATATATTAATAATTGAACAATATAAGCAATTTTGAATCAGTGATTTAATTATTCACTAGCTGAAAGACAGGGTAACCATAGGTGAGAGAAAGGAAAATGCGTCCAGTTTCAGTGTAGGTACTTGATAGTGTCATAAAAAGATCCGATTAGTCAGGCAAAGGAATTTTAGAGTTTAGATAGTAATCCGAGAACTTTTTTACTCTGTGTTAATTAGCTGCAGAGACAATTTTTAAATATCCGAATATTTTACTTTTTCTAAATAGCGGTATTGTTTTTGACCTATGTGGTAAAATAATTTAATGCGAAATAAATTGCTTATATTTTAAACTTTACTTAGTTTTTGTAGCTTAAAGAGATAATTAGAAGGTTCATTGTTTTTCTTTGCTCGATTGAAAATGTCATTCTTCAGCAAGTTGTTTATTTTTATGTAAAAAAGTGGGGAAGGGAAGCTTATAAAACAAATAAATACTAAGTGAATTATATGTAGAGTATTCTCTGCATAGTCAGTTCAAAGTTGGTGGCATTTGTTTCTCTATGGGTCTAGCCGCTAGACTCATAAAGGATTGCTCTTTGTAAGATGCATATTTTTAACAAAAAAAAACAGGGTACAAATTGATGTCAAAATTTCGGGAGGGATTAGAATCTAAGTTTCTAATTAGTTCTAAGGGGTTCTAATCCCTAAACCTCCCCTCAGATACAGTTCTGCCACTTACCATTTGAAGATTTTTTCTAATTTCATTTCCTCTGATATCAGCTTTACACGGCCACGGGAAAGATATGTTTTTCAAGTTGGGGTTCACACTATCCTCTCTCAAGATGCGAATCATGGTCCTCCAAGATAACTTTTATTTCTATCTATAATGAGATTAATTAAGTTTAAGGAAGGATTCAAGAATTGCGATAATGCGACAGTTAACAAGGCAGTTTCTCGAAGGGTATTGCTCACTCGCCGTAACGATGCTTAGATAGAGTTAAATAAGCAAATTGTTGAATCAGATGGCGTTATAAACATATAGCAACAAAGCAGCTGAGAAAAATTTCTCAAATTTTGAAATTCATGCAGGTGTTTGAACATGGAGATTGCTAAGAAACTAAATAAAGGGATAGGGGAGAATAATGTAATAAGATTCAAATGGGCTAATAAGAAACATTCAAAATTCCACAGGATTCTGCTTTAAGTTTATGAAGCTGGTTTTTTTACAGAATGTTTATATCATTAACAACTTTCTTTGAAAAAATAATGCACTTACTAAGTAAAAGGGGAAGTGGATTTTTTTACTTGTTTCTTATTACCCCAAGCGTCTTAATCTTATTACCCCACGAGGGGTAATAAGAAACAAGCCAGTTATTTTACTAACTAGAACAGTTTAAAATCAAATGAAGGAATTAATATAATCTCAAAAGATTATTTTATAACCCAAATAGTTTTCAAAAATTTTCATTAAAAATATTTTGATAAATGCCTAGTTAAAAATTAGACTGATAACTCGTGATTTTTCTTGAAAATAATCTTGAAAGTAAAGAAAAAGTAGGAACTATCAAAAAAATATAAGTTCACGGGTCATGAATTAATAGAAACGCGAAACATCGCGATTCCGAGGAAGGATTCTGCTGGACGATGTATTTGGCAATGTTTTGTTATAAATATATTTGGCGAGAAATAAGAGAAAAATTTATCTATAAAAAACTGTAAAAAAAATTCTTAAAAATTTTTGTTGCTGTTGTTGTTCTTGCAGAAAATTTTCTGCAGAGGGCAAAATTTTCTGCGAACGCCGTTCGCACGTTCGTGTATATTATACGGGAATGGTTATAAGAGGGGGCGAGCTCTCTAAATTTCTGCTAGATATGCCCGTGGGGGAAAGCCTTCCTTTATAATTTTAAATCCTCTTTGGCGCACTCTAGTGATCCGAATTCTTAAAATTTTTCTTTTTGAAAACTAATTATGTAGTTAAAACTAAAGTAAAAGATATTATCCATGATTTATGGGGGCAGCTGCCTCGCTCGCTTATGTCTTTGCACACTTAATTAGGGTACGTCCATAAATTACGTGATGTGTTTTTTCAAAATTTTGGACGCCTCCCCTCCCCCTTGGTGATATTTAGTGATATTTTTCTGGACCCCCTCCCCCTCTAATTCTCACTAGATATTTCTTCTATTGTTTTTAAGTAAATAAATTTCTTTGATATTACGTTCGAGCCACATTTGTTTTGTCATCAGCATAAAAAGGTTTGGTACAGAAACATGTTGAAATCTAAAACATGGTCTCAACTTGTAATTATAATGAATAACTGGCTAATAAATGATTCATTGTTTTGACTAATTGCGATTTTTTTCTAAACTTGTGCAAAAACCAATACGGGAAAATATATATATACACTTTCTAGGGCTGTGGGGAGCCTAGTGGTTAAGGCATCGGCTTCGGGATCGGAGGGTCCCGGGTTCGATTCCCGACACCGCTAAAGACCCATCGAGTATATGCAGAGTACGTGCTCGTTAAATCTGTGGGTCCGAAAGTCCTGTGGTCCGTCATGGCGCAGTTTACCACGGGTCCAGGTGTCTGGAGACTATTTCCCTCCCCTTCAGATGCATGGCAAAATTGTGGAGGTGGTGATAGATAGTGGCAGTATCTATCATCTCATGAGGCAGAAGTCGGACTCCTGCCATTTATGGACCTCACTTTCTCAGGAGCCGCACCCCCTTTGCCTTGAATCCTTGTGGAGCTTGGTAATTCCAAGTGGCACACGACAACATATACACTTTCTTATCTAAAAGTTAACGTGATATTTCAATTGACTCCCACCTCCCTTCTGATGATATTTTTTTAGACCACCTCCCCCCTTTATGACCTCACGTAATTTATGGACGTCCCCTTATGAGTAACGACCATGGGGTGTATTAAGCAGCGTTTGAAATTGTACTGGATTGCTGGTCCGGGACAACTAAAAAACGGCTCGGACCAGTGGAATCAGAAAACAACTGGTCCGCCGGACCAGTAGTGAAAAAATATCCTACCCTCCACCAGTTAAGTTATGCATTAATTTGTGTGCAATATCATTTATTCAAGAAAAGTTCTTATTTTTTGTGAATTAGTGCAATTGCATCCAATTTGTATGTCAATTAGAGATATTTTATTTAATCAAGAAGATTATTTTACTTGTATGTCAGTTAGTAAAATATTATTTAATCAAGAAAAACATTTAATAAATAAGATATTTTCAAAATTATTTGATTATTTAGTGCTATTGCTTATTTTCATAAATTTATTTTATTAATTATTTTATATAAATTTTATGTTTACAGCTGGTAACTTATTGTTGAATATGTATTAATTTTTAACATTACCCCTATTTGGTACTCACATTCAGTAAAATAGTTACTTTATAATAATATTTAAACTTGTCCTTTTTAATTTGTCGGACCAGTAATTTTTGTTGCGGACCAGTAAGATTGGTAAAGCACTGGTCCGCAGGACCAGTGGAATTTTCCCCCAATTTCTAACGCTGGTATTAAGGGAAGACTGAAGAGGGGCAAGCTAGAGACTTTGAGGACATACCTATATTTTTAAACACATCTTAAAAACTATGAAAATATCCTGAAAATATTTAAGTAGGTATTTCTCTTTCCATGACCAATCTAAATCCTAACAGATGGTGCACGTTTTTGGTGGCATAGAATATGGGTTGGCTGGATTGGACCCAATTGAGTTGGACCCAATGGGTTTTTTCAAAAAAAAACATGTGAAAAAACCCACATTTTGGACCCATTTTTGGGTTTTTTCAAGAAAAATCAAGATTTTGGCAGTTCCTTCAAAACTTAATGTGTTTTTTTTCAAAGTTTGATATTTTTAAAATTTTGATGGGTTTCTTCAAAATTTAAACTAGATTTTAAAAATTAAATGGTGTTTTTTCAATTTCAGAGAGTTTTTTTAAGTTAAATAGGTTATTTCATTCTCAGTGGGTTTTTTCATTATTGAATGGGGTTTTTCAAAATTTAGGACGTTTAAAGTTCAAACTAGATATAAAAAATAAGGAATATTTTTTTAAATTTCAGTGGGTTTTTTCAAAGTTTAGGATATTTTTCAATTTTAGTGGGGTTTTTCAAAATTTAAACCAGGTTTCAGTAAATAAGGGATGTTTTTACAATTTCAGTTCGTTTTTTCAAAGTATAAAAACTTTGAAAAAACCCACTTAACTGTGGAAAAACTGACATTATTTTGACAAAACACATTTAACATAGAAAGAACTCACTAAAATTTGAAAAAACCCACTTACACAATAGCCGGGTTTTTGCTAACCCTGCACAGAATGGAAGTTCAAGGTATGGATAAAAACAGCTTAAAGACTATATAGTCCTGTCCCTGCCATAGGGTCCCGTAGGAATTTTCGACCTAATTTGTATGAGTGATGGAATTGAATAAAGGACCCATAGGAGGGTCAAAAAAACTTGGGTAGACATCTTCAATTTGCGGACGTTTTTTTTTATGCGCCATTTTCCAAAATGGCGGACGCTGGCTCTATTTTGCTATATCTTTACTCCTAACACACTCACACTCCTCATTTTGGTGTCCAAATATATATTTTTGAGGTCAAGGAATTGATTAAAATGGTTTCTGAAGTTATTAGACTTTTATTTTTTTAAATTAGTTTTTTTTTTCAATTTTAATTAACAATGCTATAAAAATGAAAACAAAATTCCAGTTCCTAGTTTTTATTCGATAATTGATGTTTAAAATACAAAATATGAATATTTGAACAAATGTTATCGTTACATAAGCGAACTTTCGGGAGGTAAATTTAATTTGAAGCTTAAATTAGTGATAAAGAGTCTACCGTTTACATTGATTCCCACATTTGCAATATTCTGTGCATGTTATATACAGCTTTTTGCACTCTCATCTGTTGGTTGCACATGCTGCACAACTACCTTGCATCAACAGTTCATCAGGCATTCTATTAAGGCAATAATCAGGCTTTAGAACACCATTGATGCTTTTGTACCATCATTCAAATTCCGTTACTCGAAGACTTTATCCGGGAATCGTCTTTAGGAGAGGTTAATAGATTCCCGATTATCGTATAAACACCTTCGGATATGGCCTTTTCTTATTGAATAAGAGGTGGGAGGAAGATATGAAAGATGTCTCATGTGCAATAGGTACCGAAGTTCATCAAAGGTTTCACACTTGGAAGAGAGATTGATTACTTGAACGAGGAATCACTCAGCTTCATTCCGGGAATTCTCTTCGGCAAATCCTTGTAACGATATTTCACTTAAAGCTTTTAAAATTGAAGATTTCGTACCTAATGGTTACATTACAGCCAGTTAAGATATGGGCCTTAATTAAAGTATTGCAAACTTCAGTTCCCAATTCTTTCCCAAGTGTGCGTTTTATACATAGCGAAACTCCCACTCCCACTTTGATCCACAATTCTTTCAACCCATGGCAGAATAGTTCAAATATGTATCGAAGGATGAGAACAACGACATACATCAGTGTCATTTGATAGCATTGAGGCATTTTATTCCCTACTGGACAGCATTGACAAATCATTCTGCTAAATCTGCTTCTTCAACAAAGGTTTGGAGGGCCAAGCAAGGTTCAACTTCTGTGTTCTTTATGATTATTTAATCTTTACAGTCATTATCCTCTGTGATAACTCCACTAAGTACTGTAGTGAAGTTGTTCAATTTTGAACTTTTAATGAACTTGTTGCAGCAGACGATTGGAGCATCTCTTTATTTTTACTAGAACACCAGAATCTGTCCATCTGTATAGGAATGGGTGTATCTTCTTTGATTTGTATAAGTTCAATTGGGTGAACATTTCTCCATCTTTCTCGTTCCCCTTCCCTAAGTGAATCTTCAATATAGCTGTCAAACATAAAGTCTACTCGTTAATCAAGTATTTTGTTATATGTGAATGCTTCTACCAACTGCAGCAATACTGTTTTTTTGGGAAGTTAGTCTACTGTATTTGGTTTCAAAGTTGGAAATATTAATTTCCTTTCCATTGTTGGCAGTTTCACTTTTGTGATAACGTCTGAAAGTTTTAAAATTTTACAAAACTATCATGCCTGGCTACACAAGTAAACCTGTGAAGCATTGTGTTATTGACTAAATTGGAGAAGAAATTGGATCAAACAAAAAAATATTTTTTTCGGCAGCGTGATGTTATGGATACAGTTGTCGTAGTTGATTTTATGTCACAAGTTCGACAACTCAGAACTAAAGATATGCTAACTTTTAAAAATGTATTTGATCAATTATGGACAAATACAAGTAACTACAAAGAAAATTAACGAGTATACTTTGTGTGTTCGACAGCTATATTGAAGAGTCACTTAAGGAAGGGGAAAGAGAAGGATGGAGAAATATTCAACCAATTGAACTTATACAAATCAAAGAAGATACACCCATTCCTATACAGATGGACAGATTCTGGTGTTCTAGTAAAAATAAGGAGATGCTCCAATCGGCTGCTGCAACAAGTTCATTAAAAATTCAAAATTGAACAACTTCACTACAGTACTTAGTGGAGTTATCACAGAGGATAATGACTGTAAAGATTCAATAATCATAAAGAACACAGAAGTTGAACCTTGCTTGGCCCTCCAAACCTTTGTTGAAGCAGATTTAGCAGAATGATTTGTCAATGCTGTCCAGTAGGGAATAAAATGCCTCATAATGCTATCAAATGACACTGATGTAGTTGTTCTCATCCTTCGATACATATTTGAACTATTCTGCCATGGGTTGAAAGAATTGTGGATCAAAGTGGGAGTGGGAGTTTCGCTATATATAAAACGCACACTTGGGAAAGAATTGGGAGCTGAAATTTGCAATACTTTAATTAAGGCCCATATCTTAACTGGCTGTAATGTAACCATTAGGTACGAAATCGTCAATTTTAAAAGCTTTAAGTGAAATATCGTAACAAGGATTTGCCGAAGAGAATTCCCGGAATGAAGCTGAGTGATTCCTCGTCAAGTAATCAATCTCTCTTCCAAGTGTGAAACCTTTGATGAACTTCGGTACCTATTGCACATAAGACATCTTTCATATCTTCCTCCCACCTCTTATTCAATAAGAAAAGGCCATATCCGAAGGTGTTAAACGTTAATCGGGAATCCATTAACCTCTCCGAAAGACGATTCCCGGATAAAAGTCTTCGAGTAACGGAATTTGAATGATGGTACAAAAGCATCAATGGTGTTCTAAAGCCTGATTATTGCCTTAATAGAATGCCTGATGAACTGTTGATGCAAGGTAGTTGTGCAGCATGTGCAACCAACAGATGAGAGTGCAAAAAGCTGTATATAACATGCACAGAATATTGCAAATGTGGGAATCAATGTAAACGGTAGACTCTTTATCACTAATTTAAGCTTCAAATTAAATTTACCTCCCGAAAGTTCGCTTATGTAACGATAACATTTGTTCAAATATTCATATTTTGTATTTTAAACATCAATTATCGAATAAAAACTAGGAACTGGAATTTTGTTTTCATTTTTATAGCATTGTTAATTAAAATTGAAAAAAAAACTAATTAAAAAAATAAAAGTCTAATAACTTCAGAAACCATTTTAATCAATTCCTTGACCTCAAAAACATATATTTGGACACCAAAATGAGGAGTGTGAGTGTGTTAGGAGTAAAGATATAGCAAAATAGAGCCGGCGTCCACCATTTTGGAAAATGGCGCATAAAAAAAAACGTCCGCAAGTTCAAGATGTCTACCCAAGTTTTTTTGACTCTCCTATGGGTCCTTTATTCAACTCCATCACTCATACAAATTAGGTCGAAAATTCCTACGGGACCCTATGGCAGGGACTGTACTAATAGTTAGAGATGGGGACACCTGGTTTATTGAATATGAACTAGACCATATTTATTTACCACTTGCAAATACAGATGAGATATAGATCAATTGTCAACCCTTTCAATTGTTTTACCCTGGTAAAATTCATAAATAGTTCAAATTTTTTATAGAAATAAAGGTTCAGTTTTTGATAAACTGCAGGAAAATTTCCCAAAACTTTGAAAAATACGATGATAACAAAGTAGTTTTTACACAAGACACAAAAATTCTGGATACATACTAAAATACAGGAATATTCATAAGAAATTAAATAGAACAAGATTTAGAATTTACCTTCCTTATAAAATATTGAAGAACCACAAAGAATATATGGTGAACTCAACTAAGTTATGGTGAAAACAAGTGTTCTACAAATTTGTACCGATGTAAGGCCAATGCCTACGAAAAGCCAGAGATGGCGCAAGAATCACCAAATCCTCGTTAAAAATTTTTACTTGACAATTTTTTTTACTTTTGCTTTTCTGATACAGAACCAATCATTATTCTATCAAGTATGATTACCCCTTTTAAACATGCTTTATTTCTTTCATTGATGCACGACGATTACATTCCTTTCGCTTCTTAATTAAGATGAGATGATTGATGGATACACCCAGCAAGGATGATTCTAAAATGAAATTTTCTATTAGGCTTCCTGGCAAAGTGAACAGAATTTTCTCAACATTTTGAGACCGTTCGGAATCATACATGGGATATTCTGGTAAAAGGGTAAAGAAACACAATAATTAAAATCGTTAAAGAAAAACGGAGTATTTTGGAGTGTGCCGTAGCAAGCAGATTTACTGTTACAAAACGGAGAAACTCTGGTCAGAACGGAGTAGTTTTCGAAACTCAGTATTACCCACAGATTTTTTCTATCAAGTTTATCAAAAAGCAAATATTAGTATGCATCCTAACGAGGAACAAACAACCAAAGGGGGGTCCTCCCCCAGAAAATTTTTGAAAACTTCACTCTTCAATTGAATTTTCTTGATGATCTTAATATGGAGAAGGTAGTGAATTATCCTGCTCCACCTAATAAAAAGGGGGTCTGGGGGTCCTCCCACAGAAATTTTTTGAAGATTTAAGTAAAATAACCCATTTTTTCAATTTGTTTTGGTACGCCTCATCCGAATTCCGGATATAGATTTTATGGTAGAAATTTTGAGTTTTGGCAAAGTTAATAATACAAAATAAAGTTGAAATAATAGAGTTACAAGTACCAAAGGGGTCTGGGGTCCTCACCCAGAAATTTTTTTAAAATTTGACCATAAAATAACAGGATTTTAGCTGATTTTTGGTGCATAAAATGCCATATTATACAGGGTGTTTCAAAAGTCCGTTTCGCGGCTTTTTTTGGAACCAACAAGTGTCAACGACGTCCTAAGTTCTAGACGCAAATTCTACCTAAAAATGTATTAAAAGCTATACATTGGGTTCATTAAACACGCATGGGAAGCGGGGAAGGAAAAAATTTTTAGACATTCCCCAAACAATTTTCTATATTATAGGAAAAGAAATACGCAGACTTATAAATCCTGTTTTACTAATTAGTAGAATAATCTGTAGACACAGATGGATGCACCCCCCTAAAAAAATCCTGGCGGCGCCCATGTATATGCGCCACCCGTTCTAGTGTTTATCTCGTTCAAACTCTTTGTGGAGCTCCAAGAGGGAAAAGCTTCTTGTAAATGGCAGAATTCTAAGGGGGAGAAATCTGTATAACCGACGTAAAAATTTTAGAGGGGGCTGGGGATCCCCCTGAAAAATTTTTGAAATTACTACTTTAAACTAATGTTTTATCTTTTTCAAACTCTGGGGAGCACTAAAAAGGAAAAACTTCTTATAAGCGGCAGAATTTTCAAGGGGAAAACACTGAATAACAGACGTGATAATTTAAGAGCGGGGCTGGGAATCCCCCTGAAAAATTTTTGAAATTACTACTTTAGACTAATGTTTTATCTTTTTCAAACTCTTTGGGGAGCACTAAAAAGGAAAACTTCTTATAAGCGGCAGAATTTTCAAGGGGAAACCACTGAATAACAGACGTGATAATTTTAGAGCGGGGCTGGGGGTCCTCCCCCAGAAAATTTTTTGAAATTTAATTCTCAAAAGAAGTGTTTTAACTCCTTTTGAGACTTTTTGAGTTGCACCCAAAGGTTTTTGTGAAGTTAAAGAATTTCCAAGGGACTTGCAGCTATTTTTCACATAACAGTGGAAACCTTGGGGAGGGCGGTTACCCGCCTTCCCCCCTAAATGACGAACATGTTTAGTCTTTACACTAACTTCCAAGGAAACAAAAAAGTTTGAAATTTCTAAAATATGAAAATTTGTAGAGAATGGATAATATTTAAGGAGTTATTACCCCCTAAAACTGCAAAAAATCTTTACAAATTATAAAGGTTATTTTACACTTTTTTTCTACTTATTTTTTACGATATTCATCTTTACAGGGTCCGAACCCCAAGAACCCAAATTTAATGAACATAAACTTTATAATTTTTAAAGATTTTTTGCATTTTTAGGGGGTAATAAACCCTTCCTTAAATACTATCCATTCTTTACAAATTTTCATATTTTAGAAATTTCAAACTTTTTTGTCCCCTTGGGAGTTAGTTTAAAGACTAAAGTAATGCTTTTTGGCCCTGAAAATTGAATTCAAAGTCATTAAGTCAACCAAAAACGTAAATAAGGGAGGGACTGTTCCCCGAAAATGCTGAGTGAATTATTCGTGTTCAGCAAACCAAAATCTATAAGAAATAACTATTTTCATCCCTGTAAAAAATTTGAAGTTTAAATTTACAAATACAAATACAAATTAAGTCGACCAACTACAGGCGTAAGCCCAGCAAGGTTGGTCAAGTCTATCTATCCACTACCCTATTAAAAAATAATGCTTTCTACAATCCGTCTTAAATTTTACTTTATTCAATTTGAAATTGTGACCTCCTGTTCTATTACCCGTATTGAAATCTAGTCCCTCTGTGTCCCCTTGCTTTACCATTTTAAAAAGTTGAAACAAATCCCCTCTAATCTTTCTTTTCCCTAGAGTGAACATATTTAGCTTCTTTAATCTTCCCTCATAACTTAAACTGGATATACCCTTGACCATTTTAGTAGCCCTATGCTGAACCCTTTCAATTGAATCAATAACTTTTTTTTAATATGGAGACCAAAACTGAACCGCATACTCTAGATGAGGTCTCACCAACCATTCGTTCACCAACCATGAGGTTCACCATTTGGTGAACAGTGTAGGTAAAAATGTCGAAAAAATCGCATTTTCTTCATTTTAATACTAATGAATATTTCCTACCCAGATAATACAGAATTTGTTTAAAACAATATACGTATAAATATCTCTAATATTTATATATTATTTATATATTATCTGCCATTTGAACATTAATGTTTACTTTTTTAATTAGAAAATGTTAAATTTTACCCTTTTTTAGCCATTTTTTGAAAATTCAATGACCTTGGGGGACCTTTAAAATCTTTTAAAAATCCAAAAAAATCACAGTGCTTTATATTCACAGAAAAAACATTTTTGGGGTGAGAGAGTAAACAATTTCAAAGGTCGGGTTTTTGTGACACCCTAATGCGTAAGCATATCAACCCTTTAGGTGCATCTGGGGGAATGTTGCCGATTGGTCTGGCTGCTTACAAAAAATATTGAAATAGCTCACCGAGTATCATACATAAAAATCAAGCTTGAGAAAATGAGAAAAGTTACATTACTTTTTTGGGAGCTATAAAGCGTCTGTTAAAAGTTAGATGAAAGGAGACAGAGAAAAAACCTCAGTGAGATAGTATTGTTGCCACAATTATGAATAACTCACTGAAAAAAAATTCATGAAAATATCGCAAAAAAAAAGTTCGTAAAGTTTTTTTAATTTGTTGAATGAATTTGGTCTTTATTTAACTGAAAAACATAACTGCATAATACAACTGATTCCATGCGTGATGGGTTCCGTGATTGTAAGTAATTCCGTACGGAGCCAATCACGGATGTAATCAACGTTTCCAAACAAGCAAGTGACGTCACACTAATATCGTCTATTAAATATTTGAAAGATGGGGTTGGAATACCTTGGTGTAAACATTATATCCAATGTGTATAATACTAACATTTTAAAAAGGTTATTATTAAAAATTTTGAGCTTCACTTGGTTTAAAATTAAGGAAATTATTGTGCACCTTGCATAGTTATATAATATTTTATAGTTTCTATCGATCATTGAGGTTCCCTTTTTTA
Source organism: Tetragnatha versicolor (assembly GCA_024610705.1). Lineage (NCBI taxonomy): Eukaryota > Metazoa > Arthropoda > Arachnida > Araneae > Tetragnathidae > Tetragnatha > Tetragnatha versicolor. Next base: position 8,606,129 of record JANDEH010000013.1, read on the forward strand.
AATTTAATTTTTCTTTAATCTTTTTTTATTTTGTTACAATATATCTTATTTATAATGGGGTACAAAACAAAAGAATACTAATATTGTCTACAATTTTATTATGTATGTGTATGATTCATATAGGATAGTAGTAGTGTAGAAATGCGGGTTCTGGACCAACGGTGCAGCGGTGCTCGGGGCGTGGCTTGTAGGGGGCGTGGCCTAACTAATTACCATATTGTCTTGATTACTTAATTACCTTAATTAATGACTTAATTGTGCTTAATTACCCTAATTAATTACTTTAATTACACTAATTAGATAATTTACCCTAATTGAATGATTTATTACCCCAATTTACTTTAATCCTTTGAGTACTAAATTCAGGACTTGTACTTTTTCAGATTATGTTTTAACCCTTTGATTACTTATTTCAATAGTGGTGCAGCAATAATAGCGGTGCTGGGGGCGTGGCTTGTAGGGAGCGTGACCTAACTAATTACCCTATTGTCTTGATTACTTAATTACCTTAATTAATGACTTAATTGTGCTTAATTACCCTAATTAATTACTTTAGTTACACTAATTAGATAATTTACCCTAATTGAATGATTTATTACCCCAATTTACTTTAATCCTTTGAGTACTAAATTCAGGACTTGTACTTTTTCAGATTACACTGGTCAACACTCATTTTGATGGCTGGAATATTAAAGCTGTTTTTGTATATATTCGACCTCCTGATTCCGAATATGACATCCGTTTTTGCTCATCAGCTCTAGTTTTTAAGATATTCGAAAATTAAGTTTTTTCACTTTTGACCTACCTTTTATACAATATGGTGCTATAACAATGACTTAAAAATAAAAAACCTAACCACCCAAGGCTTTTCCTATTCCTTAGGCTCCCAATAGATAGTGTATAAAGTTTCAGCCCCCCAAGTTAATTTTAAGGGGTACCTATAGGGCCCTAAAGTTGAAAAAAAGTCGAAAAATTGGTCTTTTTTTCAGAATTTTTAAAAAAATATTTTTGAGTTTAATAATTTGATAAAACTGGCTAATATATGTTTTTTAGAACTTATTCAGACCGCTAAAAATATTTTTACTTTAAAACTGCACCTCTTTAGAGCGATTTTTTAGTTTTTAGGCGAGAATATGGGTCATTTCGCTCAAAAACGCTTGATACCAATAATGGTGGTTGAAACGAATTAATTTCGAATTTTTTAGAAGTAAGTCATCAAAAAAGATGCCCTTTGATATAAAACTGAAATTTCATATGATACAGATCAGTGAAAAAAAGCATTTTTTCCAATGTTAGGGCTTGAAAGCGCGAGAGGAGCTTCTACTGTTTTACTGATCTTTATCATGTGAAATTCAGTTTTACATCAAAGGACATCTTTTTTGATGACTTACTTATGAAAAATTCGAAATTTATTCGTTTCAACCACCATTATTGGTACCAAGCGTTTTTGAGGGAAATGACCCTAATTCTCGCCTAAAAACTATAAAATCGCTCTAAAGAGGTGCAGTTTTAAAGTAAAAATATTTTTAGCGGTCTGAATAAGTTCTAAAAAACATATATTAGCCAGTTTTTATCAAATTAGAAAACTCAAAAATATTTTTTTAAAAATTCTGAAAAAAAGACCAATTTTTCGACTTTTTTTCAACTTTAGGGACATAGCTTGTGAGAATTGCACTCGCTAAATTACGGTAAAGCGCGAATGAATATTTTTGAATAAACTAAAAATGCAACACTTATTGTTCGAAATTGGAAACAAATAAAACATTGATATTATGGAAAAGACTCTCAGCTCTCAATGTTCAGAGAAACATCTGTCTTGATTTTATTTCATGCCAGCTGCTCAACGGAACGAGGGAAGTACTAAAGAACTATGGACAATTACTAGTTTGTACAGTTTTAAAGCCAAAATTTCTATCTTAAACTTATCGAATCATCTCAAAACTTTAACGTATTAATTTAAACATTATTAATATACAGCAATCGAGCATATCGAGTTTACAAGTGCGCTTCCCGAACTTATTTCCCCCGGCCAATATGATAACACAGGTCCGCAAAAAAAATTTTCCGAGCTGTTTGGACTATTTCACATGATTTTTGGTGCCCTGAATCCAAATATGACCTCTTTTTATTTTTAAAACATCGCATTTTGTAACAAATTGAGCAAATATAGCAACATTTCTAAAAAAATGTAAATACACTTAAGAAGTAGATTTTTTAATCCAAATTTATTAATGAGGTGATTAGTTTTAATGTTTTTTGGATCCCTGAACTCAAAAATTATCCCTGTTTTGCCCTAGAATGGCATGTTTCCCGACAATTTAGGTATGATTGTAAAATAAATTAATATTTCAATTTTAATAAAAATATGCTTATAAAATAAATTTTTTATTACATATCCTTCATAAAAATCATTATATAACTAAAATAAACTAATTTACACACTCTTCAGCCAATTTTTCCACCTTATGAAGCTCTTCTTGGTAAATTTACCCTTGTGATTATCAACAAGAACGTTTCTTTGAACTATACAACAAAAATCCTTCATTATTGCACGATTAAGTCTTGCTTAATATTTTATTTCAATCTCTATAATTATCTCTAAATATCCTGATGAGATAGTTTACTATGTGCATCATTCACAGCTCCTAATTTTTAAAAAGGGAGGAGCTAGAAATGTTCAAAAACTATAAAAAAAATGGGAAAATTCGAATATAATGTTGCAATTTGTGAAAAATCCTGACGTATAGGATTTTTTCAATATTTTTTTCGTTATCAGCACACCAAAATACATAGGAAATCGTAATAATTGTTCTAACAGCTTTTTCATTGCAAACCTGTGTAATTTCTATTCTTTCAAACTCTTTTCGCATTAACAAAAAACAATGGGCAGGCAGGTGATTTTTGCAGTATGCAATTGTGCAGGTTTAAAACCATATGCTCATCAGCCAAGTTCCAGGCATTGGTGATTCATGGAGCTACAGCCTGCGAATCAACGAAAAATCTAACTTTTCAAGATGAGGGATAGAAAAACTTGTGAAAAAGGTGCAATAAATGGTTCATATCAAGGTGATTACGTTGAAATGTTACTAAATATGTTTGTAACCTTCGATAATTATCTTATTTTTAAATATTCATTAGTTTTTTTATTTTTTAAACCATCAAAAAGGGGAATATGTCGAAAAAGAAGATATCTCTATGGGTTGGCGGGAAATAAGACCGAGGTGTGCGCTTGTAAACTCGATATCTAATAGATAAAAAATGTCTGATTTTTTCCAGAAAACATGTTAACCGATTCTCAAAGATGTAACTAGTTACCAATAGTAAAATTATTTCAAAATTCCTACTACTTTTTTCAGGATCAAAACGGGAGTTGAAAATAAAACTACCCTACCACAATGCTGGAGTGTACTCGAACTAAAAATGCTCTTTATTAATATAAATATAATAGATTTTCAAAACTTTAAAAACAGAATACGAAATAGTACTCATCTTGCTTGTTTAACTCCTCTATTTCTGGTTTATTGAACCGTGTATCGTTTCTAAGGAAATCAACCGAAGTTAAAACCGAAATTTTCGGCGAATTATTCAAATCTGCTCGAATAAAACCAGGCTCAATTTGAAAACTAATCCTGTTTTGTGTGCAGAATGATGTAAAAGAACAATAAACGAAATCTTAGTTTAAAATATTTATGATAAGCAAAGCGTAAATACTCAGTTCGAAAACAAAACACAAATGCAGGCAAGAGGCAAGGCAAAGGATCGGTACTTTTCGCCGGTTCATACCAAATGACGTCACAGCTGGCCACGCCTCTTTTTTTGCGGCTCCAAATTTTAAATGCTTTTAACTAATTAACTATTTGGTCTAAAAATTTTTTGAGCGTGGGTAAATTATTCTTTTGCATTTCTCTTAGTGTTTTTGGTGTTAAAATGATCAATTTCAGTTGAAGGAAACAACCCTATTGAATGATTTATTACCCTAATTTACTTTAATCCTTTGAGTACTAAATTCAGGACTTGTACTTTTTCAGATTATGTTTTAACCCTTTGATTACTTATTTCCATAGTGGTGCAGCAATAATAACGGTGCACCGGTGCTGGGGGCGTGGCCTAACTATATACTAGTGATGGGCGATTTTTTGAGGAGTTAACTCAGTGAACTAACTCCTTAAACTGAGGGAAGGATCAAGGAGTGGGGAAAAAAGAGTGGTAGCTCAGTTGTACTTTTTAAAATGCACCTTTTTAAGATTTAATTTGCGATATTAACTTGAAATCCTTGTGATGTTACCTCCAAAAAACACTAGATGGCAGCACATCATCATGTATGAGCGAGCCCTTTACGTAATCCGTTGCCATAACAACCCACTTTGATCCGAAAAACTACACGAGGAGTTACGTCTTCCTTAAAGGAGTTGAAAGGAGCTGACAGAGTTATCAGAGTTGCTTGCTTCTGGTCTCCCCTCTTTGGGAGTTATCTGCTGTGTGCTCTCAACTCCTTCGATCCCGGGGAGTTGGGATGGGGAGCAAGTGACTTCAGATCGGTCTTCCCGCTCCCACGATCCCACTCCCGGGGATCAGAGAGTTTATAGAGTTATTCCTTACTCCCACTATCCCACTCCCAGGGATCAGAGACTTAACGAGTTAGTTCCTCCCTCCCAGCGGTTTTTTAAGTTCGATGGAGGCCATGATTGTTTATTATACACAATCTTCTGTCTGTACGGCACTGAACGAGATTCTACATTGTCTTAATCACTATGTTTAGGATGATTATTAACAACATTTACTGCGCGCAATTAAAAAAATAATTATGGTTTTATGTTTTCCCTATTCTCAGTTTCTAATAATCATTTAATATTAAGATACTTCATTAAAAATGTCTACGATTAAAAAAGATTGCGAGAAGAAGAATTTCGTGAAACGAAAGCTGCCATTATGGAAAAGCATGCATTTATTTCTGACGGAGCATTATCATTATTTGAATACTTGTTGATAATAAAAAATACTTGATCTTGAGCAAAAGGCTTGCTGTATAGATTAATATTTTAATGGTTGAGCAATGTTTTAGTTGATTAATGAGGCGATTGATTTGGATTTAAAAATTAAATTTTCAACTGATTTTTGAGAATTGAAACACGAGCTATGCTTGTCTACCTCTACCAGCTATGATGGTGGCTCCAAAGGGCGGGAAGCGAGAACGTTGGCGTCTTGCCAAAACCTTTTGCTCTTAGTAGCGTGTTTTTTGTTTCAAACAAGCCATTTTTTAGATGAATGAGTGATTAAAACTAGATTACTTATTAGAAAAATTGTATTGATTTTTCATTCTGGTGACCATTACTTTCCAGTAAATTTAGAATACTTAAAGTTTGCAGTAGAATGGTCGCGGATTAAATTGGATTGGATGCCTGAATTGTAAGATATGTGGTTATTTTTGAAGTGAGTATTTTTTCTTTTGAAATATACCTAGTACTGCTGATTAATATATTAAAAAAAATACTGAAATATGCCCCAATGTGCAGAGATTAATATTTTAATGGCTGTTTTGTTATTGCTTGATGTGTTAGTGTCTGAATATTTGGTTCTACGGTCGTTCCCCTACAGGGGATTTTCCTTTCCCCCTTTCTTCTTTTTTGTAGGTAGGTTTTTGTTAGTAAATTGTTAAAAAATTCTCCAGTAGGCGAAATATTGAAGGTTTATTTCAGTTTTCGTTTACAGTTCAATATAAAAACTTTTTATCGTTTGAATGACTTTTCCGGCATACTTTTTAGTTGATGTATGTAGGTAGTTAAGATTAAGAAGTTATATAATACTAGCGCTGACGCGCTAGACACCGGCTTCGCCAGTCCAAATGTAAAAAAGAGCATTTTTTATGTTTATACTACAACAATCGATGTCATACCTTCAACAATTAATATTATATATTACCTTTAATTACAACAATTGGTGGTTTTGCCATGATGTCATGGTTTTAGGAATGAAATACGGGTTTTTTTAGCCGAAAATAGACCAAAAAAGTTATTGGGATGCTTCAATTTTAAATTATTATTCTTCAGGAGCCTTTCTGAGAGCGAGTAGGGCAACTTGGTATAGTTTAAAAGTGAATGTAGGTTCGAAAAGTTTAAAACTATAACGGACATACATTCAGACGAACATTCATTTATGTATATAGATTTTGGGAGTTACTGAGTTACATTAAAGAGTTAACTCCTTAAGGTGAGTGAGTTACTCTGATCTGATCTTGTAAAAGAGTTGAATCGCCCATCACTACTATATACCCTATTGTCTTGATTACTTAATTACCTTAATTAATGACTTAATTTTGCTTAATTACCATAATTAATTACTTTAATTACACTAATTAGTACTTTTCCAGACTACTTTTTAATCCTTTGATTACTTATTTCCACAGTGGTGCAGCAATACTTCTTAACCCTTTGATAACTTTATTTCCATAGTGGTGCAGCAATAATTCTTAACCATTTGATGACTAATTTCTGGACTTGTACTTTTTCAGACTATTTTTTAACCCTTTGATTACTTATCAATACTTATTAACCCTTTGATTACTTATTTCCACAGTGGTGCAGCAATGATTCTTAACCATTTGATGACTAATTTCGGGACTTGTACTTTTTCAGACCATTTTTTAACTCTGATTACTTATCAATACTTCTTAACCCTTTGATTACTTTATTTCCATAGTGGTGCAGCAATAATTCTTAACCATTTCATGACTAATTTCAGGACTTGTACTTTTTCAGACTATTTTTTAACCCTTTGATTACTTATTTCCACAGTGGTGCAGCAATAATTCTTAACCCTTTGTTGACTAATTTAGGGACTTGTACTTTTTCAGACTATTTTTTTAACCGTTTGATTAATATTTCCATAGTGGTGCAGCAATAATTCTTAACCTTTTAGTTACTAATTTCGGAACTCGTCTTTTTCAGAATACTTTTAACCCTTTAGTCACTAATTTCCATCTTGGTGCAACAATAATTATTTACCCTTTGATTACTTATTTCCATAGCGGTGCAGTAATAATTCTTCACCCTTTGTTGACTAATTTCAGGACTTGTACTTTTTAGACTATTTTTTTAATCCTTTGATTACTACTTCCATAGTGGTGCAGCAATAAATCTTAACCCTTTGATGACTAATTTCGGGACTTGTACTTTTTAGACTATTTTTTAAACCTTTGATTACTTATTTCCATAGTGGTGCAGCAATAATTCTTAACCCTTTAGTCACTAATTTTGGAATTTGCTATTTTTCAGACAATTTTTAACCCTTTAGTCACTAATTTCCGTAGTGATGCAGCAATAATTCTTAATGAGCACAATGCCATGAATATACTTCATAGTGAAGGACTTTGAAAATCGATATCCTAAACATTAGTGGGGTTTTTTTCGATTGATTACTAAAAACATAATACAATTTTCCACTGAAATTTATTTTAACTTATGAAAATAACAATCTTTGACGAAATCACCCTGCGACAAAGAGGACAAACATTTAAATTATCTACACATTTTCTACAAGCAACAAGGTGTCCACAAGGTTGAAATACAACATTCATTTCTAGATTCATACATATTTTACATAAAAAGGAATTTCTAACTGTAATTTTACATTCATTACCATCAAGGTGTGTATTTTTAGAGATTTCGATTCCAACACGATCTTTCCCTTTTTCTAACGAAACAGTAGTCTTTAAAACACTTATCTTTTCCACTACATGCTTTTGAGACGTTTTACACACTCGATGGCAATAATTTTCCTTTCTTCTCACTATAAGTTGAATATATTTACAATCAGAGAAAAACTTTCCATGCTCAACCAACGGGTCATCATCATTCTCCCAATTTCCCAATAATCCACCACAAGTTAAACAAACAACTATATCGTCAACGCCGGAATAGTATAATCCAGACTCTGCCATATCCTTAACATCGGGTTTATCTTCAGGCCAATCTTTAAAAGTCTCAAGACGTTTTTCAAAGTCCAACATATTAGGATGTTTTGGGGCAATATCTTTTAATTTTTCAGGTATTTTAGCTGGTTTAGACTTATCTTCTAGATGCACGATTGGTATGTTTTGAGAACCAGATATTAGAAATAAGCATTTCGGGGATTTTCTCATGTGCTCTCTTATCGGCTTTTGTCCTCTAACCCAGTCACGGATAATAACTCGACAAAATGCACACTGTACTTCATCTCTGAATTTCAAGTAAAAAAATCCAGCTGATGCTAGGTCAGCTGATTTGATATACGATAGAGGCCAAACTTCAGAAAAAGAAATCATTCTATTAGCTTCATATCTCATTACTTCACAAATTTTTCAACAGTTTCAGAATTGTTTAGTACATATTCTTTTCCATGAGAGAGAATGTATGACATTTCATTTTTGAAATTATTCATTCTAACAAAGTTTCTATTCTCTTCGTTTTACGTGTACTAAACGCTATTTATACCCTTTGGAATTAATAACGAAGTGTGCAATAAATTTTACATATTTTATGTGTTCATATAAAAGAAAAACTTTATTAAATAAAAGACTAAAACCTTACAATTTTACATTAAAAAACTTAGTCACATAATGAAACTAAAAATTTTTTTTGAAATTAAATAGAAAATTAAATATTTTTTTTAAAATAAAATACTTTTACATAAAATTCTAAAACTAAAACTTTGCCAGATTAAAGATAAACCCAGAAAAAATATATTCACAATGCTCTCTCTGTTAACATAATACCTCTATGGCTTCTTCTATATAAAACTAAAAATTTGATTAGAAATGGAGAGGGAAAATGCAAAAATATTACGAGAAATGAAAACTTAGACACTTACTTGAAAATTTTACGACTTGAAATCTTACACTGATGAAAACTTAGACAAAAGTTAAATGTATCACAAGAAATAAACACCGAGATTAAAAACTTAAAAAAAAAGGAGAAACGCACCCTTCAAAATATTTCATGAACTTCAAACTTTAAACTTTTTAAGATCTATAAAAAGTGTTACAAGTAACTTAAACTTTGATAAAAATACGGATGAAAACACAAAAATATTACAAAAGTTTGGACACTTAATGAAACTAAAAATTTTATTAGAAATGGAGAGGGAAAATGTAGAAATATTACGAGAGATGAAAACTTAAACACTTACTTGAAAATTTTACGACTTGAAATCCCACACTTACAAAACTTAGACACATGAATTTATAAAAACTTACAAAAGGAAAACTTAAATGTATTAAAAGAAATAAACACCTAGATTAAAAACTTTGTAAAAAAGGAGAAAAACACTACAAAAATATCTCAACTACAAACTTAGAAACTGTTGAAATAAAACTTTGATAAAAATACAGATGTAAACATAAAAATTCAGAAACTTAAAATTTTGTTAGAAACGGAGAGGAAAATTTAATCACTTGGAAATGTAACAACTTGGAAACTTAGACATGTAATGAATACTAAAAAAATGAAGAGAACTTAAATATATTACAAGAAATAAACACTTAGACTATAAACTTTGTTAAAAATGGGAGAAAACCACAACAAAAGTATTTCCAGAACTAAAACTTAGAAACTGTTAAAATAAAACATTGATTCAAAAATACAGATGCAAACACAAAAATATTACGCAAAGTAAAATTTAGACACTATACGAATCTAAAAATTTTGATAGATATTACAAAAATTTAGACACTTTCTTGAAAACTTACACTTATGAAAACTTAGACATGAAAGTATAAAACTTAAGAAGTGAAATCTTAAATATATCACAAGAAATAAACACATAGACTAAAAACTTTGTTAAAAAAGGAAGAAAACCTTCAAGATTTTTAGATTTATTAAACTTAGAAACTAAAAAACTTAAAACTTTGTTTAAATACAGATGAAAACTTAATATTATGACAAGACACAAAATTCTTGAACATTATAAAGAAATTGAAAACTTTGTTAGAAATAAAACAGTCGCTGAAAAATAATTAGGAACTTATAAAAATGCAGTTAAAAACACAAAACTAATACAAGAAATATAAACTTTGATTAAAAACTAAAATATTGTAAAGATATAAAGACAAAATCCTAAAAATGTTTCAAGAAATATAAACTTAGAAACTATAAAACTAAAAACTTTATGGAAAATAAAGGAGAAAGTACAAAAACATTACAAGAAAATAAAAATTAAGACCCTATATGAAACCAAAAACTTAAAAGAAGTAAAACATTTTAAAATATTACAAGAAATAAACACCTCTACTCTTTAAACTAAAATATTTGCCAATAAATAAAAACAACCTAAAATGATTTCAAGAAATTCAAAGGTAGACACTATATATATAATACAAAAACTTTGTCAGAAATTAAATGGAAACTTAAAAAATATAACAAGAAATACTCAATAAAGCTTAAAACTTTAATAAAATTTAAGAAAGCACACAAATATATTACAAGAAATAAAAAACTTACGGCATTATAGGAAACAAAAAACACTTTTAGAAATGGAAAGAAAGAACATGAACGTATTACTAGGCTTAAAATCTGTAAATCTAAAAACTTGACAAATAATAAAAACCTAAAAATATATTAGGAAATATGAAACTGCTATCTTTTTAGAAGATTTAAAAAGACTAAAAATATTTTTTTTAAAATAATTTCCTTAACCCTAAAACTAAAAACTTCATTAAAAAGATGAAAACCTAAACTAATTTCACCAAATATAAACTGAGACATTATATAATGTGAAAACTTTGGTAGAAAGGATATGAGAAACGAAAAAAAATCACAAGAAAGGCATTAACATCACAAGAAATGTTAAAACATTATAAACTAAAAACTTTGTTAGAAATGAAAAGGAAAACGTAAAATATTACGAGAATTAAAAACTTAAACATAATTAAGAATGAAATTTTGTAAAAGAAGAAAACCTTAAAATATTACAATAAAATGCAACTACAAACTTTGTTAAAAATGAGATCTTAAAATTTTTCAAGACTTGTAAACTTTTAGAAAAATATAAAGCAAAAAAAAGAATTGCTGAAAGTTAAATGGAAAGCGTTAAAATATTAGAAATAATGGAAAACGTTATAACAAGAAATAAAATTCTAAAACTAAAACTTTGCTAAAATAAAGGCCAATACAGAAAAATAACTAATAACTGTTAGGGATCTTGGTTCCGTTCCTTCCTGTGCCTATCGTGCCGCGCGGGAGTTCCTCTTCTGAGTGAAGAAGAGGAACACCAGAGGTGGAGTGACGTGTGCTTTGAGTGGTATTTAAGTTTAAGCTGGCTGCCACACACTCACTCACGCTCTCTCCCTCCCGTAACGATATGTTCATTAAGCGAGATGCTTTATACGATTACCCTGTCTTTCTTTTAGTTTGATTTTTAACTTAATAAAGTACTGCAAATATTTCCACTGTGCCCTTTCTTTGCTGCCATTTTCCTAAGAAGGGTTATGGGCCTCAGGTGCCCTTGCAGTGCTGGACTTGGACTATGCTATCTGTAGCTGGACTTTTGAACTGGTTTCTCGTCAGGATTGCCGATTCCTCTAGAAGGGGGCCGCTATAAGAATGGACGCCGCCCATATTCCAGTTCTAACCCCAACCAACTGGTCTGTATGGAAAACTGATATGCGAGTGCTGTTGATGCACTGGGGGTGTTGGAACTTTATTGAAAATCCTGCCGATGGAAAAACTAATGAAGAAGCTGACGAGGAAGCTGAGGAGAAACCTACAAGAAGGGAACTAGCAGACCTACAGTTGAGAAAGGACCGAGCATTTACCTTTTTATACCAAGGGGTACGAGCTGACCTAAGAAGCTTGCTCTCCGGGGTAACTGATGGAAAGGAAGCATGGAGGATTCTAAAAGACCACTTTGAGCCGACCACTAGAGCTCGTGTCATCCACCTTCTCGACGAGTTCTTTCTGACAAAATACAAGCCTGGCGAGGACATTGGTCTCTACATAAGCCGTGTCAAGGAAGCCGCTAGACGTCTCAAGGAAGCTGGCCATGAGTTGGAGTCTCTCTATGTTGGATTTCAGCTAATCCGTTTCCTGCCGTCCGAGTTTCAACCCACCGTCCAGATGATCTACCGATGGAAGGACGAGGACTTTATACCTACCAAGATTGAATCAGAACTGATCCTAGAGCAGAACCGGCTGAACCTTATGAGGCAAGACCTGGACAAGACTGAAACTGCCTACTACAGTAAGCCAGCAGACTCTGAACTGTCAGGTAAAACTTACCAGTATCTAAAGCCTCAGTCTAAAAAGGACTCTCGACAAGATAGAACTGTTAAGACTAAAAACAAAAATGTAGGTCCGTGCTATTTTTGTAATGAATATGGTCATCTAATTAAGGATTGTAAAAGTAGACCTAAAAGTAGTCGTAAACGTAATTCCAGCTATCAAGCTGATTATAATGAAGCAGTAGGGAATTTAGTAGAGTTAGAAGCTAATTCTAGTTCTGAAGTAGATAGTTCTAGTTGGGTTTTTGATACCGCCGCAACGTCTCATTTCTGTAATAACAAGGCTTTGTACTATGATTTTAAGCCAGTTAATAACCTTGAGATGACTTTGGCGGCTGGTACTGAAAGTAGTAAAATTGAAGGTACTGGGACTGTTTGTTTCATAGTTCGTTTGGGTAAGGATTATTCTAAAATAACACTTGAAAATGTTCTGTATAATCCAAATTTACGACGTAATTTGATATCGGGATCTAAGATGGAGAGTAAAGGGTCACATTTAGTGGGTTCAAATGGGAAGTTCTGGGTTTACGATGCAAAATGGAACAAATTATTTTTTGCTAAAAGGAGGGATAACCTGTACTTCTTAAAGCCTACTAAATACTTAAAGAAACCCCGTGAGTTAAAAGAAAATTCAGATTTGGTCAAAACTAATGTTGCTTTTAGTGCAAATTCCCCAGATAGTGTATTATGGCACAATCGATTTTGTCATATAAATCAAAGGTATTTAGTTAGTACTAGTAAAAATGAGTGTGTAAAGGGATTGCCAGGGTTAAGTTTACTAACAACAGACTGTCTAGTTTGTAAAATTGCCAAGGCTAAAAGAGTTTCCTTTGAACCTTTAAATTCTGTGCGATCAAATCGGCCGCTTGAGTTAATACACATGGATGTGTGCGGCCCAATGCCAGAAGTGTCAGTTGAGGGGTTTAAGTACTTTCTCACTGTGACAGATGATTATTCAAGAAAGGTCACGGTATTTCCAATTAAAAATAAGTCTGATGTAATTGGTTGCTTTAAAAGGTTTCAGACCAGGGCAGAAAGGTTTTTGGGGAAGAAAATCTTGTCAGTGAGAAGTGATAACGGGTTGGAGTTCTGCAATCGGGAATTTAGCGAATTGTTTGCAAACCTGGGAATAAAGCATGAGTACACCAACACGTTTACTCCAGAGCAGAATGGGGTAAGTGAGCGATATAATTCGACCGCCATGAATGGGGTAAGATCGCTATTAGAATCTAGTGGTGTTTCTCAGGAGTTTTGGGATGAAGCTTTATTGTGCTTCACTTACGTTTGGAACCGAGTATGTCATAAAGGGTTCCATAAGACACCTTTTGAAATATATTGTAAAAGAAAGCCTTCGGTGTCACACTTTAAGACTTTTGGCTGTTTAGCCTATGTAGGTGTTCCCAAGCAAAAACGTAGCAAACTGGATATGAAAGCTAAATTGGGAATTATGATGGGTTATGCGTTAAGAACACGTGGGTACAGAATTTGGATAGAAAGTGAGCAAAAAGTAGTAGAGACGGTCAATGTAAGGTTTGATGAGTCTAAGAAAGGGGTGGAAGTCATACTGGGTCCCACTACTAATAAAAGTGATTTAAATTGTGGTTTTTCTGTACCTAATCCTATAAATGGGAATTTAAATTTTGGATTTTCAATGCCCAGTTATTTAGACTATGATGATGAAAAAGTTAAGCGTAAACCTGTCCCTAAAGTAACTTCTAAATTGGATGATTTAGTTTTAGATCAAAGTGAAGTAAAAGACAAATCTTCCTCTTTATGTTCTTCCACATCAGAATCGGAGAGTGAAAGTGAACGATTGTCACCAACACCCTGTGATCAGGTTCCATGGATCAGGGAAGCCGTTGAGCGTCAAGACGGTTCTCGAACAGACATTTACTACAGTGTAGAAGGGTCTAAAACTAGATTACGTTCCCTAAATGACGTACAAAAATACTGTTCCCGTAATAAGATAGCTTTTGAAGAGAGCCTTTTTGATTTCAGGGGCAAAAATAATAAATCGGGGAAGGTATCTGAATTGTTAGGGATTAATGAAGAGGCAAATTTAACTGAAGTTAAAATACCTAAAAGTTATAACGCAGCAATTCGATCACCTAATGCATCTAACTGGGAAGAGGCTATGAATAAAGAAATGGGTGTCATGAAAGATCGAAAAGTGTGGAAAATTGTAGATCCCCCTAAAAATGCAAAGATCCTGGGTTGTAGATGGGTCTATAATGTAAAGTATAATGATAAAAATGAACCTGTGCGTTATAAAGCAAGACTTGTGGCTCAAGGCTTTTGCCAAGTTAAAGGCGAGTCTTATGAAGAGGTATTTAGTCCAGTGATTAATTTCACTTTAGTAAGAGTGTTGTTTACTATTTTTGTGTCTTTATTTAATTGGTTTCATATTCAATTAGATGTGGATAGTGCATATTTATATGCCAATATTGATGAATTGATTTATATGAAACAGCCTAAGGGATTTGAATTAGGCGCTAATAAGGTATGTCTTCTGCAAAAAGCAATTTATGGACTACACCAAAGTAGTAGGTTATGGTTTTTTGAAGTAGATGATATTTTGTTGAATTTAAACTTTCAAAAACTTAAGTGGTGTAACTGTGTGTATACTTTAAATAATGATATCGTGTTGCTTTTGTATGTGGATGACATCGTATTGTTTGGAAAAACTAAGGATGTTATTGATAATGTTATAAGTATGTTAAAAAGTAAACTTGATTTAAAGGTTATGGGTAAAACCCGAAAGTTGTTGGGGATTGAATTTCTTGGACAGGGTGGTAAACTGTTTATTCATCAAGAGAATTACATTAATAAAGTATGTAAATTGTATGATGACTATAAGTATCCTATTACTTCACTTCCGATGACGAAGGGCTGTATTTTGTCTAAACTGGATGAGCCTAAAACTAGTGAGGAACTCGAGGAAATGTCCAACATTCCCTATAGGAATTTGTTAGGAAGCCTAGCGTTTATAGCTAACAGGACAAGGCCGGACATAGCGTTTTCGATCAACTTACTATCACAGTTTCAGGCAAATCCAGGCCTTCGCCATTGGCATTGTTTATTGAAGGTATTAGGTTATTTGAAAGTAGGGATTGTTTCCCGGGATCCCGTAGAATTTTTAGGCCGGGACACGTCCCGGGATTTATCAGTCCGTCCCGGGATTCCCTCAAAACTTTAAATTTCTTTAACGCTGTTACAAACGCTGGAAAATCATTCCTGATGGCATGAACAAATATGTCTTTTCCTTGGTAGTGAAAGTGAGGTGGTTTTAGTCAATCATCTGCTGAATTAAATGATCTCCCACTCATAGAACTTTACAGCTAAAAAGCAATAAACAAGGAACTTGCGGATTTCTATAATACATACAATGTTACTCATCAACGAATTTAATTCTTTAGTATGCAGTTAGTGATAAGAGATACAAATCGTAATAACTCCCAGCACGAGGTCATTTTCAAACGCAAAGCATTGATAGTAGTAATTCTAACATATATAAGAAACTCATAATCTTTATTTATGGGATGAATAATTATTTATGAAGTTTGAACCTGATTTCCGAGCAGTACTCGTGATCTCAATAAGCCGTCAGCTTTTAAAGAGATTATACGTTTTAAAGACCAGGCAGAGAATATTCTGATTTTGTATCATGGCAGAAAAAGCCAGTGAATTTGCAGGGGAGCACTTCATAAAAAGACTGAACTCTGAAGCAAAATGCATTAAGTGTTCTTTGATAATTAAGTGTAAAGGAGGTTCCACGAGTGGTTTGCTCCGACATTTAAAAAACATACATTCCATTGAGAAGCCGAGCCTTGCAATTCACATCTATAAAGGGAATTCAAAAGCATTTTTAGGGTAAGTCCCCTTTTAACTTGAGTATTTTTAAAACAAATTTAAAATATTAAGTTCCTGTCATTTCATAAGGTTTTATAGGATATATGTGTGTACTGTTATAATGAGTGAATATAGAATTGCAAAAAAAATATTTTAATAACGTTTAATAAATTTTAAAGCCTAGAACTAAAAATTATTGCATTAAAAATTAATAATTTCTTCCCGTAATTTTTTTCTAATTTCATCTTTATGCAAGTTTTGGTTTAACGGCCTAATAATAATTTTTTTTCTTGAAATTCTGGCATTAATTAAATTTTTCGGGATTTCCCGGGATCCCGGGATGATGTCGAATTTTGTCCCGAAATCCCGGGATGACCAAAATGCCTTAAAACGACAATCCCTATTTGAAAGGTACTAAAAATCTCAAACTAAATTTGTCTAAAATTGATTCTATCAAGTTAAATTGTTACGCAGACGCAGACTTCGCTGCTAACAGAGACGACCGAGTTTCCATTGGTGGTTATATATTTTTTCTTGACAAAGTGCCTGTAACTTGGAGGACTTTTAAACAGAAATCGGTTAGTTTGTCAACTATGGAAGCCGAGTATATCTCATTGTCAGAGGCAGCAAAAGAGTTGATATGGCTGCGTAATATATTGGAAGATGAATCTTTAAATTTAGTTTTGATTGAATGTAAACTGTTTAGTGATAATCAAGCTGCTTTAAGCTTTTCTAAGTCACCTGTAGAAAACCACAGAAGTAAACATATTGATGTAAGGTACCACTTTATAAGAAATTTAGTGTTTGAAAATAAGTTCGATTTAAAATTTGTAAGAAGTAAGGACAACATTGGAGATGTGTTTACCAAGCCTGTTGTAAAAGAACAACTTGTTAAGTTCAAGAGTGTGATGTTTTCTGATTAATGTCTTTTGAGTGTTATATGTAATTTTTTGGACTTTCTTGTTGCTGGAAATTTTTTTTGTTTTTGTAAACGATTGGCATAGGAGGGAACAGAAGGGGGCCGATTGTTAGGGATCTTGGTTCCGTTCCTTCCTGTGCCTATCGTGCCGCGCGGGAGTTCCTCTTCTGAGTGAAGAAGAGGAACACCAGAGGTGGAGTGACGTGTGCTTTGAGTGGTATTTAAGTTTAAGCTGGCTGCCACACACTCACTCACGCTCTCTCCCTCCCGTAACGATATGTTCATTAAGCAAGATGCTTTATACGATTACCCTGTCTTTCTTTTAGTTTGATTTTTAACTTAATAAAGTACTGCAAATACAGGGTGTCCCAAAAAAGACTGACACATTTTAAAAATCAATAGCTCGAAAACTAAAAAGGATAAAAATATGCGGTCTTTTGCATCCTTCTTAAGGGGGCAAAGAATTTTTGCTCCCAAAATTTCAAAATTTTAGTTCATAAATGCATTAGTAGATGGCAGCACGAGAACTTTTTCTGAAATTTAGGTATAAACTATCAGCGGAATCCCTATTGTCTCGTAATAGGAAAATCGAAGTTGAGAGATAGAATCGATTTCAGAATCGAATTAGATTGAAATGCTTTAGCTGGTTGGTTGTTTGATTGATTTTTTATGGCACAGAGGAGATATTGTTAGGAATTATTGCTAAATAATCAGATGATCGGGAAATCGAACTTCTATTGCCAAATGGAAATTTTTTTTAAGGAATGTCATGAAAATGATTATATCGTACACATGATTTCTGGCCAAGGCTGCGCCATTAATGGTTTAATTAAACTAGGGGATTTTACACATTTTAAGTCAACGTAAACTTTTTATTGAAAATTTCTTTGTGAAACGGGGTTTTTCTGCTTTTTTGTCAGAGGATGTAAAAAAAAATATTTTTAAGTTTTTAAGGAAAAATCGAAATTTTAGAATCTTTCAGATAACATGCAATAGAGGGAATATTCAATTTTGACTTTGTGTTTGAGTATTGATCCAATTAGACTAAAGACTAAGTTACAGTATATTGAAACTGCATTTATGTAAGGTATTTAAGAAATATATGAATTAAGCAAGAATTTGGGTGAAAGTGTGGAAATTCTTAAGCACTGAGCCAATGAGAAATGGTTAACTTTGCGTTACGCTAACTTTTGAATTCAAATGCGGGTTCATGAGACAATGCCTAAACCCTAATCAATTTAAAATATTTTTATCCATTTTCAGACATTTCTTTAGCTTTTATTTTAGCTTACAGCCTCGACCTATAAAATTATTTCTCAGTTTTTGAAATACCTAAACGTTCAAAAAGTATTTTAAGCAATAAAAAACAAACTTTATTTGGAAATTAAGACACATATTTTTTATAAGTAAAACCCTGAACAAAACACAATCTCTTTCAACAAACGTAACGTCCCCCCGGTCGTCGTTCCCGGGGGCAGACGCATCCCCCACCTCAATAATTAGGAACATTGTTTATAAAAACTTTATTTTTAACTTTTGAGGAAAGACATAAAGTTTTATGAATTTGCTTTTCCAACATTCAATCATAAAGGTTGGTGCCAGTTTACCATGGCACCTAACATAAGAGGGCCGCATAAAAAGGGAGACGGACTGCCCATGATTTAAAACACTGTTTTTTTTTTAGAATTGGTTAAAGCCTGTGGCCAGTGCTGAGTTTGGGGGACATTATTTCAATAAAAAAATTGAAGAAAAAAAGTGCGTAGTAATACGGCGAGCCCTTATCCCAGAAAAAAATCCAGCTACATCACTGATTGAAGCATAGTAATTTGATTTTGAAATTGTCTAATCATAAAGCACTAAAATGAGTTTGACCCTGTTTTAAGAGGTCAAATTTCAAAAAATGTTCGGGGACAGGACCCCCCCCAGACCTCCCTTTTTAGTTAAAAGTTAAAAGCAATTCCCAAAAACTTGAAGTGAAAGTTTATTAATTGATTCACAAAACCACCTTAAAATCACTGGGCATTATTAAATCTTTAAGCGAAATAAAAGATTTTTTAAGGGTAGATATAATCATGATTTTGTAAAATCCCTCTGTTGAGGAATCAAAAATCCTTGAGCTACCCCCATTTTCAGTAGCCGGCGACTCACCATCTTCCTTACAGCCCCGACACCCCCTTATCTTCAGGTCCTAAAAACACTTGAGCACTCCTTAAATAAAAGTACAAGGAGTGATCGCCGTGACTAAGAGTAAAACCCTCGATATCGGTAAAATCCGATAAATTACTAGTGATACACAACGGATTCAGAATGGAGATCCTCAAATGCACATAATCTAAATTGATTTCCAAAGCACATCATCTAAACTTTTTATTCCCGCAATAAAAATGTTTAAAGGATAGATTTGGATTTCCACTTATTAGACTTATCCTTCCTTGGGATCAGTTTATGAAAATTAGGTGGGCTTCTTTTAAATTGTTTCAACAGCCCATCCATTTTTCATAACAATTTAAAAAATTGCTCCCATGGAAGGAGGGTGTGAACCTACCAAAGTCTTCTAATTAAAAAGCATGGTTTTATTTTATGTGTTCACCTTTACCTTTACGGAAATTTTAGTTTTATAGTGCTTAAATAATTGCTTCTTGTAATTTTTTTCATTTCTATCAAAGTTTCAAGTTTCATTTTACTGTGCCTAAATTTTTTATTGTAATGTTTTTAAGAAGTTTTCAGTTAATTTTGTGTTCATCCTTATTTTTTTCAACAATTTTTAGTTTTATGGTGTCTTTTAACTTTTTATTTCTAGTAATATTTTTCTGTATTCGTTTTATTGTTAACAAAGTTTTTGATTATTTTCCTGTGTATATATTCGTCTTTATTTTTAACAAATATTTCAGTTTTATAGTTTCTAAGATTTTATTTTTATCAAAGTTTTTAGTTGTGCAATGAATATTTTTATTTCTTGTAAATATTTTTCATTTTCTAGTTCATTTCAAACATAGTTTATAGTGTCATACTGTGCCTAAGTTTTTTATTGTAATGTTTTTAGGTTTTAGTCTATTTTTATAAAGTTTTCAGATACCTTTCTGTGTTCATCTTTATTTTTTTCAACAATTTTTAATTTTACAGTTTCAAAGATTTTATTTTTATCAAAGTTTTTAGCTTCATACTGTGTCTAAGTTTTTTTATTGTAATATTTTTAGGTTTTCGTCTTTATTTTATTAAGTTTTCAGTTATTTTTCTGTGTTTGTCTAAATTTTTTCAGCAGTTTTTGGTTTAATAATGCATAAGTTTTCATTTCTTTTAAAGTTTTTCGTTTTCTACTTAATTTAAAACAAAGTTTTTTAGTTATTTTTCTGTATATAAATGTTCTTGCAATATTTTTATGTTTCCACCTTAATTTTATCAAAGATCTTACTTAGGTATTTTTCTGTAATGGTATTTATTTTTAGCAAAGTTTTCCGATATTTTTCTGTGTTTATCTTTATTCTAGCAAAGTTATTAGTTATTTTTCTGTATTGGCCTTTATTTTAGCAAAGTTTTAGTTTTAGAATTTTATTTCTTGTTATAACGTTTTCCATTATTTCTAATATTTTAACGCTTTCCATTTAACTTTCAGCAATTCTTTTTTTTGCTTTATATTTTTCTAAAAGTTTACAAGTCTTGAAAAATTTTAAGATCTCATTTTTAACAAAGTTTGTAGTTGCATTTTATTGTAATATTTTAAGGTTTTCTTCTTTTACAAAATTTCATTCTTAATTATGTTTAAGTTTTTAATTCTCGTAATATTTTACGTTTTCCTTTTCATTTCTAACAAAGTTTTTAGTTTATAATGTTTTAACATTTCTTGTGATGTTAATGCCTTTCTTGTGATTTTTTTTCGTTTCTCATATCCTTTCTACCAAAGTTTTCACATTATATAATGTCTCAGTTTATATTTGGTGAAATTAGTTTAGGTTTTCATCTTTTTAATGAAGTTTTTAGTTTTAGGGTTAAGGAAATTATTTAAAAAAAAATATTTTTAGTCTTTTTAAATCTTCTAAAAAGATAGCAGTTTCATATTTCCTAATATATTTTTAGGTTTTTATTATTTGTCAAGTTTTTAGATTTACAGATTTTAAGCCTAGTAATACGTTCATGTTCTTTCTTTCCATTTCTAAAAGTGTTTTTTGTTTCCTATAATGCCGTAAGTTTTTTATTTCTTGTAATATATTTGTGTGCTTTCTTAAATTTTATTAAAGTTTTAAGCTTTATTGAGTATTTCTTGTTATATTTTTTAAGTTTCCATTTAATTTCTGACAAAGTTTTTGTATTATATATATAGTGTCTACCTTTGAATTTCTTGAAATCATTTTAGGTTGTTTTTATTTATTGGCAAATATTTTAGTTTAAAGAGTAGAGGTGTTTATTTCTTGTAATATTTTAAAATGTTTTACTTCTTTTAAGTTTTTGGTTTCATATAGGGTCTTAATTTTTATTTTCTTGTAATGTTTTTGTACTTTCTCCTTTATTTTCCATAAAGTTTTTAGTTTTATAGTTTCTAAGTTTATATTTCTTGAAACATTTTTAGGATTTTGTCTTTATATCTTTACAATATTTTAGTTTTTAATCAAAGTTTATATTTCTTGTATTAGTTTTGTGTTTTTTAACTGCATTTTTATAAGTTCCTAATTATTTTTCAGCGACTGTTTTATTTCTAACAAAGTTTTCAATTTCTTTATAATGTTCAAGAATTTTGTGTCTTGTCATAATATTAAGTTTTCATCTGTATTTAAACAAAGTTTTAAGTTTTTTAGTTTCTAAGTTTAATAAATCTAAAAATCTTGAAGGTTTTCTTCCTTTTTTAACAAAGTTTTTAGTCTATGTGTTTATTTCTTGTGATATATTTAAGATTTCACTTCTTAAGTTTTATACTTTCATGTCTAAGTTTTCATAAGTGTAAGTTTTCAAGAAAGTGTCTAAATTTTTGTAATATCTATCAAAATTTTTAGATTCGTATAGTGTCTAAATTTTACTTTGCGTAATATTTTTGTGTTTGCATCTGTATTTTTGAATCAATGTTTTATTTTAACAGTTTCTAAGTTTTAGTTCTGGAAATACTTTTGTTGTGGTTTTCTCCCATTTTTAACAAAGTTTATAGTCTAAGTGTTTATTTCTTGTAATATATTTAAGTTCTCTTCATTTTTTTAGTATTCATTACATGTCTAAGTTTCCAAGTTGTTACATTTCCAAGTGATTAAATTTTCCTCTCCGTTTCTAACAAAATTTTAAGTTTCTGAATTTTTATGTTTACATCTGTATTTTTATCAAAGTTTTATTTCAACAGTTTCTAAGTTTGTAGTTGAGATATTTTTGTAGTGTTTTTCTCCTTTTTTACAAAGTTTTTAATCTAGGTGTTTATTTCTTTTAATACATTTAAGTTTTCCTTTTGTAAGTTTTTATAAATTCATGTGTCTAAGTTTTGTAAGTGTGGGATTTCAAGTCGTAAAATTTTCAAGTAAGTGTCTAAGTTTTCATCTCTCGTAATATTTCTACATTTTCCCTCTCCATTTCTAATAAAATTTTTAGTTTCATTAAGTGTCCAAACTTTTGTAATATTTTTGTGTTTTCATCCGTATTTTTATCAAAGTTTAAGTTACTTGTAACACTTTTTATAGATCTTAAAAAGTTTAAAGTTTGAAGTTCATGAAATATTTTGAAGGGTGCGTTTCTCCTTTTTTTTTAAAGTTTTTAATCTCGGTGTTTATTTCTTGTGATACATTTAACTTTTGTCTAAGTTTTCATCAGTGTAAGATTTCAAGTCGTAAAATTTTCAAGTAAGTGTCTAAGTTTTCATTTCTCGTAATATTTTTGCATTTTCCCTCTCCATTTCTAATCAAATTTTTAGTTTTATATAGAAGAAGCCATAGAGGTATTATGTTAACAGAGAGAGCATTGTGAATATATTTTTTCTGGGTTTATCTTTAATCTGGCAAAGTTTTAGTTTTAGAATTTTATGTAAAAGTATTTTATTTTAAAAAAATATTTAATTTTCTATTTAATTTCAAAAAAAATTTTTAGTTTCATTATGTGACTAAGTTTTTTAATGTAAAATTGTAAGGTTTTAGTCTTTTATTTAATAAAGTTTTTCTTTTATATGAACACATAAAATATGTAAAATTTATTGCACACTTCGTTATTAATTCCAAAGGGTATAAATAGCGTTTAGTACACGTAAAACGAAGAGAATAGAAACTTTGTTAGAATGAATAATTTCAAAAATGAAATGTCATACATTCTCTCTCATGGAAAAGAATATGTACTAAACAATTCTGAAACTGTTGAAAAATTTGTGAAGTAATGAGATATGAAGCTAATAGAATGATTTCTTTTTCTGAAGTTTGGCCTCTATCGTATATCAAATCAGCTGACCTAGCATCAGCTGGATTTTTTTACTTGAAATTCAGAGATGAAGTACAGTGTGCATTTTGTCGAGTTATTATCCGTGACTGGGTTAGAGGACAAAAGCCGATAAGAGAGCACATGAGAAAATCCCCGAAATGCTCATTTCTAATATCTGGTTCTCAAAACATACCAATCGTGCATCTAGAAGATAAGTCTAAACCAGCTAAAACACCTGAAAAATTAAAAGATATTGCCCCAAAACATCCTAATATGTTGGACTTTGAAAAACGTCTTGAGACTTTTAAAGATTGGCCTGAAGATAAACCCGATGTTAAGGATATGGCAGAGTCTGGATTATACTATTCCGGCGTTGACGATATAGTTGTTTGTTTAACTTGTGGTGGATTATTGGGAAATTGGGAGAATGATGATGACCCGTTGGTTGAGCATGGAAAGTTTTTCTCTGATTGTAAATATATTCAACTTATAGTGAGAAGAAAGGAAAATTATTGCCATCGAGTGTGTAAAACGTCTCAAAAGCATGTAGTGGAAAAGATAAGTGTTTTAAAGACTACTGTTTCGTTAGAAAAAGGGAAAGATCGTGTTGGAATCGAAATGTCTAAAAATACACACCTTGATGGTAATGAATGTAAAATTACAGTTAGAAATTCCTTTTTATGTAAAATATGTATGAATCTAGAAATGAATGTTGTATTTCAACCTTGTGGACACCTTGTTGCTTGTAGAAAATGTGTAGATAATTTAAATGTTTTTCCTCTTTGTCGCAGGGTGATTTCGTCAAAGATTGTTATTTTCATAAGTTAAAATAAATTTCAGTGGAAAATTGTATTATGTTTTTAGTAATCAATCGAAAAAAACCCCACTAATGTTTAGGATATCGATTTTCAAAGTCCTTCACTATGAAGTATATTCATGGCATTGTGCTCATTAAGAATTATTGCTGCATCACTACGGAAATTAGTGACTAAAGGGTTAAAAATTGTCTGAAAAATAGCAAATTCCAAAATTAGTGACTAAAGGGTTAAGAATTATTGCTGCACCACTATGGAAATAAGTAATCAAAGGATTAAAAAAATAGTCTAAAAAGTACAAGTCCTGAAATTAGTCAACAAAGGGTGAAGAATTATTACTGCACCGCTATGGAAATAAGTAATCAAAGGGTAAATAATTATTGTTGCACCAAGATGGAAATTAGTGACTAAAGGGTTAAAAGTATTCTGAAAAAGACGAGTTCCGAAATTAGTAACTAAAAGGTTAAGAATTATTGCTGCACCACTATGGAAATATTAATCAAACGGTTAAAAAAATAGTCTGAAAAAGTACAAGTCCCTAAATTAGTCAACAAAGGGTTAAGAATTATTGCTGCACCACTGTGGAAATAAGTAATCAAAGGGTTAAAAAATAGTCTGAAAAAGTACAAGTCCTGAAATTAGTCATGAAATGGTTAAGAATTATTGCTGCACCACTATGGAAATAAAGTAATCAAAGGGTTAAGAAGTATTGATAAGTAATCAGAGTTAAAAAATGGTCTGAAAAAGTACAAGTCCCGAAATTAGTCATCAAATGGTTAAGAATCATTGCTGCACCACTGTGGAAATAAGTAATCAAAGGGTTAATAAGTATTGATAAGTAATCAAAGGGTTAAAAAATAGTCTGAAAAAGTACAAGTCCAGAAATTAGTCATCAAATGGTTAAGAATTATTGCTGCACCACTATGGAAATAAAGTTATCAAAGGGTTAAGAAGTATTGCTGCACCACTGTGGAAATAAGTAATCAAAGGATTAAAAAGTAGTCTGGAAAAGTACTAATTAGTGTAATTAAAGTAATTAATTATGGTAATTAAGCAAAATTAAGTCATTAATTAAGGTAATTAAGTAATCAAGACAATAGGGTATATAGTTAGGCCACGCCCCCAGCACCGGTGCACCGTTATTATTGCTGCACCACTATGGAAATAAGTAATCAAAGGGTTAAAACATAATCTGAAAAAGTACAAGTCCTGAATTTAGTACTCAAAGGATTAAAGTAAATTAGGGTAATAAATCATTCAATTAGGGTAAATTATCTAATTAGTGTAATTAAAGTAATTAATTATGGTAATTAAGCACAATTAAGTCATTAATTAAGGTAATTAAGTAATCAAGACAATAGGGTAATTAGTTAGGTCACGCTCCCTACAAGCCACGCCCCCAGCACCGCTATTATTGCTGCACCACTATTGAAATAAGTAATCAAAGGGTTAAAACATAATCTGAAAAAGTACAAGTCCTGAATTTAGTACTCAAAGGATTAAAGTAAATTGGGGTAATAAATCATTCAATTAGGGTAAATTATCTAATTAGTGTAATTAAAGTAATTAATTAGGGTAATTAAGCACAATTAAGTCATTAATTAAGGTAATTAAGTAATCAAGACAATAGGGTAATTAGTTTGGTCACGCTCCCTACAAGCCACGCCCCCAGCACTGCTGCACCGCTATTATTGCTGCACCACTATTGAAATAAGTAATCAAAGGGTTAAAACATAATCTGAAAAAGTACAAGTCCTGAATTTAGTACTCAAAGGATTAAAGTAAATTGGGGTAATAAATCATTCAATTAGGGTAAATTATCTAATTAGTGTAACTAAAGTAATTAATTAGGGTAATTAAGCACAATTAAGTCATTAATTAAGGTAATTAAGGTAATTAAGTAATCAAGACAATAGGGTAATTAGTTAGGTCACGCTCCCTACAAGCCACGCCCCCAGCACTGCTGCACCGCTATTATTGCTGCACCACTATTGAAATAAGTAATCAAAGGGTTAAAACATAATCTGAAAAAGTACAAGTCCTGAATTTAGTACTCAAAGGATTAAAGTAAATTGGGGTAAAAAATCATTCAATTAGGGTAAATTATCTAATTAGTGTAATTAAAGTAATTAATTAGGGTAATTAAGCACAATTAAGTCATTAATTAAGGTAATTAAGTAATCAAGACAATAGGGTATATAGTTAGGCCACGCCCCCAGCACCGGTGCACCGTTATTATTGCTGCACCACTATGGAAATAAGTAATCAAAGGGTTAAAACATAATCTGAAAAAGTACAAGTCCTGAATTTAGTACTCAAAGGATTAAAGTAAATTAGGGTAATAAATCATTCAATTAGGGTAAATTATCTAATTAGTGTAATTAAAGTAATTAATTATGGTAATTAAGCACAATTAAGTCATTAATTAAGGTAATTAAGTAATCAAGACAATAGGGTAATTAGTTAGGTCACGCTCCCTACAAGCCACGCCCCCAGCACTGCTGCACCGCTATTATTGCTGCACCACTATTGAAATAAGTAATCAAAGGGTTAAAACATAATCTGAAAAAGTACAAGTCCTGAATTTAGTACTCAAAGGATTAAAGTAAATTGGGGTAATAAATCATTCAATTAGGGTAAATTATCTAATTAGTGTAACTAAAGTAATTAATTAGGGTAATTAAGCACAATTAAGTCATTAATTAAGGTAATTAAGGTAATTAAGTAATCAAGACAATAGGGTAATTAGTTAGGTCACGCTCCCTACAAGCCACGCCCCCAGCACTGCTGCACCGCTATTATTGCTGCACCACTATTGAAATAAGTAATCAAAGGGTTAAAACATAATCTGAAAAAGTACAAGTCCTGAATTTAGTACTCAAAGGATTAAAGTAAATTGGGGTAAAAAATCATTCAATTAGGGTAAATTATCTAATTAGTGTAATTAAAGTAATTAATTAGGGTAATTAAGCACAATTAAGTCATTAATTAAGGTTATTAAGTAATCAAGACAATAGGGTATATAGTTAGGCCACGCCCCCAGCACCGGTGCACCGTTATTATTGCTGCACCACTATGGAAATAAGTAATCAAAGGGTTAAAACATAATCTGAAAAAGTACAAGTCCTGAATTTAGTACTCACAGGATTAAAGTAAATTAGGGTAATAAATCATTCAATTAGGGTAAATTATCTAATTAGTGTAATTAAAGTAATTAATTATGGTAATTAAGCACAATTAAGTCATTAATTAAGGTAATTAAGTAATCAAGACAATAGGGTAATTAGTTAGGTCACGCTCCCTACAAGCCACGCCCCCAGCACCGCTATTATTGCTGCACCACTATTGAAATAAGTAATCAAAGGGTTAAAACCTAATCTGAAAAAGTACAAGTCCTGAATTTAGTACTCAAAGGATTAAAGTAAATTGGGGTAATAAATCATTCAATTAGGGTAAATTATCTAATTAGTGTAATTAAAGTAATTAATTAGGGTAATTAAGCACAATTAAGTCATTAATTAAGGTAATTAAGTAATCAAGACAATAGGGTAATTAGTTAGGTCACGCTCCCTACAAGCCACGCCCCCAGCACTGCTGCACCGCTATTATTGCTGCACCACTATTGAAATAAGTAATCAAAGGGTTAAAACATAATCTGAAAAAGTACAAGTCCTGAATTTAGTACTCAAAGGATTAAAGTAAATTGGGGTAATAAATCATTCAATTAGGGTAAATTATCTAATTAGTGTAACTAAAGTAATTAATTAGGGTAATTAAGCACAATTAAGTCATTAATTAAGGTAATTAAGTAATCAAGACAATAGGGTAATTAGTTAGGTCACGCTCCCTACAAGCCACGCCCCCAGCACTGCTGCACCGCTATTATTGCTGCACCACTATTGAAATAAGTAATCAAAGGGTTAAAACATAATCTGAAAAAGTACAAGTCCTGAATTTAGTACTCAAAGGATTAAAGTAAATTGGGGTAAAAAATCATTCAATTAGGGTAAATTATCTAATTAGTGTAATTAAAGTAATTAATTAGGGTAATTAAGCACAATTAAGTCATTAATTAAGGTAATTAAGTAATCAAGACAATATGGTAATTAGTTAGGCCACGCCCCCTACAAGCCACGCCCCGAGCACCGCTGCACCGTTGGTCCAGAACCCGCATTTCTACACTACTGATAGTACAGAAATTACAAATAGACCCAAAACAATAATTAATACACAAAAAAAACTTTTCCCATCAAGCATTACAACTAAATATTTCAATATCTACTTTTTATTGGATACATTTTTTCATCAATTTTATTCCCTCAATCATTAACCACAAGTCTTGCTCTTTTGAAAAATACAATAATAAAAAAAGATGAATCTTACTTGGGTGATTTGCAAATTTTCGTACACATATGTTTGAAAATCATTAGTTCACAAATGAGTGACTGATGGCGCCACTATTTTTGAGATCTTAAGGGAAAAGCAATCTTTGAGGTTCCTGTATTCATGCGTTGTATAGAATTTAGATTTTCTCAAAATATCGTGGAGCCATCTAACAAAAGGTTTTTGAATTGCTAATTTTCAAAAATTTGCTTTCGAAAATTTATGATTCACCCAAGTAGGATGCAACAAAAGTTGGATTTTTTTCTATATTTGTTGTTAATTGATTTTTATTTATGGTGATATCCATCTAAAATTTATGAAATAAAGATTTTCAAAAATTTGTTAGAAAATTTATGTATTACCCAGAGAAGTATACAGCAAACAGCGAATTTTTATCTCTTTTTTTGTTATTGATTTTTTAAAAATGGGGCAAGACTTTTGGTTCACACAGTCTATTGCAACATCCAATTATAATTTCTCTTTTCTTCTGTATGTCTTGACTCATGTGATGCCGTGTGACAAATTTTTCCAATTAGATGGTCATGAACTTTTAGGCTCCAATTTTTTCATCAGCATACTTTTTCATAAAGTTTTCATGAAACTCTACAATTTTATCCACGAAAGCGTTATCCAGTCTGGACGGGAATAAAAAAGAATACCTAAATAAAAAAATATTATTCATTAGATTGTGTATAATAAAAGTATCACCTCCATACCTCAAAATCGAAGGGGCCCGAAAATAAATTCGAGATATGGAGTTTTGAGATTAACAAGGTTTCTCCAAATATAACGTATACGTATTTCCGCGTATGAAACCAAATGTACACTTTTTCGAAAAATTGACCAAAATTCAAAGTTTCATTACAAAAAAAAATTCGAGTTAATATTTACCACCTTTGTTACCATGAATCCCGAAAACGAAGCCAGAAAAAAATGACAGCAGCAACAAAACTTGCATTAAATCCCACTAAGCACTTACTTTCTTTATACTATGCATAATAAAAACTTATCGAATGGTAGAGAAAAGCGGTCCTACTTACAACTTTTTTGCAGTTTTTTTTTAATAATTTGCTTCTCTTTTATGTATTGGTATGAGCTCCTCGGCTAATATTGCTATTTTAATATGATTGCGAAGGGCTTTAGCGAAATTTATTTCCGTTAATATTTTCATATTCTTTAGATCCGCAAATATCCGCCAACAGCCTCAGTTTCTCAGCTATCAAATTTCGATATAACAGAGGTGTACTGTGCTCCCAAAAGTAATAAATGAACCTGTATTGCCCTATAATATGAATAAAGTGAGAAAAGTAACCGATTGTCATAATTTTATTCCAAAAACTTTGCGATTGCTGATGGGAAGAACTCAAGGGATACAGAATTTTCTCTCTAGGGTTATCTTAAAGGACAGAAACTTCACATACCAAAAGGAATGGGATCAAGGGCTTGAAAGTTATTAAGGTGACCAAGTATTTTAATGATTTAGCTCGCGTTGAGGCAATTTTTAGAAAGAGAAAACCAATTTGTACTTTGCTATTAAACTTAAAAAACTAAAAGGGACGTATTTATCATATCACCCAATAATATTTAAAAAGTTTATTTTTAAAATACCCTAAAGCACGGAGGAGAGACAAGTTACCTAAAATGATAAGTTCCTGGTTTTTGACCGAATTCACAACCGGGGAGCGTAATTATCCCTGTCTGTTCCAACATTTGCAGACAGTACAATTCGTCAGGCTTCATACCTAAGGTCTGAAAGAACAAAAATAGATCTCATACTGGTCTTTTTAAGTCTACCAAACACAATAAGATACCTTTTAATTCATATCAGTGTGGTGGGACTAGCAACTGTTTTTTATCAACAACAGTCAAAACTTTTCTTTTAACATACTATGAGCCGTACTATAAACCTACTATTTGTGAAGGGAGAATTAATATAAGGTAGTGGTTATCTCCACGACAGTTAAAGCATACGCAGTAACCAGCTAGATGACATTAAAATTATATTATTGAGCGATCCTGCTATCAGTAGGGAGGAGAGAGTAATCAGGAGGCAAAATATACCACTGAGCGAATGAGGCAAGCATTCCACGGAACGTTCACGCAAGGCATTCTGGGATTATTAAGCCCTCAAAGGAAATCCGCCCGAGACCGCCGGCTTCAAATGTGCTCTATTGTGCATGCATATTTCGCCTTCTTTTTACTCTTTCCTCCATAGCCATCAGCCTCGATGGCTGGGTGGTATAGTATATGTCTAAAGCCAGAGGTCCCTGGTTCGAATCCTGGGTTCCACTTTTGTTAATTACGCATTTATTTAACTTTTAATAGCGAAATTTGAATTCTTTACTTCGAGTTTAGTTGTTAATTTCGTGGAGATAACCAGTGGCTTAATGTTATTCATTCAATAGGGCAAATACAAAGAAAAAATATACACTCGAACCTGTTTTGGTCGATCCTTTTCTGTGGTATTTTTTATTTGTGCTACTATTTTCGTTTGATTTTTCATTTGTACAGTCTTTTTACTGCGATTTTGATATACCGCACAAAATATCACAGAAAAATACAAAAAGACCGCACAAATACAAAATTATGTCAAAAAGGACCACACAAAACAGGTTAGAGTGTAGTCGACGCCTCAAAAAGCTAAAAAAAGAAAACTTTGAAAAGAATTTCAAATATAAATGATTGTCACACAATTTTGGCACGAAACGCTTTTTCAGCATTCATGAATATTACCATTACCCCCAAAATTGAATGGAATAACCCGTTTCTATAGCAATCGCCAAAATATCGAACAGTATCGCCACAATTGAATAAGTTTTTCTCGTAGTGGTTGGTGGTCGGTCTATACGTACTAAAAGAAAAATATCAAAACTTCATAACGACAAATATTACTTCATGCAGTAATTGCCAAAGTTATGAGCTACCGTAATAATTTTAAATCCTTCAAAACGATTCATGTTTAAAACTTAATTACTTACTTCAGCTTCTTTTATAGCTTTCTTAGGAATATAAACTCGTGGAAAAAAAGACATCGAGCAGTCAACAGGAGAAGATGACAGTCCCTTTATGCTGTTGAACTTCTTATTGCCATATTCAATATTTTGTTTCACGTTTAGTATAATAGCATTCTTTTCCTAAAACAATACTGAGTTGGTAAGTATGGTTCTGAAGTTAAACATAAATAGTAAAAGAGTGAATTGTCCATTTTCTTAAAATATGCTAAATAAGATCATCGACTGCTGTCCGTAAAGTAAGTTTCCCTATGAGCTGCAGAGGCTAGGAACGCTGTTACACGGGATATGACCATACCGGGGTGTATATTAGGGTGGGTCATTTTCCTATGGCAAAAAAAATTTTACAAATTCTATCGGGCACAGCAAGAAAAGGGTGCCAAATGGTCTCAAACTAACATGTGTAAAATATTATTCCATTATAATAACTCTTTTTGCCTCCGGATTGGCCTCAAATAGAACAAAAATATGTAATTTTTCACATTTTTTTAAAATTATATAAATAAAATTTTTTGTCGATAACATTTTAAAGCTCACAAATAAGGGTCTTTAAAAGCAATTTTAATCACATTAGTCACATTTATGCAATTTTAATACAAAAACAACTGCCAAAGTGGCAATGTAATATTCTATCATATTAACAATAGCCGTAGAATAGGAGATTCTTTTTTGCCAACAAACAGTGGATTGTCAGTGGTACATATTTTAAATATTGGTAGTTAAGATACATTTTCCCTCAAGTTTGGTCAGTAAAAAACGGTATTTTTAATTTTTAAAAGTAGAAATAGTTATATTTTTCATAAATATGCCGCTCTTTCAAAATTCAGCTGAAAGTTATTTCACTGGTTGGTCTTGGGATCCAAATATTATCGCAAAAATTTGTTGAAACAATTGTCGAATAGATAGTTCGTTGATTAGGCAATATATCAGTTATGATTCGCCTCAGTTATAATTTACCTATTTTTTTGCTATAACAATAAACTGAAACCCAGGCCCATGAAATTATACTTCTTTGGAGGAAGGATTGACTCAAAATAGCTCCTTAGCATTCCCTTATGCGTTCATAAATGTTCAAATATAGCAAATTTAACTGTTTAAGATAATTATAACTAAGTTTTGAAAAGTAATATAGCTTATTTAAAAACTTAGGGAATAATACTGAGCTTTGAACTGAAAACGCTGATCTATGGCTCTTCTTAAGAACATGTTTCAAAATTTGACTCTTAAAATGTGGTAATAATTTATTTTTGGACATTAGTGACTTATATGGGGTCACTTGGGATGGAATATTCCTAATATACGAAAGAAATTTCAAGGAAAACCCCAACTTTTAAACAATTATCCAAATGTTTTCCTTTGGGTTGAAATATAACCCAAAAAAGGTACCAACCTTCTGACATATCCATTTTTATTAAAAATTTTATGTTTTTAAAATCCTACTCAACTGGCAATAAGAGTTTCGCACATTTTTATGACTCCAGCAATAAAATTTTGATTGCCAGTCCTAACCATTGAGATATTTTAAAATATGTTGTATTACAACTCAAGTATTTCAACTCTGGTTTCATTTATAATTGTTTTATAGTCTTCGATGATGATTTTTATACCATTGTGCACATTTACATTCATAATGGATTCGTGAAATCGAGGTAAAAGCTTGATTTTCGTTTGTCCATTTTTACATGAAATTACTATACAGGGTGATTCTGAAATGGACCGCCAAACTTTGAGGGGTGATAGTACTCATCAAGACGAACAAGAATTGATGCGGAAAGGGGGGTCGCTGTTACACCGTTAAAGAGCTAAGTCCTAATGTAGTGCGAGAGCGTTACAAAAGGACGTTTTGCCAAGGCCCGTTTAACGAAAAAAAATCATAATGAAATGAAAAAATTTATTGCATGAGGTACAGCAGTATCCGTACTACTTACATCATAAATTTGATAGAAATTGAACCACTTTCTAAACCGCGGAGTTAGTTTCAAAAGTGCAATATTAATCTTTTAGTCAAAGAATCACATTCCTTAATGGTATTTAGAAAAATGATGATCGGGGAAGGAATTTTCAATGATCGTAACATGGATCATTGAAACTGTTTGATCATTAAAATTCCTTCCCCGATCATCATTTTTCTAAATACCATTAATGGAACTCCATTGTTTGACTAAGAGCACGTTTTAAAACTCACCCCACGGTTTAGAAAGTGGTCCAATTTCTATCAAATTTATGATGTAAGTAATACGGATATTGCTGTACCTCATGCAATAAATTTTTTCATTTCATTATGTTTTTTTTTGTTAAACGGGCCTTGGCAAAACGTCCTTTTGTAACGCTCTCGCACTACATTAGGACCTAGCTCTTTAACGGTGTAACTGCGACCCCCCTTTCTATACCAATTCTTGTTCGTCTTGATGAGTACTATCACCTCTCAAAGTTTGGCGGTCCATTTCAGAATCACCCTGTATTAATCGAAACTTCGAGGCCAATCCGGAGGCAAAAAGAGTTATTATAATCGAATAATATTTTACACACGTCAGTTTGAGACCATTTGGCACCCTTTTGTCGCTGTGCCCCTGGGAAAATGTGAAGAAAAATTTTTTGACCCACCCTAGTGTATATGTATTTGTATACCTTGGCCCCTTTTCTACAAATCCCCGCCCCGGCCAGCTGTCTGTGATGATTACTATTAATAGTCTAAGCGGTACAAGTTGAAACACTGCACTTTTTGATGATGGTAAGCCACTTGGTACACTGATTCCATGGACCATAAGAATGAGTTTTCGATCAGGAGTCCGCCGAAATTTCCCTTAGAATTTAAAATATTTAACTTTTTGTGAAATTTTTAAATTCGCGTTTTACACCTTAACAATCAATTTTTTCAACATGTAAGGTGACTTTTCTATACAATTTGAGGTCGTAGATTACAAATATGAAGTCGAAATTTTCAAAAAGATGCTATTTGATATGTTTTTTTGAAAAAAACTAAATTTTAAAATTTAAAATCTTCAAAAACACAATGTTAAACAAAAGTTGGTATCATGAAATTTTTACCAGTTATTAAGCTATTTGTAACTAAATAAAATCCAAATTTCAAAGCTTTACCTTTATTATTCATCGAGATATGAGACTTTAAATTTGGAAAATTTTCAAAATGGCGGCCATGCTTGATGCGACTACTCATCGAAAACTTCCCATAACTCGGTAAATTATTGTTCAAAATGAACAGTTAAAACCTTTTTTGAAAGAAAAGCAATACCACTACACTATTAAGACATTAAAAGAACAATTAAACCACTTTAAATTGGTTTTAAATAAACTCTAAGACAGAATAATACTTTACTATGACAAGCATGTTAAAAGCTTTAAAAAAATGCTTTCTTGGTGAAAAATTGTTCTAAATTTTTTATTAAATGTTCACCCTGATATAAATATGCGACATTAAACCATTTAAAGGAAAATTTTGCCTTACAAGCGCCTAGGCGCAAACGCGAAAATACCTAATAAACGCGCGCTTCAAATAAACATTTTCTGTCAAAGAATCACAAAATTGTGCTTTCTATTATGATTTTCTAACAACATTTTAGCCACTTCAAGTTTTAAAAACAAGCATCCCTTACCTTTTGTATAAGAAAAAAATGCTTAAAATACAATTTTTCAGGTTAGAAATTACCTTTCAAATGAGTATTTTCTAGACAAACCTTTACACACTGAGTTAAAACATGAAATATCAATGAGATTCAAAATGTATTAAAATATGTTATATATGTTACCGCTAAAGTTGATAATTAGTTATTCTGAAGAATACCTAGGTAAACTTAAGATTAACTGATTTCTGTCGTTAATGTGCGGATTTTTGAGTTTTTCGCATTTTACCTAGGGAATCTACACTATAACGGCCTCTTGATAGTTAAAGTTCAAAATAGTTTGTTTCGTTCAATACTTTCTGTTAAAATGTTGAGGTGCTCACTGCGACATGCGCTTACCCCTGCGCAGTTGGGTTTCAATACGTAGTTTGTTGTCATATTTGGTGTTTTGATTTCAAATTTAGTGCGTAGCACTGGTAGTTGTCATGTTGAATGTTAAAACAAAATAATACAAGCAAGTAAGTACTGTAAATTTACATGATTAAGTACAGTAAATTACTACTAAAACGGGTATTTTGAAACAATTGTGTTGAAGCTCCGACTTCAGAGTGACAGAGATTTCTTTTAACGAAAGCAAATGTCCCAGCTGTTGAAATATCTTTTCAACAAACGTTAATTCAACAATCGCTGGAACCTGGGCAAGGGTTTAACTTTAACATATGTAATCGATCGCGAATCCTAGCAATAGTTCAGGGCAGGCTGCCAGCCGATTACACCGCGCTTCCATTAAGATTTGCTAGTTTAAGTGCTCATTGAAATACGCTATCAAATCGAGATCGAAAACCACAATTGATACAAATCTCAGTTGGTACTTTAATATTCTAATATTATTGTTTTTATATTCTAGTTTTAAAATTGCTATTTCATTACTATTTTTGTGGGATTTGCGTGTTTTGTGTAATATGAAAAAAGTACCGATCCCCCTTTTTTGATTCGTCATTGTTACTGTTTACCCCCAAAACGAGTTTGGTTATAGTTAGGGCAGGGGGGTTTGGGGGGGCGGCAGCCCCCCCAACCTCCTTAAACTTTTTATAAAATAAAATAAAATTTTGTACTTTAACGGATCACCCTCGATAATATGTAAAATAACTGATTACAGGTAGTATGCAGATTAACGAGTGTCTAGTCGGTAGGGTGCAGAATACCTAGGTAATTTCAAGATTACCTAGTTAATCTTAGAAATTGAAAAAAAATTCGCTCTTTAACGGATCACCCTCGTTAATCTGCAAATTACCTAGGTTATCTGTAAATTAACTGATTTCCGGACTTTAACTGTAACATATACATTTAAACTTACCGAACACTTTTTACAATTAGTAATCGTTGTGTATTTGAAAATCGAGTAAGGGTAATACATCTAATCATTTCCTATATGGTAATGCATAACACCATTTAAACTTTAAGCAATTATTTTTGAATCGGTATACAAAATTAATTGAGACTGTATGCGTCCTGCTAGTTTGCTACAAGGCTACTTAAATTTAAAGACCTGGATACTCTACCTTAGGTAGGGTATCCAGGGCTTTACTTAAATTATACCAGCCTTATAATGAATAATAGTATTTTCAACTCAGTAGAAACTTATAGTATTTTCAAGTGCTTGTTTATTTACCTACAACTTTACTATTAGTTTCAATATCTTTACATTTATTAGAAATTAAGAATATCGGGAAAGTCAAATGCATCCAAATCTTTCATTAATAATCATCGTACAAATATTTGGATATGATAAGTTAATAAGTAAGGATTTTTTCTTATTTTAAATGAGTCGTAGAGACAATATATTTTTCCTGTAAAAAACATTAAATGTGTACCATGATAGATCAAGATTTTTTCTTTTAAGAAACGTATGTCTCTCTTGAGAATTGGTATATTTTCTATATTAGCTAGATTTAAAAAAAAGCATGTACATTGCCTATACTCCTTTCAGTAGGTAATTACAAAACTAAGATAAGAATTTCATTAATTATATAAAGAGTTAAAGGTATTAAATAGCCTTTTAAGGATTTCAAATTATTTTGTTTATTCTTTTGGCACAAATTCAAAAGTATTGATTTAATTTTGAATTTAACGTAAAAGGTTAAGTTATAGGTCTTCTTCTGAATTTTGGCATTCACCTCTACAATTCAGGCACATTAGTGTACA
This sequence comes from Tetragnatha versicolor, assembly GCA_024610705.1. Classification (NCBI taxonomy): domain Eukaryota; kingdom Metazoa; phylum Arthropoda; class Arachnida; order Araneae; family Tetragnathidae; genus Tetragnatha; species Tetragnatha versicolor. Next base: position 8,643,517 of record JANDEH010000013.1, read on the forward strand.
TGGTATTCCTGAAGATTTGCAGGAACACCTTGCATAATCTATTTCCGCATAACTTCTAACCTTTCTGATTTTTAAAAATAATTCATAAAAACAGCAAATACACAACGATTACTAATTGTTTAAAAGTGTTCGGTAAGTTTAAATGTATAACATATTTTAATACATTATGAATCTCATTGATATTTCATGTTTTAACGCAGTAAGTAAAGTTTTTTCTTGAAAATACTCATTTGAAATGAAATTTCCAACCTGAAAAATTGTATTTTAAGCATTTTTTTCTGATACAAAAGATAAGGGATGCTTGTTTTTTAAACTTGGAGTGGTAAAAATGTTGTTAGAAAATCATAACAGAAAGCATGATTTGGTTAAAATAATGTTAGAAAATCATAATAGATTCTTTGACAGAAAAAAGTTTATTTGAAGCGCGCGTTTATTAGGTATTTTCGCGTTTGCGCCCAGGCCCTTGTAAGGCAAAATTTTCCTTTAAATGGTTTAATGTCGCCTATTTATATCAGGGTGAACATTTAATAAAAAATTTAGAATAATTTTTCACCAAGAAAGCATTTTTTAAAGCTTTTAGCATGCTTGTCATAGTAAAGTATTATTCTGTCTTAGAGTATATTTAAAACCAACTTAAAGTGGTTTAATTGTTCTTTTAATGTCTTAATAGTGTAGTGATATTGCTTTTCTTCCAAAAAAGGTTTTAACTGTTCATTTTGAACAATAATTTACCGAGTTATGGGAAGTTTTCGATGAGTAGTCGCATCAAGCATGGCCGCCATTTTGAAAATTTTCCAAATTTAAAGTCTCATATCTCGGTGAATAATAAAGGTAAAGCTTTGAAATTTTGGATTTTTTAAAGTTACAAATAGCTTAATAACTGGTAAAAATTTCATGATACCAACTTATGTTTAACATTGTGTTTTTGAAGATTTTAAATTTTAAAATTTAGTTTTTTTCAAAAAACCATATCAAATAGCATCTTTTTGAAAATTTCGACATTTGTAATCTGCAACCTCAAATTGTATAGAAAAGTCACCTTACATGTTGAAAAGTTTGATAGTTAAGGTGTAAAACGCGAATTTAAAAATTTCACAAAAAGTTAAATATTTTAAATTCTAAGGGAAATTTCGGCGGACTCCTGATCGAAAACTCATTCTTATGGTCCATGGAATCAGTGTACCAAGTGGCTTACCATCATCAAAATTGCAGTGTTTCGCCCCTTTTTCGTCGTGTACCGCTTAGACTATAAAGGATTGGCAGCTGTTCCTAACGTAACAGGTTTCCTAACGTCTGCAGCTCATAGAGAAACTTACTTTGCGGACAACCCATGTATAACACCCATACAGGGTGTTTCAAAATTGCGTTTCACGGCTTTTATTTGGAACCAACGCCTCCTAGGGTCATGGAATTAAAGTGTACCCCTAGGTAAAAGACCCTGGAGAATCCATTTAGATGATTTACAGCGCCCCTAGCCGCGAAATTAAAAAGTTAAAAAAATTAATTTAAAAACAAAAGGAGATAGAGCAAAAACCACGTGAAGAGTATTGTTGCCAAAGTCAAGAAGAACTCACCGAAAAAAATTTTTTCAAAATATCTTGAATATTCACGGAGATATTAGCATGTGAAAATACCTCTTTATCAGGGGTCCAAAAATAAAAAGTTCGCGCATTTGCAAATTTTTTTGATATTTTGATTAAATTTTGTGTTCTTTCAACTAAAAAAACACAAAACTACACAATAACACTGAAAAATTTGGAAATATGCGAACTTTTAATTTTTTGACACCTGAAAAAGTTTTATTTTCACATGCTAATATCTCCACGAATATTCAAGATATTTTGATTAAGTTTTTTTCAGTGAGTTCTTCTTGACGTTGGCAACAATATTTTCACTAAAGTTTTTGCCATATTTATCTTCTTTAGTTTTTAAATTAATTTTTTTAACTTTTTAATTTCGCCGCTAGGGGTGCTGTAAGTCATCTCAATGGATTCTCCAGGGTCACTTACCTAGGGGTAGACCTTACTTTCATGACCCTAGTAGGCGTTGGTTCCGAATAAAAGCCGTGCAACGCAATTTTGAAACAACCTGTATAAATTAGCATGTTCTGAATTTAATGATCACAATGATTAAATTTTGAGTAAAATCTTAAAAATCGGGATACTTTAATAAGAGATGAAGCTAGGTAAACATTGCTTACCACACCAGTCAAAGAGTAAAATATAAATTAAAAATTAATCAGATTTGATGTCAGTCTTAACAAAAAAAATTTTTTTAAAGCGTCTTTGCAACGGGTACTTACTAAGAATTGCACAATTATTTACTAAAATTTTTTACAATACTAACTTTTTTTATTATTATTTAAAATTTAATTTAATTTTGCTTTAAAAGGGCTACATTTTTTACAAATGTAAGCCACGGGAGATGTTTAGAACAGTGTTTCCCAACGTGGGGCGATATGATTTTCTGGGGGGGGTAATTTAAAAATTTTCAACCAAATTGCACCCCCAGGTGGGGCATGGACCACCAGGTTTTATTTAACCCTTTGTTGCAGACAAATAATCTGGAGAAGTTAAAAGAAAATACTTGCATTTTCTCTACTTAAAGTAATCTTAAAAATAATTTTAAAAAATAATTTCATTCAGATTCGGTTTTAATTAAGAGTTACAGTTTGTCCACTACAGTGGACAGTATGCATATACAGTATACACATTATGTATAAACATTTATATGAATTGTAGTTTTTACAATTTTAGTGATGAAAATATTAAAATCATTCAGATTTTCCATCAATGCATTAATAAACTTCAGAGTTATCATGCAGGGTTGCCGATATATTCCTCTTCATCACTATCACTTTCCAAATTTTCATCATCACTGCTAATTGGAAAATACTCATTCATATACTTCTCAATTTCCTCTTATGTCAAAATTTTCCATTCCGGATTTCTTCTAAAGTATGAATAAAAATAAGGTATAACTTTAATTTGCTAATTAGATAAATAGCATGCTTAAATCAAATTAATTATGTAAAATTAAGTGCCGCAAACAAGTGGATAAGACCCTCCCCCTGAAATTTGGAACTCATTTTGCGAAATTTTCCATCCCATAATGTCAAAAACATCATATTACATTCATGCCGTCCACTACAGTAGGCAGAAAAAAATTGCACAACATTAGCTTGTGTTCATGACGTCTACTACAGTGGACAAAAGAAAAACTACTTGTTATCTCAACAGAATTATCTTCTCAACAGAATTTTTTTACCTATACTTAAAATAAAATGTCTAAAATCACTCAATTTGAATAAAATATAATATTACAATCAATTGCTAGCACTTTTGAATAACATTTACAATGAGGAATCGGACAAACTTGCATGTAGAGGTAGACGCCCTTCTCTAAATAGTGAGGCTTTAATCTATGCAGTTGTGCTGCTATGTATGATTAACAGTTGAAAGCTTAAATGATGAAGAAGGTAAAAAACTGAAATGAAATCTGTAAGGGCATTTACGGAATAGCAAAAAAATTTAAACTTTTGTCCACTAGAGTGGACATGATGCAACAAAGGGTTAATAATCAAGAAGGATTTTCGAAAAAAATAGGGGGAGGCGTAGAAAATTTAGCAAGGCTTCAGTGGGATATTGACCGAAAAAGGTTGGGAAACACTGTTGGGTCATTCCATGTGAAATCAACCAAAAAATGGCAAAATTCAACCTGACCCCCTCATCCTGAAACTTTCAGGGATTGTTTTCTTCTATAATATAAACGTGAAAATGACTTTGATAAATCATTTTCTTAGTAATTTTTTTATAAAATCCTTTTGAAATTTTGAAAAAAAAATTGATTTGTGTTTCTTTAACTTTAAATAACTCCCGTTCTATTAAGCGCACAAAAATCTACGAGGTTATTGTTTTTTAATTAACTTCCGTTTTTCTCTTGAAAAAAAAATAGTAGGAATTTCGAAACAATTTTGGTGCTGGTAGTTAGATACATCCTTCAGGTTCAATTTGCCACCTTACTGAATAAAATCGGACATTTTTTCTATTTTTTATCAATTTTACAAAGGCGCTCCTCGAACTATTTTCCCGCCAACCCATAGAGAATTCGGCTTTTTTTTCTCCCTTCGCTCCGTCCGCGAGCAGGCATTAACATTAAACAATAGCCTTGTTTGGTCACTCTAACCTCCGAAATAGTAGGTACTTCAAAACAACTCTTTTTGGTCCTACTCTGTAAATTTCAGATATCATAATTTATAACGTTGCTAAATATATGTATAACTTTCAACGAAATTAAAGGATACCAATATTGTTTTTTAAAAGCTTTTTTATTTAAAAAATCATAAAAGTAAATTTTTTTCTTGGATATGGTCAATTTTTACATCGAATTAAAGCTTGCAAAATTATCTTTAAAACGAGGGGGGGATAGATTTTTCTCGAACAAATGTAACTGTAGTTATAATACATTAAAATGCGAAAAATTGCATTTTCTTCCTTTTTTCAAAATTTTTAACAAAAAAAAAATTACTGATAAAGTTAAATAATAAAAATATTTTCTCATTTATACGAGGGTTGTTTTTTAATTAACTTCCGTTTTGCTCCTGAAAAAAAGTAGCATGAATTTCGAAATAATTTTGCTACTGATAGATAGATACATCCTTAAGGATCAATTTACCTCTTTACTGAAAAAAATCGGACGTTTTTTCTATTATTTATAGAATTTACAAGCGCGCTCCTCGAACTTATTTCCCGTCAACCCATAGAGAAATCCTCTTTTTCGAAATTTTCCCCTTTTCGATTTTTTAAAAATAAAAAAAAATAAATGAATATTTAAAAATAAGGTTTCACGGAAGGTTACAAACATCTTTAATTGCTTTTAAACGTAATCACCTTTAAATAGACCTTTTACCGTACTTTTTCACAAGTTTTTCGATCCCGCTTCATGAAAAGTTTGATTTTTCGTTGAGCTTCACATCGGTTCGGACAGCCGTTTTCCCCCTCAGCGCACACTTTGCCTGCGAATCTATCGATGTTGCCTTGTTTATTATGGCTGCAACTCCAGAATCCCCAATGCTTGGAACTTGGCAGATGTAAAAAATATGGTTTTGAACATGCACATTAGCATGCTGCAAATGTCACCTGCCTGCCGATTGTCTATTGTTAATGCGAACGAAGTTTAAAGGAATAGAAATTCTCTATGGGCCGGCGGGAAATGAGTTCGAGGAGCGCGCTTGTAAATTCGATAAATAATAGAAAAAATGTCCGATTTTTTTCAGTAAAGAGGTAAATTGATTCTTAAGAAAGTACCTATCTACCAGTAGCAAAATTATTTTGAAATTCGTACTACTTTTTTTTCAGGAGCAAAACGGAAGTTAATTAAAAAACAACCCTCGTATCATAAAAGGGAAGAATTCCTGAAAGTTTCATTAAATTCAGTGAGGGTCAGGTTGAGTGTCGGTTGATTTCACATGGAAAGACCCTGTTTTGGAAGGTCCCACGTCTCAAATACTATGTAGGGAGTGATTAGGCTGCCGACGGGTAACCGTTGTGCGTATGATCGGGTTAAAAGCGTGGTTTTAAAGTATTTAGGATGAAAACCAGCGAAGCTCGGATGGGGAAGTGGTAGTGCGTCTGCCTGGCGTGCGGAAGGTCGTAGGTTCGAACCCAGTAATTATTTTTCAGTAAATTTAATTTAAATTTTTATTATTCCATTAAAAATTGCAAGAATTAATTGCTCTTGTTTAACAGTCATTCCTTATTTTATTAAATTCTTTGCGTTTTTTAAATGTTTTACTTTATCTAATTTTTCAAAAAAAAAATTTTAATTATTAATTTATTGAAAATAAAATTATTTCGCTAAAATATTTTATAGAAACAGCAAGAATCAAGTTCACATGGATGCGCATTGCTAATAAAGTATAAAAATCTTGCAGGGATTGTGAAATACAGTACAAAACATTTTGCGACAGCCGTGGCCGTAGCGCTTGGCGTCCGACGTACCAAGAAGGAAGTTTCTGTCAGTATTTATACCCCACTTGAATAAATCTGTCTTTTTGAGTGGTGAGTAAGCTCTCTGTACAATACATTTATTTCTCTATATTTTGAAGACCACCGGATGTAGAGAAACTTACCTTCTGGTATAGATCGTATGACGGTTCACCCGGTTCTGGGGGGTAACAAATACAATGCATAACGACCTGTATAGATGAAAAAGCAGGGATGAGACAATATCCCGTTATGCTCTAAAGCAGTGGTTCCCAACTCAAATATGTCTGCGGACCACTTCACTTAAATTTGAACCTCCGCGGACCATCCCTATCCCTAACTGTATCTTCAAAATTTTAACTTTTTTCCAGTGCATTCATTCATCATGGAGGGTCTAAAATTTTGACTTTTTTTCTGAAGTAAGGGAAACCGAGTCTTACAATGTTTCTAAATAGAACTCAGAGAATTAAATAATCTATTGAACTTAAAAGAAAAATATATATTACATTAATTTTATATCTAATTATTTAAAAATATACCTTTTATATAGGACCATTTAACCATTTTTTCAAGCCTTTTTATCTATTAACCCTGGAAGGGTTCACAGCTACACAAAAGTTACAGGTTTAAAAAAACAGTATAAAATAGTTATTTTTCTTCTTTTTCATAACCAACAAATAAGGTAATATATTATTAGTAGATTTAAATTTGAAAGAAAGTACTTATAAATTTAAACTTCAACTGCAGGACGAATGAGATAACCAGGAATTCTGTTGATCACAAAAAAGCAAACTGGACATGCACTGACTGTCAGTTGTGGCAGAGGAAAATCTATAGGCGAGGTACGCAAGGCTGATGTTCTCCAGAAAGAAACCGCGTCAAAAGTCAATAATTATTTCAAAGGAGCGATTAAAATAGAAAATAGTTTATGTGTTTAAAAACTTTCGCATTTTCGGCAATAAATGTTTCTCATATCTTCGAACAAACCTATTTCGCGTGTATCTCAGAAATTTCCTCTTTTCATACCACGATTTCTCGAAGACCCTATGTCAGACCATAGCATCCCAGTTTGAATTATCTTTTAACACTTCCACGCTTCGCTTCATATCAAACAAAGTATAAGCCCGATCATTCGATTCTTTATTAGCCCCACCCCGACGCCTCTCAGTTTTAATTAATCTGATGCAAAATACTTTTCCACATCATCACATTTCGTTTCTACTATCTGTCTGTAATAAACTACTGTTGAATAAAACTGTACAAAATGATAGAAATGAACAAATAATTCATGGGAGAGAAAGAGAACCTAACCTTTTTTATTTATGAGACAATATTTTTTACTTATGTTTTTGTATCTGTTGTGTTTTTACTATTTCCTGGAATGTGTGATTAGGAAAACTATTTTTTTTAAATTTCCACTCATGTTTTGGATACGTTATTTAAAAATCTTCTCACGGACCACCTCTGAAGGCCTCACGGACCACCAGTGGTCCGCGGACCACCTGTTGGGAACCACTGCTCTAAAGTGATTAACAAGTTTGTTGAAAATTACAGGAAACATTTTCCTCGATCTTACCTGACTCAAGGTGGAAGGACAAACCCGTAAAATGAGCAGACTTTCTAGGAAGTCTTTGACTTTCTCTTCTACATTTATTAATTCGATGAAGCCACTTCGTATACCGCATCTTCAAAAAAAAAGTTAATTTTTATCATTAAGGCTCAGCTCGCACTAGAGAATTTCGTCATGGTGACGAGACAAAATTATCACCCTGGCAAGAAGCTAGAGCGCGCGCATTAGGCGACGAGACACTTGACCGATTGCTCAGAATCTCACCAAAGGGATGCATTGCTCTTGAGTGACAGTTATGATCTAGTCTAGTCGCTGCGACAGAATCCTCTAGTTTGCGCTTAGCCTAAAGGGGAAGATCCTGTACGGTAGTGTACCTTGGATCTATGTCAAAAAAATTTTTTAAATTTATTTCTTAAACAAGGTGTAAAGGAAAGTCCCTTTACCCAGAAATAAATTGCCAACGGAGCAATCTAAAGCTTTGCAGTTAAGGTAACGGTACAGTAAAGTGACCATGCTCTATCAGATGCAACAACTTTCAACGCCCTCTAGCGGAAATTTTAGGAGTTAAAAATTTTATTTTAAAAACTATTAGAGATATTCTAAAATAGTCAATTACTAAGTTGTAGAGCAGCATCGACTTAGTAGGAAAAGACACTTTAAGCAAAAAATATCTTGAATAGAACCCCTAAAACGAACGCTCAATTAGGTTGATTTTACGTAGATTTTACGTCTTAAAACGCTCCTCACGAGGCGAAAATAAGAAATTTCGGGGTAAAGGGACTTTCCTTTACACCCTGTATAATGGAAATAAGCCTTCTTTTAGAAACTGAAAATTCCCAGAGAGATTAAATTGTGTGATGTCTGTGTAATTAAAATCAGCAGTTGAAAAGTCTCGTGATTTCCCCAGTCTCCCCACTTTTCCCCGGTGCGTTGCATGGTTTCTACCAGTCTTATTTTTTCCCACATCACGCCAATCTCACAACTGCCCGAGATTGTCATGGAATCTAACTCGTGTCAAAGCAGCCAAGGTGAAATAATAGAAACACTTTTTTCGTTATAAAAGAAAAACTAATCATGGCAGAAGTACAAAATTTAAAACAAATATACAATGGGCAATACCATCATTTTTTGAAAACAGAAAAAAATGCATTTTTCCAGTAAAGGAAATAGATCTAAATCCAAAAATCCTCATGAAAAGTTTCAAAAAAATTAAATTAAATTAAAATTAAAATCGCCAAGCCCTGTCTCACTCTGTTGCAATTTGTTCCCACTAAAGTGCCAATTTCCCCCTACTAGAAGATTCAAAGCCAAATGTAGTATGACAAGAAAGGAAAATATTTTGATAAAAAATTGTCACATACTATCTAAACACTTTTACTAACTTTTAATCGCAATCAAATTAGCCCGAAATCGGTAATCTGTGATTTCCGCGATCTTCAATACTGTTGGCCTTATTACTTGAGTGTTGTTGTTGTTGTTGTCGTGTGCCACTTGGAATACCCAAGCTCCACAAGGATTCAAGGCAAAGGGGGTGCGGCTCCTGAGAAAGTGAGGCCCATAAATGGCAGGAGTCCGACTTCTGCCTCATGAGATGATAGATGCTGCCACTATCTATCGCCACCTCCACAATTTTGCCATGCATCTGAAGGGGAGGGAAATAGTCTCCAGACACCTGGACCCAAGGTAAACTGCGCCATGACCGACCTCAGGACTTTCGGACCCACAGATTTAACGAGTACGTACTCCGCATATACTCGATGGGTCTTCAGCGGTGTCGGGAATCGAACCCGGGACCCTACGATCCCATTACTTGAGTACTTGAGTGTAAAGCCATAAATTAGAAAACTCATGCCATACATTTAAAAACTCTGCTTTACAGATGTGCTAAACCGCGCATTTGAGCATCTAAGTTTAAAAGGAGGGGGAGAATTAGCTTAGATACATCACTTTGCATATATGATAAGCTGGGCACTGAAGGGTTAAAGCATTGTTTAAAATCAATGTATAGGATAGAAGTACGTCACATTGGGAAATTTTATGATTTAACGCCCTTTTTTTAAGGCAAACTTTGAAATTACATAAAAAAATAAATGATCATCGTAATTAAAAAAATCAATTTATAGGATAGAAGTATCGCCATTAAAAAACTTCTCCATAAACTCCATAAAACCTGCAATATGTCTTCAAAAAACCTGCAGTTTTCTTGAGGAAACATTAGGTTCAAAATCTTCATTTATTATTCTGCATAAAAACTGCAGTTTTTGTGAAGGGAAAATTGCGCTGCATAAAACCTTCACAACGCCTTCAAAAACACTGGACTCCCTTTACAAAATATGCATGGATCTGACTTCCTTCAAAAGAACTGCAGGTAACTTCATGATACCTTTATAAGGGGTACTTTTTCTTGAAGGAAACATGCTGATTTTTTTGCTGGGTATAAGCCTTCTCTATACAGGGTGTATCTGAAATGGTGAAACAAACTTTCAGGGATGATAATACTCATCAAGACGAACAAGAATCGGTATAGAAAGGGGGTCCCAGGCCCAAATCCCACGGAGTTAAAAATGGAGCGACACCCCAAAAAAATCATTGAAAAATTCAATTTGTAGAAGAACTACTATTGGTAAAAACTTAATTATGGTCTCAAAAATTGTGGTTTAATATGATCTTTAAAATTACCTCAAAAGTCTTCCCTTTAAAATTTGTTTTATTATAAAAAAAGTTAAAAACACAAAAAAATGTAAAAAATCTGCCAAAACTTCATTTTGTATTTCGAAATCCTTTCTTTTGATTTGATAATCTGAAAGATCATAGTTGAAAACCCTTAACTCCAAAGTTTCACGTAAATACAATCAATATTAAACGCTTGAGATCCTGTTAAAGTTTGTTTTTTGAGTGCGAAAACAGCTCCAGAAAACGAAAGTTCAGGGAGAATCTACGAGTTACGGATAGATATTCGCTAAATTTCTTTTCTCTCCCAATTTGGCGAAACATGCCAAACTCCTACAGATTCCAAGCAAGCTAGGGCGATCTGTTGTTGGCGAAAGTTGGCGAGAAATCTCGTAACGCAAATCGTGGCGAGAAATTTAACGAGCATCAATCCGTAACTTGTAGATTTTCCCTGAATATTTGTTTTTTGGATCTGTTTTCGCACGCTTTTAACAGACTCTCAAGCGTTTAATATTGGTGGTATTTACGTGAATCTTTGGATTTTAGGGTTTTCATCTATGCTCTTTCAGATTATCAAATCAAAAGAAAGGATTTCCAAATACAAAATAAGGTTTTGGCAGATTTTTCATATTTTTTTGTGTTTTCTAACTTTTTTCATAATAAAACAAATTTTAAAGTGAAGACTTTTAAGGTAATTTTAAGGATCATATTAAATCACAATTTTTGAGACCATAATTAAGTTTTTACCAATAGTATTTCTTCTACAAATTGAATTTTTCAATGATTTTTTTGGGGTGTCGCTCCATTTTTAACTCCCTGGGATTTGGTCTGGGACCCCCCTTTCTATACCGATTCTTGTTCGTCTTGATGAGTACTATCATCCCTAAAAATTTGTTGCACCATTTCAGACACACCCTGTATATTCTACACATATGTACAGGGTGTCCAGAAAAGAACTCCGGGTTTTCAAAATTAAATATCTCTTGAACAAAAATAGATAAAAATATGAAACCAACGGCATCGTTCTTGTAGGAGCATGGAATTTTTTGTCTTAAAATTTAAAAAATTTTAGTTACTTTTAAAGTTAGCAGATGGCAGCAGGTTGAAAATCTCGCAAAATCGTTCAAACTGAGTGCAGGATATCGATTCTTCGATTATTGTCAAGATCGATTCTTTTTATTGAGAAATCAATCATCGAACGTGAAATATTTCTTTTGGAAAATTTCAATCTCAATAAAAAGAATCGATCTTGATAATAATCGAAGAATCGATATCCTGCACTCAGTTTGAACGATTTTGCGACATTTTCAACCGGCTGCCATCTGCTAACTTTAAAAGTAACTAAAATTTTTAAATTTTAACACAAAAAATTCCATGCTCCTACAAGAACGATGCCATTGGTTTCATATGTTTATCTATTTTTGTTCAAGAGATATTCAATTTTAAAAACCCGGAGTTCTTTTCTGGACACCCTGTATAAGCTTATAGATTTAGTGGGATCACTTTTTACCATAAATATTTTAAAGCACTGCTTTCATAGTTGTTTTGGACAATTCCAAGCAGCACAGATATTCAAGATTCGTCCAGTTTTTGTCACGTATGACCAAATTTCGTTTACTGGTTCTAGTTGCAATTACGTAAACCTGACATGTTTTGAAACTTGACATCCGAGTAGCTGTGCTACTAGGGATGTTTGAAGATATTGCCATTAAATAACTTACTCTCCCATGAATCCTTTGGATGCACTCATGAAAGAAGCTAACTCCATATCTCTGTAAGGGCTTCCCATTTCATACATGACCTTCTTGAATGATATGAAAGGTCTATTGGGGTTGTAGGTGTTCTGTTGATAGACCTATTTGATGGAAAAATTACTCGCTATTAAAACAAGAGATATAACTGAAGAAAAACTTTTAAATAGATACATTTTTTTAAAAATAATTTTAAAATGGAGATAATTAACAGTTCATACGTCATATTATAATCTAAAGATGGAGGATAGGTCCTATAATTATTTTAATAAATTTTTCATTCCCTTGATCAGTGTGGTCCAACCCGCGGCCCTCAAATAAATATTTATGGCACTCGACCACAAAATGTACTGTTTAATCAAACTAAACTGTGTTTCAGTTGTTAGGGGACATCCATAAATTACGTGAGGTGTTTTTTCCAAAATCTGGACCCCCCCTCCCCGCTTGGTGAGATTTAGTGAGATTTTTCTGGACCCCCCTCCCCCCACGTGAGATTTATCTACACCAGTGGTTCCCAAAGTGGGTTCCGAGGAACCCTGGGGTTCCACGAAAAAATTTAGGTGTTCCATGGGACAAACTTTATTTCATTAAAAAAAGTTGAATGGTGTAAAAAATAAGAATGGACAGCGCCAGCGCAGCGCACCCAAAAATGTTCGCAAAATAGAGTTAAAACTTTACTTTTACCAGTCGAATTTCAAAATTTTTTAGGCACCTATTTCTCGCAAAAATTGCATTAAAAGGATTCGATTTTCCAATTTTACTCCATGGAATATGACACGTTTAAGATAAATCTGTAGTATTAGGCAGGGGAAGGTTAATTGGGCAAAAAAACCCTGTAATTATTACAAATTTAAGACATTTAATTATTTCTCAAAAAATTAGAATATTATAAAGTTTTTTTGTCTTAATTTTGTAATAATTACAGGGTTTTCTTGCCCAACTAACCTTACCCTGCCTAATACTACAGATTTATCTTATACGTATCATATTCCATGGAGTAAAATTGGAAAATCGAATCCTTTTAATGCAATTTTTGCGAGAAATACTCACTTTTTAGTAAAATAGTAAAATGTAATACCCCCTAATATTCTATTTTATCCTCTTACCCTCCAAGAAACAGTTTTAACATGGGTCTCCTTCATATCTGCTATGAAATTTCTTATTTTAGGGATATTTTATCTTATTTAGACACAATTATACAAACTAAAATTTTATGTATAAAATTTTTCTGCGCCGACCACGGACCCTTGTCTTGATTTCCAAATTTCATTGTCGGGTAACCCATTCGAGAGAGTTGGAAAGAGGAATCGATTTATTTATTATCACTCTCTTCCACACTGTAAAAAAATCTTTCTTCAATAAACGTAAATTTCCCGGCAGCACAGCTGCCGGATTATTTTCATCATTTGAGAAGGTATCCGTATTTTCTTTTTCCGTCATTTGAGGGAATGTCCGTTTTGTATTTTTCTGTGAAAGGAGGGAAACCTTCCGTTATTTTAGAGAACGTTCGTTTAATATCTTTTCGTCATTGGAGTGGAACTTTCCGTTATTTTAGGGATTGTTCGTATTATTACTAATATTATTGTGATTCAGTATATTCCTGATTATAATTTTGAAAAAAAATGACAAACAATCCGTAAAATCCAAACAGACGATTCTTTTAAATAATTTACACTACCGATCACAGTAATACAAGTCTAATCAAAAGTTACAAGTTATCACAACTATTTAGATCACATTTTTGCGATCTAATAAGACTAGTTAGGTATGCAATATTTTAAGACTTCAGCTACGTGGTGAAGAAAGCGATCGTACGATGTTTAAATATCTGTTTAAAAATAGTACTATATCAGAGTATTTCTATTTTAAAGCATGGTAACGTTTACTACGGCCGTTGCTAGGCTGCCGACGTACTGTTTTGTACTGTATTTCACAATCCCTGCAAGATTTTTATACTTTATTAGCAATGCGCATCCTTGTGGACTTGATTCTTGATGTTTCTATAAAATATTTTAGCGAAATAATTTTATTTTCAATTAATTAATAATTAAAAAAATTTTTAAAAAAAATTAGATAAAGTAAAACATTTAAAAAAACACAATGAATTTAATTAAATAAGGAATGACTGTTAAACAAGAGAAATTAATTCTTGCAATTTTTAATGGAATAATAAAAATTTAAAATTAAATTTACTGAAAAATAATTACTGGGGTTCGAACCTACGACCATGTGCACTCTAGACTGACGCGCTACCACAATCCCATTCGAGCTCCGCTAGGTTCCATCCTAAATACTTTAAAGCCCCGCCTTTAACCCGATCATGCGCACAACGATTACCCGTCGGCAGCCTAGTCATTCCCGATTACGGCCAATAATACAAAAAATAAAAACAATATATTTAACTTACTTACCCATAATAAATTTGCTGAAGGTTCGTTTCGCCTGAAGACGCTTGCACAAACTTCCATTACTTATTTACAACTATATTTGAGTCTCACCAGAACTAGTGGAGAAATCGTACAATACGCATGCGTGAGGAGAGGAAAATTAAAACACGGAAACTTCACGATGAAAATTCCGTTTTGTAGTTTACGGAATTAATCCATGAAAAATTCACGGAAAATAATACGTCAAAAGACGTTCTTTTTTTACAGTGCAAGAAATTTCACGCCATTTGTCAAAAATCGAATTAGTATTCCATTTCATCCATTCAACCCCCAAAGATGAGTTTATGCTTCTCAGGATAGACCACCTTGAGGGACCCCTATCAAAAATTTCAGTCCATAAAACCTTTTAAACAGGATAATTACTCTTTTTCTCAGTAAAGTATAATTTTAACTTTTTTTTCTGCCCCAATTATTATCCTCGGTCGAGAATGAAAGTTACTTATTGTCGCATTTCCAGTTCTACAGATTACATAGAACCTGCTCAAATAGATTTCTACATTATTTCACTAAAATAGACACAATTTTTTTCAAAACATCCCATATAATTCCTTATGTTCCGCTTAACCCTTCCATTTCACCTTCCAATGGGAGGAACTCTTTTCTAACTGGCTGTTAGACATGTCAGGTATCTATCTTCTTTATTTGCACCACTTATGACTCTACTAAAAGAAGAAAATTTTGAATTTTACTCTCACGAAGAGTATAAAAACATGAATCTTTTTTTTCTGCCCCTGTCCCCCTCCTTAATCGCAGGTCCCAGATATCTACAATGGTATTTCGTATTCTTAAGTGTATAAAGGGAAAAATTAGCCTGAAATTAGTGCTTCTTCACGAGGAAAAATAAGTTTTTAAAAGACTTAAAAGTTGAGAATTTCCCCTTATTTTTTTTCTACACCTTTCAGGCCCTATTTTAAGTAGAAGAATCGTTCGAAAATCAATTTAATGCATTTTACCCATTTTTGGTGTCAATTTACAAAACATTCAACCGCAGTTGGTGCTGAAAAGAAATTATTTTTCAGGAGATATTGCTGATTTTCGTAAATTTTTTCCTGCCCCTCTCCCTACCCCTAGTGAGCTTTGCCAGATTTCTACTATCGCAATTCTTTCTTGCCTGAAAATAAGGAAAAGAATGGCACCTTTCATTACGTTAATGGACGACTATAAGCCTGCGCCTCAGAGTAAATAGGCTTACAAATTTTTACGTTCCACTTTATCCTTCCACCCCTTCTACTGGAGTGAACTGATCCTTTCCAAACTCTATGTCCCGTTAGTCCTCCCTCGCTTCTCTCGTATTATGGAGCATTTGAGCAAATTAATAAGTAAAAGGAACCATTTTGAATCCAAACAACACAAAATTGAAACTCGTCGATTTTCCACTTCTGCGCCTCTCACTATCCCCTGGCGCAGACCCGAAGTGTCCACCATCGCGATTCGTAAACTACAGTTTCTAAGGAACAAAATGGCTATTTTCACTAAGCATAATCACGAAAAAGCACGTGAAATCAAGTTAGAAAACTCCCTACATCGCATTATTGATAAAAAGACCAGTTAAGAAAAATGTAAAGCTTTATTTTAGAAACTACTGATAAATTTTTGTTTATCGATAGACTCGAGGCGAGCGATAGCGAGCAGGGGGCGGCAGCCCCCTAGTATCTCTAATTATAACACTTGTTTAGTTGTAATGTCAATAAATAATGTCTTACTTCGTCCACCATAATCAAAAGATTCTCTTTGTAAGCAAACTTCACGATTTCTTCGATATCTTCTCTTGTCATGACATAAGCTGAAATGAATTTAGGAGGCCATGTTGATAATTGAATCGTCAATATGAAAAAGGGAATAAGTAAAAAAAATGGCAAATTGCCTTTTGTGCTCAATACAATCTCCAAAGCTTCACTCTGCACATGAGTGAATAGAGGGGGAAAATAACTATATAACCTATTAGCAGATAAAGCCTCTTTAATAAAGCCTCTAATTTATCGAAATTGATGTCTAATCATTGAACTTTTTATTTAATTTGAAACTTACTTAACTTGTCCTTCCTTTCTTATTCTTTGTGCTGTAAACAAAGCCAAAACAAAAATTTTTTTAACTGAAAACCTTCTTGTTTAACTTTCTTATCCAGTGAATGTTGGATTCCATTCATATTAATTGTACTGCCTTGATGACTCATTTTGGAGGATTCACCCAAAGTTAAAAAATACTCCTTCACTTTTCAATGCAAATTAGCGATTCTCAGTGAAAGTGAAACGGTGTGAATGAGCCTTAAGATTGGCACAGATGAAGCAATTTTCCTCCTTCTAAATGCACTTATTCCGTCTAACTCTTTCTTGAAAATGGGAGGAAGAAATAGAGACCATTTTCATGTAAGTGATCCTTTCTTCCCGCTTCACGGCATTACACCACTGCAAATAGCATTCCTGTAAAACCGATTCACTGCGATAGTACACTTCTAGCAGTGAAAACAACTTCAGAAGTGATGCAGTGAAAACCGTATGAGACCGCCAAGACCGATGTAACTTATCGAGGTATTTCACTTAAACAGATTTTATGTTATTTCGTTTCACAATTCAAGGATAATTGAACCGTTGATTATTATTAGGTTGAGACAAGAAAAGTTTTTTCATTCTATCATTAGTTTGTAGCTTTGTTGTATTGTAACAAATACTTAATATTAGGATTCAAATAAAATAATTTTTCTGATTCCTTTTCATTTAAATTCTAAAATTTCCCTTGTATAGTTCCTATTTCACACCAAAAAATAATGCAAAAAATCTCCTTTTATAAATTAAATAGAAATACGTATAAAAAGTTACTCTGTTTAAAGGAATGACTTGTTAAGGAAAGCTTAGGACGGTGTTTTTAAACAAATAATTCTTATTGACTAATTTTTTTTGCCCAAATTATGAAAGAGAAACATCAAAATTATATTGGAGTCCCTGGCTTAAATTTATTAATTAGCCCTAATTTAAATTATTTAGTGTCAGAGATGTGAAAAAACTCACTGCCTGGGTTGCCTGGGTTAATAATGACCAGAACTTTGACGTCATACTTTGACCTGGATTGATCGACAGCTCTCTGCAAGTCTTTAATGTCAAAGCTCCAATCTTTTTCTTCATCTAAGTAGTAAGGCACCTAGAAAATACTGAAAAGTCATTGAGAGTGATATTTATAAGTTATCACTCCACGCTGATCGCTAATTTCTTTTAATTTCTGTAAGTAGTCTAATATTATTGGTCATTGACTTGTTTGGTCTAAGAAGTTTTTATTTCTTAATTTTAATTTTAATGTGCTCAAACAGAATATTTTAACCTATTTCTATTCCTTAGTATTTTCATTTACTATTAAAGACAACTTCGCCCTTCTGAAATTGGAACTACGATAGTTGGAACTTACTTCCTGCAATCCATGACGAGCAATTTCAGCTTTGAATAAAGGATACTCAGGGACAGGTACTAAAATACCAACTGGTTTTTCAGACACTATATGACTAAACAACTCCAAGAAAACCTGAAAGCGAAAAAAGTACAAAGCTGAATGATAGTCGCCATACAGATTTGGCACAAAATGCTTTTTCAGCATTTATGAATTACCGTCACCCCTAAACACAAATTGAAAGGAACCGCCAAAATGTTGTACGGCATAAACGGTTTTTCTCGTGACGGTCTTTTACTATACACTCAAACCTGTTTTTGTAAGGATAGGGACCGCATAAAAGAAATCGCATTAAAAAATTTCTTACAGAACCTAGTGTGTGAGAGCAGCTATAAAAATAGTTATCATAGTACAATTAAAAATTAATTTTTATACGGTGGATAGGTGCCGCATAAAAAAATTACAGCGAAAATATCTCCGTATAGTAGATGAATTGAAAAATCCTTTATATTCGGACAGTAACGCAATCCCCACCGTATAGCTGAATATAGAAACCGTTTCTATATACGGACTGTATACTTTTTTAAGTTACAACGTGGGTGGTGACGACAGTTTTTTCACTTGACCTTTGAATACGACTCGGTAGCCAGATAATACAAGATTTTTGTTCTATATATTCTAATTTTCATATACTGCACAAAAACATGTTTGATTGTACTATTCACTTCATTTAAAACATTTTCGGAACTCTAAGTTTCTAAATAAAATGCTAAAGAAATCAACTAAACCCGTGAGAAGTACACACCCTGTATAAAATCTAAAGATCCCTACATTATGCTTCAAATAAAGTAAAAAAGAAATTTTATTTTAATTACAATGCTATATTATACTACCCACATGAATGCCTTCCGAAACTCCGTTTGTTAGATGGATATTTTTTTCTTCGGAAGGAACTCCATCTCTTTTCTCCAGGAACTTGGCTATTCGCTCTCTGACGCCCGGAATACCCTCGTGAGTGGTGTACGATCCTAACAAGAAATAAGAAAAATTTTTTACTTATGAACACTTTTCAATCTTATCTGAGAAATCGATTTTAAACTAACTTTCGGATGGCTTGAAATGTTGAACAGAGAATAATAAATTTGGTTCTTAACTTGGTCTAAAAAGTATAAAATATTTTTTTGTAATTCCTAGTAAAAAGAAAAGCGTAGGTATCATGCAATAGGTAAGACTCATCAACTACAATTCTTGGCACTCTACAATTCTATCTATACTTACTCTATATCTATATTATAAAATAAAAGTATTTATTAGAGGCTCAGAGACTGTTGAGAGAAGCTGATAAATTGAATACATGCATGACTCTTAAGCAGCGTTAGAAATTGGGAAAAAATTCCACTGGTCCCGCGGACCAGTGCTTTGACAATTGTACTGGTCCTGAAATAAAATGACTGGTCCGACAAATTAAACAGGACAAGTTTCTATTGCTCGGAGTTGCTGTTGCATATCATACGTCCAACACAAATTGTCCCGATTTGGTAACAGTCGAACCTCATGTGACGACGGGCTAAAAGTTAATTCTATATCAAAAGCTTTAGTTTGTAAGAGTTATTTCATTGCTATAGTTTCCTCAGTACATTTTCTCAGCTCATTTCCTATTCTATATCAAAAGCAAAGAATGTAAAGAGCAGGACAAACTAGTCTGGAGAATTGCAAGTTTTTAAATTGTCACGGAGTTTCCATTGAAAGTTCTCACACCTGTTTCTTCCCTCTCTCGCCTCCTGTGAAATTTAACAAACCCACTTAGCTGTTCGCTGAAATTTTGTCCACAGTTGTTCTGGATCCTCATAAAGGATCTGTTTGTTAAGGTCAACAGTAAACTAAGTTTGAAGAGCAAGGGCGATGTTTTAATGCAGATATGTAATCAGGTGTATAGCAGAAAAAAATCAACCTAAAACTAGATAGTGTAGTCACGGCTAAACTTGATCGCGACCGTAGGTTTTACGGCTTATCCACTATCCAAAAGATCAAAAGAGCCGACGGCGCTGGAAGTTTCCAGTTTTTACCGCTTGAGGGGGTACCGCGCGTAGTCGCTCGTTAGGGTTGGTTTGCTTCGGCTCTTCAAAATACGCAGCACACAGAAAAATCCTAACACAGGTTCCAAAACCATACTTACAAACTTTTCTCAAAAACTTCAACTGGTGACTAACTTCATGGTTCATTTTCATTTTTTCATGGTTCATTTCGGTTTTTTTTCAAATTTGGACGGCTAACCGGGCTAATTAACTTTCAGATTTAGATTCAGTTATTTAGAATACACAAAAATCATACGTGATCCGGGTCCACAAAAATTTTTTCTATGCTGTGACTGCAGTTTTTTGGAATTTTTGGCCTTTTTTTGCATTTTACTCAAAACTGGAGGGTGACCGGGCCAAACGGACTTGAAATTCAGGTTCAGCGGGTCGAAAAACATAACGGTAGGTAGGTCCGGTCCAAAGTACATTCCACTTCTTTTTTTTTGTGTGCCGGTGTTATTTTCCAGTCAAAAGAAATGCCATGAATGACAGACAGATGGCGCTAACATCGTAGATCGTATCCCAGTTTCTGGAACCTACCTTTTCGCGTAATTGCGCAAGCCGTGGTGTAGTACAGTCGTAGAAAAAAAAAGAGACAGTTCGCATTGTGAGCGAACTACTGGGGTTAGGATGATAATTTTTGTGTCATTTTTCATGATTTAACTTTTCTTGAAAATAAAATATAGTTTATGTCCTTAGGGGGCCGTCTACAAATTAAACGAAGCACCAACTTTCGTTTTTCCTATGGGCGACATCAAAGATTATTCCAGATTCTGAAAGAGCACCCCCTAAAACCCCCCAAAACCAATTTTCATGTCATTTGGTCCCCTAATAAAGCCAGGAGTTGGGGTTGAAGTTCGTCGAATTTACGTTGAAATCTCGTTTTTCACGTTGAATTCTCGTGCGGGGTTGATGGTTGTAAGGATCAAAATCGAGAATTCAACGTAAAAAAGTTGTTAACCCTTTATGTCCCAAATTATGTTTTTCAGGAAAATTTTGCTGTATATTTTTTATACGTTATCCCTATAAGTATATTAAGTATATAAGCTTCATATTAACCCAAGTAGCACAGCTCGTCCCAAATATGTAAAGTTTACGTAACTGCAACTAGAAGTAAACGAAATTTGGCCTTACATGACGAAAATTGGACGAATTTGGAACATTGGGAAGTGGGACTTACAAGTCCCGTCGGGGCATAAAGGGTTAAGTTCACTCACAATGTGAACTGTCTCACTTTTTTTTCTACGACTGTACGAGGGTTGTTTTTTAATTAACTTCCGTTTCGCTCCTGAAAAAAAAGTAGTACGAATTTCAAAATAATTTTGCTACTGATAGATAGGTACATTCTTAAGAATCAATTTACCTCTTTACTGGAAAAAATCGGACATTTTTTCCATTATTTATCGAATTTACAAGCGCGCTCCTCGAACTCATTTCCCCCCGGCCCATAGAGAATTTCTATTCCTCTAAACTTCGTTCGCATTAACAATAGACAATCGGCAGGCAGGTGATTTTTGCAGCATGCTAATGTGCATGTTCAAAACCATATTTTTTGCATCTGCCAAGTTCCAAGTATTGGGGATTCTGGAGTTACAGCCATAATAAACAAGGCAACATCGATAGATTCGCAGGCAAAGTGTGCGCTGAGGGGGAAAACGGCTGTCCGAACCGATGTGAAGCTCAACGAAAAATCAAACTTTTCATGAAGCGGGATCGAAAAACTTGTGAAAAAGTACGGTAAAAGGTCTATTTAAAGGTGATTACGTTTAAAAGCAATTAAAGATGTTTGTAACCTTCCGTAAAACCTTATTTTTAAATATTCATTTATTTTTTTTATTTTTAAAAAATCGAAAAGGGGAAAATTTCGAAAAAGAGGATTTCTCTATGGGTTGGCGGGAAATAAGTTCGAGGAGCGCGCTTGTAAATTCGATAAATAATAGAAAAAACGTCCGATTTTTTCAGTAAAGAGGTAAATTGATCCTCAAGGATCCTATCTATCAGTGGCAAAATTATTTCGAAATTCATGCTACTTTTTTTTCAGGAGCAAAACGGAAGTTAATTAAAAAACAACCCTCGTATATTTTCACCACGAGTCCGGCGGACCAGTGATTTTTTTACCTTAGTGGTCCGAGTCGTTTTTCAGTCTCGGACCAGTGATCCAGTTGAATTTTGAACGCGTGGTTTTTAAAAAATTTTTTCACTTTATTAATATTATTACTGGTCAAGTTAGAAAACGTTCTTCAAAGCATTATTGGCTAACTAATCAAACAAAAGTTATGCATAAGAGGTCCCTAGCCTATCTGCTCCTAAAAGATAACTGCTCCTTATTTTTCAATTTGAATTTTCTATATTAATTTTTTAGACCCTTATTGTTTTTATTTGAAAGCAATAAATATTTCTTATTTATTTATTATATTTTTTTCTTTTCTCTTTTTACTGTTTGAAATTAAAATATTTTTACACTTACAAAAACTATTTCATATGTAAAAATTTATTTATTTCGGCTCATGAACGTATCAAGTTGCTCTCTTAAAACGACAGTCTCAAAAATGAGTAAAAATTACTCAAATATGAGTAGTTTGTCCTACTCAAACGGGCTCCGATCCAAATTTACTCAAAATTGAAAACATGCATGTACTCATCTTTAAAAATGTGCAGACTTAAAAATGAAGAATCATGTAGTACTAATTTTTTATTTTGTTCATGATATTCTTATAAAGGAGGTTCAATGCGTTACAGTTACTATGACGTCAGAAGTAGGCCATTTAGTAGAGTGCGACGTCACAACGTTGTGTTACATGTATTCACACCAACTTAATGTTACTTTCAATTTATATTGCAAAATTTCAATTTTCATATATAAATTAAAAATAAGCATAATTTGAGTGATGACTATTAAATTGTTTGAAACTGAGTATCTCTGGTGTTTCAAAATTGAAAGCCTTGGGTCGCCATATTTGAACCAAAAAGTTTCATACCAAAATGAGAACATCGATTTACTCAAATTAGAAACTTTCATTTCTCTCAGTGTGTAATGGAATGGTACTAAAACAATAAATTTTATTTTATTAAAATAGTCTGTAAGACTCCTCACAACTTTGGATAAGACTCAAACAGTTTATAATCTACGGTAGGAGAGCCTACTCAAACAGAGCAAAATGTTTAATGCCTTAGGACTAAAACATGAGACTTTACCTATGGTATTGCCAAAGCAATTGCCTAGAATGTTTATTGCTCTTTGTTTAACGTCAGATGGGTATAAGTCAGACTTCAGTAGATCTTGGTCCGTACAAACTGCCTGAACCTGTAACAGACACACTTTTAGAATATAGAGCGGGACATTGTTGGAAAACTAAAATAATGATTTTATTCAGTCAAATTTAGTCAAAGTATAATGTAATTTATGGGATAAGTATAATTATTAGGTACATGCTTTAAATTGCAGTAAAATTGCTTCATAATTATTTTCCCTACTTTATTAAGACTGGAAACGATGAAAAATATAATTATAAAATTTTACTACTCATAAAAAAGAGGTCGGTAGATTTAAAAAAAATAACTACCCCTGAGCTACATGAACATGAATTATGGTTTCAGCTCTTCCTTTATTAGGAACTTTTCAGATAATTTTGATTTTAAGGGGTCATATATTCTTGAAGGTTTCAAAGAATCTAAAAGTTTCCTTACTTAATAAAATAAAGTATTGTAAAATGGTGGCCGAAATAGTGTTTTTTCACATTAAAAGCAAATAAAAGTAGTTAATTAAAACGAATTTGACAAAGTGAGCAGTTTGTATTATTCTTAACACGTTCAAGTGTAATATAAACTGTTTTCTAAATCGTGGATTTAAGTTTTTAATATTTTTGAAATTTTGGGCCAAAGTTTCCCTGAATTGGGGCATCTTGGCCCAGACCTAATAAACCCAAAATTTATGGAGTTGAGTTACCTTTTTCCAAAGCTAAACTATTAATGATTGTCGTTGATTTGGTGTGCATTAGGGATGTCAAAAAATAACCGGTTTTTTAAAAACCGGTTATTTTTGTTTCGGTTTTAACCGGTTATTTTCTTTCTTCGGTTTAACCGGTTCGGTTTTTTTCAAATTCAAATTCAACAACCGGACAAAAAATAACCGGAAGGAATTTTGGCCAAAATAGAAATTTCAGTTCAGTTAAAAATTTCCTTATTATTAATTTAGGTAAAATGTTGCTGTTTAATACTATTTCCATGACCGGGAGTAATGAGATAAGCTAACCGGTTAATTTGCGGTGGTTCCTCCTCGGACAGGGTTAAAAAATAACCGATAAACTAAGTTTTTCATTCATTTCATTTCTTAATCGATTTTATGGATACTATCAGTTTGGGGCAGTAGCGGATTTCTAAATAGGCTAGCTAGGCTATAGCCTACGGCGGCAAATTTTAGCAGGCGGCAAATAAATTTTTTAAGGCAGAATTTTTTTCAAAAATTTATTTCCCGCCTACTAAAATTGAAATTTCCTACTGAATAAAAAAAGGAGAGGAGAAATAAAACACTAAACATAAGCTCAGACTGGAACATCCTTTCAAAAAAGCAATTCTGTGGTTTACAAGGAACTGTTCTCTTTGTTACCTAAACGTTCTCAAAATGAGCTAAATCACTACTTTAAAGGGCAATTTTTAAAAACATGTCTGGGGGAGAACCCCTACACTCCCCTCTCAAATTTCGATACTTGTTATACAGTGTTTTCCCCTTAGAAATTATGCTGCCTACAAGAAGCTTTTCCCTTTTGGTGCTCTCTCCTCTCCATAGAGTTTAAAAGTAGATAAACACAAGTTTGGGGGAAATTTTCAAAAATATTTTCTGGGGGAGGACTTCTGGCCCCGTTTGACGTTATTTAAAACTTTTCCCCCCAGAAAATTCTGTGGTTTTCAAGGAACTGTAAGGGAGGGGCCGTATCCAAGGGGGGTTGGGGGTTCAAACCCTCCCTCCAAAATTTTGACATAAATTTTTTATACTTACTGCTTTTCCTTAAAAATTAGCCTTAAAATGCATAAAACCCCTATTTTTAAGGTTCAAAATTCGGAATTTTTCTTGGGGAGAACCCCAAATCCCCCTTGAAATTTTGAAATCTGTTATAAAAGTTGTTCCTTGAAAATATTGGGACTTACAAGGAGTGGTTCTCTTCGGGTTAGTCTAAAAATGAGTGAAATCATAAAGAGGCCGTGGGGAACTCAGAGGGGTGTAAAAAAAGGGAAAAGCAACTCTAAAACGAGTTAAAATCCTGGTTTTTAGGGTCGAATTTCCAGAAATTTTCTGGGGGAGGACCCCCAGACCCCCCTTTCGAATTTCGAACCCAATTAACCACCACTTTTCTGTGAAAAGTTCGTCGAAATGCAAAAATCCTACCAAAATGTACACGTTCAGCTGTCAGTTAGACCGCAATAAAAGAAAAGAATAAGAACAAAATAGGAATTCAAAAGTCAAGTCACGTAGTGTACCAAATCCACTTAAAATCTACGTATACCCCCCTATCGGAAAATTTTTTCTGTTGTTCCATAAACCAGTATAAATGATACTGGATCCAGTTCCAGTATAATTTGATACTGGTTTATGGAACACCAGAAAAAATTTTCCACCCCCAACCAAAAACTAAAATGACACCCCTGTTTTAGTTTTGTAAAATGTATAGCATATCGGCGGCAAATTTTGGTTCAGCCTATAGGCGGCACATTTGGAAATCCGCCACTGGTTTGGGGTCTCACATCCGGAGAAAAAAATCAGTTTTTAATTAGATTTTTCTTTCGATTTAAACAATTAGGCCATTATTTAAACTGAAAAAATAATGAATATTTTGTACGTTCTGAGATGTCAATCTATCACTAACAATTTTTAAACAAAACAAGTGTGGCGAACACAGTCACCAGTATAATAGTCCAATAATTCAATTGGGGTTTAAATACCGACTGAAGCGCTTTGGTGAAACTTTTGAGTCGTATGACCTTTGGATCGGTATCGCCACGTGGCTCACATATGCCACAAAAGTTTAAAAATAACCGACAACACCGGTTTTTTTCATAACCGGGAAAAAAACGGTTTTACAAAACCGTGGAAAATCTGTTTGTTTTAATTACATGTTTCAGGGTTTTTTTTTCGATTTAATACAAAAAGACCATTATTTTAACTGAAAAAAAGAATGTTTTTGTGCTTTCTGAGATGCTAATATATCATTAACAATTTATAAATGAGATAAGTTTAAAAATAACCAATAACACCGGTTTTCTTCAGAAGCTTCAATTTTTTAAATGTTTTTTTTAAATAAAAGATTTGGGTCTCACAACCGGAGAAACCCATTAAAAACCACTGTTTGAACTGAATAAAATATAAAAATTTAATGCTTTCTGATATGCTGTATAAAAATAACCGATAACACCGATTTTTATCACAACCGGAGAAAAAACCGGTTTTTTAATTAGATTTTTCAGGATTTCTTTTCGATTTAATCCATTAAAGGCCACTATTTGAAGTGAAAAAAAAATATGAATATTTTCTGCATTTTTGAAATGCTATATAAAAAAACATTATTTACCCGTAAATTTTAGTAAATTATAAGTATTCTGCTTATATTTTACCTAATTGCATTTAATATTTCTAATTATTAAGAAAATAACAATTAAAAATAAAAAGGATCTTAATAAGTGGCCGCCATTTTGGAAAATCCACCATATTTGATACATTGAGGGGGAGGAAACTGATATTAATTTTATTATGACTTAATTCTTACCATATCCTGTAAAAATTACGAATTTAATATCATAATTTATGTATTTTAAACATTAGGTGGACGCCATTTTGGAAAATCCGCCATATTGGATAAATGACTTATCGTAAGAGAAAAAAAACAGTCCCACATTATTTTTGCTACTAAATTCTAATAATTTACTGCAAAAGTTTTTATTTATTTATTTTTATTTATTTATTTATTTAACTGTCAAACAGAAAATATCCAATTAAATGACAGTACAAAGGACAATATATACAATACCTACAACAATACATACAACATAAAAAGACAAACATTTAAATGGACTAAGGATATTTAGAAATAATAATGGATTTAAAAAAAGAGAAATTATGAAAAAATAAATCACATTCTGGTAAAGTATTTAAAAAATTTATGAATTCTCTCTACCATGGGTTGATATTTTAAGTAATTTTTCGTAAATAGAGGAACTTTAAAAACAAATTTAGTACGTGAGTTGTATATGGGGACATGAAAATTAAATTCCTGAAGTAAAACAGGACAATCAATTTTGTTATTAAATAGGTTATAAAAAAATTTAAATATGGATATTGTTCTATTGCATTCCAAAGAGCACAAATTAAAATTCAGCCTGGCCAAAGCGTTAGATGGATATTCAATATTATTAGATTTGTAATGAATATAGCGTAGAAATTTGTTTTGAATTTTTTCAATAGCATACTTGAGATTATTCGTAGAAGGATTCCAAATGACACAGTTGTATTCAAGCATAGAACGAATTAAAGTATTAAATAGACAAATAAGTACAGACACATTACAAAATTGCATTGTAGTTCTTTTGAGCAAACCTAATTTTTTGTGAGCGTTTTTGGATATTTGAAGGATATGTGAATTAAAACTGAAATCACAATCATAAATAATACCCAGATCTTTGATGCTATTTTTCCGAATGAGAGACTTATTATCAATAACTATAATTTCTAATGAGAGGATTTAGTTTTCTAGTGAAGGAAACAATAAAGCACTTGTCAATATTTAGATAAAGCCTATTTTTGGTACACCATTCATACAAATTTTCAAGTTCAATCTGTAAAATTTCACAATCTTGTTCAGTAGAAATACAACGGTAAATTTTTAGATCATCAGCAAATAATAAACAAGACCCAAAAATATCAGAAAGATCATTTACAAATAAAATAAAAAGAAGGGGCCCTAGAACAGATCCCTGAGGCACCCCTGAAGTACCAAAAAAGCAATCAGAAAAAGCGTAATTATATTTAACACAAAGAGACCTCTGAGTGATATAAGTACGCAAAAAATTTATTAGACTTTTACTAAAACCAATTTTAAATAACTTAAGTAATAAAATCTCAAAATTAATAGAATCAAAAGCCTTTGCGAAATCAGTATAAATGACATCCAATTGTTTATTTAATTTTAAGGCATTTGAAATATCAATATTTAAACACATTAGGTTACTAGCGGTTGATCTTTTTTTGATGAAACCATGCTGGGCAGCTGATATAATTTGAGAAGTCTGAACAGTAATTTTATAACAAATTATGGATTCTAAAATTTTAGCAAAACCAGATATAATTGCAATAGGTCTGTAATTTTTTTTTATGTTGTTCTATTTTATTAACGATTTTTAGCAAATAAGTAAAACAAGATTATCCGCCATTTTGAAAAATCCGCCATATTTGATACATTGAGGGGAGGAAACTGATTTGAATATTATTATGACTTAATTCTTACCATATTTTGAAAAAATTACGATTTTATCATCATAATTTTTTTTATTATAAACATTAGTGGATGCCATTTTGGAAAATCCGCCATATTGGATAAATGACAAATCGTAAGAGAAAAAAACAGCTCCCCATTGTTTTTGCTACTAAATTCTAATCATTTACTGCAGAAATCATAATTTTATTAACATTTTTTAGGAAGTAATAAGTTAAAAACGATTGTCCGCCATTTTGGAAAATCCGCCATATTGGCTAAAGGACACGGTTAATTTTGGTATACGTTTCACCATCGTTTTCTACGGAAAATTTCCTATAAGAATCACCCATCAAACTTTCTTTTACAATTTGTTCCACTTGAACCCTTATCTTTCTTGGACTAATATGACATGAATATTTTTTTGCGAATTTGTAAACGGTTACCTCTACTTATTTTATAAATGCCTAGACCACCTATTAAGATATAAATTATATCCCTCTACGATAATATTAACCCGAGCAAAATGTCAATTGATGGTCAAACAAGCTAAATTACCGGCACGCGCCCGCTAATACTCACCACTTTTTTTTTCTCTTTCCTACTTTTTGCAGGATTTTAAATATTTTTAGCAATGGAAATGAAATATTAATCGGTTTGAATTGTCGTCTACCGCTAAAGTTTAACGATTATTAAAAAACAGCACAGCAAAAATTTATCAATTACATGGGAACTTATAGGTCTAGTAATCTGGTGACTAGAATCGCCAACTAAGTAAATTGTTTACCTTCACTTCGCTAACTTCTTTTAAAAGCTGTAGACGACATTTCAGACCGATTATTGGCCATTGCTATGGCCAAAAATATAAAAAAATATATAAAAATGCTATAAAAAGTAGGAAAAAAGAGAAAAGTGGAGAGTATTAGCGGGCGCGTGTCGTTAATTAAGCTTGTTTGACCATATTCAAATTAGATTCGGTACGGGTTAATATTATTGTTAAGGGATGAAATTTTATATCTGAATAGATCAAGGCATTTATAAAAAAGGAGTTGGTAACCGTTTTTAAGTTTTCAAAAAAAAGTCTCTTATAAAAGGTACACCCTTATGAGAGTGTATCGGTCCGGTTGTCTTCAAAATTCAACCGGCTGAAAGTAGCTCAAAAGAAAAAATTTGATACCTTAAAAAGATGAGGGTGTACTGGTCCGGTTTTTTAAATTTAACAACCGGTGTAAAAAAACGGCTTCAATTCTGACTCAATTCTGACTTCAATTCTGACATTTTTTACATGTTAAGTCATATGAACACCCTCAAGCCAGTTTATGAATTTTCCATGAGTGAATCGCTCTTGCTGTATAATTTTAGGGATAGTTTAGGGACTTGCCTAAATTTCGATTATTTTTATTTTTTATGACATGATTAAATTTTATTTTCAACTTGAAATTTGGTAGTAATGTTCATTTTAAGAGTTAAATGGCTATTAATATTTTTTTAAAAGAAAATTTTTTCTTATTAATTTTTTTTCACTTTTTTCAAATTTAAAAAAAAACTTTTTGAAATTGATGATCATGATGCACACCAAACCAACGACAAAAAATTTACGAACAAAATGGGACTGATTTTAGGTTTTTAAAATGTATAGTTCTAGAAATATTAGTTGCTTAAAATTGCAGAAAAAACAACTTTACAAAATTTGTATGAACATTAAAAAATTATATCTAACGAAACAAGAGTGATAGAAGAATGGAACCTGAAAGATAATGTCTATAACTATATTAGTTCCACATAAAAAAATCATGAACAATATTTGATAGTTTAATCTTTGATTTGGTTAGAAAAGTAATCGCAAAAATGAAGTGTTTTCATATTTTGTCAAACTTTGGGGCCTATGAGCGATCGGAAGATATTAACCGATTTTGAAAAAAAAATTTTTCTTTGTCTATATAATTCGCAACTTTTCCGCGCTATTACAACTTCGAAATTAAAAAATGAGTTTTTTCGGCCCACCCTATGAAACATGATAAAGTGAAACTAGCGTTTTAATAATTTCCCCTTTATTTTCAAGCAATAAATTAAAATAAACCACAAAAAATGCTGCTAACTCACCTGCTGGATAAACGAAAAAGGCTTCATACCCATTCCTTGTGGGTTGGCGGACACCAGATTGTAGACATTGTTGAAAGGATACTTGACTCCCTGAAAAAGCACTCCTCGGTTAATATTTATTTTTAAGAAACTAGGGAGCTACCGCCCCCTGCTCGCTATCGCTCGCCAACCCCCGTTAACTGCTGACGCAGGGCCTTTCGGATCGCTTCGCAATCCCCACAAAACCCTGCTCACTAAAATTATTTATTTACAAAACATTCGTTATAACAATTAGTAGAAAAAACTTCAACCAACTTTCTTGAAGCACACTCTCTTAGAAGTTAGAATATTTATTGGTTAAATTATCAATAATTTAATCAACACGTTTTCCTTGAAAATATCCATCAAGTCTGCTCGTGCTATTGTTATTCAATATTTACAAAAACGTTCAGCAATGAATCTGTTAAATTTAATATAGTACCTAGTAACTCGTCAAAATATCTAGTGTTTTATCATTCAAGTTTTAGTTTTAAAACAGACTTTTTAAACAATACTATTTAAGCTATTAAAAATGATAAGAGACAAAATCTACATTGCACTCATTGTTTACAAACAATTAATTTTGGTGTGTGAAATTCTATACTTGAATAGTAGATCTGTGAGTTTCTGGAAAACTCTTATCAGTCTTTTAAAAATATTTTATTTAGAAAGTACATATTTTGAAGCGCATTTTCAAAGCGTGAAAGGAATTATTTTCATCGATAATGAGTAGCGTCGGTTGGTCATTGTGATTGGAGGTATAATAAATTGTACGACAGTTTCTTGCTGTTAACTGCATCCTTATCCGCAATCCAGAAAAATGGAAATATCTTAGAATTGAGAATTTTTTTAGAAATTCTAAAGGCACTTTGCACATCCTCAGAAGAATCCGAACAGTTTGATACCAAAAACATGTTATACGGATCAGTAATTAAAAAGCCTTTCTCTGGAAACCATTTACAAAAACTTTTTTTTAGAATAGAGAGATAATGACGCTTTAAACTTTATAGCATGTGCTTCCAAGAACAATAAGCACTTTTGAATCAAGGATTAAATTAATATCTAGCTGAAAGACAGGGTAACCATACCGAGAGAAAGAAATACTTCAAATGAACTAATTATTCTTTTGGGAAAATGCATCCAGTTTCAATGTAGGTACTTGATAGTGTCATAAAAAGATCCAATTAGTGAGGCAAAGGAATTTTAGAGTTTAGATCAGTGTTTCCCAATGTGGGGCGCACACCCCAGAGATGGGCAATTTCACTTTCTAGGGGGGCAATTAGCAAATTTTCAACCAAATTGCCCCTCCAGGTGGGTAAAATTCAAAAAGTTTTCTGTGGGAGGACGATCCCTAAGCCCCCCCATGACCTTCCTTGAAAGTTCTGTCGCTTACAATGATCGAGTGGGTCTGTTACACTGTAAAAAAAACTGTAGAAAAACAGAAAGTTTCAATAAAAACGACTTCATGTTTACAGGGATATTCGGATATTCTGTCATGTAACATTCCCACCGCACTTCTATTTATTTTATGTAAAAAAATAGTTTTTTCTAGTTTTTAGTTTATCTGTACTTAAACAGAAAGTTTCAGTTCGTGGAGAAAGAAAGAAGATCTTCGGATAATTTGTACTTTTGCTGAATCCTCGATGGAGCAGAGGTAGCGTGCGTGCTTAGCATGTGGTAGGTCGTGAGTTCTATCCCCGGTTATTGATTTATTAAAATTTCAAAAAAAAAATAAGTCGACATGCATGTGCACAAGCAGAAAATTACTGTGAGGCAACAGAAAAAATATGTAGCTCACTTCACAGAAGGTTTCTTTTTACAGCATTTACCTGTAGGTTACAGTTTTTCTCTGTTTACAGGATTTTTCCATACAAAACAGGATTTTACTGTTATTTACAGGATAAACTGTTACAAGATTTTCGCTGCCAGAAATTTTCTGTTTTTTTTACAGGACTAGGATTTTTTATAGGACTCGCTATCGCTCACCAACCCCCGTTAACTGCTTGCACAGAAACTTTTGGACCGCTTCGCAATTCCTCACAAAACCCAGTTCACTGCACTTACTCACTTTATAAAACATTCTTAAAACAGGGGTAGTACTTCTCCGGGGTATTCTTTCAAAAATGACGAATGGCGGATATTTATTAAGTGGAGGAATTTTAACAGTTCCTTTGTGGTAACATGAATTGGCGGTTCGGCTTATAATTCCAAGAAAATTAACAACAGAGCAATGTAAACATTCTTTTACCCATTTCCCCAAGGTAATGTTTTTTTCACAGATCCATTACGAAGCACTGAAGCATCTCAGGAATAAATTTAACTTTCTTAAAATTTGTAATGATTGGATGTAAAAAATTTAGTAATTATCGTAAACATCGCGAAAATTTAGAATTTTATTTTCATGAGAAAGAAGTTGTCGTCAAGTTGTGTCAGTTTCATAGCAATGACACGAATGTCTAGATTTCCAACATTTTCGATTTTTATCTTTATTGTTAATCTTTATTGTTATCTTCGTTGTTTGTGTTTTGACATTATGAAATAAAGAGTTACATTTTACTAACTTAAAAAACATACTTGCAAAAGGATATAAAAATAATGATTATTGTAAAAAATAAATGCAAGAGTTCAAAATTTCCGAAAGCGAGTTTATATTTTATTGTAAATATAGTAACAAAGCTATCAACACTTAAGCAACGACGCTCCCATGGTAACAGCGGTCGCAACTTTCTGAGCGATCGCAGCGCCAATTTTCCTCCTGGCGAACGTGCGAGGAGTTAGCCGGTGACGGAGGGCTGCCCGCGCATGCGTGGTTATACCTTCCTTAGCATTGATTGCCATTCCTTAAAATTTATTTTGTTTAGTCTTGTTGAAGAAATAAAATAAATTGGGGTTCCCATAAATTTGATCATTTTTATTAACGTATCATTGCTGATTATAAAATATAATAAATATTGAAACATATATGAAAAAACCTTTTAATTTGAAACCATTTTTTTAATTTCATCACATTAAATCATTAAAAACAATAAAATCTAGCCTTTAAGTTGACATAAAATTTTAATTTTTTTAATTAAAAAAACTAAAACTGCAATTTTGTTTAGCAACTTTATTCTGTTTTCACAGAATACATAAAATCGTTAATGATATTTAAAATTAAAAAATTAGGATTATTGTA
Organism: Tetragnatha versicolor; assembly: GCA_024610705.1. Lineage (NCBI taxonomy): Eukaryota > Metazoa > Arthropoda > Arachnida > Araneae > Tetragnathidae > Tetragnatha > Tetragnatha versicolor. Next base: position 8,677,144 of record JANDEH010000013.1, read on the forward strand.
CATTTTTATGTATCCAAATATTCTTAATAGGATATTTCATTGGTGCAGGAACATAATTGTTTCCTCCAAAAGAAGATTTTATTGTAAAATAATACCAAGTAGATTCAGTTACTGAAATTCTTTAAGTTTCATTTTTTTTCACATAATTCATGGATAAAAATTTTAGTAAAATTATACCCTATTTTAATCTTCCTTTCGTACTTAAAGCTTATCTTTTAAGTGGACATTTTCTTCAATTATCAATTAGATATAGGTATTTTTTCTCGAATTTAGCTAGCTTAAAGCAAGATTGATAGTGTTGCATTTGCAAATTTTTGGTTGGTTGACAATATCAAAATACTTCTAATAGAAATAATTCTATAATCAAAACCTAAATCCTTGCAAAGAAATTTAAAATGTCCCTTTAAAGAAAACTGGAAAGTTATTTACAATATGTAAGGTGATGGGGCAGATTTTACAAACACATTCTTAATACTCCAGTTTGGAAATTAGAAAAAAGTGAGTCTGTCTAGGATTTTTTAAAACTACATATTTTGGGAAAATTTAAATCAACTTGGAAAAAAATTAAAATGATAGTGTATAAATTAACATGCACATATACATAATCTTCAAAAGATCAAAAAAATAATAAGAATTTTGTTTAGAATGACTAATTAATTTTAAATATAGGATAAAACAGCTTATATCAGAGAACTTTCCTATAGAAATTTATTTTGTGAAGGTACCAATAAAATGTAGTAAATTATCCTTAAACAGACACCTGGAGTAACTTGTAAAACTTTAAAATTATATATAAACTAAATCTTGGAAAAAAAATATCTTCTAATTACAAGAAGGTTCTGAACTGTAAGAATGTTAGCACAACAATTTATCAATTATTCAATGTTTATTCAATGACTTAAATATAGTTGAATTGTCACTATTTGATGGTCACAATTCTAAGGAAAAATATTTTTTAAAATTACTAAATACAGTGATCTGTTTTTCATTATCAGAATGGTTATTGTCATCAAAAGATAACTCAGAAATGAAGAGAATTTATCAAAAGGAAAAATGTTTATTTGACTACATTAATCGACACTAATTCTTGAAATACATGACATTTTATTAAGTTACATCATTTTTAAATTCTTCACAATCTGCCCTTTTCAATATTCGTTTCATGGATTTACAAAGAACAGCATTTTATATGAAATTAAAAAAACAATTATTATAGCAAGCGATTACAACATCGAAATAGTAATTACAGGAAAAAATTTAACATTATACTAATTTACTGATTGCTATATTAAATGACTCATTGAAGTATGAAAGGTTTACTTATTTGCATTCAATGATATTTATTTTATCTTGGTGTAAATTTCTAAATTTAATCTCCTGAAGATAAAAACTTTCATGCGAAAGATACAGAAAGATGCGAAAGAAAGATACAGTACTTCTAGTTGAACAAAAAACAAGCGAATAAGAATTCTTAAAATATGGGATTTCCTAATTCTAGAAAAATGCGTAATTTAGCTAAATAAGAACGAGAAAAACAGTCAAAATGATAAATATTTTTATCCCTGTTTCAATTAAGAATTACAAGTAATACGTAATTTATAACTATGGCAAAAAATATCTTACACAAAATTTAAAAGAAACGATCTCTTATTTTTTTTACAACTGAAAAAACAATAAAAAGCTCCATTTAAAACAAAGTAAACAACAGCTGCTAATAAATATATAATTTGTCGAGTAAGATAACTTTCACTGGAATCTAAAAAATATTAAATATTCAAAATATTTACCTTCGTAATTCCAATCTTGAATTGACCTGAGCTAGTCCATAATTTTTTATGTTGATCTGAAACTAATGATTAATCAAAACAATACTCGCCTCTTTCGATTCAATTGAGTGACGACATGGGGAAAAAATGGCGGCAAATTTTGAGCTCTGAGATTTCTGTAACTCCTCGCACGCTCGCTAGAGGACGCCACGAGAAAAAAAGCGACTGGTCGTCCCATTGAATTGTCTTCGCTTAACTATATAACGCTTTGTATAGTAATGATTAGGTTGCCACAACGACAAAGATAAATATAAAAATATTAATTTGTTATTTAAAAAATAAAAGATAAATTAATTATACATAAGTTTTAAATATAATTAAAACCGTTTGAACAACAAAAATGTAAATATTGTTAAAAATAACCCAAAATATATTTTTTAAATTCGTGTTATAAATAGAAAGATGATTATTTAATCTATTTGAATATTAAAAAAACAGTGAAATATGTTTTCAATTGTTTTAAAATTCATAGATTCTTGCTTTGTAACTGCAACCTTATCCGAAATCTAAAAAAATGGAAATATTTTAAAATTGAGAATTTTTTTTAAAAATCCAATAGCCTACTCGGAAATCCGGAAAGAATCCGAACATTTTGATACCAAATATGTGTCGTTCGTTTCAGTAATTAAAAAGCCTTTCTCTGGAAACAGTTCACCAAAAACTTTTTTTAGAATAGAGAGATTATTTTTTACAGTGTAAGGTGTAATCTAAATGGTCTCAAAATGAACTAAATTACTATTTTATAGGGGAAAATTCCTGAAATATTCTGGAGGAGAAACCCCTATAACCCCCAATATTATTGTTAATTCATTTAAAATGTAACAAAAACATATTGAGTCAAACACCCCCAAGTTAAAGTCTAGCTACGGCTCTGCAAGGGTTTCATGAACATTGTTATGATAACTCTGTAAATTATTGATTGCTAAATCATTATGTGAAAAGATATTTCACTAAAACTATTTTGTATTTCAAATTAAGTTCTTCATTTGTTTTTGGAACACTCACTATTTTTCTAAACATGTCTGTCATATTTTTTAAAAAAAATCAACCAATTAAGTTTTTAAAATTAATACTACTACATTTTGAGTGTAAACTTGTGTGTAATCTTACATGGGGGGAATGAAGAATTTAGAAAGGCTTTGAGGGCGTGGACTGAAAAAGTTTGAGAAACACTGGTTTAGACTTTAGATAGTAATCCAAAAACTTTTTTTACTCTGTGTTAATTAACTGCACAGACAATTTTTAAATATCCGAATTTTTTACTTTCCAAATAGCTGTATGACAACCGAACGGTATGGTTTTCGACCTAAGTGTGGTAAAATAATTAAATGCTTATACACTGCAAAAAAAACAGAAAATTTAACAGCAAAATCTGCTGTTAATATTTTACGCATTTGCAGTAATCTCAAAAAACTGCCTTTTTAGCTGTAAATTTGAAGCGCCACCTACATTAGTTTTAATTAAATATACATAGTAATTTTCCTGGTAGTTTTCCTTGTAATACCTGTAATTCTTTAATTGGTCATCAAAATCAATATTAAAAGAAAATGAAATTCTTGTTTATTGAATCCTTTTAAATGAGTAAAGTTCCTGCTTTTTATGAGTTTTTACAGCAGTTTAACACTTTCCTGGAAAATTCTGGTTTTAATTTCTGAAACGTTTCTGAATCCTTGTGGACAGGAAACCAATGTTTGTTTTTGTTTTCACGCTCACCACTAAAAGAGTCAAATTATTTAGATGAGGTGTTAGAACCAACAGATACTTTTAAAACTATGAAGTATAACCCACAGAGTACTAGAACAGAGAGTCCGTCGCCATAGGCGCTATTGGAAATTGAAAAGTTGGATGAGTTTGGGGCTATTTTGGCGCTGCGATCGCAACAACGTCACGAGAGGCGGGACGGAAAAGCCTGATTGGTTGAGAAAAACTTTTTCCTTCTCCTTCGAAAATAGAAGATTGAGTGACAGCCAATCACAGGTTTGATCACTCTGTCAATCATTTAGTTGATCGTGGCGCCCTCCAACCCATCCAACTTTTGAATATATCGTTTTGGACCCTCTGTTAGGATTTTTCTCTGTGGTATAACCTTCATAGATTGGTATCTCCCGTGGTTCATGATATGCCACAGATTGAATACTTGTATTGGGTTGTCCCATAAGTTCTGTTACTTTTTACGAAGTTTCGTGTTTCAAAATTTTTTATGAAAAACTGGTAATAGGTGGAGATTTCAAACAAAGGGGATTTTGATCTATGTATATTTATGAACATAATGTATGATTTTGGTAGTTCTCGTAATATTATTTATTAGGGGGCTGCCGCCCCCTGCTCGCTATCGCTCGCCAGTTTTAAAATTTCAAATATTGTTGAAATATATTTTTAGATTATTAATATAATTTTTAAACAGCTTTAGATAAAGCTTTTCTTTTGAAAACTTGTTATTTTGCATTATGTTTTTTTGTAACAATGGGGTGAACAGATCTCTTTTGGAGGAGAAATAAAGCTATTTCAGCAAAATGACCATAAAAAGAACAAAAAAGGGGTCAAGGGGTCAATTAAAGATTTCGAAACATAGCCTATGTTTTTACTTGAGATTTTTTACGTATATATACCAAGTTTGGTGCAGATCGGAAGAAAACTGTGGATTTGTATAAAAGACAAACACACAAACACACACCCACACTTAATTTTATTATGTTAGATAGTATCACTTAAAATATACGTTTTCAACTTGGTGCAGCTGGAGCAGCACCCATTATAATTTTAGCTTCGAGCCGCCACTGGTACAAATTGATGTAATCCGGATGTACCCCTCACCGGAACGTACCCATTAGGGTTATGATTTTTTTCAGATTTAAAAGCCTGTGGTGGCAAATGATGAGTATTGGTCCATAACTCTCGAAAATAACTTTTATTTTTGAAAACTGTGAAAAAAGCTTGCGCGCCTAATAAGATTTTATATGGCTGAAGCACTAAAAGGCAGTTAATAAAATATTTTTTGAAGCTGATTGTAACATAAATCATAGATAAAAGAGTAAAATCATCGTAAAAGAGCTTTTCCTATTCCTTTTGGTCCCAAAAGATAGTGTGTGAAGTTTCAGCCCCCTAAGTTGACTCTAGGGTTTGCCTATAGAGCCCCAAATTAAGAAAAAATTGGAAAATTACCAATTTTCAGAATTTTTTAAAAAGTATATTTTGATATTTAAGTTGATATAAAACTGGTTCAAATGTGTTATTTAGGACATTTTAGATAGTTTATATTTACTTAAGGTACTATACTAATAGTAAAAGGTACTATACTAAAGGACGTTGCGCTCATCAAAGCTTATAATACACTACAGTGGTCGAAAGTAATTAAATTCCAATTTTCTTCAAAAGAACTCCCTCAAATGATGCCATTTGGTGTTACATTTATGTTTTAAAATATAAAGGCCAGTAAAGTAACAGTAATTATGCCTTCTACTGAGGTTTTAATGTAAAAAATGCTTTTCTTCGAAAATGCTTGTTTCAAGCTGATCAAATCCAAAATTTATTCTAAAAAAGAGGGTTATTGTATTTTTTAAGTTCAAAAACTTTCAAATACTATTATAAGCTTCATTTTTACGTAGAACTTAATTTTAGATCAAACAGATCGGAATTGACTTGGGTTATTTCTCTACCAGAAGATAAATGGGATCTCTTTATTAAAGTAAAGAAAATTTTTTAATACTTGTAAATTTTTGTTCGTATTTTGATGAAAGAAGATTTCAATTAAACTTTCCCCCTAATACGTTAAAAAAAGGTAATTTTCATAATTTCATATGATAAAATTTATTTTTATTTCTGGTATATAGGAGAAATTCATGTCGTTTCCGATCTGTATGGTTTAAAGTTAAAATCTACTTATAAAAATGAAATCTATAAGGTTTAAAAAGGTATTTCAAGGTTTTTGATCTTGCATTAAAAGTTCAGTGGAAGGCTTACTGTTATTTCACTGGTCTTTATAATTTAAAACATCATATTTAACAACAAATGGCATCATTTGAGGGAGTTCCTTCGAAGAAATTCGGATTTAATTCATTTCGTCTACCGGTAGTGCATTATAAGATTTGGGGAGTGCAACGTCCCTAGCACTTATTAATCTAAAATTATAGGGGCTATAGGGTACAGTTAATGCACATAAATATATATAATTCATTTAAATATGTTCTAAAGAACACATTTAAACCAGTTTTATAACAATATAAATGTAAAAACTACAACTTATAGATATTCAAACTATTTTATTATAATCATGATGTGCACTATTGTTTTCATAAAAACCCATTTCTCCTCGCTACATTCAAAAAATATACCTTAATAACTGAATCTGTTGCCAAGACATAAAACCTAAATTTTAAATAGCCAAGAGAGTCCTAGTAGAGAGGTGAGTTTTAACACACTCCCACCTTTTGGATTGCGGGCTAAAGCCAAAAGCAATACAAAACTAAATCTTAAACTTGCGTTCTTGCGAAAATATTATAAACATCAAAATTCCAAAATTTAAATTAAAATTAAAATCAGAAAATTAATCAGATTAAATTAAAATCAGAAAAAAAAATTAAAACTTGAATCTTTGAACAGGCTTTATCTTCCGTCCACACTTAGTGGTCTTGACCTCCGTAGCACGGTCAAGTTCTACAGCACGATCTGAAGAGTCCCCTCCATCGGTTCCAGTGGTCTCTTCACCTTTTCCTCTACCTTCTTGCTCAGGCGGTGTTCTCGCAATCTGGCTCACCTCTAGCTCCAAAGGGTAGATTCGCTGGACGGGCCTGATGATCTCTCCAGCCGCAACCCTGAGCCTGGCAACTCTTTCAACCCCATCCTTTCCGGGATAAACTTCAAGGACTTGAGCCAACGGCCAGTTCATCCGGTTGGGTGAAGAAGACTCAATTAGCACTATCTCTCCAGGGGAAATCTTCAATCTTCTCGCCGGAGCCTTGGGGTTCCGTATTAATTCTCCTAGATATTCTTTGTAGAATCGCTTCTTCAAATTTTCACGTAAAGTCTGAAGATAGCGTACACGTTTCAGCAGGTGTTTCGAGTCAATCAAATCTAAATCAAAGTTTTCTCTTGAACTCAAATCTTGAATAAAATGAGCTGGGGTAAGAGGCTTCAATTAATTTGGGTCATCAGACAGGTAGGTCAGTGGACGGCCATTTACTGCTGACCAATGGCGGCTCGTGAGTTTATTAACAGGGTGTTCACACCCTCTGTAATATGAATTAAAATTTACACAAGAGCAAGAAAGAGAAGGGATGTTGGACGAATACATAAAGAAAACTTGTTTCGAACAAATTTATTTATTTCAGGGGAGTTATTTTCAGTTTCCTAAATTTTTCACTGCATGCATTTTTATTTTTTAAATATGCGTTTAATGGAAATAAGCAAAACTTATGATAATGAAATGTAATTTTAATGAATGTTTATTTTTTATAATACCCCTATCCCAGGGGTCGGCAACCTGCGGCTCGCGAGCCGCATGCGGCTCTTTTGATGCAAAGTTGCGGCTCTCCAGTTCCATACGAAAAAATTAATAGTTTACAATCAAACACTTAAAAAATCAGTAATGTTTTTTAAGTACTACCTAATCAAATCAATGATACTCACAAGCAGCGGTGTAACCCAAAGTTCTCAAGATGAGTCACAAAACTCTACTTTTAAGGGTTAAAATTCCAAAATTTCGGGAGAGAACTTCCAAACACTCCTCAAAATTTTGGAATATGTGCTGTTTTCCCTTGAAAGTTCTGTGATTTATAAGAAGTGATCCTCATTTGGTCCTAACAAAGTTCTAAAAAACGAATTAAAACACTACTTTTAGGAGAAAATTTCCAAAATTTTTCTGAAGTGGGATCCCCGCCCCGTCTCTAAAGTTTGCGGTTTATTTTAACTATACTATTTTTCCTAGAAAATTCTGCCACTTAAAAATGAGTGGTGCTCTTTGGGTTAGTGGTTCTTGAAAAACTGGGAATTTTTTTAAATTTTAACTTTTGGATCTTCCGTTTCAAAAGGTTGCCGACCCCTGCCCTAGCCTATAACATAATACCTCAAAAACAACTTTTATGCATGATGTCCACTCGTCTAACCTTTTTTGAAGCTAACAAATTTTTGACACTTTCATTAGAATCATGCATAATACCTAATCATAATTTTTTTTTAATTAGGAGCATGACAAGAGCACTGGGTCTGTGTACTCATAGTGCTTGTTATTATATGCTTAATCGAACAATTGATTGTGAAAAATACAGGTGATGTGTACTCCCAACGTCACTTTAAAAAAATAACCAATAACAAAAGAATTAATTATTACAAATTAGCTGACGTGAAAAGTTTAATGATACTTTCAAAAGTTTCTTATCTCGTTTTCCAATCCAGGAAAAAAAATCCAGACCACAAAAAAGCAAGCTTAACCTCAAAACCGTAAGCCTCGGCACACAAAATCTGTGCGCACGGGGATCTCCAATGTGTTGCCGTAAGCCCAAATGTTCTCCGGCGAGAAGTCGAGGTTTCTTCCGACTCATTCAGTTTCTTCGCTCACACGTGCGTATAAGGAAAGAAAAATAAGAATGCAGCATTCTCTTTATTTGATAAAAACAGAACTTTTGCGTTTCTGGCAATAATTTTTTTGCTGACAGAGTTGAAAGGGGGGGGGGGGTAGAAACTTGATTCTGAGTATGAAAAAGAAATTGAGAATGATTTATGTATTGTTTTCTTTTGATATTTGTGTATCTTTATATTTGGGTTTATTTCTACTTTTTCACTGGGTGTTCACGTGCTCCTGTGCTCCTATGGACGAGCCGCCACTGCTGCTGACTCACAGTCGATGAGTAAAGTCAACATCTCCTCATAGGTAACACAGGATCTTCCCAAAGTCTTCCTAAGTAGTTCCTTGACACATCTGACCATCCTTTCCCAGAATCCTCCGAACCAAGGAGCTGATGGAGGACTGAATATCCATTTAACTTTCTCCACGGCACATTCTCTTTGAATGAAATCCCAGTCCAAGGAATTGAAGGCATTTGAAGTTCCTCTAAAATTGGTTCCATTATCGGTGTACAGCGTAGAACACCTTCCTCTTCTTCCCCAAAATCGTCTTATAGCTTGCATAAAGGCTTCCGAAGAAAGAGAAGAAACCAACTCTAAGTGGACCGCTCTATAAACAGCACACGTGAAGAGCACTATCCAAGCCTTGCTTCCGCCACGCAAGTAGAGAGGTCCAGCCAAGTCGGCTCCAGTTACCTGGAAAGCTGCCACACGATCTATCCTGGCAGGTGGTAAAGGGGCTAGATCTGTCCTTACATTCTTGGAGGTCAGTTTTCTACATGGCAAACACTTGCGCAGAATGGTCCTGACGACTCTCCGTCTCTTCGGAATCCAAAATCTTTCTCTCAGATGGGCAAGCGTCGTCAGTACTCCAGCATGTTTAAGGGACCTGTGCGTGAGCATAACCATTCTTTCCAGAAGAGCATGATATGGGGAAACGGTAGGCCGCGTGAAGTCTTCTGGATCTTGACTTAGAATGAGTCTTGTTTTGAACTTCAAAACGTCATTTTCCTCGAAAAACTGAATCGTCTGGCCATACTTCTCTCGTACTTCTGTCGACCATTCAGATTGTACTATCTTTATAAGAGTAAGCTCTGCCTTTTCCAACTCTTCACATGAAATCTCCCTGGAAAACCTCTGCTTCTTTCTTAGTTTGTTGCAAAACCTTAAAACGTAAGCAGTCATGCGTAGTATCTTGGTGTAACTTGAAAAATACAGGAATCTCTCACTGAACTTCTATCTCGAATCCTTGGCAGCGCTGAGCAAATCCTGGGCTGATCTAAAAGAGACAATGAAGTTGAAAACGCACGATCCAGACTTTCCACCGTCACTGTATACCTTCCATGCTCGGCAGCAGGCAAGGCACCTCCTCCAAACAAACCCTGGCTGATCACTTCCTTTCCAGAGGGCGATAAGTTCAACTCCACCGCCAATTTCTTTTCAATATACGAACGCTGCGATCCATCGTCCATTAAAGCTCGAACACAGAGTTCCTTTCCTTTGTGACGCAGTCTGATAGTAATTGTTTTCAAATAAACTTCTTGTACTGATCTAGGGTTGGAGACCAATGTCTCGGTAGGCCTTTCCTTCGTAACCCAGTCATCTCTGGAACTGGCAGTCTGACGAAAGTCTCTGCTTAACTCTTGGCACAGGAAAGCAAAGTGTCTTTTACTACAAATAAAACACTTTACATTACTTCGGCACTTTAGAGCTATATGCCCTGGCTTGAGACAAATAAGACAGCACCTTCTTTCCAAAACTTTGCTTTTTCTGTCTTCATAACTCATTGATCCCACTCTCCAACAGACTTCACTCGAATGGGGACCATCACAAAACAGACACGAAACTCTTCTTTGAGGCATGTCATTAAACAATGCAGCAGCAGTTGATAGCTCCTCACGATCAATGTTTTGATCCCTCTTCACCCTCACGGCCCCAAAAGCTTGTTCTGCCAAAACACGATGTTCTTCACCTTCAACTTCATGACGTAGAAAGGACATCAAATTTTCCAGTTCTCGCTCCTTTGTAGCTGCTTCACTTGCACCTTCTTTATTCATTCTATACCGGTCCCAGGCCTTTAGAATCTCAGTCGGAAGGCACGACTCAACAACCGGAAACAACATTGCCGCATAATCAGCTGTCGTGACTCCCAACGTCTCCAATGCTCGTAGGTACGACCCAAGTCTATCGTACAGATCAGTCAACTTCACTAAGATCACGGATGTAAACCTCAATGAGCAAGTCTTTCCTTCCGAATCTTTCCTTCAAATGCTCAATTGCCTTCTTGTAATTATCTTTTGTAGGCGGGTAACTCTCAACTATGTCTCGTCCTTTCGTCTTTGGCTTAAGGGATGCCAGCAGGTACTGGAACTTGTCTTCTTCTCTCAGATTTTCGTCTTCGTGGATCCGCCCGAACTGTCCCCAAAAGGAGACCCACGATCTTGGCATCAGGTCATATTCTTTTAATTGTAGCCTTGGAAGACCCAAATTTCCAACTGCATTACCCTCACTTCCAGCTATAGAGCCTTTATCTTCACTCCGATTGTATATACGCTGATACACAACCCTCACTTCCTCAAACCGATCTCGATATTCCTCGGTTGTCTCGTAATCCTCTAGAGTAAAACAATTCAAATCTCTGATTGCTTCATCAACTCTAAATAGGCGTTCAGCTTTCTTCACCACTTGACTGTATACCACATGGATGTCAGTTTCTTGATTGCTCCCCCGATGTACTTCGTGAAAAGTATTAGCGGCTCTGGTAAAAAACCGTCTTAGAACCGTCCTTTCCGATCGCCAACTGGACTCTGAACCTTTTTCTTCCTGCTTCATCTCTACCACCTCGTCTGTAGAAATCATCTTGCCTATTGTATTTAATAAATTTTACTATTTTTACTTAACAACTTGTATTTTTAACTTAATTTTCTGCAGAATTCTTTATAAGTCACGGACGCCACAATGTAAAAACTACAGCTTATAGATATTCAAACTATTTTATTATAATCATGATGTGCACTATTGTTTTCATAAAAACCCATTTCTCCTCGCTACATTCAAAAAATATACCTTAATAACTGAATCTGTTGCCAAGACATAAAACCTAAATTTTAAATAGCCAAGAGAGTCCTAGTAGAGAGGTGAGTTTTAACACACTCCCACCTTTTGGATTGCGGGCTAAAGCCAAAAGCAATACAAAACTAAATCTTAAACTTGCGTTCTTGCGAAAATATTATAAACATCAAAATTCCAAAATTTAAATTAAAATTAAAATCAGAAAATTAATCAGATTAAATTAAAATCAGAAAAAAAAATTAAAACTTGAATCTTTGAACAGGCTTTATCTTCCGTCCACACTTAGTGGTCTTGACCTCCGTAGCACGGTCAAGTTCTACAGCACGATCTGAAGAGTCCCCTCCATCGGTTCCAGTGGTCTCTTCACCTTTTCCTCTACCTTCTTGCTCAGGCGGTGTTCTCGCAATCTGGCTCACCTCTAGCTCCAAAGGGTAGATTCGCTGGACGGGCCTGATGATCTCTCCAGCCGCAACCCTGAGCCTGGCAACTCTTTCAACCCCATCCTTTCCGGGATAAACTTCAAGGACTTGAGCCAACGGCCAGTTCATCCGGTTGGGTGAAGAAGACTCAATTAGCACTATCTCTCCAGGGGAAATCTTCAATCTTCTCGCCGGAGCCTTGGGGTTCCGTATTAATTCTCCTAGATATTCTTTGTAGAATCGCTTCTTCAAATTTTCACGTAAAGTCTGAAGATAGCGTACACGTTTCAGCAGGTGTTTCGAGTCAATCAAATCTAAATCAAAGTTTTCTCTTGAACTCAAATCTTGAATAAAATGAGCTGGGGTAAGAGGCTTCAATTAATTTGGGTCATCAGACAGGTAGGTCAGTGGACGGCCATTTACTGCTGACCAATGGCGGCTCGTGAGTTTATTAACAGGGTGTTCACACCCTCTGTAATATGAATTAAAATTTACACAAGAGCAAGAAAGAGAAGGGATGTTGGACGAATACATAAAGAAAACTTGTTTCGAACAAATTTATTTATTTCAGGGGAGTTATTTTCAGTTTCCTAAATTTTTCACTGCATGCATTTTTATTTTTTAAATATGCGTTTAATGGAAATAAGCAAAACTTATGATAATGAAATGTAATTTTAATGAATGTTTATTTTTTATAATACCCCTATCCCAGGGGTCGGCAACCTGCGGCTCGCGAGCCGCATGCGGCTCTTTTGATGCAAAGTTGCGGCTCTCCAGTTCCATACGAAAAAATTAATAGTTTACAATCAAACACTTAAAAAATCAGTAATGTTTTTTAAGTACTACCTAATCAAATCAATGATACTCACAAGCAGCGGTGTAACCCAAAGTTCTCAAGATGAGTCACAAAACTCTACTTTTAAGGGTTAAAATTCCAAAATTTCGGGAGAGAACTTCCAAACACTCCTCAAAATTTTGGAATATGTGCTGTTTTCCCTTGAAAGTTCTGTGATTTATAAGAAGTGATCCTCATTTGGTCCTAACAAAGTTCTAAAAAACGAATTAAAACACTACTTTTAGGAGAAAATTTCCAAAATTTTTCTGAAGTGGGATCCCCGCCCCGTCTCTAAAGTTTGCGGTTTATTTTAACTATACTATTTTTCCTAGAAAATTCTGCCACTTAAAAATGAGTGGTGCTCTTTGGGTTAGTGGTTCTTGAAAAACTGGGAATTTTTTTAAATTTTAACTTTTGGATCTTCCGTTTCAAAAGGTTGCCGACCCCTGCCCTAGCCTATAACATAATACCTCAAAAACAACTTTTATGCATGATGTCCACTCGTCTAACCTTTTTTGAAGCTAACAAATTTTTGACACTTTCATTAGAATCATGCATAATACCTAATCATAATTTTTTTTTAATTAGGAGCATGACAAGAGCACTGGGTCTGTGTACTCATAGTGCTTGTTATTATATGCTTAATCGAACAATTGATTGTGAAAAATACAGGTGATGTGTACTCCCAACGTCACTTTAAAAAAATAACCAATAACAAAAGAATTAATTATTACAAATTAGCTGACGTGAAAAGTTTAATGATACTTTCAAAAGTTTCTTATCTCGTTTTCCAATCCAGGAAAAAAAATCCAGACCACAAAAAAGCAAGCTTAACCTCAAAACCGTAAGCCTCGGCACACAAAATCTGTGCGCACGGGGATCTCCAATGTGTTGCCGTAAGCCCAAATGTTCTCCGGCGAGAAGTCGAGGTTTCTTCCGACTCATTCAGTTTCTTCGCTCACACGTGCGTATAAGGAAAGAAAAATAAGAATGCAGCATTCTCTTTATTTGATAAAAACAGAACTTTTGCGTTTCTGGCAATAATTTTTTTGCTGACAGAGTTGAAAGGGGGGGGGGTAGAAACTTGATTCTGAGTATGAAAAAGAAATTGAGAATGATTTATGTATTGTTTTCTTTTGATATTTGTGTATCTTTATATTTGGGTTTATTTCTACTTTTTCACTGGGTGTTCACGTGCTCCTGTGCTCCTATGGACGAGCCGCCACTGCTGCTGACTCACAGTCGATGAGTAAAGTCAACATCTCCTCATAGGTAACACAGGATCTTCCCAAAGTCTTCCTAAGTAGTTCCTTGACACATCTGACCATCCTTTCCCAGAATCCTCCGAACCAAGGAGCTGATGGAGGACTGAATATCCATTTAACTTTCTCCACGGCACATTCTCTTTGAATGAAATCCCAGTCCAAGGAATTGAAGGCATTTGAAGTTCCTCTAAAATTGGTTCCATTATCGGTGTACAGCGTAGAACACCTTCCTCTTCTTCCCCAAAATCGTCTTATAGCTTGCATAAAGGCTTCCGAAGAAAGAGAAGAAACCAACTCTAAGTGGACCGCTCTATAAACAGCACACGTGAAGAGCACTATCCAAGCCTTGCTTCCGCCACGCAAGTAGAGAGGTCCAGCCAAGTCGGCTCCAGTTACCTGGAAAGCTGCCACACGATCTATCCTGGCAGGTGGTAAAGGGGCTAGATCTGTCCTTACATTCTTGGAGGTCAGTTTTCTACATGGCAAACACTTGCGCAGAATGGTCCTGACGACTCTCCGTCTCTTCGGAATCCAAAATCTTTCTCTCAGATGGGCAAGCGTCGTCAGTACTCCAGCATGTTTAAGGGACCTGTGCGTGAGCATAACCATTCTTTCCAGAAGAGCATGATATGGGGAAACGGTAGGCCGCGTGAAGTCTTCTGGATCTTGACTTAGAATGAGTCTTGTTTTGAACTTCAAAACGTCATTTTCCTCGAAAAACTGAATCGTCTGGCCATACTTCTCTCGTACTTCTGTCGACCATTCAGATTGTACTATCTTTATAAGAGTAAGCTCTGCCTTTTCCAACTCTTCACATGAAATCTCCCTGGAAAACCTCTGCTTCTTTCTTAGTTTGTTGCAAAACCTTAAAACGTAAGCAGTCATGCGTAGTATCTTGGTGTAACTTGAAAAATACAGGAATCTCTCACTGAACTTCTATCTCGAATCCTTGGCAGCGCTGAGCAAATCCTGGGCTGATCTAAAAGAGACAATGAAGTTGAAAACGCACGATCCAGACTTTCCACCGTCACTGTATACCTTCCATGCTCGGCAGCAGGCAAGGCACCTCCTCCAAACAAACCCTGGCTGATCACTTCCTTTCCAGAGGGCGATAAGTTCAACTCCACCGCCAATTTCTTTTCAATATACGAACGCTGCGATCCATCGTCCATTAAAGCTCGAACACAGAGTTCCTTTCCTTTGTGACGCAGTCTGATAGTAATTGTTTTCAAATAAACTTCTTGTACTGATCTAGGGTTGGAGACCAATGTCTCGGTAGGCCTTTCCTTCGTAACCCAGTCATCTCTGGAACTGGCAGTCTGACGAAAGTCTCTGCTTAACTCTTGGCACAGGAAAGCAAAGTGTCTTTTACTACAAATAAAACACTTTACATTACTTCGGCACTTTAGAGCTATATGCCCTGGCTTGAGACAAATAAGACAGCACCTTCTTTCCAAAACTTTGCTTTTTCTGTCTTCATAACTCATTGATCCCACTCTCCAACAGACTTCACTCGAATGGGGACCATCACAAAACAGACACGAAACTCTTCTTTGAGGCATGTCATTAAACAATGCAGCAGCAGTTGATAGCTCCTCACGATCAATGTTTTGATCCCTCTTCACCCTCACGGCCCCAAAAGCTTGTTCTGCCAAAACACGATGTTCTTCACCTTCAACTTCATGACGTAGAAAGGACATCAAATTTTCCAGTTCTCGCTCCTTTGTAGCTGCTTCACTTGCACCTTCTTTATTCATTCTATACCGGTCCCAGGCCTTTAGAATCTCAGTCGGAAGGCACGACTCAACAACCGGAAACAACATTGCCGCATAATCAGCTGTCGTGACTCCCAACGTCTCCAATGCTCGTAGGTACGACCCAAGTCTATCGTACAGATCAGTCAACTTCACTAAGATCACGGATGTAAACCTCAATGAGCAAGTCTTTCCTTCCGAATCTTTCCTTCAAATGCTCAATTGCCTTCTTGTAATTATCTTTTGTAGGCGGGTAACTCTCAACTATGTCTCGTCCTTTCGTCTTTGGCTTAAGGGATGCCAGCAGGTACTGGAACTTGTCTTCTTCTCTCAGATTTTCGTCTTCGTGGATCCGCCCGAACTGTCCCCAAAAGGAGACCCACGATCTTGGCATCAGGTCATATTCTTTTAATTGTAGCCTTGGAAGACCCAAATTTCCAACTGCATTACCCTCACTTCCAGCTATAGAGCCTTTATCTTCACTCCGATTGTATATACGCTGATACACAACCCTCACTTCCTCAAACCGATCTCGATATTCCTCGGTTGTCTCGTAATCCTCTAGAGTAAAACAATTCAAATCTCTGATTGCTTCATCAACTCTAAATAGGCGTTCAGCTTTCTTCACCACTTGACTGTATACCACATGGATGTCAGTTTCTTGATTGCTCCCCCGATGTACTTCGTGAAAAGTATTAGCGGCTCTGGTAAAAAACCGTCTTAGAACCGTCCTTTCCGATCGCCAACTGGACTCTGAACCTTTTTCTTCCTGCTTCATCTCTACCACCTCGTCTGTAGAAATCATCTTGCCTATTGTATTTAATAAATTTTACTATTTTTACTTAACAACTTGTATTTTTAACTTAATTTTCTGCAGAATTCTTTATAAGTCACGGACGCCACAATGTAAAAACTACAGCTTATAGATATTCAAACTATTTTATTATAATCATGATGTGCACTATTGTTTTCATAAAAACCCATTTCTCCTCGCTACATTCAAAAAATATACCTTAATAACTGAATCTGTTGCCAAGACATAAAACCTAAATTTTAAATAGCCAAGAGAGTCCTAGTAGAGAGGTGAGTTTTAACAATAAATATCAAAATATTTTTTTAAATTCTGAAAATTGGTAGTTTTTCGCTTTTTTTTCAAATTTGGGGCTCTATAGGCACACCCTAGAGTTAACTTATGGGGCTGAAACTTCACACACTATCTTTTGGGACCAAAAGGAATAGGAAAATCCCTGGGTAGCGAGGTTTTTTGGAAAAAAGTTTTTCTTACCGAGACACACTAGTGATTGCTATATTAGAAAGTGAAATGAGGTTGGGCGCGCAAGATTTTTTCTCAATATAAAGAAAATAATGCTATAAAATTAACATATGGGCAAAAGTTCATCGAATGCAACATCAGGCTTTTAAATATTTTTAAAAAAAGTCTCAGAATCATAACCCTAGTACCCATACTACGTGACTCGTTCAGGGGAGGGAGGGGGTCTACAAAATACCTCGCTTGGTCACAGGGGGGAGGGAGGGGCGTAGGGTTTCGTCACGTAGTCAATTTCCTCTAGTCATTACGACAAATTTAAGCCAATTTAATTTGTGAAATTAGCCAAATTATGCCAAATTACTAATTAAAATTGTACAACAAGTCAAATTAAGCTTTTTAAACTTTCTGTTTGCAAAAAATGATTGAAAACAATATTTATGATTTACTACGTGAAAACTAGAGGGGGAGGGGGGTATTGGCATATACTACGGATGGTCACCAAAGGGGGAGGGGGGTCAAAAATAGCAAAAAATGGGTCACGTAGTATGAGTGCATTCCCTTAGATACAGTTCTGCCACTTACCATTTCAAGATCTTTTCTAATTTCATTTCCTCTGTTGTAAGCTTTACGAAGCCACGGGAGTGATGAGTTTTTCAAGTTGGGGTTCACACTATCCTCTCTCAAGATGCGATTCATGGTCCTCCAAGATGCGGTCGTAAAAATCACACACCGGCCGATTGATAAATTTTATTTCAATCTATAACGAGATTAATAAATTACCTAAGCTATAAGGAAGGATTCGAGAGTTAGGGTAATCCACAACCTAAATTAAAGAACAAAAAGTGAATTATATAGCAGCCCCTTTAGCTCCCTACAATGTTCACTAAAAAATTTCGAAAGAATTTAGTAGCTAAAACAAGATAAATTGAAGTAGTTGAAAAGGCTTGACTACATTTATGTCCCCATCAACTTCAAATGAGAATTTTCCACTGAAGTAATTATTCTAAAACGATGAAATTTTTATGGGAGATAAAGTATGTCTTGATGATATTCTGTGATTTTTTTTCAGATTTTTAGGCCCCCACACAAAGCCGCAAATTAAAAAGTTACTTATTACCACAATTTCTTATTACTCCATTCTCCCCTAAGTATGTTGTTTCACAATCCTTAGGGTTGTGATTCCTTATTAGACGCAATGACTATACGAAAAATATTTGGATGCTATTGTTTTTAATTAAGTATATTTAATTCTTGATTAGATTCAATGACAAAGTGAGATATTATCTCCTTCATAATTTTTTGCATTTTCTGATGGTCAAAATGAATATCAACTTACTAACCACAAAGCTAACTTATCTACTTACAATGCGTTTTTTAAACGACACACAGTCGTGAATGAGAAAGCAATGATTTTTTTCTGAAAAGGAGCAAAGTTCTAATAAGTAAAGAAGGATGTCAGAAGTCACACTTAAGTCTATCCAGAAGGCACAGCGGGTGCAACTAGAATTTTTTTCATTTTAAATTAAACAGATTTTCCAGATCGTGATACGACCAACTTCTTTCACAACAGTATATTTAGCCCAGGGTCGATAATTTTGACACCTAAAAAATAAAAGAAGGATGACACCCATTGGAAAATGAAGAGAATATAACAAAAAAGAAAGGAAAAAATTACGGGCGTTCTGAGGTCGGGAAGGTGGGTAAAAAGGGGGTTTTTAGAATAAAAAATGGTTTACCTCGATTTCCGGCAAAACTACAAGTCCTATGGAAAAAAGTTAAGTGGCAAAGTTGTAGGTAATAAAAATATCTACAACTTTTGTGTTTACATTTTTTTTCACATAACCTCATATGTGAAAAATTCAAATTATCAAGTTTTTGGTTTTTTATTTTTATATATTCGGTGAAAACTTACCTTTTGATGCCCCACACACACTTTAATTTTTCTTATATAGAATGTTTATTTTTTCACCTCATTTTGACTTGATATCGAAAAGCCAACCTAATTTTCAATCAAAAATTCTCACATCAAAATATCTGCCTTTTTTTTAAGTCGGTGGGCTTTTTGTTCGTTGAAATCTCTACTCTCTGATGGTGTGAAAAAAATATTCATCACTATAGTAAACGTTCTCAGAAAATGCAAAGAAATGAAAAAAAAACCGAATCCGAAAAATTTATTAAATCATTATGTACTAGGGGGCTGCCGCCCCCTGCTCGCTATCACTCGCCAACCCCCGCGAGAACTGCTTCGCAGTTCGCTTTGGGGCAATTCCACAGAAAAGGGGAAAGTGTGACAAATTTTAAAATTTATTTTTTCCTCACATATGAGGTATCATTAGAAAGGTAATTGTATAAAGTGTTTGAAAATTGCAAAAAAAAATATTAAATAAAATAAAATAAAGTGGGGTTTTAGGACTTTAATTTAGAAAATTATGGCCGCGTTTTTTGAGTAACTCATTGAGACAACTTTGAAATGGTTGTTTGGAACTAATTTTGTTTATTTTTTCAACTTTCTTATGGTTTATATGTTAGATACATCTGTCTAGTAGAATTAAATATAAAAAAATTAAGATTTATTTTAAAAATTAACTTTTATTAAGTTTTTTTTAATTAAGTACTTGAACAAATTTACGTCCGACACCAAATTATAAAAAAGTTTTAGTACTGCAAAACCAACTGAAGATTTTAACAAAAAAATTTTTGTGCAAATAAGGATTCTTAAGATAATTAAAACTGATCATTCAAATTTAATTTAATTATATTATATTAGACGTAATCAATGGTGTCGGACGTAAAAATTTTTTTACGTCCGACACCATTTACGTCCGACACCAAAATTTTATGGCTAAATACTATTTTATTCATGCCTAAAGTCTTGGATTTTTACTAAAACTGAACAAAATAAACTGATTATTTGTTATTATCCCAAAATACCTGAGAAAATAATTCATTTTAATTAAAAATAAAGAAATCTGTTGAAAGTTGCTTAAAACATCAATTAAACAAATAGAAGACCTTAAATATATAGATACTAAACATTTATATTATAAAATTTTTTCAACAACTTAACTAAATGAACCAAAAAACCTCTCAACTCAATTTTAGAACAAAACATTCTATTCTCTATGAATAATTTTCTCATGGTAGTTGCTTTTTTATTCACTCGCATGAAAGTAATTTGATTTCTGCTGCAGTTCTAAAAGCATTTATAGATAGGTTCTAAGGCCCGTCAAAGATTGAAAGCAGAGGCGTAGCCAGAAATTATTTTTGGGGGTGCATGATGATATCGTAATGAAAGAAAAAAATTAAGGTCTTGAATTACAATAATTTTTTTTCTCACTGAATGAATAACTTAATAATATTAAAATAAATTAATACATTTTAATCATGAATCCTTTGTTAATAGCAAACTATAATGAAGTATTTAATCAACACTCTTAAATTAAATGTGTCAAATAGAACATGTTATTTAAGTCATAAATATATAAGCTGGGGCAGACATAGGATGTTTTTTTTTCTGGGGAGAGCTAGGATTTTTCATAATCCAATTGAATCTTCATGATAATCTTAATAAGGAAAAGGTAGTGAATTATCCTACTCCAACTATTATTAGAAAGTCTGGGCCCCCCCCAGAAAATGTTATGAAATTTAATTCAAAATTCCCCATTTTTTCATCTCGGTTTGGTACGCCTCATCTGAATTTTGGTTACAGGTTTTATGGTAGAATATTAGTTTTATGGGGTATGATAGTATCCCAAGTTTGAGTGTAAATGATTGGGTTGTAGTGCGCTAGGAGTCCTGTTTATGAAGCAGAAGTAGCTGTTATGTAGAAGGCCATTATAAATGGTGAAAAGCTGAAGACAAAATTTTCTATTCTTTTGAAAATATAGTACAAAAAATTTCTGCCCCAATCCCTGTAGGAAACAGAGGGCAATATTCATTCTCAGATGATATTTAAAAAAACTGCATTTGTATCATTATTTTTAAGTTTTTAGTTCTCTAATTATTATATATTATTACTCAATTATTAATATATTACTCAAGATTTATACATTCAAAACTTTATTAATTTACTAGCGGTTATACCCGGCCTTGCACGGGTGGGGCGTATAAATTAATTTTTTTAAAAGTTTTCTTAATATACATTTATAATTTTGTGAATTAGCAATATTACAAATCCTCCCGGTATCCCAGGCGCCTCTTTCCTATCCCGGTGTTCTCGGTAATTTTTCCTATCCCGGTGGTCCCGGTAATTTTCCTACCTCGATGTTTCCGGTAATTTTATATTCCGGTATTCCCGGTGTCTTTATGGTAAATTTCCTATCCCGGTGTTCTCGGTAATTTTTATAACACGGTATTTTTTTCTATCCCGATGTTCCCGGTAATTTTCCAATCCCGGTGTTCTTGCCACTTTTTACAATCCCGATGTTCCTGATAATGTTTAGTATCTTGGTGCCTTTATAAAATAACAAATTTGGAACTATAATAACAAATTGAAAACTAAAAGATCTAGTAAATGAAAAAGTCTAGTGATCTGTCTCATTTGAAACAATGTTTTATTTTTAACTCGTTTTCCATGAAAAAAATTGTATTTTTCAGTAAATATATTTATTTCAAAGGAAAAAATCTTGAAATGGAGGAAATGTCCACGCCTTCGGTGTGGTCAAAAAGGAGATGCGGGACACACATACATACACACACAGCCGCAAACGTTTTTATTTATATAGAGATTAATAAAATTGCCTAGTAACTACAACACTGGTACTACTAAAGTTTCCTATTATTGGCTTGCATGACTGGTAAAACAGGTTTTCAAACACGGAAAAATAAGTGAAAAAAGCAGGAAAAATGGGAAAAAAGAATGAAGGACTTATTTTCTCTTTATAAATTATAGCCCATGTCCTATTCTGATGTATAAACTACATTATTGTAAAATTTCATTAAAATCCATTCAGTAGTTTTTGCGTGAAAGAGTAACAAACATACAGACAAACATTCACAATTATAATAGTACTAGCTGTTATACCCGGCCTTGCACGGGTGGGGTGTATCAATTAATTTTTTTTAAGTTTTCTTAAAATATATATATAATTTTGTAAATCAGCAATATTACAAATCATCCCGGTATCCCAGGCGCCTCTTTCCTATCCCGGTGTCCCCGGTAATTTTCTAATCCCGGTGTTCTCGGTAATTTTTCCTATCCCGGTGATCCCGGTAATTTTTCTAATCCCTGCGTACCCGGTAATTTTCCTATCTCGGTGTTTCCAGTAATTTTTATATTCCGGTATTCCCGGTGTCTTTATGGTGAATTTCCTATCTCGGTGTTCTCGGTAATTTTTATAACCCGGTAATTTTTCCTATCCCGATGTTCCCGCTAATTTTCCAATCCCGGTGTTCTTGTCACTTTTTACAATCCGATGTTCCTGATAATGTTTAATATATTGGTGCCTTTATAAAATAACAAATTTGAAACTATAATAACAAATTGAAAACTAAAAGATCTAGTAAATGAAAAAGTCTAGTGATCTGTCTAATTTGAAACAATGTTTTATTTTTAACTCGTTTTCCATGAAAAAAATTGTATTTTTTAGTAAATATATTTATTTCAAAGGGGAAAAAAATCTTGAAATGGAGGAAATGTCCATGCCTTCGGTGTGGTCTAAAAGGAGATGCGGAACACACATACATACACACACAGCCACAAACGTTTTTATTTATACAGAGATTAATAAAATTGCCTAGTAACTACAACACTGGTACTACTAAAGTTTCCTATTATTGGCTTGCATGACTGGTAAAACAGGTTTTCAAACAAGGAAAAATAAGTGAAAAAAAGCAGAAAAAATGGGAAAAAAAGAATGAAGGACTGATTTTCTCTTTATAAATTATAGCCTATGTCCTATTCTGATGTATAAGCTACATTATTGTAAAATTTCATTAAAATCCATTCAGTAGTTTTTGCGTGAAAGAGTAACAAACATACATACAAACATTCACAATTATAATAGTATAGCTGTTATACCCGGCCTTGTACGGGTGGGGTGAATAAGTTAATTTTTTTAAAGTTTTCTTAAAATACATTTATAATTTTGTAAATTAGCAATATTACAAATCATCCCGGTTTCCCAGGCGCCTTTTTCCTATCCCGGTGTTCTCGGTAATTTTCTAATCCCGGTGTTCTCTGTAATTTTTCCTATCCCGGTGGTCCCGGTAATTTTTCTAATCCCGGCGTTCCCGGTAATTTTCCTATCTCGGTGTTTCCAGTAATTTTTATATTCCGGTATTCCCAGTGTCTTTATGGTAAATTTCCTATCTCGGTGTTCTCGGTAATTTTTATAACCCGGTAATTTTTCCAATCCCGATGTTCCCGCTAATATTCCAATCCCGGTGTTGTCACTTTTTACAATCCCGATGTTCCTGATAATGTTAAATATCTTGGTGCCTTTATAAAACAACAAATTTGAAACTATAATAAAAAGTCTAGTAAATGAAAAAGTGTAGTGATCTGTCTCATTTGAAACAATGTTTTATTTTTAACTCGTTTTCCATGAAAAAAATTGTATTTTTCAGGAAATATATTTATTTCAAAGGAAAAAAATCTTAAAATGGAGGAAATGTCCACGCCTTCGGTGTGGTCTAAAAGGAGATGCGGAACACATATACATACACACACAGCCACTAACGTGTTTATTTATATAGAGATTAATAAAATTGCCTAGTAACTACAACACTGGTACTACTAAAGTTTCCTTATTATTGCTTGCATGACTGGTAAAACAGGTTTTCAAACACGGAAAAATAAGTGAAAAAAAGCAGGAAAAATGGAAAAAAAGAATGAATGACTGATTTTCTCTTGATAAATTATAGCCCATGTCCTATTCTGATGTATAAGCTACATTATGGTAAAAATTTCATTAAAATCCATTCAGTAGTTTTTGCGTGAAAGAGTAACAAACATCCAGACAAACATTCACAATTATAATAGTACTAGCTGTTATACCCGGCCTTGCACGGGTGGGGTGAATAAATTAATTTTTTAAATATTTCTTAAAATACATTTATAATTTTAGGATAAAAGTTTTCTTCCGGGCAATTAGGCCGTGGTCGAAAGGTAGATGTTAAAGGTCCAAACGTTTCGTCTGCAACTTCGGCAGACATTATCAATGGGAATAAAAGGCTAAAAAATCTCTAGAAAGTCAAAATCAAAATCAAGATTACTGCCGTCTGCGTGGTCGAAGGTTATATACAGTTGGAACATCAACAACTGGATGCGATGCCACACCAGACTCAAAAGCGATAACTGCAGCGGGCGAGTCCATCCTAACATCGATAGACGACTTCGGAAACGAACCACCAACCACAGCTGGCAAAGGTGCAGAGGTCGACTCCCGATCCGAACTCTCAGGCCTGTGACCAAAGGCAGCCAATACAGGAAACCACGTTCTATTCATCCTGAGACCCTCCTCCTTTCTATTGATGTTGTGAGGGTGCTTAAATATTTCAATAGCCTCCCTCTGGAGGCGCGTATAATAATGTGTTGTAGTAGACAAGACCTCTGTTTCGTCGAAGTTTATGGTGTGGCCCGGTGCAGATAAAACATGTTCGGCTATGGCCGATTTCTCAGGTTGCATGAGTCTGCAGCTACGTTCATGTTCTTTTAGTCTTGTCGAGATGCTACGACCTGTGGTCCCGATGTACACAGCGCCGCACGTGCAAGGTATTCTGTATACCCCGGCAGCGGAAAGGGGGTTTCTACCATCCTTGGCTGACCTGAGTGAATTACGGATTTGCCGTGTTGGTCTGTAAATGGTTTTTAACCTATGACGTTTACATATCTTTCCAATGCGATCAGTTACCTTATTGATATACTGTAAGAAAATCCTACCACAAGTAGGTGTTTGATTGGATTCCACATTGGAACCATATCTCCGAGGATTCATAGCTCGTCTTATTTCATGATAGGTATAACCATTGGCCCGTAAGGCTTTTTCCAGATGTCGAAGCTCATTTTGGATAAGATGTGGTTCGCAAATCCGGTTGGCACGGTCGATAAGTGTTTTTATCATAGCCCGCTTCTGGCTAGGGTGATGGTTAGATTCCTTATTAAGGTAACGATCCGTGTGAGTAGGCTTCCTATACACCGAGTGGCCCAATCTTCCATCATCTTTCCTAGTTACCAAGACATCCAAGAAAGCAAGCTGTCGATCTTTCTCTCTCTCCATGGTAAACTGAATGCGGGGATGAATGGAATTAAGATGATCAAGAAATTCAGAAAGAGCCGCCTCACCATGACCCCAAATTACAAAAGTATCATCAACGTACCTTAACCAACAAGTTGGCCTAAGACGGGCAGATCC
This sequence comes from Tetragnatha versicolor, assembly GCA_024610705.1. Taxonomy (NCBI): domain Eukaryota; kingdom Metazoa; phylum Arthropoda; class Arachnida; order Araneae; family Tetragnathidae; genus Tetragnatha; species Tetragnatha versicolor. Next base: position 8,702,497 of record JANDEH010000013.1, read on the forward strand.
GAGGGCAGTCTCCTCAAAATATTCCATATAGAAATTGGAGACTACTGGGCTGAGAGGGCTCCCCATGGCGACGCCATCAATCTGCTCATAAAAGGTATGATTCCACTGAAAGTAAGTTGTCGTAAGCACATGGTTAAAAAGATTGGCGATGTCATTTGGAAAGATTTGTTTGATGTACTCAAGGGTGTCAGTAACGGGAACCATTGTAAAAAGGGACACAATATCAAAACTAACAAGTATATCACCCGGTGATAAAGTGAAAGAACTCAACTTCTCTATAAAATGTGTTGAGTCTCTAATGTAAGACTCCCTGTTTCCCACATGAGGATTTAACAAGCCTGTCAGGTATTTTGCCAACTCATAGGTCGGCGAACCAATAGCGCTGACTATAGGACGAAGTGGAATGTTGGGCTTGTGAATTTTTGGCAAACCATACAATCTTGGAGGTAGGGCCTCAGATTTCCTAAGGCGGGTTTTGTCTTCAACTGGAATCGACGACTCCTTGATAAGTTGGTTTGTCTTCTTGAGTATCTTGGTGGTAGGATCCCGATTTAAAACCTTGTAAGTGGAAGGATCCAGCAGGTCAAGAATTTTCTGATGGTAGTCCTTTGTATTAAGAACTGTTGTCGCATTTCCTTTATCTGCGGAGAGAATTATGATCTCCTTATCAGAGTTCAAATCTCTCAGAGCTTTTCTTTCCTTACCAGTGAGATTGGACCTAGGTGGCTTCGCATATTGGATAATGCGAGCTGATTCTCTACGAATTTCCTCCGCTGACTCACGCGGTAGTGTGCCAATTGCCGATTCAATACTGGCGATGATATCCTCAACAGGTAATTTTGATGGTACCACGGCAAAGTTTCCTCCCTTGGAAAGAACAGATTGTTCATCGCACGTTAGTGAACGGTCTGAATAGTTGACAACAATACGTTTCTTATCCATAGTGCGTGGCGGTGCCCTGGAGGCTAATAGATGGTCAAACTTCTTTTTCTGTCGTAGGGAAGCAACAGACGCCTTGGAGGCAGCAGCATTGAAAGTGATACGGTCCACGATGTCCCAATCTTCAGGTTTCATTTGATTACTTAAAAGCAAACTCGGTGTATAGGAAGCCTACTCACACGGATCGTTACCTTAATAAGGAATCTAACCATCACCCTAGCCAGAAGCGGGCTATGATAAAAACACTTATCGACCGTGCCAACCGGATTTGCGAACCACATCTTATCCAAAATGAGCTTCGACATCTGGAAAAAGCCTTACAGGCCAATGGTTATACCTATCATGAAATAAGACGAGCTATGAATCCTCGGAGATATGGTTCCAATGTGGAATCCAATCAAACACCTACTTGTGGTAGGATTTTCTTACAGTATATCAATAAGGTAACTGATCGCATTGGAAAGATATGTAAACGTCATAGGTTAAAAACCATTTACAGACCAACACGGCAAATCCGTAATTCACTCAGGTCAGCCAAGGATGGTAGAAACCCCCTTTCCGCTGCCGGGGTATACAGAATACCTTGCACGTGCGGCGCTGTGTACATCGGGACCACAGGTCGTAGCATCTCGACAAGACTAAAAGAACATGAACGTAGCTGCAGACTCATGCAACCTGAGAAATCGGCCATAGCCGAACATGTTTTATCTGCACCGGGCCACACCATAAACTTCGACGAAACAGAGGTCTTGTCTACTACAACACATTATTATACGCGCCTCCAGAGGGAGGCTATTGAAATATTTAAGCACCCTCACAACATCAATAGAAAGGAGGAGGGTCTCAGGATGAATAGAACGTGGTTTCCTGTATTGGCTGCCTTTGGTCACAGGCCTGAGAGTTCGGATCGGGAGTCGACCTCTGCACCTTTGCCAGCTGTGGTTGGTGGTTCGTTTCCGAAGTCGTCTATCGATGTTAGGATGGACTCGCCCGCTGCAGTTATCGCTTTTGAGTCTGGTGTGGCATCGCATCCAGTTGTTGATGTTCCAACTGTATATAACCTTCGACCACGCAGACGGCAGTAATCTTGATTTTGATTTTGACTTTCTAGAGATTTTTTAGCCTTTTATTCCCATTGATAATGTCTGCCGAAGTTGCAGACGAAACGTTTGGACCTTTAACATCTACCTTTCGACCACGGCCTAATTGCCCGGAAGAAAACTTTTATCCTAACCCATCCGGTCGTGAAAGCCTTTGTTCTTATATTTATAATTTTGTAAATTAGCAATATTACAAATCATCCCGGTATCCCAGGCGCCTCTTTCCTATCCCAGTGTGTTCCCGGTAATCTTATCCCGGTGGTCACAGTATTTTTTTACGGTAATTTATTACGGTAATTTATATATTCCGGTATTCTGGGTGTCTTTATGGTAAATTTCCTATCCCAGTGTTCTCGGTAATTTTTATAACCTGGTAAGTTTTCCATCCCGATGTTCTCGCTAATTTTCCAATCCCGGTGTTCTTGTCACTTTTTACAATCCCGATGTTCCTGATAATGTTTAATATCTTGGTGCCTTTATAAAATAACCAATTTGTAACCATAGTAAAAAGTCTGGACAAATTTAAAACCAGTGTTTAAAACTAAACTAAAAGATCTAGTAAATGAAAAAGTCTAGTGATCTGTCTCATTTGAAACAATGTTTTATTTTTAACTCGTTGTATGACTGGTAAAACAGGTTTTCAAACACGGAAAAATAAGTGAAAAAAAGCAGGAAAAACGGGAAAAAAAGAATGAAGGACTGATTTTCTCTTTATAAATTATAGCCCATGTCCTATTCTGATGTATCAGCTACATTATGGTAGAATTTCATTAAAATCCATTCAGTAGTTTTTGCGTGAAAGAGTAACAAACATCCAGACAAACATTCACAATTATAATAGTAGTAGGATTAGGATTAGGATTCAAGCTTCATTTATATATATTATTCAATGATAAAAAAGAGAAATTATTAGGTATTTGAATACTTTATTTACGTCCGGCACCAAGAAATCTGCACAGTTTACGTCCGACACCAAAATTTTACGTCCGACACCATTGAAAATTTTCTATTTAGGTATTTAACTTTTGATTAATTTGATATAAAAGGGTGTTTTATTCTTATTTCATATTTAATCTTCAATATTTGAGTGTTTATAAAATAAAAAACATCTCATTGGGCTGAATTTAAGGTTTATGCAATACAAGTGAAACTGCTTGTCCCCTTCAATTTACGTCCGACACCAAAAAGTTATTTTGATGTTTTTACAACTGATATAGTTTTTAAATGGACAATTATCGCGTTTTTCATGTTAAAATATTTAATTTTTGAGATTTTCATCTAGTTAACAATAGTGAGTCGAGCGGATCTACTCTGGTAGAGAAATGGAGAAATAAGCGTTTTCGGCTATAAATTCGTTAATTACTCGTAATTATTCGATTTTCGAGCTTGGAAAACTTGACAGTGATAGAAAAATTAAAAATTTACCAGTGGTCAAATGGGATTGACCAAAGTTCAGGGATGCCCACAACAACAAAGAGACAAAAAGAGAAGGTCTAGAAAGCTATAAAGGGCTAGAAGAAGTAGATTGACCACTGGTCAAGAGATATTGACCAGTGGTCAAGACCAAAATGTTACCCGTCTCAAGGCTTTTGGTTTGAGCCCATAGTGACCTTCTTCAGAGCTAAAGTATAGAAGTAGCAAAAGGTTGACCGGACTGACCAATGGTCAACCGGAACCAAAAAGACATGTTATATCAATAGGGGATACAAAATAACAATTTGAAACTCCAACATTTATTTAATAATGATTTTTAGCCATATAGAGTAACCTTGACCAGTGGTCAAGCAACCCAAAATATTCGTAAGCTAAGCATCAAAATCAATGGAACAGAACAATAAAATCAAATTTTGTACAAACCAGTCGCCCGTGAAGTCGTATTTACTACATCTCAATAGCAATCTTCCTACCGAAACCGGCCAATCTGTTAGGATGAAAGTGGTCTAAGTCCATTAAAGTCAATTTAAGGCACTTCCAGTTGAAATTTGATAAATTTTGTTCCGCAGCAAAAATTGTATCCATGGCTAGAGACAAATCCACCCCAGAAAGTAAAAATATAAGCAATCCTGATTTTTTTTAGATGTTTTTAGAAAACCTTCAATTACACAAAACGAAGTTCAGTGGACTTAGACCACTTTCATCCCAACCAGCTCAAATAGCAATTCCTTTCGCGAGCGCTTTCTTGGGTGCGATTATTTACACGACGCTGGTTTTCTGCTTGTTGGTTGTAATTCGGCGTTGTTTTCGGAACAAACAATCGCGTTCTCTCCTGTCCGATCCAGTCGCTGGTTGTTGTTGTTGTTGTTGTCGTGTGCCACTTGGAATACCCAAGCTCCACAAGGATTCAAGGCAAAGGGGGTGCGGCTCCTGAGAAAGTGAGGCCCATAAATGGCAGGAGTCCGACTTCTGCCTCATGAGATGATAGATGCTGCCACTATCTATCGCCACCTCCACAATTTTGCCATGCATCTGAAGGGGAGGGAAATAGTCTCCAGACACCTGGACCCAAGGTAAACTGCGCCATGACCGACCTCAGGACTTTCGGACCCACAGATTTAACGAGCACGTACTCCGCATATACTCGATGGGTCTTCAGCGGTGTCGGGAATCGACGGCGAGAATTCATGGCTAAAACTCCATAACCGGGGAGGTCGCCAAGTTGGCGCAATTTTTGGATAAACGCCCAATTATGGCAACCCAATTATGGCGCCAAAGTTGCGGTCATAGAGTTGTGGTCAACTCTCAGTTTACGGCAACCCACGGAGCCAGTTTCAGGGGTCACTTCGGAGCGGCAGCGTCTCCGTTGTTATCTTCTTCTCGCTCCTTCCCGGGTTTGTTTCTTGGCTCCACCTACTGGATTTTTTACTTGACCAATGAGAATTTTAATCGCGATGACTGCAACCGTGCTGCTGAAGAATTTAGGAAGGGGTTAGTGGCAACGGATTGAATCGTTCTTTTCAATTTTTTTGCGGCGAAAGTAGTGTCACGTGCCCGCGTTGTAATGCTTTTAAAGCAGTTTTTTAATTTAAATAACAATTAAAATTACTTAAAATCCTTTTTCTTTAAAGGATGATTAAAATTAATTTAATTTTTAAGAAAATTTCGATTATACGTATGGATACTCGCCAAGGATTCATCATCAAATGTAAGTAATTCTTAGTTTAAATAACTGCATTTATACTCTTTTTAAAATTTCTGTAAAATTATCGATCTCTTGTACCTTTAATGGGGATTGTTCCGTAATCGGGGAGGTCGCCAAATTTTGGCGACCAACTTGGCGACCGCAACTAATGATCGCAATAAGTCGCAACGGAATGACCGCAAACGGAAATATTTGAAAAGATGGGGATTTTAAACGGATTTAAAGAAGGGTATTAAAAAAAGATCAGGATTTTAAAAGGATTAAAAACAGGGGGCTTAGAGAGAAAAAGAGTAATGAAGAGATATGCATTAAAAGCGGAATTGAGGATATACGGACAACATCCGATAATTGGAAGATTAAAAAATGAATTTAAGGATTCAAGAAAGAGAACATAAAGAGCATTAAAGGGGGGAATATTCCGTATTCGGGAACCATCGCCAACTTGGCGACTTTTTAGAAACTTGGCGATAAACTCTAGATTGTGGCGACCGATCTAGATATTTAGATATCATTTGAAATTGAATCTAATACCAAATAAATTATTTATAAACATTGAGTGTCATATAGGTTTTGTCTCTTATTGTTTTGAATACCTTAAACGGTATTGTTTAACACAAGTCTGGTTTGAAAAAATATAAATAATAAAACACTAGGTGCACTGACTAGTTACATGGTAAAATATTAAATTTAAAATATCAATTGATATAATCAGGATTTATTATGACGTAATGACTTTGATTTCGATTTTCAGGGTAAAAAACTATTAGCCTTTAAATTACACCCGAGGGAAGGAATTACACCCGAGGTTAAAGTTTCTAAAATATAAAAATTTGTAGCAAATGGATAAGTTTAAGGGGTTATTACCCTCTAAAAAATGCAAAAAATGGATAAAAATTATGGAGATTATTTTTGGCTATTTTTTCCTCTTATTTTTTACGCAATTCATCATTAAAGTGTTCTATCCCTTCACCAAGGACCCAAAATTAAGGAATATATGCAACAATTATTTTTTACTAAAAGCGGTTGAGGTGTTAGCGCCCCCGAAGCACCCGCGGAAGGGTTCAATGCCGTACTTTAGAGTTAAACTGCTATACGAAAAATTCAAACTGCAACTGACTGAATTTCAGTCTATTCTTGTGTAAAATGACCTCCTGAACTCAAATATGACACCCGTTTTCCTCAATCACCCTCAATTTTTGAATGGACATCCCCCAACTGTTATCATCAGCCCACACATCTATTAACAACTTGAAACATGAATCCCCACCCCCTAAAACTGGCCAGTTTTTAACGAACTAAACAATTTCCCTCAGGATAAACCTTAAATATAAGAACTATGTCTTTTTTGAGCTTTTCAAAACATGAATATTCATTCCTGAGTTCGCGAGTGGCGGCGTGATTCTGAAAATATCTTCGGAGGTGCTAACACCTCTACCACTTTTAGCAAAAATCTTTATTGCATATATTCATTAAATTTGGACCCTTGGGGAAGTGTTAGGTCACTTTAATTATGAATTGCGTGAAAAATAAAAGGAAAAAATTGGTAAAAATAATCTCAATAATTTTTAACGATTTTTTTGCATTTTTGGGGGGTAATAACCCCTTAAACTTATCTATTTGCTACAAATTTTTATATTTTAGAAGCTTTAACCTTTCTTGTTCCCTAGAGTGTAATTTAAAGATTAAAGTAATAGTTTTTGACCCTGAAAATCGAATTCAAAGTCATTACGTCATCGAATAACGCAAAAAGGGGGAGGGGCTGTTCCCCGAAAATCTGAGCCTGATGGAGAAAAACGGGGGTCGAATTTGGATTCAGGGGGTCATTTTATATATGAGAATCTGCTTGATTTGTGGCAGAAGCATTTTGACCCTATTTTTTGTCGAGTAGTGTAATAGGACGTAATAATCCAACGTCGGATGAATATGCATCCCCTGAAGTATTGCGAGAAGAAGCGCGATACGAAATATTGAAAGCACGCGAAAAAATGAAGTCAAATTGTGAAAAACGTCACTGTGTTGCACATCAGGATGGCCGAATGTAATATAATTATTTATTAACTAGTGATATGTAATTATTAACTAGTGAAATAATCTTTTGTATTTCTGTGGCAACAATTTATGTTGTTGCTCATGGTAACTGTTTTTAAACAATTAGTCTTGAGAAAATAAAGAGTACGTTTTTCTAGGAGTTTAGTTTTTTTAGTTTAGGAATTTAACTTTAAAAATTTCGTAAAGTAAAATTCTGATATAAGTAACAGGCTTGGAGCAATTTTAAAAATGATTTAATTAATTTCAGTAAATTAACGAATTTCAGTAATAAACCAAAGTAAGTCTTATTCGCTATTTTTAGGTATAAGTTTAGGTTTGAAGGAATGTTTTTTTTTACATTTTTAAGAATATGTTTTAAATGCCCATTTTCAGATTTTAAGATTTTCGATGGTCATTTTGCATCGATATGCTTTTTATGACATGTTTTATTTGCCGTTTTCAGATTAGGATTTTCGGTTTTTGAGTTTGCCTTTGCCTATTCTCGGCAGCCATTTTGATTGTGACGATTTTGAAAAAGTCGCCAAATATCTTGGCGACTTTTCTTGGCGATGGTTCCTGAATACGGAATCTTAGCCATTAAAGTAAAACAGCAGGTTTACAAACACATTCTTTATTGTCGTTGTCTAGAGAGAGAGCCAGCTAGATCTAATATCAAGCGTAAATTTTGAATTGTCTCTGAATGCTGTTGCCAAAATGGTTTAGCTAAGAAGCTTCGATCACTAGTTGTTTTGGTTGGTCACAACAGAAATAGACTGGATTAAGAAGACAATGAAGAGTTTTTTTAATTATTAAAAGGTGATTAAGACTTTTTATTCAGGGTAAATGTGAAATACTAATAAATATTTGACTAATTATTTTTAGATGAGTAGTAAATAAGAAAATGTAAAAAATATGAAAAAAAATAGTTTCCAATTTTTATTTAAAAATTTTATTTTTTTAATTAAATTAAATTTTAAAAAGAGATTATTTGAAATCTATTTTATGTATTTATTAAGTCTTCTTTTTATGTTATAAATTTCCCATTTTTATATTGGTAAATAAACGTATAAAATGTTAAAAAAAATCCCCATTTCTTAAAAGTCCTTATTTCATCTTATAATTAGCTTAATTACACCTAAATGTGAATTAAAAATTGGCACCAAAACTTTTAAGTTCCTTATACCAAAAGTTAACAGAAAAACATTAGTTTACAAAATTTACAAGAAATTTTTACAAGAGCCTTTTTTTCGACATAAGCGTCTCCACTATAATGCGTAATTACTACAAATTTTACTATTAATTAAATTAAATAACAAATTAAAAATTCTGTTCAATAAGTGTTTTCAGATAGTATCTCTCTATTCTAAAAAAAGTTTTGGTTAATGGTTTCCAGATAAAGGCTTTTTAATTACTGTTCCGTATAACATGTTTTTGGTATCAAACTGTTCGGATTCTTTTGAGGATGTGCATAGACTTTCTAAAAAAATTATCAATTCTAAAACATTTCACTTTTTCTGGATTACGGATAAGGTGCAGTTAACAGCAAGAAACTGTCGTACAATTTTTTATCACAACGACCAATCGAGTCCATATTTTATGATGAAAATAATTCCTTTAACGCTTTCAAAATGCGCTTCAAAATATATACTTTCTAAATAAAATATATTTTTAAAACACTGATAAGAGTTTTCCAAAAACTCACATATATAGGGTAGGTGGGGGCAAAGCCACGCAATTTTCAGTATTTTTAACATTGTCGTCGAAAGGGGGTAGATAATCCCGAAATTTCAATTGGATATGTTAGAGTGAGATCTTACCTACAAAACCAATCCAAAGTTTAAACTCTTATCGATGGTATTTTAGGAGAAATTTACAATTTAGTAGAAAAAAAATTCGCGGGGCTTTGCCTCGCAAAATGGGGCAAAGACCCGCACTTGCAAATCTTGGTGCCCAAGTGAAATAAACATGGATAAACATAATTTTTCATTATAAAAACACTAAAAATAATGCTTTTAATGTTGTTTTAATATTTCTAAGCCAAACCAACAATATTAAATATAAATATGATCAGTTTTAATGAAAATTGTCAATCTGTTGTTGCAATTAATTTCAGATTGACCATATATCTTTCAAAAGGGAGAAAGGATGGTTTCAGGTAGAGGGTTGGCATCTCGGACACCATTATTCACCTCTTTAGAGATCAAGTAGTCCCAATTTCCTTTTGGGACGAATTCCTGAGCTTTTTAAGCTGCGTACATTTGCCCCAAAACACCTGCCCCCGTTTCACATTATTTTGAAAAACAAGCCTTATTATTTTTAGAGACATGTTGAGGCAATTCTTTCAAAATGAAACGAGTTGATTTGCTATTTTATCATTGGGCTATTTGTTTGTATTTCTCCTCAAGCCCTATTTTATGTAATTTTTAAGTAAAAGATCAGAAAAGTTACATCAAAATGATGGAAAACAAACTTTTGGCATTTTTTAAACTCATGAGTGACTTAGGGGTACGAATTTTCACAGAACAATAGGTCACAATAAGACAAACCAACTACCTGGGTTTAAACTTTTGAATCGATCATTAACAATTAAAAATCGCGGTGCGTGCTTTTGTCTCGTGCGGGTTTTTACCCCCACCTACCCTACTATTTAAGTAGAATTTCACACACCAAAATCAATTGTTTGTAAACATTGAGTGTAATGTAGGTTTTTCTCTTTTACTATTTGCAATAGCTTAAAAGATATTGAAATAGCTGAATGGTATTTCAAGTTTCAGTAGCACTATGATATTAAAAACACACATACAAATATTTTTTATGAAGAGTTTGGAGTTTCTATTATTAAAAAATTCGAATTAGTAATAGAATTATTAAGATTCAAAGTATCAAAGTACTCAAAGTATGGTGAGCGATAGCGAGCTGGGGGTAGAGCCCCCTAGTATCAGTAAATAATAAGAAAATTTAAAAAATATCGGTCAAAAAATAAAATATCCACTTTTTATTAAAAAATTTATTTTTTAAAATAAATTAAAATTTTAAATTTTTAAACGGAAATTCAAAAGATATTTTAAGTATTTATTAAGTCTTCTTTTTATATTCCCAATTTCACATTTTTATGATGGTAAATAAACATGTAATGTTAAAAAATCCCCCTTTCTTAAAAGTCATTATTTCATCTTATAATTAGCTTAATTACACCTAAATGTGAATTAAAAAATTGGCATCAAAACTTTTTAAGTTCCTTATACCAAAAGTTAACAGAAAAACATTAGTTTACAAAATTTACAAGAAATTTTTACAAGAGCCTTTTTTTCGATATAAGCGTCTCCACTATTGATAACAAAGTAATTTTTACACTAGACACAAAAATCCTGGATGCATACTAAAATACAGGAATATTCATAAGAAATTAAATAGAACATTGTTTAGAATTTACCTTCCTTTTGAAGAACCACAAAGAATGTATGCTGAACTCAACTATGGTGAAAACCAGTGTTCTACAAATTTTTACCGATGTGAGGCCAAAGCCAACGAAAAACCGGAAATGGCGCAAGAATCACCAAATCCTCTTAAATAAAATGATTCCTTAAAAAATTACCTTGGAAACATGCTTTACTTCTTTCGTTGATGCCCTTCACATCCCTCCCTATGAGGAACCTTGACCAATGACCTTGGAAACAAGGACATCGTAATCTAAACATTTCAAATATACCGTAAAACTTTTTTTAGCCATGAATTATGCGTTCTTCCTAGTTTTTTAAACAAAAGAAAAAATTTACGCGATAATGGTCGTTTTTGGTCTTTTTTTCAAACCGCCATTTTGAAAAGAAATAATATCCCGAGAGCTACCAAAATCACACATTATGTTCATAAATATACATATATATAAATCCCTTTTGTTTGAAATCTCCACCCATTACAAGTTTTTCATAAAAAATTTTCAAAGACAAAACTTCGTAAAAAGTAACAGAACTTATGGGACAACCCAATACTTGGAAACTTATTACTCACATGCACACCTTTTCTTGTTTTAAGTTATTTAATTGCAAATTCTACCTAAAAATGCATTACAAGGCCGCATTTGACCCATTAAATACACATAGGGAGGGTTGGTTTAGGTTTTAATCGCGGCACTAGGTCCTCACAGCACATAGGGAGGGATAAGGGAGAATTTTCGGCCCCTCCCGAAACAATTTTCTATATACGCTACTGCCTGGCAGAAAAAGAAAATACGCATATGCAGGATGTTTCAAAATTGCGTTGCACGGCTTTTATTTAAAACTAGCGCTGACGTGCTAGACCCGGGCTTCGCCCGGGTTTCAGTTTTTTTTTTAAATATCATCTGGTGCGTTACAGATGGGCTTCGCCAGTCCATTTTTAAAGAAGATAATTCTGGTGTGTTACAGATGGGCTTCACCAGTCCATTTAAAAAAAATTCTGGTGTGTAACAGATGGGCTTCGCCAGTCCAAATGTGGAAATAGTTAAATATTGGAGCCACTTTTATGTTTATGCTACAACAATGGATTTTAAACTGCAACAATCAAGAATATGCCTTCAACAATTTAAATCTTGTTATATTTATAACAATGTGGTTTTCCCTGAAGTTAGGCATGAAATATGTATTTTTAAGCATAAAATTGACCAAAAAAGTTGTTGGAACCCTTCGATTTTAAAATATTTTTATTCAGAAACCTTCCCTGGAGCGAGTAGATCAACGTGGTATAGTTTAATAGTTAATGTAGGTTCAAAAAGTTTAAAACTATAAAGGACATACATACAGACATACATACAAACATTCATTTTTATATATGTTACTAGCGCTGACGCGCTAGACCCGGCTTTGCCCGGGCACAGCAGCGCTAACGCGCAAGACCCGGGCTTCGCCCGGGTTTCAGTTTGTTTATAAATATCAGCTGGTGCGTTACAGATGGGCTTCGCCAGTCCATTTTTAAAGAAAATTATTCTCGTGTGTTACAGAGGGGCTTCGCCAGTCCATTAAAAAAACTATTCTGGTGTGTTACAGATGGGCTTCGCCAGTCCAAATGGGGAAATAGTTAAATAAAGGATCTATTTTGATGTTTATGTTACAACAATGGATTTTAAACTTCATCAATCGATTTCAATCTGCAACAATCGAGAATATGCCTGCAACAATCAAAGTTACATCCTCTTTACAACAATGTGGTTTTGCCCTGAAGTTAGGCCTAAAATATGGGTTTTTAACCATAAAATTGACCAAATAAGTTATTAAGACGCTTCGATTTCAAATTATTTTTATTCAGAAACCTTCCTTGGAGCGAGTAGATCAACGTGGTATAGTTTAATAGTTAATGTAGGTTCGAAAAGTTTAAAACTATAAAGGACATACATACATACATACAAACATACAGACAGACAGACAGACATTGATTTTTATATATATAGACTAGCGCTAAAGCGCTAGACCCGGGCTTCGCCCGGGTTTTATTTTATTTTTTATAAATATCATCTGGTGCGTTACAGATGGGCTTCGCCAGTCCATTTTTAAAGAAGATTATTCTGGTGCGTTACAGATGGGCTTCGCCAGTCCATTTTTAAAGAAGATTATTCTGGTGTGTTACAGATGGGCTACGCCAGTCCAAATGTGGAAATAGTTAAATAAAGGAGCCACTTTTATGTTTATGTTACAACAATGGATTTTAAACTGCAACAATCGAGAATATGCCTACAACAATTAAAGTTACATCTTCTCTTATGATATTTACAACAATAGGGGTTTTCCATGAAGTTAGGCACGAAATATGGGTTTTGGAGCATAAAATTGACCAAAAAAGTTATTAGGATGCATCGATTTTAAATTATTATTCTTCAGAAACCTTCCTTGGAGCGAGTAGATCAACGTGGTATAGTTTAATAGTTAATGTAGGTTCGAAAAGTTTAAAACTATAAAGGACATACATACATACATACATACATACAAACATACAGACAGACAGACAGACATTGATTTTTATATATATAAGATTACAGTTAAAGTCCGGAAATCAGTTAATTTACAGAAAACCTAGGTAATTTGCAGATTAACGAGGGTGATCCGTTAAAGAGCGAAATTTTTTTCAATTTCTAAGATTGCCTAGGTTATCTTGAAATTACCTAGGTATTCTGAACCCTACCGACTAGACACTCGTTAATCTGCATACTACCTGAATCAGTTATTTTACATATTAACGAGGGTGATCCGTTAAAGTACAAAAATTTATTTTATTTTTATAAAAAGTTAAAGGTGGTTGGAGGGGGGCTGCCGCCCCCCAACCCCCCCGCCCTAATTATAACCAAACTCGTTTGGGGGGTAAACAGTAACAATGACGAATCAAAAAAGGGGGATCGGTACTTTTTTCATATTACACAAAACACGCAAATCCCACAAAAATAGTAATGAAATAGCAATTTTAATACTAAAATATAAAAGCAATAATAATAGAATATTAAAGTACCAACTGAGATTTGTATCAATTGTGGTTTTTCGATCTCGATTTGACAGCGTATTTCAATGAGCACTTAAACTAGCAAATCTTAATGAAAGCGCGGTGTAATCGGCTGCCAGCCTACCCTGAACTATTGCTAGGATTCGCGATCGATTACATATGTTAAACCCTTGCCCAGGTCCCAGCGATTATTGAATTAACGTTTGTTGAAAAGATATTTCAACAGCTGGGACATTTGCTTTCGTTAAAAGAAATCTCTGTCACTCTGAAGTCGGAGCTTCAACACAATTTTTTTAAAATATCCGTTTTAGTAGTAATTTACTGAACTTAATCATGTAAATTTACTGTACATACTTGCTTGTATTATTTTGTTTAACATTCAACATGACAACTACCTGTGCTACGCACTAAATTTGAAATCAAAACACCAAATATGAAAACAAACTACGTATTGAAACCCGACTGAGCAGGGGTAAGCGCATGGCGCAGTGTATTACATGCGCGTGTATTACAAATTTTGAAGGATTATTTATTTGGTATTATATCAACCTATGTTAATAACAAATTTCATCAAAACCTATTCAGTAGATTTGGAGAAATTGAAAATTCTCTTAATTTTGAACACCAGTGTAGTTATCCGACGCTAAATTATATTTTACATGTAGCTTAACCAGGGTTGGCTGGATTGGACCCAATTGGGTTGGACCCACAGGTTTTTCAAAATAAACCCACTTTTTGGACCCATTTTTGGATTTTTCAAGAAAAATCAAGATTTTGGCAGTTTTGGCAAGATATTGAAGAAAAACATTTTTACGAAACAACATACCAAAAACTGCAGTTGAGTGGTTTTTCAAAATTTTAATCTGTTTTCAATAAGTAAGGGTTTTTTTCATTATTGAATGGGTTTTTCAAAATTTAGGAAGTTTAAAGTTCAAAGTTTAAACTATGTAAAAAGTTAGAGAGGATTTTTTTAAATTTCAGTGGGTTTTTTTCAAAGTTAAAGAGATTTCAATATAATTGTGAATGGGTTTTTTCAAGGCTTAGGATATTGTTAAAATTTAAGTTGTAACATCATGTTGAGCTTTCGGACAAGTCATTCCACCAACCTGAAAGGATTGATCTGCTTATAGGAAATGAGTTTTTCTTTGAAATAGTTGGGAATCGGAAAATCAGACTCTCTGAAGGTAAGCTAATTCTTCAGGATACTGTGTTTGGCTACACAGCTGGTGGATCCCTGAGGTATGGAGGTATTTCTAGAGGTGGCACCTATTGTGGAGCTTTAGTAAGGGAGGAAGCGATTACACCTGATGGTCCCCATCCTGTGCATTACATCCCTCACCATGGTGTGTTGCGTCCAGAGATTAGAAGCACTTATCTGAAAGTCGTCTGCAATGCTCCCGCATTCACAATCGAAGAAGAATCCTTGAATTCCATTGAATTCAACGGGGCAGAAATTCAGAGGGACTTTCCAACTCGATTGGAGAAGCATGGATCTTCGGACGCCTCTGAGAAAGCCTACAGTGCAGTTCCTTACACTCGCTGCAACAGTTTTGACGGCAGGATTGAAGTTGGGCTCCTGTGTTCGGGATCAAGAGTTTCACCTCTGAGGGTTATAACCATTCCTCGTCTAGAGCTTTGTGGAGCTGTTCTTTTATCGAAGCTGCTTGCAAAAGCCATCAATTCACTAAGGGTAAGAATTGATCATACCTTTCTTTACACAGATTCGGAGATTGTTCTTGCCTGGATCGGAAAACCCTTGGATCAGTTGAAGGCCTTCGGTGAGAACCGCATCATCATCGTTCAACAACGCACTGATCCTAGGTCTTGGAGACATGTGATATCTCGGGACAGTCCCGCTGACCTTCTTTCCCTAGGTGTGAGTCCAGACAGTATTTTGCAGTGTGACCTGTGGTGGAAGGGACCAGCTTTTCGGTATAGGGATGATCTGAAGGTCTCCGATTCCATGGTGGTCAAGGATGATGAGGACTTTTTGCGGGAGCTGAAGAAGTTGGGGAATTCTGTGTGTGGTCTGATTCAGTCGATTGACCCCTTGGACATTTTTGATAAGTTTTCTTCCCTTCTTAGGATGTATAGAGTTATAGCTTGGTGCAGGAGGTTTGCACGAAACGCCAGACATCCTCTGGTAAAGCGATCTGGACCCTTGGAACCGGAGGAGATTGCCGAGTCTGAAGTGCTGCTGCTGAGATGGAGTCGGCTTGAGTTTCGGGAAGAAAGAGGATCACTGGAGAAGGGTGACCAGATAAGTTCTAAGAGTAGGGTAAGATCCTTAAATCCCTTCCTTGACAAGAATGGGCTGTTAAGAGTGGGAGGCTGTCTTCAGAATTCGCCCTTGGGTAACATCAAAACATCAAATTCAATATAAAATATTCAATATAATATTCATCAGAAACATCAAATTATTAAAAAGTGGAAGTTTATACCCCCCGGGCTCCAAACTTCAGTGGCCTTTGGGAGGCTGGTGTGAGGTCTTTTAAATTTCACCTCAAAAGGGCAATGAAAAGTGCTGTTTTTACTTATGAAGAATTTCTTACAGTTACTACGCAAATCGAGGGGATCCTGAACTCCAGACCCATATCGCCGGTGTCGTCGGACGTGAATGATTTGGAGGCACTGACACCCGGACACTTCCTGATCAGTCGTCCTCTGAATGCCATGCCGGAACCTGAGCTCTTGGATGTCCAGGATAACAGGCTGTCCAGGTGGCAAAGAGTGGCCAAAGTTTCTCAGCATGTTTGGAGCCGCTGGAGGCGAGACTACTTGAGCCATCTGCAGCAGCGGTCTAAGTGGCACTTTGCGAAGGGCAACGTTGTACCAGGTGCCATGGTCATGTTATGGAGGATTCCTTGCCATCTAGTAGATGGGTTCTTGGGAAGGAACATGGAGGTATTTCAGGGTTCTGATGAGGGAGTAGGACTGGCTGATGTTTGGACAATTTGGTGACTTTCAAGTTTCAAGAGACCCATGTCAAAGCTTTGCATTTTCAATTTGTAAATTTGTAAATATTTGATTGCATTTTATAATTGTATTAATGTTGCATAGTTTTTTTAACTTTGTCTTTTCTTTTCTACTTTAATCTTGATTAGATTTCTGACTTTAATGAAGTTTAATTTTTATCTTAGAGCTGGATATTATTAGCTAAGTTACGGCATTATTCACGGCCAGCGCCTACACCGGCTGGTCTAGGTTCAAGCTTTAGCGAAGACCGGGCGGTTTAGGTGAAGTTCCTTATTCACAATCCAAAGTTTCGTTAACCAGAACCTAAGCTTTTTCCTGCTTTGGCGAAACATCGTCGAGCTCATGATCGGGTTTGGCGCATTCCAGAGAAGCGCAGTCATTGGTTTTCGGTAGTCACGTGACATTGTTTCGTTTTTCTTTGACCACGTGTTTGGCGGTTTCATTCAAAATGTCGAAACATCGGAGTTATAAGCAAAATTAAATTCAGCTAGTGCTTGCGCTGGCTGAAAATTATTAATTATATAATTAAATATTATGCATGATCCCCACGTTTTTCGTTTTACAAGGAGTTACAAAAAATTATTTTATACTTTTTAGTGCATTTTAGAAACTTTTTTTAAAAAAAGGGATTTTTTTTTCATTCTTTATTTTCTGTTTTTAAGTTTTGTTGTGTAAAGTTTCAAACATGAAAATCTAGTAATTTGATAAATGCTTTTTGTAAAATCTTATTTTTAGATTGTTACAATGTTTTTAAGAACAAGTAGAATTAGATTCAACAGTCCAGTAACTAAAATTTACAAGTTTCTTTTAATGGATCCAATGATAAAAAATGACAATTTTAATAAATATATAATAAATAAAATAACAATCCAAAAATTAAAAACACATTCAAATCAACAAATACTATGAAAGAATCAACCAGCCAGGGCTAAGAAAGAACATTGAACATGACAGTAAAATAACACTCATTTTAAAGCACAGTCAACAGTTTATGAAGAAAAACTGATTCGAATTAAGTATTATTTATGTTTCTACTAGCGCTGACGCGCTAGACCCGGGCTTCGCCGGGGTTTCAGTTTTTTAATAAATATCACCTGGTGGGTTACAGATGGGCTTCGCTAGTCCATTTTTAAAGAAAATTATTCTGGTATGTTACAGATGGGCTTCGCCAGTCCAAATGGGGAAAGAGTTAAATATAGGATCCATTTTTATGTTTATGCTACAACAATGAATGTTAAACTACAACAATGGATTTCAAACTGCAACAATCGATAATATGCCTACAACAATTAGTTACAAAATCTATTTTTATATTTACAACAATGTGGTTTTGCCCTGAAGTTAGGCACGAAATATGGGTTTTTGAGCATAAAATTGACCAAAAAAGTTATTAGGATGCATCGATTTTAAATTATTATTCTTCAGAAACCTTCCTTGGAGCGAGTAGATCAACGTGGTATAGTTTAATAGTTAATGTAGGTTCGAAAAGTTTAAAACTATAAAGGACATACATACAGACATTCATTTTTATATATATATAGATTAGAAGCCATTGCGGTGGCCACTATTGGAAAATCTAAGATTTTGTGTTGGTAAAGTGGACACCCCCATAAATCCTTGTAAAGTCAAGATTTTCAAATAAATTTTATTAAGTATTATTTTATACACTCTTATTTATCTTGATATAAATTTAAAAGTCAATCAAGCGGTAATAAATACGAAAAAATCAGTTCCGACTTACCCGTTTCCTTACGCGAATCAAATTTCAGTCACTCGGACGATGTTGTTATTTTCAAATATTTAAATATCCTTCCCATGCTGATCTGTGGTATCGGTGGTAATTTATCAGCTAACCTGATTGCACAATCTACTATGCCTATGAATTTTGACGCTGTTCGATGCCTCTAACTTAGGGCTGCCCAACCTCCGGCCCGTGGGCCAGATCCGGCCTCCGAGCCTTCTGAATCCGGCCCGCGAACGAAATTAGAACACCTTTTATTACTTTATTTTCCGGGTTTTTTTGGCTGAAAAAAATTCGTTAAAAAAATTTACCACCTCACAAAGTATAACCACATATTTCACTGATTCCAGTTATTCTATATTGTTTTCTTTGTCAAAAAATTTTTGAACTTATTTTATGCAATTATTTTTAATTTAAAATGCCAAGTTGCAAAAATACTGTAAACGAAAAGTTATAAAATGTATTGTAATTAAGCATCAGTAAGCGCTTTTGCTTTTCAACTGTATTTTCATTTCTGGCCCTCCATACCTCATCAAATACCCTGAGTGGCCCTCCTCTAAAAAAGGTTGGGCACCCCTACTCTAACTCGTTCTATTTAAAATTAATCAGCTATGTGTCCACTATTGGTACAGTGTCCACTCTATACCCACATTTACCTTACAGTTTCAATATTTCTTTTAAATAAATTGAACCTTCAATGCACACTACATTATGGTAGTGTTTTAAACAAATGGGGTTTCAGCATTTTAACCAATTCGGAAATTCTGAATGTCTGACTTTTTAGGTAACATTGGCATTGTGTTCGTTAAATTTAAACTACTACTTAAATATGTTACTTTGTAACAAAAACACAAATAAAATTATCATCGCTCAACGTTTGGATATTTAGGCTGAACACTCCTTTTCGGTTTCCATACATGTGATTACACAGACGAAAAATTGGCGGAAAATATTTTAAAAATTCGATGGCACCTAAATTTTTCTTCATTTCAAGTATAGGGGGTCCATCGGCTTCTACTTCCTGAGATCTAGGGTTGTTGGGTTTTCATGGCGCATGACCCACAAGACAGGGGATTCGATATGCTAGATTCATATTTTTTGGCTTAAATCTTAACTAATTTTTTTACTACGTTGATATTTTTAAATTTTTTTCGATCTTTCTTAAAATTTAGTACTAGGCCACCACACTAGCGGTCAGAGTTTTCAGTATAAAACGATTGGAAAATAAGAAAGTGGAATTTCAGTTTTGCAAATCGAATTGTCAGATTTTAATTTTGCTGAGCAAATTGGCGGATTTCCGCCAATTGGCGGAAGAATCACATGTATGGTTTCTGAACAGCTCTGCATGTTGGCCTCCAGGACTTCTGATTGGTACATGAGTAACAATCCAAGGTACCAACAATTCCTGGAAAGCCTGCAATGTGTCTAAACCTTTGGACTATCTGAATAAGAAAATACAGTTTACTACCAGACAGTTGAGTAAATTTGAATTAAGAATGAATGATCAAGGTAAACAAATCAAGAAATTTAATCTTGACAGGGGGTGTTTCTGAATGCCATCTGCTAAAATAAGCAAATAGCATCAAGCCCCGACACCCACACAGCCCAATAGAAGGATAACTAAACAATATTCAAAATATTGATTGCAAAATTTAAATTAAGAATGAATGATCAAGGTAAACAAATCAAAAAATTTAATCTTGACAGGGGGTGTTTCTGAATGTCATCCGCCAAAATCAGCGAATGACATCAAGCCCCGACACCAACACAGCTTAATAGAAGCAAAACTAAACCCTCTATTTAAAATATCAGAGAGGTTGATTGCAGATAAATTTGAAAAATTATCACCATCAGCGGCTACTTTACCGGAATTTATCACACTATATAAACTGAAAACTCTGTCCATGCCTCTTCGTCAGGGGGCTTGGACATGAACAGGGTTTTTTGTGATTTCATTTTCTTATGACAATATTTTACATACATTCGACATTTCTGGCCCCTATACCCCAGTTGCAATGTGTACCTCACCCCCTCCTCCTTCTGTCATACTCTTTAACAAACAAAATATTTCAAACATTTTAATGAGAGAGAACAAATGATGTTTCTGCTCCATTAATGATTAAGTACCAATGTTTCACTAATTATGCTGCATAAAGGGGCAGTAGCATAACCCGAGGGAGAGATTTGAGGATATATCCCTCTAAATATCAGAAAATTTTCGTATTTTATCATAGGTAAACAGAACATTTGAACCATATTCCCTTCCAATTTTTTTTTTGGCTCTGCCACTGTAATAAGCAAAGAAGGTGTATTGTGTAATTAGTGATGTGCTTATCAGAAGTTTTTCTTTCCCCCCATATAAAATAATAAAAACTATTCCCAAAATTTAATTCCTGGCTATGTCATCTAACAGACGTGGGAATGACATATAACCTGATGTATGTATGAGCTAACCTGAGTCAATATATACAAATATCAACATCAATTCCTTACATTTCACCTACACACATTTGATAATAGGAGATTATTTGTAAATATACATAATGAAAAACTCTATTGATCCATAGTTGTGAAAATGTTTAAAAGGAGTCTGATTAATAACAAATCAACATTCACCTCTATTCCAGAGGGAAACTTGATGATACTGTGGCCCATATCTGCCAGGCAGTCTGCCACAGTGTTGATTGCTCTGGAAGAACTAGGCTGGCTAATTTGAGCCAAGTCTCCAACTGTTGTTTGCACACACCCTTCAGCAAAAAACCTCAGAGCTGTGCACACTTTCTGGGCAGTGGAAATAGCTCCCACTCGTTCGACATTAGAGTCGAGTTTCGGAGCCAACTCCTCTATCAGCGTTTCCACTGTTGCTTTGCTGAGCCGATAACGGCTCTTAAAATCACTTTCGTCTAAAACATCTAGATCAACTGATCTATCATAATGTATCAGTCGAGATCTTCTTTCAAGGAATATTAGTTGCTCTAACGTTTCCAAATCTTGAAGATCGCGGTAGTCGGCCATGTTTTTGTAAATAAACAAGTTTCGCCAAGAAAGCAACTAATGCGCATGCTCCGTAGCTTAAACCAAAGCTAAGCCAGCGAAGAACCGGCCGGTTTAAAATCTGTCGGTTTAGCTCCTAAAACAACGATAAACCAGGGCATGTGAATGCAAAACATGACCTAAACCAGCTGGCTTAGGGTTATAAGAGGGTTGTGAATAATGCCGTTAAAGTTCTTTCTTGTTTAAAGGTTAGATTAACTTTTAATTTTAAATAAATTAAACGGGGCAGGATGTTGGCGCCACTGAAGCTCGAGTTTATTACTCTGTTTACTTTTATATTGAAACTCGAAGTGAAGAGTGTTGATGTCCCGAAATCTGTATATGTGGAAGATAGCATGTACAGTTATTTAAAACAATTGCAAATTTGCCTAGTAGTAGTAAGGCTAGTAGATTTGTAGATATAATTACTAATTACTATAGTAGATTTGCCGTGTGGCAACAGTCTGTTAATTCTTTTAATTCTTTAAAATTTGTTTAGAAAATAATGGTTGTAATTTACTTTCGGACTTGGAAACTTAAATTGATAATTAAATATCATCATTCATCTGTTGAAGTTGTATTCATTTGAGTGATTGGATTTAAGGTCGTCCGTTAAGTAATTTTAACCAGTTATTTGACATCATTCATCTGTTGAATTAGTATTCATTTGAGTGATTTAAAGTTAGCAGGTATTTGACATCATTCATCTGTTGAATTAGAATTCATTTGAGTGATTTAAAGTTGGCAGTTATTTGACATCATTCATCTGTTGAATTAGTATTCATTTGAGTGATTTGAGTTAAAGTAGTCAGTTATTTGACATTTTTATGGCGTCCGTCTGACAGGATATTGCATCTGATTATGAACATGTTTCAAGCGGCAAAAGGATTCCAAAAAGAAGACCTTCTTATCGTTGTTGAAGAAATAGGCGAAGTACTGCCACCAAAGGTTACAATATCAAATCTGAAGGATCTCATTTTAAAAAGCAAAGAATATTTGAATGATCCAGATTTTGTTGAAGATATTTTGGCAACGACTGTAAACTGTCGAAAACAAAGAGAAGAAGTAAAACGAAAAAAGTTAGAATATGAAGAAAAACGAAAACAATTAGAAGAAAGAGAAATAATAAGACAACATGAAGAAAGAGAAAGAATAAGACAACATGAAGAAAGAGAAAGAATAAGACAACATGAACTGGAGTTGGCGAGGCTTCAAGCTAGGTCACCAATAACAAGTGAGTCTCACAACCTTGTTATTGCTAGTGCTAAGAAGCAATTTAATCTACCAAAATTAGAATTAAGGCAATTTGGTGGAGAAATAAAGGACTGGTTGCCCTTTTGGGGTCAATTCGAAGAAATTCATAAGGATGAAGACATTGCACCGGAAAACAAATTTCAGTACCTCATTCAAGCGACTACTGCTGGATCTCGTGCTCGAGAAGTAGTAGAAAGTTTTCCACCAACTGGTGCAAACTATGCCAAAGCAGTTGATAGCCTAAAATCTAGATTTGGCAGAGAGGACCTTTTGGTCGAAGTATATGTTAGAGAACTGCTTAAGCTAATAGTGTCGGTTCAAAAGCATGAAAGTGTTACATTGACATCTCTCTATGATAAAGTCGAACCATTACTGAGATCTTTAGAGACTTTAGGAGTTACGACAGGCAAATGTGTGGCGACATTATTTCCCATGGTTGAGTCAAGTTTTGAAGAAGAGTTCTTGAAAGCATGGAACAGAAGTGCTTCATCTATAGCCTCAACTGATGCCAAAGAGCAATTAATGAATCTAATGGTTTTTTTGAAGAAAGAAACTCCCGAAAAGAAAGAGGAGGAGGAAGAATCTAAATCATCTGATAATGCAGTTTCTGAAGAGAAAGAGGCTGAAAAAGAAACAAAAGCTAAAAATGATGAATCTTACACTGAAGAGGAAGATGTCCCTAAGAAGAATGGAAGGAAGGCTGCTCCGAAAGTAAAAGCTATGAAACGTGGAAGGAGACCTGCCAAGCCAAAAGCTAAAGCTACCCCTGACAAACGACGAGGCAAAGCTGCTTTATTCAAATATGCCAAGAATTCTAACTCTGAAGAAAAGATGGATATAGGTTCTTGTTCTGAAGGTGATGCTTCTAAAATGGAAGGTCAAAAAGCTGAGAAACGTAGTGGTCGTCAATCGAAACCAACCAAGTACATTAAAGACGATGGTTTCAAAGTTGAAGATAACCAGCACAATGAGAAAGAAGACTACGGGCCTGAAATAAAGACTAACCCCAAAGAGAAACCCACGTTGGACTGTCAAGTGATAAACTGGTGTTTTAAAGGAGGTGGAACTCTATCCTAGAAAGGACAATATTCCTAAAGTTGCACGATTAAGAATTTCCCAAAGTGAAAGAATCTGCCCACCCCAAAACCTTTATCCTTTAGAAGTGTCAGCAAAATGCGATATTGATATTCTGAAAGTGAACTCAAGGAAAAAAGACTTAACTGTTGATAATATCCCCGATTCTGTACAAGTCCCTGATACTTCTGAAGATAGCTCGCTTATCAAAAAAAAGATTTAAAAGAACCAAGAAAATTTCCCTGTGCGTTTGGACTTATAAACTTTATATTAGTGTGACTCTAGATTTTGGAAAATATTGTAATCCTAAATTTATGTTGCAAAGTTCCAGTTGTAGGGATCACTTTGCAAGGGCGGAATATGTGGAAGATAGCATGTACAGTTATTTAAAACAATTGCAAATTTGCCTAGTAGTAGTAAGACTAGTAGATTTGTAGATATAATTACTAATTACTATAGTAGATTTGCCGTGTGGCAACAGTCTGTTAATTCTTTTAATTCTTTAAAATTTGTTTAGAAAATAATGGTTGTAATTTACTTTCGGACTTGGAAACTTAAATTGATAATTAAATATCATCATTCATCTGTTGAAGTTGTATTCATTTGAGTGATTGGATTTAAGGTCGTCCGTTAAGTAATTTTAACCAGTTATTTGACATCATTCATCTGTTGAATTAGTATTCATTTGAGTGATTTAAAGTTAGCAGGTATTTGACATCATTCATCTGTTGAATTAGTATTCATTTGAGTGATTTAAAGTTGGCAGTTATTTGACATCATTCATCTGTTGAATTAGTATTCATTTGAGTGATTTGAGTTAAAGTAGTCAGTTATTTGACATTTTTAGTATATATATTGCCTTTCACTGTGAATAAACAAGCTTTGAACCTATGGATTATTTATTTCTCGTCGCACTACAGTCTACTCACCACTGAGTCTTGTTCCCCTGGAACAGGGTTGATAATGTTTTCTATGTGTGGTGCACCGGAGAATTTCTGTGCTGGCGCAGATAATCTTTTTATGCATGGGGAAAATTACGACCCGATTTCCTATAATATTTGAATATTTAATGACCACTAAATTGGAATAAATAAATAAATGTTCAGCACTAACTCACAAAGAAACGAAGGATACTATGTTACTTCAATTAATTCCTATTAATTCTGAAAACCACTTTCCTTGTTATAAATGTATGGTTGCACTATGAAAAAAACAAGACCAGATGCAAATGTACTCCTAAAAATGATGTCATTAATGTGAACAAATCCATAAGGATGTTTGATGAAGAACACATTGAAGGCGGGAACATATATTTAGTCCCGTTAGTTTAGTAGAATGAAAAAAAAATAATAATAATAACAATCATACAATTCTACAAAGAGAAAATTTAAATCTGACTGAATTTTTTTAATGATGGCATTAACGGAGTGTACTTAATAATCTGCAGTATTAGGGTATTAGCTCACACCTAGATAAAAATGATTGTTAGTAGAAATATAACATAGAGAAAACTTTAAACATAACGCTTATAATTATTTTTAAACAAAAATGGCATTGGCAGTTTCTCTCCTATAATGATCTTGCCTTTCAGTGGCTATGCAATTGGCAGTTCTCTCGATGATGATGATAGTGACAACCTGCCATTCCCATTCCCCACGGGCACGCTGGTGCCAAAGAGCAGAAAACTCAACTTCATACTCCTGCAGCGTGGTCCCAACGGACGTACTGGAATCCCTTCCCCTGCCGGAGACTGCTTGCGACCTCCACAGCTGCAGAGACTGCGTCGTGGCTAACGCAACGTTCATACTCACAAAACAAGATGAGCTTCTGCACCCAACAACCTTCCTCCACCGACCAACGAATCGCCAAGGCAACAAGGTAGTCTTCGAATGTTCCCAGCTCAGCGAAGGTAGAGGAGACGAAACTCCGATCCCATGCGACTGTGCTTCTAATTGCACCGGATCACCGGAGTTTTGCTCAGTCTTCAACTGTGATCCAACCGCTTCCTGTGAATGCACTACGAAAGAAGTAGACTACGAACTGTCACACATCGCATCTACGCCTTCGGTCGTTTACCCAACCATCCTTTCCCTTCCCGTCTGCATCTTCAAGCGAACTCTGACCCGTAAGAACCGACGACGACTTTTGGAATTCGAAAATGCCATATTTTCACAAAATTCTTTAAACATCTCTTTTTATGACTCTATAGCAGGGATGGCGAACCTTTTTCGATCAGTGTGCCATTTATATTACGGTTTATGATTTTATGGTGTCAAGTGTGCCACTTGTTATTTTTTTAATAAATTACCCTTAAACCCTTGCAAAATGAAATTCTCCTTTGAGGGTCAATAGTTTAGAACAGAAGTTTCTAACTTAAAGTGCTCAAGTGGTGAGTGGTGGGCCGTAAAGTCTGTGGTTTATATAGAAATTTATTTCGGGAGGGGCCAAAAATCATTCCTCAGTCCCTCCCATGCATCTGTAATAGGTTTTATGCAGATTTTTAATACATTTTTGGTAGAATTTGCATTTTCTAGAATTTAATCTAAGAAAAAATGTTAATAATGAAGTTTCAAGTAAAGGGAGTCTGGGGGTCCTCCCTAGATAACTTTTGGAAATTTCACCCTAAAAACAGGGTTTTGAACAAGTTTTTGGTGCATCTATAGTCTGAATTTTGGACATTTTCATGAGTATTATAAAAATAAGTTTGAAGTATAAAAGGGGGGTTTGAGGGCACATCCCCAAAAAATATTTGAAAATTTTACCCGAAGAAACTAGGTTTTAACTTGTCTTGGTATACCTTGTCCTAATTTCGGAGGGGGCAGGGCTCCTTCGCTCCCCCCCCTTATACGCTCCCTTTTGCGTAAAATAATCAGGCTCCTTTTGCATCCATGATTTTGTTTTCTAACGACTTAATGTCAGTTTCCTTACGTAATTATTATGAGGGCCGTTGGGATTTGCTTACCTTGCTGACATAAGGGGAGGAGGGAGTCCAAAATGACCAAGAAAATGCTGTTACGTAATATTTGAACGGCCCAACGACACCTAAGACGTGAGTAGGGGGTTCGGGGGTTCTCCCCCGAAAATGTTTTGAATTTCAGCTACCTAAAAAGTGTTCTGAATCTGGTTTTGGGGAGTTTTCAGGTAGTAGGAAATATCTGGTTTAGTACTAAAGTTTTTTTGTGTCTTTTTTAGTGAATGTCGCGTGCCACCGAAATACCTGTCGCGTGCCACCCAGTGGCACGCGTGCCATAGGTTCGCCATCACTGCTCTATAGTGACGGTTCCCACGTCGGGAAAACTAATTGCCCGCGTTTCTGGGAAGGAAATAATTTTCGATGTCAGAGAGGATTATAATATTGTTCTCCCTTTAGAACTGGTTGCTTTTAAAGACACTCTTAAACTAATCTTTATCTCGACTTCGGGTCGAGCAGTGTACGGTGAGGTTCTTCTTGAGGGAAAGACCGTTTGCAGATCAGCCGACTGTTTTTTTGCAAAGATTTTTGGCGCCAAGTCAAGTGTTGGCCCACCTACCTGGCTTATATACTGTATGCTAGCCTGTTGGTATGCACTTGCATAATGGTCATATTTGCTAGTTTCGCCCTTAAAAGTGTCCTAACTCTTTGCAGAGTTGGAATCATCTTCGTCAGCATCATGTATCGAACGGTCAAGGCGTTTCTTCGGTTCTGCATGTTGGGAGGGGCGGTTTTTGGAAATTCAATCCGTCGAAGGTTCCTTAACTTCAACGACTACTTGGAGGTCCACAACCCTCGACGAGCAACAAATGTAGCCATAATGTTGCTGCTGGGTCTTTTCGCCATTGCGGCGGGTGAGTGTACCCAACACTCCATAATAACGTCACAAATTGAAAATTGCCAGTCCACCAAGGGTGGACAAAGCGGCGAACTGTTCACGACAGCTGAGCTTACTCTAAACGGCTTGGATTTTGAATCCTGTTTGTGGTTCGAGGATTCCCAGCAGAAAGATCTTTTTCACTTGAGGATAAAATTAGTGTCGGCACAGTGCTCCTTCTCAACAAAGAGGGAATACTTCACGTTTCCTTTCCAGACCAGAACTGTCTCTCAGTTGGCATGCCCGCAAAATTACTACTGTGCTTGGGGTGAACATTGCATACCAAATAAGAACTTTGAAGCCTTAACAGACGAAAGTCTTAGCTATCCCGGGTACACTAACTGTCATCCTTCAAGTGTAGGCAGTGGCTGTACGATCATTTCCAGAATGGGCTGCCTCTTCTATCGGGTATATTTCGTACCCGAACTTCTTAGGTCCTACGAAATACGAACCATTACTGGTCACGAGTGTTCGTACACTATTGCCCTCGAAAGGCAGCGCAACGGCACCCATGAGCTCCTAAATATCCAAACTTCAGCCACTACTACGGATGGTATCCACGTCACCGTCTTGGGATCCTACAATCAACCACAGTTGCACCTGACGGACAAACTCGTACTCCGGGTCGGTGACTCCTCTGAGGCCTACTTGACCACTGCCAGCCCGCAAAACCGGCCAATACCAGGTCTAGTGGGTCAGGTACAGGCTAACTCCAGCTACACCACAGACTTCATATTTGACCAAGATATGGTGAACTGTGAATTTTTTGAAACTCAATTAAGGTGTTTTCAAAGACAAGATGCATTGCAGGGTCTTTATGCTACTAAAGAGTTGACATTGCCACTCACACGAGACTTACACCTACTGTCAGTCGATAAGGGTGCACTTGTCTCTGTCTGTCCGAAGATTTCTGATTTCGGATAAGGAGTTTACAACAAAAGGGTGCTACGCATGCAACATGCTTAGTACAATTACCCTATCGGCTCATTCTAGTTGCCACCCTGGAACGGTGTCAGTAGAATTTCAATTAATATCTTTATTTACCCGTACGTTAACCTTGGATACGGAGCCAAAGGATTTCTCCATAGAATTTAATGCCGAACATAAATGCTATGACGAGAAAATATGTTTAAAATCCCATAACATGAGGCACTGTAAACTGGTGTCATTCTGTTTAGATGAACCTAGCATATATTTAATAAAGTTGAATACATCGTATACCAAATCCTTCGTACGGGAGGATTCCTCTGGCTCTAGTTTCTTAGGTTTTTTATCTTTTCCAACAATGTCTAATATTTTTTTCTGTATGAAGATGATCGGAGCCTTTTTACTCATTATATGTTTATCTATCACAATTTTTTCAACTTTGTTGACGTGTTGTCGACGATAATTACTTATCCTGGCTCCACATTCCAGTATTTTTTTTGTGTTTAACGTTTTGCATTGATATAGAACATGGCAGTATTCTTACCTTACCCCATAACTAAATTTCTTACTCGGTCATTCATTCTTCCAAAAAAAAATTTTTTTTAATGTCATCTTTTGTCCAGTTTTCTGTTGTTGTTGTTGTTTCTTATCCTCCGTGTCTGACGAAGTCAGACCAACTCCATCCTCCGTTGATCCTCAGGAAGTCCAACACAAGGAGAGGATCTGAATAGATATCCCTCCCTGTGAGTCCCAAACAGTCGAGCATATGTTCGGGAGAAGCCTGATGGTTTTGGCATTTTAAGCAAGTGGTAAAGTGCTTCTCACCTCCATTGAAGGAGAGACTCTTGACGTGTCCGCTGACAAGTCTGGAAAGGGCGGTTTGTGATCCTCTATCAGAGACGAGGGACAAGGTCCAACCGGGTTTTCTGCCCATATACCAATGATGGACGGGAGGAACCAACCATTCCGCCATCATTTTCGATTTCTTGATAGAGTATATCTCTGGGTATGAGAGGGCAGTGGAAGAGGGAGTCTGAATATCACAACCCTCCTTGGCCAATTTATCGGCCAGTTCGTTACCATGAAGACCTACATGGGATGGAATCCATTGTAGGGTAACATTGTGGTGGAGAGAGAGAGCCCGGAGCTTTTGAAGGATTGAAGTGCTGGTTTGGTCTCCTACACAGCTCCAGTTACTCAGATGTTGAAGTGAGCTAAGACTATCAGATAAAATCCACAGGTCTTCGAAGTCAGTCTCGCCCATGATTGTCTCGAGTCCTTCATCTATTGCCATGAGTTCACTTCTAAAGACTGAAGAAAAGTCTGAGTTACGTTTGCATAGAGTCATTTTCTTCCTAGGAGTTTTTATATATATTCCGCTACCAGCACGGTCACCAATTCTACTTCCATCTGTGTTGATCTGTATAGCATTTTTAGGTATATTGTCCACGATTTCTAAGGCTAATTGTTTTAGATGGTCTGGGATAGAATCTTTCTTATTTATTGGACAATTTAGCTCAAAGTGGACTCCAGGCAAACCCTCGGAGGGATCCAAACAGCATTTCCAGTTTTCTAAAACTTAACTACGAATCTTTTTTTTCTCTCTTTTTTTTCTCTGTCGTGAGGTGGAGATGTGACGATGTCACCGTCTCAATTGAGGAAAAATAGTTAAATTTAAATAAGAAAATAATAATTCTAAGTGCATGTATCCTTTGAGTACGTGACTCCACTCAGGAGAAGCGAGATCATCTGATAATTAACAATCAATAGTAAACAGTTGGGGAAACACACTCACGAGGTTAAGAGTGGTCATCGCCTGATTTCTAAGGGGTGATGATTAACTCTTACCCAACACCTCATGAGACCTAACGGTCAGGAGTTGGAACCTCGGACTTTCTAGAATGAGGTGGACGACTTCCGAGGCTCTATAAAAACCCCTTGGGCGGTAAGTAAAATCATCATCAGCCCTGTATGCAGAAGAGGTAGACGACGTTTGGACACGATACCGAGATATACCCTGGAGTTCTCCCTTCCCTTGCCTAGAAAGATGATGGGTCATATAGGTAAGAGACTGCCAAGTTTCTGATGCCATTAAGTTAACCTTTTGTTTTGGTAATTTTAAATAATATAATTCAAACAAGTATAATAAGATATATTAGTTTTTCTGTGTTTGAAAATAAATTAAATTTAATTGATGTAAATACTGTGTATTGATTAATTTAATGATCACGGCCTGAACTAATTGACTAATTTTAATCGACTAAACTATGCATTTAAATAATCTAAGAGCACACGCACTTAAAAGTGTGACATTTTTCTCCAAATGAAGTATTTTAATTTTTACATTTGAACAATGTTCATTAACTTCGAACATTTACAATTTCATTAAAGTACAACTTAAAACAAATTTTTTCAGATAAAAACGGCTTAGAGCCGATTGCCTTTTTTCTTATTTTCATGTATATTTAGTAATAAATATATTTTTGACATCTTTTTTCAATTAGACCCATTTTACCCCCAGTTGGGGTAAAATAGGTCATAATTTTGATGCTAAGTTTAACCAACTTATAACTAAAAAATATTTGATAAAATTAGATGAAAATGTTCTGAAGGATTGTAATGTCAAGATCCAATTGAAAGAAATCCTTAAAAAGTAATAGTTTTGATTAAATAAAACTTAGAAAGTACCTTAAAAGTGACCCATTTTACCACAACCCACCCTATCCCTTATCACATACCTTCACCACTGAAAGCTAATTGTTGAGATTCGGATAGGGAAGTAAACAGTTCGCGTTTTGATAGTAAATGTATGAATAGAGTTTTCTTCCTCATATCGGAATAGGCTGAGTCACATTCCACGTTCAAACAATTTCTCTTTCATCCATACACTGTAAAAAAAAAGGTCGTCGAATTTACAGAAAAAAATTGTCATCCGGGACGCCAGTTTAATTCTGTTTTTATTACAGATTTTCTCTGTGTTTTTTAACAGTACTCGTACTTCTGTTATTTTAACTAAGTTTTCCTACTTTTTTTTAAACAACAAAGGGGGTGCATTGTTAGTTATTTATTTGATGACGCGGGAACTAGACCAGTAAGTTGAGTGTGACGTCACAACGATGTGTTACACGTCTTCACACCAACTCAGAGTCGCTTTGATATACTCTAAATAATTTAATTTTTATATAAACTAGGGGGCTACCGCCCCCTGCTCGCTATCGCTCGCCAATCCCCGTTAACTGCTGACGCAGTAACTTTTGGACCGCTTCACAATTCCCCACAAAACCCAGCTCACTGCACTTACTCACTTTATAAAACATTCTTAACACAGGGGTAGTACTTCTCCGTGGTATTCTTTCAAAAATGGCGAATATTTATTCAGTGGTGGAATTTTATCATTTCCTTTATGGTAACATGAATTGGCGGATCGCTTTATAATTCCAAGAAAGGTTCATATATAGTTCCCGCTAAATATGAACCTTCCCTTAATGTTTCAGTGCTTCCCTTAATGTATCTGTGAAAAACACATTACCTTAGGGAAATGGGTAAAAAAATGTTTACATTGCTCTGTTGTTAATTTTCTTGGGGTTGAATTCCGTTATAGTTCCCGCTAAATATCACTAATCTCTTTTGGACACTATAAAGTATAAATATTGCTAAATTGTTTCAAATTCATAGATTAAAGTGTTTAATTAGATCTATAACTATTCAGTTTATCATTAAAAATTAGAAAAATTGGTTTACATTTGAATATTGAGCGTTCGAAAGAGATTGGCGATATTTAGCGGGAACTATAACGGAATTGAACCCCAAGAAAGTTAACAACAAAGCAATGTAAACATTCTTTTACCCATTTCCCTAAGGTAATGTTTTTTCACAGATACATTAAGGGAAGCATTGAAATATCTCAGGAATAAATTTAACTTTCTTAAAATTTGTAATGATTGACTGTTAAAAATGTAGTAATTATTTTAAACATCGCGAAAATTTAGAATTTTATCTTCATGAGAAACAAACTTCGAAGTTGTGTCATTTTCATAGCAACCACACCGAATGTCAAGACTTCCAACATTTTCATCCTTATTTCTAAAACATTCACCCGTGTTATTTAGTTGTTTGCGTTTTGTCATTATGAAATTAAGAGTTACCTTTTACGGCTAAAATTCCGTAACCGGGGAGGTCGCCAAGTTGGCGCGATTTTTGGATAACCGCCCAATTATGGCATTATGGCATTATGACCGCCCAATTTTTAATACTCTGTTTTTAATCCGTTTAAAATCCCGATCTTTTCTAATATTTCCGTTTGCGGTCATTCCGTTGCGACTTTTGACATAAATTGCGGTCATAGTTGCGGTCGCCAAGTTGGTCGCCAAAATTTGGCGACCAACTTGGCGACCTCCCCGATTACGGAACAGTCCCCCATTTTACTACCTTAAAAAACATACTTGCAAAAGGATATAAAAAATAAATGCAAAATTCAAAATTTCCGAAAGCGAGTGTATAGTTTATTGTAAATATAGTAATGATTAGGTTGCCACAACTACAAAGATAAATATAAAAATATTAATTTGTTATTTAAAAAATAAAAAATAAATTAATTATAAATAAGTTTAAAATATAATGAAAACCGTTTGAACAACAATAAAACCCTTTGAACAACAAAAATATAAGTATTGTTAAAAATAACACAAAATATATTTTTTAAATTCGTGTTATAAATAGAAAGATGATTATTTAATCTATTTGAATATTAAAAAACCAGTGAAATATGTTTTCAATTGTTTTAACATTCATAGTTTCTTGCTTTGTAACTGCGACCTTATCCGAAATCTAAAAAAATGGAAATATTTTAAAATTGAGATTTTTTTTAGAAATTCTAAAGGCATTTTGCACATCCTCAAAAGAATCCGGACAGTTTGATACCAAATAAGGTAAATGTGGGTATAGTGGACACTGTACCAATAGTGGCCACATAGCTGATTAATTTTAAATAAAACGAGTTAGAGGCATCATACAGCGTCAAAATTCATTGGCATAATAGATTGTACAATCAGGTAAGCTGGTAAATTACCACCGATACCACAGATCAGCATGGGAAGGATATTTAAATATTTGAAAATAACAACATCGGCCGAGTGACTGAAATTTGATTTCGCTTATTGAATCGCGTAAGGAAACGGGTATTTCGAAACTGATTTTTTTGTATTTATTACCGTTTGATTGAATTTTAAATTTATATTTAGATAAAGAAGATTACATAAAATGATACTGAATAAAATTTATTTGAAAATTTTGATTTTACGAGGATTTATGGGGGTGGCCACTTTACCAACACATAATCTTAGATTTTCCAATAGTGGCCACACCGAAATGGCTTCTAAAAAAACATAAATAATATTTAATTTGAATCAGTTTTTTTTCATAAACTGTTGATTGCGCTTTAAAATGAGTGTTGTATGAATTTTATTTCATTCTGGCTTCGGGAACCAAGGTTTCAAAAACATTGAATTACATGCTAAATTTCTCTCAATTCAGCTACAGCGTAGGCTTTGGGCTGGAAACTATCAAGTCTGTTATTCTAAATCATAAAAAAGATAATTTGATTTTTTCTTAAATATATTTCGTTGGGAAGGAAGATTTAATTAGAACTAAACGACTATACCTACTCAATTTCATGCATAAACCCCTCATATTGGCAGAAAAAGAGAGGTGTCCACTTTAGATACAAGAGGTGTCCACCATAGAATCACCAGCTACATCTATGTGGCCACTATTGATGCAATTTGGAGTACTTTTTAAAAATTTATTAAAAATACTTTACCCAATCTAATTACAATTTTTAATAATAAAATCGAAAGAAGAAGATCCAATTAACCTAAAAATATGATGATAGCCGTTTCCAAGCAAATATAGGTTGGTATTTATCGAGAATTTAAGCAAAAATTTTCCTTAAAGTGTCCACTATACCCACATTTACCTTATATGATAAGCTGCGCACTGAAGGGTTAAAGCATTGTTTAAAATCAATGTATAGTATAGAAGTACGTCACATTCCAAAAGTGGCCACTGCAATGGCTTCTACAAAAAAACATAAATAATATTAATTTGAATCAGTTTTTCTTCATAAACTGTTGATTGCGCTTTAAAATGAGTGTTGTATTAATTTGGTTTCATTCTGGCTTTGGGAACCAAGGTTTCGAAAACATTGAATTACATGCTAAATTCCTCTCAAATCAGCTACAGCGTAGGCTTTGGGCCGAAAACTATCAAATATTTTTTTAAATAAAGCTAATTTGATTTGATCTAAAATACATTTCGTTGGGAAGGGAGATTTAATAAGAACTAAACGACTATACCAAAAAAAACACCTCAGTTTCATGCATAAACCCCTCATATAGGCCGAAAAAGAGAGGTGTCCACTATTGATGCAAGAGGTGTCCACCATAGATACAACAGCTACATCAAGGTGGCCACTATAGATGCAATTTGGAGTACTTTTTAAAAATTTATTAAAAATACTTTACCCAATCTAATTAAAATTTTTAATGGTAAAATCGAAAGAAGAAGATCCAATTAACCTAAAAATAGGATGATAACCGTTTCCAAGCAAATAGGTTGGTATTTATCAAGAATTTAAGCAAAAATTTTCCTTAAAGTGTCCACTATACCCACATTTACCTTATGTGTTATACGGATCAGTAATTAAAATGCCTTTCTCTGGAAACCATTCACCAAAAACTTTTTTTTAGAATAGAAACTAAAAATAAGCATAATTTGAGTGGTGACTATTAAATTGTTTGAAACTGAGTATGTCTGGTGTTTCAAAATTGAAAGCATTGAGTGGTCATATTTTAGACAATATGTTTCATACCAAAGTGAGAACATCGATTTACTTGAATTTGAAACTGTCATTTCTCTCCGTCTAGGATGGAGATACAAGAAGGGATGAAGTTAGATAAAACTTACTTTTGTTTTAAGCCAATAGGGTTGTTTCCTTCAACTGAAATTGATCATTTTAACACCAAAAACACTAAGAGAAATGCAAAAGAATAATTTACCCACGCTCAAAAAATTTTTAGACCAAATAGTTAATTAGTTAAAAGCATTTAAAATTTGGAGCCGCAAAAAAAGAGGCGTGGCCAGCTGTGACGTCATTTGGTATGAACCGGCGAAAAGTACCGATCCTTTGCCTTGCCTCTTGCCTGCATTTGTGTTTTGTTTTCGAACTGAGTATTTACGCTTTGCTTATCATAAATATTTTAAACTAAGATTTCGTTTATTGTTCTTTTACATCATTACTGTACACAAAACAGGATTAGTTTTCAAATTGAGCCTGGTTTTATTCGAGCAGATTCGAATAATTCGCCGAAAATTTCGGTTTTAACTTCGGTTGATTTCCTTAGAAACGATACACGGTTCAATAAACCAGAAATAGAGGAGTTATACAAGCAAGATGAGTACTATTTCGTATTCTGTTTTTAAAGTTTTAAAAATCTATTATATTTATTAATAAAGAGCATTTTTAGTTCGAGTACACTCCAGCATTGTGGTAGGGTAGTTTTATTTTCAACTCCCGTTTTGATCCTGAAAAAAGTAGTAGGAATTTTGAAATAATTTTACTATTGGTAACTAGTTACATCTTTGAGAATCAGTTAACATGTTTTCTGGAAAAAATCAGACATTTTTTATCTATTAGATATCGAGTTTACAAGCGCGCACCTCGGTCTTATTTCCCGCCAACCCATAGAGAAATCATCTTTTTCGACATATTCCCCTTTTTGATGGTTTGAAAAATAAAAAAACTAATGAATATTTAAAAATAAGATAATTTTGAAGGTTTCAAACATATTTAGTTACATTTCAACGTAATCACCTTGAAATGAACCATTTATTGCACCTTTTTCACAAGTTTTTCTATCCCTCATCTTGAAAAGTTAGATTTTTCGTTGATTCGCAGGCTGTAGCTCCATGAATCACCAATGCCTGGAACTTGGCTGATGCACAGCATATGGTTTTAAACCTGCACAATTGCATACTGCAAAAATCACCTGCCTTCCCATTGTTTTTTATTAATGCGAAAAGAGTTTGAAAGAATAGAAATTACACAGGTTTGCAATGAAAAAGCTGTTTGAACAATTATTACGATTTCCTATGTATTTTGGTGTGCTGATAACGAAAAAAATATTGAAAAAATCCTATACGTCAGGATTTTTCACAAATTGCAACATTATATTCGAATTTTCCCATTTTTTATAGTTTTTGAACATTTCTAGCTCCTCCCTTTTTAAAAATTAGGAGCTGTGAATGATGCACATAGTAAACTATCTCATCAAGATATTTAGAGATAATTATAGAGATTGAAATAAAATATTAGGCAAGACTTAATCGTGCAATAATGAAGGATTTTTGTTGTAGTTCAAAGAAACGTTCTTGTTGATAATCACAAGGGTAAATTTACCAAGAAGAGCTTCATAAATTGGAAAAATTGGCTGAAGAGTGTGTAAATGAGTTTATTTTAGTTATATAATGATTTTTATGAAGAATATGTAATGAAAAATTTATTTTATAAGCATATTTTTATTAAAATTGAAATATTAACTTATTTTACAATCATACCTAAATTGTCGGGAAACATGCCATTCTAGGGCAAAACAGAGATCATTTTTGAGTTCAGGGATCCAAAAAACATTAAAACTAATCACTTCATTAAAAAATTTGGATTAAAAAATCTACTTCTTAAGTGTATTTACATTTTTTTTTAGAAATGTTGCTATATTTGCTCAATTTGTTACAAAATACGATGTTTTAAAAATAAAAAGAGGTCATATTTGGATTCAGCACACCAAAACACATGGAAATGATATTCAGATAAAGTTTGAGTCGAAAAATAATATTATGGAAATATTATAGAAATAATTATGGAAATATTTTAATAAAAATAATATTATAATTATGGAAATATTTTAATAAAAAAATTAGTGTTAAGAGTCAATTTTTCAAAATTTTAAGGCATTTTCAGGTGAAATAGTCCAAACAGCTCGAAAAAAAAATTTTTGCGGACGTGTGTTATCATATTGGCCGGGGGAAATAAGTTCGGGAAGCGCACTTGTAAACTCGATATGCTCGATTGATGGGTATTAATAATGTTTAAATTAATACGTCAAAGTTTTGAGATGATTCGATAAGTTTAAGATAGTAATTTTGGCTTTAAAACTGCACCAACTGGTAATTGTTCATAGTTCTTTAGCACTTCCCTCGTTCCGTTGAGCAGCTGGCATGAAATAAAATCAAGACAGATGTTTCTCTGAACATTGAGAACTGAGAGTCTTTCCCATCACATAAATGGTTCATTTGTTTCCAATTTCGAACAATAAGTGTTGCATTTTTAGTTTATTCAAAAATATTCATTCGCCCTTTACCGTAATTTAGCGAGTGCAATTCTCACAAGCTAAAATAATGCGTGCTTAAATATCGCAATGATTTCAGGATCTATAATTTAACTTACGACATATTACTAAATAGCTGTGTCTAAGTGTAAGCTTTCTTGTGTTGATTTTGATAGTTTACAGAAAATTTTCTTCAAATGACTTACAAATACCGAGAGAAGTTTTTCCCAATAGATGTTTTGTTTGAGATAAAAATTTCTCATCTGTAACTTATTGAATCATCTCAAAACTTTGACATCTTAATATAAACATTGAAAATATACAACTTAACTTTTAGTAGCCATTTTAATCATGCATTCCCAGATCTTAAAGCGGCCAAATAAAATTTTACGAAAAGCGTCGTTTGCGGTCTTCTTTTGTAGCCGCAATTTTGAAAAGAAATAATACCCCTACCAAAACCATACATTGCATTCTTAAATATATGTAAACCACAATCCCCTTTGTTTGAAATCTCCACCTATTACCAGTTTTACAAAAAAAAAATTCGAAAACAAAGCTTAGTAAAAACTGTCAGAACTTTTCGGACAAACTTTTATCTTTCGCGAGCGATTTGTTTTATCAAAAGAACTTTTAATCATGAAATAAATAAGAAGCACTACATGTTTACTACACTATAATTTTTTAATATAGTGCTAAATGGATACTATATTAAAATGGTCTTCACAACAGAACAGTTTGGTAGTGGCGGAGCCAATTTCATCCTTCATACAGGCTTTGAACATTTATTCTTCAATTTTTCGTTTCTAGGAACGATTACGAATCTTTTACTTGGTGTTTTTACAGTCAATGAAGTGCATCCTGGTACAATGCAGTATTATTAAGCTTTTTTTTACTTCGGAATCCATTCTTTTTTACGGATGCACACGTGCTTTCTATTGGAAAAATAAGCGCGCGCGAGCGGCGAAATCTCGGCTACTACCAAATGACGTATCTGCACAGTTGCGCGTTTTAGAGCACTGCGACTGCGCATCATCTTTAAAAATTAATAAAAAAATAAATTAAACTCGTAGCGACCTCGGGATTTTTGATAACAACTTTTTTCACCGTGTTCTATCTGGGAAAAAATAATTTAGAAAATGGGAAACTAGCCTATTCTATCTCCAATTCTAATTCTAAAGCCCAAACTGAAATTGACCGCTAACATAAAGGCGGTTACAGTGAGACGTATTTAGAACCTCTCTGTAATGTTCTAAAACCAAATTCTTGATTAATTAGGGAAGATATTTGTAAAAAATCAAAGCTTTTTTGCTTCAGGTTTTGCAGCGCCATCTCTGGGGACAAAAGCCTACTAGATGTAGTACAGAAAAAAACTGTTTTTCTTAAAAACAAATTTTTCCTTTAACAAATACAGAAAATATCTGTAAATCTACAGATATTTTTTACAGTGTATGAATGAGTATCAGGGCAATTTGTACTCAAATTTCCTTTTTTTCTTACAGTTCCAGCACGTTCGATCATGTGCAGTGTGCACCGTCCCGCTCCTGCGAGTCGCCAGTGTAATTTCGATTCGTGTAACTCTGCTGGTCACCCTCATTTTCGTTTACGGTAGGAAATTTCGCTTGCTTCTACTGGCAATATGAGCACTGCTCACATCATCTCGAGTTCCGTATCTTCTCGCATTGAACTCTTCAACAATCTTGATTCGTAGAGTCTCCGGTTTCGGCAGCTGGTCTCTGGATTCAATAGCTACTCGAAAATTTTCATTATCACTTGAGAGGCTGTGCAACAAAGTGATCGTTAGCAACTCATCATCAATTTTGATTTCCAAATCTTGTAAGTGATCTACTACCAAGTTGAAAAATTCACTAAGGTGATTTTGGATGTCGTTTTCGCTTTCACGCATCCTCAACTAAAGTAGCGATTTCAGAATCGTTGCCTTCCTTGCTGGTCCAGTCGATCTGTTGATATCGGCCAATTTATTCCACATGCTTTTTGCTGTCGTGAAATTCTTAACTTGCTTCAATTCGGATGGTTGAATACACAAGATAATGTCCGCCATCGCCTTTTAATCGCCGGATTTCCATTTTTCCAATTCATCAGCGGCTTCCGGGGGGTCGTTGGTTATAAACTTATAACATTCGCCCTTCACAAGCATGGCTTTCATCTGTATTCTCCTGGTTTCGTAGTTCTTTCGATTCAGCAATTCCATTCTGATCGCGCTTGATGTCGCCATTTTCGATCTTCAACCTGATCGTGTTTCCAAGGCAAAAATGTCCAAAAATAAAGTCTACCTCACCACAGTTGCATCTCTGGGCCCATAACCTGTAAAGGGGGATGAGTAAGGGGCAGAGTCAATGGAATATGGTGAAGAATAATAATGACTTTATTGATACATGAATAACAGCAAAAGGTTAAGAACACGTCAACAGCAACAAATAACGCGAGAGTGAGTGAACAGTCGGATAAGTAATTCGGCATCACAACTCTAGAGCTCAGTCCGCCAGTCTTATGTTTGTCAGTGGGGAATCGAACACTTAACATATAAATACTCCTCCCGAGATTGCGCATTCATTTATCACATGAAATTATGTGAAGCTAATATAAGAGTGAGAGGATTATAATGAGTAGTAATTATTATCATCATCAAAAATAATAGGAGCATACTCCCCCTTGAAAGTGCTTTTACTCCCTAGTTATAATCTTATGTATCATTATTATCTTCGCGAAACTGAAGCCAAGGTTGTTATGAACAGAAGAGTTACTATACTAATTTGTATTCGTTTGAGGACGCGCGCTTTCATTTATCTGAAGGTCTACACGGGGGAAAAGTTGTGTGATAAGCGTAGGTGTAATGAGTTTTTGCATTCTTTTCACGAACGAAGGTTGAACAAATCAGAATGAGGTGGGTTGATATATTACACGCTCCTCTTTCTGTTGTTTTTTTTTTCTTATTGGAGTGTTTATTTCATTCGTTAAAGTTTGTAACGATGAAAAAATAATACAATGTGCTTACATTCGGAACATTTAGGAAGAAGACTCTATTTTCATATTTGTGTAAAAGAGAATGTTGAAGTTTTTGACACACGCTATTTTTGGAAAAATGATATACTGGGTGTCTCAAAAGGTCTAGTACAGTGTTTCCCAACGTGGGGCGCACGCCCCACCAGGGGGCAATATCATTTTCTAGGGGGGCAATTTGAAAATTTTCAACAAAATTGCCCCCCAGGTGGGGCCAATCCAGGAGGAAAATTTTAAAAAAAACTTTATAAAAAGAAGTTAATCAAAATCTGATCCTTATCATCCTATCTGAGAATGTATGTCTGAAATCTGGACCAGTATGTATCAAAACCAAGTTGAAACCCTGTTTTTAGAGTCTAATTTCCAAACCTTTTCTGGGGAATGACCCAAGATATCTTTGTTTTTAAAACGCTTATATTTAAAACTTTTTTTACATTAGGTTCATCAAAATACAAATCTTACCTAAAAATTCCAAAATTTCCCAACTAGGGGTACCAAACTAGTTACAAAACCTGCTTCCTAGAGTCAAATTTTCGAAAATTTGCTGGGGGAGGACCCCCAGACCCCCTTGATACCCTTAATTACTCATAACTTGATTTAGTTCTTTAGCATGCAAATTCTATACCTAAAAATGTTCTAAAAAGCTTCATTAGACTTAATAAATATAAATAGGAAGGAGGGGTTAAGAAATAATTTTGGCTCCCTCTCAAAATACATTTCTATATATGCCACTGAGACCGGGGGCATGGAAAATTTAGACAGGTTTTGGTGGGGCATGGACCGAAAAAGGTTGGGAAACACTGGTCTAGTACAAACTTGGAGGGATGATACTACTCATCAAGACGAACAAGAATTTGTGTAGAAAGGGGGGTCGCAAATGAGTTTTAAGGGGGGAAACCCCGGGGTGAAAATCAGCAAAAAAACTTGCATATTTGTGCAGAAACAGATACAATTGTTCGATTCCGGCATTTATTACATTCAACCAATTCCAATACTCTGTATAAAAGTATAATGAAAATGTTAATTTCATTAAAAAACAGACCAATAAATGCAACAGGCATGCGTTATAGGTAGATTAAAGTGAAAATTTTTCCTTGGTCAGACTTTTGTTCCCTGTGCCATAAAACTAAAAACAACCAACCAACCAACTAGACTCTAGTATTAAAATGTTTTCGTCGAGCGAGAGCGAGACATTTTCTTTTGCAGTCTATCTACCTACAACGCATGCCTGCTACATTTATTAGTCTGTTTTTTAATGAAATTAACATTTTCATAATACTTTTATACAAAGTATTGGGATTGGTTAAATGTAATAAATACCGGAATCGAACAATTGTATCTGTTTCTACACAAATATGCAAGTTTTATTACTGACTAGCTGATATACCCGCCGTTGCTCGGGGAAAAAGGATTTTCAATCTAGGTGATAAAATAAATAAGAATTATTTTCTTCCCTATATTAATTTCCTGGGCGTCATTTAGGGGCGATAGGGTCAACTGGCTTTCCGCTAGAATTCTTCTTTCATGCTATACTTCCTTAAGACATAAAAAACTTTAAAAACACCACCTGTTAAGAATTAATGTGTGAAATCCTCATTTTTAAGAGTGAATTTTTCAAATTATAAAAACGTTAGCCCCCTAATTTCAAGGTGCTATATCTTTGTTCCCTTCAATATCCTCCATCTATTTCTCCAATTCGTAATGCATAGTTGTGGCAAAACCTTCCACCTCCGCTTCAAAATAATGGTAGAGGTCTATTTATTGAACAGCAATTTCTATTGACTTAATACTTATTTTTCCCTTCATCTCTTTTCCTAAAATTCAAAGCAAATAAAAAATAAATATACTTTCCTAAGATATAAAACAAAATCTAAAGAAACTTTGGGAATTAAAGTGTTAATAACCGGTTTTTAAATTAAAATTTAAAAAAGGTCAGGGGGTGACCCCCTGAACCCCCCTTCGTTGATTTATTACCAACTCATTCACTAAAATAAATCGCCTTCAAACATAAAATAAATGTAAGCATCATTTGAATTGACACCAACCATCTAAAATGATTCTGATGAAATACTATTGTTATATAAATTTTATTACTTGGAAAAAAAATTAAAAAATTTCGGTTAAATATATTTTGGTAATTGTAAAAAATTATTTTATCACAAATTATTTCTTTATCAGATATTTTAAAAAAATTCTACTCGCTATAAAATATTTTTAAATAAATATTTCCAACAATAGTGGTTTTGCGTCACTTGGATGGAACAATAACCGTTATCAGTTTAACATTGAAGCTACGCATGAGAATTTAGAAAATTCCAAAAAAGACTGCTTGGAATGCGTTGATTTTAAAAATTCTTTTTTGAAAACCTTCCCGATTGTGTGAGGAACAACATGCTAAAATTTCATACCAATCGCATTAATAACGTGGGTGATAGAAAGCAAAAACTAAAAACCGGAGTAAATATTCAAACCCCCGTGCACCCTCTCCAGAATGAAATATCAAAAAATCCAGAAATTACTTTCTTTGAAATATTCTAAAGAATCTATTACCAACAGGTCGCTTCGAAATATCAAATTATTAGTATATTTTTCTTCGAAAATGTAAAACTTTGTGTATGCTCAGCAAAAACAGGTTTTTGAATTTTTTAGACCCCTTAAAATTCGAATATCGAAAATTTGAAAAATGCCTTTCTAGATATTGTATCTAGGTACCTTCCTGTGAAATTACAAAGATCTGGGGTCATTTGGGACGGTGCTAGGTTCAAAAACGTAGAAATCTCTCCAAGCACCCCTGTGGGTCAGAAAAAAAGAATTTCGAAAAATCCCTTCTTAGTGCGCGTTTACACTGTAAAGTCTTCCACCACACCAAGTTTCGACTCCCATTCTATACAAATTCTTGTTTGTCTGGATGAGTACTATCATCCCTCCAAGTTTGTACTAGACTAGATCCTTTGAGACACCCTGTATAAAACCACAAATAATCGGTGTGCAGTTAAGTGAACACCAGTATGAAAAAATATGTAAAACTAATAAAGCTTTTTCAACAGAGGCACTACTTAATTAGTTGTTGAAATTGCTAATTAAGAAACTGAAGAAACAATTATCTTTGTATTAATTGTAGACTTTTTGATTTTAGTGAAAAAAAACGATCTAACTTTAACATCCGAGTTCCTTAATTGTGTCAGGTCCTTCACAATCAGGAACAACAGAACTAGTGCGAAAAATTATTAGAAAAAGCTTATAATCACGATGTGCAATAAATAATTTGAGGTTATTCAGTATGGCAATAGGGTGGTCACAAGTTATATGGGGAAAATTTTTTTAAAACTTTTTTCAGGTCTTACCCCCTTAAAATGTGCCAATAGGCTAAAAAATGAGATTGGCTAAGTTTCAGCTCAATCCGATAATATTAACCCGTGCCTCATCGAGGTCAAAGTTCAGAAAAACAGCGATTTTTAACAAAAAATCGTAGTTTTCGCCCCATAAAACTGGAACC
Organism: Tetragnatha versicolor; assembly: GCA_024610705.1. Lineage (NCBI taxonomy): Eukaryota > Metazoa > Arthropoda > Arachnida > Araneae > Tetragnathidae > Tetragnatha > Tetragnatha versicolor. The sequence continues at coordinate 8,746,915 of JANDEH010000013.1, forward strand.
GTTTGTCCCAGAAATCTGGTTAGGGTGTCATTTGATAGGAAATTTAATACACTTTAACTCTGAAGTTACATAATTTTATTTTCTAAAACGGATGGGGCGTTATTTAGCATTTTCATAGTGAAGGTCCGTGAAAAAGCGACTTCATTGCTAGAAACCTAAAACATTGCAATGTCACAAAAAACTTTATCATGCGGGCTTTTTCTATTACTTTTGGTCCCAATAGATAGTAAATGAGTTGTTAAACCCCCTAAGGGAATTCTAGGGTATAATTTCAAACCCCCTAGTGTTTGAAAAAAAGGAAAATATATATAATTTTTTTTTATTTTTAAACATGCATTTTGGGACTGATAATGTGATAAAGTTAGTCCAAATACATTATTAAGAGCTTAATTAGATAGAATACCAATGGTATAGGGCCTTAACCTTTCCCTATAACCCCTATAATCTAAGCGAAAGAAGCGCGACTGCGAGGTTTTGATAAACAAAGGCTTTAATACCCATTAAAGTGATAAACAGAGGTAAATTACAAATTTTTCCACAAAAACCTCTAGAGATATGTCACTTGGTATCAGAAATGACGTTTTAGATTATACAGGGTGTATCTGAAATGGTGCAACAAACTTTCAGGGATGATAGTACTCATCAAGACGAACAAGAATTGGTATAGGAAGGGGGGTCGCAAATGAGTTTTAAAGGGCGAAACCCCGGGGTGAAAATCAGCAAAAAAACTTGCATATTTGTGCAGGAAGAGACACAATTGTTCGATTCCGTAATTTTTTACACCAAAAAAATAGAACTCGTACTTGCAAAAAGAAATTTTAACTGTAACTTTTCAGGAAGTTATCTTTTCGTAGCTAAAGATTTATTAGATCAGTCTCTTTTTTAATGCATGTTCAACCAAATTTGGCAACTTATTAGCCATTTGGCGCAATTTTTTTTCGTTTCTTATTTTATCGTTAAAACGGTAGCTCAAGTTGGTAGAGTAATGAGCCAGAATCTTCCAACTCGCAATCGTAAGATAGTGGATTCTGTCATGTCAATAATTTTGTGGGTTGGGGTTTTATGGCGTGAGGTCCAAAAATCGGACAAAGGATGTGTAATAGTATTTAGAGAATTTTTATGGATTTTTCTAAATTGTAGTATTTTTCTTTACGGTAATTACAATTCTTTAAATCGCATTTTGTCTCAACGCAAAACTTTGACATGTGTTTAAAAATTTTTTACACAAATTTTTGAAAATTTATAGCTCAAAAAAAATTTGGCAGCACAAAATTTTTTGAAATGAAGGAGAAGCAATCCTTGAAATCCCTATTTTTAAATCAACGATCAATTAGATTACAAAGTATTTGATTCTCATTCGATTCAGAAATCGTTTCTTCCGTAAATTTCATTTCCCTACAATGTATGATAAGGATTTCAAGAGGACTGCTTTTCCTTCTTTTCACAAAATCTTGTGCTGCCATACATTAATTTTTTTTGATCGACCGATTTAAAAAAATTGTGTTAAGAATTTCTTTGGTCTAAAAGAAGATCACGGGGTATTTTTATCTTGTTTTGTCTATTTGTTATTAGTTTTCTAGGGAGCTCTTTGTGAAACACTCTTTAAGAAAATGTAATGATGACTTTAATTTTGAATGAAACATTTGTGTTAATAAAAAAAGCGTTTAAAAACTTAAGCATTTTTAACAGTTTTATACTTAAATTCTCTTATTCTAGATGTTACTACCTAATTACAACTGTTATTATCATGACAAGACAGAACTAAGAAAATTACAAGTTCGAGAAATACACGGTCGAGATGGGGTGTGAGCTCGGCCACTTTAGTATTCCTGTGTTGAAGGATGGGAGGATAGTTCATGAAGCTTAGGGTTTCGTCTCGTAGTCAATTTCTTCTAGTCAATACGACAAAATTAAGCCAAATTAATTATTGAAATTAGCCAAATTAATTATTAAGATTAGAAAAATTAAGCCGAATTATTTTTTTATATTTTCTCTTTGCAAAAAATAATTAAAATCAGTATTAATGAACAACTACGTGAAAACTAGGGGATGGGAGGTTCATGGCATGTAATACGGGTGGCCACCAAAGGGAGGGAGGGGGTCAAAAATAGTAATAAATGGGTTAGGTCGTATGGGCACTTTCCCTAAGGGGTTTACGTTATCCACCTTCGAGGACAGACAAACTGTTTTAACCTATGAGCTTCAAACGTCCCGACACCTTAGGAGCGGATTGTACAACCCATCCTCCTTACACAGACAAAAGTCATTTAAAATTAATTAACAGAGTGGTGACTTAATTAAAACTAGTTTCTAGTAAAATTAATACTATTTTAGTGATGTTTCACCCCCCTCCCCCAATTTTTGTGTTTAAATTTATTTTTCCTTTAAAACTTCGGCTATCAGTTTTTGGCATAATTCCTTCTTCCTCCTACCTAACAAACCATGACTTTTCCAATCACTCTATCATGTCATAAATTATTCAATCAAAATTATTCGATTTCGCTTGGCCGTCAGTCTGTTAATCTTTCCCCACTTCTCCAAATTTCTTGTACAAATCAATTTCTTTATTCAATTCTTATTTAGACTGTAGGCATTATCTTCAAAATGCTGAATTTCTTCATGTTAAAAAACGAGCCAGCTGGATGGCTCAGCAGCAATCTACCACTTTTAAAATAATTTTCTCTTGCTTATTATCGCTATGAATCCTTACGGTGTCACAGCAGCTAGCTCGATAGCAATACTCATGCAATGCTTATTGGAGTTAGCCACAAATCCCGTAAGGGTTAGTGCGAATGCTACGCTTGTTCCATCCAGGGCTTTAACTAACCATTGGGTGCAAAACTGCGGGCAATTGCACAGCTGAGATGGGAGTGCTTCTTACACCGACTAAGGCTTAAAGGACGTTATTATCTTTAAAAGCTGTTCATCGTTCTGAATTGCATAAATAATAGGAATTATGTATTAAAAAGGTACGATATTAATTAATCAATATGTTTCTATTAAAAAACCTATTTTGTATAGCTAAAAAAATTTATTTAAAGGCGACCAAATTAAATCTTAATACTTTAAAACATGTTGCAATGTCTTTCAAAATATAACTTTAAAAAAATTATATGAATTTAAAAATGAACAACTGCACACAGCAGGACAGAACTCGCAATCTTACGATTGCAAGACTGTTACGCTACCAACTAAGCTATCATTTAATCATTTATAGTACTACTACATAGAAATTTGAGTTTACGTAAGAATAACAAAAAAGTATTTGGCGATCACGGATTGGCGAGGTTTTTTTTCCTGTCGAATGCAAAAGTGTTACTGGTGGGAAAACTAGCTTAGTAATATTTGAAGTTGTTTTACAAAATAACTACCGGAATCGAACCATTGTGTCTCTTCCTGCACAAATATGCAAGTTTTTTGGCTGATTTTCACCCCGGGGTTTCACCCCTTAAAACTCATTTGCGACCCCCCTTTCTAACCAATTCTTGTTCGTCTTGATGAGTACTATCATCCCTGAAAGTTTGTTGCACCATTTCAGATACACCCTGTATATGTGGGTAAAATTATAATAATAGCGTCTTTCCAACTCTAAATATTAAAAAATCCTATTTCTACCTAAGTTACATGTTTTCAGCGTTAAGTGATCTTAGAAAATGTATAAATTGATTTATTTTAATGTCAGGCAAATGAATTTTGAGGTGCATTTAAATAAATCAATTTATACATTTTTCTAAGATCACTTAACGCTGAAAACATGTAACTTAGGTAGAAATAGGATTTTTTTAATATTTAGAGTCGGAAAGACGCTATTATTATAATTTTACCCACATATATAATCTAAAACGTCATTTCTGACACCAAATGACATATCTTTAGAGTTTTTTGTGGAAAAATTTGTAATTTACCTCTGTTTATCACTTTAATAGGTATTAAAGCCTTTGTTTATCAAAACCTCGCAGTCGCGCTTCTTTCGCTTAGATTATAGGGGTTATAGGGAAAGGTTAAGGCCCTATACCATTGGTATTCTATCTAATTAAGCTCTTAATAATGTATTTGGACCAATTTTATCACATTATCAGTCCCAAAATGCATGTTTAAAAATTTTAAAATATTATATATTTTTCCTTTTTTTTTCAAACACTAGTGGGGTTTGAAATTATACCCTAGAATTCACTTAGGGGGTTTAAAAACTCATTTACTATCTATTGGGACCAAAAGTAATAGAAAAAGCCCGGAGGATAAAGTTTTTTGTGACATTGTAATGTTCTAGGTTTCTAGCAATGAAGTCGCTTCTTCACGGACCTTCACTATGAAAATGTTAAATAGCACTCCATCCGTTTTAGAAAATAAAATTCCGTGACTTCAGGGTTAAAGTGTATGAAATTTCCTATCAAATGACATCCTAACCAAATTTCTGGGACAAACGGTTCCAGTTTTATGGGGCGAAAACTACGATTTTTTGTTAAAAATCGCTGTTTTTCTGAACTTTGACCTCGATGAGGCACGGGTTAATATTATCGGATTGAGCTGAAACTTGGCCAATCTCATTTTTTAGCCTATTGGCTCATTTTAGGGGGTAAGACCTAAGAATTTCGAAAGTTGATTTTTTGTAACCACCCTAGTATGGCAACCTTGGTTTCTAGAAGAAAAATATATTTAATTTAAACAAGGTTTGCCAGAAGAGGATGCTACGACTGATTTGATTATTATAGATGGTCAAATGAACAATATTACGAATGCTATTGCAGATATGTTTACTGTGGGATAATATCATAAACATTTCAGCATAATATTGATTACTCAAAATCTATTTCCACGTGTAAGACAGTTTCGAGATATAAGTTTAAATGTTCACTACCTTGTTTTGTTTCGCAACAATCGTGATTTATCCCAAACTTCATGCTTTGCCGTCAAGCTGTTCCTGGGAAAGGAAAATATTTCTTGGATGCTTATAAAAAAGCAACCATTCAACCATATTCTTATTTACTCGTTGATGTTCATCCTAAGACTTCAGATGATCTTAGGCTCAGGCAATCTCTTTTCCCTGATCGAAACCATATCAACTGGGTATATTTACCCAAAGAAAAATGAATAAAATAAGAAAACATTCACTTATTACATTTGCTTTCAATTGTAAAAGAGCTTTTCTTTGCTGAGGAGATCCTCAGCAAAGAAAAGCTCTTTCCCCAACTCTGCCCACGGCAGGTGCTTTTCAACGCGTCTGAGTTTGTAGAATTGACTGGTCTGCCTTCAATACAGGCCTTGCCCTCAGCGACCGTCCCAAGAGAATTCCGGATTTCATGACAACTCAAAACATTTTTTTTCCTTCTTACAAAGGGTGGCGGCCAAGAACTGTCATCTCTTCGGGGCTCCCGTCCGGTGCCTCACGTTGCCGGTGACCTCGGTCTTTATACCTACGGGTGGGACTGCTCCCTCCACTGTCTGCTTTTTCATAATTTTCATAATCTTCAAGATCTGTGGTATCCACTCCGTCAAGTTTAGCTAAGTTACGCCCCCTTAGAGGGGCAAGTTAAGACTCCAAATTGAAGAACTTTTTGTTCTAGGCACTGGCGCAAGCGTCTACCCCGAGAGAAGAAAGAAAAGCTCTTTTAAGAACTGCAACTGATGAACAAATTAAATCCCTTTGTGGAATTTGTAACAATTTACTTCAAGTAAATATTCCATCTGTTTCGTTAAAAAGGATAAAACCTCACAAGAGAGAGTCATCTGATCTTTGGCTTGTAGAAAAATTGCTTTATCAAGAAAAAGAAAATATTATCAAAACAAACTGGAGGATTTCTACCGTTAATACTTCCTGCTGTGTTAAGCTTACTAAGCAACATTATTAAACCATAATGGCTCAAAAAATGGCATTGGTTCCTCCTGAATTACTTTCGGAATATTATCAACTAACGAACCTGAAGATTGTATAGGAGAGAGTATAACTAATATTCTACTTTAAACAGATCTACCAGATGAACTCCGAGTTAAATGTTATCCAATCTCATTCCGAAGTATCAAAAACTAATGCAACCTTCAGTAAAGAAATTCCCTGAAATACTATATATTTTTTTGATGAACTAAATTAAACTAAAAGATTAAAACCAGGAGGAGGTTCAGATATCATAGAAACCGAGTACTTCTTTCGATAGCAATGTAGTGAAATATTTAGCTTACATTGTTCCGAAATCAAAGAAAATGTATATTCTTATTCATCCAATACTTGAACAGTTGAAAAATGCTGGTTATACTTTTAATGACTAGGGGACTCTGCCCGCTGCTCGCTATCGCTCACCAACCCCCGGAACTGCTTCGCAGTTCTTTGAAGATCGCTTCACGATCTTAGCGAGCTGAGCTTGCTTGTTAAATCTCAACTATCCAGTACTACCTGGAACTTGTCTGCTTAGTTAATGATAATTTACTATCGAAACTTTTTATCACTCAAACTTTTCAATACTTTAATTTGGATCATTACAACGAAAATATCAAAATAAAACTGCTACTGAAATATTCCTTTTTAACTTACTAATAATTTAATGGATAGGGGGCTACCACCCCCTGCTCGGTTACGCTCACCAACCCCCGTAACTGCTATGCAGCTCTTAACAGATCGCGAAGCGATCTGTAATCTCTGCAATCGATCTTTAGCAGAGTAAAACCAACTTACCGAAAATCCTCTACCCTTCATCGGCACAAATAGCATTCAAAAAAGCTAAATTATTTATTTCAATAGTAGTTCAAAAAATATCGGAGTATCTTTAAAAGATTATTTACCAAGTCTATACTATATCGCAAGCAAACTTAGAGCAAAAATGTGCACCTGTAAAACTTTTAAATTTAATATCCGGGCTCGTGAAAATCTAGTTAACAGGCAAATATAAAATTTTAAACATTTAAAAATAAAGATTAAACACGTCTGATAAAGACCTATTAAAACTATGAAAAAAATGAAACCTTGATGCTTAATAATTCCAAAACTAATTAGAATTTTTTAAAGAATTAAACGGCCAATCTCTTTTTAAAAAATAAGATCATAAGTGTTTAAAAAATCATATTGATACCGTGATTAGTTTTCATTTTAGATAGAAAAACCGAAAAAGTGTCAAAAATTTCGAAATTTAAAAAATTAATTTCTCTAACCCAAATTCGAAATTCGAAAAAAGGGGCGACGTAGTGCACATCTTCATACTTCAGAGTATTAGGCTGCAAAAAAACATAGTTCTGCTACTAATAGATTTGGCTGAACTGGATTACGCGGTGAAAAAACAAAAACTTCAACTTTGACCTTAAAAATACCCCAGAACTAATTATCACATCAGTTAGCTTTTTGTTCGAGAGAGAGAGAGAGTGTGCCCCAAATATTCCTCCACAAACGTTTCAAATTTCATAAATTTCTATCAAGTAGTTTTTGCGTTATGATGGTTTAAAGAGTTGAAAAATATATTTTCTGAAACAGCGGCGGCAGCGGCGGTGACAGTAAGGCTAAGCGCGCACTAGAGACTTATGTCGCCGGCGACTGTAACACTAGTCACTCGAGAGCAATGCATTTCTATGAGGAAATTCTTGGCCTAGTGATCTTGGTCTCGTCGCCATGTGCGCGCACTCTAGCTTCTTGCAATAGCCAGGGAAACAATTTTGTGTCTGTCGCCGAGACAAAAGTATCTAGTGCGCGCTTAGCCTAACTTTTTTTTAATATAGAGAGAAAACAATGAACTAGTAGTGAAAGGGAAGACCGAATACAATTACATAGTAGATCTTTTCGGCTATCTAATGCGAAATTTAAAAACCTCTGGTTATAGACCAATTGGTTTTAATGCATTCATTAAATCTATACAAGGTATAAATATTCCGAAATAATGGTTTGGAAATACAACTGTTCGTAATCAGATCTTTCGGCACTTCTCCATTTCCTGAATCAACTACTCAAAAGGAGTTAGCAATCACACCAGAGTTAAAAGCGTCTACTCAGACCAAACCATCATCTGCAGCGTTTAAAATCTTGAAGATATCGAGATCTTCATCTGATTCATCGAAAGTAGACACCGTTCCTCCTTTTATCAGCAAAAAAATGGGAAGAGTGGAATTAAAGACCGAATTTTCTAGCACTAAAGCAGAGGTTCCCAACTCAAATATGTCTGCGGACCACTTCACTTAAATTTGAACCTCCGCGGACCATCTCTATCCCTAACTGTATCTCTCTATTCTAAAAAAAAGTTTTAGGTGAACGGTTTCCAGAGAAAGGCTTTTTAATTACCGAACCGAATGACACATATATGGTATCAAAATATCCGGATTCTTTCCGGATTTCCGAGAAGGCCCTTCGATTTTTCAAAAAAATTCTCAATTTCAAAATACTTCCATTTTTTTTAGATAACGGATAAGGTCGCAGTTACAAAGCAAGTACTGTCAATCAAATTATTATGCATCCAATCACAACAACCGATTGACGCTATATTTTAAGATCAAACATGTTTTTTCGCCATTTAAAAAAGTACTTTCTTGATGAAATATCACTCAAAGACTGATAAAAACATATTCTAAAAACTTTCATGTACGCCATTTTATACTAAAATTTCACACTTTTTGTCCAATATTTATATTTTTTAGTCTGATTACAGTGGCTAGAAGGGGATAGTGTGTCGTTCGAAGATGAAAACTGAAAAAAAAATTACTCCTCCGCTTGGTGTCGCTGCTGTTAGACGTGCATATAGGCGCCTGCGCATTGCGACTCTCATTCTCAGCGGCTATGTTATTGTTTACGCCGTGTAAACCACTGTAGCAAAACGTAAACAACAACATACCATGGCTTTGGCCGGCTTGGTGCTGAAAGTCGCAATGCGCAGGCGCCTATATGCACGTCTAACAGCAGCGACACCAAGCGGAGGAGTGAAACGAGGAGAAAAATTTTAGCATTGCTGGTATTGGCGAACGACACACTATCCCCTTCTAGCCACTGTAGTCTGATTTTATCGAAATTAATTGTAAACATAGAGTGACGTTTTGTCTCTTATTATTTTCAATTGCTTAAACGGTATTGTTTAACAAAAAAAGTCTGGGTTTAAACAAAAATATTTTCAAATATAAACTAAAAATATGCATCATAATTTGAGTGGTGGCTTTAAAATTGTTTGAAACTGAGTATGTCTGTTTCATACCAAAATGAGAACATCGATTTACTCAGATTTGAAACTGTCATTTCTCTCAGTGTGCATTAATTATGTCAGTGTGCTCAATTGCATTAATATTTTCAAACTCTTTATATCCGCGAATATCCGCTAACAGCCCCAGTTTATAATCGGAAATTTTTCCAAAAACTCGGCTTATACGTGGAAGTATACGATAACTCTAACCCAGAGATGGGCAAAATGTAATCAGATTAAGGATTAACGATTACGATTACAAATGTAATCTGATTACATTTGTAATCTGATTACTTTTGTACAAATGTAATCTGATTACTTTTGTAGAAATGTAATCTGATTACATTTGTAATCTGATTACTTTTTGTAATCGTTAATCTGTTTACAGGTTACATTTGTGATCGTTAATCTGATTACAGATTACAATTGTAATCTAAAATAACATACCTTGATTACTTTTTGCGATTGATAATGGTACGGTGAAGCATATATCAACCCTTAAGTTGCATCTGGGGGAATGTTGCCGATTGGTCTGGCTGCTTACAAAAAATATTGAAATAGCTCACCGAGTATCATACATAAAAATCAAGCTTGAGAAAATGAGAAAAGTTACATTACTTTTTTGGGAGCTATAAAGCGTGTGTTAAAAGTTAGATAAAAGGAGACAGAGAAAAAACCTCAGTGAGAGAGTATTGTTGCCACAATTATGAATAACTCACTGAAAAAAAATTCATGAAAATTTCGCAAAAAAAAAGTTCGTAAAGTTTTTTTAATTTGTTGAATGAATTTGGTCTTTATTTAACTGAAAAACATAACTGCATAATACAACTGATTCCATGCGTGATGGGTTCCGTGATTGTAAGTAATTCCGTACGGAGCCAATCACGGATGTAATCAACGTTTCCAAACAAGCAAGTGACGTCACACTAATATCGTCTATTAAATATTTGAAAGATGGGGTTGGAATACCTTGGAGTATAAACATTATATCCAATGTGTATAATACTAACATTTTAAAAAGGTTATTATTAAAAATTTTGAGCTTCACTTGGTTTAAAATTAAGGAAATTATTGTGCACCTTGCATAGTTATATAATATTTTATAGTTTCTATCGATCACTGAGGTTCCCTTTTTTAAATTTAATTTTTCTTTAATCTTTTTTTATTTTGTTACAATATATCTTATTTATAATGGAGTACAAAACAAAAGAATACTAATATTGTCTACAATTTTATTATGTATGTGTATGATTCATATAGGATAGTACAGAAATTACAAATAGACCCAAAACAATAATTAATACACAAAAAAAACTTTTCCCATCAAAAGCATTACAACTAAATATTTCAATATCTACTTTTTATTGGATACATTTTTTCATCAATTTTATTCCCTCAATCATTAACCACAAGTCTTGCTCTTTTGAAAAATACAATAATAAAAAAAGATGAATCTTACTTGGGTGATTTGCAAATTTTCGTACACATATGTTTACAATCATTAGTTCACAAATGAGTGACTGATGGCGCCACTATTTTTGAGATCTTAAGGGAAAAGCAATCTTTGAGGTTCCTGTATTCATGCGTTGTATAGAATTTAGATTTTCTCAAAATATCGTGGAGCCGTCTAACAAAAGGTTTTTGAACTGCTAATTTTCAAAAATTTGCTTTCGAAAATTTATGATTCACCCAAGTAGGATGCAACAAAAGTTGGATTTTTTTCTATATTTGTTGTTAATTGATTTTTATTTATGGTGATATCCATCTAAAATTTATGAAATAAAGATTTTCAAAAATTTGTTAGAAAATTTATGTATTACCCAGAGAAGTGTGCAGCAAACAGCGAATTTTTATCTCATTTTTTGTTATTGATTTTTTAAAAATGGGGCAAGACTTTTGGTTCACACAGTCTATTGCAACATCCAATTATAATTTCTCTTTTCTTCTGTATGTCTTGACTCATGTGATGCCGTGTGACAAATTTTTCCAATTAGATGGTCAATGAACTTTTAGGCTCCAATTTTTTAATCAGCATACTTTTTCATAAAGTTTTCATGAAACTCTACAATTTTATCCACGAAAGCGTTATCCAGTCTGGACGGGAATAAAAAAGAATACCTAAATAAAAAAAATATTATCCATTAGATTGTGTATAATAAAAGTATAACCTCCATATCTCAAAATCGAAGGGGCCCGAAAATAAATTCGAGATATGGAGTTTTGAGATTAACAAGGTTTCTCCAAATATAACGTATACGTATTTCCGCGTATGAAACCAAATGTACACTTTTTCGAAAAATTGACCAAAATTCAAAGTTACATTACAAAAAAAATTCGAGTTAATATTTACCACCTTTGTTACCATGAATCCCCAAAACGAAGCCAGAAAAAAATGACAGCAGCAACAAAACTTGCATTAAATCCCAATAAGCACTTACTTTCTTTATACTATGCAAAAAAAAACTTATCGAATGGTAGAGAAAAGCGGTCCTACTTACAACTTTTTTGTAGTTTTTTTTTAATAATTTGCTTCTCTTTTATGTATTGGTATGAGCTCCCCGGCTAATATTGCTATTTTAATATGATTGCGAAGGGCTTTAGCGAAATTTATTTCCGTTAATATTTTCATATTCTTTAGATCCGCGAATATCCGCCAACAGCCTCAGTTTCTCAGCTATCAAATTTCGATATAACAGAGGTGTACTGTGCTCCCAAAAGTAATTAATGAACCTGTATTGCCCTATAATATGAATAAAGTGAGAAAAGTAACCGATTGTCATAATTTTATTCCAAAAACTTTGCGATTGCTGATGGGAAGAACTCAAGGGATACAGAATTTTCTCTCTAGGGTTATCTTAAAGGACAGAAACTTCACATACCAAAAGGAATGGGATCAAGGGCTTGAAAGATATTAAGGAGACCAAGTATTTTAATGATTTAGCTCGAGTTGAGGCAATATTTAGAAAGAGAAAACCAATTTGTACTTTGCTATTAAACTTAAAAAACTAAAAGGGACGTATTTATCATATCACCCAATAATATTTAAAAAGTTTATTTTTAAAATACCCTAAGGCACAGAGGAGAGACAATGTTACCTAAAATGATAAGTTCCTGGTTTTTGACCGAATTCACAACCGGGCAGCGTAACTATCCCTGTCTGTTCCACCATTTGCAGACAGTACAATTCGTCAGGCTTCATACCTAAGGTCTGAAAGAACAAAAATAGATCTCATACTGGTCTTTTTAAGTCTACCAAACACAATAAGATACCTTATAATTCATATCAGTGTGGTGGGACTAGCAGCTGTTTTTTTATCAACAACAGTCAAAACTTTTCGGTACTTTCGTATTAGCCCGTCCATCGTTTTCGCCAACTTCGCCAAATTTCGCCAAAACGCGCCAAAATACGGGATTTCATCAGAATCGCCGAAAAACACATTTTTTAACATCAGAAACATCTTTATAACATCAGAAAATAAAAAATAAAAGTTTCATGTGGTTGGGGGGGGGCACCCCCCAAACCCCCCCCCTGCCCTATCTATAACCAAACTCGTTGTGGGGGTAATCGGACACAGTAAGGATTCAGAAAAAGGGGAATCAGTATTCTTGGATGAACCAAAACTACTCATATCACTCGGTAAGAGCATAAAAATAACTTTTTTAGCACTAACTTACTTGCAAAATGGTCGATCCTACCGTCGGCGATCCTTTGTCGATCCTACCACCGGCGTGCATACGCAAAACATTGAAAGACTCTGGGGCTCGGCAAAATGGCGCAACAAAGTTCACCGTGGAACGACACGAGAGCAGACTCCTACCTTTCAGATGCAGTCTTCGTTCTTACCTTGTAAACACTGTTGAATTTACGTTCAAAACAACCTGCGCGGTGCGCACACATTATTTCACCCATGGGCTTACCGATTTAAATTGCGCGCGCATGCGCCAGTGATCGGAACTAGCGCGATTTCGCTACGTTTTCCAGGGTTACCAGAATCAACGGTAGTATTGCGGGGTTTACCAGACTTGGCGACTTATCGTCCCTGTTGGCGAATGGACGGGCTAATACGAATGTACCAACTTTTCTTTTAACATACTATGAGCCGTACTATAAACCTACTATTTGTGAAGGGAGAATTAATATAAGGTTGTGGTTATCTCCACGACAGTTAAAGCATGCGCAGTAACCAGCTAGATGACATTAAAATTATATTATTTAGCGATCCTGCCATCAGTAGGGAGGAGGGAGTAATCAGGAGGCAAAATATACCACTGAGCGAATGAGGTACTGGCGACACCGTTCCGCCAGTTCTGCGCATTAACGTTCCCATGATGCACTGCACGAGGAGAGAAATGGACTTCGCGAGGAGATGCGAAGAAAAAAAGTCATCACTTCGTGGAAACTCATCACTCCGTGGAAAAGTGACGTATATTTCGTCACCTCTCTCCTCCCCCTGGTCGCAGAATTCGAAGCATTCCACAGAATGTTCACGCAAGGCATTCTGGGATTATTTAGCCCTCAAAGGAAATCCGCCCGAGACCGCCGGCTTCAAATGTGAGCTACTGCGCATGCATATTTCGCCTTCTTTTTACTCTTTCTTCCATAGCCATCAGCCTCGATGGCTGGGTGGTATAGTATATGTCTAAAGCCAGAGGTCCCTGATTCGAATCCTGGGTTCCACTTTTGTTAATTACGCATTTATTTAACTTATTTTAATAGCGAAATTTGAATTCTTTAATTCGAAATTCGAGTTTAGTTGTTAATTTCGTGGAGATAACCAGTGACTTAATGTTATTCCTTCAATAGGGCAAATACAAAGTAAAAATATACACTCGAACCTGTTTTGTGCGATCCTTTTCTGTGGTATTTTTTATTTGTGCTACTATTTTCGTGCGATTTTTCATTTGTACAGTCTTTTTACTGCGATTTTGATATACCGCACAAGGAAGTCCGTCACACCGTCAAAGGAAGTCATAGTAAAGTGAGACGGTTTTGTCTTAAGTTTTTCCACAAATTCTATAGAATTTTTAACAGTGTAGATGTTAGAGGACTGTAATGGAGAGAATTTGGTCACCAAGAATTTTGAAAGGGCATAGGAGGCAGTACCTATGTTAGATACAATCGGACGAAATGGAATCCCCTGCTTATGTACCTTGGGTAGGGCGTAGAATCTAGCTATGTTTACCGTTGACGGAATCAACTGTTTTTTGGAATGTTCAGGAATTACAGCAGATGCTTTAACAGAAGATTTGATAAGCAGGGGATTCCATTTCGTCCGATTGTATCTAACATAGGTACTGCCTCCTATGCCCTTTCAAAATTCTTGGTGACCAAATTCTCTCCATTACAGTCCTCTAACATCTACACTGTTAAAAATTCTATAGAATTTGTGGAAAAACTTAAGACAAAACCGTCTCACTTTACTATGACTTCCTTTGACGTGAAGTCACTTTTTACCAATGTCCCTGTGATTGGTGCTCTTGATTGCCTTCGCCAAAAACTCACTGAATTCCATCTAATGCAGCCAGAGATTGATGAACTGGTATCCCTCACCAGGGTTTGCCTTAATCAGAACTCGTTTGTTTATGACGGACAGTTCTATAAAATGAATGATGGCTTGGCCATGGGGAATCCATTGAGCCCTTTACTCAGTGACATTTATATGCACTATTATGAGGAAAAGTTATTTGAACTTGTGTCGTTTGAGTTTTATGTTCGTTATGTGGACGATTGTTTTATACTTTTGGACCCCTGATGTCAACCTGATTCTATTCTATCTGTTATGAACTCAATTGACTCTTCAATTCAGTTTACATATGAAGTGGAGGATAACGATCGTCTTCCATTTTTAGACGTTTTGGTTATACGCAACGGATCAAATTTCGACACATGTGTTTATCGTAAACCTTTTTCAGTCTCATTACCCTCACATTTCAAGTCTTCCCATCCACATAAACAAAAAGTTGCGGCTTTTGACACATTTGTTCACCGTGCTATAAAAGTATGTTCTAGTGAGACTCTATTAAATGATGAGTTAAAATACATCAAGGCAATAGCCATTAATCGTGGGTACTCCTCCTTTATTGTCGACCAGGCAGTTACTAGATACTATAAACCCCACAATCTTGACCTACATAAACCAAAAAACTTATTAATTATCCCCTTTTATCCAAAAATCAGCTACCAAATTAGTAGAATTTTCAATAAATTCAGTTTTAAGATTGTGTTTTTGCCTGTTAATAAATTGAGGTTCACTATTACCAAAGATAGAGTCCTACATAATTGGGGTATATACCAGGTTTTCTGCGAATGTGGTTTGTCCTATATTGGACAAACCAAGCGTTCCTTGTTGATTCGCCTCAAAGAGCATAGGGCCTGTGTCAAGAAACAGGAAATACATCGTTCATCGATCGCCGATCACTCTTGGAGTGCCGGCCACAGGTTTGATTTCGATTCCGCTAGCATAATCCAGAAATGTGATTCTCCTTCTGAGCTTGACTTTTATGAGACTTTCCACATAAGAAAAAACGCGGATCAACTAGTTAATGACCTATCTGTGGTTCCAACGCTTCACCCCGCCTGGTTGGACGTACTTGAGTTGCGCGGTTCTTAATGGTTTCCATTTCTCATTGTTTTCATTTCTCACTGTAACTTTGTTTGGTTTATCGTTGACCTGGTTCGTTAGGTGTTTTTATGTTGTATTCCCCTTTTTAGCTCTGATGAAGGCGGTTGTTTCATACCGCCGAAACGGCTGTAAGCTTTTAGCTTTTCATTTCTGTTTTATTGTGTTGCTCTGCGTTGGTTTCATTTCTTCTTTTAACTTTTCAACACAAGTTTGAACATTTTACTATATATGTTCAAAAATGTGTTTTAAATAATTTAAAATTCAATTTGATTTTTGCCAAAACGCCAGAAAAGTCACGTTGTCAGAAAACGGGCTTCTATTGGATGTGACGTCACAGCGCACGAAAACCATTGTGTTAACTGTTTTCACGTGATCAGAAAACGAGCTTCTATTGGAAGTGACGTCACAGCGCACGATTTGTGATTCGAAAGTGTTTTCGCGCCAAAACAAAAAACGAAATTTCAAAAATTTATATCTCAGAAACTAGACTACGAAAATACGTGATCTAAACGTCATTCTTCATGGTTTTTTATCTACTATTTAAATAAAATTTAATCTCAAAACGTGAGAATACCTCATTGAATAAGTTTTTCTCGTAGTGGTTGGTGGTCGGTCTATACGTACTAAAAGAAAAATATCAAAACTTCATAACGACAAATATTACTTCATGCAGTGGTTGCCAAACTTATGGACTACCGAAATAATTTTAAATCCTTCAAAACGATTCATGTTTAAAACTTAATTACTTACTTCAGCTTCTTTTATAGCTTTCTTAGGAATATAAACTCGTGGAAAAAAAGACATCGAGCAGTCAACAGGAGAAGATGACAGTCCCTTTACGCTGTTGAACTTCTTATTGCCATATTCAATATTTTGTTTCACGTTTAGTATAAAAGCATTCTTTTCCTAAAACAATACTGAGTTAGTAAGTATGGTTCTGAAGTTAAACATAAATAGTAAAAGAGTGAATTGCTCATTTTCTTAAAATATGCTAAATAAGATCATCGACGGCTGTCCGTAAAGTAAGTTTCCCTATAAGCTGCAGAGGCTAGGAACGCTGTTACACGGGATATGACCATGTATATGTGTATGTATTTGTATACCTTGGCCCCTTTTCTACAAATCCCCGCCCCGGCCATCTGTCTGTGATGATTATTATAGGATTGGCAGCTGTTCCTAACGTAACAGCGTTCCTAACGTCGTCTGCAGCTCATGGAGAAACTTACTTTGCGGACAACCCATGTATTAACATACAGGGTGTTTCAAAATTGCATTGCACGGCTTTTATTTGGAACCAACGCCTCCTAGGGTCATGGAATTAAAGTGTACCCCTAGGAAGTGACCCTAGAGAATCCATTTAGATGATTTACAGCGCCCCTAGCCGCGAAATTAAAAAGTTAAAAAAATTAATTTAAAAACAAAAGGAGATAGGGCAAAAACCTCATGGAGAGTATTGTTGCCAACGTCAAGAAGAACTCACCGAAAAATTTTTTTCAAAATATCTTGAATATTCACGGAGATATTAGCATGTGAAAATACCACTTTATCAGGGGTCCAAAAATAAAAAGTTCGCGCATTTGCAAATTTTTTTGATTTTTTGATTAAATTTTGTGTTCTTTCAACTAAAAAAACACAAAACTACACAATAACACACAAAACACAATAACTTCACCTTACTTTCATGACCCTAGTAGGCGTTGGTTCCGAATAAAAGCCGTGCAACGCAATTTTGAAACAACCTGTATAAATTAGCATGTTCTGAATTTAATGATCACAATGATTAAATTTTGAGTAAATCTTAAAAATCGGGATACTTTAATAAGAGATGACGCTAGGTAAACATTGCTTACCACACCAGTCAAAGAGTAAAATATAAATTAATAATTAATGAAAAAACCTCTTTAAAGAACAACGTTTTTAAAATGCACTAAAAAGTATAAAATAATTTTTTGCAACTCCTTGTAAAACGAAAAACGTGGGGATCATGCAATAATATTTACAGCCACTACTCTTGTCCAATACAATACTTGTCTTGTACAATAATATACTTGTCTTGTACAATATTATTTACCATTATATCCACAGTTAAAAATTATTTGAATTAATGATGAAATTAAGTTGGATTAAATACCTAATGCATGAACCCCACGTTTTTCGTTTTACAAGGAGTTGCAAAAAATTATTTTATACTTTTTAGTGCATTTTAAAAACGTTGTTCTTTAAAAAGGTTTTTTTCATTAATTATTTTCTGGTTTTTAGTTTTGTTGTGTAAAGTTTAGAATTCGCGACCTGAACGCCTTCCAAGAATTTGATTCTTTTCTCTTTATTTAAAACTAAAAAGTGTTTTTTTCTGAACTTTAACTATAACACATGGCTTTACCCTGTTTTGTTAAAATCATTGCACAGTTTTTGCCTCTAGCTATTATTCAGATGATGTTGGAAATTTTTGAAACACTAGTAATATAAAAAAAGTGTTTTAAAAATATATTGGTGAGAAACTTGTCAGTAACTAATTAATAAAGTCAGTCCCTTAGATGTATTACAAATACAAAACTTGCATGAAGTACTGCATGTACTGTGTATTACTTTTATTCTTACAAATTTTAATTTTACTAATATTTTATACAACACTTCTAAAGCCATCTTGATAACGAGAGGAGGCAAACTGCACAACAATGATTTTTTAAAAATAAGGTCCTATAGTTGAACCACAGAGTATAGAGCTTAACAGAGTGTTCATCTCCGTAGACGCTAATGGCAACTTTTTTAACAGGGCTTTTCCCATTGAAAAATCTCTGGCCTCAAGTCCCGCCTCCACGCTATTCCTGCTAATTCTGTCATTCGCCCATTGAAGCTGTCACTCAAATCCAAATCGCCTATAATCAGTGTTAAATTCAAATCAAATACATTTCGCGTTCACTGTGGCTACTAGTGAACTGAATTATAATATGCGTGCTGAATAAATTAAAGATCTTAGGAGTAAAACGGCGGTTTGGTATCTCTGTTAAGCTCTCTACTCTGTGAGTTGAACTTCTAAATTTTAAGTCCCCCTGGGGGTTCAGGGACAGCAAATTGAACCGAACTAACGAGATAATATCGTATTGTCATCCAGATCTGAACTATGTTCAAAATTTCAAGTCTCTAGCTCATGGGGAAGTATGTTTAAAATTGATTACTAAATTCCTCCCGAACAGACAGATAGACGGACGGACAGACAAGATTGAAAGCGACCTAATAAAAACGTTGTAAAAATTAATCAGATTTGATGTCAGTCTTAACAAAAAAAAATTTTTTTAAAGCGTCTTTGCAACGGGTACTTACTAAGAATTGTACAATTATTTACTAAATTTTTTTACAATACTAAAATTTTTTATTATTAATTATTTAAAATTTCATTTAATTTTGCTTTAAAGGGGCTACATTTGTTACAAATGTAAGCCACGGGAGATGTTTAGAACAGTGTTTTCCAACGTGGGGCGATATGATTTTCTAGGGGGGGTAATTTAAAAATTTTCAACCAAATTGCCCCCCCAGGTGGGGCATGGACCACCAGGTTTTATTTAATAATCAAGAAGGATTTTCGAAAAAAAATAGGGGGAGGCATAGAAAATTTAGCAAGGCTTCAGTGGGATATTGACCGAAAAAAGTTGTGAAACACTGTTGGGTCATTCTGTGTGAAATCAACCAAAAAATGGCAAAATTCAACCTGACCCCCTCATCCTGAAACTTTCAGGGATTGTTTTCTTCTATAATATAAACGTGAAAATGACTTTGATTAATCATTTTCTTAGTAATTTTTTTTATAAAATCTTTTTGAAATTTTGAAAAAAAATTGATTTGTGTTTCTTTAACTTTAAATAACTCCCGTTCTATTAAGCGCACAAAAATCTGTAACCCCTTGTTGTAAAGAAGACTTTGAAGTTTAATTTTATGTAAATTTTTTCATATTGAATAAAAAAGATTTTCAAAAAAATTTTTTTTTGGAAAACTGAAAAAAAAAGATGTTGGTATCCTTCAAATATTTTGAAAAAAAAATACAGGGTGTTTCAAAAAACCTGTAACGATAGGCTATTTCCTAAAATATTTCCCCTAGCCTCTTCACGCCCCAGTTCCACCGTGGTGGACCTTCGCTTACCCCCTCAAAAACAAACTTTTTATTGAAAATTATCAGCTAAAAGCTGAAATATGTATTATTTGATGTTTTTACTTCCTATTTCAATCGAGAGATGGCGCTTTAAAACAAAATTTTGCTCACAGCACATATTTAAAAAGATGATTTTGGAAAAAATGGCGTCCTATCTAAAACTTGAGAATATTAATTAATTTAAACCTAAATTAATTTATTTATGAGACTTAATTTGACTAGTTTTATTAATTAGTATCCTTTCAAGTAGAACAAAACAGTTTGTAAAGAAATCCAACAAATTTTGAGTTTTGGAGAGCAAGATATAGAGAGGTCCACCAGGGTGGAACTCGGTTCTTAACGATGGTAATTGTGTAGGAGTAAAAATCAATAAAAAACGGGTAAATAAACTATTTTGAGAATTTAAAAAACTTATTTTATAATTTAAATGATAATTATTATATTTGTCATTTAAAATTTTGAATTTCATATAGAAAAAACAAATTAAAAATTTTTTTTTTCAAAATTTTTTAAATTTTTCAAAATTTTTTAAAATAAATTCTGTAAAACTCAAAATGAATACTATTTTCTACAGTATAAATGTACATATACTTTGATTATTGCATAAAAATGTTAAAAGCATGCACAAAAAGTTTTCTATGCCCCTAAAACTGAATTTTTGAATTTTTAAAAAATTAAATTTTCTAAAAAATTATTTATTTTAAAAAGGAAATTAAGTTACAACCTTCAAATAACCTACTATGACAAAAAAATTAAAAATACTTCATTTATTTAAATTATATTTATAGAAAGTAACAATTTTATACCATAGGAATTGTGTCATGTTTTACTACGTTTAGAACTGAGGTCCACCAGGGTGGACCTTAAATTGTAAGCCCCCTAAAAAACATTTTCTTGAATTGAAGATTTTTATGAACTTTGTGAAGCATTTTAACACTATTTTAAGAAAAAAATTTGAGTTGAAAGAATTTTTTTATACCTCGGGTCTGAAGAGGCTAGACCCATACTTCCAATGGAAGATTTTCTTCAAATGATGTGAAGAATTATTTGACTCCAGTTTCAACTCCATGGGGGGTCTATTTTAGAAGATGCAGAAAATAAATTTTTATACGGCTCCCGTAGATTGAAACCCCCAATGAGAAAAATTTTCTCCATTCATTTCTTAATCAGATACAAAAAATTTCATCTCGATATCTTCAAAATTCATCAAGATATTAAAAGCCAAAATTCGTGACTTACACCACTTTATCATACCTATGAGTGACATACTTTTACTGCAAAATAGGGGTCATCCACAAACTACAGTTGAGAATTTTAGAAACCAAACTACCGTAAAACTTTGATTTTTTGAGGTGACAAGGACAACATGAAAAACTCCTCCAATCAGCCATGGTGTTGAGATCGCTCAACTACGCTAATCCAGATACCTGTCATTGCTACTCATATCGGTGCATTGCTACTCATAGCGATGCCCAGAGGGGGCCCATCAGCTCTCATTTTGTGTTCAGATTTGTGACGTCATTGGTTTGAAAGTAACCCTCCTACCAATCAATACTTATACCTAAATCAATACTTATTTATAAATTACCTTGAGTTATCGAAAAGATTATAAAAAATATTTCTTGGAGCCCCGAAATCAGGTACTCCTTCATACCTATTAGCTACGTAAAAAATAATCGTAACACGAGTGTGTGACTCCCAGAAACACTTGATACTCAGGAATCAATACGAATACCTATAAGTTCCAATTTAACCAAACACTGCTTTATTGTTTAATAGAATGACGCGCTTTTTAACTTGCGGACGGTCCCTTAAAAATATAAACCCGCATATCTCAGTGAATTTTGAAGATATCGAGACAGAATTTTTTCTATCTGATTGAGAAGTGAATGGAAAAGATTTTTTCCACTGGAAGTTTCAGTCTACGGGGGCCGTATAAAAAGTTATTTTCTGCATCTTCTAAAATAGACCCCCCATGGAGTCGAAACTAGTCTCATATAATTCTTCACCTCATTTGAAGAATATTCGCCATTGAAAGTATGGGTCTAGGGGAAATATTTTAGGAAATAGCCTATCGTTACAGGTTTTTTGAAACACCCTGTATATGTTTTTGACAATAATATAAGACAAATATTCTGAAATTTTCAGAGTGGGACCGCCACGAGATACAGAGTTATAGCAAAAAGAGTTGTTTTTAATCACTTTTACTCACCACTTTTTAAGTTTAAGTGGCCAAATACTGGGTTCTGCGCCTTGTTTGGTCTCTCAAACCTCCGAAATAGTAGGTACTTCAAAACAACTCTTTTTGATCCCACTCAAGCGCGTAGCCAGAGGGGGGGATTTGGGGATATATCCCCCCCCGAAACTTGGAAATTTTCTTATTTTGACCATAGAAAACCACTAAAAATACCCCATATCCCCCCCGAAATATCAATATCCCCCTCCGAAATTTTTTCCTGGCTACGCCACTGGTCCCACTCTGTAAATTTCAGATATCATAATTTATAACGTTGCTAAATATATGTACAACTTTCAACGAAATTAAAGGGTACCAATATTGTTTTTTAAAAGCTTTTTTATTTAAAAAATCATAAAAGTAATTTTTTTTCATGGACATAGTCAATTTTTACATCGATTAAAGCTTGCAAAATTATCTTTAAAACGAGGGGGGATGGATTTTTCTCGAACAAATGCAACTGGAGTTATAATACATTAAAATGCGA
The DNA here is from genome assembly GCA_024610705.1 of Tetragnatha versicolor. Lineage (NCBI taxonomy): Eukaryota > Metazoa > Arthropoda > Arachnida > Araneae > Tetragnathidae > Tetragnatha > Tetragnatha versicolor. The sequence goes on from JANDEH010000013.1 coordinate 8,769,545, forward strand.
AAAATTGCATTTTCTTCCTTTTTTCAAAAATTTTTAACAAAAAAATTACTGATAAAGTTAAATAATAAAAATATTTTCTCATTTATATCATAAAAGGGAAGAATTCCTGAAAGTTTCATTAAATTCCGAGAGGGTCAGGTTGAGTGTCTGTTGATTTCACATGGAATGACCCTGTTTTAGAAGGTCCCACGTCTCAAATGTGTAAGTTTCTGTCAGCATTTATACCCCACTTGAATAAATCTGTTTTTCTGTTCTGTTCTGTCTGATCCCCCGATCAGGTTTATACACTGGTGTTCAAAATTAAGAGAATTTGCATATTTTTTTCAATTTCTCCAGATCTACTGGATAGATTTTGATGAAATTTGGTATGAATATAGGTTGATATAATACAAAATAAATAATCGTTCAAAAATTGTAATACACACGCATGCGCAGAAGTAATAACCACCAGAGTTGAAAGGTATGAAATAGTGGTTCCAGAATAGAGCAAAATAGTGGGTTTATAAGGGGTATGACATCCTCCCACTATCATGCATGCCTTCTTGAGTGATTTTATAGCGTGAATAAGGCAGGTAATAAAATGCCCTGTTCATTAGGCCTACTTTCTCAGAAACTCCGTTTTGGGGCTCTGAAGGGTATGTGGAGGGGGGTAGCAAGATGCAATTGCCTTATACAGGGTGTTTCAAAATTGCGTTGCACGGCTTTTATTCGAAACCAGCGCCTCCTAGGGTCATGGAAGTAAGGTCTACCCCTAGGTAAATGACCCTGGAGAATCCATTGAGTTGACTTACAGCGCCCCTAGCGGCGAAATTAAAAAGTTAAAAAAATTAATTTAAAAACTAAAGGAGATAGAGCAAAAACCTCAGTGAGAGTATTGTTGCCAACGTCAAGAAGAACTCATTGAAAAAAATTTTCTCAAAATATCTTGAATATTCGCGGAGATATTAGCATGTGAAAATAGCACTTTTTCGGGGGTCAAAAAGTAAAAAGTTCGCATATTTGCAAATTTTTCAGTGTTATTGTGTAGTTTTGTGTTTTTTTAGTTGAAAGAACACAAGATTTTATCAAAAAATCGAAAAAATTTGCAAATATGCAAACTTTTTACTTTTTGACCCCCGAAAAAGTGCTATTTTCACATGCTAATATCTCCGCGAATATTCAAGATATTTTGATAAAAATTTTTTCAATGAGTTTTTCTTGACGTTGGCAACAATACTCTCACTGAGGTTTTTGCTCTATCTCCTTTAGTTTTTAAATTAATTTTTTTAACTTTTTAATTTCGCCGCTAGGGGCGCTGTAGGTCATCTCAATGGATTCTCCAGGGTCACTTACCTAGGGGTAGACCTTACTTCCATGACCCTAGGAGGTGCTGGTTCCGAATAAAAGCCGTGCAACGCAATTTCGAAACACCCTGTATATAGAGTCCCTCATACCTCCTCTAAAGTGGCAAAGTCTTTGAATCTGGCTGCCCATTCCATATGCTGAATATCTTCCGTTTTAATAAAAATTGCTAACCTGATGAGCTCCATTAAGTGAAGGATTTCTATCGATTGAAAAGAAATTAAGACCGATAGAACCCCTCAAAAGGTGAACAAATATCTCCAAGATATCAACACATTACCTGAAACTGTCAGGGTTCCTCTTTCAAAGGCAGGGAGGGATCTGCAACTTGTCAAAAATATGCAAAAATTGTCTTAAATAAGGTAAAATTCAAAGGGTGAATATTTTCCTCTCAGTTACATCTCAAATCAATTAAACCATTGATTCTCGATGCAAACTCATGTGGAAAGAACCAGAATGCTATGTCAGTCCTTTAATGTAGGAGAAACTGACTATTATGGAATCGGAGATTTGGTGCTCTTTGTAGGAATGTTGTTAAGTCTATGCCAAACCCCCTACATCTTTCAAAAGGTGAAAATCATGGTTGAAGGTATTGTGTTAATATCTTGGAGACCTTTATTCACCTTTTGGGGGGTTCTATCGGTCTTAATTTCTTTTCAATCGATAGAAATCATTCACTTAATGGAGCTCATCAGGTTAGCAATTTTCATTCGAACGGAAGATATTCGCCATATGGAATAGGCAGCCAGATTCAAAGCCTTCGCACCTTTAGAGGAGGTATGAGGGACTCTATATAAGGCAATTGCATCTCGCTACCCCCCTCCACATACCCGTCAGATCCCCAAAACGGGGTTTCTGAGAAAGTAGGCTTAATTAACAGGAAATTTTTTATCTGCCTTTTTCATGCTATAAAATCACTCAAAGAGGCATGCATGATTGCATGATAGTGGGAGGGTGTCATACCCCTTATAAACCCACTATTTTGCTCTATTCTGGAACCGCTATTTCATACCTTTCCACTCTGCCGGTTATTACTTCTGCGCATGCGTGTGTATTACAATTTTTGAATGATTATTTATTTGGTATTATATCAACCTATGTTCATACCAAATTTCATCAAAATCTATCCAGTAGATCTGGAGAAATCGAAAAAAAGTGCAAATTCTCTTAATTTTGAACACCAGTGTATATGTTACAGTTAAAGTCCGGAAATCAGTTAATTTACAGATAACCTAGGTAATTTGCAGATTAACGAGGGTGATCCGTTAAAGAGCGAAATTTTTTTCAATTTCCAAGATTACCTAGGTAATCTTGAAATTACCTAGGTATTCTGCACCCTACCGACTAGACACTCGTTAATCTGCATACTACCTGTAATCAGTTATTTTACATATTAACGAGGGTGATCCGTTAAAGTACAAAATTTTATTTTATTTTATAAAAAGTTTAAGGTGGTTGGGGGGGCTGCCGCCCCCCCAAACCCCCCTGCCCTAACTATAACCAAACTCGTTTTGGGGGTAAACAGTAACAATGACGAATCAAAAAAGGGGGATCGGTACTTTTTTCATATTACACAAAACACGCAAATCCCACAAAAATAGTAATGAAATAGCAATTTTAAAACTAGAATATAAAAGCAATAATGATAGAATATTAAAGTACCAACTGAGATTTGTATCAATTGTGGTTTTTCGATCTCGATTTGACAGCGTATTTCAATGAGCACTTAAACTAGCAAATCTTAATGAAAGCGCGGTGTAATCGGCTGGCAGCCTACCCTAAACTATTGCTAGGATTCGCGATCGATTACATATGTTAAACCCTTGCCCAGTGATTATTGAATTAACGTTTGTTGAAAAGATATTTCAACAGCTGGGACATTTGCTTTCGTTAAAAGAAATCTCTGTCACTCTGAAGTCGGAGCTTCAATACAATTGTTTTAAAATACCCGTTTTAGTAGTAATTTACTGTACTTAATCATGTAAATTCACAGTACTTACTTGCTTGTATTATTTTGTTTTAACATTCAACATGACAACTACCAGTGCTACGCACTAAATTTGAAATCAAAACACCAAATATGACAACAAACTACGTATTGAAACCCGACTGCGCAGGGGTAAGCGCATGGCGCAGTGAGCACCTCAACATTTTAACAGAAAGTATTGAGCGAAACAAACTATTTTGAACTTTAACTATCAAGAGGCCGTTGTAGTGTAGATTCCCTAGGTAAAATGCGAAAAACTCTAATATCCGCACATTAACGACAGAAATCAGTTAATCTAAAGTTTACCTAGGTATTCTTTAGAATAACTAATTTTCAACTTTAGAGGTAACATATGTTAAGCTAAACCAGACCCACAAGGCCATGCACTCCCAGAAACTCTAAAAACAATTGAGGATCGGAAAGCACCTCGTCGATAGAGCACCTCGTCGTCCCAAGATAAAATATAAATCTAAATCTGTCTTTTTGAGTGGTGAGTAAGCTCTCTGTACAATACATTTATTTCTCTATATTTTGAAGACCACCGGATGTAGAGAAACTTACCTTCTGGTATAGATCGTATGACGGTTCACCCGGTTCTGGAGGGTAACAAATACAATGCATAACGACCTGTATAGATGAAAAAGCAGGGATGAGACAATATCCCGTTATGCTCTAAAGCAGTGTTTCCCAACCTTTTACGGTCCATGCCCCACCAAAGCCTTTCTAATTTTTCCATGCCCCCCCCAGTCTCAGTGGCATATATAGAAATATATTTTGAGAGGGAACCAAAATTGTTTCTTAGCCCCTCCCTCCTAGGTATATTTAATAAGTCTAATGAAGCTTTTCAGAACATTTTTAGGTAGAATTTGCATGCTAAAGAACTAAATGAAGTTATGAGTAATTAAATTCTAAGTACCAAGGGGGGCCTGAGGGTCCTCCTCCAGCAAATTTTCGGAAATTTGACTCTAGGAAGCAGGTTTTTAACTAGTTTGGTACCCCTAGTTGGGGAATTTTGGATATAAATTTTTAGGTAAGATTTGCATTTTGATGAACCTAATGTAAAAAAGTTTCAAATATTAGCGTTCTAAAAACAAAGATATCTTGGATCGTCCCCCAGAAAAAGTTTGGAAATTAGACTTAAAAACAGGGATTCAACTTGGTTTTGATTCTGGTCTAGATTTCAGACATACATTCTCAGATAAGAAAATAGGATCAGATTTGATTTTAATCAACTTCTTTTTAAAAAGCTTTTTTTAATTTTCTCCCTGGATTGCCCTCCACCTGGGGGGCAATTAGGTTGAAAATTTTCAAATTGCCCCCCTAGAAAATGATATTGCCCCCAGGTGGGGCGTGCGCCCCACGTTGGGAAACACTGCTCTAAAGTGATTAACAAGTTTCTTGAAAATTACAGGAAACATTTTCCTCGATCTTACCTGACTCAAGGTGGAAGGACAAACCCGTAAAATGAGCAGACTTTCTAGGAAGTCTTTGACTTTCTCTTCTACATTTATTAATTCGATGAAGCCACTTCGTATACCGCATCTTCAAAAAAAAAGGTAATTTTTATCATTAAGGCTCAGCGCGCACTAGAGAATTTCGTCATGGTGACGAGACAAAATTATCACCCTGGCAAGAAGCTAGAGCGCGCGCATTAGGAGACGAGACACTTGACCGATTGCTAAGAATCTCACCAAAGGGATGCATTGCTCTTGAGTGACAGTTATGATCTAGTCTAGTCGCTGCGACAGAATCCTCTAGTTTGCGCTTAGCCTAAAGGGGAAGATCCTGTACGGTAGTGTACCTTGGATCTATGTCAAAAAAAAATTTTTTAATTTAATTCTTATACAGGGTGTAAAGGAAAGTCCCTTTACCCAGAAATAAATTGCCAACGGAGCAATCTAAAGCTATGTGCTATGCAGTTAAGGTAACGGTATAGTAAAGTGACCATGCTCTATCCCAGTGGTTCTCAACCGGGGGTACGCGTACCCCTAGGGGCACGCTGAGAGCTTTTAAAGGGTACGCCACGAAATACATATTTTTCAACTTTCAATGATTCTTCAAGGGGTTTTTTTGTAGCGTTTTCTTCCGAACAACAAAATCTCAACATTTAAAAAAATAAAAATCTTAAAATATTTTTCCATTGAAGAACGAAGGGAATGAATCGGAAATTCCTCATTAGGCTTGGAGAAGAGCAACAAATTTCCATCATTTTTGGTTCACAGTCACAGGTACACACAGTACTAGAGGAGATTAAGTACTTTTAAAAATAATTTTTTAACGGAATTTTAAAGGTGTCCAAAACTGTCGATTTTTGCAATTTCTACAGTCACAAAATCTTTTATAATTCAAGAATTTAGGTAGAAAGTTAATTCATATCTCATTTTAAAGGTGCTTTTAAGGCCTTTATATGATGTGCAGCACTTAGTATTGGGAGTTAAATAAGCATATTTTCTGGATGGAGATTACCTATTACGCAAGCTGAAATGGCAAAGAGATGACACATTTCAAAAAATAGCTTATCAATATGTGGAATATACAATTAAATATTATGGATTCGCAACTGTGGTGTTTGATGGGTACGAAAAAGAAGCTTCTATTAAAGACAATACCCATAAAAGGAGGCAAAAAAAATTTTCCTTCTATCTACCACTTTACCAGAGATACTGTATTTATTGGAAAGCAGGAGGAATTTCAACTTCAGTTGAATACAACTCTTTTTATAAAATTGATCTCAGAAGAAATGTTGACTAGAGGGTGCAAAGTTCATATATCAGAAGGTGATGCTGATGTATGTAGATATTGCAAAGGCTGCAATCAAAAGTGCCCAGAAGTGTTCCACAACTCTAATAAGAAATGATACAGACCTTCTTGTTCTATTATTGTATTACGCTACGATGTAAATATTAAACCTTTGTACATACTATGGAATATAAAAGACACTCCAAAACTATATCACATCAATTATATAAAATCTGTAATTGGGGACGATTTAGCGTCACAACTTCTTTTCACTCACGCATTTACGGGTTGTGATACTACTTCTCGTATTTATGGTGTGGGCAAAAAATCCGTGTTTGAAAAATACAATAAAAACAACCAAATCCTTCAAATATGTGCTCAACCTAATGTTCTCAACCAATATGTTCTCAATGTCAATATGTTCTCAACCTAAAACACCGAAAGAAATTGAGAGTCTTGGCAATCGGGCAATGATATCAATTTTTGGAGGGAGCGAATCAAAATCTCTAACAGACATGCGTTACGAGACACCATCGAAAAAGATTTTGTCAGCAAAATCATTTGTGCACTTCAAACACCTTCCACCTACCGAGTCGGCCAATAAATTTCACAGTCATAGAACTTAATATCAAATCATGGTTTGGATGGATATGGCTGAAAATATGAATTCTGAGACATGGGGTTGGAAGAAGGGTGAAAATGAACTTTTACCGGTTATGAGTGATTTGACTGTTTTTCCTGAAAGTTTACACAAATTATTCACTGCAACTGCAAAACTGGTTGCATAAGTAATCGCTGCAGTTGTAGTGGCCTTCCATGCAGCTTTGTTTGTGAAACTTGTCAAGTTGTCAAACCCTATATCAGATTACTTGGAGCACAGCGATGATGACTAAGTTTAAACTTATGGTTAATTCTTTAATTTTTTTAGAATTTAGCTTTTTTACCTTATATTTAAAAATATGGGAATTTATAGCTTATATTACATTCATATTTCTACATAGTAAGATGTAAACAGAAAAAAATAATTAATAAAGTTTTTTTTGTAGTTTGACAAGTGTTTCATTTAAGGATTTCGGTTCTACTAGATGTACAGTAGGGTGGGCCGAAAAAACCTTTTATTTTTTTTCGAAGTTGTAATAGCGCGGAAAAGTTGCGAATTATATATACAAAGAAAACGAAAAAAAAATTTCAAAATCGGTTAATATCTTCCGATCGCGCATAGGCCCCAAAGTTTGACAAAATATGAAAAAACTTCACTTTTGCGATTATTTTTTTAACCAAATCAAAGATTAAACTATCAAATACATGATTTTTTATGTGGAACTAATATAGTTATAGACATAATCGTTCAGGTTCCATTCTTCTATCACTTTTTTTTTCGTTAGATATAATTTTTTAATGTTCATACAAATTTTGTAAAGTTGATTTTCCTGCATTTTTAAACAGCTAATAACTCTAGAACCACAGACAATAAGAGACAGACCGGTCAATGGGCGGCCTACGACACGAACGCCCTCAACCCACGGTACCTGCACTAAAACTGTGGTTACAGTTAAGCTTTTAGGTCTGGCAACCATGGAGACGTTTTGCGAAGACGTAATCCATCGACCATATAATCACCAGGATCGCGATCCTTGGCGATCACATAAGCCCATTAAATGGTTTTTAAAATTAAAAAATATCTTTTTTTTCAACAATTTTTTAAAATTTGCTATTATAATAGAAAATTTAAATTAAATCATTAAGGTTTGTTCATCAACAAAATTTCATGATCGCATATGATGAAAAACTCGATTGTAAAAATACAAGCTTAAATATAAAGCAATCAAGAATCACACAAGTAAATAATGAATCTAAATGATTTTATTAAATCTCATATTTCAATAACTACAAATATTTGTTATAACCCCTTGGCCTTTTAAGACAAACATGATGTGTAAATGAAGTTGCAATCCTCGTGAATCTAAACGAACACATCTTTTGCAAATACGAATCCCAGATCCCAGGCACATTTGAAATGAATTCTTGACAATAAAAATATATAATGCTAGTATACATTTTCATCTGAATTAAATACATACGCCTATAATTAACGCGAATTATACTGAATTCTATCAGGCTTAAAAATCAAGTTAAAGAATGCAACACAGATTTTCCAATGGATTGCAAAATAGAGAAGAAACGAGATAAAATGTGCCTTAATGCAATAAGACACTGTTAAAATGATTTATAAATCTTGAAAACAATTGAAAAGAGTACGATTAAAAACAATTTGCACAAACTTCATGTTTACTTTCGAAATCGAATATTGCAAGTTTCGTCAACAAAAAAATTTATAAGGATTTCGATTAAAAAATATTAAATTAATCGATTAATGCCGGTACCGCTTGTCGCAGGCGCCACTTGAGCTCTCTGGATAAGCCCCGCCTATTGACCGGTCTGTCTCTTATTGTCTGTGTCTAGAACTATACAACTTAAAAACTCGAAATCAGCCCCATTTTGTTCGTAAGTTTTTTGTCGTTCATTTGGAGTGCATCATGATCATCATTTTCAAAAAAAAAAATTTAAAATTTGAAAAAAGTTTAAAAAAAAATTAATAAAACATTTTTTTATAATTTTCTTTTGAAAAAATATCAATAGCCTTTTAACTCTTAAAATGAACATAACTACCTAATTTCAAGTTGAAAATAAAATTTAATCTATATATATATAAAATCCAAATACCACTGATTCATTCATTCATCATAACACTCATCACGAAATCTCCAAAACTGCCGGACCGATTGGCTTGAAATTTGACAGAGACCTTCCTCTCGGCCATTAGACGCGCACTAAGAAACGATTTTAAAATCGAACGATTCCTTCCCTGTTTTTCGGCGCTTTTTCGACTCCGTTTTACCCATTGAAATAACATTGTGCATTGTTGAAAGGCATAAAATCCAGGGTTTACTTCTTATTTGAAGGCAACGTCTTGCCTCACTTGATAAATATTATTTAAAAACATTGTATAATTTACAACGGAGTTCAAGACGAAAAACAGCGTAAATTTCTAATTAAAAGTTAAAACAGTGATTAAAAAACTGAAAAAAATTGAAATAATTAATTTTGAAACATTAATTACGGTATTTTAATATTCTCAAAAATAAATATATACCGAGTTGGTTCACTAGACTTATACATTCACTAGATTTTTTATTATTGTTAGCAATTAGTTTTTACATTTTCAAAGTAGCTTTTAAAGAAGTTGGTTATCATAATAAATTTCCTCTGAATTACTCATCGGGATTATTTTCGGATGGTTAGAAGATTTTTTAAATAGTAAGAGATGGCTATAATTATTTCTTTTGTAATAAGTTTTATTTATTATATTGCTGTATTTATTGAATTTATAATAGTTAAATCTGCAACATCGGAACTGATTGGGTTTGGGTAGATATCAGTTACAGGGATGAAAAATGGCACCGGGAATACCGGGATGAAAAGTTACCGGGAACACCGGGATATGAAAGGTATAGAAAAATTAATGGGAACAACATAATATGGAAATTACCGGGAACACAGGGATGAGGAAAATTACCGGGAACACCGGGATAGGAAAATTACCGGGAACATCGGGTAGGAAAATTATCGTGAACATCGGGTAGAGGAAAATTATCGGGAACACCGGGATATGGAAATTACCAGGAACACTGGATATGAAAATTATCGGGAACACAGGGATATGAAAATTACCGGGAACACAGGGTATGAAAATTATCGGGAACACCGGGATATGAAAATTACCGGGAACACCGGGTATGAAAATTATCGGGAACACCGGGATATGAAAATTACCGGGAACATCGCGATATGAGGATTACCGGGAACACCAGGATATGGAAATTACGGGAAACACCAAGTATGAAAATGGGAACACCGGTTATGAAAATTACCGGGAACATCGCGATATGAAGATTACCGGGAACACCTGGATATGTAAATGATGTTAAACACCAAGTATGAAAATTACGGGGAACACCGGGATAGGAAAATTATTGGGATCACCGGGATATGAAAAAAATACTGAGGACACACTGGAGTGATTGGTGATTGCTGATACGAGAAATCAGATACGTAACTTGATAGAACTTAAAAAAAGGAATTAATACCCTCCACCCGTGCAAGGCCGGGCAAATCAGCTAGTCATGTATAAAAAAATAAAAATAACCGTAATTTAGTCAAATCCCTAAGCATTCCCTAAAATTATACACCAAGAGCGATTCACTCATGGAAAATTTATAAAATCACTTGAGGGTGTTCATATGACTTAAAACATGTAAAAAATGTCACATAAATTTCAGAAAATAAGACAATTAACAGATTCGGTTCAAAATCTTACAGTGCTAGTTCCGAACTCTAAGTTAATTCAATTTGCATGAATTTTACCAGAATATTCCTTAGAAATGTGTTTATATCCAATTTTTTATGTTCTAAAACTTTTAATTTACTTTGATTTGACTTGTTAAAAGTAAAAAAAATTAGATGTAAACATAATTCTTAGAAATTTTCAGGAGAAATGCATGCAAACTGAATTAACTTAACTAAATATGAAAAAACTTGATTTTTGTGTTTATTTTTTTTAATTTGATGTTTTCGTAACGTAATAGTTTGCAACGTCTTCAATTAGAGCCTAAAAAAATTGTGTTTTAATTTGGTTTAGATCAGTTAATATAATCCGATCGCGCATAAGCCCCAAAATTTGCCAAAATATTGAAAATTTCACATTTTCATATTTAGTTAAGTTAATTCAATTTCGAGTTTTTAAGTTGTATAGTTCTAGAGTTATTAGCTGTTTAAAAATGCAGGAAAAGCAACTTTACAAAATTTGTATGAACATTAAAAAAATTATATCTAACGAAAAAAAAGTGATAGAAGAATGGAACCTGAACGATTATGTCTATTATTATTTTAGTTCCACATAAAAAAATCATGAACAATATTTGATAGTTTAATCTTTGATTTGGTTAAAAAAATAATCGCAAAAGTGAAGTTTTTTCATATTTTGTCAAACTTTGGGGCCTATGCGCGATCGGAAGATATTAACCGATTTTGAAATTTTTTTTTCTTTTTCTTTGTATATAGAATTCGCAACTTTTCCGCGCTATTACAACTTCGAAAAAAAATAAAAGGTTTTTTCGGCCCACCCTACTGTACATCTAGTAGAACCGAAATCCTTCAAAAAACCTTTTGTTGCAATTTGTTCCCACTAAAGTACCAATTTCCCCCTACTAAAAGATTTAAAGCCAAATGTATGACAAGAAAGGTAAAAATTTCGATATAAAAAAATTGTCACATACTATCTAAACACTTTTACTAACTTTAAATCGCAATCAAATTAGCCCGAAATCGGTAATCTGTGATTTCCGCAATCTTCAATACTGTTGGCCTTATTACTTGAGTGTAAAGCCATAAATTAGAAAACTCATGCCATACATTTAAAAACACTGCTTTACAGATGTGCAAAACCGCGCATTTGAGCATCTAAGTTTAAAAGGAGGGGGAGAATTAGCTTAGATACATCACTTTGCATAAGGTAAACGTGGGGTATAGTGGACACTGTACCAATAATGGCCACATAGCTGATTAATTTTAAATTGAACGAGTTAGAGGCATCAAACAGCGTCAAAATTCATAGGCGTAGTAGATTGTGCTATCAGGTAAGTTGGTATATTACCACCGATACCATAGATCAGCATGAAAAGGATATTTAAATATTTGAAAATAACAACATCGGCCGAGTGACTGAAATTTGATTTTGCTTATTGAATCGCGTAAGGAAACGGGTATTTCGGAACTGATTTTTTTGTATTTATTACCATTTGATTGACTTTTAAATTTATAATTAAATAAAGAAGAGTGTATAAAATGATACTGAATAAAATTTATTTGAAAATTTTAACTTTACGAGGATTTATGGGGGTGGCCACTTTACCAACACATAATCTTAGATTTTCCAATAGTGGCCACACCGCAATGGCTTCTAAAAAAACATAAATAATATTTAATTTGAATCAGTTTTTTTTCATAAACTGTTGATTGCGCTTTAAAATGAGTGTTGTATGAATTTTATTTCATTCTGGCTTCGGGAACCAAGGTTTCAAAAACATTGAATTACATGCTCAATTCCTCTCAAATCGCTACAGCGTAATCTTTGAACCGGAAACTATCACAAGTCTGTTATTTTAAATTAAATAAAGCTAATTTGATTTGATCTAAACTATATTCAGTTGGGAAGGAAGATTTAATTAGAACTAAACGACTATACCTACTCAATTTCATGCATAAACCCCTCATATTGGCAGAAAAAGAGAGGTGTCCACTTTAGATACAAGAGGTGTCCACCATAGAATCACCAGCTACATCTATGTGGCCACTATAGATGCAATTTGGGGTACTTTTTAAAAATTAATTAAAAATACTTTACCCAATCTAATTACAATTTTTAATAATAAAATCGAAAGAAGAAGATCCAATTAACCTAAAAATATGATGATAGCCGTTTCCAAGCAAATATAGGTTGGTATTTATAGAGAATTTAAGCAAAAATTTTCCTTAAAGTGTCCACTATACCCACATTTACCTTATATGATAAGCTGCGCACTGAAGGGTTAAAGCATTGTTTAAAATCAATATACAGTATAGAAGTACGTCACATTGGGAAATTTTACGATTTAACGCCCTTTTTTTAAGGCAAACTTTGAAATTACATAAAAAAATAAATAATCATCGTAATTAAAAAAATCAATGTATAGGATAGAAGTATCGCCATTAAAAAACTTACTCTCCCATGAATCCTTTGGATGCACTCATGAAAGAAGCTAACTCCATATCTCTGTAAGGGCTTCCCATTTCATACATGACCTTCTTGAATGATATGAAAGGTCTATTGGGGTTGTAGGTGTTCTGTTGATAGACCTATTTGATGGAAAAATTACTCGATTTTAAAACAAGAGATATAACTGAAATAGTAAAAACTTTTAAATAGAGAATTTTTTTCAATAATAATTTTAAAATGGAGATAATTAACAGTCCATACATCATATTATAATGTAAAGATGGAGGATACGTCCTATAATTATTTTAATAAATTTTTCATTCCCTTGATCAGTGTGGTCCAACCCGCGGCCCTCAAATAAATATTTATGGCACTCGACCAGAAAATGTAATGTTTAATCAAACTAAACTTTCAGTTGTTAGGGGACATCCATAAATTACGTGAGGTGTTTTTTCCAAAATCTGGACCCCCCTCCCCCTTGGTGAGATTTAGTGAGATTTTGCTGGACCCCCCCTCCCCCCACGTGAGATTAATCTACACCCTTAAAAATAATTTTCTATCCTATTCGTTTGCATTTTGTGCTTCACAGCACCTAAAACTTTTCCATTATTAATGATATGGGGGAAAAGGACATTATTCCGCCTAAAAACCACCACAGTAACTTATCTGTGGGCATTATTCCTTTCTCATACTTAAAATAAATCAGTATAATTTCTAACTTAAAAAGTTGACGTGAGATTTTAATCGACCCCCCCTCCCCCCTTGGTGAGATTTTTCTAAACCCCTCCCCCCTTTTTGAAATCACGTAATTTATGGATGTCCCCTTATTTCAGAAATGTGTTAAAAACCTTTTTTTCCGTTAAAATTTTCAAAAACATTTCAGGGGGGAACCCCTGAACCCCCATTGAAGTGTTTTTGACTTGGACTTAGAAGTAAGTGATGAAGCAAGTAGTCAATTTAGAGGCAAGTCTATTTAATCAATTTCGGGAGAGTTAATAATGTTACAGCCAATTTTTGGTGTTGTAGAATGATTACGGGAGTTGGGACACTAATTGCACTTGTTGTTTGTCCCTCAAAAATGACTTAATGGCATCATCGAGCCCTAAAGTGTGAAAATCGTAAAAACCACAAAAAAAAACATTTCATATACTAATCCAAAATGAGTTTAAACCGGCTTCAGGGATTAGGTCCGCTACCATACTTAGTAAAAAGAAACATCGACCTTTAATATACATTGTTTTGTTGCCACAAAAAAACCAAGCATCATGTCATCCTAAAAAGAAGGCAGACTTGCTTGGCGTTTGCAACTTCGTAACTGGACTTAAAACAACTGAAGGTGGGTTTTGCAAAACTCAACATCTCCACCTCCGACCAAAATAGGTTTTATTACTGATTTGGACTGAGGTTCCAGGTTTACACAAGAGGTAAAAATCTCTTCTTGCAAAAGTGGGTATTTCCCTTCAAAAAAGTGGGGTGAAAATTAGTGATTTCATCAAAACTTAACATCTCCACACTCCCAAAAATCCTTGTTAGAAGCAAGTTTGAATTGATCAAAACTAAACATCTCCTATCAGTTTCGCATAGCTATATGCGCTGATTTTTCCAAAACTCAACATCTCCACACTTTTTGGAAAAACGCTTATTTTTTACTTTATTTTTAAAATTCTACAACTGGGAACTGTTGTAAAATTTGACAATAGAGTACATTGGTTTATTGTCCACACACTAAAGTGTGTTTCATTGCATTACGTGACCCAGTTTTACTTTACGGCACGCATTTCTGAGTTTAACGAACAACATTTCATGTTTTTAAGGAAACGTTTCCTGGCCAAATTCTCTTGGCGCGTCATTCTCCTAGCATCCACATCTCCTAAACAAAACGGAGTATATTATTGAAATCTGTAACTATTTTTATCTAACATGTTTAAAATAAATATCATGTTCTTACTTGTTTAAATTATTTTTCTGTTGCTAAAAATGTTAAAGTTTTTTGTGATTTTTTCAAAACTGAACATCTCCATGTGATTGCATCAAAACTAAACATCTCCAAAACATTTTCCCCTGTTATTGCGTCTGGTTTCAAGATATTAAATTATAATTAAGGGTCAACTTAAAGGGTGGTGGGAGAAACTCTTTGATGGCGTTGGTTTGGTTTTCAAAGCTAACGCGACTCTGTATTACGTTTTTGGGCTCTCCTGAAAAATTTCTGAAAGTGGAGATGTTGAGTTTTGCTATACTCACCTTCAACTAGAAAGCTGTTTTAAGAAGCATCGAGTTTCACTCAACACTCCTCCAGTCAATGCGGCAAGCTTAAGTTTAAAAATGAGAAAGAGGTATTTTTCTCGAGTGGATTAAACGAATCATCAAATTCAGAGATGGTGTAATCTCGTTTGGGGGTGTTTTTCGTGGATCCCTTAACTTTTCTTATCGGTAAATTAAATACTGATGCCAGGATGAACATTTCGGACTGTTAGATTCTTCCCACTTTCTGTCAATTTCATAAAATGGACAAATGTTACTTTTCGGAAGGGAATGCTTCCTGCCATGTTTGAGCCTCTGTAACGCAGGGGGATTAATATGTAGATGTTAAATTTTTTCTATGGCCCCTTCAGAGACCCAAAACAAACCCTAGGGAACATTTTTGAGACAACATAACGCAACATTTAAGGAGTGAGGAACCACGGTCAAAATCTGCAACTGAGATAGAAATGGACACAAATTTCCAAAATTGAATATCAAAATATTGTTGAGAATATGCCTAAAAAGGTCAATAATGATATTGCAGCACGTAGAAGGCACACAGCATTCCTGAAATTTCATTGTTCACGGAGCACCATTGCGGAGAATTAGCTATAAAATGTTTCCATTTTAATGTTTTTAGTTGAAAAAGTTTTCAGGATGAAACATTTTTAGGCGTTGAAATAGCGCGTTAATTTTAATGGTGATCGAGGTATGTCGGAAACACACATTGGTATCACATTAAAGGTATAAGCCAAGGTTAAGTATAAGCCGAATTAAAAATTTCCCCACTTTTGCAAGCATGAATCACTAACATAGTGGCCTAAAATTGCCTATACTTCTGATTATAACACAGGACACTGCAATAAAAATATGAGTGATCCTTCCTAAAGTGCATCCCTTTATTTACGGAAATCTTAAAAATATTGAAGATAGAGAACCATATACACACAGGGTTGGCAAAAACCTGTTTTTTTTTTAAAAAAACCCAAGTGGGATGGGTTTTTTCAATAAAACCCTGAAAAAACCCACACAAAACTGTGTTTTTTCGGAAAAAGTGTGGGTTTTTTCAAAATGAAGTGGTTTTCTCCTATAAATTAAGCGGGTTTTTTCAAATTTGAGTGAGTTCTTTCTATATTAAATGTGTTCTGTCAAAATAACAACAGTTTTCCCACAGTTAAGTGGATTTTTTCAAAGTTTTTATACTTTGAAAAAACCCACTGAATTTCATAACACCCCTTATTCACTGAAACCTGGTTTAAATTTTGAAAAAACCCACTAAAATTTAAAAAATATCCTAAAATAATATTTTGCAAATCGGGATGACGCGGAATTAAAAAACTAATCATATTTTAAAATTGAATCTCTTAATTTCACTCAAAATTCCGACACTGCATGGCGAATTACTTTATATGGTTTATCTCAGCATATTTCTACAGGCTCAAGTTAAGTTGCAACCGATTATAGACAGACTTTTCTGTGATTCAGCTGGGTAAAAAACTTTTTGCACAGATAAGTCGAACGCAGTTTTGGTGTTGTACAAATGGTAACCATTATTAATGAATACTAGCATTAGGAGGGTAGAAAACCGTACATATAAGTGACAAAGCACAAGTTGGAAACAAGTGGGGGTAGTAGTTTTTGGTTGAGTTATCCAGTCATATTAAGAAATTATGTTACTTTTATGGACATGGTGTTTTACTTGCTCATCCTTTACATAAAGGGGTAGAATTTTTTTTACTATTAGCAACATGTGAAAAATTTTTATTTTAAGGATTTAATCATTTATACCATATTATTTATTTGGTGCTATATATGCTCTTATTTTGGCCTTGCGCTATAAAAGAAGTTAAGTTGAATTTTTAGGGTAACTGTTTGTACGCATATAATTGAAACCCATTCACTAAACGATGATTTGGTGAATGGTGCCCTCAGATGTGCTAGACCAGGGATGGCGAACCTTTTTCGATCAGTGTGCCATTTATATTACGGTTTATGATTTTCAGGTGTCAAGTGTGCCACTTGTTATTTTTTAATAAATTACCTTTAAACCCTTGCAAAATGAAATTCTCCTTTGAGGGTCAATAGTTTAGAACATAAGTTTCTAACGTAAAGTGCTCAAGTGGTGAGTGGTAGGCAGTAAAGTCTGTGGTTTATATAGAAATTTATTTCGGGAGGGGCCAAAAATCATTCCTCAGTCCCTCCCATGCATCTGTAATAGGTTTAATGCAGATTTTTAATACATTTTTGGCAGAATTTGCATTTTCTAGAATTTAATCTAAGAAAAAATGTTAATAATGAAGTTTCAAGTAAAGGGGGTCTGGGGGTCCTCCCTAGATAACTTTTGGAAATTTCACCCTAAAAACAGGGTTTTGAACAAGTTTTTGGTGCATCTAAGTCCGAATTTCGGACATTTTCATGAGTATTATAAAAAAAGTTTGAAGTATAAAAGGGGGGTTTGAGGGCACATCCCCAAAAAATATTTGAAAATTTTACCCGAAGAAACTAGGTTTTAACTTGTTTTGGTATACCTTGTCCGAATTTCGGAGGGGGCAGGGCTCCTTCGCTCCCCCTTAAAACCCCCATTCATAATATTTCTAATTACAACACTTGTTTAGTTTGTAATGTCAATAAATAATGTCTTACTTCGTCCGCCATAATCAAAAGATTCTCTTTGTAAGCAAACTTCACGATTTCTTCGATATCTTCTCTTGTCATGACATAAGCTGAAATGAATTTAGGAGGACATGTTGATAATTGAATCGTCAATATGAAAAAAGGAATAAGTCAAAAAAATGTCAAATTGCATTTTGTGCTCAAAGCAATCTCCAAAGCTTCACTCTGCACATGAGTGAATAGAGGGGAAAAATAACTATATAACCTATTAGCAGATAAAGCCTCTTTAATTATCGAAATTGATGTCTATTCATTGAACTTTTTATTTAATTTGAAACTTACTTAACTTGTCCTTCCTTTCTTATTCTTTGTGCTGTAAACTAAGCCAAAACAAAAATTGTTTTAACTGAAAATCTTGTTGTTTAACTTTCTTATCCAGTGAATGTTGGATTCCATTCATATTAATTTTACTGCCTTGATGACTCATTTTGGAGGATTCACCCAAAGTTAAAAAATACTCCTTCACTTTTCAATGCAAATTAGCGGTTCACATTGAAAGTGAAGCGGTTCGAATGAGCCTTAAGACTGGCAAAAATGAAGCAATTTTCCTCCTTCTAAATGCACTTATTCCGTCTAACTCTTTCTTGAAAATGGGAGGAAGAAATAGAGACCATTTTCATGTAAGTGATCCTTTCTTCCCGCTTCACCGCATTACCTCACTGCAAACAGCATTCCTGTAAAACTGATTCACTGCGATAGTACACTTCTAGCAGTGAAAACAACTTCAGAAGTGATGCAGTCAAAACCGGATGAGACCGATGTAACTTATCGAGGTATTTCACCTAAACCTAATAGTCCGAGAGCTGGCTACATGAGAGTTTAACCGGAAAAACATATTTCTGAAAATTTTATAATAGATTGGGCACTTCTTAATAAACAAAATTCGCTCGGTCAGCCTGCGCAAAGCGGTTGCTTTCGAGGGATCAGCTCGGGTTAAAATAGCCAAAAATTGCATCGAGTTTAACCGGAAGAACGTATACATGATTTTTACGTCATTCAAAAGGCTTCGACCCCCTGAACACAAATATGCTGGTCAGCCGGCCGAAAGTGGTTGCTTTCGAGGGGTCAGCTCGTGTCAAAATAGCCAAAAATTGCATCGAATTTAACCGGAAAAACGTATACATGATTTTTACGTCATTCGAAAGCTTACGACCCCCTGAACACAAATATACTGGTCAGCCGGCCGAAAGCGGTTGCTTTCGAGGGGTCAGCTCGGTTTAAAGTTGCAAAAACCCTATTCAAACCTATGTAATCCTGTTTATTGTTTTTTATAAAAGAAATACTTAATGCGGCCAACTTTCTAAAAATATCTTAGTTTTCAAATCGTTAGTATGAGTTTTCCCATTGGGATGTCTGAAATGGAGATAGTCTACAAGAATTTTTAAGATGATGTAATTCTTTAGCAAATGTTTCTTTCAATGAGATTTTTGGAGAAATTATTTCGAAAATACTTTTTTATTCAAAACATATCCAACAAAACATTTTTTAAAAGTAATTTGTGTTTGAAAAATCGCTTTAAGTACTTGGTAGTTTTTAGGCCATTTTTTTACTGCGCGCAGCTTTTTAAGAAAAGTAAATTATATTTTTCCACTGTTTCTTTTTCTGAACATTCAAAAGACACTTATCTTTAAATTAGCGAAGAACGAAAAACTTATCTAAATTATTTCACCAATATTAAAATTTTCAAAGTTAAATTTCAAATTTTGAGAAAAAAAACCCTGATTTTAATTGTTTGCAAATTGGAATGCATTGATCAATATTTCAAACCCGTACATTAATTTGAAGATACATATGCAAGGAAGATACTGTAAAAGTTTTGGACAATTTGATTGAATAGTTATAGAGATATTGTGCGCGCAGTGCAAAAAGATGATACTTTTCACCACGCCACATTTAAACAATCCACTTAGTCCATATTGACCCGGATATTCAATATAACAGGCTGAAAATTGGTGGAAATGTAGAGGATAATGTCCTTATTGATGTCCTGAAATTTCCAAAAATTCTGTGTAGGAGAAAATCCGCCATTTTGGAAAAACCACCGCCATCTTGGATTGAGTTTTCAAGCATAACGACTGAACCAAGAACCCGATTGAGTTCGTTTTTGTATGACTTATTAAGGAAAGCTTTGGACGGTGTTTTTAAAGGAATCCCAGACAGCACACGTCTACTTTACTACCATAAACTCGTCTAATCTCATCCAAAAATCATCCATATCCATCAATAACATCTATTACACGTTGATTAGACGTGCATTTTGGGATATCTAATTTTCGTCCATAAAAAACGTCTATTAAGAGATGCTTATATGTAAAAAAATCATCCACACCCATCGATGACATCTATTACACGTTGATTAGACGTGCATTTTGGGATATCTAATTTCTATCCATAAAAGACGTCTATTAGTCGTCTATTAAGATACGTTTTATAGATCTTCCCAAGGTATATAAACTAACAAGGTATGCTCATAAGTGACGTCACCCAGGGTATAAAATAACGGACCAATCAATGACGAGCATATCAGCCAATACAACGCCATTGCAATGCAACAGATCGTAGATACATCAGGATTAATTGGGTCGATATTATTGAAATTCATTATTTAGTTTGTTTTAAAACTTATGAATACAATCACCCACTTATTTAAAAAAATTAGTATAAAAATATTAAAAAATATAATTAAAGTGACAGACGATTTTAAGAATTCTATTTCTGAATCTCAAATAAAAATAAACAAGCTGACTGGACTGTAAAAGGATCGTTAAAGGTAAATGCACTAAAATTTTTAATAAATCCATTATTAAATTAAATTAATTAGTTCTTAGATTTTAGCTCATTGTTTTCCATATTTTCAAGTACTTGATTTATTTAGATACTGAATATTTTTTGTTTTAAAAATCTAAACTGCTTCGATACATTGGATATTCAAGTTTGACATAGCAGAACAGCGATATTAATTTTATCATAACAAGAATGTTTTGAAAAGTTTTCATCATTGAATATTTGCTTAATATTTTGTTTTCTTTGTATCAGCAGCTGTTTTAATTTCATTTATACAAGTTAGTAATTAAAATCAATAAGCAGAGAGATTGAAGCACATCGTTGTAGAGCTAAAGGTTCATATTTTTGATCGGCTATTATTGAGTTAAAATTATTGTTGTAATTCAAAACACTTGATAACCTATAAACATGTTCGTAATTGTGTCCAGTGTAAACTGTTATAAAAGTTTCTTTGGTCCTTATTTTAATAAAAATCACCAAAAATAAGCATTTTCCCATGCTGTGAATAGGAAATATATCCTGGGTGACGTCATTTTCAAAAGCCACGCCTTTTTCGCCGGAAGAGCATACCTTGTTAGTTTATACAGGGTGATTCTAAATTACGTGGACAAACTTCACATGGGGGTAGAGGGGACCTAGACAAGCATATTTCGCATAGGAATGGGGGGGCGCATCCTTACCGTTTAAGAGCTAGGACCTAATGTAGTGCGAGCGCGTTTCAAGAGGCCGTTTTTAGAAGGCCCGTGTGACGAAACAAAACATAATAAAATGAAAAACATTATTGCATGAGGTACAAGAGTATCCTTACAACTTAAATCCTCAATGTGATAGAAATTGGACCACTTGCTAAACCGTGGGGTTAGTATTAAAACGTGCAATATTAATCTCTCAGTCAAACAATGGAGTTCCCTTAATGGTATTTAGAAAAATGATGATCGGGGAAGGAATTTTCAATGATCAAACAGTTTCAATGATCAATGTTACGATCATTGAAAATTCCTTCCCCAAACGTCATTTTTATAAATACCATTAAGTGATGTCCATTCTTTGACAAAAATATTAATATTGCACTTTTGAAACTCACTCCACGGTTTAGAAAGTGGTTCAAATTGTATCGAATTCATGGTGTAAGTAGTAGGAATACTTCCTTACCTTATGCAATAATGTTTTTCATTTTATTATGTTTTGTTTAGTCACACGGGCCTCCTAAAAACGGCCTCTTGAAACGCGCTTGCACTACATTAGGTCCTAGCTCTTAAACGGTAAGGATGCGCCCCCCATTCCTATGCGAAATATGCTTGTCTAGGTCCCCTCTACCCCCATGCGAAGTTTGTCCACGTAATTTAGAATCACCCTGTATACCTTGAGATCTTCCAAACTTAGTTCTTAAATGGACATTTTGTGGAACAGTTTTTTTAGCTATCTTCTGTTGGCAACACCAGTGTTTGGAATACAAATAAATTCATTATTTTTATTCACTATGAAATTTTAGTCTTTTCTTTATCCATTTCCATCTTGTCTTTATAATAGACTTGGTCTTGATACTTTTTTGTAGCTAGGTAAGCCTGATTAACTTTTTTATGGGCCAAGTGTTCAGTATAAATACAGCAGATTGCGCCCGCCGAAAATTTTGTTGTTGTTGAATGTTACTCACTTAACTGTTTTATCTGGTCTTGAACATAGACTGTTTTTTAGAAACTGATTATAATCCTAATTTCTGTATTAAGAAAGCTTATTTTGGGTATTGATTGTTTAATTTTTAAAGGTGCTGCGAAGCTACGTTTTCCACAAGACGAATCTTGTGAAAATCAATAAAGAATTGGTGTTGCGGCATTCTAAAGCCAGATATGAGAAATAAGCATTGAATAAAGAAAATTAAACATTTTATTTGTGTTTTCTTGACTGACTATTGTTCTTGCATCATTTCTTATAAGTACACAAAGTACTTCTTTTATTTCAATTTTTCCAGCATTATGAATTGTTTGAAAGGTTAATTATGAGTTATTAAGGGGAAAAAGGATGCTATTAAAATTGTTATCCATTTCTTGGTAAGAATTATCAGCAAAGGTGTCAAATCTTGCTTATATAACAGGGATTAAAGTTGTTTTAAAGAATTTAATACTACTACAGTGTAACAAAATTTAATAGAATTTTTTTTCTTTTCTTACACTACGGATTTTTATTTGTTATTTATTTAAATTAATTTTTTTCTAATAACTTAAACCCCTGTCAAATTAACTATTCTATTTTTACCAACATTTTTATAACAAGTAACCTTTTCGATAATAATTTTAGGCCATTTTAAATCGAATCAATGTTTATAACACAGGTCTGCAACGAAAAAGCTGTTTGAATAATTTTAGTGATTTCCTATGTATTTTGGTGTGCTGATAACGAAAAAAATATTGAAAAAAATCCTATACGTCAGGATTTTTCACAAATTGCAAAATTATATTCGAATTTGCCCATTTTTCATAGTTTTTGTGCATTTCTAGCTCCTTTAATTTTAAAAATTAGGAGCTGTGAATGGTGCACATAGTAAACTATCTCATCAGGACATTATAGAGATGGAAAGAAAATATTAGGGAAGATTTAATCGGGGAATAATGAAGGATTTTTGTTGTGTAGTTCAAAGAAACGTTCTTTTTGCTACTCACAAGGGTAAAGGTACCAAGGGGAGTTTCATGAGGAGGAAAAATTGGCTTTAAAGTGTGTAAATAAGTTTATTTTAGTTATATAATGATTTTCATGAAGAATTTGTACCAATAATTTTATTTTATGAACCTATTTTCATGAAAATTGAAATAATGACTTATTTTACAATTTTACCCAAATTGTCAGGAAACATGACATTCTAGGGCAAAACAGAGACCATTTTTAACCTCAGGGCACAAAAAAACCTTAAAACTAACAACCTTAAAAATAAATTTGGATTAACAAATCTACTTCTTAAGTATACTTACATTTTATGTGAAATGTTGCTATATTTTCTCAATTTGTTACAAAATGTGGTGTCTTAAAAATCAAAAGAGGTATTTTTTGGATTTAGCACACCAGAAATCATAAAAAATTATTTTCAAATAAAGTTTGAGTCGAAAAATAATTTTTTTAAATATTTACTTTTATTTTCTTCAAAAATTGACATTTTTACTTAAATTGTGAAAAAATGTGAAATCCTATGAGAAAACGGAGGTCAGTTTTAGATTCAGCACATCAAAAAACATAAAAAAAGATTTGGCGGAAGAAATTTGAATAAAAAATTTAGTATAAAAAGTTAATTTTACAAAATTTTAAGGCATTTCCCAATAAAACCTAAAAATCTGAATTGTCAAAAAACGTGACGTCCCAGGACAAAATGGAGGTCATTTTTGGATTCAGCACACCAAAAATAACAAAGTTCAGGTGAAATATCCAAAACAGCTCTAAAAAAGTTTTTTTTTGCAGACCTGTGTAATTATGGCCTAAAAATTTAGGCCCTATTCAAAATGAGAATGAGAATTATTAATAATTCTCATTGACTAATTTTTTTTGCCCAAATTATAAAAGAGAAACATCAAAATTATATTGGAGTCCCAGGCTTAAATTTATTAATTAGCCCTAATTTAAATTATTTAGTGTCAGAGATGTGAAAAAACTAACTGCCTGGGTTGCCTGGGTTAATAATGACCAGTACTTTGACGTCATACTTTGACCTGGATTGATCGACAGCTCTCTGCAAGTCTTTCATGTCAATGCTCCAATCTTTTTCTTCATCCAAATAGTAAGGCACCTAGAAAATACCGAAAAGTCATTGAGAGTGATATTTATAAGTTATCACTCCACCCTGATTGCTAATTTCTTTTAATTTCTGTAAGTAGTCTAATATTATTGGTCATTGACTTGTTTGGTCTAAGAAGTTTCATTTCTTAATTTTAATTTTAATGTGCTCACACATAATATTTTAACCTATTTCTATTCCTTCCTTAGTATTTTCATTTACTATTAAAGACAACTTCGACGTTCTGAAATTGGAACTCGGATAGTTGGAACTTACTTCCTGCAATCCATGACGAGCAATTTCAGCTTTGAATAAAGGATACTCAGGGACAGGTATTAAAATACCAACTGGTTTTTTTGACACTATATGACTAAACAACTCCAGGAAAACCTGAAAGCGAAAAAAGTAGTAAACTAAATGATAGCCACACAGCAGATTTGGCACAAAACGTTTTTTCAGCAAATATGAATTACCGTCACCCCTAAACACAAATTGAAAGGAACCGCCAAAATGTTGTTCGACATCAAAGGTTTTTCTCGTGACGGTCTTTTACTATACACTCAAACCTGTTTTTGTGTGGATAGCGACCGCATAAAAGAAATCGCATAAAAAAATTTCGCACAACTTCGTGTGTGAGCAGCTATAAAAATAGCTATCATAATACAACTAAAAATTAATCTTTTATGCGGTGGATTGGGGCCGCATCAAAAATTATAGCGATAATATCATCTCCGTATAGTAGATGAATTGAAAAATCCTTTATATTCGGACCGTAACGCAATCCCCACCGTATAGCTGAGTTGAGAAACCGTTTCTATATAACGGACTGTATACTAGGGTTATGATTTTTTTCAGATTTAAAAGCCTGTGGTGGCAAATGATGAGTATTGGTCCATAACTCTCGAAAATAACTTTTATTTTTGAAAACTGTGAAAAAAGCTTGCGCGCCTAATAAGATTTTTATATGGCTGAAGCACTAAAAGGCAGTTAATATAATCTTTTTTGAAGCGGATTGTTACATAAATCATAGATTTGTAAAAGAGCTTTTCCTATTCCTTTTGGTCCCAAAAGATAGTGTTTGAAGTTTTAGCCCCCTAAGTTGATTCTAGGGTTTGCCTATAGATCCCCAAATTAAGAAAAAATTGGAAAAATTACCAATTTTCTTAATTTTTAAAAAAGTATATTTTGATATTTAAATTGATATAAAACTGGTTCAAATGTGTTATTTAGGACATTTTAGATGGGTTTATATTTATTTAAGGTTATTAACTGTACCTATAGTGTCTATAATTCAAGAGTAAAAGGTACTACTAAGGGACGTTGCGCTCATCAAAGCTTATAATACACTACAGTGGTCGAAAGTTATTAAATTCCAATTTTCTTCCAAAGAACTCCCTCAAATGATGCCATTTGGTGTTACATTGATGTTTTAAAATATAAAGGCCAGTAAAGTAACAGTAATTAGGCCTTCTACTGAACTTCTAATGTAAAAAATGCTTTTCTTCGAAAATGCTTGTTTCTAGCTGATCAAATCCAACTTTATTAAAGTAAAGAAAATTTTTTAATAGTTGTAAATTTTTGTTCGTATTTTGATGAAAGAAAATTTCAATTAAACTTTCCCCCTAATACGTTAAAAAGAGGTAATTTTCATAATTTCATACGATAAAATTTATTTTTATATCTGGTATAGGAGAAATTCATGTCGTTTCCAATCTGTATGGTTTAAAGTTAAAATCTACTTATAAAAATGAAATATATATGGTTTAAAAAGGTATTTCAAGGTTTTTGATATTAAAAATTACTATATATAACCATCTTTTTGAGAAAATTTTGAATTTGATCAGCTAGAAACAAGCATTTTTGCAGAAAAGCACTTTTTGCATTAAAAGTTCAGAGGAAGGCCTAATTAATGTTATTTCACTGGTCTTTATAATTTAAAACATCATTTAACAACAAATGTCATCATTTGAGGGAGTTCCTTCGAAGAAATATGGATTTAATTCATTTTGTCTACTGGTAGAGCATTATAAGCTTTGGGGAGTGAAACGTCCAGCACTTATTAATCTTAAATTATAGGGGCTATAGGGTACAGTTAATGCACATAAATATATATAATTCATTTAAATATGTTCTAAAGAACACATTTAAACCAGTTTTATAACAATATAAATATCAAAATATTTTTTAATTCTGAAAATTGCTAGTTTTTTTGCCTTTTTTTCAAATTTGGGGCTCTATAGGCACACCCTAGAGTTAACTTATGGGGCTGAAACTTCACACACTATCTTTTGGGACCAAAAGGAATGGGAAAATCCCTGGGTAGCGAAGTTTTTTGTAAAAAAGTTTTTTCCCCGAGACACACTAGTGATTCCTATATTAGAAAGTGAAATGAGGTTAGGCGCGCAAGGTTTTTTCTCAATTTAAAGAAAATAATGCTATAAAATTAACATTTGGGCAAAAGTTCATCGAATGCAACATCAGGCTTTTAAATATTTTTAAAAAAGTCTCAGAATCATAACCCTACTGTATACTTTTTTTAAGTTACAACGTGGGCGGTGACGACTGTTTTTTCTCTTGACCTTTGAATATGTCTCGGTAGCCAGATAATACAAGATTTTTGTTCTATATATTCTAATCTTCATATCGTCGTGGAAGATGCAATACAGCACATCTAACATCGGAAAAAGACACAGTTTGATGTAGTTGTCGATCGTTTCAATTGGCAGTGAAATAAATAGCCAAATATGGTTTCGTATGGTTGCTGCTTAAATCGAGTCTAAACCAACAACAGCACATTTATTCATGACCGAAGTTAAGCACTTCCAGGTACGGGCAATACTTGGGAGGGTGACTACTTCGAAACATCGCCTGCTAATAGAATTTCTTATTCTCTTGCCCACATCGAGCATTTTTCTGCTTTTCAGAAAAGAATATCCATCAGTTCTATTAATTTTGTCTCTAATCATAGATATATAAAATACACATAATTAATATTTTTTGTAAATAGGCATTTTTTCTGTTATCAGAATTAATTGTTTGATAACTTTATTTTCAATGCAATTCTTATAGGAAAATTTTTTTCTTGCCGCTTATCGGTGTATAAACCAAAAAAAATTATAGGAATATAAAAAATTACAAAACTATATACATTTTGCTTACATTTTAATCACAATAAGTTTGTAGCAGGTAAAGTACCACGACATAAAATAAAGCATGCTTTATTTGCATTATTCGGGAACTTTACAAAGCTAATTAAAGGAAAAATAAGTACATGTAATAATAAAGTAACACATAATCGAAGAGCCGATAATATCTTTTTTAAATTAGTTTAATAATATTCGGAGGAATAGTTAAAACAAAATCGCACTCAAAATAAACCAATATCTTTCAAGGTGGTTCATATCTTTCACCTTCTCAAACGGTTTGATCGAGATTGATTCCCTAAATAAATACTATGACAGATCATGAAAGATCGGCAACTTTTTTCTGACCAATGTGAAAATGTGTCAAATCACGGCTTACTAGAGCTATGAAGATGTTTTAGAAATGTTTTTAATACTTTTAGGTGCGAAGCCTGATCAAGTAATCAAATATCTAAGCATCAATATCTAAAAAATTTTTGGTTTACAAAAAAAGCACAGCCATATTGAAACCGCCAAACGAAGTCGCGAAAACTGTTTGGCGAGAAAGAGGATTGGCATACTAAAGTGGCTTCAAATGTTGGATGTGTTGTATTGCATCTTCCACGACGATATACAGCACAAAAACAGGTTTGATTGTACTATTCACTTCATTTAAAACATTTTCGGAACTCTAAGTTTCTAAATGAAATGCTAAAGAAATCAACTAAACCCGAGAGAAGTACACACCCTGTATAAAATCTAAAGATCCCTACATTATGCTTGAAATAAAGTAAAAAAGAAATTTTATTTTAATTACAATGCTATTTTATACTACTTACATGAACGCCTTCCGAAGCTCCGCTTGTTAGATGGATATTTTTTTCTTTCGAAGGAACTCCGTCTCTTTTCTCCAGGAACTTGGCTATTTGCTCTCTGACGCCCGGAATACCCTCGTGACTGGTGTACGATCCTAACAAGAAATAAGAAAAATTTTTTACTTTCAATCTTATCTGAGAAATCGATTTTAAACTAACTTTCGGATGGCTTGAAATGTTGAACAGAGAATAATAAATTAGGTTCTTAACTTGGTCTGAAAAGTATAAAATATTTTTTGTAATTCCTAGTAAAAAGAAAAGCGTTGGGATCATGCAATAGGTAATACTCATCAACTACTATTCTTGGCACTCTACAATTCTATCTATACTCTATATCTATATTATAAAATAAAAGTACTTATTAGAGGCTCAGAGACTGTTGAGAGAAGCAGATAAATTAAATACCTGCATTACTTTTAAGCGGCGTTAGAAATTGGGAAAAAATTCCACTGGTCCCGCGGACCAGTGCTTTGACAATCTTACTGGTCCTCAAACAAAACGACTGGTCCGTCAAATTAAAAAGGACAAGTTTCTATTGCTCGGAGTTGCTGTTGCATATCACACGTCCAACACAAATTGTCCCAATTTTGTAACAGTCGAACCTCATGCGACGACGGGCTAAAAGTTTGCTACGCTATAGTTTGTAAGAATTATCTCATTGCTATAGTTTCCTCAGTACATTTTCTCAGCTCATTTCCCATTCTATATCAAAAGCAGAGAATGTAAAGAGCAGGACAAACTAGTCTGGAGAATTGCTGAGTTTCCATTGAAAGTTCTCACGCCTGTTTCTTCCCTCTCTTGCCTCCTGTGTGTGAAATTTAACAAACCCTCCTAGCTGTTCGTTGAAATTTTGTCCAGAGTAGTTCTGGATCCTCATCAAGGATCTGTATGTTAAGGTCAACAGTAAACGAAGTTTGAAGAGCAAGGGTGATGTTTTAATGCAGATATTTAATCAGGTGTATAGCAGAAAAAAATCGGCCTAAAACTAGAGAGTCGGGCATTTTTTCGCCACGGGTCCGGCGGACCTGTGATTTTTTTTACCTTAGTGGTCCGAGTCGTTTTTCAGTTTTTCAGTCTCGGACCAGTGATCCAGTTGAATTTTGAACGCGTGGTTTTTAAGAAATTTTTTCACTTTATTAATATTATTACTGGTCAAGTTAGAAAACGTTCTTCAAAGCGTAATTGGCTAACTAATCAAACAAAAGTTATGTATAAGAGATCCCCAGCCTATCTGCTCCTAAAAGATAAGGGGACATCCATAAATTACGTGAGGTGTTTTTTCCAAAATCTGGACCCCCCCCTCCCCCCACGTGAGATTTACCTTCAACTTTTTCATACTTAAAAAAAGAAAATCGTATAATTTCTAGTTTAAAAAGTTGACGTGAGATTTTAATCGACCCCCCTCCCCCTTGGTGAGATTTGGTGAGATTTTTTCAAACCCCTTCCCCCCTTTTTGACCTCACGTAATTTATGGATGTCCCCTAAGTGCTCCTTATTTTTCAATTTGAATTTTCTGTATTAATTTTTTAGCCCCTTCTTGTTTTTATTTGAAAGCAATGAATATTTCTTATTTATTTATTATTACTAGGGACCTACCGCCCCCTGCTCGCTATCGCTCGCCAACCCCCGTTAACTGCTGACCCTGATACTTAAGGATCTCTTTGCCATCCTCACAAAACACAGCTCACAGCACTTACTCATTTTATAAAACATTCTTAAAACAGGGGAACTACTTCTCTGGGGTATTCTTTCAAAAAAGGGGAATATTCATTCAGCGGCAAAATTTTAACAGTTCCTTTATGGCAATATGAATTGGAGGATCGCCATTTAATTCCAAGAAAATTAGTAACAAAGCAGTGTAAACTTTCTTTTACCATTTCCCCAAGGTAATGTTTTTCTCACACAGATCCATTCAGAAGCACTGAAACATCTCCGGAATAAATTTCACTTTCTTAAAATTTGTAATGATTTTCATTGATTGTCTGTGAAAAATGTAGTAATTATCGTAAACATCACGAAAATTTAGAATTTTGCTTCATGAGAACAAATAAACATCGAAATTGTGTCAGTTTCATAGCAATGACACCAATGTTCTGACTTTCGATTTTTATCTTTATTTCTAAAACATTCCCCCGCCATATCTAGTTTTGCGTTTTGGCATTATAAAAAAAAGTTACTTTTTACTACCTTAAATAATATAACTTGCAAAAGGATATAAAAATAATTATTATTGTAATAAATAAATGCAAAAGTTCAAAATTTCTGAAAGCGAGTTTATATTTTATTGTAAATATAGTAATGATTAGGTTGCCACAACGACAAAGATAAATATATAAATATGAATTAATTATTTAAAAATAAAAGATAAATTAATTATACATTAGTTTTAAATATAATTAAAATCGTTTGAACAGCAAAAATATAAATATTGTTAAAAAGAATCCAATATATATTTTTTAAATTAGTGTGATAAATAGAAAGATGATTATTTAATGTATTTGAATGTTAAAAAACCAGTTAATAGAGAGATTATAGTCTTTTCTCTTTTTACTGTTTGAAATTAAAATATTTTTACACTTACAAAAACTATTTCATAAGTAAAAATGTATTTATTTCGGCTCATGAACGTATCAAGTTGATCTCTTAAAACGACAGTCTCAAAAATTAGTAAAAATTACTCAAATATGAGTTGCTGTTGTTTCTAATCCCCTCGTTGTCTAGCGGCAGCTAGACATAGTCCATGAGTCCATACACTCTTAAAAAATCCAGGGCAAGCAAAGGCTCCGTCGCAAAAGTCTCCTTAGGTATGCGAAGACAAGCGAGAATGTGGTTCGGGGACGCACTCTCCACTCCGCACTTTGTACAAACAGCAGGGAAAACCTTGTTATAAGCAACTCCTTAGGTGGCCGCTGGCAAATCTCGACGGTGCCGTCTGGTCGGCTCTATCGCAGGTAAGGCCAATGGAGCCCCCAGGACATCTCAGCCAGTACCAATCATGGGGTGGAGGGACCTTACAAGTTTTTAAGTCATTGTTTTTTCTGATGGAGTGAATCTCGTCAAAAGTTAATGAGGCAACAGAACACATAGGCTCGATCGAGCCCTGCTTTGCCAAGTCGTCAGCAACCTCGTTTCCGTAAACACACACATGCGAGGGTATCCACTGGAGGTGCACTTCGTGATCAAAGGTAATATGTCTAAGAAATTTCAGAATAGAGATGCTAGCTTGGTCACCCACATTGATCCAGTCTTTCAAGTGCTGTAATGAACTTCTACTATCTGATAAAATCCAAACCGCTCCATAGTTAAATTTAAAATGGCCTCAAGACCGGCCTCTATAGCTAACAGTTCGCTTCTAAACACCGAACAATTGTCCGGGTTTCTTATTTTGATGGAATTGATTGATTATTTTGATGGAATTGATTGATTATTTTGATGATTTTGGTCAAATATGAGTAGTTTGTCCTACTTAAACGGGCTCCGATCCAAATTTACTCAAATTTGAAAACATGCATGTACTCATTTTTAAAAATGTGCAGATACTTAAAAATGAAGAATCATTTACTCATTTTTTATTTCGTTCACGATATTCTTATAAAGAAGGTTCAATGTGTTACAGTTACTATGACGTGAGAAGTAGACTATTTAGTAAAGTGCGACGTCACAACGTTGTTACATGTTTTCACACCAACTTACTGTTTCGATATGTTACAAAATTTCAATTTTCAAATATAAACTAAAGATAAACATAATTTGAGTGGTGACTATTAAATTGTTTGAAACTGAGTATGTCTGGTGTTTCAAAATTGAAAGCATTGGGTCGCCATATTTGAACCAAAAAGTTTCATACCAAAATGAGAACATCGATTTACTCAAATTAGAAACTTTCATTTCTCTCAGTGTCTAATGGAATGGTACTAAAACAATAAATTTTATTTTATTAAAATAGCCTGTATGACTCCTCACAACTTTAGATAAGACTCAAACAGTTTATAAACTACGGTAGAGAACCTGCTCAAACAGAGCAAAATGTTTAATGCCTTAGTACTAAAACATGAGACTTTACCTATGGTATTGCCAAAGCAATTGTCTAGAATGTTTATTGCTCTTTGTTTAACGTCAGATGGGTATAAGTCAGACTTCATTAGATCTTGATCCGTACAAACTGCCTGAACCTGTAACAGACACACTTTTAGAATATAGAGCGGGACATTGGTGGAAAACTGTAAAATAATGATTTTATTCTGTCAAATTTTTAGTCAAAGTCCAATGTAATTTATGGGATAAGCATAATTATTAGGTACATGCTTTAAATTACAGTAAAATTGCTTCATAATTATTTTCCTACTTTATTAATTAGACTGGAAACGATGGAAATTATAATTATAAAATTTTACTACTCATAAAAAAGAGGTCGGTAGATTTTTTAAAAAAATTAACTACCCCTGAGCTACATGAATTATGGTTTCAGCTCTTCTTTTATTAGGAACTTTTCAGATAATTTTGATTTTAAGGGGTCATATATTCTTGAAGGTTTCAAAGAATCTAAAAGTTTCATTACTTAATAAAATAAAGGGTGTCGCGAAAAAACCGTTCAATACAAAAACCGTTCAGACAAAAACCGTTCAAAAAACAAAAAAACTCATAGCTTTACACATGTAATAAATTTGTTTGTTTTTTATTGAACGGTTTTTTCGTATATCCAAATAAAGTACTGTAAAATGGTGGCCGAAATAGTGTTTTTTCACATTAAAAGCAAATAAAAGTAGTTAATTAAAACGAATTTGACAAAGTGAGCGGTTTGTATTATTCTTAACACGTTCAATTGTAATATAAACCGTTTTCTAAAATGTGGATTTAAGTTTTTAATATTTTTGAAATTTTTTGAAATTTTGGGCCAAAGTTTCCCTGAATTGGGGCATCCTGGCTCAGACCAAATAAACCCAAAATTTAAGGAGTTGAGTTACTTTTTGCCAAAGCTAAACTATTAAGATGTGTTTCTAAGTTACCTATCAATAATAATAATAATCTATTCCAAGTTCATTTCAATTCAAGTTTAGTCTATAAAAAATCAAGCAATAAAACATGTTTTCTTACACAAAACTGATTTCCTTTTAGTTACCATAATAAATTTTTAAATGAAAGATATAGATGAACAATAAATTATTTCTTAAACGTTTTCGTTCCGTCGCTAAAGGGAGATGGGCATCTCAATGGATACTCCATGGTCACTTACCTAGGGGAACACCTTACTTCCATGGTCCTAGGAGACGCTGTTTCCTTATAGTAAAAGCCTCTAAACGGATTTTTGAAACACCCTGTATAAACCTTTGCACTTCCAGTAAACATGATAAGGTGAAACTAGCGTTTTAATAATTTCCCCTTCATTTTCAAGCAATAAATAAAAATAAACCACAAAAAATGCTCCCAACTCACCTGCTGGATAAATGTCAAAGGCTTCACGCCCATTCCTTGTGGGTTGGCGGACTCCAGATTGTAGACATTGTCGAAAGGATACTTGACTCCCTGAAAAAGCACTCCTCGGTTAATATTTATTTTTAAGAAATAATGACGCTTTAAATTTTATAGCATGTGCTTCCAAGAACAATAAGCACTTTTGAATCAGTTATTTAAATAGTATCTAGCTGAAAGACAGAGTAACCATGCCGAGAGAAAGAAATACTTCAAATGAACTAATTATTCTTTTGGGAAAATGCATCCATCCAGTTTCAGTGTAGGTACTTGATAGTGTCATAAAAAGATCAGATTAGTCAGGCAAAGGAATTTTAGAGTTTAGATCAGTGTTTCCTAACGTGGGGCGCACACCCCACAGAGGGGCAATTTCACTTTCTAGGGGGTCAATTAGAAAATTTTCAACCCAATTGCCCCTCCAGGTGGGCAAAATTCAAAAAGTTTTCTGTGGGAGGACGACCCCCAAGCCCCCCTCATGACCTTCCTTGAAAGTTCTGCCGCTTACAATGATAGAGCGGGTCTGTTAGGGTGTAATCTAAATGGTCTCAAAATGAACTAAATTACTATTTTATAGGGGAAAATTCCTAAAATATTCTGGGGTAGAAACCCCTATAACCCCCAATATTATTGTTAATTCATTTAAAATTTAACTAAAAACATTTTGAGTCAAACACCCCCCAAGTTAAAGTCTAGCTACGGCTCTGCAAGGGTTTCATGAACATTGTTATGATAACTCTGTAAATTATTGATTGCTAAATCATTATGGGAAAAGATATTTCACTAAAACTATTTTGTATTTCAAATTAAGTTCTTCATTTGTTTTTGGAACACTCACTATTTTTCTAAACATGTCTGTCATATTTTTTTAAAAAATCAACCAATTAAGTTTTTAAAATTAATATGTACTACATTTTGAGTGTAAACTTGTGTGTAATCTTACATGGGGGGCATGGGACATGAAGAATTTAGAAAGGCTTTGGTGGGGCGTGGACCGAAAAAGGTTGGGAAACACTGGTTTAGACTTTAGATAGTAATCCGAAAACTTTTTACTCTGTGTTAATTAACTGCAGAGACAATTTTTAAATATCCGAAATTTTTTACTTTTTCTAAATAGCTGTATGACAACCGAACTGTATGGTTTTCGACCAAAGTGTGGTAAAATAATTAAATGCTTAATAAATTACTTATATTTTAAACTTTACTTAGTTTTTGTATCTTAAAGAGATAATATCTGTAGAAAATTAGTTGTTTTTCCTTGCTCGCTTGAAAATTTCATTTTTCAGCAAGTTGTTTATTTTATGTAAAAAAGTGGGAGGAAAGCCTATAAAACTAATAAATACTAAGTTAATTATATATGGATTATTCTTTGCATAGTCAGTTCAAAGTTGGTGGAATTTATTTCTCTATGGGTTGACTAGTACAGTGGCCTCCAAACCCCGGTCCGTAGATCAAATGGTACCGGGCAGCGGGCCGACCACTTCATTGAAAATGAATTTAAGTTCCCAGGTTTATACTCCAAATTAATGAATGAAATGAATTATAAATCACTTTATATTTATTTTTTTTGGTGTAACTGTATTTTATTTTGAAAGCATGTTTAAATACAGTTAACTTT
Source organism: Tetragnatha versicolor (assembly GCA_024610705.1). Lineage (NCBI taxonomy): Eukaryota > Metazoa > Arthropoda > Arachnida > Araneae > Tetragnathidae > Tetragnatha > Tetragnatha versicolor. The sequence continues at coordinate 8,804,962 of JANDEH010000013.1, forward strand.
AAATTAATAAATCAAAATAATCTAGAAAGTAAACAATCAACGCCCCCTCAGTGGGCCGCGGTTAAATTATCAAACGTTGACCGGTCCGTGGTTGTAAAAAGGTTGGGGGACCACCGGACTACTACACTCTTATTTCTCTATGGGTGACTCATAAAGGATTGCTCTTTGTAAGTCGCATGATTTTGAACGAAAAAAAAAACAGGGTACAAATCAGTGGTGGCTCGTCCATAGGGGCCGCGGGGATGCAGCACCCCCAACCGAAATTTCCCCTAATTCCGATTTGTATTAATTTAAAAATATTTTAAAAAATTATTAATTTGAATTATCTTTAATTTTTGAAATAATAAATGTAGCAATCATTCATTACAAAATATGTAAAAAATATGTCGAAATTAGCTTTTAAAATAATATAGGATGGACAGAATAAGATTTGAAAATAAAAACTTATTAGCACTATTTAATGCAATGTGTCAAGCAGAAAAATCAAAATTTTTTTTAAAAATACATTACTTCCTATGTAATTTGCTTATGTTGCTAAGATACAATCAGGTTTGATAAAGTATGGTTTTTTAACTTTATGATTTTACAATAATATTGGTAGGAAATTGTAATTACAAGGTTTGAAACTTTCTCATAACTTCTATAACATGTCAACAAAGTACCCAAAAAGGAATTTAGGAAGGTTTTACCTTGAAAAATGTTTATTTTGTTGTTAAATAAATATCTTGAAATATATTGGGGTCTATAAATAATGTGATGTATATCAGCGTATAAGTATCAAAAAATATATCTAGTGATATAGTACATCAGCAAACCCTGCAAAATAAATGTAAAAATGATTTGAGAACTTGTTAAAAACTTTCATCTACATTTGTTGTTTCTTTGAAGTTACTGGAATTTAGGGAATGTTACTAAAAGAACAATAGATTATATTAACTTAATTTTTGTGAAAAATATTTGTCTTGCCCTAATTAATATTTTCAGTACTGTGGAAATTTGAGCTATAAATCAAAAGAAGCAACCTCATAAGAAAACAAATTATCAAGTCTCTTAGGTACTAGGTTCTGCAAACTTTAACAAAAATGAGGCGTTTGCTATCAAAACCAGCTCATTCCATTTTTGGAAATTTTACAGGAGAGACAAAAAACTTCTCACGTCCACAGTTCTAAAGCTAAAATTTTTTTCTAATTTTTAATTGTAGGTATAACAGCCTAGAATCTGATTAGTTTTTCATTTTCACTCTAGGTGCATTGCCTTGGGCGTAATTACACTAATTAGGTTGGAATGAGCTGATTTTGATGCAAAAACACGAATTTTCATGATTTTTTTCAGTTTTTTTGTTCAATTAAGTTGTTTGAAATTGGTTTTTTCCAGTTTACCAGTTAATATTTGTGTCTTTACGAGTTTTAAATAAATGACATCCACTTAACTTTTTCAAATGATCTGAAATTTCACAGTTGAGATCACAGTTTTCACCTGTTCATCTAATTTTGGGTTGGAATGAGCAGGATTTGAACTACATCCCTTCGTCAGGTTATGAAGGACCCTCTAAACCAGGGGTTCCCAAACTTTTTATGTCGCGGAGCCCTTTTCAAGAGACAAATTCTTCGAGGAGCCCTTTTACGAAGATTTTAATTTTTCAAGCTACAAAAAGCAAATTACATAAAAACCATTGCTACAAGAAATAAAAGCATAAATGCAGTATGCGTATTTCACTATAAGCGTATATAGAAATTTATTTCAATAGGGTTCCAAAATTATTCCACAGCCCTTCCCATGCATATTTAACGGGTTCAATGTAGCTTTTTAAAACATTTTTAGGTATAATTTGCATCTAAGAGAATTTAATGTAAGGAAAATTGTGATTAATTAAGTTCCAATAATGATTAGGGGAGTCTGGGTGAATTTTGTGAAATATGATCCTTAAAAACCGTTTTTTATACTTGTTTCAGGTATATCATAGTCCAAATTTTGGACATTCATTTTAAGGTAGGATTTTAATTTTAACTAACGTATTAAAGTAATAAATAGTATTAATAAACAGTAATAAAGTTTTAAGTACAATAGGGGGTCTGGGGGTTCTCCCCCAGAAGAATTTCGAAAATTTGACCCTAAATAACATGGTTTTAACTTGTTTTGGTAAACCAAGAAAGACCTGAAAAAAAGACAAAAACCAGAAAAAAACTATAATCAACAGAGCTCACTTCATTGGAAGCTCCCCACCAAATCCACTTAAATTTAAGGGTTATTTAGAGCTCTAAAAAATTTGGGTAGGAAGGAGCAAAAGTAAGTTCTCAACAAGAAATACCTTACACAAAGCTATTTATAAAACATTTCGAACAACGTAAATTAGAAATTATCAAAAAATGTGTTTATTTCCAATTTCTTCGAGGAGCCCCTGGAAATGCTTGGCGGAGCCCTAAGGGCTCCGCGGAGCACAGTTTGAGAACCGCTGCTCTAAACTTTCAAAATATGCAAAAAAACTGGATTTCAGAAAAATATGGAATGAGCTGGTTTTGACAGCAAACGCCTCAATTATAATACAGCCAGTCATAAAACCCAACTGTCATTAGTATTATTTATCTTGAGGAATATCCCACATTGTACTGAACTGCAGGATTTGATTATTCCTTTTATATCGATTTTCTCCATCAGCATAATGATTTTAGATCTTAAACATCTTTTATTAATAAAAAAACTGGTGATCCTTACAAATTAAAATTGATTCCAAAATAGAAATTACGAATTCGCTATTTTTTACATCGATGGAACCAATCGTTAGTTTTTAATGCATTTGTTATTTCATTATTCTGTTATACAGGGAGTTTCAAAAGTCCGTTTCGCGGCTTTTATTTGGAACCAACGTGTTCTAGGGTCACGGAAGTAAGGTTTACCCCTAGGTAAGTGACCCTGGAGAATCCATTGAGATGACTTACAGCGCCCCTAGCGGCGAAATAAAAAAGTTAAAAAAATTAATTTAAAAACTGAAAGAGATAATGCAAAAACCTCAGTAAAAGTATTGTGGCCAACGTTATGAAGAACTCACAGAAAAAAGTTTCATGAAAATATCTTGAATATTCGCAGAGATATTAGCATGTGAAAAATAGCATTTTCAGACCTCAAAAAAGAAAAAGTTTGCAAATTTGAAATTTTTTCAGTGTTATGGTGTGGTTTTGTGTCTTTTTAGTTGAATAAAGGCAAAATTTAATAAAAAAATAAATAAAACTTGCAACTTAGCGAATTCTTTCATTTTTGAGGTTTGCAAAAGTGCTATTTTCACATGCTAATATCTCCGCGAATATTCAAGATATTATCATGAATTTTTTTTCTGTGAGTTCTTCATAACGTTGACAACAATACTCTTTGGAAGTTTTTGCTCTATCTCCTTTAGTTTTTGAATTAATTTTTTTATCTTTTTTATTTAGCCACTTTCAATAGATTCTCCAAGTTCACTTACCTAGGGTAGATCTTACTTCCGTGACCCTAGGACACGTTGGTGACTTTTGAAACACCCTGTATACAGGGGTTGTTCCAGCAAGTCCGCCCAAACTCTACAAAGCTGGAAGACAAAAAAATGCCCCAAAAACTGTATATCTACCAGGCATAGTTTAATTAAGAGAAGCATCTTTTAGCATCTTTTCCAGCTTACCCTAAAAAAGAATTTATCGAAAACCTGAACATAGTCATTTGGAAATGCTTGCAGACTAAGTAAGATGTTAAAAATTGTCCTCTTCTCAAACATAGGAGTTATGGTGGGTTGAAAAAAAAAACTTTATTTTTTATTTCTGGTCTTATAGCGCGGAAAGGGTTCTATTTGGGTCCAACATGGACGGTATAAAATATTTTTTCAACTTTTTAAAATGGTAAAGCAAGGGGACACCGAGGGACTAGATTTCAATACGGGTAATAGAACAAGGGGTCACAATTTCAAATTGAATAAAGTAAAATTTAAGACGGATTGTAGAAAGGGGCATTTTTTAATAGGGTAGTGGATAGACGGAATGCGTTGCCTGAAACAATTGTAAATTCAAGTGGGGTAAACGAGTTCAAGAGGAAAATTGACAGATACTGGGATTCCGGTAGTTTGGGTATTAAAAGTATTAAAAGCAATAACTTAACAATAAGTATAACAGAAAACGGGCAGAGCTCTGGTTAAGCAGCAAGTTTATTATCAGAAGTAAAAGCACTAGAATATATGAGAAGTAGTTGTAGTACATACAAACATTAATATAAAAGTTAAGAGTTGAGTTGTAGGATGTCTTCCTTAACACTTCCTCCACATCCACAACTTAAAAAAATACATTAAATACTACATTTTGAGAAAGATAACAGTCCCATAAGGACACAAAGTTCCTTAAATTTGACACTAGCCAGAGGTTTTGTCAGGATATCTGCTAATTGTGACCCCCCAGGAACATGTTTAATAAAAAGTTCACCCTCTAAGAATTTCTCCCTTACAAAATGATATCTAACATCCACATGCTTGGACCGCTTGTGAAACTCTGGGGTTTTGACCAGCTTCACAGCACTGGCGTTGTCCACAAAAAGTGAAGGGGTTGCAATTACTGTCATATCCCCAAGCAGCCGTTTGAGCCAAATGAGTTCTTTCGAACTCTCACTCGCAGCTACATATTCTGCCTCGGTTGTGGACAATACAACACTTCGCTGCTTCTGGCTCATCCAAGATAAGGGACCCCCAGAGAACATTGACAGCATTCCAGTCCTGGACCGTCGTGTCTTAATGTCCCCTGTAAAGTCTGCATCGCTGAAAACCTCCAAACCCCCAAAACAGTTAGGTCTGACTAAACCTCTTCTTAAGGTCCGGAGTGTGCTCGAAGTAAAATGGGGGGTCTGGGGGTCACTCCCAGAAAAATGTTGAAAACTTGCCTTTTAATGTAGTGTTTCAGCTCATTTTGAGACCCTTACAGTTCCTTGAAAACTACATAATTTTCTGGGGGGAAAAGTTATAAAAAACGTCTAACGGGGGCCAGAGGTCCTATCCCCCAGAAAATATTTTTGGAAATTCCCCCCGAACTTGTGTTTATCTACTTTTCAAACTTTATGGAGAGAGCACCAAAAGGGAAAAGTTTCTTGTAGGCGGCGTAATTTTCAAGGGAAAAACACTGTATAACTTATAACAGATGTAAAAATTTCAGTTTGGGGGTTCTCCCCCAGAAATTTTTTTGGAAATTGCCCATTAAAGTAGTTTTGGCTCATTTTGAGAACCTTTGGTTTGGGTAACAAAGAAAACAGTTCCTTGTAAACCACGTAATTGCTTTTCTGAAAGGACGTTCTCCCTCTTTCCAGAGCTTAGGTTTAGTGTTTCCTTTCTCTTCTCCTTTTTAATTCAGAAAAAAATTCTGCTGTCGAAAATTTGCCGCCTACTAAAATTTGCAGCCGTAGGCTATAGCCTAGCTAGCCTATTTAGAAATCCGCTACTGACGATATGACTAGCGAAATCAGAAGATGGAACAGCTGGGGTATTCAGATTTTTCCTGAGGCGCAACTTTTGCGTGTGCAAACAGCTGTTTTGGAAACAGCTCTAGAAAACTGTTTGAAACTTAAACAGGACACTTTACGTGACACTTTGAACGTCAAGGTCTTCAGCTATGATCTTTCAGATTATCCAATCAAAAGAAAGGATTTCGAAATATAAAATAAGGTTTTGGCAGAGTTTTCCCATTTTTTGTGGGTTTTAATTTTTTTTCATAATGAAACAAATTTTAAAGTGAAGACTTGAGATAATTTTAAAGATCATAATAAACCACAATAGTTGAGACAATAATTAAATTTTTACCAATAGTAACTCATTGGCGCAACAGCCCTAGTGGGCCAAGGCTTACGATGCCCATCTTCGTTTATTTACCAATAGTAGTTCTTCACAAATTGAATTTTTCAATGCTTTTTTTGGGGCGTCGCTCAACTTTTAACTCCCTGTGAATTGGTCTGGGACCTTCAAATCCTATGTGATTCTGACTCGTCTAGGTCAGGCTCTCTAGTCTACGAGTAGGTGTATAGGGGAGAACGGGGCACATTCGCACAAAAAGTGCATTTCGGCATATTTCTTTGGATCTAGATGAGATATTGAAACAAACTCGGATTCAAATGAAAGTTAAGACCGTTCCCGATATTTTAGAACCAGAATTGGTCGCATTCATCTTGAATTTCTAACCTATATCATCAATCTAAAAAACGAGAAATTTCGTGCGAATGTGCCCCATGGGTGGGGCAGTTTCGCACACGTGTGGGGCACATTCGTACACATGCAAAAAATTATACAATAATTATTTTTACAAACTAAAAAGTTTATGGAACTTTAAAGTAAGGATAATTACACGAAATATTTGGCACTTTTGCATATTTTTCCACTAAATTGAAGATTTTTTTACAAAAAGAAAACAGCTTCAGAAAATATTGAACATCTTATTTTTTGATGAGGAAAAAATTGTAGTAATGAAGAGTATATTGCACATTGACATACTTCACATAATATAATTAGTTAGAAAAAGTCCAACCAATATTTTAACTGTCAGGTTTTATTCGAAAAGAAAAGTGAACCAACAGCTCGCATATTAACACTTGAAACTGACGGTTGCGGAACTTTTAATACGATATTATCTTTTTGTATGAATGTTGAATCATTACTTACTGGGAAAATAAAAGTTTTGTCATTAATTTTAAATTTTTTCATCATTAACTTTAAAAAGCATCATTTAATACAAAAATTTTCTACTTGACCAACATAAAAAATTTTCTTTTTAGTAGCAAATTCTACTAGAATAAAATCACTTAAGTCCAAGTCAATTGGTATTAAATAATTAATTATCAGGGACATTTATTTCTTCAATGTTTAAATCTGGGTCTAAATTCCTTAAAAGTAAAGCTTTCTTTAAGATGTTATTCTCTATTATCACCTAATTTTGTAACAATTTAAATAAAAAACAATTAAGCTTCAAGTTATTAAATATACTGCACTTATAAACATATAAATCACTTTCATAATAAAAAATGGGAAGGATGAGGAACATTCGCACTGTCCGAATCTGCCCCATCTTTTGGTGTACGAATGTGCCCCATTTACCAGTTCAAGCGTACCACGTCCCAACAAGATATTTATAATTAAAGCAGGGAAATAAAACCTTTCTAGAAACTTACTTTAGTAGTGCCTCTACTGAATTAAATGCTGAATGTCCACTTGAGAGTTATTTTTGATTGATATTTTACTCCAACAAAATGACAAGAAAATTTACTTTGCTGCTTCTAACGCTAGCAAATTTCTAGTACGTATACAACAAAATGGCTCAGGGCTTTGAAAATTCATGCAGGAGTTTGTAGTCATGCTTCCATCTACTGGTATTTTTTTCAGATTTTTGAATTAATAATTACTAGGAGAAATGCCGTCTCTCCGAATGTGCCCCATGTGCGAAATAGCCCCACTCTCCCCTACTATCATCCCTGAAAGTTTGTTGCACCATTTTAGATACACCCTGTATAAATAATTTGGCAAATCGCCAGAAATTTTTAAAGCTTAGCATCGGAAACGGTTGAGTCTATTTTAAAAAAGAAACTTTTTTAAAGTTATATATTTTATTAATAATTTTAGTAGGATATCCAAGAAAAAAACTGAAGCTTAACTAGCAATATTTCACCTTTTTAGCGTTTTTATGCTAATTATGGTAAACTAAAACATCCTGGGGATCAAACAGGAATAACCAAAAATGCTTTTAACCCTAAAAGGATTAAACAGCATAATTTTTGACAAGGAGACGAAACAGGAAGGGAAGAAACAGTACTAACCCATTGTGGTGTCACTAGGCTTACCATACGTCCGGGATTACCCCGGACAGTCCGGGGTTTTAAGAGCTGTCCGGGGAAATGTCCTGGGACGCTAAATGTCCGGGGTTTCATACATTTAAGATTTGCCAGACATTTTTATGAAAAAATCCTAACCAAACTATTTGAAATTGCATCGTTTTCTAACGTCTGTATTACTTCAGAAAACTTACTTTCAGTGAATTTTGTGATAAAAATTAAGTTAATCAAACAATTTTTGAAAAAGTAATGTTAAATGAAAAAATAAATTTGATATTTTTGTTTAATGTTTATAAGTTTGAATAGTTTTTCTTAGTTTTTAATCTTTGGTATTTTGATATGGAACTTATAAAAAAATTTCAAAAGTATGTCCTGGGTTGGCCCTGAGAAAATATGGTAAGCCTAGGTGTCACGGACGTTTCGCCTACTGGAATTTTTTTACCCCCCTTGATAACAAATTCCCTAACAAAAACCTACTTACAAAAAAGAAGAAAGGGGGGAAGGAAATTTCCCAGTAGGCGAAATGACCGTAGAACCCCCATTGTAACCATCTGAGATAAGAAAAAAATCCGATTTCTACTAATTAATCACATTGGCTTTCTAGCTTTTCTGACTTAAACACTATTTTAATTTTTTTTATTTATAGCTTCTTTTCAACGTGAGAAACAATTTTGTTCAGCTATTTCGGCTATTAAATAAGGATTTATTTTTACTTTTTAGCAGTCATGGTGTTTTATACAAATTGAATCTGCAGTTTTTGATTTCATTCCAAGCGCGCTAGGACCAACTTCGTGTTTGTGAGCTTGGATTAATTAGTTAATAGGTGGTAAGTGACATGTTTGTGATTGTTAATTAAGTGTAGGGTGACCAGACGACCCGCTTTTCTGACTTAAGTTTCATGAAATGTGAAAAATGTAAAGAAAAACCTAGGTTTTTTTTTACAATTATGGGGGTAGGGGAGAGTGGGGCTATTTCGCACATGGGGCACATTCGGACAGACGGCATTTCCCCTAGTAATTATTAATTTAAAAATCTGAAAAAAATACCAGTAGATGGAAGCATGACTACCATCTCCTACATGAATTTTCAAAGCCCTGAGTCATTTTGTTGTATACGTACTAGAAATTTGCTAGCGTTAGAAGCAGCAAAGTAAATTTTTCTTGTTATTTTGTTGGCGTAAAATATCAATCAAAAGTGGACATTCAGCATTTTATTCAGTTGAGGCACTATACTAAAGTAAGTTTCTATAAAGGTTTTATTTCCCTGCTTTCAATATAAATATATTGTTGGGACGTGGTAAGCTTGAACTGGTAGATGGGGCACATTCGTACACCAAAAGATGGGGCAGATTCGGACAGTGCGAATGTGCTTCATCTTTCCCATTTTTGATTATGAATGTGATTTATATGTTTGTAAGTGCAGTACATTTAATAACTTGAAGTTTAATTGTTTTTTATTGTAATTGTTTCAAAATTTGGTGATAATAGAAAATAACATCTTAAAGAAAGCTACAGTTTTAAGGAATTTAGACCCAGATTTAAACATTGAAGAAATAAAAATGTCCCTGATAATTGTTTAATACCAATTGACTTGGACTTAAGTGATTCTATTCTAGTAGAATTTGCTACTAAAAAGAAAATTTTGTTATGTTGGTCGAATAGAAAATTTGGAATTGAATAGTGCTTATTTAAAATTAATGATGAAAAACTTTAAAAACTTTAAAAGTAATGACGAAACTTTTATTTTCCCAGTAAGTAATGATTCAACATTCATACAAAAAGATAATATCGTATTACAAGTTCCCCAACCGTTAGTTTCAGTTGTTAATAAGCGAGCTGTTCGTTCACTTTTCTTTTCGAATAAAACCTAACAGTTAAAATATTGGTTAAACTTTTTCTAACTAATCACATTATGTGAAGTATGTCAATGAGCAATATACTCTTCATTACTTCAATTGTTTTCCTCATCAAAAAATTAGATGTTCAATATTTTCTGAAGCTGTTTTCTTTTTGTAAAAAAAATCTTTAATTTAGAGGAAAAATATGTAAAAGTGCAAAATATTTCGTTTAATTATCCTTAATTTAAATTGCCATAAACTTTTTAGTTCGTAAAAATAATTATTGTATAATTTTTTGCATGCGTACGAATGTGCCTCACACGTGTGCGAAACTGCCCCATGCCCCACCCATGGGGCACATTCGAACGAAATTTATCGTTTTTTAGATTGATGATATAGGTTAGAAATTCTAGATGAATGCGACCAATTGTCGTTCTAAAATATCAGGAAAGGTCTTAACTTTCCATCTAGATCCAGAGAAATATGTCGAAATGCACTTTGTGTGCGAATGTGCCCCTCTCTACCCTAATATTTCAAAAGTTCTTTATAGGTAATCTGAATTATTACTTAATTATGAGTTATTTCAAAATTTAAAAACAATTGACTTTATGAGGGTGGTCTTACAATATTCAATAATGTTGTTATAATACAGTTCCCATATCTTCTATTTGATTTTTTCGACATTTTTGTTTAATAGAAATAGTGCAGGATTGAATTGCATCCCCAAGAATTGACTTCTGTGCGTGTGTGGCTGTAAGTGAACTTACACAGCTTAAATTTTTCTTGCTGTCTTATAATGAGAAAATCGTAGTATAGGAAAGAGGTCCTTGTGTCCACGTTTTTTAGATTTATTTTGCATAGTATCACTTAAAATATACGTTTTCAACTTGGTGCAGCTGGAGCAGCACCCCCTATAATTTTAGCTACGAGCCGCCACTGTTACAAATTGATGTCAAAATTTCGAAAGAGCGTAGAACCCCTAAGTTCTAAGGCAGGGGTTCCCAAACTTTTTATGTCACGGAGCCCTTTTCAGGAGATAAATTCTTCGCGGAGCCCTTTTCCGAAGATAAATTTTTCAAGGTAAAAAAAGCAAATTACATAAAAACCATTTCTGCAAGAAACAAAAGAATAAATGCAGTAGCATAAATAGAAATTTATTTCAATATGGCTCCAAAATTATTCCACAGCCCCTCCCATGCACATATAACAGGTTTAATGTAGCTTTTTAAAACATTTTTAGGTATAATTTGCATCTAAAAGCAAGTAAGAAAAATTCTGATTAACTAAGTTCCAATTATGATAGGGGAGTCTGGGTGAATTTAGTGAAATATGATCCTTAAAAGCAGTTATTTTATACTTGTTCTAGGTACATCATAGTCCAAATTTCGGACATTCATTTTTAGGTAGGATTTTAATTTTAACGAACATATTATAAAAAAACTGGCAGTAATAAAGTTGTAAGTATAATAGGGGGGTCTGGGGGTTCTACCCCAGAAGAATTTCGAAAATTTGACCCTAAATAACATGGTTTTAACTTGTTTTGGTAAACCAAGAAAGACTTGGAAAAAAGACAAAAACAAGAAAAAAACTATCATCAAAAGAGCTCCCAATCAAATCCACTTAAATTCAAGGGTTATTTAAAGCTATAACAAATTTGGACTGGAAGGAGCAAAGTAAGTTCTTAACAAGAAACACATTGCAAAAAATTATTTATAGTATAACATTTCAGAGAAACGCAAATTAGAAATTATCAAAAAATGTTTTTATTTCAAATTTCTTCGCGGATCCCCTGGAAATGCTTGGCGGAGCCCTAAGGGCTCCGCGGAGCACAGTTTGAGAACCGCTGTTTTAAGGGGTTCTAATCCCTCCCCTTAGATACAGTTCTGCCACTTACCTTTTCAAGATCTTTTCTAATTTCATTTCCTCTGTCGTTAGCTTTACACGGCCACGGGAAAGATAAGTTTTTCAAGTTGGGGTTCACACTATCCTCTCTCAAGATGCGATTCATGGTCCTCCAAGATGCGGTCGTAAAAATCACACACCGGCCGATTGATAAATTTTATTTCAATCTATAACGAGATTATTAAATTACCTAAGCTATAAGGAAGGATTCGAGAGTTAGGGTAAATCCACAACCTTAAATTGAACAACAAAAAGTGAATTATATAGTATGGTGGGTCAAAAAAAATTTCCCAGAGTTTCCAATTTCCCAATTTTTTTCCCAGAGGCACAGCGACAAAAGGGTGCCAAATGGTCTCAAACTGACGTGTGTAAAATATTATTCGATTATAATAACTCTTTTTACCTCCGGATTGGCCTCAAAGTTTCGATTAATATAGTAATTTCATGTAAAAATGGACAAACGAAAATCAAGTTTTTACCTCGATTTCACGAATCCGTCATGAATGTAAATGTACACAATGGTATAAAAATAATCATTGAAGACTATAAAATAAATTATAAATGAAACCAGAGTTGAAATACTTGAGTTGTAATACAATATATTTTAAAATATCTCAATGGTTAGGACTGGCAATCAAAAATTTCTTGCTGGAATCATAAAAATGTGCGAAACTCTTATTGCCAGTTGAGTAGGATTTTAAAAATATTAAATTTTTAATAAAAATGGATATGTCAGAAGGTGGGTAACTTTTTTGGGTTATATTTCAACCCCAAGGAAAACATTTGGATAGTTGTTTAAAAGTTGGGGTTTTCCTTGAAATGTCTTTGGTATATTAGGAATATTCCATCCCAAGTGACCCCATATGAGTCACTAATGTCCAAAAATAAATTAAAACCACATTTTAAGAGTCAAATTTTGAAACATTTTCTTAAGAAGAGCAGTAGATCCTCGTTTTAAGCATAAGGCTCAGTATTATCTCCTAAGTTTTTAAATAAGCTACATTGCTTTTCAAAACTTACTTGTAATTATCTTAAACAGTTAAATTTTCTAAATTTTAACTTTTATGAACGCATAAGGGAATGCTAAGGAGCCATTTTGAGTCAATCCTCCCTCCAAAGTAGTATAATTTCATGGGCCTAGGTTTCAGTCAATTGTTAAAGCAAAAAAATAGGTAAATCATGACTGAGGTGAATCATAACTGATATATTGCCTAATGAACGAACTATCCATTCGACAATAAGGAAGTTGCATGTGTCAGATTTTCAAAAACAAACAAGTGTTCCGTATGGTTTTTTGTATGGTAAAATGAAATATCTAGTCAGTTTTTCAAAAAAATGTACAGGTAATTAAATATTTTAATTTAAAAGTCGAGAAAAAAACACGTGACTGAAAACGTTTATTGTTTAAACTATTCACGAAATTCTTAAATAAACAAACAACCAACGGAAGTGACGTCACCAGGTAACTCAATCTTCCGGTTTGTCTGATATTTACATTGAACAACATTACACTACGGCGCGTTTGTTTTTTTATAATTTTTCTTTTCTTATTTTAAAGCGTAATTTAAAGGAGAAACTCAAAATATGAGTTCTCCATACTTCCGATCATTATCTGAAAATTGTAAAAAGATACATCTTGATAAGTTATCTGTGAATGGGACGATTGATTTACCCGATCCATTGGACGAAAATCTCAGCTAATACAATCAACGCCATTGCAACAGATCGTAGATACATCAGAGGATTAATTGGGTCCGAGTCCGATATTATTGAAATTCATTATTTAGTTTGTTTTAAAACTTATGAATACAATCACCCACTTATTTAAAAAAAATACGCATAAAAATATTTAAAAAGATAATTAAAGTGACAGACGATTTTAAGAATATTATTTCTGAATCTCAAATAAAAATAAACAAGCTGACTGGAATGTAGTAGGATCATTAAAGGTAAATGCACTAAAATTTTGAATAAATCCATAATTAAATTAAATTAATTAGTTCTTAGATTTTAGCCCGTTGTTTTCCATATTTTTATGTACTTTATATTTTTAAGACAATAAACATTCAGTTTCTAAATAAATAAACTGCTTTGATACAATGGATATTCAAGTTTGACATAGCAGAACAGCGATATTAATTTTATCACAACAAGAATGTTCTGAAAAGTTTTCATGATTGAATATTTGCTCAATATTTTGTTTTCTTTGTATCAGCAGCTGTTTTAATTACATTTAAATAAGTTAGTAATTAAAATCAATAAGAGGAGAGATTGAAGCACATCGTTGTAGACCTCAAGGTTCATATTTTTGATCGGTTATTATTGAGTTAAAATTATTTTTCTAATTCAAAACACTTGATAACCTATAAACATGTTCGTAATTGTGTCCAGTATAAACTGTTTTAAAAGTTTCTTTGGCTCTTATTTTAATAAAAATCACCAAAAATAAGCATTTTCCCATGCTGTGAATAGGAATAGGAAATGTGTGGTAAATCAATCCCATTCACAGATAACTTATTTCAGATAATGATCAGATAACTTATTTCAGATAACTTATTCAGATAATTTTCAGATAATGATTGGAAGTATGGAGAACTCATATTTTGAGTTTCTCCTTTAAATTACGCTTTAAAATAAGAAAAGAAAAATTATAAAAAACAAACGCGCCATAGTGTAATGTTGTTCAATGTAAATATCAGACAAACCGGAAGATTGAGTTACCTGGTGACGTCACTTCCGTTGGTTGTTTGTTTATTTAGGAATTTCGTGAATAAGATGACGTCAACAATAATACCATCAACTCCATTGCTTTACAACAATGTTTATTATAAGATGACGTCACATCCAAACTCTTGGCGTTTTCGCGCGCTTTAAAAAGGGGATTTTTGTTAATTTTTTTGGCAATCAAAAAATTTCTCGATCGGCCTCAAATTTTGGGTAGTTGCTTATTTTTGCAAGGAGGAATCGATTAAAAAATAAAAAAAATCATGCAACTATCTCATTGTTTCAGCAAATTTTTGCGATCTTATTTTGATCCTAAGACCAACCAGTGAAATAACGGTCAGCTGAATTTTGAAAGCGCGGCATATTTGAGGAGCTGAGAGCCAGAGTGGACCAACCCACAAAAAATGAAAAAGCGTTTTTTTAAATTTTTCAGTAGAATGTAGAGACATCTATTGATTTAATTTAGAAAACAATGCATTTTTTAGTTTCCACAAGATGGCATCACTTTTTCGTTTGATCTAGTAATTAAAATCGCACAAAAATTTAATGCCAGATTGGATCAAGCCACTTGTTCCATTCTGATTCTGACTTTCAATTGAGGAGCTGAGAGATTGATCATGAGAAGATCAAAACTAAATATTAAATACTAACCTCAAAACAAAAAGTTTAAATATTACTACAATTTTGTAAAGCGTTTTTCTCGAAGCTGCTGAGGTTGGTGCACTCTGGCTCTCAGCTCCTCATTTTTGAAAAATACAACTATTTCTACTTTTAAAAATTAAAAATACCGCTTTTTACTGACCAAACTTAAGGGGAAATGTATCTGAACTACCAATATTTAAAATATGTACCACTGACAATCCACTGTTTGTTGAAAAAAAAGATCCTCCTATTCTATGGATATTGTTAATATGATAGCATATTACATTGCCACTTAAGCAGTTTTTTTTGTATTGAAAGGTGGCTAATGTGATTAAAATTTTGCTTTTAAAGACCATTATTTGTGAGCTTTAAGAAGTTATCGACAAAAAAATTTAATTTATATAATTTTAAAAAAATATGAAAAATTACATATTTTTGTTCTATTTGAGGCCAATCCGGAGGCAAAAAGAGTTATTATAATGGAATAATATTTTACACATGTTAGTTTGTGACCATTTGGCACACTTTTCTTGCTGTGCCCGATAGAATTTATAAAAAAATTTTTTCGCCATAGGAAAATGACCCACCCTATTATATAGCCCCTTTAGCCTCCTAAAATGTTCACTAAAAAAAATTTCGAAAGAATTTAGTAGCTAAAACAAGATAAATTGAAGTAGTTGAAAAGGCTTGACTACATTTATGTCCGCATCAACTTCAAATGAGAATTTTCCACTGAAATAATTATTCTAAAACGATAAAATTTGTATGGGGTATAAAGTATGTCTTGAAGATATTCTGTGATTTTTTTTACAGATTTTTAGGCCCCCACACAAAACCGCAAATTAAAAAGTTACTCATTACCACAATTTCTTATTACTCCATTCTCCCCTAAGTATGTTGTTTCACAATCCTTAGGGTTGTGATTCCTTATTAGACGCAATGACTATACGAAAAATATTTGGATGCTATTGTTTTTAATTAAGTATTTAATTCTTGATTAGATTCAATGACAAAGTGAGATATTATCTCCTTTATAATTTTTTGCATTTTCTGATGGTCAAAATGAATATCAACTTACTAACCACAAAGCTAACTTATCTACTTACAATGCGTTTTTTAAACGACACACAATCGTGAATGAGAAAGCAATGATTTTTTTCTGAAAAGGAACAAAGTTCTAATAAGTAAAGAAGGATGTCAGAAGTCATCACACTTAAGTCTATCCAGAAGGCACAGCGGGTGCAACTAGTATCTTTTTTTATTTTAAATTAAACAGATTAAATTCTTTTCCAGATCGTGATACGGCCAACTTCTTTCACAACAGTATACAGGGTGGTCCTAAATTCGTGGTACAAACTGGGTAGGGTAGGTAGAGGAGACCTAAACAAGCATATTTCGAATAGGAATGGGGGGCGCAGTTACACCGTTAAAGAGCTAGGACCTAATGAAGTGCGAGAGCGTTACAAAAGGAAGTTTTGCCAAGGCCCGTTTAACGAAAAAAAAACACAATTAAATGAAAAAATTTATTGCATGAGGGTACAGCAGTATACTTACATCATTAATTTGATAGAAATTGGACCACTTGCAAAACCGTGGGGTTAGTTTTAAAACATGCAATATTAATATTTTAGCTAAAGAATGGAGTTCCTTTAAATTAGTGTAATGGTATTTAGAAAAATGATGATCGGGGAAGGAATTTTCAATGATCATACAGTTTCAATGATCAATGTATGATCCGTGAAAATTCCTTCCCCGATCATTATTTTTATAAATACCATTAAGGGAACTCCATTCTTTGGCTAAAAGATTAATACTGCGCGTTTTAAAACTCACCCCACGGTTTAGCAAGTGGTCCAATTTCTATCAAATTTATGATGTAAGTAGTACGGATACTGCTGTACCTCATGCAATAAATTTTTCATTTCATTATGTTTTTTTTCGTTAAACGGGCCTTGGCAAACGTCCTTTTGTAACGCTCTCGCACTACATTAGGTCCTAGCTCTTTAACGGTGTATCTCCGCCCCCTCTTCCTATTCGAAATATACTTGTCTAGGTCTCCTCTACCTACCCTACCCAGTTTGTACCACGAATTTAGGACCACCCTGTATTTAGCCCAGGGTCGATAATTTTGACACCTAAAAAAATAAAAGAAGGATGAAACGGTCTACCCTAAAATCCTACATTTGGTGAAAAAAATTTTTGTGGCTTATAGTGTAGCCTATTTATTTAAATTCCAAAAATTCCTTACTTTTAGGCGTTAACTCCAATTATCCTTACAACTTTAAGAATTTAAGTTGACTATAATATATTTTCCTATCAATTCAAATATTTAAATGCATTTTATGGAAAACTGATTTTTTCGTTATTTTTCTTCTGTTTTCCTTGATTTTAAAAAATGTTTTCAAGGTATTGCAATGAAACTTTTTCAACACCATAATTATATATTTAGTGGCCGCGGTGGTGTAGTGGTCAGCGTGTCTGGCTACGAGCATTACCGACCCAGGTTCGATGCCTTGCGGCTTCTCCTTGGGTAGCTGGTCATGGGTCAACTCAGCCCTTCATCCCTCCGAGGTCGATAAATGAGGACCAAGCTCGCTTGGGGAATCAACTGGGGGTGCAGCGTCGGGCTAGCCACTCGGCCTGGACACACGCTAGTAATTAGCACCCCAGGCCCAAAGGCTACAGAAACGGAGATGGGCACCGCCTGATGGGCCACTAGGCCCGGGCAGACTTTGATTTGAATTATATATTTATCTATGTTAGGAACTAGGATCTAAGCCTTTCTTATATAATTATGTATTTTTAAGGCTGTTATTTAGAAAAAAAGAGTAATTTTCTTAACGTAAATATCTTTGTTGTAATACCGTGGTTATATCTCTCTTTCTTTTGGGCGTACAAAATATCTTCTAGTTTACAACACAGGTAATAGTATAATCAAAATAATTCCCAAGTATTTTTCAAATATGCACATTGGAATTTTTTATTAAGATTTACGTAAGTTAAATTTTTCACCAAAATTTCACTAAAAATTGGCTTTGTTTTCATAAATAAAAAAATTTCTCAAAAGGCACTACAATTCATTGTTTTATATCTCGTTACAACATATAATACTTGTATTTCATTAAAAATTTTAATATTAAAAAAAAGCTCCTCAAAGGTAGACACATACTTAAAAAAGGAATATTTCAGTAGTTTTATTTTGATATTTTCAAGGTAGTGGTCTGAATTAAATTATTGATAAGCTAGAGAGATAGATAGTTTCAGTTTTAAAGGAGCATTAACTACGCTGACGAGCCCGGGATTGTGCTGGACTGTTGAGATGAAATAAGCGAGCTCTGCTCGCTAAGATCGCGAAGCGATCTGAAAAGAACTGCGTAGCAGTTCCGGGGATTGATGAGCGATAGCGAGCAGGGGTTAGAGCCCCCTAGTATCAGTAAATAAAAACAAAACCTAAAAAATATCGGTCAAAAAATATAATATCCACTTTTTATTAAAAAATTTATTTTTTAAAATAAATTAAAATTTTAAATTTTTAAACGTAAATTCAAAAGATATTTAAAGTATTTATTAAGTCTTCTTTTTAAATTCCCAATTTCACATTTTTATGTTGGTAAATAAACCATGTAATGTTAAAAAATCCCCATTTCTTAAAAGTCATTATTTCATCTTATAATTAGCTTAATTACACCTAAATGTGAATTAAAAAATTGGCACCAAAACTTTTTAAGTTCCTTATACTATAAGTTAACAGAAAAACATAAGTTTACAAAATTTACAAGAAATTTTTACAAGATCCCCTTTTTTTCGACATAAGCGTCTCCACTATTGATAACAAAGTAATTTTTACACTAGACACAAAAATCCTGGATACATACTAAAATACAGGAATATTCATAAGAAATTAAATAGAACATTGTTCAGAATTTACCTTCCTTATAAAATATTGAAGAACCACAAAGAATGTATGCTGAACTCAACTATGGTGAAAACCAGTGTTCTACAAATTTTTACCGATGTGAGGCCAATGCCAACGAGAAACCGGAAATGGCGCAAGAATCGCCAAATCCTCTTAAATAAAATGATTCCTTTAAAAATTACCTTGGAAACATGCTTTACTTCTTTCGTTGATGCCCGTCACATTCCTCCCTATGTCACTTAGGATTGAGGAACCTTGACCAATGACCTTGGAAACAAGGAGAACCTATTTTTTGGTTATCTTTCAAGTAAAATAATAAATGAATAGGAGACTAAGCCGATTACGCTATGAAACATTTTATTAGTTGGTTGGGCCGAAAGCAACTTCACAAAGGATAAGGGGAAACGGTGGACTTTATACGTTTATAAACAACTTTATACGTTTGTTTCTCAAGAAGTGCATTTAGGGGTATATATTAGGTTATATCATATCATTAAAATTCTGGAAGAGAAATTATGTTGTAAGATGTTGGACTTTGTATTCATGGGCGGCGGCAGCAAGGTGTGCACTTGCAACCCCCTGGCCTCTCCGAAATTTGTCCTTGGTGTACCAAAGGTCAAATCTTCAAAAATTTTAGGGTTAAATTTTCTGGGTGAGTCCCCTTTAACCCCCAATTTTAAATTTGGAACTTTATATTCAAAACCTTTTTATAATAAGTTCATTGCTATCCAAATCCCACCTAAAAATAAAATAAGTTCAGACTAGCTGTACTAAAAAATAAGTAAAAAAAGATTTTTTAAAAAACGCTTTTATTGAAAGTGTTCTAAAAGGTCAAAAATAATTTATTCGGTTTGACAAATAATTTATTGGGAAGTAGAAAATAACTTTTTGGTAAGTAAAAAATAACTGATTTTCTAATCACTAAAAATAAAAGCGTGGGCGCTAGTAATTTATATATTTATATATAAATTAGTAATTTATATATAAATTTAAAATTTGTACAAATTCACCTGAAGGTATGGACCCGTATAGGTAAATTCAACACACACAAGGACAGTAACACTAACATCTATGCCGAACGAGGATTCGAACCCCAGACGTACGGCTTTGCAGTCAGATGCTCTAACCACTAGGCCATTACGTCGGCATTTATGTAAAATTTTACATAAATAAAAATACCTAATAGAGAATTTAAAGTGAATCCATCCCACCCAAACCTCATAAATGAGAAATTTGTAAATTTAACCTCATAGAACATAGAATAAAGAAGTTAGAATAAATAGTGAATAAAGAATTACTGGACCGGAAAGGTTTAAGTCTTGACTTTTTTAAAGCCGGGTGCCAGATACGTGGGATAGTAATCCCTTCCTCCTTCTTGTTATCCACGTGTCAACATCGACGTTTTCAATCATCATTTCTTAACTTTTTATCCAGTGATGATCACCCCCGTAGAAGGGGTCGAAACGTTTGGATTTCTTACCTCTAGTCTAGACTACGGCCTATAAGCCCGGAAGACTCCATTTTCACGTAAAATTTTAAGTTGATATGAACCCAATAGATATGAATGCGTATGAAAATTTTCATAAGATACTTACCTGGTTATTGAAGGAAAAAATTCTAGAATAAACCAAAATCATATTTGCAGCAGTAAAATGCTTTTCATCTCAGTCATGATGACCCATCCTTTTGATGTAATTGATGTTTTTATCCTTGTATCCTACTCCTTTTTTACAGACACCTACATTTTTCTTCTTGTTATTAACTTGCTAGCTGTTAAGTACTTTTATTTATTTCTAATTGTTTTTAAGCTAACACAAAATTAATATTCTTATTTAAAAATAAAAAATCATGTTTCAGTCTCGTTAATTTCGTAAACTACACAGTTTATGAAGAATTTCATGAATTGTATATCAAACCCTAGATTATTTAAAACAAATAGAAGAGTATTTCAACTTTGAAAGACTTACAAATAGCATTTCTGGTATCCCAAGATCAGTTGAAGGGATGTATACAAAAATATAAGACATTAAAAATAAATAAAATGACACAACTGAGGTTCCCAGTAACAATATTACAGAATTTGAATAAGAAAAACCAGGTCACATACAAATAAAACATTTTTCCTTTTAAAAAAATTATGATCAATTTTCAATAATTTACCAAAAGTTGACATGCCTTGACTTCCTTGAGGAATTTCGTCAACATTATAATATTCCACAATTCCTTAACACATTAGCAGAAAAGTTTTAGAAATGTTTACACAGATTATTGTTGAATTTATTACCTGACTCAAAGACATTTTTGCTTTACAACACACAATAGTCAACTCTAAGGTTAAAAACTCTTACATAAAAATACATAACTTCGAATGTATAAAAATTGGCTTTAAAATAATAATATAAAAATTAGCTTTAAAATATTAATATAAAAATCATTAAAATTTTGACAGTGTTGTTTTTACTCCTGTTAGATGGGGGGCTGAAGGCTGCAAAATTGCCCCGAATTAATGAGATCTTAATCTTGTCATCCCTACTGACTTGAAAACGACCAAATTTTTTGCGTGTTAAATATCACGTCATTCTAGATGACGAAAAAATGACCAAATTTATGACGTCTTAAATATCAAGTCATTTTATATGACGAAAAATGACCAAATTTATGACGTCTTAAAACTGACGTCATTTCTGGTGACGTGAAAATTACCAAATTATCACCATTCCTCAAAATTAGGTTATTCCAGGTGACGTAAAAATGACGTCTAAATGTCGTGGTTAAAGTGACGTCATATTTTGTGACCAAAATAAGACGTCATTGTTGA
Source organism: Tetragnatha versicolor (assembly GCA_024610705.1). Taxonomy (NCBI): domain Eukaryota; kingdom Metazoa; phylum Arthropoda; class Arachnida; order Araneae; family Tetragnathidae; genus Tetragnatha; species Tetragnatha versicolor. The sequence continues at coordinate 8,826,613 of JANDEH010000013.1, forward strand.
CGTGATTTTTTCCCAGTTGACGTCATAAGAAAAAATATGACCTGTTTTTGACGTCATAAATTACGTCAGTTGTCTACTTGGGCTGGTGTTCCCGGTACTCTTTCATATCCCAGTGTTCCCGGTACTTTTTCATATCCTGGCGTTTCCAGTACCTTTTGATATCCCGGTTTTCCCGATAATTTTTATATCCCGGTTTTCCCGATAATTTTCATATCCTGGTGTTCCAAAAAATTTTCATCCCTGTATTCCCGTTGCCTTGTTTTCATCCCAGTTCCAAATATGATAACTCATTCCATCCCGATTTTTTGCCTATTAAACATGCCTATGTGATAAAAACAATCTAACTGAAATCATCTCAGTCATTTGAAATCTAGTGTTTAAAGTCTTAAACATAATTTTTATGAAGTATTCCCGCTGCCCTTTCAAAATTCCTCAAAAATTCAATTTCAAAATAAAATAAATTTCAAAAATCCCTCGATAAAAAGTTATCTAGTAAAAAACTATTAAAATCCTGCCTTCTTCTTAAAATAACCAACTTCTTTAAAAGCTACTTAAAAAAGTAAAAACAGATTGCTACTTATAATAAAAAAATCTAGTGATTAGTGAAGCTAATATAAGAGTGAGAGGATTAATGAGTAGTAATGATCGAAAAATAGGAGCATACTCCCCTCGAAGGTGCTTTTACTCCCTAGTTATAATCTTATGTATCATTATTATCTGCGCGAAACTGAAGCCAACGTTGTGATGAACAGAAGAATTACCATACTAATTTGTATTCCTTTGAGGTCACGCGCTTCCATTTATCTGAAGGTCTAGATGGGACGGGGGGAAAGTCGTGTCATAAGCGTAGGAGTAGTGAGTTTTTCATTCATTGCGCGAACGAAGGTTGAGCAAATCAGAATGAGGTGTGGTGTTATATTATGCGCTCCCAGTGCTAGAAGTGCGGGGGGACGCGTCCCCCCACTTTTCGTAAAAATACCCATCCGTCTCCCCACTTTTATTTCCACTAAAATCCATCCCCCACTTTTAAATTCCACTAAAAATCATCACCCCACTTCTAAAACCACTGAAATTCTTCGCACCGCTTTTTGAAAAATTTCAAAACCCTCGTCAACGTTGTAGCCTATTGTGTTCATATTGAAAAAAACGTCCTCCAAACTTCTCTCAACACACGTAACGTGGAAGTCCCTCTGTTCTTATCTTCCGAGGAATGTTTGACAGGTTTATTAGAATGAGTCGAGGTGTTTTTTTTTAGAAAATACGCTTTAAGCGGGAGACTGTCCTCGCATTACAAAAACGGAAAAACGTGTAAACAAATTGCAGAGAGAGCTGCTTCCACACCCTAAAAGTATAAACAACCGTCTCCCCCTGTTACAAAAAAGGTATGGCACAGAGATTAACCAAGAGCACATAATCTCCTTTCCAGAAAAAGTAAGAACAAAAAAGGCGGGAATATTTGTGAGAGGGGAGATGATGCGAGTGGCTCAAAACAATTATCATTCTCAGCGGTTGCTGTTCGCGCGCCTATAGTTTTCTTCTGTTATTTAATACTGAATTTAGATCCTAAATTCTAAATTAATTTGAGTAGTTGGTTTCAAGATAAAAACATCCGATACGGAATACGGATGCGAGGACAGAGAAGTGTAATATTTACATCAAGTTAAAAAGGATCATGTGGAGAATCAAATGAACGAAACGGTGTTCAGGTGTGGTTTTTATTTCTTTAAATACTTTTAAAATACTGGGCTTTTAATTTAAGTGTATTTCTCTAAAGCACTTTATTTACAACTACTTTTATACTAAGTTAATTTTTATAAGTTTGAATATCTGTTATTATATATAGCACTTCATTCTACATTTTTAAAAATGCCGAGAGTATTTATACCTGAAGTGTTAGATCACTTAAAAGTAATGTGTTTTACACGAAATATTACAATTTTACAATGTAAGCTCAAAGTAAAAATGGGCGGTCTGGGGTAACCCCCAGAAATTTTTGCTTCTTAAAGAAGTGTTTCAGCTCATTTTGAGACCTTTGCACAAGGCCGTAACTAGACTTTTTTTAAGGGGGGTTGTGAAAAAAATTTCTTGAAACTTTATTTCGATTTTGTTGGTGACCTAGGTAAGAAGACAGCGGAGGATCCAGGATTGGGGGGCTGAAAATTTTCAATATTAAAATCGTCTTCTAATACCATAGGAGGGGGTCTGGGGGATCCACCCCCAGAAAATTTTTGGAAAGTTAAGTATAAAAAGCAGATTTTCAACTCATTTTGGTATACCTTATCCGGATTTCGGACATACATTTTCAAGAATTTTATTTACATTTTGGTAGGATTTTTGTATTTCGACGAAGTTTTTACAGAAAAGTGGTAAATAATAGGGTTCAAAATTCCAAAGAGGGGTCTGGGGGTCCTCCCCCAGAAAATTTTTGGTAATTTGACCCTAAAAACAGGATTTTAACTCGTTTTAGAGTCGCTTATTTTCCCTTTTTTTACCCCCCTGAGTTCCCACTTCCCCTCCTTCTCACTATTAGCTCTTATTATTTTTGGGGAGGGGAGCTTAAGTCCCCTAGCCCCCCTGGATCCGCTAGTGTGATGAGTAGAACTCCTAACTCACGGCCCCTTTATGATTTCACTCATTTTTAGATTAACCCGAAGAGGACCACTCCTTGTAAGTCCCAATATTTTCAAGGAACGACTGTTATAATAGATTTCAAAATTTCAAGGGGGATCGGGTGTTCTCCCCAAGAAAAATTTTGAATTTTGAACCTTAAAAGTAGGGGTTTTATGCATTTTAAGGCTAATTTTTAAGGAATAACAGTAAGTAAAAAATTGATGTCAAATTTCGGGGGGGGGTTGAAAGGGATTGAACCCCCCCCTGGGATACGGTCCTGCCCTTACCTTGAAAACCACAGAAAACCTCCTTCACAGTTCCTTGAAAACCACAGAATTTTCTGGGGGAAAAGTTTTACAAAACGGTCAACGGGGGCCAGAGGTCCTCCCCCAGAAAATATTTTTGGAAATTCCCTCCAAACTTGTGTTTATCTACTTTCAAACTCTATGGAGAGGAGAGAGCACCAAAAGGGAAAAGCTTCTTGTTAGGCAGCATAATTTTTAAGGGGAAAACACTGTACAACAGATATCAAAATTTGAGAGAGGAGTGTGGGGGTTCTCCCCCAGACATTTTTTTAAAAATTGCCCATTAAAGACATTAAAGTAGTGTTTTAGCTCATTTTGAGACCCTTTGGGTAACAAAGAGAACAGTTACTTGTAAACCACAGAATTGCTTTTTTGAAAGGACGTTCTCGTCGGAGCTTATGTTTAGTGTTTCATTTATCCTCTCCTTTTTCTATTCAGAAAAAAATTATCCCTTCAAAAATTTGCCGCCTACTAAAATTTGCCGCCGTAGGCTATAGCCTAGCTAGCCTATTTAGAAATCCGCTACTGTGTACCAGATGAACTCCGAGTTAAAATGTTATCCAATCTCATTCCGAAGTATCAAAAACTAATGCAACCTTCAGTAAAGAAATTCCCTGAAATGATTTTTGATGAGCTGAATAAACTAAAAGATGAAAACCAGGAGGAGGTTCAGACATCATCGAAACTGAGTACTTGTTGCGTTAGAAATGTAGCTTACATTGTTCCGAAATCAAAGAAAATGTATATTCATCCAATACTTGAACAGTTGAAAAATGCTGGTTATACTTTTAATGAAAACAATGAACTATACTGAAAGGGAAGACCGAATACAATAGTAACGTAGTAGATCTTTACAACTATCTAATGCGAAATTTAAAAACCTCTGGTTATAGACCAATTGGTTTTAATGCATTCATTAAATCTATACAAGATATAAATATTCCGAAAGAATGGGTTGGAAATACAATTGTTCGTAATCAGTTATATCTTTCGGAAGCTGATCCATTTGTTTCAACACCAAGGCAAGAATCTAAATAGACATCTTGGCGAGAAGTCGGCACTTCTCCATTTCCTGAATCTACTATAAGGGAGTTAGCAATCACACCAGAGTTAAAAACGTCTAATCAGACCAGACCATCATCTGCAGCGTTTAAAATCTTGAAGCAATCGAGATCTTTATCTGATTCATCGAAAGTAGACACCGTTCCTCCTTTTATTAGCAAAAAATGGGAAGAGTGGATTTAAAGACCGAATTTTCTAGCACTAAAGGGAGTGACTCTTTGAATAAGGTGTGATTTTGAAAATCCTGGATCATTTGGCGGAGTGTTAGGATTATCTCGTTCGAGTAAAATTCCTTTAAAGAAAACAAGAGATTGTTTGATGAGACAAGATGTCTACACTCTTCACAAACCAGTTATAATTAATTATTCCAGAAGCTTTGGGTGCTTTGGGTGAAAAAGAATTATTCAAGCTGACTTAGTAGATGTGAGACATTTATCATTTATCGAAAGTAAACAATAACTTTTGTAACATTTTAACTGTTAAGTTCAATTCCCATGGGGATGCGGTTTTAAATCCGCAAGCAAAAAACGCTCCCCTACTTTCCCTACGTTTTCTGAAGAAGATCGATCTTTTCTTTTAAAAATAAATTCACAGGAGCACATGACGAGAAGAGGCCAATCACAGGCCTTGTGAAAAAACCGCTCGTAAATTCGCTTGTCTGAAATTTGCTTGCGTTTTTTCTTGGTTCATACTCAAGAAGTCGGCAAATTCGCTTACTTTTTTTGGTCACGTGATTCCCTCCGACCAATACGAAAGCCCTATAAACAATAACAGCATACAGCATCCATTTTATTTTGATGCTTCGTACCAGATCATGATCGTCTATTAAACCGAATTTAAAGATACATCCTAATTAAGATGAGATAACTACTCGCAAAGTTAATAAAATTACAAATTCCATATTACAAGAAATAATTAAATAAATAAAGCAGACGGGAAACGGCATAGGAAGCGAGAATTCTGGAGATAAACGGTGAGTTGATGTCTCAAAAGGAAATCCATTTCAAGATTTTTTCCCTTTGAAATAAATATATTTACTCAACATATCACTAGACTTTTTCATTTACTAGATCTTTTATTTTAGTTTTAAATTTGTTAATTTGTTCACTAGACTTATTAATTTACAAGACTTTTTATTACAGTTTCAAATTTGTTATTTTATAAAGGCACCAAGATATTAAACATTATCAGGCAGGGGCGTAGCCAGAGGGGGAATTTGGGGATATATCCCCCCGAAACTCGGGAAATTTCCTTTTTGACCATAGAAAACCACTAAAAATACCCCATATCCCCTCCCGAAATATCAACATCCCCCTCCGAAATGTTTTTCTAGCTACGCCACTGTTATCAGGAACATCGGGATTGTAAAAAGTGACAAGAACACCGGGATTGGAAAATTAGCGGGAACATCGGGATAGGAAAAATTACCGGGTTATAAAAATTACCGAGAACACCGGGATAGGAAAAATTACCGAGAACACCGGGATTAGAAAATTACCGGGAACACAGGGATAGGAAAGAGGCGCCTGGGATACCGGGATGATTTGTACTATTGCTAATTTACAAAATTATAAATGTATTTAAGAAAACTTTAAAAGAATAAATTTATACACCCCACCCGTGCAAGGCCGGGTATAACAGCTAGTAACTTTAATAAATCTGAAAGGTTATTGAGTTGAGGTAATTGCCTGCGTCATTTTCGCCAAAAATATCGAATTTTTTTTTATTGTTTTATTTTATAGCCTGTTTAATAAGCTTTCCAAAACTACCTTACTTTAAACTCTAATCTAGAACACAAGTTACAGCTATCGCAGCTATCTTAGTACCGAGTAGTACCTGGATTTACATACTAGTGCCTTAGGATCAAAATCCTGCAAAAATTTTAATTGTATCTATATATATAAAATCCAAATACCATTCATTCATTCATTCATTCATTCATTCATAACACTCATCACGAAATCTCCAAAACTGCCGGACCGATAGGCTTGAAATTTGACAGAGACCTTCCTCTCAGCCACTAGACGCGCACTAAGAAACGATTTTAAAATCGAACGACTCCTTCCCTGTTTTTCGGCGCTTTTTCGACTCCGTTTTACCCATTGAAATAACATTATACATTGTTGAAATGCATAAAATGCAGGGTTTATTTCTCTGTTTTAAGGCGACGTCTTGCCTCACTTGATAAAATATAATTTGAAAACAATTTATAATTTACAATGAAATTTATGAAGAAAACAGTGTGAATATCTGTATTTAAATATTATAACAGTAATCAGAACACCGAAATATATTAAAATAATTAATTACTTTCTTTAAGATTTTAATTTTCTTAAATTTATGGATCAAAAATTGAAAAGTTTCCATGAAAACAGAGCTAAAATTTCACAGAGCATGGTTTACTAGACTATAATCACTAGATTTTTTTATTATAACTAGCAATATGTTTTTACTTTTTAAGTAGCTTTTAAAGAAGTTGGTTATTTTAAGTGGAGGCACGATTTTAATAGTTTTTTTCTTAATAACTTTTTATCGAGGGATTTTGAAATTTATTTTATTTTGAAATTGAATTTTTGAGGAATTTTGAAAGGGAAGCGGGAATACTTCATGAAAATTCTGTTTAAGACTTTAAACACTAAATTTCAAATGACTGAGATGATTTCAATTAGATTGTTTTCATCACATAGAAAGGATAAATGTTTAATAGGCAAAAAATCGGGATGGAATGAGTTATCACATTTGGAACTGGGATGGAAAAAAGGCACCGGGAATACCGGGATCAAAATTTTTGGGAACACCAGGATATGAAAATTATTGGGAACACAGCCGGTATATGAAAATTATCGGGAAAACTGGGATATGAAAATTATCGGGAAAACTGGGATATGAAAATTATCGGGAACACCGGGTTATGAAAAAGTACCGGGAACACCGGGTCATGGAAAAGTACTAGGAACACCGGAATATGAAAATTATCGGGAAAACCGGAATATAAAAAGGTACAGGGAAAACTGGGATATAAAATTATCGGGAAAACCGGGGTATCAAAAGGTACCGGAAACGCCAGGATATGAAAAAGTACAGGGAACACTGGGATGTGAAAAAGTACCGGGGACACCGGGATATGAAAAGGTGTTGGGAAAACAGGGATATGAATATTACCAGGAACACGGGGATATGAAAAGAGTAGGGGACACCGGGGTGATTGGTGATACGAAAAATCGGACATAAACTTGGGAGAACTTAAAAAAAGGAATAAATACACTCCACCCGTGCAAGGCCGGGCAAATCAGCTAGTGTACCTATAAAAGAACATTCTCAGGAGTTGTAGGCGCAAGTTAAAATTTTAGCCTTATTTTCATTGAAATTTCTCAATATTTTAAAAAATAATTTTTTTTAAATTCTTTTTTGAATGATTTTCATTGTTTTAGAACATTAGCTTTCAGAAAATAGCAATTAAATAATTATTTAGTTAATATTTAAAAAAAGGCCTCCCAACGCAGGCCTTAAGAACCTTAAGAATGGAAAACAAATAAAAACAAAATAAAAACATTGTTTGTTTGTTTTTTTCCTTGATATTTTCAAACTTTTATGAATAACACATTTTAAATTAAATGTATACATATTTGTTATATAAGTAATTAATAAGCAAAATTTCTTTCACTTCTTCAGGTATGTTTTTAACTGCAAAAAAACATTTTATCAACAAATCATTCTCAGCGATCCAAGCGATGTGGCCTATACTTACAGGCGCTAAAATAACCTCTCCAAACCAGTGGTTTAAACTTTTTCATTCTCTCATTTTTTCCACTTTGAGTTACGGCTCTCCAATATGGTCTTTATCGTTCATTAATAAGTTGGAACAAATTCAGAATTATTTTATTAGAAAGTTGTTTAATCTGTCGAGATATACTCCAGGCTACATTTTAAGACTGGAACTCGGCCAAACTAGTCTGGCTGTTACTATCATATAATTGCTTCTTAAATTTTGGATACGAATTTTGAAAATGGCTGATCATAGATTTACGAAAATAGCATATCAACAATTATATTATAACGGCTCAGAGCAAATAAAATACAACTGGGCATTAAACATTAAATCTTTAATAGACAACTCTGGTTTTTCTTTTGTCTGGTTTTCTCAGGACCCTGATATTGCCACAAAATTCCTTCCTCAAATTATCATAAGTTTTATAAATCAATACGCTCAGTCAGACATGATTAGCTTGGCTAATAATACAATTAATCTGCACTATCCTACTACTATTATAATTGTGAAATGTTTGTCTGGATGTTTGTTACTCTTTCACGCAAAAACTACTGAATGGATTTTAATGAAATTTTACTATAATGTAGCTTATACATCAGAATAACACATAGGCTATAATTTATAAAGAGAAAATCGGTCCTTCATTCTTTTTTTCCAATTTTTCTTCTTTTTTCACTTATTTTTCCGTGTTTGAAAACCTGTTTTACCAGTCATACAACGAGTTAAAAATAAAACATTGTTTCAAATGAGACAGATCACTAGACTTTTTCATTTACTAGATCTTTTATTTTAGTTTTAAACACTGGTTTTAAATTTGTTAATTTGTTCACTAGACTTACTAATTTACTATACTTTTTATTATGGTTTCAAATTTGTTATTTTATAAAGGCACCAAGATATTAAACATTATCAGGAACATCGGGATTGTAAAAAGTGACAAGAACACCGGGATTGGAAAAATAGCGAGAACATCGGGATGGAAAAAAATTACCGGGTTATAAAAATTACCGAGAACACTGGGATAGGAAATTTACCATAAAGACACCGGGAATACCGGAATATAAAAATTACCGTAAACACTGAGATAGGAAAATTACCGGGACCGCCGGGATTAGAAAAATTACCGTGACCACCGGGATAAGATTACCGGGAACACTGGGATAGGAAAGAGGTGCCTGGGATACCGGGATGATTTGTAATATTGCTAATTTACAAAATTATAAATGTATTTTAAGAAATATTTAAAAAAATAAATTTATAAACTCCCCCCCGTGCAAGGCCGGGTATAACAGCTAGTAAATTAATAAAATCTAACCCTTTCATAGAAGACTACATGGTTTCCTTTTCCGATATTTCAGTTAAAAAATTTTTATTTCAACTTAGAATTAATCTGGACAAAGTGTATATTTGGACGGCCAAAACGGCCAGTGGCGCATGCGCTGTAGGTCTCGTGATTTCGTAGCAGTCTCGGCGCTTAGTGATGGAACCAATGGAACGCCGAGCCGTGGAAATTAGAGTAGAGTTTAGTTGAAAAAAGGCCGTCCAAAAAAAGAGTGCCTAATCAGGAATCCTTATTTTTTAAAAATAAAATATTTAAAACACACCCTGAGCAAGTTTGCAATTTTTGTGATTTAAAAGAATAAGAATCCTGGGAACATGTGTTTTTCGTGTGTCCAGTTTATAATTTTTATCGGTTAAAATATCTCTCCTCTTTAATTCTTTCCGTAATAACATAAATAATTTTCTCTCCCTTAAACATGGAGAATATCGCTCAATAGCATACTTTATTAAAAATGCCCAGAAATAATAAAATATAATAAATTTCAATAAAATTTAAATTTACTGTGGAAAAATTGAAGCATAAAAAACAAAATTATAGAGAAAAGTGCTTCAATTTTTCCATAGTAAATTTAAATTTTATTGAAAAGTTGGCCTGATATTCGTAAACAGCACTAAAATATAGCCTAGACATGTATCACATGCATATACTACAAAATTTTAAAATTAATTTAAAATTTAAATTTTTTGAAAGATAATTTGTATTTTTTTAATTTAATTATTTTTAAAATGATTTATTATCAAATAGTGTCTAAATATTTTCTGTATTACTTGATTGAAAGATTTTACCTGTATTTTCAACATTAATTTTTATAAATTAATTAATTAACTAATGATTTAATCACCAATTGTGTTTTTTTAGGTTATAGAGGTATATACCTACAACATTCATGGAAAAATGACCTTGGAAAATGCCTCAAACGTTTTTAACAAGAATTTTTAAAAAGGTCGATTTTTGAGGGCAAAAAAATTGAAAATTTGAAAAAAATTAAACTTTTTATTGTCCGATTTTCTTCCATTTTTAGTATGTTATTATTTAAGTCATTTCTAATCGAAAACCGTTTAAATTACTTCTTTTGCAATTATTTTGTGGTTTTGAGCAATGTTTTAATTTTTTCGACTTTCCAAATTTTGAATTAATTTTTAAAAATTGAAATTTTGAATTTTTTAAAATTTAAATGGTATATTCGTATTCATCACTGAAAAATAGCCTATAAACATGTATAATAAGTCTCGATTACTATAATTTGATTTTTTGAAATTTTTTTTAGGCCATTTTTTTTTAATTTAAAAAAAATTAAACTTCCCGCGAGCCGATTTTTAGTATGTTATTATTTAGGTCATTCCCAAGTGAAAACCGTTGAAAAACTAAATGTATCAATTTGTTCCCGGTTTGACCCTTTTTTTCAGTAGATTTACTGGACTACTTATAAGATACGTATTTAATATTTTTAGAAACAAATTTAGAATTTTTCTTAACAAAGTAGTTTTCATACAAAGAATCCTTAAGTTTTACTTTCAAATAAAGTTTTAATTTACGAATGTACCTGATATGTAACAGTTTATCCATTAAAAAATTTGAAATTTTGTTTTGAAAGATAATTTGAAAACTTAAATAGAGCATTTAACTTAACTTATTTACAAAAATGAGCCCTAAAAATTGTTAGTGACCCGTGCTTATAAAAAAACTTAAAATATTTACATCTTGGTCAACTCTTGTTGGACTATGAAACTTTTATTGGTTTGACATAAAAAATGTTTTCTTACTAAATATAATTAGTAGAGGACCATAAAAAGTTTAAATTTTTGTCTTTCATGCATAAACTTTTTTCAACCAAAAAAACCTTCAAACAAAAACATGATTTTAAACTTCCTTCGAAAAATTTTTGTTAGAAGTGAAAAGAGTTATTTGAAATATTATTTTTGATGTATGCATATAAACCAACAGTTTAGAAGTTAGCTATTGATTTACTTTAAGAGTGGACACACGGTACATAGATTCCACTTTCTCAAGACAATAACTGCAAACCATAAATATTAAGTTAAGGTTAAAAAACATTTATTGTGATTTCCATACAACTTTACAAAACATCAATCAGAATTATGAAGATATGATGATCACAATAAAATATTATATGAAACTCAACAGAGGAGGGAATTGGTAAACAACAAAAAGAAATATTTATGAAAAATACACAAAAGAGAAAATAGATGGGGAAAATTACAATAATGACATTACTTTTGGTTTTAAAGTAATAAAAAAATCCATACTCATTTCCTAAAACAACATTGTTACATGAATTAAAACACTTGAAATTGGATGGGAAAATGGCAGATGGCATATTTTTTACCATGCATAATAGACAACACATTCAAAACTATTCATATGAAAATTATAAACCTTTATTCAAAAGGAAGACTAGACAACTCATTAATTAAAAACAGCATCCATTTGTAAGGCACTATACAAATCCATTTCAATCTATCACTTGATCTCATCTGAAGTTTCAACCTTGGCGAGATCTAAAAGGGTCAACTCCGTATTCATTTGGTCAGAGAGTGCAAAATCTCCCATGATTCCTACAGCCTAAAGAAGAAGAGGTTTTTTTCAACAAGAGAGATAATATTATGTTATCTACACCACAAAACTTCAGTATGCAGCAGAACGATTTTTTAGTGAATTATCAGTGGGGCCATTTCATGGTAAATGAAGAATCTGAAACATTTCATTTTTATCTTTTAAAATTGCATAAACTTGAATTTTTTTCTAAATTTTTGTTCTGATAGAGAAGAGTGCTGCACCTTGCGACACTCTTCTTTTCAGATGCAATTTTAAAGTTATGAACTTGTGCTTGTAGGTACTTTTGAATATATAACCCTAAAATCTACTCTTCAACAAGTTTTGGAATCTTTAAAGCGTCTGGAAAATTATTTGCATCAGTTTTCTTGTTTTGTGCAGTGCAAAGTTAGAATCGCTTGCAGTTTCAAAAGCATTTTTCTGATAAAAGTGTATTTATGTTAATTATAATTATGTTGAGGTTAAAATACTGGTAAATCATCCACTAATATTTTAGAAAAGAAAAAGAAATTTTTTGCTACACCCAAAAGAGCAATTAATCATAACATCCAAAACATCAAGTGGGGCACCTTGGGACATGTAAAATGTAAAAAGTTACCTGAAATCTTTTTTTTTTATTAAAAAAACTAAATACTTTAAGAATGAAGATGATTGTAATTTAGAAATTGGTTCAAAAAATTTCTGGAAGTAAACAAAAAATCAGTGATTTTTTATGCCATGACAAAAATAAGGAAATCAAAAAAAGAAAGCAGAAAAGTTGGGTGCCTAATTTTTAATAGATTTTTCATTATTTGTGTTATTTTTGTATTTTTCAAAATAAAAATTATAATTTTTGTATTTTTATTATTGAAAGTGTCCTAAGGTGGACCACTAGTGGGGCACCTTGGGACATTAAAAGAAGTTTTTAAACGCTTTTATTCTACTTGCTTTTGGCGGCGTTTTACGCGTGGAATTTTAAAACTCGATTTTCGGGCACTTCCCGATTGGTCAGGGCCCCGAAACTTTACACATCGGTGTAACCCTCATGACACTCCAATATCCAACCATTATCTAGTCAAACAACCAAAGGATTAAGTTAATTAACGAGTATTTTTAATTAACAGAAAAACCAGAATTTGAGACCTTTCCCAAGGGGCTATTCTCCCTAAACCGTGCACAATTGTTTATAAGGCATAACTTTATCATATTCAAAAGTCAAAACGAGAATTGCCCAGTAATTACGATAATTATAGACGATTAATCACTTTTTTTCTTTCCGGATTCTTGTACATAATATTTCAGGCACTTCCAAACGATATAAAGTTCTGAAACTTTGCACCGTGGTGGAAACTCGATGACAATGCAATATTCAATCATCAACTAGTCAAAACCTCCGTAATTTAGGTAATTAACGAGTGTTTTTAGTTATCCTTTTAATTCATATTTGAGACACTTCCGTGAAGCCAATGGCTCCCAAAACCTGTAAGATAATATACTAGGTATATAACTACAATATTTAATCTTCAAAACGTGATTTTTTACCTTCCAATTAACAATTAAGATAATTAGCGATTTAAGATAACCGCGAGAAAGAAATCGCCAGAAGAGCGAGAAATCGCCGAGAATTGGTGCCCATCCTGAGAGAAGATACTAATATGCTACTTTTATAATTTATTGACTACTGAAAAGACTGGATGTTACTGTTACTGTTTGCTTCTTGACACACACACACACACACACACACACACACACACACACACACACACACACACACACACACACACACACACACACACACACACACACACACACACACACACACACACACACACACACACACACACACACACACACACACACACACACACACACACACACACACACACACACACACACACACACTATTTCTGAACTTTTACGATTGGTTATTATTTTATTTTATTGAATGCTTTCCTTTTTCTTGTGAATCTTTTTGATATCGATGGAATTCATCGGCGACTGAGCGGATGCGAGGAATATTCTTTGTGTGCGAGGTATTTTTCCCGCTCAGCTCTGTTATTATAACGTACCCAGCAAAATTAAATAGATTTTAATTAACTTTGGAGTTGATTGTCCTGCTGAGTCGTCAGAGGATTGTTCTACTTTGTCAGATATGTAAAAAATTTTTGTTATCTCTCTATTCTAAAAAAAAGTTTTTGGTGAATGGTTTCCAGAGAAAGGCTTTTTAATTACTGAACCGAATGACACATATATGGTATCAAAATGTCCAGATTCTTTCCGGATTTCCGAGTAAGCCCTTCGATTTTTCAAAAAAATTCTAAATTTTAAAATATTTCCATTTTTTTAGATAAGGGATAAGGTTGCAGTTACAAAGCAAGTACTGTCAATCAAATTATTATGCATCCAATCACAACGACCGATTGACGCTATATTTTTAGATGAAACATGTTTTTTCACCATTTAAAAAAGTTCTTACTTGATGAAATCACTCAAAGACTGATAAAAACATATTCTAAAAACTTACATGTACGCCATTTAATACTAAAATTTCACACTTTTTGTCCAATATTTATAATTTTTAGTCTGATTTTATCGAAATTAATTGTAAACATAGAGGGATGTTTTGTCTCTTATTTTCAATTGCTTAAACGGTATTGTTTAACAAGTCTGGGTTTAAACAAAAATATGAATGATAAACACTAGGCATATTATTACTAACGAGTTACTTTAAAATAATAGTTTTTGTTTGATCCGAATATTGATAAACAATTAGAATTAGTTATTTTTATAATCATAGATTAAAAATAATTAAGATGAATATTTTTAAAAACATTTGGTTTAAATTTTTTATAAGTTCGAGTTAATATATATTCAAACTTTTAAGGGAGATTTATTCATAGAGGGGATTTGGTGACGTATTTTTGGAAAGTTGGTTGACGTTTTTTCTGTAAATTGTTTAATTGTTTTATAAAGTGTATTAAGTTCAGCGAGTTGGAATTTGTGGGAATTGCGAAGCAATTCCAAAAGGTCCTGCGTCAGCAGTTAACGGGGGTTGGTGAGCGATAGCGAGCAGGGGGCGGTAGCTCCCTAGTACATGAAACTAAAATTCCATCCTAACATAACATTAAATATGGTTGAAATAAATACATTTTTTCTTGTGAGTTTTTGTTAAAAAATACCATGACTAAAAAGTAGAAAATAAAATAAGTAAAAAAAAAGATTTTTTTAAAAAACGCTTTTATTGAAGTGTTCCTAAAGGTCAAAAATAATTTTTTCGGTTTGAAAAATAATTTATTGGGAAGTAGAAAATAACTTTTTGGTAAGTAAAAAAAACTGATTTTCTAATCACTAAAAATAAAAGCGTGGTCGCTAGTAATTCTTAATTCACTATTTATTCTAACTTCATCCTATGTTCTATGAGGTTAAATTTACAAATTTCTCATTCATGAGTTTTGAGTGGGATGGATTCACTTTAAATTCTCTATTAGGTATTTTTATTTATAAAGTTATACATAAATGCCGACGTAATGGCCTAGTGGTAAGAGCACAGAGAACAGAGCTTACAGAGGTTTCATCGCCATAGACGCTAATGGTAATTTTTTAAACCAATCAAACAATTTGCGAACATAGCTCCACCTCCTACCGCCGCGTCCCATTTGTCCGCGCCGCGTCCGAAGCTGTCTTCAAATTGATTTCGCTTCTTCTGATTGGCTGCTAGTGAGAATTAAATTAGTGTCTGCGGATTGACGAAAAGTGCCTTATGACACCTCTGTTAGCTCTGTTCTCTGTGGGTAAGAGCATCTAACTGCAAAGCCGTACGTCTGGGGTTCGAATCCCCGTTCGTCAGGGATGTTACTGTTACTGTCCTGTAAAAAAATTTAAATTTAACAAATTACTAGCGCCCACGCTTTTATTTTTAGTGATTAGAAAATCAGTTTTTTTTACTTACCAAAAAGTTATTTTCTACTTCCCAATAAATTATTTTTCAAACCGAAAAAATTATTTTTGACCTTTAGGAACACTTCAATAAAAGCGTTTTTTAAAAAAATCTTTTTTTTTACTTATTTTATTTAAATTTGTTATTACGAATCCCGTAAAAGAGATATTTAGTTGGGAATTTGTTTTTTAGACATGCAAAGGACTATCTAATATAATAAAAGTCAATGTGTGTCAAGGGGTATATAAATATATATGTTTGTTTGTTTGTCTTTAATACAAATCCAGTTTTCTTCCCATCGGCACCAAAATTGGTATATAGTGCTGTCTTTTAAAAAACCCACTCCAAAATGTACCCTAAAAAAACCCATCGAGATATTTTAAATAAATATTTGAAATAATTTTAAATTCTCATCTGCCCTGTCTTTCTATGCCATTTAGAGTGGCAGAGAACGTAAAAACAAGTCAAAGAACCGTTTATTTACTTAGTTTTTGAATAAATAGAAAATGTTGATTTTTGCCTAAAAATATGATTTAGTTATGCAGATTTTGATACTATAAAAATATATGTTATAAAGACTTTAAAGCATTTTTCGTGTTGTCCCGTTATTAAAAGAATAAAAAAATCAAACCTTCAGCTCAGTCCGCCAATTAGGGACCTTACGGTAGTCTTTGAAATGAGGGGTGAAAAAAACCCATAGGGTTCCTAAAAAACCCACTTTTCTTTTTGTAATAAATGATAAAATAAATAAAAAATTATGCAAAATAATTAATGGGTCATTTTCACCATACGCTTACATTTCAAAAAAAATTTTTTTTTCAAACTTCATAATTTCGTAATAATATTAATATAGGAGTTCTTATATATGTTTCAAGTATATGGAACAGCAGTTGGTCATACACTTTTGCCCATAGTTTAGTCATGAATACTTTAATATGAATGAATTGTAGAGTATGAATCTAAGAGTAAACCAGACCCGAGCCGTAATAAAAAAGGCAGGTGAAGGAAGCAGCCGGTAAAATCCTATGAAATCAGCTGCTCTCTTTGAGTTCGAGAAACAATGAAACGAACCTTATGAAAATAAATAGAGTATTTTACTTCTAGAAATAAGTTTAAATCTGACCTACAAAATTAGTGACAAATCATTTTTAAACTCTCATTGTGCTGTGCAACGCGACGGAAACAAGACCTAAACTAATATAGTTATGTGTATTATATCAAATACAAGTATTTCTCTTTAAATGAAATATGCAAGACCCCTTTTTTAATGAAATTAACGATAAATCAAGCGAGAAATGTCAAATCCTTCGTAAAAAGGGAAAGTTGTTGATACTACTTTCAAAATCAATGACATAATAGTAACGGGAGTTGACAGGTAACGGGAGTTGACATTTTTAATAAATTGACAGAATAAAACATACATGCATGGTTGGAAACTGAAATAAATATCCATATATCCTATTTATATCAATAAATAACTATATTTCTGGGGTTAAAATTTCCAAAAAAGTTTATTTAATATTAAAAATTACCGTAACGGGAGTTGACATTAATAAAAATACGCTACCTTGACGACAGATAATTTCTTCGAAAACACGATAGTTTTCGAGCCAAAGAATAAAAACACGGTTTAAATATATTCTAAAGTAAACAAACAATCGTTTGGAATGTGTTTCTACAGTTTTAAAGCATAATTATTATTATATTTTTTTAAATTAATTCGCCTGTAACGGGAGTTGACATAAAGTGAGGGACAAAATATTTTATTGATTTGTAAAAATATTAAATTCAAAAAATTAATTTTTACAATTATAATAACCTTTTAATAGTTCATAATTTTGATATTTATCGTTTTTTCTTTCAAAAAGTCAAATTAAATAACAATAAAACTACTTTTAATTTCGTGAAAATCGTTAGGGACAAGCGTTTTTGGCTATTTTCGTATTTTTAAATATCTTTATTTACATAATTTTAAAGCTTTTTTTATTAATTAAAAGCTAGAAATATTGCATTTAGTCTACTTTACCCAAATCAAAGTTTAAACAGAAATTTTAATAATGATTAATTGTTTAATTTTAATGTTTTACCTTCGGGACAGCAAATGTAAGCAAATTTTGAAAATGACCCTAATATTATTCATGATATACAACTAATTATGCAAATAGAATAGTTGTTTCAGTAATTCTCGATTTTTTTTCAGTATTTTTGATAAACACTCAATGACACCAAAAACAACCATTTTCCATGAAAATATAGCATTTTACCGAGTTTTACTCGAAAATGGGTTTTGAGAGTTAATAGTTGGGGGTTTAAAACAAAATATCAGTGCCAATTACCGTTTTTTAAGCTTTTAAAAAAATTTATGAACTATTTGTACTTTATAGGTCGTTTTCATCAAAATACAACAATAAAAACGCTATTGTCGTTTTGTTTTGAAGGCAAAATTCTTGAGTAGAAAAATTTATCACAGTTTTAATTTTAGAAATAATTTGAAATAAACTTTTAATTATCTTAATTATTCTCTTTTCTATCAAAATAAACCTTTCAATCATATTTGTTCTTAAGTTTTTGAGTATTTTCAAGGGTGGTTTTTTTAGGGTACATGGTTTTTTTTTAGGAAAATTGTTTTTTTTTGGATTCTTACTTAATTGTTTGCCAATTTGTAACGGAGAATTGGAATTAAAAATACTAAGCACTAAAATGTAGTGGAGGATGAGCCGTTACAACACTTTTTTGTTCGATTTAATTATATTTTTTGAGCTTTTAAAGAAGGAAATGTGAAAAGTGGGTTTTTTAAAGGACAGCAGGGGGGGTTTAGGGGGTCCGAACCCCCCCCTTCGCCTGAACATCAATTTTTTTTCAGTCAAATACCTATATTTTCAAATCTTGCGCACAGTCAAGCACAGGCACCAGAGCTCTTCATAGTGATTAAAGACTCATGTTTCATATTCATGATTTTCACTTCATTAATGATTCATAGAGATAAATCTCTCTTTTCCATAGACATAGAGTATATTCTTTCGTGGGTGGATTTAAGAGCTAGCAAAAGACTTCTACCACATGGCCACCCTTTCCCTACAAACGGAGCCCGATCGTGCCTTCAGACTATCGACGACAAGCCATGTGTCTTTTCGTATTGCGCTGTCTTGTTCTCTAACTGCTTATTTGTGTGCACGTGTGAGTAGTTACTGAATAAAAATAAACGCAGTCTTTAAAAACACTATGAAACGTACTACTCAACAATCTCTGTTGGTTTTTTTTCTAAACATGAAAGAGAATTAATTACCTCGCGAACTTCCACAAAAAATGACAATGAAGCGAAAAAAGGTAAGTCCTCTCTTATGAAAAATTATATTTGAACCAGAAATGAGAAAGAATGGTTATTTATATTTTGTTACTTTTCCTTTCCATAATATGATCGGTTGTACATCCGCTTACACCACAGATTCACAGAAATTCAATTTTAAGTAAAGTAAATACAGCCTGGTAGTCCATGCCCCAACTGGGGGAATTTTATTTGAAACTTTCAAATTGCCCACCTAGAAAATCATATTGCCCCCCGGTGGGGCGTGCGCCCCACGTTGGGAAACACTGCTTTAGATGTTATTTTCTCTGAACTTTTGTTCGGTTAAAGTTTCCGCACCATTAAATCATCGACTTATCTCTAATTTTAATGAAAATGGTTTTTGAAAATTACAGCGCATGTTAAAAATTATATATAAGTACTGAAATGAGCAAAAATGTTCGTTTTTAGTGAAGACATTTTTATTTTACAAGTGTTTTTAGCAAAATTAAATTGCAAATTACTGGGAAGATTTCACACAGATGAATATTTTTACTCCTAATATACTGGCACTTATTAGACAAGTTGCGTTTAAATTAAATGGATAGTGATTATTTTGAATTAAAATTTAATATAATCACTGGAAATCGGTTGCCGAAAAACCTGCCACTGCTCTAGAAGCTGTTGATCAGTGCAATGAATTGTTTTTCCCTTTAACCAAAAAGCTTCTTATAATATTAGCTACACTCCCTGTGTCTACTGCGACCCCTGAACGAAGTTTCTCTACTCTGATGAGGTTAAAAACCTACATTAGAAATAAAATGGGAGATGACAGACTTACTGGACTTGCTCTGATGAGTGTTCATTGGGACTTGGCGGTGCAATTGGATTAAGAAGAAATAATAAGTTAGCATCTAGGCGTAAAAGGCTAAATTTAGTACTTTAAAGTAATTATTTTATTTATACTGTATTAGCTTTGTTTTCTTTATCATACACAAATATTTTACAAACATTAATTATGTTTTATTGAAAGTTAGCAGCTTTGCTTGAGTGTCAAAGGGATTTTAACATAAGTTTATGTAATGTGTTTGCTTTTTTTTTCAAAATAAATTCTGGACCCCCCCTTGTAAAAGCTATAGCTACGTCCGTGACAGCACTATATATACGTAAAAGAATCCAAGAAATAACATAGGCTATGTTTCAAAGTTTTAGAACAACCCCTTGACCATCTTTTGACCGTTTTTATGGTCATTTTGCTTAAATAGCTTTATTTCTCCTCCAGAAGAGATCTATTCACCCCATTGTTACAAAAAAAATGCAAAATAACAAGTTTTTAAAAGAAAAACTAGATATAAGTCTAATTAAAAATTATAACTATATTTTATAAATGAAATTAAATTATATTTAAAATTTTAAAACATGTTAAGAGGGATTAAATGTTACTATTTTAATGTATTTTGATGGTAAAATTAGTGCATAACTTTTTTAGGCTTGAAAATGGAGCGTTAATTTTTAAAAGTGATTGGTAAAGTTTGTTGACAACACTTATTGATGTTTTGATTTTGCCGATGAAATCGAGAAAATTTTTAACACAAACAAAATTTTAAAGGTATCACACACTATGGGCTGTGATAGAGAGAAAAAAGATTCCATTAGCAAAGGTCTGTCTAGGTTTTTTTATTTATTTCAACAGTGGAACATTTATTTCAACTATGGTAATGGAGTTCTCTGAAAATTTGACCCGTAAAAGCAAGTTTTTAATATTTTTCTAAAATAAAAATGACGAATTCTGAGCAGTTTGAAATGAGCATAAAAGTTTTTCACTGGGGGTCATGAAAATCAATTCGAGGGCCGCATGGAGCCCACAGGTTTAACCATACTGAACTAAGTTAACAAAAAATATGAAGGAAGGCTGTGGCCTTTTAGATGAGTAAAATAGCATGCTTCAATCTCTGCTATGGAGATCATCACCTTTCAGCTGAGTAAAAAGTACTTACTGAAGATAGAGTGTTAATTACATTTCAAATAAAAAGATACTTTACTGACCTATATTATGTTAATATCAATATTATGTTGTTCTATATTATGTTGTTAAGAGTCTTTTTTTCTAAAATTTCTCTCATGGGAATGTGAAAGTACAGTTGGAAGTCATTCCTTTCAAAATGCATTGTTTTAAAATTGCTGTAAATAAAACCTAAGATTTATGTGGACATTTTTAATTTATTGAATGATCCGTCATTGTTTTCTCTCTTGAAGAATACTGCCAGTTCCTTTCCCCTTATTATTCATCAATGAAAAAGTTATATTTTCTACTCCAAAATCTGCCCAGTTATAGGAATTCCCATGTTATATAACCATATCTTTAAGACACCCAAAATTTTTCAATCCAAGGCAGCTGTACTAAATTTTCTCTTCTTGTATTTACTCTACGACACAAACCCTTAGACATAGTTATACAAAAGTAATCATCTAAATAAGTTTAAAGTTAGGTACTAAGTTGTAAATAGAAGAAAATATTTTCAAAATGGATACTAGCCTTTAGAAGAAGATCTCGCCTTTGCTTGATTTTCACTCCCAATTTAACAATTTTATCATGGTTCGCAAACATAATGGTTTCATATTCTGTGCTAGCTGCTTCCATTTTCTTCAGTTTTTTCAGTAAGCTATCTCTAAATTGAATTTTTTCTAATAATTTGGGATCTTTTAGTTTTTTTAGTGGATCTTGTCTTGACACTTCCCTAGAGTGAAAATAAAGAAATGAAATACTTAGGTACACAGAGGAGAGATGAGTAAAAAAGTTTTACTATTTATTACAGTTGTTATACAATAATTTTTCAAAGTCACATTCCTGAAAATCTTAGGCAATCTTTAATTCAAATATCTTACAAATTTAAGGATAAATTATGCTATTCATCTCCTTAAAATGAGAATTCAGTTTTGTAAAGCACAATAGAGAACAAAGGATAAATTTTTTAGCCTATTTTGGGTTTAATTTTTGTTTATTGCCAAACTGTTTTAAAATAACAAAGATTAGAAATGTCCCCAAAAATTGCAAACCAACTGATTAAAACATAAAGAACTGAAAACATATAAACAACTGATTATAACATACACATTAATGACAACAAATCAAATTTAGTGATATTTTGGCAGTTTTTAACGGAACTAATAAGGAAATTGAAAAGCTATTTTTTAAGAACTTATCTTATGAATTAGTGGACAATGGTCTGAGAATCTGGCCTGCAAGAACTGAAAATCTGGCATGCCAGATTGGACCAAAATATTCTTCTTTTCGGCCCTCTTCAGTAAATTTTACTTGTTTACTTAAATCCACAAACTTTATGGGAAATACAACTATACAACTACTAGCTTGTTTTTAAATTTTACTCTTTTGATTATTATATTATCCCTTAGCACAGTAGTGCCCAACCTTTTCTGCTCCGTGGGCCAGAACAAAATGAAAATTAATTGTATTTAACATTTTTAGTCCTTCAGCAGCTTCAAAAAAAGGGAATAAACAAACAGGCCACAAGAATCACCTTCCCATGGCCAGTGGGCTGCAGGTTGGACACCACTGCTTTAGCGGATAGAATTTATCATCAAATCAATTTAACTTAAATGTGTATTATAAAGGGTCTCTGTTGTGTTCATTATAATTCTACTTGAGAGCAGAGGATCATTCACTCTTTCCTTGTTATTATAATAGGTCAATGGGATATAACTTAACCCTTCAGAATGATTCCAAATTTGCTTAAAACCTTTAGATTATGCTCTTGCAATTTATAGAAATTTGAAAAGTTAAACTGCGAGCTGAAATTCAATAAATTATTCACCATAGTGTATGAATTAATTCCGTAAAAAGGTGTTTCTATAAGTGATGGGCGATCTAACTCTTTCTTGGGATCAGATCTAAGCAACTCACTCATTAAAAAGAGTTAACTCTTTTATATAACTCACTAACTCACTTACATCAAATGTGCAGAAAAACCTTGTAATACATAAAAAGGAAAGTTTAAAAGGTTTTCCATCTTTTTTTTGAGAAAAAAATGGAAATTTTCATGTCTAAAATAATTAATTTGGTTTGTAACCAGGTCTAACTTGAATTTTTTTTTATATTTAATAAACAAAGTATTTTTAAAAAATCAGTTTTTTTTAAATTTTAGTTAAAAGGACTTAAATGTATAAATATCTGCAAAATGTTTGAATTATTTGAGTCAAGGGATGAATAAACAAATCTTAAAAGTCAATAATAGCTCACATCACAACGAAAGAAAAGAAAATATCTATGGTGAGCGAGGGGAACCTAACTTAATCAGAATGCCATGCGCTGCGAAAGAAAAACAAAACCGCCGAAGAATAAATACAAAAACAGAAGTCGCCTGATTTCGAACGAAAAGGAGACGGTTTTGTTTCTCAATCACTACATACATAAAACGATACGAATGAATATAAATAAAAGTTCCTCATAAGCAAATACTCTCTAATTGATTTTAACCCTTTTATAAATTTCTTTTTTTTTCCTGAGAAAAAAAAACAGTTGACCCACAAACAACAACAAAAAAATGCCAAAATTTCTTTAATACTTAGCAGGGGACAAAAAAACCCCCACATAACGCAATTCAGTAATCCAGAAAATTTATCAAAATTTTTTTTATCTAAGATATTTTATGCAAGTAAAACCATCTACTTTAAAACAATTGCGTGCTAGACTTTCACTACTACTCACGCTTGAAATGTGATACGTTATTATAAAATTTTAAACTTTTTAAAACGGTTAGATGTGAAAATAGATTTGATGTATGTGAGACTGACTTTCAATATTTATAGTATGTTACGTGGTTATCTAGCGACGCCATTGTCGTTCATAGATTTTTTTCAAAGTTCCAAAAATTTGACGAAATGGATAGGGTGCTTAAAAGTGTACTCAGGGGCGAAGCTACTGGGGGGGCGTGGGGGGGCGTCTCGCCCCCCCAAAGTCGGCAATTTCGATCATAGTCGGCAAATTCTAGGTTTTTAGATTCTTAAAAACTAGGTCGGCAATTAAAAAAAAGCTTTTTTTCTTCTTTAACATCTCCCTTCTCCACAATTTTCGGAGTAAAAGTCGTAAAATTGTTTGGGGCCAGCAGAGATGTCAAAATAACCGGTTAAAACGGAAAATCGACTGGTTAGAAACCCGTCAGGGTCAAAATCAAGTCAGATCAGGTTCCCGACGTCGAAATCCTGACTGAGTCAAAATCCTGACAGGGTCATAATTCCGACCTGTCAGAATCTCAACAGTCGAAATCCCGATCGGGTCAAAATCCCGACAGGTCGAAATCCCAACTGGGTCAAAATCCCGACAAATCAGGTTCCCAACGTGGAAATCCCGACTGGGTCAAATTGCTGACAGAGTCATAATCCTGACATGGTGACATGTAAGAATCCCGACAGGGTCAGAATCCTGAGAGGTTGAAATCTCGATTGGATCAAAATCTCGACAGGGTCAAAATCCTGACTGGGTCGAAATCCCAATCGGGTCAACGGTCAAAATCCCGACAGGTCGAAATCCCAACTGGGTCAAAATCCCAACTAAGTCAAAATCCCGACAAATCAGGTTCTCAACGAGGAAATCCCGACTGGGTCAAATTGCTGACTGAGTCATAATCCTGACATGAAATAATCCCGACAGGGTCAGAATCCTGAGAGGTTGAAATCTCGATTGGGTCGAAATCCCGATCGGGTCAACGGTCAGAATCCCGACAGGTCGAAATCCCAACTGGGTCAAAATCCCAACTGAGTCAAAATCCCAACAAATCAGGTTCCCAACGTTAAAATCCCGACTGGGTCAAATTGCTGACAGAGTCATAATTCTGACAGGGTCAGACTCCTGAGAGGTTGAAATCCCGATTGGGTCAAAATCCTGACAGGGTCAAAATCCCGACCGGGTCAAAATACTCACTGGGTCAAAATCCCAACTGGGTTAAAATCCCGGTCAGAATCCCGACAAATCTGGTTCTCGACGTCGAAATCCCGACGCGACAGAGTCAAAATCCCGACAGGTTGAAATCCTGACAGGTCTAATTCCCGAAAAATTTGATTGATATAGATTTTTTTGACTAATAATGTGTGTTATTTTCCTTTATTTATGAAGGTAGTTAGAATTACACAGGTCTGCAATGAAAAAGCTGTTCGATTAATTATAGTGATTTTCTATGTATTTTATAGTGTGCTGATTACGAAAAAAATATTGAAAAAAAATCCTATACGTCAGGATTTCATACAAATTGACAATTTATTTTCGAATTTGTGCATTTTCATAGTTTTTGAGCATTTCTGACTCCTTTACATTTTAAAATTAGAAGCTGTGATTGATGCACATAGTAAACTATCTCATCAGGGCATAATAGAGATGGAAAGAAAATACCAGGGAAGATTTAATCGCCCCATAATGACGAATTTTTGTTATATAGTTGAAAAAAGGCTCTTGTTGCTACTACCGAGGGTAAATGTATACTAAGAGAAGCCTCATAAGGAGGAAAAATCGGCTTTAATTCAGTTGTAAATGAGCTTATTTTAGTTATATAAAGATTTTCATGAAGAATTAATAAAACAAAAATATATTTTATGAACATATTTTCCTTAAAATTAAAATAAAGACTTATTTCAAAAATTTATCGAAATTGTCGGGAAACGTGGCATTCCAGAACAAAAAAAATATCCTTTTTGAATTCAGAGCACAAAAAACACATTAAAATCAATGTCCTATAAATAGTAAATTTAATTAAAAAAATACACTTTTTAAGTGTATTTATCCGGTTGATAGATTTAATACCAATTAAACATTAACACATCCCGACCTGTTTTGTCTATAAAAACCTATCTACTGTTGATTTTAGGAACTGAAACGGAATGAACTTGTTAAACCGAATAAAAACTACCAGTTTATGTAAAACCGTCGCGGTTTTATTCATCTATATCTATAGGGTTTAATACCAGTAATTGAACTTTTTTTCAAATTAAATAAAAATAGACGGGGTAATGGCATTCAAGAACAAACTTTTTTAAACCAAATAAAAACATGAATTTATTCCGGTTGTACGATACTAACAATCATATCGTTGGTTTTCTCTGATAAAAGACTAATTACATTTCTTAAACTGGATAAAAAAAAGACGGTTTGAATTTTATCACCACAGATGTAGGGTTTCGGATTTATGGACGGCCCCATGGAACAAAAAACTCAAAAGAAACACAATCAATAAATTCAGAGTTCTAAATGGAAAAAAACCGCCTTTCCAACCAATTCGATTGAATTTTATGTCTTTTGTTGGTTACTTATTGTTCAAGCAAAGAGCATCTATGGTAATATGAATTCCTGCCTTTTTAATGCTTAAGATTTATAAGTTATGGTTGTAGCTCCAAAGTAGTTATGATTGCACCCTTATATTCTTGGGCGCGGGGTTTAAAGGACTATTTTGTCATAAAGTTATGATTTTTGTACGATTCAATTTATCACCCAGACCGCGCTTCGCGAGCAGTGTCGATGGTTTCGGTTTTCCCCTCCTTTCGCCGTTGAGAGAGAAAGCCCCCGTCCATCCCCACGACACGATCTGCAAGTGTATACGGTCCGGTCCTTCCTGGAAAAATGAGAAGACCATGGGAACATAGCATACTCTTTTGTTTAGAAGTGACCGACCGACTGACTGTCGCCCAGATCCAGATATCCTCTGAAAGGGGAGATAATGAATGCCCAAGGACACCCCCAAGTCGTGGGACAGCTTCAACCTTCGCCAACGCCCTCTGCTTTTTTTTGTCATAATTGGCAGTGTTAGAGAAGAATTGTGCGTTTGGTTTGAGTTGTTCATTATCGTTACATTTACATTACGATCACATTTTTGGGTAAGTAAAAGGAAATCCTGGTTTTCTTAATTCTAAAATTGTCTTCAGTTGTGTTACATGAAATTATCATGTGTTGATCATTAATTTGTTTTTGAGAAAAATCCTCTTCTGCCTAAGCAAATTATCAAAACGAACCCCAATACTAGTATATCACGTAATTTCTTTAATGCTTGATTTAGGTTTCGATTTGATGTCACGTTATCTTTTAACAGTTTTTTGTTTTATTTTTAACAGTTTTTTGTTTTATTTTTAACCGCTTTAATAAGTTTTTCTTTGCTAAATACGTATGGAGTTTTTCACCCATTTGAAGTTTGGTTTAGCAAATAAAACCAAGTCTCTCAAATCAGTGGCGGATCCAGGATTTGGTTTTGAGGGGGGGCTAAGAATTTTCATAATCCAGAAAATTTTTTGGACATTTAAGTAAAAAACCCTACTTTTTCAACTCGTTTTGGTACGCCTCATCCGAATTTCGGATATAGATTTTTTGCGTTTTGACAAACTTAGTAAAATATTAGACGTTTGGGGGGGGCTACAGCCCGAAAGCTCCCTCCGTAGATCCGCCACTGTCTCAAATTAATATAATTTGATAAAAAATATATTTAAGAACAGAAGTAATTTCTTTGATATAATTTCCTTTTAAATATACCTTTTCTAATGTATGGTTTTAACAACAAATTGGTTGTGTTTTTCTTGGACAATTTTTTAACAAAATACAGTGAACAAAATTAATGTATATGATGAATATTTTTTAAAAATCTTTTTATTACTTTGAAACAATTTCAATCGAATGTAGAAAATTTCAAAGAAAAACATTAGGCTATGTTTCGAAAACCATAAATGACCCCACTAGCTGATCCAGGGGGGGGTCTAGGGGGCTCAAGCCCACCCCCAAAATGAAAAGTTTTACTCTATATAATGACATTTTATGCACCAAAATGAGTTAAAACCCTGTTATTTAATGGTCAAATTTTAAAAAATTTTCTGGGGGAAGACCCCCAGACCCCCTTGGCACTTCTAACTCTGTTATTACAACTACATTTTACTAAGTTTGTGTCAAAACGCAAAAAAATTATATCCGAAATTCGGATGAAGCGTACCAAAAAGAGTTGAAAAAGTGGGGTTTTTGACTTAAATTTCCAAAAATTTTCTGGGGGAGGACCCCCAAACCCCCCTTTTGAATGTTGGAGCAAGATATTTCGCTACCTTTTCCGTATTAACATTAACAAGAAGATTCAATTGGATTAGGAAAATTCTTAGCCCCCCAAAACCAAATCCTGGATCCACCACTGAATGACCCCCATCTTTTTTACCCTTATTTATAGTTATTTTGCCGAAATAGCTTTATTTCTCCTCAAAAAGAAATATGCTTACCCCATTGTTACAAAGAAAAAATAAGCAGAATAACAAGTTTTTAAAGGAAAAACTAGACACAAGTCTACTTAAATTTTATACCAATAATTTAAAAATATATTTAGAAGAAATTTAAAATTTTAATCTGCCAAGTATTGGATTAAAAAAAGTTAATTAAAATCCTAAAGATATCCAGGGCTTTAAATGTACATTTTAAGTAATTTTTGAGAGAATATTTCTTTAATACATACATCTTATTATTTTTCATGGGGGTCATGAGGTAAATGTTTAAATCATTCAAACCTTTACATGCTTCACAACTAGATGAATTTTAATACATCTAACTCAATAAAGTAAGGTAAAGAATTCATTAAAAATTTTAAAGAAGAAAGCTATTAATCCACTCGTGAAAGACTGGTAACGTCAGCTAGTTTTACATAAGAGTCATAAGACATAATATATACAGACACATATACTATTTTTAAAGAAAAAAAGTTAGTCGGCAAATTCGTCATATACGCCCCCCAATGAATTCCGCTTAAATACGCCCCTGAGTGTACTTACCTTTTTTGTTGAAAGTTTTATCAACAAACAAAAAGTTGACATCAAACTGAATTAAACTTGATTTTAGAAGAAACTCGTTCAGATAAGCCGCCATCTTAGGACAGCATAATGAAAGTAAACCACATGGCTTAGAAAAATACGTTGCGCTGGATGAATTTGAATTTTTATGGTTGCTATTTCTGATTAATCATCGCGTTGAGATATTGACGATTAGTACATTTTCAGACTGACAACGCCCAAGAGTGCCTTTGTGCGTGGCAAATACAATTTTTCAGGCACTAATAAAATTTTTAACGAAATCAAGAAATCATCCATTTTATGAAACAGCTAATAAAACAAAGCCTTCATATCGTTTCGTTTCTCAAATCAGTTGAAAAGATACTTTTTAAATCCAAATTAATCGCCAAATTAACTATGAAAAACCCCAACCAAACCATAAAAAGATTAATCTATAATGCAAGCTTATTGCTTAAGATCAAGTATTTTCTTATTATCAACAAGTATTTAAAAAAATAAAAAGGGTAAATAAAAAGGGTACGTCAGAAATAAATGCATATCTTTTAATAATGGCTGCTCGTTTAACGAAATTCTTCTTTTCTCAATCTTTTTTAATCCTCAAAATTTTTAATGGAGTACCTAAATATCAAAAGATTATTGAAACCTGAGAATCGTGAGAATATAAAAACATAAATATTTTTCAATTATGTACTATAGATTTTGCTAATAATCATCATAAACATAGTAAACATACAATGTAAAACTCTCTAAGTTTCGTACAAAAGAGTTGAACACTCATTGCCCAATCTCTAAATTCCCTCCCGACAACTCCCCAATATCAGTAATTCACTCCCTATTCACCAATTCCAGCCGCTCACCAACTCCCCACTCTCTGATCCCATCCCAGAGAGTGGGGAGTTGGGAACGTTCTATCGGTTCTTTCCACAATTCACTCCTCGTAACTCGCGAGCTATAAACCAACTCGCGAACTACATAACTCCCTGCAACTCCCTGTTTTTGTTGGAACTAGTTCCCCGCAGCTCAGTTGTGCACGTGCTCAAAGTCACATGATATTCCTTTCATTCGCGTACACCGAAGCAGTTACTATGGTTACGTAAAAGACGGTTTTGGTTTGGGTTTGGCCTTGGAGGCATTTGTGGCTGTACGGAGAGCTGCCATCTAGTGTTTCTTTCAGCTTTTAAAGATGATCTTGGAAATTAAAGCTTGGGAAGGTATTTTAAAAAATATAACTGAGTTACCACTCTTTTTTTCTTGCTCTTTGATCACTCACTCAATTTAAAGAGTTAGTTCATTGAGTTAACTCCCCAAAAATCGCCCATCACTAGTTTCTATACAAGGAGAGAGCTTTATCTAGGTCTGCAAGTCTCATAGAAGTTTTTAAAAATTCAAAAACTTTGTAGTACACTTTTCGAGTTTAAACCCAATACTCACCTACAGCTTCTCCTTCCCAGATGAGTAGTTGCCTTTATACAAGTGCTTCCCTTAAATTCCTCCGGATGCTCAATGAATGAAATGACTTGGTGTGAAAGGCATACTTTCCGCACATTTGATGTGATGTGGCAACTTAACTGCGTTTGTAACTGGTTGTGTAAAGTATCTATTGCATTAGGAAAATTTTCATGAATTTCACTGTAAGTATTTTGAAACAAGGAGAGTCTAAAACAAACAATCAAGTACTTAAAAATAATTGCAGACAAACACAAATAAATAGAACACACAAAAATTTCAAACCAAGAGAATTATTGCTGATTTGATATAACAACTGATGGGCTTTTAACCTTTTCAGACCTGGCCTCCATTTCATTTTCAATTAGGCTTTTATTGAAAATCTCAGGTGATCCAGGAGTGAAAGGGTTAAACGAAGTAAAAACAATTATATAATAAAATCTATTACATAATTAGTGGTACTTAAGGATTAGCTGGGCACAAATACCAATTGTTTTGATAAATTGTCAAAAATAGTTACAGTAGAAATCCAATTATCCTAACTCTCGCTATCCTAATCGCCTTCAGAATTTCAGAGAAAAAAGTTAAGACGGAAACATACTCCAATCCACAAAAGAATGATTCTATCTAGGCTCATGATGTTTAGACATGAAAATTCCAAAAGAAATTTTTAAATTCTATTGTTATCACAAGATTAAAGATGTTTCTGTTACTTTGTTTCATGGTCGGATTTAAGGGCGGTCATGAGGAGGCAATGACCCCCAACTTTTTGAGAAAATTCAGTTTTTATCAGGGAAAATCATGTTTCCAAAACCATCAGGGAATTTTGCCCCCAAGTTTTCCAGTGTGCCGCCCAGGATCATCACCACCTAAATTTACCCATGCTTGGTTTTTAAAACTGTTATATAAATTATCTGTTATTTTTTTAACATTTTCTGGGGAAAATTCCCTAGGTAAGGTATATAGGGGAGACCGGGGAGGGATGGGACATTTTTTACAAGTACATTTTTTTTAAATTTAGTTTTCCTTGTATAAATTTGAAACTTTCAAAATAACATCTTGAAACACTTTAATATGTTTAAAAAATATAACCAATGTGATAGCAAATGATTTAAGTACCTTTAAAAATGTCTCATCCCACCCCGGTGCCTGCATGGGATGGGACATTTTTTCAAAATTAAAATTTATGATTAATAGGTGTGGGATGGGGACATTTTTCCAAAATTAAAATTTATGATTAATTTTCAAATATATGGTTAAAAA
Organism: Tetragnatha versicolor; assembly: GCA_024610705.1. NCBI lineage: Eukaryota > Metazoa > Arthropoda > Arachnida > Araneae > Tetragnathidae > Tetragnatha > Tetragnatha versicolor. The sequence continues at coordinate 8,857,993 of JANDEH010000013.1, forward strand.
TCACAAATACAGAAGTATTTTACAAATTCTAAAGATTTATTGCAAAAAACATCAGTTATTTTATCTTATATTTAACTTAGGGGAGACCGGACAGGGATATGACATGGGGTGGGATGGGACACCTTTGATAAATCTTATAATTAAAAATAAAATTAGTTTTTGAGTGTTCCACCAGGTAAAGCCACCATGGCTTCCTACTTGTTGCTGTTTACTATTTTAGTTGCAAGCTCCTACAAGTTTCTGAATGAAAAAGATGGTTTTACTATAGCAAAAGGAACTAAGAATTACACTTTCTAAAGTGAATTTTAAATCTCATTCTTGGTTGCTTTTTTAATGGTTTTTATTGTTTTCTAAACTGAATAATATATACTTTATGAATAAATAGTTGAATTAAGTCTAAAAGCCACATTTCTTTTGTAAGAACCTATTTTTTAAAACTTTTGCTAACGGGGTGGGATGGGACACCATGACTTAGGGTGGGATGGGACATGCCCAATTCCTCTCAATACCTAAATACAAGCTATTGCATACAATTCTTTAGATACCTTTGTTTTGGAACTGTTTAGTATTGCAGTTGAAAACATATTTTTTTAGATTAAAGAATTTTAACTATTTTGTATTTTTCACTTAAGTTAGATTTTTCAAAGTAAATATGGGGTAAAATAATTGATGTTTTTGTAATAACTCTTTAAAATGTGTAAAATACTTCCATCTTTGTGGTTTTTAATCATATTCTTAAAACTTAATCATACATTTTAATTTTGAAAAAATGTCCCATCCCACCCCGGACCGGGATGGGACATTTTTAGACTTACTTTAATTTGTTTATAAAAATATATATAAATGTATATTGTTTTATTTGCTATCACATTGGTTACATTTTTTAAACATGTTAAAATGTTTCAAGATGTTATTTTGAAAGTTTCAAATTTATACAAGGAAAACTGAATTTTTAAAAAATATTCTTGTAAAAAGTGTCCCATCCCTCCCCGGTCTCCCCTAAGTAAAAAATACAAAATAGTTAAAATTCTTCTTTAATCTAAAAAAATATGCTTTCAACTACAATACAAGCAGTTCCTAAACAAAGGTATCAAAAGAATTGTATGCAATTAAGTGTAATAGCTTGTTGAGAAGAATTGGGCATATCCCATCCCACCCTGAGTTATGGTGTCCCATCCCACCCCGATAGACACATTTTAAAAAAATAGATCCTTACAAAAGAACTGTGGCCATTAGGCTTAACTGAACTATTTATTCATATAGGATATATTATTCGGTACTTTTCCATTATACCGGTGCAAATCTCGCCAGGCAGACTTTTTGGCAACAGCATACTGTTGCCGGAAGAAATCACATGAAGCAACTTCCATATAGGCGTTGCATCATTATTGGCGACTTTATCGCCTACGCCGGTATAATGGAAAAGTACCTATTATTCAGTTCAGAAAACAATATAAACCATTAAGCAAACAACCAAGAATGAGATTTAAAATTCACTTTAAATAGTGTAACTTAGTTACTTTTGCTATAGTAAAACCATTTTTTTCATTCAGAAACTTAAGGAGCTTACAACTAGTAAACAGCAACAAGTATGAAGCTATGGTGGCTTTACCTGGTAGAACAATCAAAAACTAATTTGGTTTTTAATTATATGATTTATAGAAGGTGTATACCATCCCTGCCCGGTCTCCCCTACTATTTTGTTTTGTTTGTTTTCATTGCAAACAAAAAATTTGGGGAGATTTTTGGCACCAAAAATACACAGCTCCATACAAATTTTGGTAAAATCCTAGGAGAGCCCACACCCTTGGGGACAAACCGAAATAAAGCGCCAAACCAGAACAAGATGGCGCCAAGCGAAATCTAGTGTGTTAAAGTAGGGTTACCAAAATGGCAGAATTATCCCCAACTTTGGCAAAGGTGTGGGCTCTACTAGGATCCAACCGAAATTTTATAACTATTATATACACACTTTTTTACAGAAATAGTACCCATTTTACGATAAAATTCATAATCATAAAATTCCATGTTCTTTTCCCAAACTTTCAAAGAAGGAACCTTAAAACAATAACCTGATGTAGATCATTTCGAAAACTATCTTTACTATAGTTTCAGAGGGGGTATAGTGTTTCAAATAATTTCATGTCTGCTTTATAAGTAAGATATTAAGTTTACAAACATAAAATAAAAGGCAAGTGTTATTTCATATCTGTATTTTTATCATTTTTAGAGAGGCATATCTTCCAAATTAAACCATAAAGATAAAGCACTATAGGCACTGTTCCCCATACACCTTACCTTCATGAAAAACCTATAATTTTAATTTCAAATTAAATTTTCATAGTTTAATTTTAAAGCCGGAATATCATAATGATTTAGAATACTTTACTTCAGAGAATTCACAATTTTGTCAATTGTTTTTGATAATGCACGTGAAAACTTCTGAGAACGAACAGCGTTTATTTCAGTTATCTGCTTTTTATCACTATCAATTTCTTCTAATTCAGCTTTCCTACTGCTCATATTTAGGCAGCAATAAAAACTATTGGGTAGACAAATGAATATAAGAATTTCTTGTAGATAGAATAGATTAAAGTCATTTTTGACTTCAAAACTGGAGGGGGGAAACTAAAAATAAATAAATAAATACGAACAAAACACGGACACCGAATAAACAATGTAGGTTTTTTCTCCTGTCTCTTTCATAATTACTTTTTTTTTTATTTTTCTCAATTTTAAATCTATTTACCCTACTTTTGGAATAAAAATATTCAAAATTCGTTTATTTTACGATGTTTTATTTCAAAAATGTAGCGTCAATATTTTATTTAGTAACACATTGTACAATATTACCAACATTACATTAATCACCTCACTTAAGTTTGGCAACTTACCGTAACCAAAATATAAACAAAGTTCTCGGGGTGCGATTGGGGAGTGCGATTTTGTGGCTCCATGCTTACGTTTCACTTTTAATAATTAAATAAATATTTACATTAAATTCTACACCATGCAGTCAATTAAAGTATCTGCTTTGTTTCAAAATTATCGCTCTAAAGCGAAATATCTACAAAAAATATTTTCTGCTAATTCTTTTTTAAGGATTTCAAGAGTAAGTACACCATCTGAAACATAAAGATATTTTTATATTTTAAAGATCATTATTAAAAAATGTACTTTCGTACAATACGCATCAAGCGTTACATTTATCTTGTTAAGATTGAATTAAAGAACATGTTATTGACTTGAAAATTTATAAAATGTATCACTTAGATGTCCTTTATGCAGTTATCAGACTTTTAGCCTTCTTGATTATCTCATTCTTGTATGTTATCCCCCTGGTTTCTTTAAGTATGTCATAAAAATATTTTATTTGTTAGGGTACTAGAATGGTAACTAAATCGAGAAAATACAGACGCCCTGAAGATTTGGAAGATCCTTTTTACCATGGTGTGGGTCCAAAACCAGAAGTGACAGCCGCAGCTCAGTCTATAAAAGCTCGAGGGTATGTTATTCAAATCCTACAATGAAAACAACTGTTTTTCAGCCAGAAACTTTTAGCTTAAGGCTGAATAAGTGTATAGATGCATAAACTTAGTTTCAAAATTACAAGAAATGGACCCACTAGTGAATCCAGGTGGGCTCCACCCTCTCCCCTTGAAATAAAAAAATTACACTATGTAATCGAACATTTTGTTTTATTTTTGTTGATTTTCCCTATTTCATACATGTTTATAAGAGATTAGCAACTATTGCATTCTTAATATGCAAAGAAAATTGTTGTTACTTAGCTGTTTCTAGTAAATCCAAAGAATCCGGGCCTGGGCGACTGTTTTCTTGCCAATGCTTCTCATTGGCGAGAAAACACGTTGACAAAGAACATCGCATATTAACGGTAGTTCTTTAGTAAACATTTAACGTGAAATTACGTTATGTGCAAGGCACTGTTAGCTCCACAAAGGTAACAACTCAACTCTGACAAATTTCGACAATAACATGGGTCAACTTTCGTGGATATAGACACTTCAAATATATTTTGCAAAGAATAATTAACACTTGAGTTGTAAATATTAATTAAAAAATAACTAATACAAAGTACTCACCTTTAATTTCATAAAGCCTTTAAAAGGCGCCTCGCGACAGCCATGCAACACTGAACATTTTTTCTCGGTGGATGAAAATTTACTCTTTCAAAATGAAAACATAGTTTATATAACTTTGATATTTTCAACCACTTCGAGGTATAGCTGACTGCCGTTGGAGTTGGTGGAACCATAGGCCCTACACGTGGTTTTTTCTAAGTCCTCTAGAAGGCAATCCAAAGTTTCAAAAGTGATTAGATGCATGCATCCTCTGGGGAATTGGACGAATCCCTGTGACGGAAACGGGAAAGGTCCCTTGCTAATATGATTCTTGAAATTCTTGTTAGAGTTTCATTAAATCTAAGAAATTCTCTGCGCTGAGTGCTCAACGGAGGCATTTCTAAAGCTGTGACGATAATTAAACAAACAATGCAAACGATAACTTCCCGTTTTCGCTTCCAAAAATTTCCAGCACGCTGCTTAAAAACCAATCAGATCGTTTGGAGTAAAAAATAAAATTTCAAATTCTAACTCAGAAAAAATTTAAAAAGTTTAACCTGGTTGGGGGCTGCTGCCCCAATTCAAACCAATTAAACAGTGCTCCAAAAACCCAATGTAATGTATGAAGAAATATATTAATAAATTATCGACCCAAAATTCCCTTTACGAATTGTGAAAAATTGTGATGTTAAATTTTTAAGCCAATACAAATCGGTATTCCCAATTCAGTACTCCTTCAGAAGCTCAGGCATGACGTAAACCCTTAACCCCACCCATGCATACCCTCGAACAAGGAGAGCTACATGCTCTCCGGGTTCATGAGTTCGAGGAGAGAGCGAGAAAGTGACAGGGTTGCTACAATTCAACGCTGACTGCTACTGTATTGCCTCCTGCTTGGCGCAGGCCCGGATTCTTTGAATGAGCCCTGTTTCTTTTCCTTGTTATAGGGGTAGCTCCCAATCTGCATTCGAGTACAGCACATTCTACATTTCATTTACTTTACTAAACATACCTCTTTGAATCTGCCGATAACTGAGCTGGTTAGGATGAAAGTGGTCTAAGTCCACTGAACTTCGTTTTGTGTAATTGAAGGTTTTCTAAAAACATCTCCAAAAAATCAGGATTGCTTATATTTTTACTTTCTGGGGTGGATTTGTCTCTAGCCATGGATACAATTTTTGCTGCGAAACAACTTTTATCGAATTTCAACTGAAAGTGCTTTAAATTGACTTTAATGGACTTAGACCACTTTCATCCTAACAGATTGACCAGTTTCGGTAGGAAGATTGCAATTGGGATGTAGTAAATACGACATCACGGGCGACTGGTTTGTACGAAACTTGATTTTATTGTTCTGTTTCATTGATTATGATGCGTTGGTAGGTTACAAGGTTGGTAGGTTTGTCTTGGCCAGTGGTCAATCTACTTTTTCTAGCCCTACATAGCTTTTCTGACCTTTTCTTTCTGTCTCGCTGATGTTTTGGAGGTCCCTGAACTTAGGTCAATTCCATTTGACCACTGGTAAATTTTTAATTTTTCGACTTTATAGCTCTTTTTTTTCTGGGACCCTCTTTAACTGCACAATATGCTGATCAATAGGCATAATAAAATTTTGTCCTTGAAACACCAATTAAAAATTTGGTTTCGTATTAATTATTATCAGCTGATAAAATGTTGTCCGAATAGAAAAAGTCAGAGAAAAATCATAGCATTATGAAGATTATTTTATATTTCAATGGGTAATTTCTATAAACCAGATGGTTTAGGTAGTGCCAGAGTTAAATTGTTTCTCTAAATTCTACACTATAACACGGTAAGCATCATTGCTTAAGAAGATATTTTTAAAATAAAAAAATCTTTAAACTTGAATTTATCAGAACCCCAAAAAAATCCTTCTGAAATTAAGTATTATGTTATCAAAAAGGTAACTTCACTCAAGTTTTATAATGAAAATTTAGTACCATAAATGTAAATTTATACCTTATAAAAAATAATACATTTATCTAGTGATGTAAAGCGAGAATATTCTCAGGAGAATATTCTCGGAGAACGAGAATATTCTGAGAATATTCTCCAGGGGCGAGAATTTTGAGAATAATCGAGAATATTCTGTTTTTTGGCAGATAAATGGAAATAAATGTCAATATGTTTAATAATATGAAATGGCCATGTAGTATTAGTGTTAAAAACCTAAAAATAATAATAACTTTGATGAAACTTGCCCTTAAAAAGTCATCTTTAGTTTAGAGAATATTCTCTGAACTGTAATTTCATTATTTCGCATTATTTTTAATAAATAAGTAAATTTCATTGAGTAAAAAAATATTTTTTAAAGTATATTAGAAGCAAATTTTAATGGGAGAAAATACTCTTATAAAAAAAGGAGTCTAAATTCTTTCCATATAGTTGTTGAGAAAGCAATTGCACCAATAGCAATAGTTGTCAAACTAAAGGACCTTTTAAACCTGATATTTAGCTAATTTTGATATAACTTTGTAAAATCAGGAATATTCTTAAAAGAAAGGGACATCACATTAGAATTATCTGTTGAGAAAAATATTTCCAATTTTTTAATATTTATTTTACAGGAAATATATATAATTAATTTATCATGAGAATATTGATTCTCAAAGTGGGTTCAAAAAGTTCACTTTACTTTTTGCTTAAAGATAAAAATTATTTCTGAAAGATTATTTGGCTAGATTTTTTGTTTGTATAATATTAAATTCAGATTCATTTATATTTTCCCCTTCATGAGAATATTCTCAATAAAATTCGGTAAAAATAGCTAAATGTTGTTGGGCTCTTGTGACGCGCTCATAATTGGTCAAGGTCAAAGCATAATTAATGGAACAATATCCAATTTCGAAATTAAGTTTTTCCCATACTTTAAAAATAAAAATATCAAAACTGAGGCATTGGTTGTATAGTATTAAATAAAACAAATTTTGATACTCCCCCACCACAAAACTTCTCATGGGAAGTTCCTGAAGTGTTTCATTTGAGGAAAAATCTATGATGAGAATATTCCCAAAATTGCAATTCAATTTTTATTTCTTACTTATTAAGACTTGTGTGTGTCCCTGAAATATATAGGATCTTCAAATTTTCACTCGTGTATAATTGAATCTCCTCATGTTTTCATGAGAATATTCTCATTAGGATTTTACAAAATTATTTTTAGAAAAACATTTCTATGTACATAATTTTCTTCAAAAACACTAATAGTCGGAAAATTTTTAGTTAATATAATACATCTTGGTTACTCTGCATTTACCTTTTAAACATGTTGTCTTTCATATTTAATAGTGATTTCAAAAACATTTTAAAATTAAATTTGACTTATTTAAATTTATGTCTTCTCATTGTATAATCTTTAATATTCTTCTGATTTGAAGTTAATATTATATACCTGCTAAAAAAATTTTCAAAACAAATTATTTTAGTAGTTTCTAGGAGAATATTCTCAAGAATATTAGTGATTTTAAAAACATTTTAAATTTTATGATGGCTTCTAATTGTATAATCTTTAATATTCTCCTGATTTGAAGTTAATATATACCTTCTAAAATTTTTTTCCAAAAAAAAATGATTTTAATAGCTTCTAGGAGAATATTCTCGAAAATTCTCCTCTTGGAGAATATTCTCGAGAATATTCTCAAGAATATTCTCCAAAAGATTATTACCGAGAATTTTACATCACTACATTTATCCCAAAACCAATATCAGTACCTAAAGTTAATAGCATACTATAGTTTATATAGAATAGATGCTAAAAAACTTACATGATGTTGTCTGTAATCAGATTCGGTGTTTGAATCCTCTGTATTAGCCACGATGATTAAAAGACTATAGCTTTCCCGCCTAATCTAATAAAGCGCGGATTTATTTTCGGATATTTTCTTACAAAAAGGGGTCGGCCAAATATATGTATTTAAAGTTTACAAAAAAGCCTTTCTCTCTAGTAAAACAGGTATGGGTCCCTCCACTGCTGCAGCTGTGCGAACGACCTTGAGCAGGCGAATGGACTTAGACCACTTTCATCCTGACGAAAACTGCTGTTTCGATAAGGAGTGATTTTTTAAGTCACTCTTAAGGGGCGAAAAATTAACATATCGCTAAACCGACCATTGCATTAAATAAAGGACCTAAAACTCTATCCAAATCCACTCTTAACTCAACTTTTGTAATTTGTGGACTTGGACCACTTTCATCCTGACCAGCTCAACTAATAGTGAGAAAGAGGCGAGGTGGCATGTCTCCCCTCTAAATTGGAACTTGGTATACAAAAACAAATAAAAAACCTTTTTTTTAGGTTAAAATTTTCAGAAATTATCTTGAGGGGAGGGGACACCTAGACCCCCCTTTTTATTTGAAACTCTATTGTCTACAACTGTTTTTACATTAAGTTCATCAAAATATGCAAATCCTACCTAATAATATATTAAATCCCTAAAAATGGATGTCCAAAATTCGGATTAAGCGTCCCAAAACATAGTTTTATTAGGGATGACCCCCAAACCCCTCTTTTTGGACTTTCAAATAAATTATTCACATCTTTCAACTTCTTAAGTTCAGCAAGATTATTCTATTCCATTAAAAAATTATTAGCCACTCCATAAAACCAGCGTTAGAAATTGGGAAATAAATCCACTGGTCCTGCGGACCAGTGCTTTAACAATCTTACTGGTCCGCAACAAAAATTACTGGTCCGACAAATTAAAAAAGGACCAGTTTAAATATTTTTATAAAGTAACTATTGCACTGGATGTGAGTACCAAATAGTAATTGTGGTGAAAAGACCAAATACCGGTTAAGAGAACAACAAATCATTTATTAAGTGCAAAAATAGTAAACATCTTAAAAAATCTAAAAAAGACAAGCCTTTGGCCCCGCGAACTCCCGGTGGCTGGTTCTCATTCCTCACAAGCTTCTCGATCTCCTCCAACCATCCGGAAACCAGCTGTTTATACTCGGCTCACCAGCTGATGCCAGCACAACTATCTGTAGGTGTCTCGTCCCTCGGGAATCGAGCAGTAAACCAGGAAACTAGCCAGTGTCCCTATGGGGCATTCTCCCCGACGACAGGAGCAAAAAATACTCTCCAACCACCAGGAGCCCGCCAGCCAGAACATCTAGCAAAAATAAAAGAACATTAAAATACAAATTACATACAGAAATACAAAGTATAAAATACAAGGCACATCTAAAACGACCCGCCCACAGGCAAACCAACATCCTGGCCAAATAGCATAAGGCAAAAAATACAAACGTAGAGTGCACTGACAACACCAACACCTCATGTACCATTATTAATAGACTCATCCACCTCACTACTCCAATCCACAATTTAATTTCAGGTTTTTAGCTATAAACGAGAGCGCAAATTATATCTTTTAAAAAATAATTAAATTAAAAAATAATACATATTCAATAATAATTACCAGCTGGGCAATTCCACGGGTAACTAACTGACATTTTTTAGGAAAAACGCTTAGTATTTTGTTATTTTCTTCCCAAAAATAAATGATAAAAAAATACTTTCCACCCAGTTTATTGCTTTCTTGTTAGCTTAATCTAATGGCACAATTGAATTTTCAAAATATGTTTTTATTGATTTTTAAAAAATTTTAATCAACAAGGTAACTGACTGACATAAATGTTTCACAAATGTCAGTCAGTTACCATAGCGTTTAAAATTTTTAAAAAATCAATAAAAACATATTTTGAAAATTTAATTGTGCCATTAGATTAAGCTAACAAGAAAGCAATAAACTGGGTGGAAAGTATTTTTTTATCATTTATTTTTGGGAAGAAAATAACAAAGTACTAAGCGTTTTTCTTAAAAAATGTCAGTCAGTTACCCGTGGAATTGCCCAGCTGTAAATATGAAATTTATATAAAATAAGTAATAAAATAAATTTATGAGAAATAAGCAATAGCTCCAAATAATCAATTATTTTAAAAATATCTTATTAATTAAATACCTTTCTTGATTAAATAATATTTCACTAACTGACATACAAATAAAATTATCTTCTTGATTAAATAAAATTTCTCTACTTGACATTACAAATTGGAAACAATTGCACTAATTGTCAAAAAATAAGAACTTTTCTTGAATAAATGATATTGCACACAAATTAATACATAACTCCAAATTAGTTTTACATTGTTAGTTGAGAAACTGTTTGTAATCTGGTTTATTTAATGAAATTATTTTTTTTGCCTTTTCCTCCCGATTCCAAGCAAAGAGAAATTGCAGGCTAAAACTGGAGGGTGGGATATTTTTTCACCACTGGTCCAGCGGACCAGTGATTTTCTGATTCCACTGGTCCGAGCCGTTTTTTGGTTGTCCCGGACCAGCAATCCAGTACAATTTCAAACGCTGCATAAAACTCAACCCTGGATCCACCACTGGATGGATATTTGAATGATTCTCACCCTACTTTTTTAAACTTAAGTTATAAAGTACTGTTATTTTTTCTATCTAATTATATTATGCTAATTAGTAAAATTTTCTCTTAGATTTGGAAGAGAAAGACAATCTTATAAACCTCCAGATGATGTTGAAGATAAAATACTTAAAATTTGTCAAAAGACATTTGGTGCAAATTTAAATCCTTCTTTGGTGGATCAAACTCTGAGTGACCCATTGCTCAAGTATAAAGTAAGTAGTTTTCTTAACTTTAGAAGACATTTGTTTTACATTAGAATAAGGTTTCATTTCATTACTATGCAATTGTATCTTACTGCACACTTCTAATTAAAGTTAAAATTCTTTTAACTCATCCAATATAAATAAGATAAATACAGCTTGTTTTCCCACTAGCATTTACAAATCAAGTTAAATTAATAAAATATTTCTGTAAATAACTAGGCATTTTAAAATATCCATGCTCCTATGGATGAAAATATGAATAATTGGCCGTAAGTGTACCAACTAAAGAGGACCTATGGTATTTTTCTTTTTTAATTCAAGTAAAAAGTTAATATGGACTCTAAATTATAGTATATTTATATTTAAAACCATTGAAAATTTTCCAATGAGCTTATGGAAGGTTTCAATTATTTCTTGGGTAATGAAGTATTATCTACAAAAATAAACATCTCTTTTGTAACAATCTACACTGTTACTCATAATGACAGGTCCACCTAAATTTTTCTTAAAAATTAAGCATATTCAGGGGTCTGTTTAGAAGAAATTTGAGTCCGTTTTCGGACCCTTCACAAAATGTTTCATTGTGAAAACGGGCCCTTCACAAAGTATCTGGCCTTTAAATGGACACTTATTTTTCACAATACTGTAAATTTGTAAGCTTATTTTCACAAAAACAGGCTCCTGGCTGAAAAGAACTAATTTAACATTTTAATTTAGTTTTAGTTAAAACTAAAATTCACAAAATTATAAGTAGTTTTTCACAATTTTTACAAAAACCGGACCCTTCACAAAAAGTCTGGACAGACCCCCAATATTAAATTTCTACCTTTTCATGTCTCCCTTGCCTATTAAAATCACGATGACAAAATATTTTACTTTATAGGTTCTCACAAACTGCATTAAAACTTTCAAACAAGACATCCCTAACTCCATTCTTCACTCTATGAAGACTGTTGAAGACGTTGTGGTCTTTTTTTCAACCCCAGTTGACGGTACTTTTCACTATGATGCTCTTCTTAGAGACAAGGATAAGTTGCCTCGCAATCTGTGCGTCATGCCTGAGGCTGCCCCCTTCAATCCAGACACAGACACTTTCTTTGATGGCAAGACTGCCTTTCCTCATCGCAGGAGGATAGTTTACACCAAATCAGGAGAAAAATTTGAGAGAATCTTAGAATGGCCGAATGTGTAAATAGTGCAGAAATTTTAGTCTTAGAAATAAAGTGTTGCTTTTCAGAGAAAGGATAGTTACTTCTTTTAGGATTTTAGCCTTCTGTGAGGTTAGAGGTAGATTTGAATGCCCTGTGAAAAACTCTCTTTGACTGTTTGTTTCTTAAATTATCATCAGTTTACAAAAGAAAGTCCCTTATAGTTAATATTTTAAAAGTGGTAGAATAGTACCCAATGAATAAATTCTTAAAATCTCCCTAAGCTGAAAAGCAATTTATTGGTTGGTGGGATTGCACTGTGCAAAAGAAAGCGGTCTGGTATTGAAAAAGTTGGTTTAACCTCTCAGAGTAGAGCCAGAAAAGACTTAGTGCTTTCTCTTGTAAGAGTACAAAATTATCCATGATGAAAAAAATATCTAAGGCAGCGTTTCTCAACCTTTTTACTCTCACGGAACCCTTTTGATAATGATCAAGCTCCGGGGAACCCTAGCGTCCATACAACAGTGGCATATATAGAAATTTATTTCGGGAGGGGCCTAAAATTATAACTCAACACCTCAAAAGTATATTTAAAATAGGTTTAACGTAGCTTTTTAATGCATTTTTATGTGAAATTTGCATCCAAGAGAACTTAATATAATGAAAATTGTGATTAATGAAGTTCAGAGTAGGAAGGGGGGTTTGGGGGTACTCCCCCAGAAAATTTTTAGAAATCTCACCCTAAAAACTAGGTTTTAACTCGTTTTTGGTACATTTAGTCCAAATTTTGGATTTGCATTTTTAGGTAGGATATAAATTTTCATGAAAGTATTTTAAGAAATTTAAAATAATACAATTCCATGTACTAAAGGGGGTTTGGGGGCCTTTCCCCAGAAAAATTAAAAAAAATTGACCCTAAATAACAGGGTTCCAACGTGTTTTGATATGCCTAGTCCGAATTTTGGGGGAGGGCAGGGCCCCCTCGGCCCCCCTTATATACGCCACTGCCATGCAACAATATTTTTTCTTGCTATAATTTTTGACTACAGTACTGCTTCATAAAAAAATACTAATATTTTATGAAACTAGGTGTCATATTTTTAGCATCTGAAAACTGTTTTAAAAGTACAATGTTTCAATTGCTTACCGTTTCTTTTAGGTAATTTTAATTCAAATGCAAAGAAACTGCTTATGGAAAAAGAAAACAAAAAGAATAGTTTCACATTTTTATTATCATACCATTGAAAATACTTGTAAACAAGATTTTTCACATTTACTTTAACAATGTATAATAAATCAAATATAAAAATAACATAAGATCCTTATAAACTCAAAATTAATCTAAGATTTTTACACCAACAATAAAATTCAAATTAATCAATTATAAAGGGTATATAAGATTCATTGCAGAAAATTAATTAATACCAGAGAAATCATCATTAGGATACATTTAAAACCGTAAAAAAATTTATAACATATTGTTTACCATCTTGTCAGTGGTTCCCCTTTATTTTCCTCCTCTTGTACTTCTAGGTTAATAAACGGTTGTATACAAAAATTGTGTAGTTTAGAAGTAACAATTTTGATTTTTTTCTCCTTTATTTGTGCAAAAATAAAGTTTTTGTCATTTTTTAATTTACCGATATTGGAATTCTGCAATATTGATTTAGTAAACCTCGAAACAGCCATGGGAACCACTGGTTGAGGAACACTGCCCTATCCCTTAGATCAGTGGTGCCCAACCTACGGCCCGCGGGCCAAATGTGGCCCGCGAGGCTGATCCATGTGGCCCGCGGACTCGTTAAATGTTAAAAACAAAAACCACTTTCAGAAATCTTCCAAGAAAACCACGAAATCGTGCGAGACATTTTGGCACTTCCATCTAAAAAAAGATGATAAAAAAGGGATTCTTCAACATCCAGTAAATTTTTTTTTCTTTACTTCTTTGTTTTGGTTTTTCTAGATACGGGGAATTCGCCATTGCATAAATATTTTTCCAATATACAGTATCAGTTATCCATTTGAATTCAGTTTATAAGGATCTTTTTAGAACCAAACTTCGAAAAAATGTCCGATCGTAAAAAGTTGAAGATTCAATCGGAATGCCGAAACTTTCAAGAAAAGTGGACAAATTCATATTTCTTCATACAGCGAGAAAATAAACCATTGTGTCTTATATGCAAGGAAACTTTGGACAAACTGTGTGTTTTGGAGCAAACATTATCTGTTCTGAAAAGAACAAAAACTAGCGTTCGATCTCGACTTACAGATCACTTACAGAACCAGTATCCTCCAAACAGATGCAATTTTATTGAAAACTGGTAATTTTTCTTTATGTTTAGAAAAATTCTTAAAAGTGTTTTTATGTGGCCCGCGAGATAAATTTTCATAAACAAATTGGCCCTCGTGAAAAAAAGGTTAGGCACCACTGCCTTAGATTGTCTCTTATAAGAAACCATAACAAATCTTAATAATCTCATAACTGACAGGTTTACATCATAAATGTTAGAACAACAGTCAGAAATATTAAAGGTTCAATTCCGTTAAAGATCCCGCTAAACACCACCATGCTCTTTTGGTCACCCAAAAGTAGAAATATAGCTAAATAATTTCAAACTAATATATTAAAATGTTTAGTTAGATCAATAACTGTTTAGTTTATCAATAAAAATCAGAAAATTTTTTAAATATTTGAATATATAGCGCTCTTAAAAACTTGGTGATACTTAGCAGGACCTTTAACGGAATTGAACCATATTAAATTTGTAAGTTAAAGTGTTTAACTCATTAATTAAGACTTAACATTAATACAAAGTGTAAGAATTTTTGGTACTTACGTATTATACCGTCAACCATTCAGCGGTACAGCTATAGAATAGTCTATGGGATTTTAAATGTTTTCGGATTCAGTGGCACGGTCGACGGCATAATAAGTAAGGGGACAGCCATAAATTACGTGAGGTCAAAAAGGGGGGGAAGGGTTTGGAAAAATCTCAACCAAGGGGGGAGGGGGGTCAATTAAAATCTCACGTCAACTTTTTAAGTTAGAAATTATACGATTTTCTTAAGTATGAAAAAGGTATAATAACCACAGATAAGATACTGTGGTGATTTTTAGGCGTAATAATGTCCTTTTCCCCAACATCATTAATAATGGAAAAGTTTTAGGTGCTGTGAAGCACAAAATGCAAACGAATAGGATAAAAAATTATTTTTAAAGGTTGTAGATAAATCTCTAGTGGGGGGAGGGGGGTCCAGCAAAATCTCACCAAGGGGGAAAGGGGTCCAGATTTTGGAAAAAACACCTCACGTAATTTATGGATGTCCCCTAAGAACCAAATTTTTTAATCACAATTTCAATTGTGATTGTTTTTAAAGTTTATAGGAAAAATAATTATAAGCAATTATTAATGCAACTTTAAAAAGTAAACTGAATAAAAACAATAAGATTGAGTATAACTATCCATAAATATAAGTGAAATGTAAACCTCATTTCATATTTATATTTTATCATGCTTAGTTTTTCAATGCCTTTGTTTTATACTATTTCATTGAGTTTGATTTGTTATATAGAATCAATGATAGAAAATTCTTCATTTATATAAAACTATACAAAGTTCATAAATAATTATATAAGCCTTTTAGAAAACAATAAAAAACAAATATTAATGTAAATGTAAACATTATAAAGCAGTAAAATAATATATTTAAATTAAACTAACAAGCTAACAAAACTAATTTCAATTATAAGTCCAGAAGTTTCTCACTAAATAATTCTGAACTTGAAAATGCTGTACTAAATTCTACTCCTTTATCCACAAAGATTTTTGTTATTAATTGTATAAAAATAACAGTTTATTACATTTATACAAACAATGGAATGTATTTACAGTTTTAAAACACTAAGTATTACTTCAGCACCACAGGATTTGATACCCTGAATATGGCAGGCAATAAGTTGGACAAGCTAGAAAATAGTTCTTCAGATATACCCTATAAAAAAGAAAAGTTATTTCAGTTTCATTCAAAGATTTAAAGGAAAAGTTGCATACGAAATTATTGGACATTTTCATGAAATAAAATAGCAAATAGAACTACTGACTGATTTCCATCTTGGCTAACTTTTCTACAAGCAAGAACTATTAAGCAATTATATAGTGCAACTGCATGACTTGTGTCTAACTAAAGCTTTACATGAGGAAATAATTGAAAACATATGCAAGAGAATAAGAACTGAGGCGCTTGCAAAGACAATGCGATAACTCCAACAGCTTTACCTTGGAGTTAGCTCATTGTTGCTGAAAGTGCCTCAGTTGTTCCATTCAACATAACCAACTGACAGTAGCAGATTCAGGGGGTACCATGGGGCATACAACTCAGTAGGGTAAAACTGCATAAAACATGTTTGGAAAAATTTTATCATACATCATACTTCTAAAGCTTTAAAATGTCATCTATTTCTTGTATAAAAAACATTATTCTTCAAGGCTTAAAAAAATATATTTAATTCAGAAAGATGATTCTAAAACCCTAATACCTATAGCTTGTCTGCCGTCGCTAGACGGTGAAAATAGCATTGTGGAAGGTAGATAAAACCGGTTTTCACCGCCTAACAACATTAGACAAGCTATACAAGTCTTACCTAGATCTACACTGTCAGTTAATAAAAAAAGCTTTGCAATTTTGCATAAAGAAAACAGTTCAGTTACCCTTTATTTAAGTTTAATATAAATTGATCAATGATAAAAACAAGTGCAGAATGCTTTAAAATTCAATCGCATAAAAACACCAAAATGTCAGAAGAAATTTAGGTTGTGTTATGTTATAGTTATTTTAAAAAACACAAATTGTTTAACATCTTTTTTAATGTTATTTGATCCCAACACTAGATGAATAGCTAAATATTTAACAGCTTTAGAATCAGTACACTATATTATAAAAAAAATAACCTTACCTTTGGCACTAAAAATTGAACTGTTCTAGTTTCATCTCCCACCATGGAAGCCATTTCTATCATGAAACCCTTCACACACTTAAATATCAATTCTGCTCTTTTTAAACACCATTGAATTGTCATTTCCTAAAAATCAAGATTTAATAACTAATCATATTCAAAGATTCTTGATTCTCTATTATCACTTAACTAAAAAAAATCTTTAAATTTAAAATCAGTTGTTAATAAATATGAAGTTCTACATACACATATAGAACTTTTATAAGTACAACTTACCTCGGACATTTCATGTACTAATAAAAGAGGTATTGTGATCGTACAAATATCGTGTTCATGAGCTACTCGCAAAATGTTCCTGATCCCTAGGATAGTGGGATGGCGAGAATTCACATCTGCAGACCGAAGGGTGTCGTCTGTTACCAAATGAAACACCAGGTGAACTTCTGATAGGTTGGAATGACGAGTGATGTAGAAGTCCCCCGTCTTTAAAGTCACTGGGTTGGCCCTCTGTGGTTTTAAAAAATCTCAAATCAAATTACGACATAAAATTGTACTTAAAAACCTAGACTTAAAGTTAACACTACACATATTTTTAAACACAGAAATAAATTATTTTTCCTTAGTCCCTTGATTTTTCCACCCCATTTAGACAACTTTACTGTCCTGTAGAGATTATATTATTAAAATTCATAATTCAGCTGCAGAGTATGAGGTTTGATAATGCTCTTTGAATTTAGCGGCATGGTTGACGGGATAATACGATATTACCAAAAAAAGTTTTCCTTTTAATTTTTATAAAGTAAAAAAGCTAGAGGTTTTTAAAAATGTTATCTTCCTTAATTTTGACTTTAAACTCAAGTTCTTAATTTAGGTATAAAAACGTCAATTTTTTAATATATTAATCCAAATATGCATTTTCTAACTGTCCATACTGTCTGAGAATACTCGGATGAAACTTCACTAGATTTTCCACTACTGCTTTGGCTGCTACTGTCTCCTTGAGAAGAATTTGCAGCCCTCCAATCAGAAACTCGCTTGGCTTGTTCCCTGATCAATTCAAGAGTGGTGTCAATGTCCTCGAAGTGGAACTCTGTTGACATCTGACACACTGCAGCAAAATCTAAGAAAATAACACATTTGTTAAAAACTAGAGCTGACGCGGTAGTATATATAGATTAGCTATTTATCTAAAAATTTAAGCATGCCACAATTATTATTTCAGTGGATTTGATAAGCTAAGTGGTTTTGATTCAGAGAAAGACTGACCTCTCTTAATACCAGTGTAAGAATTTATTCTGTTGTCCACAAGTAAGACTAATCCACATAGGTTATTGGAATAAAGGGAAATGGCAGTTTGAAGACGCTGAGGTTGGGGCACTACTATTCCACTAGAACATTATATAATATTATTAACCATGGTTAGATAAATCAATAATACAAGGATGAACAACAAATTATATATATTCTTAAATTCGGGCGCAAAATCCATGCTTTGAACAGAAAAAGAAATTCAACCATACTTTATGACCAGATGAAAGAGTCAGTGTATATTTTTAAAACAAGTTGTTATAAAAAATCCTTTTCTTTTATCACATTCATTCATGTATTGGGTGTGGAACAAGGGAAAATCAAATAAGACAAATGCTTGAATGAGTTGTTTAGGGAGTGATATAAAATACAATTTAATGCAAGTCAATCTTAAAATTCTCTTTCAAGTTTCAAATGATAGTTGAGCTCTAGCTAGTAAACCTAACTTAAATGAACCAAGAGGATAAATTCCAATGAGAAATTCTACAGTTCTTACCCAACTTTATATGATTTGTGTCTACATAAATCAAGGACATCTGCAGAAAGTAACCTCAGGTTGTGCATCAGTTTTAATTGAGAACCTAAATATAACAGTTATTTTAATATTTTATACCTATTATAAATTTTAAGCACTAAAAAATTATAACTTGCACTTATATATCATTTATTATTCATATTTATTGGTTTTTATCAGATTTCTAATTTAATTTTGAGAGCTTTTTTCAGAATTTTTACCCAAGTGAATAGTGAAACTTTCTTCCATTCTTTGTGGCTGTGGTGTCCAGTCCCCATCATCATAAGGCACAGCTTCGGACAAAGCTCTGACCCGTTGCCTGTAAAAGAAATAGCACATTATATAATTTAAAACAAAAATTTTAAGTTTTAGGATCATTTAGGTATTTTTAGAGGGAAATTATGGGTAATAAAAGTTATTTTATGAGCTTAAATTCTCTCAAACTATTTATACACAACTGAAAAGTACATTTATAATTTCCAATAGAGATAATTCAAGAGAAATCATGTCTTACAAATATCCAGGAGATCCAGTACCACTTTGGTAGTCTTCATGAACTTTGACAACCCACTCGTGGAATTCTCTCTTCTGAGTTTCTTTTAACGTTGAAATTTTATTTTCCCAGTATTCTGTAATGTTCTGAAACATAGTGCAGAGTTAGAAAGGAATGATACAGGGTGAAATCTAACAGTTCAAATTTTACTTAGAGAGTTATCTATGCTTACATAATAAGTAGAATACAGTTTAAGATAACTTCCAAAAGCAACTCAATCGTCCAAGTATAGTGTTTATTTACTAAAAATATATTAGAAGTTTGTATTGATTACTTGTGTTTCAGTGAAATGCCGTGTAGCCATATTGTTGATGTCTTTGTCTGTCAATGATATTCCAACTTTAGGAATAGCTCTTTCCATTTCATTAGACTGCCTGGAGAAAATAATTTATTGCAATTTTCAATAGTAAAATTAGTGGTCAGAAATAATTTGAGGGATTTGGATTATTTATTTCTTAAAAATTACTTTTTACTTAGCAGTATTTCAGAAAAGTTCTTAAATGTAAATAAGGGCAAATTGTTGAGTGGGAGTATTGGCAAATAAATATACAAAAACATTTTAGAAATTCAAAATATAAACAAATTTGTAACTCCAAGATCTGAGATATTATGAGTGTTGGACATTTTGCTGCTTTATATTTTCAACTGTGAATCTGATATTAAAGGATCTAAATTTGGTTCTTGTGTATTATCCCGTTGACTCTACTGCTGTTCTAAATTTGTTCTAAAACCTGTTCTAAATTTGAATTGTCGCTAAATTTGACAGTCACTAATCGGTCAGTGGGATAATATGTATGTACCCTAAATTTTTATAATTATTAAAACTTTTCCAAGAATAGAGTTTGAGATCCACTTGAACCTATATTTGCGTAATATAATTTAATTATCATAATATTTTCTTTGAGAACTCCTATTATGCATATTTAGCTAGCTATCTGTACGAGTCAAATGACTGCTTGATGACTAATATGTATATAATTTGTTGTTTTCCTCTTATGTTTTATTTGACCTCAGCATCATATATTTTCAGTAAAAAATGAAATAAATTTGAATTAAATCCTTCATATAATAGTCTTCCACTGAAATTTACCTCTGCTGCATTTCAAAGAGAGCTTGGTCCCTGGCTTGCACCAGCTCCTCTACAGCCATTGCATAGGAATGCTCCAGATTGAGCATTGTTTCAAGAGCAGGGGAATGTATGAGCCGGTGGTACATTTCTGGGAAAGAGCAGGTCTCAGTAGGCTGCTCCACCTCTGCAAACTTCACATGTTCCTGTGGAGACAAGAAGCATTCATTTTCACAGCATATATTAAGGAATGTTTCTCTACTACTTTAGCTAATCATATTCAATTCCAACCATGGGCGCCCATACATAAGGGCAGAGGGGGGCCCGCCCCCCCTGGAATTGGAAAAATTAACATAAAATATTCATTTAACCATAATGAATAATTTTTATTCAATATTCTATTTTATATTTCCTACTATATCAATACTTTATTATGATTTTAAGCTAATTCAAAAACAATGTGAAAATTGTTTCCAACAATTTCATACACTGAAACATTGCCATATCCACCACCCCAGTAACAAAATCTAGGAATCCTGAATTCTACTCATACCATGAAAATCATGGGTAACAATCCTATTAGGCTGTTGCCCAAAAGTGTTAAATCTCTACTCTTAAAAGTAAAATTTCAAAAATTTTATGGGGGAGGACCCCCAGACCCCCCTCTTTTTAGTATCGACTAGGTATATTGTGAACAAGTAGATTTCTACATTAAGTGTAAAAAGATTAAAAACTATAATTAGAGGGTGTTAAAAAATACTACGCACAACACATGAATGAAACATAAACTTCTATAACTTTGAACCAAACCCTCCTCCCCTTAAAACAAAAAAATGCCTGACGGAAAACCTAAAATTTTTCTTGGGGCCCCCCCTTGAGTTTTAACATATGAGCGCCCATGATTCCAACAGACTATGCCAGGATCATACAGGGTGATTAAAATTAAACTGATGCTAAATTAATATGTCAGTGGTCCACTGGCCAATTTTAAGGAAAAGAAAAGATTAAATGGTTTGAAAAACATTCATTTCCAAGGAACATACATCTAAACACAAAGAAACAACCCTTGATTGTAAAATCATTTTTTATCTGACTTTTTTGTCAGAACTCCATCCACTATAAGCATATGTAAAATATAGGAGAGGTTTTAGCAGTTCAGCCCCCTCCATCGTTAACTAATTTTAATTGCAAAAACCTCGAGCACATAACCTTAATAACTCATATGTTTGAAGTTTCATTTAAATACATTTAGAAGAACCAGAGCTATGAGCCTCTAAGTACTATCAGTTTAATTTTAACCGCCCTGCATAATCCATAATTGAGCATTGCTGCCAAGTTTTTTTTCCTGGTGTCTTACAAAAGGTGAAGCCTGGTGGCGTAGTGATAGTGCTTCACGCTTCCAAGCCACAGGTCCAGGGTTCTATTTCTGAGTCCTGGGCTGGGTAAGGTCCACTCAGCCTTTCATCCCTTCAGTGGGTCAATAAAATGAGGACCAAGCATGCTTGGGAACTAAACACTGGGGTTCTGCGTTAGGCTGACCACCTAACTGGGACATATGCTTCGCACCCCAGGGCCCCATAGTCAAGAAAACGAGATGGGCATAGTAGGCCTTGGCCCACTAGGGCTGTTGCGCCAATGTTTAGTTTAGTTTTATCTTACAAAAGGTAAGAAATCAAAATGCTTAAATCAAACTAGAAAATACAAACAATGAAGAGAAAAATTTATATCAACTTGAGTTATTTTAATCATTGTTAAAGTCTTGTACACTCACTCCATCTCTAGCAAAAGCATTTTCACTAAAATTGAATACATTTTAATTATTTATTAACACTTATTTTATGTATAATTCACAGCATTACCTCTTTAAAGGTCTTAGTCCATTTAGAAACTAAGTCATCAATTTCTTTTTCAGAAGCTTTCTCGATGAATTCTACAGCTTTATTGTCAATTTCATCATAGTATTTTGTTGTTTCTTCAATTGTAAAATCTTTTAATGACTTGAATAAATCTAGAAAAAAAATTTAAAACCATGGATTATGTATATTTCACTTGTTCTGATGCTATCAAATTGTCTTAAAATTTAAAATAGTCTATTTATTAAGGTTCTGCTACTAGATCTCCAATCTATAAGACAGCCTATCATACTCTGCCTATGGGCTTAAATAAATAATGAAAGATTTAGGGATTACAACCCTCCACTATTAACTCTTTTATCAAAAAGTTTTAATATGAAACATCATAAGAAAGCTAAGGGTACAAAAAGATCAAGAACTTCCTTTAGTAAACAGTTGAATAACACATAATAAAATTTCACCTTCTTCCACAAAGAAAGGAATTTTGTGCTCTGACATAAGCCGAGATCCCAGTTCTGGGATGCAGATAGAGAGAGGAATGGGAACCTGAAGTTTTGCAGACTGTTCTTTCTCACCACTTCCATACTTATATTCCAATACATTCACAGATGGCTCTGCCGCCATGCTAATCTGAGATAAGTTTAAAAATTATTATTTTGGACTATTTTATAAACTAGAGGCTTCCAATTAAAAAATAGTTGAGCAGGACTCCATGCTGACTTTTTTGGGGGGGTTCAACAGTTTGAGAAACATTGTACTTACCAATAAATATCTAAAATTATTTGTTAGTTTTTTAATTTTAATAAAGTTTTGAATTTTTGGAACAGCTTTCGTCTACGGGTACGGCGATTTTCAATCCACTTGGCGCTTTTAGAAGATGCCAAGTGGCCATATATCGATACCACGTAACCAAGGGGTTATCGCCGTTGGCGACTTACAATAATCGCCGTACCCGTAGAAGAAAGCTGTTCCGAATTTTTTTATTATGTAATTAAGAAGTCGTAATTCTCTTTTTTTCAGCAGAAAAATTAAGTTAGGTGTAGTGCTGATTATGTTTCGAGCCGCCACTACTAGAAGGTTGTTAATGATTGTGGCCTTTGGGCACTTCTAAGTAGGAAACATCCGTCATATACAATTTGAAAATAAATAATACATAAGAGAGAAATAGGGTGCATTATAAATTATTGACAAATTCATAGGTAAAACTAAAAGGTAATCCATAGAGATCTTATTGGAATTAAATAAAGTTCACGTCTACATCTTTGTAACAACAAAGCGGCTCTAAAAAATAACATTTTAAGTTATTTTGATAAAATTTCTAAAATTTTAGTTCTTAAAGAATTGAAAAATAAAGTCATACAATACGAAACCGCCTTTCGGTCAGTTCAGTTTGTTTATTTATCAATTATCATGTAAGTTTCTGAGTTTAGATGTGTTTGTACTAACTGTACAGAAGGGGAACGGATGGCCGGTTGGGTCTGCTCACTGCCCTTCACGCCAGCAGTATGTGTACTGTTTCCGTCGTCAGTTCGATTCTGACCTCTCCCCTGGGTGTATTTTCCTTCTTTGTGTCAGTAAAAATTCTGTTGTGTCTGTCTCACTTGACGAAGGTGTATAAGCGGATCCTTGAGATCAAGCACACATACCGGAAAATATATGTTACCCCAAAAACCAAACCAAACTGTACAGAAACATTAAAAGAATTGTAAAAATAATCCTGGATAAATTAATTGAATGAAAACCAAACAAAAAGGAAATCAATTAATCCCCTATTAAAGAGTAATTTGATATGAAACACATTTTATTTGTTTTTTTTTTGCCTAAATTCGGAAACGAAACTTCGTCTGCTATAAAATTACATCACTTTATTACAAACTTATAATTGGCATCATAATAAGTACCATATTGTTTTCAATTTTGATCTCGTAATGAGATCGCGTAATACGACCCAAATCTTTATTTTTACGTTTTTATCTTAGCTGTCAAACTAGAATTTCGATACCCGAGGTGTCTTTTCGTTTAGTTTCATTTGAACTAGTTTTTTCTGAGCTGTCTCTCGTACCAAAGTTTCCGTTTCATTAGTTTCCTGCAACGTGTGAAATTTTGGAAGTTCCATACATTAATTCTGATTTTCTCTCTATCCAAATCATAACCATGGCTAAAACTTTTGATAAAATGTTTATAAATGTTTTAATATTGGGGTTCTCTTTTATGCTTGTGTTTACAGCGTTTCAAACATGTAGTATGATTCAAGTAAGTTTAAGTAGTTTACTTAATTAAATACTATTGTATATTCTATTTTATGTACATTATGTGCGTTTTTCTTTTATTTTAAGAGTATATCTCTCTATTTCATCCTTTTACTAGCTGAAAAACTGCTTATTACTTCTCATGGAGACTTGATCAAGTTTATTAATAAATCTTTATCTAACCTACAGCTATCACTACTTATCTTTATTAGAAATATATCGGCTCAGTACTAACTAATGTGATGAATGTTTTTTTACTGTTCTTTTGAATAAGGTGGGCACTGGTGTTAAGTTTTATGCTGAATTGCTTAAACTAATCTAATTAGGAGAGACCGGGCAGGGATGGGACACGGGTGAGATGGGATGGGACACCTTTAATGAATCTTAAAATTAAAAATTAAATTAGTTTTTGAGTGTTCCACCAGGTAAAGCCACCATGGCTTCATATTTGTTGCTGTTTGCTATTTTAGTTGCAAGCTCCTACAAGTTTTTGAATGAAAAAGATGGTTGGTTTCACTATAGCAAAAGTAACTAAGTATTACACTTTTCAAAGTGAATTTTCAATCTGGTTCTTGGTTGCTTTCTTAATGGTTTATATTGTTTTCTAAACAGAATAATGTATTTATGAATAAATAGTTGAGTTAAGCCTAAAAGCTACAGTCCTTTTGAAAGAACCTATTTTTTAAAACTGTGGGGTGGGATGGGACACCATGACTTGGGGTGGGCACATGCCCAATTCCTCTCAATACCTAAATACAAGCTATTGCATACAATTCTTTAGATACCTTTGTTTTTAAACTGTCTAGTATTGCAGTTGAAAGCATATTTTTTTAGATTAAAGAAGAATTTTAACTATTTTGTATTTTACACTTAAGTTAGATTTTTCAAAGTACAGTAGAGCCTGATTATCCACGAGCGGATGATCCGCGAGTGCCACGAAAAAATTTTTTAATAACGAACCTTGAATTTTGGAAGAACTATACAATTTCAGATAGCATTTACGATATTGCTTCGTAAAGGCGTAACTGAACACTTTTTGTTAACAGTACAGTATATTGTTTTTTGCTAACTGTTTTATTACTTTATTTTAGTGATTTAGATCTAGTAGAGCAAAGATTTCTGCTGTACTGTACATATTTTAAACTTTTGCATATTATGTTTTTTGTACAATAAAACAGATTTTATGCTGAAATATTTTTTGGTGTTTTCACCTCATTTTTAGTCTTTTTTCGGGTTATCCGCGGTACCCTTAACACCCAATTCTGCAGTAATCAGGGCTCTACTGTAAATATAGGATAAAATAATAGATGTTTTTGTAATAAATCTTTAAAATGTGTAAAATACTTCCATCTTTGTGGTTTTTAATCATATATTTAAAAAGTAATCATAAATTTTAATATTTTTTTAAATGTCCCGGGATGGGATGGGATGGGACAGTTTTAGACTTACTTTAATTCGTTTATAAATCTTAAGTTTTATTTGCTATCATATTGGTTAAATTTTTTAAACATGTTAAAATGTTTCAAGATGTTATTATGAAAGTTTCAAATTTATGCAAGGAAAACTGAATTTTTAAAAATTATTCTTGTTAAAAGTGTCCCATCCCTCCCCGGTCTCCCCTATGCTAATTACCCTTAAATAAATTAAAATTTCTCAACTAGGAGTGTTTCTAATAATTATGTTATAGTTTTATGTGTAATTATCTCTAATTTTGGGGTTCACAATCATATTAATCTCTTAAAATCTTAAGTGAATTTAATTAGGAGTTTACGCTCATCCATTTATGGAGATTTCATTTTTTTATCCCATGATTGTTTATATTAAAAATTTGTGTCTGAAATGTGTTCTTAAGTCTTATTTAAAGGTTATTTTTTTCTAGCATGTTGTAATTACAAGTATGAAACAACAATATCCTGATTACCATGGTGAAGGATATGTCAGGTAAAATTACATTATTAGAGTTGCTCATTTTATGCAATTCTTCCTAAAATTTAAAGTGTTCTTACTATCATGCATGAAAAATTCCTTTAATTTTATATCCTAAGATAGTGGTAATACTCTTGTTGAATTATGTTTAAAAGGTAGTATGTGTTTATAACTAGCATACTGAATCAATTTTTATATGCTCTGGGACAGCAGTTCTTAATCTGTGGTCCGCGGACCCCCGGGGGTTCGTGAGTTACCTTGGGGAACACTTAAGTTACCTATGAGTGTTTCCCAAAGATTTTCAAAATGAGATTAAATACTTGAAGCAAATTTCAAAAAAATTTCTGGAGGAGGTCCCCCAGCCCCCTCTAAATTTTACTTCTATTTACAATTTTCCCCTTTAAAATTATTTGGTTTTTGTTTACAAGTAGCTGTTCTCTCTGGGTGGAAACGAAAATTCTCAAAATGAACTAAAACACTACTTTTTGTATTAAATTTTCAAAATTTTTCTTGGGGAGACCCCCAGACCCTCCCTTTATTACTTGATGTAAATGTTAAATTTTAACATAATGTGATAAATTTGGGGGTACCTTTGGAATAAGGTTGAATCAACCCCCCATAGGAACAAGTTTGGTTACTGCTCTGGGTGTTAAAAATCTTTGGGGGCTACAATGTCAAGCAGTTACATACAGGTGGGCCGCAGCGATTGAAAGTTTAAGAACCACTGCTCTTGGATATTATGAAAGCAAGGCTTACCATACGTCCGGGTTTACCCCGGACAGTCCGGGGTTTATCGAGCTGTCCGGGGAAATGTCCTGGGTCGAAAAATGTCCGGGGTTTCTTACATTTAGGATTTCCCAGTCAGTTTTAGGTAAAATCCCAACCAAGCTGTTTAAAATTGCTCTTTTTTACATTTTCTTACGTCTGTTTTACTTCAGAAAACTTACTTTCTGTTAATTTTGTGATAAAAATTAAGTAAATCAAACAATTTTTGAAAAAGTAATTTTAAAAGAAAATATTAAATCTGATATTTCTATTAAATGGTTATTAGTTTGAATAGTTTTTTCTTAGTTTTTAATCTTTGGTAGTTTTATACATTAAGAAATTTCAAAACTATGTCCTGGGTTGGACCCGAGAACATATGGTAAGCCTAATGAAAGCTATTTCCTTTGGTGTCAGTTGGAACGACCTTTTTCTCAAGCATCACATTTTACTCAAGAGTAGTACCCAAAAACAAAGTTTCTGTTAGCAACCCTTTAGACAAAAAAATTATTAAATCATCAATTAGAAGCAACCTTTATTTTTTATTTTACTAAAAAAGTAAGAAATTAGGTGTTTCTAACTGAAGCTTTAGTTTGTTTTCTTCTGACTGAAATATTGAAAGTATTCTGTAAACAATAAGATTTATCAAACAAACTAATTATCAAAATTAAGAAGTAGGTATGTCTTTCCTTATAATTGTGATTCAATACACAAGCTAGTGAAATTTAGAATCCTAAAACCTAAATAAAATTACATTTTACCGCGAAGAACAAGCTTAGCTATGAAGCAAAATATTTAGACTAAATTTGCTATTCAAATATTCAAGAAAGATAACTTTTCTTGTGTCTCTAAGAAATAACATGAAAAAGTGATAATAAAAGGTAAAAAGCAGCAATTGTGAAACTACATCCTGAAAGTCATTTTGTTCTGTTTACTCAAGATAGTTTGTCGATTTAAATGGATGAAATTTCGAAATCTTATCTTTAAAAAAAGCCACAAATCTCCATTTTACAGATTAAAGGTATGATAAGATATGATGTAAATTGATATCAAAATTTCTTTCTTTTCATTATCTTTTCTTTCATTAATCTGTACTTCAAAATTTGTCACATTTTGAATTGCACCTAAGTTAATTTTTAAAAAAGTCCCTGCACCTGCTTGATTGACAAATAAATTATTTCAAACATATTTTGTTTTGTTTTTTTCATAATATTTTGAAAATAAGATTTTTTTGTAGTTAACTAGTAGTTTTTTTAGTTATTAGCTAACAAAGTACAAGACTTTTTCTGTTTTACTTTTAGCTTGGCCCTGGTTTATGTCATGTTTGGAATATCGAACTGGATGGCTCCTTCTATCATAAGTATTATTGGGCCAAAAATATCAATGTTAATTGGTGGATTGTCATATAGGTAAAAATAATATTCTGTTGATTATAAAATTCAATTCTAATCCAGGGGTTCATCTAGAGAAAAAATGTTGTTGCTTATCCCCCTTGGATGTAAATTTATTTAAACCAAGTCCAAGAGATCCCTTCGCAGTAGAAGATTGAATATCTCCTCCCCCTCACTCTCTAGCTGCCTCGTAGAGGCACCAATACACTCTATGACAGGGATGGCGAACCTATGGCACGCGTGCCACTGGGTGGCACGCGACATTCACTAAAAATGACAGAAAAAAACTTTAGTACTAAACCAGATCCCCAAAACCAGATTCAGAACACTTTTTAGCTAGCTGAAATTCAAAACATTTTCGGGGGAGGACCCCTGAACCCCCCACTCACCTCTTAGGTGCCGTTGGGCCGTTCAAATATTACGTAACAACATTTTCTTGGTCATTTTTGACTCCCTCCTCCCCTTTTGTCAGCAAGGTAAGCAAATCCCAACCGCCCTTATAATAATTACGTAAGGAAACTGACATTAAGCCGTTAGAAAACGAAATCATGGATGCAAAAGGATCCTGATTACTTTACGTAAAAGGGGCATATAAAGGGGGGCGAAGGGGCCCTGTCCCCTCGGAAATTCGGACAAAGTATACCAAAACAAGTTAAAACCCAGTTTCTTCGGGTAAAATTTTGAAATATTTTTTGGATGAAAATCAAAATCCTACCTAAAAATGTCCGAAATTCGGACTTAGATGCACAAAAAACTTGTTCAAAACCCTGTTTTTAGGGTCAAATTTCCAAAAATTATCTGGGGAGGACCCCCAGGCCCCCTTTACTTGGAACTTCACTATTAACATTTTTCTTAGATTAAATTCTAGAAAATGCAAATTCTACCAAAAATGTATTAAAAATCTGCATTAAACCTATTAAAGATGCATGGGAGGGACCGAGGAATAATTTTTGGCTCGTCCCGAAATAAATTTCTATATACACCACAGACTTTACGGCCCACCACTCACTACTTGAGCACTGTAAGTCATAAACTCCTGTTCTGAACTATCGACCCTCAAAGGAGGATTTCATTTTCCAAGGGTTTAAAGATAATTTAAAAAATAACAAGTGGCACACTTGACACCTGAAAATCATAAACCGTAATATAAATGGCACACTGATCGAAAAAGGTTCGCCATCCCTGCTCTATGATGTGAGAGGGAGAAGCGTCAGCTGAACAGTGACATGGGGCGTATTTCTTCTGGCCGCCACTATACACGAGACTCCTTATATGGCCGGTTCACAACCGAGATATAGCAGTCTGGGTCTATCTTTCCCTGATTCCCGCGAGAGACAAGCCTGACACCTTCCGGCATATAGTCATACTCTGGGGGAATCTTCTATCTTGAATTATTTTTCGCTTTAATCAGGGAAAATACCTCTTTGACCTGTAAGAAAAAATGGGTTCGTTTAAGGACCCTTAACAAAATTCCAACTCCCAAAAGCGAATCCTTCACAAAAATCCAAAGATCAAAAGTTATTTGAAAATTGTTTTCAAAATGTGTTTCTATAAGTTTAGAATGGAATTTGCCAGACTTTAGGCCCATTTTTAAAGTTATGAACACTGATGTTGTACTAAAAGCCCTTTGTTTTCACAAAATTCCATTTGATTTTTCACAAAATTTCAACTTTTCACAAAATTCCTAAAACAACCCTGGCAGAAAAAACCTGGATGAACCCCTGTATCCCCCTATTTGTGATAAGTAGGGCTGTGATTTATATGCAATTAAAAACCCAAAATATGTACACATATAATATGTGTTTATTTTAGAAAAATATGTATTAAAAATGCCAAATATGTAATAAAAAAGAAAATGTTTAGTAATTTTTTAAAGGGACTCTTCAAATATTATGTAAGCACATAGTAGGGAAGGGTTGTTTTCGCTATTCGCTGACAGCTCGTTTTTTTGCTGTCTTGTCGCGAGTAAAAAACGAAAACCATGTGCCTATTTCCCTTCTTGGCGCACCTGACACATTTCATCTGACAATCCCGACTTCACAAATTTTTTAAAGTTAAATTTAGCATTGGGTGCACTAATTTTAACTATAATTTGAATGCATATTTCATTTTATGAGTTACTTTAATTTGAAAATCGGTCAAACGTGTGATTATTTTTAAAAAACTTGAAAATGGATAAAATATGTAATGAAAATATGTAGTTATTGGTTGAATATGTAAAAATATGTAAATAAACCAAAAGATGTGAAAATAGGTAAAAAACATGGTCTTAATCGATTCAAAAGCTTTTAAAACGTGTAGAATTCAAGAGCACACTTTAATATCAGATTCCTGAACAAATATGTAATTACATATAAATCCTAGTCCTAGTAATAAGTTAATATGAACCACAAATATTAAGTACTACTAGTCCCTGATTATTTCTATAACCTTAAAATATTAACACAAAATGTTTCTAAATTATGGAATAAGAAACTACTAAATAAGGGTTTTTATTTTTTGAGCCAGTAGAAAATAAAATATGCTATAAATTGAGTAGAGTTCGATCATGCTCATAAGCAAATTTTGAATTTCTGGAATTACTTTTAAAAGTTAACTTAACAGAAATAATCCTTTTAAAAAACTCTTTAACCATTGTTTTCTATGCACTCCATCTAAATCCTTTTCTTATAAAGTTATTACCTGTAATTAGCTTTAAGGTTACCAAACTTGATTTTCTTACTACCTCTTGTTTCAAATTTAGAGGGTGATTAAAATTAAACTGATGGTACTTGGAGGCTAATAACTTTGGTTCTACTGAGCGGATCAGAAGGAAACTTCAAACATATCTGTTATTTGAAGCATGCATTCGTGGTTTTTGCAATAAAAAATTAGCTGCTGATAAATGGCACTAAACTGCTAAAACATTACATCACACAATGGGTATCTAAACTAATTTCATGAAAAAGGAATATATATGGTTGAAAAAATAATTTCTTTGCAGAGAACAAGCCTCTGAACCCAAAGAAACACACGCTGAAACTTTTTTGCCTATTTTATTGTCAACACTCTGCACTACTTCCATATGAAAAACTCGATAAGGTTTTTTTAACAGTTCAGTGCTATCCATTGGTCAGTTTAATTTTAACCATCATGTATTTCCTATCTATCTAATACCCCTGATTTTTGTGCTCAACTTTTATCAATATGTAAAGCTTTTAAAAATTATTCCGAAAAGCTTTCAAACTTATGTTTGAATTAAGCCCTGTATTTGCTTAGATTACTAAAATAAGCAATCTATCAACTATTAAACTGAATATTTTTAATTTTCTTTCAGCTTGTTCATATCAAACTTCTTCTTCCATGAAACATGGTGTTTATACCTTGCTTCAGCAATCATTGGTGTTGGTGCATCATGTAAGTAGTGATATTATGTATAATTTAAAATAATCTACTTTATATTGTTACCATGTTTTGTCATCAATCATTTTGCTGTTAAAATCTAGAATTGAGGGCTTCGGTGCAAGAACTGGGTATCTCCACTTTCGACTCAAACTCACTTTCGGAAAATATTTGGCGACGTCTTCAACGTTGGTGTTTGTTTAGGGTTTCTGTATAATGATTGGCGTAAGTAGGAGATTAGAAACTGTTCAATTACTAGCCAAGAGTTATAGTAACCCTTGTACTCGTAAAATGAACCATCTGTGCTTTTGAAATTGAATTTTCCCGTTAGTCCACGGTTTGATTCACAGACAAATCAGTCCAGTAAATGGGCTGAGCTTATAAAATGGCCTCATAGAGTGAAGTCAGAACCAAAACCTTTCTGTGAACTCTTCCATTTAGGTAAGAGGTAAGGGGACTTAGTCATGCGTAAGTCTGTTACAGATAAGCATACTTGCCGCAAGCTTTTCATCTTCCTCAATAGATGGCACCATGATGTGATATCAAATTTCCCACAGACTAGTACTGGATCTTATTAGATAAACAAATTAGATTGACTTCTACAGAAATGACCATAAAACAAAAAATTATCTACCAAACATTATCAAACTTGACAGAAGAAGTATTGATAAGGTAATTTTGTTATTCCTATAAAATAGAACGTCTATATCCAGTAGTTTTTTCTTTATTGGCACTTAACCTCAGGTGGTTTTAAATCAGAACCACTTTCTAATTTTCAACGATCCAAAAATACCCTTTAAACCCCAAACCCCACTAATTTTTTTTCACTGTTTGAAAGCAAATTTCCTCTTCTTTCTATTAATGCATAGTTTATAAGAAAGTATTCATAGAGATTTGTGTTTCATGCGTTTTTGTAAGACACTATGAAAAACACTTTTTTCGTGTTTAGACGACTTTTTAACTGCTATAAAGTTATTCAATTTTAAATTTTACCCCGCCATTTTATTTTGTAGACTATTGGCTGTGAATAAATGACATTTGAAGCTTTTACCTACATAAATAAAAATTTGGTAGCGTTAAACACAAAATAACACGAGCCCGAATTGCCCGCTTGAAATCGAGATGGGCTTAACTTTAAACAGCCGAAACTCGAAACTACTTGACAGAATTGGATAAAAATTGATATTTTTCTAATCTTTATTCATACATTAAGTGTACAAAATTTCATGAAAGTCTGAGAACCAAGGGTATCAAAATGGGTTTTTGCTGGATGATTTGGCATGGAATGACCCTCTTGTTTTTTCAATGCAGTTTTTAAGTATATAAATTCAGTCTAAAGTTTAGAATAGGATGGTGTTTACTTATTAACAAGTTATATTTGCTTTTTAGTGTTTTGGACAGGACAAGGGAATTTCTTGACAATCAACTCAGATTCTGAGACTATGTCTAGAAATAGTGGGATTTTTTGGGCTTTGTTACAATGCAGGTATTTTTATTTACCTTTATTCTTGACTTTGTATGATAATTGGAAAAAATAATTTTATGAACAAGTTTTATTATTTTTTATGTAAATAATTGTAACTTTTCTGTGTTATGTAATGCTTACTCTACTAATGACTAATAATGTATTAAGGCAACACAATCGAAACAACAAAAGCTGACAGCTGTTTCAGTGGTGAATAGGCAATCACCTTTGTTGAAGAGAAAATAAGACAATGTCATAAAAAATAGACTTACAGTCTTATTTTTGCCCTAACAAATGTAATGGCCTAATGGCGGATTTACACCACTGCTGCAAAAGCGACATCAGCGATTTGCGACAAGAGCGGCAAAAATTTTCAAATGGCAAAATGGTTTTTTCAAAAGAACCTATAGGAAGCCTCGAAAACGATCGCTGGAAAAAAATCGCTGCGACATCAGCAACATAACTGCAATCACTGATCGGCCATTTTCTTAAGGCGGTACGGAAAGATTAAGTTTCGGGATCTCTGAATTTCTCAAGTAGAAATGTAAAAATTATCTTCTAATATCAATTTCATGTTTCCTTGAAATTCCACAGCTGTTGCATAACCAGTGTTCCGATTAATTGAGTAAACTAAGTAATGAAATCCTAGTCACTAGATGCCTGCCTTTTGACTTAGCATATGTGCTGCCATCTAGTTAAAATGACAAAATTCACCAGTACTTCAACAGCGAAAAAAAAATTTCTATCAGCCTCAGTTAATTATTTCGGCTACTTGTGAATATATAGGCTTGATATTTTGTTTTCAAATTAAAATTTTAATACATTCTGCCTGGCATGAAGTCACTTAGAAAGTTACTGTAGGATAAGCAAGCAACGAACATCTGCGATATCCCAGAAAACCGAAAATGTCGCTGGCTATTGTTGCGCCATCTTTTGCCAGTCGGTAGTACTACGAAAATGTCGCTTTTGTAGCAGTGGTGTAAATCCGCCATAACTCACCACCGAATCAGCTATCGGCTTTTTTATTTTGATTGTGCTTTGTTTTACGTAGTTTTAGTTAATTTTTATCATAATGACTTAAGCACATGTTTCTATCTTTGATTATGTAAAACAATGTTGACCTTTTACTATAAGGAAAATTTTGTCATCTAAATGTCATTAATTGTTTTTCTGTTTTCTCTCTGCTTTCCCATGCCTTGGCTTCATATTTCAATACAGCATTTAACTTTTCAATTGGTAATCACCCTATATGAGACATCAAATTTGAATCGATGTTTTCCCTCTTTCAGTTTACTCTTTGGCAACATATTTTTTTACTTTAAACTCCAAGGGAAGGAAACTATTGATGAACCAACTAGATTTTCTGTGTTTGGAGTCCTCCTAGGAGTGTCATTAGCTGGTCTGGGTCTGCTGTGTTGTCTAAGGACTGGGAAGCAAGAGTCTGTCAATGTCAGCAATGAAACTGGGTAATGTGAGGATTTTTTTTATATTTTCCAGGGTTAAAAAACTTCTCACTACTAAATTTCAATCTATTTAGTTATAACTAATATTAAGAGTGATACTCAGCACAATTCAGAAAAATTCTGTTAATTGTTTATTTTACCATTTTAATGGTATCTGTTATTTTTGTTCACAATATCATACTTAGGACTTAAATTAAAAACTAAAAATTTGATTAATATTTCAATGTATCTCTTAAGGTCGTCAGGGTAATGCACTGAAAAATAATGACAATCACATAATACAACTAACACTAGGGTGGTCCTAAGTATAATGGTAAAAAAAAAATTTCGGAATTTTTCAAGTCGCACCCCCTATCTTTTTTCCTTATGGGGTAGTAAATAACTGGTAAAAATTTTATCCGAATCGGTTAATATTAACACGTGCCGCAAAAGGGATGAAAATCTGAAAAAACATCAAAATTCTCAAAACTTTGAAAAATCATAAAATTTATTTCAAATATATAATTCAATATATTTCAATGCTTTTTTAACATAAAATGCTTAAACATGAAGGATATTGGCCTTTATAGCCTTTGACAATTTTTAAAGGTATTGTATTTTCTCCTCATTATGCGTTAAAATATCGTTATATTCTTCAATAAGCTTGATTTCCCTTTCTGCAGCATTATTTACTACAGATAAGTTACTGACGACTTTAAACCCTTCCTGATGTCCTCCAACAATCTTCACACGTTTTAAAGGATCCCTAGAAATAAATTTTGAAGAAAACTTAAAATCCTTTGAAAACAGTTTGCGGTTCATTTTGACACAAAATTGGCTTGATTTTTCTTAGAGTCCTTCCAGTTCTACAAAACTAATTTGCAACCACCCTTACACACGGGTAGATTCTTTCCCTCAAAACTATTTGGAAATTGCTGTGTGGGGACAGACTCATTAAAAAAGCTAAGGCAACTGTCTCCTCCAAGAAACCTTATCCATGACTAATCATTTTCTTTGATGCTGCCTTATATTATATTTTCATTAATTCCTCTGTAGAAAAACAGGTACCTCATGAATTTCAATTCTTGAAATGTGGCTTTGTGATCCATTTGCACATCAAACCAGGCCTTTATGTATAGCTTAACAATAATACTCAACTCATACCTTGTAGTACTGGATTATCCAAATTAACCCTCATTTCTAAATATAAATATCTTTAAGCAATACATTACTTAAGACATCCACCTAGAATGATGGATAGCACCAGGTTGTTTAAATTTAATCATTTTAGCTTCATAATAATCTAAAAGTGCTATTGTCAACCATAAACTTTTGGTAGTCATCTCTTTATTGGTGTTCAAGCTTTGTTTTAGCCAACTTGTGAATTTCTTCTTTTTCTCTTTCATCAATGGTGTTTTTTACAACTTCATTTTTAATACCTGTGTGTGATGGGTACTTTAATTTATAGATAACATCCCAAGATTTTCAAAACGTTTAAATAAAAATGTAGGTCCATAGGATGCAGTAACGCAAGCTCCAAAGGCAGCTTTTAACACTAATTTAAGAACATTAAAATGTATTATATGATCTTAGGCTTATAAAATTCAGTGTAAATTTCAAATCAAACCTTTAACTATGATGAATTACATTAAAAATCTTATTTTCATTTTTTTGAACATTATATTAAAGTTTTGTTTTATGCCCCAACCCTCATTGGAAAATCCTCCACTTAACCTTAAATCCTCCATTGGAATCCACTTATAATATAATGAATTTCACCCTAAAGTATGTGCAATAATCATAGTGCAGGAGGTTTTCAAGTTTATCATAAAATACATGAAGATACCGACTTTGAAAGTGAAGCCCACGCAGAGCGTCCACTGTTGCGGCGGAAAGTGCGCATCGAGCCGGCATACCCCCCTCAGTGTTACGGAGTCCCGCGCATCTATACCGTACTCCAAGTTCAATCGCGTTGCGGCACGTGTTAATATTAAAATATTTGAAAAACTTTTGGTATACATTCATTTCATACCTTAAAGAAAAAAGTTGGGGGGTGCGACCGAAGAAATTCCGAGTTTGAAAAATTAGGACCACCCTAAACTAACACTCATGGGCGGATTTAGGTGGGGAGCCCTGGGGAGTCATACTGGAAACCTTGGGGGGCAAGCTGCCCCTCAGGACATTGAAAACATGATTTTCCCTTATAAAAAAGGAATTTTCACAAAAAGTTAGGGGCCATTGCCCCCATGACCCCCTTAAATCTGCCCGTGCTAGTATATATTTGATAGTAAAAATTTAATTTTTCAAATTAAAAATAAAGTTTAAATACAAAGTAGAAATACCATTACTTTTTTAATTATTTTGTACCTTATTTAAAGTTATAATGCATCGTAATTCATTCTTTTATGTACTTAAATTTTAATCGTTCCATGTAATCTACTTTTAAAAATGGCTAAATTTTCTAATTCCTGATCCATTAGCATTAAAAGTTATTTTTGTCCTTACTAACTATCCTATTTGTTCCTATAAGATTAAATCATGTCCATTTCCTTTTATTTTAAATATGTTTGTAGTAAAATTCTTGGTACATGGTGTTAGTCAAGATAAGGTTCCTAAGAAAAGAAGGAAAATTGAATTTTAGCTCTGTTATGCCAATTCTTTTTGATCATTTTAATGTTTAAATATTATTTATTTACATGATTAACAGAAGTTTCTTGGTTAATTTTATGATAGAGAAGGATTGTCCGAAGAGACTGAAAGATTAGTGAGGTATTTTCAAACAAGTTTTTAGCATGCATAGAGGTAGTTATGCATGCCTTTAATGGTAGATTAGATATTAAAGTAGTTTAGGTGCAATTCAATAAATAATTTTTACTTTTTGCTGCATGAGCATGTGTAGTTAGTTATGCATGAAAGTTATGCACATCATTTCAAGAAACTATTATGAAACACAGAAAAAAATTAAGCATGTAGTTATTTTAAAACATCACATGTCTTAATGTAGTGTTGAATTAAACTTATCCAATTTATATACAAATTGCTTCTTTACTTTCAAATATTTTAATATCAAATATCTGTGCATGAGTATATTGTTTTTAAATGTGTTTAAGTTTTGTTAGTCTTATTGTTCAAAATTATCTTGAAGTATAACATTTTCACAGGTTGCATTAAACTATTGGTATTTAACCTTTTACAGGCCAATGTTCCCAATTAGGAACATCGTGTTTGAAAATTCATAAAAAAATAGCTACTATCAGTAAACTGTTGAAAATTTTACCATGTACAGTTGAAAGATGACTTGATTTTTTAAAATTCAAACGAAGTATCTATCTTTATAGGAAAAAAATACAAAAAATCTTAAAATAGGCCATTTTTACACTTTTTGATTGAGGTACACAAAATAATTCATGAAAAATCGAAATATTGTCCTAAGTTTACAAAATTTTGTAAGAATATTGGCAAAGACTTACCTTAAATAGACATCCTCAGTATTATTAATAACTATTAAAAACACGCTTGTGGTAACTTGCGAAACATGCATGTTTCCAATTGGGAACATTGGCCTGTCGCCGCTATTCATGGGAAACCGAGATTGCAGTATGGCGTTGTATATTATAGAACTCAGTAGAACGGGAGTATTTCTTTTTCGTAAAGAGTAAAAAGGTTATATAATTGCTTAAAGGGGAATCCCCTTTCAGAAAAGAAATAGCTGGTTTGTTTTTGGTTTTGATTGTATATTTTTTTTTCGTTTGAATCTACGATTTTCTTCAGAGAAATGATGAATGTGTATAAACATTGAATAAGTCGGCTTCCAAAGTTCATAACTTATCGCAGACAATTTATGCTAGTAAAAAGAAAGGTTAGTAGATTCACATGTCTGGTATTGTGTTATTTATTATACACAAAGCGCTAGCGAGAAGCGACGTCATTCCCATAGTAACACCGATCGCGTTTTTAGGGCGACCGCAGCGCCGCTCTCTCCCCTTTTCAGTGTGCGGCAGACTAAAATCTGAGACACCGCCGCGCATGCGTGTTTAAGCCACTCTTGCTCCTTTCCTTTACGCGCCTTTCGTCACTACTCCTCCTAGTTGTTTGTTTACAATTAGCTCTGGTGCTTTGGAGGTTATTTTGATCGGAATAATTAATTCCATGTTTGAGCTGTGGAAAGTCAATTGAAAAATTAAGACTGATTCTGCTGTTAGGAATAATTTTTAGAAGTGATAAAATTACTCAGCATTGTGATAATTTTAAGTAAAACAGGGTTCTGTAGGAAAAAGTTAGATAATTTTCATCATGAAGTAGGAAATTAGTTAACTCATTAACAGTGGCGGCTCGATGGTAAAATTCTAAGGGGTGCTGCTCCGGCGGTACCAAGTTGGCAACGTATTTTAAGCGATATAATGCCAAATGATACTTCACAAAAACATGAAAAGATGGGAACAATATAAAATTTTGATTTCACACTTAATAAGCATTCAAAAACTGTCACTTACCTATATTTAGCTGATTATTACGAATATGAAGAATCAAATATGAAGTCTATTTCATTTAGTATCTCAAAAGCAAATGAAACTAAATCAACATTTCGAATTCAATCTGTTCATTATAAAAAGAAATAAAAACTTTGCTACAAAAAATTAAACATAAATCTTTGTTGACTTGCAAACATCAGAAAAGATTCTGATGAAAAGAAAAAAAAAGAAGCTATAAATAAAAAATTAAAACAGCGTTGGAGTTGGAGTAATGAAAGCTAAAAAGCCAATGTGATTTATTAGTAGTAGAAATCGTTTATTTTTATTTTCCCCTCAGTTTGTTTTTTATAGCTCTCTCAAGAGAAAAGGCTATCATTCTTTTGGTCGGGGCTGCTGAAAAGCAGCCCCTTTCTCATAACAGATTCGCATGCTAAATTCTTGATATTTTCATTTCATATGATAGAGCTAGTGTTTTATACTACGATTGGTACATCTGCGGGGGCTGACCGACCCGGAAGGAAATCTGTTGTCGAGACGGCATAGCAGAGAATTGTTAATTGAAAAGGGATTATAAAGGACAAAGATTAAAGGGGGAAATAGATAATTTTTAAATATTGTAAAGCAAATAAAAATTGGAATTTCGGAGAATTTTGGTTGGGGGTGCTGCAGCCCCGCAGCCCCTATGGACGAGCCGCCACTGCTCATTAAGCTTATTCTCTGCTTAGATTTGTAATCATTTTATACACATTATTTAGAGTAGATTAAATTACTGGAAGAAAGAGTTTCACATAATAAAGTTCTCTATGTTATATTAAGCTCACATTTCTTAAGTTACTTTTTAAGCAGTTAATATATTTTTGAACCTATAAAATATCACAGTGATAAGTGAATGAGTTACTTTTGTTTTGTAAGAAAAAGCAAATTTAAAGATCATTAAAAACTATTTCATGTGTATTGATTATAAAAAATTTGTTTAGTAGAACTTCTTTCCATAGTTTTAACTTTATACAAAGAAAAATAAATTGGTACCTTTCAGCTACACAGGTGAAAATTTTGCTTAAAGGAGTAATTTGGTTATCCTTTAGTTACTTAAATGGTAACCACCAACAGTATTTCCCTTTGTTTTGGAAAAAAGTTATATGGTTGCAGTTGCTGGGTTTTACTTGAAACTTTATCTACTTTTGTCAAGTTATGTGCACCAAGCTAACTAAAAAGTACCAATTCTAAAAATTATTGTTATTTAATAATCAAAATTTTTCATAGAAAAGCAATTTAGCATATAAACTTAAATTTGAAGAAATAATAAGATATATAACAAATAGGCAAGATAATTTATCTAAAGAATAACCTTTATTATTTGTTTAGTTTACATAAAATTTGTGGCAATCGTTAATTCTAGGGAAACACGCTTTTTCACTTCAATTTAAATAAAATATATAGTGAAACTTAAAACAGTAAAATTATTTAATATTAATATGTATTTAATTTAAAATCAGAAAAGAAAAAAAAACTACATTGATGCACACTGAACATAACTTGCAAGAACATTCGAGACAATCTCATTTCTGATGAAATCGTGTGAAGATGTGAAACAGGCATGCTTGCTTATCCATTTATTTGATATGATCAGCCTCTTTTGATCAACATGCTCAGATTCTACTGGCAATCAAGGAGTCATAACTTCACTGCTATATGGGGAGAAAATTTAGTAATTAATTTTACTAAAACAACAAAAATTATTGCTATACTTCACAACGTTTTCTGAACCCAGTATGTCACGAAAGTGCGTAAACAGAAAGCCTGTTGGGTTGATAGGAGGAATTTTGATATGCTAATTGTGATAAGACACTATTTACTCCTCATGGGTTTAACAAAATAATGTTTTAAAATTGACATTCTTTGTTTCATTCGAAATTCAGACATCGCAACGGGAACTACTTTGTTTGTGACATAGTAATTTCAACTTAAGTTGCCATCTAGTATAGGTTAATATTTAAAAATATTTTCTCTCAAACTATGTTTTGAGCATTTAAAAGGGATGCCCATCAAAGAAAAAATAAGTTTAAAATAACAATTTTAGGAGTCATTTTAACTTGATATACCCTGGTAAAATTGGCAGAGATAAAGTAAAATTGTTCAACATCTTTAACTTTGAATTGTATTGGTTTACCTTGTCTAAATAGGGTAGCAGCAGAGATAACTGACAAAATTTAAATGCAGTTGACTAACACATCTAAATTTTGGCAGCATGAAAAAACTCAAGCAAGCTTTTGAGGTAACAAGGTCGCTTTTGAAATATAAATTGCACAAAAGTTGTATGTATTAGTTTATGTTGATACGAAACTCAAATGTTAAGTTCAGAATATGATCTCAGTTTTATCCATAATTTAGGTTAAACTTAAAACCTAGTATACTTTACCTTTTTGTTACTCCAAATGGTTGTTGGGGACCTTTTATGATATCCTTTATATCTTTTCTTGGGCTTGACCCTTGAATCTTCTTGAGCTTGACCCTTGATGAAAACTTTTAAGTCAGAACAAACCTTAGGTTACATTCTCGGGCCACATCAGCTTTGGGAGTATCACGAGTCAAGAAACAGATTGTGGTGGTATTCTAAAAAAGAATAAACAACGAGAATGTAAAATTAAAATATCTAGGATATCCTTTTTGTAAAAGCCAGTGGCGTAGCCTGTTAAATTTTTGGAAGGGATATTGTGTACTTTTAATGGTTTTTAACTGTCTATTGTCTATTTAACTGATCTATTGATGTGGTGGAACCTGTAACTTCCCCTTATGAATTATTATAAAATTAAATTTTAAAAACTTGACAAGAGAATTTTTATGACCCCACACTTCCTCTAAGTGATATTTTACTGAGCCCCTTTTTCAGCTCATGAGCTAAAATGGGGCTCAGTGTATCCACACACACTATTTTTACCAAAATTAAGTATTCACATAATTTTATGTAATACAAATTGTTCTTCAAAATTATGTTTTAATAGAGAATTTGTTATTTTTAATTTAA
This sequence comes from Tetragnatha versicolor, assembly GCA_024610705.1. Lineage (NCBI taxonomy): Eukaryota > Metazoa > Arthropoda > Arachnida > Araneae > Tetragnathidae > Tetragnatha > Tetragnatha versicolor. The sequence goes on from JANDEH010000013.1 coordinate 8,900,245, forward strand.
TTAAACTATTAAATGTTATTTTTTTCAATATTTTTAATAACAATATCCTTTTAGCTGATGATTAAGTTGTAGCTTTCAAGAATTCAGTCCCAATAAATATACAAAAATGGGATAAAATTAATGAGATAAAAAAGAATGATTGATCTTGCAATTACAAATATAAATTAACTAAAATATATAGTTATATATAAATAAACTAAATTATATAGTTATTTATTTTAAAATTCATTTGTTGGATCACAATCATGTCCAAAAATATTTATGAGAATCTTACAGTACTCATATTTGGGAATCTATCAAATGCTACTATAGAGAATATTCTTTACACTAGTTTAACAAAGGGAATCTAAAACTATTTCGTTGTCTCTGAAAAGCACTTCACAACCTGAATACATTCTTATAAAGTTGGGTTACTCCATTAAAAAGTTTTTTTTCTGAATATGCACTGAACCCATAAACTAGTCTAAACCTATTTTTACAAGTTTTTATACAATATCAAACACATAGTTCAAAGTCACTGTTATAATATCATAGCACATAGCAAAATCCCTACTACATAGTTCATCATAAATCTTTCAGTTATTTTTTTTTCATTTAAAAAATAATTAAAACATTACACTGATCTGAAAATTCAAAGTATATTTCTTTAAAATGACAATTCATATAAATCTATATCAAATCAAGGTTCATAGTAATTTGCTAACTATAAAGAGGAACAATATACTAATTGTGAAAAATTTAGAATAAATATTTATATTTTAACACACGTAAATAGATTCGTTATAAAAGCACGGTATACAGATACAAGAGATTAAAGTTTTTTAAAAGATTGATAAATTATATTGCAAAGCTTCAGAACTTACTTGAAAGCTATCAGATCTCAGAAAATATATTAATTCTCCTTAACATCCACAATCTAAAAGAAAGGATTTCTAAGTAAAACGACAATACCGATTTAAAATTTAAACTTATGGATGAATCAACCGCCGGAGCCGATCTTTGAGTTTTCGTTTCGGATTGTCACGTGATCCGCCAGGTGCATTGGAGCGCATGCGTCAGCTCGCTAACTGGAATAAAAAAACAGCTATAACTTATAGTAGGGCTCACAAATTAGAGATGGCGCTGCAATAAGTGGCGAACGGGCTCCCCATTGGAGTGTCTTCGCTTTACATATACCGCTTTGATTATACATAAGAAATAAATTTTGAAAATATGGGATCCTAAATGCGTTTTGCATAAAAAAGTAAGGATACAATGTTTCATGTTTTATTTAGTAATGACAGTGAAATTTTCTTATAAATGTAGTAATGCTACATTCAAAAACCAATTATATTTACTTCATTACTCAAATTTTTAATCATTATTTTTGTACAAATTATTAAAATCCATTTTAAATCATATTTATAAATGTACAATAATTTCAATATTTTTCTTGTGTAATAAAATAACTTGGCTTTTGATTATAGGAAAATGAAAATTGGTTAATCCCTCTTATATATTTTAGTTGTTTTAGATAGTATCTGGAATTTTACATTGTATTTTTAAGGTTAGTGTATGAAATTTACTTACATAATGATATAAAATTTTGGTATTTTGCATGAAATTGCCATTAAATTGTTTTCAAATTTCTAAAATTTCTATAAAATTACAGCTTAAACACAAAGATAAACTATAATTAAGGTTGATTTTGTTAGTTATTCCACAAAATTTGGATTTTATTTGATTTGTTTATCATTTGAGTCTATGCGTGCTTCTCCGGTCGAAGTATAGTCGGAAGTGGCCAATGTTCCCAATTGGGAACATGGTGAAAATCACACTAAAATATTTTACCGCCTTCATATTAATAATTTCTCTTAATTGAACCATTAGAAGGTATTTTAGTAAACAAATTAATTAAAATATACCTGGATCTTAATTCGGCCTGTAAAAGGTTAAAACAATGCTGTTAAGAATTTTACATACTGTTGTGTGATAAAGGAAAAACCAAGGAATGGGCAATGGGACTGCAGCCTCCCTAGAATTAAAAATATGTATATTTTTTAATGAAAATCCATTTGTGAATTTGTATAATCTACTTATTTTCTTTGAGTAAAGAACTTATATTGTTGCCTTTAGAGAAAAAAACTTTGCTAACCCTTTTAAAATTACAAAAACCATGGGATTAAAAATGTTTTGGTACCTCAACCTCCTCCCTTTCGACAAAAACACTGGATTTACTACCGTATGTGATACTACTATAAAAATATATAAGCTTCTTTAATTCTGGTTCCTAAATTATGCTAAGACGTTTTCTTATCTTGCAACACAAAGTTCTGCATTAGCATATTTTTGATTGTTCTAGGTTTTTTGTCCAAAGTTAAATGTGAAGTCATTTATAAAATTATGCATTTTGTTCTGTGCTAAACTCACTTCAAGAATACTTATTGATAAATTTTACATAACGCTCTGGAGTACATTATACCAATGTTCATTGTAACCCACCTTCAAAGAATTGAGGTAAGTATTTCTCATAAAGCAACTTGTCTTTCTTGTGGAAAAGTTTTTATTAAATCATTTGAAATCTTTTCCAAAAATATTTACACAATTTTTTAACGAAGTCAATTTATTTATTTGTTGATAAGCTTAGAGGTTTCGATTCTATAAGTTTTCTATATACTTCTAGAGCTACTGTGGAAAAACGTGGGGCTTTGGGTGAATTTTGTAAGTATTTCCTTTACATAAATACATTATTACAATTACAGCTACTCACATTATAAGTAATTAGAGTTACTTTAGAGGTAATTAGTTTTTTTGGGTAATTTTTGATGGTCTAATCCAGGGGTTCTCAACCGGTGGGTCGCGACCCCCTGGGGGGTCGCAGGGCATGCCTAGGGGGTCGCGAAACAAAAATTTAAAACAGTCAAATTTACAGAGTTATTTTTTAAACAGACACAGCAATTTTCAAAACTTATAGATTATTAGAGATAATAGTTCGTTTCATGCATGAACTTTTATAGAATGCATTGGCAGCATATTGCGAGTGAAATGACAACTAAATGGTAGAAAATTATTAGTCTTAACATTTTAGGTCTGAGGGGGTCGCCAAAATATTTTTCCCTGAAAGGGGGTCGCGGAATCAAAAAGGTTACCCCTGGTCTTATCCATTATTTTATCTAAGTATCTTGTTGAGCATTACATTTATTTGGATGACTTACAGCTGTATTCACCGGTAACTTGGCGGTTAACCGGGAGTCAAACCTCTGATTGGTGTAAAACTAATTTTCCTTCTTCAATGGCCAATCAGAAGCTTGACTGTCGTTTAACCGCCGGTGATTACGGCTGTTAGTTACGGCTGTTTTTCAGTTTAAATTCAATTGAATTTTGGATATGCTTCAGAAATATTCCTACAAACACTTTTTTATATCTTTAAAGGGTACTCCGTTATGTCAGATATAAAAGTTATTGAAAATGTTTATTAGCTTCTTAATTAGAAAGTATATAATATGTTTTATTAATCACTCAATGTGTGTAGAGACTTGTTATTCTTCAATTGATTTTATATAGGTTTATTTAATTTCTCATATTTTTTTATTTAAAATTTTATCATTTTGTTATTACTATTCACATGGGGGTGATTTTTTTTTCAAATTTACTAAAACTCATTTTTATAGCTCCTTGTTAATACTTATTTTTCTCTTTAGTAAATGCAGTGCAGCTTTTGAAAACCAAGAATATGATCCTCCTTGCTATCACCTTTATGTATACTGGTAAATAACTCAGTTATTTTTTAGATGAAACTTTTTTAATGAAATACTTTCTTTAATTAGTTTTGCCTATTTTCTGTAAATTGTGATAAACATGCTAATTCATAACATTTTTCAGCTTAAAAAATATTAAATTGTCCTTCACTTTAAACTAAATCCCTAGTACAGTGTGCTCCTAAACTTATTATCTCTTTTAGGCTTTGAATTAACCTTCTTCAGTGGAGTGTATGGTACTGGAGTAGGAAATACATTGCGCTTAGGATCAGATTCTGTAAAATATATCGGGATTTCGGGAATCTGTATAGGTATTGGTGAAATTACAGGTTAGTTGTACAGTTTTAATATTACTAATTGTTTTTTATGTTTAATCTGTTGAAATTTTTCTCAAAATATATAGTTAAAGTTTTGTTGCATTGCTTACTTTACGTTGTTTTACAGGGTTTACTGTTTTAAGTTCTCAAAAGCTTATGCATAAAAGTTACTAAGAAATAATTTCCAATTTAAATATGCTGAAGACCTAAAATATTAATTTTTACAGGTGGTGCTTTGTTTGGTATCTTGGGCAAAAAGACCAACAAACATGGCCGAGATCCTATCATTCTTCTGGGTTTCTTAACCCATTTTGTTTCGTTTTTTCTGGCATACATCAATCTTCCAGCTCAATCTGTACTTCAAGCAACCACAGATTTTGCATTCATCAGAAGCAAGTAAGACAACAAATTATAGTTAAGATATGCCTATAGAGTTGCGACTTTAGAATCCCTCAATATCTTATTTTTTTATGCTTGATGTATAAATGGTTTATATCTGGCTTTATTTATTGTTATGGTTCCTTGCTTTGTTTAAAGTTATCTTCATCAAAAACTGTTAGTAAAAAAACTATCGTCGTTTTAAGATGAATGTTATCAGGGGGTCATCTGAAAAGAAAATGGGTCTGCTCAAGGATCCTTCAAAAAATTCCAATTACCAAAAACAAACTTTTCACAAAAGTCCAAAGATCAAAAGTGGTTTGAAAATTTTTATAAAAATGCGTTTCCATCATTTTGGAATGGAGTTCGTCAAATTTGGGGCCCATTACAAAAGTTATGAATGCTGTGACTGTACTACAGGCCTTTCATTTTCACAAAATTCCTTTGATTTTTCACAAAATTCCATCTAACTTTTTACAAAATTCTTGAAACAGGACCCTGGTAGTAAAACCTGAATGAACCCCTGGTCATTAATATTAAATTCAGATCGTATTTGTGTCATATGGTGATGTGGAAATGAGATGCAAATAAAATTCAAAATAATAGCTTTATTATAAATTTAAAAAACAGTTTGGAAGTTTAAAAGAATAAATTAGTAAAAACCCCTAAAATTTAACAAACAACCTTATATGAAGCATCAGGAAAAATCACCTACAAAACGAACAACAAATATATAGCCTGAGATAGTCAGGATGCACTTTCACCTTAGTCGGACTCAATCTCCATAACATGTTATTATAAGATGATTATGTTATTAAGATTAAATTAAATCTGTGAGGTTGGCTTTGAGGTTGAGGTTGTGAAATCTGTGAGGTTGAGGTTGTGTAAGTATTTACACAGTAATAAGGTACTTTACTACAAAAAGTTCTTTTTTTTTTCAGTATTGCAGTTGCTATGATATGTGCATTTGGATTAGGATTTGCAGATGCCTGTTACAATACTCAGGTTTGTTTACAAATTTACTCCAATTCTACTTATTTTTGGAATAAATTTACTTTACTGAACCACCTTTTATATAGAAGAGTAAACAGGAAAATTAGCTTAAATATTATGTGCATCTTTTTTCAATGTGTCAGAAAGTTTATATGGACTCATTGAGTTCTAATTTGGTTCTTACTTTGTATAGTGTATACTTTGTCCAGTGGTCTCAAATGTAAGATATGATTTGAATCTATAAAAATGTGCAAACTATTGTCTTAAAAACTCAATAGGATGCAATACCTATCAACCTGCTGAAATATCAAATCAAATTTATTACAATAAACAAAATACAAAACACTTTGACAAGAAAATATACAAAAAAGAGAAAAAAAGGGGGGAAATAAATTGATCCATAAATTTTTTTATCCCAATGAAGCAACTTGCTCGTCCATGGGTTAAAGAAATTACAAAAATAAATGTCTGATCAAAAACAGTGGATGAATAATACATAAAATCATGTAGAAATAAAAAAGGAAAAAAAGATGCATTAATTTAATAATTTGGTTTCTGTTCCTGGGGATTTGTCAAGTAAATTTTAAACTGGTGTGTCTAATAAGCGTAATCCCACTGCTTTAAATTTGCGTTTTACTTGATTTAGCAATACTTAGAGTGAAAATCTTATTTCCGATTGTCTATTAAGCTGATTTCTCAATAAACTGGTGTGTCTAATAATAATAATCCTCTGCATTAAATGTTTCTGTTTACTTGATTTTATAATACTTAGAGTAAAAATATTATTTTTTCGTTTTTCTTTAGATTTATTCCATTTTGGGTTCATTGTATTCAGAAGACAGTGCTCCAGCATTTGCTTTGTTTAAATTTTTCCAGGTAAATTAATCACTTTGTTAATTTATCTCCTGTTTTATTGACATGGATTAGTTCCTAAAGTGTATTCATTTATCAACCTCTTTAGTTGATTTATTAAAAATATTTACTTAATTACTTCTTTTAAATCAAGCTATGGTAAATCTTTAGTAGTGAAATAACTTAAGTGTATGTTTCAATTTATTAGAAACTGCTTGCATAGGTACTAAATTTGAAAATTTAATTTTCTCCTTGGCCATCTTTAGATACCTTTTTCAGAGTGTAGTCTATAGAAATTTTTCAAAATTTAATAGTTCAAATAGGACTGATATAGCTAGGGGCGCTGTAAATCCTTTTAATGGATTCTCTAGTTTAACTTACCTAGGGCATCCATAACCCTGGGAGATGTTGGTTCCAAATAAAAGCCATGTAGGGGACTTTTGAACCACCTTGTATAAAGTTTTAACATTCATATTTAGTGTGTCTTACAAATTAAAATACCTTGACGAATCCTTTTTTAGTTTCTTGGCGCATTATGATCAAAATTGATTCATGCGCCATAAAACAATAATCAAACCAAACCAAACCTTTTTTAGTTACTGAACATTGTAAGACCCTTAAGATTGATGCTTTTTTTCCCGAACTACAGTACTTTTTATAGTTAAAGTTTAACTGTGCACTTTATTATTTTAACATGTCTAACTTTATTTTTATGTCTTCTATAGTCTATTGCTGCTGCAATCGCCTTCGTCTATTCCATTTACTTGAATCTACACTTGCAACTACTCATTTTGACCATATCTGCAATCTTAGGCACCTACTCGTTTTGGCGAGTAGAATGGGATGATTTTGAAAGAATTGCAAAGGCAAAGGCTGCTACTAAATATGAAAACTAATGTAGCTGCAAACTTTAAAAAAATCTTGTGTAAAATGCTGCACCTACTCAAAAATCAATTTAAATTACCATAGCTGCCAAGTGATCATATTTTATTGGAGCTAAATTTTTATATTCAATTATTAATAATCTGTAATCCCCAATTGTCTTTTAGACAAACAACAAAAATTCATAATTGTGACCTAAAAAGTAGGTGTACTTTCATGCTTACGCCTTAAGCATGAAAGCTTACGCCGTGAATGCTTATGAATGCTTACGCCGTAAGCATTATGGCCGTTAAACGGCCATATTCACCACTAACATAACCTAAGGTTAACCTGGAATCAAGATTTTTTGACAACTCTGATTGGTTTAAAATTTGTTTCCCTTTTCAATAACCAATTGAGTCGTCTAGTTTCAAAACCAGACGAAACTTGAACTTGTATTCCATTTAGTGACCGCGTCGACTCTTACTGAAGCTGTGCCAAAGTGGATCTATCCGGTTTTGAAACTTGACGACTCAATTAAAAGCTTGATTCCAGGTTAACCTTAGGTTAAGTTAGTGGTGAATACAGCCGTGAGTCAGTGGCATGCAAAGTACTGCGATTTATTCGACACCACGGGTTGGCAGTTATGTATTACTGATGAGAATTTTGTAATGTTTTTAGCAAATAAGTAATTAATTTTAGGGTTCCCATGAGTCAGGACCTGGAAAAGTCAGGTAATTTTAATTTTACCAAAAAAATTCAGGGAATATTGCTTATTTTTGCCTAAAACCTAGAAAATCCTACAAAACACCTGTAAATTATCAATTTTCCGTATCTCATTTGTGTCTCTGGATAGGGAAAAAATATAAAATATATTGAAGCAGGGTTCTCACGGGTTAGGGAAAACCTGGAAAAGGCGGATAATTTAAATTTCACCTAAAAAGTCAAGGAAAATTGCTCATTTTGGGCAAAAACCTGGAAAATCATAAAAAATAAGTAGAAAGTGAAAATTTTTAATGTTTGCATGTCAATTTTGGATCTAGTAGATAAAAAAAGTCAATTTATTGAAAACTATATGTTCAAAAATGCAGGGGGTATCCGAAAAGTGACATGAATTGCTAGTTTTCTTACTGAAAAATCTTTAAAAATTGACCCGGAAAGCTCAGGGTATTTTATTTCTGAAATTGAGTGGGAATCCTGTTAAAAATATATGTTCAAAAAAGCAAGAAATATCCGGAAAAATGCTGCGTATTGCTAGTTTTTTTACTAGAATATGTTCAAAATGAACATGGAAATGTCAGGGAATTTTATTTCAAAAATTCAAAGGGAACCCTTATTTTGTTCTATCTTTTAAGTAACATTATTTGTGCAGCATTATGCTAGAACAGTATTCAACTTTTTCCATTGTTTTAGATCTATTTATTTTATGTAAAAATTGGATTAATTTTACAACCAAGACCTTGTGACAGTTTTTCATATTTTTATTTTTAGGGTTATATCAAGTCATGTCAATTTTTGTGTATAAAGATTCATAGATTTTTTTAAATATTATTTAACCCTTGTTTTTAATTTTCTTTTGGAACAGAAATTCTACATCTTGAACAAATTTATATACATTGATTATGAAATACAGGTAACAGACTCTTATCAAAAAATGTATCACACAATGGTGCTATATTCTTTCAATGAAAGAGCTAAAAGTCTGCAGAAAATTATCTGCAAGTGTACTATTTGGTATATTCTATTGTAAAATTTCCTATGTTCAGATAGTTACATGCTTTGTTAAATGTTTGAAATCTTCCATTATTAAAGAATCTATTGATATTTTTATACTTAAAAAATTTAGTTTCTAATTATTTGAAGTAACATAGGTACCTGTTTTATGCATGTGTATCTAAACTGTAATACCTCCCATCTAGATATGTATATAGCTAGTATTCATGAATTGGTACTCGTATATTAAGAGCTTAGTTTCTATTGGATAGCAATACTTCTTCAGATATCTTTATGTTGCTTTAAAGTGGCAGAACTTCAATATGCTGTATTTAATGTTATTTTATCTCTAATCCTGTTTTGTTGCCAAATATTGTATTTAAGCTTGATTTATATTACTTACTACAAAGTGTGATTGTGTGTATTGTCAAACTTTACTATTTTATGGGATCTGTTAAATCATGAGCATGTGAGCAGGATAGCTGACTTCCTAGATTTGTTCTGTACCTTAAATAAGTACTACTAAAAATTTCATTTGTTTTTTGTGAAAAGCATCACTTCATTGGATACCTGTTTTTATAGCAAATAGACTATTGTATTATTTATAAAGGACTACATGTTTAGGGGGTCATCCATAAATTACGTGAGGTGTTTTTTCCAAAATCTGGACCCCCCCTCCCCCCTTGGTGAGATTTAGTGAGATTTTTCTTGACCCCCCCTCCCCCCCAAGTGAGATTTACCTACAACTTTTAAAAATTATTTTCTAAAAGTTATTTGCATTTTGTGCTTCATAGCACCTAATTAAGTTATAATTAAGTTAAAAAAAAGTTGACGTGAGATTTTAATCGACCCCCCCTCCCCCCTTGGTGAGATTTTTCCAAACCCCTCCCCCCCTTTTTGACCTCACGTAATTTATGGATGACCCCTTATACTATTTGAGGATGAATTTATTTGAACTTGATATTTGTTTTTTAAATACTTAAATGTTTTTACTATGAACTATTTTTTGACCTCATTTCTCTTTGAAATAGTTTAATATTCTTAAGTAGACCTTGTAAGTAAAATTAATACATGTGTTTATACTCATAGAGTTTTTGCAATTCAATTGTTTCGTATTATCATCTAACATTTTTTGTGATTGTATAATGTCTTATCCTGTTAGAAAAAGGAATATGAATAGATCCTGTAAGAGAGAGAATGAAGGTTATGTTTATTACTGATTATACCGACACTCCTGATTTTCATTGCCATAATTTTTAAAGTTCCTCATTTTTTATTCTGTGATAAAAGCATCTTTAAATTTTATTTTTTGTAAGTGGTTAATGCCTTTTTGTGGGCTTTTTCTTTGAACTCAACTTCTACTCTCAAAGTACCCTTCAGTTAAAACATCCTACTCTGTTGGGTAAAAAAACTTCATTTATCATCTATTTAGTATTTTTTTTTCTAGATTTAGCCAGCAACGTTTATTGTTGCATTGTATATAATGTTAACATTTCAGAATGTCTTTCTCTTTAATAACTGAAATACTTATTCAGTTTGAATATAAGGTTATAAAAAGTTTTTCTGGTGATCTTACCATTCCAACGTGTATGATGTACCTCACATTCTTTGTTAATTTTATCCCAAACTGCCTCGTTGGGCTATTTCTCATGTTCAATTAATTTTAACAAATGAATGTGCATTCCGAATCCAGTTTTCGCGTAAAACTTTTTTAATTTTAATTATATGAAAAAGTGGGTTTTTTTCTTATTTTTAGGTAGATTATAAATTAAATTACTTTTTACATGAAAATCTCAACAGTTGGTTGGTTTGTATTAGTATTTTTCTAGATCTTGTGTTTTGTATATACTTCTATACATGTGCAAATACGTTGTTTATTAAAGGTGAGGGTTTGTGTAGTTATTAATGTGTAAACATTTCAAACTGTTAATAAAGTTAACTACCATTATTTTGTTTATTATTATTGTTTTTTATTTTTACACATGATGAGAAATGCAAGTAAGTTAAAAATTTATTTTCTGTGTATGTTCTTGTAGAATTTTAAAGTTTTCGGAAAATTTCGGTTGTTCTTGTTACAATAGTTCTAAGTTCTGTGTGAACTTACAATCAAGAACAAGAATCATTTTAGAACCTCTTCGTATGATTTCGTTAGTCTAGGAAGGAGTCGGCAAATATTTGTGAAAAAGTGGTTTTTCAAAAGTGAGAGGGTGCAAAAATTGCAGTTTTAAAAAAAGCAATTTTAAAAATTGTGTAGGAATAAATATGTACAGAAATCAAAAGGTTATGTTAGTATAACAATTCCGGCGCAAGTTCAGAGTTGCGTATGCTTGGTGAATTTTGGCTGTTTAGCGGCACATTTGGAAGCCAAATCATTTACTTAACATTAGTTGGGGTTACCATATTAGTCACCTTTACCGCTAAAAACTTGGCGCATACGCAAGTCTGAACTTGGGCCACAATTCCTAGATTCTTCCATTTGATAGGACTGTTACTTGTATTCTTTTTCAGTATTAAGTTAATGTCCTACCCGGATTCAACGTTTTCCCGCAAATTTTCTTGGTCCTTTGAAAGACGTTAAATTGGGGTTAATATCTAAAAAACGTATTTAAAAGCTACATTGAACCTATTGAGGGCATCGAATCTATTAGGGCACCCTAATTAAGGTCTCATCCTCCGATCCAGATCCCGTCTTTTCAAAAATGAGTTGAGATACTACTTTTTTAAAAAAAATTTCGGCGCAAGTTCAGAGTTGCGTATGCTTGGCGAATTTTGGCTGTTTAGCAGCACATTTAGAAGCCAAATAATTCACTTAACATGAGTTAGGTTAGGGTTACCATATTAGTCGTCTTTATCGCTAAAAACTTGGTGCATCAGCACATAGGCGCTGACTCCATAGGGTTTGAGGGGGCTTGCTTGAGCCCCCCCAATGTTGGAAGAAGGGGGGCTAAGCCCCCCCCAATATTTTTAGTAAAAATCTACCTATTTTCTTTCATGAACTAAAGAAGGCAATGTATTGGACGTCGTTCTTTTGGTCCCCTTCACTTGGTCTTCTCAAAGGGTCTCAAAATGACTTAAAACACTACTTTCAAGGGTAAAAATTTCCAAAAAAATTTTGGGGGAGGACTCCCAAGCCCCCCTCAAAATTTTGACGTCTCTATTAGTTGTAATATTTTCCTTAGAAATTCTATGTTTTACAAGGAACTGCTGTTGTAGTGGAACCAAAAATTTCTCAAAATAAGCTGTAACTACTTTTTGAGGCAAATTCTCAAATTTTTTATGGGGGAACCCCCCAGACCCCCTATTATACTTCGACTAATTGTAAAATTTTAATATAAAATGAAATATAATTTGAGTAACTCCTTAGGGGTACTTTAGGAATAAGCCTTAGGATGTTCAAAATCTTGGGGGGGGAGATGTCTAGCATTATTGACGATCGAATAAGGTTTAAGGACCGCTGTTATATAGAATAACTAATATCTTCATTGTCTAGAACTGGGCCCCCCAATATTTGATAAAAGTCGGCGCCTATGCATCAGCAGTACTAAACTTACGCCGAAAATAATTTGGTAAATAAAGGGTTAACAGAACACAAATTTCGTCTAATCCCTTTAATAAAAACTAAGACATGTAGGGTTTAAAAGTTATTATTTTTCTCAAACTTGTGTATTTTAAACGTTTTTGGAATAAAATTAGTTTTAAATTCAAATGCTTCATAGCTTTACAAAATATTATAATAGGGAAATGTTGGGCGGATGGGAGGACTCTGTGCTTGAACCCTCGGTTAGGCTTTTTCTCTGTGGCCGCGCCACTTTCATACAGCCAGACATACGCACAGAGTGTTAAAAATAGAAGCCCCAAACTGCTATTACACTCAACAAGTAGTTCCATTTCTAACGGTCAGGGGGCTACGAGAGAAACCGCGAGGCTGAAATGATCTATGCACTGTTTTGATTTTAGTTTTTCTAGCAATGAATTAAATTATATTTATTGCGAGCGGGATCTACTTGTTTATTTAATTCCATTAGCTTCGTTTCTGTCCATGTTCATTGATAATGCCTCCCAAAAAGAGAGAAAAACCGAACGAGAAAGAATCTTCCGCTGATCAACTTAAAACTGATCGGGAACTCTTTCTTCAAGCTTTTGAAAGTAAGAAACGCTAATAATAGTTATTAAAATCTACCCAAAATTAGCCTGATATGTTTTTACTCGTATTATTTTACATTGTAGAAGGGTATATTGAGGGAACTCTTGCGATTTTCAAATTCTTTGTCCAAAATAATTTGCATGTTTACAACGGTTTTGTTGAATTTTTCCCTCATGCTTCTTTATTTTTACAGTGCTAAATTCAGGAATCGACCATCTTTTTTTGTATTTTTAGAATAACTTTATACAATGTTTGAACCTTTAGATTGAGATTGGGATCAGTTTCCTTGTGTATGAACCATATTTTTCTGAACACCTTGTTCAAATTTTGCTATATTTTCAAATTATAATCATGAGTAAAGACGGCTAGCTAATAGAATATGGATAGTGTCGTTATCCTTTTGAAAGTGAATAAAAAAGTTTTTAATGACAATAATCCTATATGATCAATCTCTTGAATTTATGTCTATTTTGACAACTTTTGTATACTAAAAATGCCTATCATTCACATAAAATCTTTTAAACTTTTAAAATAATAAAACATCATTTTTTCATAAAAAAACAATGGATTCATATGTTGTGTGTTACCGTGTATGATAATCATAAAAAAAACAATGGATTCATATGTTGTGTGTTACCGTGTATGATAATCATTAGTATTTTAGTTTAGTTTGTGGTTATTAGGATAAGCCAGGCGCAAAACTTGCTACTAAGACTTTATTCTTGATATCTTACTTTTTATACATAACATTATAAATTAAAAACAACACTGCTGGTGGAGATATTTTTATTTTGATTATTTTTGGAGATTTATTACAACATTTTGGGCCTTTTCCTAACACCTAGTTATGATCCTAAAGTATACCCTTTAATTTGAAGATGGAGTCTTCCGGGCTTGTAGGCCGTAGAAGAAGTAGAGTCGTCTAGAAGTTGAAAATCCAAACGTTTCGACCCCCTTCTACGGGAGTCATCATCAGTGGATAAAAGTTAAAAAAAATTATGATTAAAACGTCGATGTTGACACGAGGAAGTAAACTCGTACTGATGGTAAAGATGGTGATGCCAACCAGGGGCATAGAGAGGAGGACTTCGAAATATATTCCCCCCGAAACTTGGGAAATTTCCTTTTTGACCGTAGAAAACCACTAAAAATACCCCATATCCCCTCCCGAAATATCAACATCCCCTTCCGAAATTTTTTTCTGGCTACGCCACTGATGCCAACCGACATAGGTTGGCATCACCATCTTTACCATCAGTACGAGTTTACTTCCACGCGTCAACATCAACGTTTTAATCATAAAGTTTTTTAACTTTTATCCACTGATGATGACTCCCGTAGAAGGGGTCAAAACGTTTGGATTTTCTACTTCTAGACTACGGCCTACAAGCCCGGAAGACTCCATCTTCAAATATAACTCCGGCCGTAGAAGCCTTCGTAGTATACCCTTTAATGTTTGCTTATTACATTTTGCTCTTTTTTAAATTGAATTTCATGTTGCTTCTATTGAATAGAAGCAGCATGAAATTCCTATCAATAATTGATTGTTAACATTAAATAGGTTTTAATTAAACATGGTTAAAAATACCCATCATAACATTTATCATTCTTTTAAATTATTGCCTGTTATTTCTTTATTCTTACTTTTTTCTTTTAGAGCCAACTCAAATTTACAGATTCTTGGGAGCAAGGCAAATAAATTCTGTAAGTATTTTAAGTTCTTTCAATTCTGTCATTCTTTACTATAAATTTTAAAGATTGCTTACTGCTCATGATTCAAAGGTAGAGAAAAGGAAGCTTAACAAATGCTATCTCTTGTATTTGGTACCAATCAATCTAGTGTTATTAGGCATTCATAGATTTTTAGTTATCTGTCCCTAATCTAAGTTAGGGTTGCACAATTTAAAATTCCCCTAAAAAGTTTAGCACAGTATAGGAAAGAGTCAAACAACTTCTTCAGAATTTTTAAAAACTAATTTTCAAAACATAAAAGTGCCAAAGTCATCAAACTCTACATTTCTTCACCTTAAGACAGTCAATTAAATCTAAAACAATGTATAAGTTACTGAGAAACAGACTTAAAAAGAAAACTCATTGGCTGAATAGGGAAAACATTTTCTAATAGGACAGTTGTCTGACCAAATTTTGATAGCAAAACATACTTAAGAAATCGATTCCGGAATCAAATTGAACGATTTTTTTAGATCCCTTCCCAGGCCCTGATTTACCTACAGGCCTTGGGGTGCCTAATATAAGGGCCTCCAAAATCTCAAAATTATTTTAAACTTTAAGTATCAAAATAACTTTTTATATTTTGGAAAGCAATTCCAAAATACTTTTTTTCCAAAATGTAAAATAAAAATCTAAACTTACAATTTTAGGCTACTTTTGTGGGGACATCTTTGAAAAAATCAACAGGCTAATATAAAGCTAAAAATTATGGTGTGTTATAAATTTTTTAAGATAAACATATAATACAATGAAATCCCGTTAACAGCAAATACTGATACAACAAAAAATACTGCTATTACAGAAGTTCTAAAAGTCCCCAACTGTTTTTATTTGAATTATTGAAATACCGTTTAAAACGAAGAGACGCAGACTTACAGCGAAGAAATTTTATGGTCTCATGATGTTTTTTTATATCAGAATTTTATTGTATAGGGGCCTCTTTTTCCATGGTGGGCCCACTACAGAAAATTTTCTTTATTGGACCCTGCCTTCACATTTATAAAAGTCATGC
Organism: Tetragnatha versicolor; assembly: GCA_024610705.1. NCBI lineage: Eukaryota > Metazoa > Arthropoda > Arachnida > Araneae > Tetragnathidae > Tetragnatha > Tetragnatha versicolor. Next base: position 8,915,983 of record JANDEH010000013.1, read on the forward strand.
CCATTTTTTCTAACAGAATCATCACTTGGCCAAATAGAATTGTGAGAAAATTTATTTCTACGTATGTGAACAAATTTATTTCTAAATAAAAAAAATTTCATTAAAACTAGGGTTTTAGTGAAAGATCTTTGACATAAGAAAGTATATTAACATTAGAGGTATAAATAAGACATAGAGTAAAGATTTTTGACAGTGAAGTTCGTCATATTGAAAGGATGAAATTTTTTAATGCATTTGAATATTAATTTAGATTATGACATTTTTCCTCACTTGGATAATCATTTAATAATTATTATATCTATTCTTCAGCCCATATTACTTCAAAGATGTTTAACCTATATGAAGAATCGTATGTCAAGAACTCATTCTAAAAGGTAGCTATGATTTTATCTTAGGGGCCGTTCAAATATTACCCAAGCACTTTTTTGGTCATTTTTGACCCCCCTCCCCCTTGTCAGCAAAAATAAGCAAACTCCAACCCCCTCCACCATAATTACGTAAGGAACTGCCCGATTCCCCTTTGTTTTTTTATATGAAAGCATGTGTAATTAAAATTGGCGGTTCGTCACCATGGAAACGCAATATAAATGCAATCTGAAATGATTAGTTGCGAGTATACATAAGATTTTACAATTAAAAAATAAGTAAAGAAATTTAAATATCTCTTTATCCTAGTTTGTTACTTAATAAAAGGGGTATTATTCCATTTAGATGAACCTGTTACACTTTTATTGGTACTTCACTTCATAATCATTCTAAGACGTAGCTTCTCCGATAGTGCAAGTCAAGCGTTTCGTATACAATCCGTCAAAGTTTGTGTGTATGAAAATCAAATTATTTTTTTGAAACAACAAAATGTGAAAAACAAATAAGAACTTACCAGAAAACTATATATTCCAAAATTTTTTAAGCTTATTCAAACTAACTCCTTAACTGAGAAAATTATCTGTAGTGCAATGCTGAACCTATCTGCCAGAGCTTATGGAGATTGAACACATTCGATGTGTTATCACTGTACACACTCCATTGACGGCCTTTCCCCCACTGACCACGGTTTTTCTGGAATTCTTCGGTGAAGAAACCTGATGCCACTGTGTTTATTTATACAAAAGCACCCCCTTTGAGAAGCAATTGAGCCCCAGGCTCCCTGACCCCTTAAAACAACATTGCAACGTTCGCGGAAGACACGTCTGGACAGTGGACACATCTGGTTTACACAAAAGAGTGACGCGCTTCCTGCTTTTTCTTCTGGAGACCAACGACCCCTCCTATGGGGGTAAGACTCCACACCACATGGGATTGGAATTTTGGGAAAAAAGTCTGTTTTGGGGAATCGAAAACAGATGTTCGAAAATTCAGTATCTTACGTAAGCATCACTCATACCCCCCTCCTCCCTTGTCAGGAAAAATAAGCAAAGTGCAAACCCCCCCCTTAGGTGCTTACGTAATATTTGAACGGCCCCTTATGTCTTCTTGTGTTAAAGTTGTAAACATATATTGAATAAATATTGTAGTGTAGTAGAAGTTCCATTGTTTGATCTGGTTCCCCTGAAGAAAGGATTCTTACTTTTCTCTATTTCGTTATGAAAAAAGGGTACTTTTCCAATAGCTGGCCGCAAATGTCGACAATTGTGAGCCAAGTCGCCAAGCAAAGCGAATGACTAACGGAAAAATTTGGTGGAATCCTACATTATATGGAGATTTTTCGCTTGCGCCCGTCTAACGGAGATGTACCAAAAAAGCATCTTCTTTACATGCTCGAATTTTTTCTAACCCTAAGTTCTGCATTGTAGTAAAATATTTTATCAAATCTTAGCGAAAAATATTATGTTGTTGAACAGCGTTATTTATCAAGGACAGTATGGTCAACAAGTATTTTTACTAGTGATGGGCAGGTATCGATACCAAATACTTAAGTACTCGATACCTATAGGTATCGAGTGTATTCGATACCCACAAAAGTATCGATACTTTATTGACATATTTCGTTTAAAATTTTTCAATGAAGTAATCTTTATAATACCTACTGTAGATCAAACGCAACCTGTTTCCGTTTTCATTTTGCAACGCTCAAACCCAAGTCGTTATCATCCGCGAGAGAAATTTGACGCGGCTAGGTTTTTCCCCCGCCAAATCCTTCGCCTCTATCCACCTCCAGACCCGTAGCTACGGGGCTTTTTGATGGAATCGCTTTCAGTTTTTTGAATATTAGTCTGATTATGGATAGGCCCTAAAAAAATTGTCCCTTCAGGTTCATTTCCCGACATTAAAAAAAAGTACTCGATACCTAAAATTACTCGATACCAAAGTATTCGATACCTATAAGTATTCGATACCAAAGTATTCGATACCTAAAATTATCGATTTTGCCCATCACTAATTTTTACTCAGGGTCAATATAATTTTAAAACTTTTATTGAAAAAATACTTATTACTTAGAACTTCATTTATTAACTACAAAGAAATCATTTTTAAAAATTATCTCCCCTTTTAAATTATAAGAATTTTTGGATATTCAACCCTCAGAAAGAAGGGAAACCTATTTTTAATGTGCTAGGAATACATATAAATGATTTTAAAATTATTACACTTTCAAGGGTGGGTCAATCCATGTGAAATCATCCAGAAAAAGAGGAAATTGTTGCTCGACATTTTTGATTTTTTTCATTCTTTGCTAGTTAGTTAACCTTACTTTAGAGATTCTAAAACAAGCGTTAAAAATTTTTTAAACCTTTCCAATTTTTTTTGGCGGCCATTTTTTGCCTGGCCGAAACCTGTTTTCCGTGAAAAACACACTTTACGGAAACCCTTATTAATTTTTTTCTTTCCAACATATATAAATGATTTCAAAGCCATTTTATATATTAAAGAATGAACTAATTTAATGTGTTAAGTATTTTTATGATAATGGTTTAAAACATTTTTTTATATATTTTTGAAAATCTTATTTTTTGAGTGAAAAATTCAGTTTTTGACCTAAAAATTTTATAGGAAAAAACTGAAACTCACCTTTGAAAATTTTTTCCTCAATATATCTCTTATTAAACAATTTCTTAGAAGTGAAATGAAACAATTCAAGCCTGTCCCTTTTTTATAAAAAATAGTCAAACTTGGCATCTCGGCTAAAAAATGCCAAAATCAAAGTTCAATATCTAAAATTGGACAGATAGGAAAATTATGAAATTTTTACAGGATGGTCTTCTAATGTATATGAACAAGTAGTAAAAATTTCATGAGTGATATCTGGGTGGTTTAAGAAATATGAAGCTTCGAAGTTGCATTGAAAGACCTATTTATTTACATTCATTTTTTAACACAAAAAACTTATATATTGCACAAAACATATTTTTCTCACCACTTAAAACAAATATAGATGTATTTATGTCTTAATAAAATTAATATTGTAAAATATATACAAATCACTATAAATATGACACTACAAATGGAGGGCTCAGAATTAAAATGGACCAAGTCCACTTTTTGTCATTTTTGAGTTAGCAACGCTATAACATGCACCAACTATGTAAAATTTCAGTGCAATAGTGAACCAAGTCCTAATTCTGATAATATCCGCTTGGCAGCAGCAAGTTCTGTTGCGTTAAAATGTAATTTTGCTATGAAGCTTTAACTTTAAACGTCTGTAGCTCAAAAGTAGCTAAAGTGGACTTGGTTCATTTCTATTCTGAACCCTCCAAATATGACGTTATTTAGACACTTAAAGGTTCCATTAACTCTATTAAAAATAGGTAATTGTTGAATCAAATCAAAATCCGTGAACAAAAAGTGATGTGGTATTTGAAATTTTGGAATACCAGAAATTTAATTGATGAATAAAATGGGTTTTTCTTCTGGTTATGAAGTGTGTGAAATAAATATTAGAGATATTTCATTACAAAGTGTTTCAGTAATAATATAACTGCGTCCAGTGGCAGTAGTTAATTCCAATTGAGTTAATGTACGAAGCACATAGGATACCTCTACCCAAACTGCCATTTTTGGATAATTGAAAGGATGTTTTGGGACCATATAGATGAAAAAAGTGAATTAAAAGATCATTGTTTTCCTCATTTAGTTCGAGAACTTTCCCAATCCACCACTTATTGTCATAAATGCACACAATGTAGTAGTTATTAACGGTAAAAAGTTAAGTAGTTAAAAGTTAATGGAACATTTATGTGTCTTAATAACTACTGAAACCCCTTTCACCATTCAACCCATTTTTTAAAATCCGCCTCTACAAAAATGGGCATCCTTTATTTTATGCACATATATTTGACAGACACAGACACACCTCAGTTTTCGATGAAGTATTTCTGATTTTTTGAACCCTCTTTGTTGTTTGCTTTCTCTAGTTTTTATAGTGTGCAATTCGAATCTTTAGTCAATAATTTACCATGCAATATCAGGTTTTTGTCGAGAAATACCTCTGCATTGTTTTCTTTTTCTTACTGTGCAATATGAGTTATTACTCAAAAATTTATTATGCTATTTGCAACAACACTTTTTTTCAGCACAAAACACTAAGATTTTCAAGGCTTCATATTTCATGCTAGAATATATGAAGTGATATGAGTGGTAGTTAAGAATTTACTATACAGTATCAGTTGTTTTTGTCATGAAATACAAGGACTTTCAAGGTAATTCCGAGGCTTCATATTTATAGTGATTTGTATATATGTATTTAACAATATTAATTTTTTAAGTAAAAAAATACATCTATATTTATTTTAAGTAGTGAGAAAAATATGTTTTGTGCAATATATAAGTTGTTTGTGTTAAAAAATGAATGTAAATAAATAAGTCTTTCAATGCAACTTCGAAGCTTCATATTTCTTAAACCACCCAGATATCACTCATGAAATTTTTACTACTTGTTCATATACATTAGAAGACCATCCTGTAAAAATTTCATAATTTTCCTATCTGTCCAATTTTAGATATTGAACTTTGATTTTGGCATTTTTTAGCCGAGATGCCAAGTTTGACTATTTTTTATAAAAAAGGGACAGGCTTGAATTGTTTCATTTCACTTCTAAGAAATTGTTTAATAAGGGATATATTGAGGAAAAAATTTTCAAAGGTGAGTTTCAGTTTTTTCCTATAAAATTTTTAGGTCAAAAACTGAATTTTTCACTCAAAAAATAAGATTTTCAAAAATATATAAAAAATGTTTTAAACCATTATCATAAAAATACTTAACACATTAAATTAGTTCATTCTTTAATAAATAAAATGGCTTTGAAATCATTTATATATGTTGGATAGAAAAAAAGTAATAAGGGTTTCCGTAAAGTGTGTTTTTCACCGAAAACAGTTTTCGGCCAGGCAAAAAATGGCCGCCAAAAAAAATTGGAAAGGTTTAAAAAATTTTTAACGCTTGTTTTAGTATCTCTAAAGTAAGGTTAACTAACTGGCAAAGAATGAAAAAAATCAAAAATGTCGAGCAACATGGCCTGGATGATTTCACATGGATTGACCCGGGTGCAACTGTTACTTGTTCCTTTAATAGATCTTGAATTTCTTTACAGGAAAAATTTCAAAGTTGACAGTATTTTGAATACAGTATTAGCTAAGCAAAGAGCTTTAGATGATGAAAGGTATGTAAAGTCTTTATCCCACATGAGCAAACTTTTTGGAAGATTGTGTCTGAAGGGATCCAACACCATTTTAAAACCTTGACTCCCTCTTTTTTGGCTCTAAAAATTTAAAGTTAGAAATTAAATAAAAGCGCCTTCTCACAATTAGTAAAAAAACTAATATATTTATTTATTGTTTTTAATTCTTCTCAATGTAGATCATTTGTGGGTCCATCTACACCAGTGGTTCCCAACCTTTTGTGGCCCATCGCCCCCCTTTCTAGAGGTTGACTAACACCTATCGCCCCCTTTTCATTCTCATTGTATGTCTAATTTTAATTTGAAGTAAAGTGTAAATAATAAAGCAATTTTATGTCTGGGGGTCCTCCACCAGAAAATGTTTGAAATAAGACTCCAAAAAACAGGTTTTTAACTAGTTATGGTACACCCATATATTTTTAGGTAGGATTTTGATTTTGATAAACTAATTATAAAAAAGTTTTGAAAAAATAAATTCCCAGTACAAAAGAGGGGTTAGGGGGTCCTCCCCCAGAAAATTTTTGGAAATTCGACCCTAAGAAAAAGGGTTTTAACTTGTTTTGGTACATTAAGTGTGAATACAATCGGTCAGTACAGTATTATTTTATTTCCCCCCTTGAATACTCATCGCCCCTCACTTATTTATCGCCCCCTTGGTAACACAAATCGCCCACTTGGGGGCGATCGCCCCCAGGTTGGGAACCACTGATCTACAATGTAAAAGCATTGGTTTAAATAGATTTTGTGCCATTTAAACTATAATTTAGTCAAATTAAAGTTCCGAATTGCAAGATCAAGCAAAAATAAAAGCTACAACTACAATAGAAAATTAAAATTATCATTCATCATGGGCATTTTCAATGTAAATGTTCTGTACTGTCATACACTCAAACCTGTTTTTGTGCGGTCCTTTATTGTGCTTTTTTTCTATTTTCCGGTCTTTTTTCTGAGAATTTTTTGTGCTGTATATAAAAGTCACTGTAAGAAAGACCGAAAATAAAAAATTACACAAAAATAGTCGCACAAATAAAAAATATCGCACAAAAACAGGTTCGAGTGTAGTGTCTATAATGAGAAAAAAATTTTACCCATCACAAAACTAAATCACCAAATTATAAAATAAGTTTTAAACAATTTCTTATGAACCCTAGATTGATTGAATTAAAATAATCATCACATTTCCTTTTTAATCAACTAATCAATGTCAAACTTTAAAAACATTCACATTCCCTGTTTGATGGTGTTATCACCATTCAACAAGCAAATAAAATTCACGGTGTCAATAAGCTTTTAAATTTATTTTTGTCATAAGATTAATGCTAATATAGTAACCGGGACACATGCCTAACAACACCTAACCGGGACACATGCCTAACAACTTGCGCCCCACGGTCACGAAAACGAAGATGGGCATCGTAGGCCTTGGCCCACTAGGGCTGTTGCGCCAATGAGAGAGAGTAAGTAAAAATGTATAGAAAATATTTATAATCTTATTTTTAGGCCTTTATAGCAAACATTAATAGTGACTTTCTAGGCAACCTCTTCTCTTGCAATAACAGAAAATCTGTTCTTTTCTCAATTCTGTTCTTTCTCTCATTTTCTGTTTTCTCAAAGTGTTCTGTTGCTCAAAAAGTCTGCTCATGTGATTAGCCTCATTTTTTATGAAGTAGTTTATAAAAATCTATTATCTTTTAATTTTTTTTTCTTTTCTAGGCCACCTGGTCATTTAATTATCACATTTACTGGTTTCTATGACAAAATGAATAAAGGTTTGTTTCTCAGTATATTTCATTATACTATCAAGCATACTCTCAATGAGTCTTGATGTAAAAAAGTTGTATTTTGCAAATACTATTTTTCTAATAGCTTAAACATTTCATACACCTGTGTATCATTTACTTATCCTTCATGTTCAATTTTATTGTGATTCTTTCAGTTGTCTCAACAGGATGTGTATTGAAAAATTCTATACGTATCGTTGATGAAAGATTTTATTAAATTTTCCCTTGTATCATAACATAAATGTACACAAACACAATATTGTCTTCCAAATAAATTAACCTCATTGGTTTGTGGTTCAAAAACAAAATTTGGGCAAGTCTTAAATTTGTTCTTTTATTTAAGTAGTAGTTTAAAAAAGGGAAGTTCATAACACACACACTCTTGTCTGTTTATATTATGAATGACCTTGAATACCATAACTTAAAACCTCTTATTTTATGCTAAAATTTTTTAGATGAATTATTCATCTAATAAGTCGATGTGTAGACATATTAATTGAAGAGCTTAGTGGATGAAAGGGCTATGTTACAAGACCTGTCCCAAAACCAAAAGTAATGAGACTGAATTCCATTCAGAATTTAGGAATTCAGTCTCGTTACTTTTGGGACAGGCCTTGTAACATAGCCCCTTCATCCACCAAGCCCTTCAATTATAGATGTTTGTTTTCAAATTTTTTTAAATTTTTAGGTCCTGGTGACACAGTATCGATTGAAGCCACCCTGTTGAAAATAAGTCACAAAAGGAGAAAAGATGCTGCTTCCGATGTTTCAGCCACAGCAGGTAATTTGAAGCACTTCACTATTTTAGCATTTTACACTGACATTGTTACCATTTAATAAACATAGACTTTATGAAAAGAAGAGTTCTTCACCAGTAACCTCTGGTTAGAGGAATGTGTGAGAAAACTCCAGCTCTCAAGCGTCGCCTCCAACCGTGGACCGGTTTCGCCCTTGTTAGGGCTCATCAGCACGGTATAGGAAAATTATTATTATTATTAAGTATTCCTATACCGTGCTGATGAGCCCAAACAAGGGCGAAACTGGTCCACGGTTGGAGGCGACGCTTGAGAGCTGGAGTTTTCTCACAGACTTTATGCTTTGATAAAGCATTATATATTAAAGGCCATGCCACCATTAAACTGTTATTCAGTTATATTTGTAGATTTGGGCTCTATAAAACTAATGAAATATTAGAAAACTATGACAATCGTATTTATTTATGTGTTTTCTTTGTATTTTTTGCTACCTTGTTTAAGGCAGTTTGCCCTTTACAATTAAATGTTATGAATGTGTTAATAAACTAAATAATAATAAAAAATTCTATAAAGGCCTTGTTGTTTTTGTACTCAAACTGTACCTAATTAATAGTTCTAAGTGTGGAAACTTTCTTAAAAACATCAGCGAAAGAAAGAGATGCTCTCAGAACCCATTTCTAGACAATATTTCAATTTCCATGAAATAGAATCCTTTAATTTATACTTGTGTGCAGCTCTGTGGGTTTAGAAATTTCCTTTCTTAGTATGTGATCAGTTAATTTAATGTGCTTTAGGCATGTATTGTTCTTAAATGATTTGGTTCTTACATATTATGCTGTCAACCGTGCTGCTGAATCCGAAAACATTTAAAATCCCATTGACTGTTCTATCTATAGTTGTACCGCTGAATTTACGGACGACGGTATAATACGCAAGTAACAATGATTTCAGAACAGTATCTATAAGAGTTTGATTTCCAAACGAGCATTTTTATTTTTCTACTTTGAGGAAAGCAGGTTTACTCTTTTACCATTTGCTTAGCACATTCCAGCTATCTAATTTAGCTTATCATGCTTACATATAGCCCTTCTCAGTAGTTATTTCGCAAATTTAATTTAACCAATGTGTTGCAGTTTGGAAATGTGATGTGCACCGCAACCCGGATCTCAGCAACCCTCCACCTAAAGTCACTGCCATTTCTGTCCCAAATGAGAACTTTACCTCAACCAATAGCAACGGACATCTAGTCAAGTCCTATGTGCTGCTCTTCAGGGTTTCCTGTCCATCGGAAAATGGCAAAGGGAATGGTGAACTCTGCAATGGTGATGCATCAGACCATTGTGAGTATTATCTCTTTCATACTTAAAATGTCTTAATAATCTAAGTTTATTTTATTTCTGCTTTGTTATGGCACGCACTTAAGTAAGAGTTTCTAGAAATTCTTAATTTTCCAAGATCATTACATGAAAAAATAAATTACAATATAAAATAGAAAAATAGTTACATGTAAAATCATTACATGAAATACTTAAGATCTTTACTATCAAGGGTTTTTTAAGGCATTTTTAGCTATAAGTATTGAGAGTAAAATATTGTCACTTTTTATCTCTGTTTATGTAAATTCTGAGTATTATTTTACTCTTACTCTTTATTTTTTTCTCTTACTTTTCATTTTATTTTAAATTCACTTTTGATGCCATTTTACATTTTAAAATGAATTTTTTTTGCTGTAGGACCAACAAATAAAATGTTGGTCTAAAAAATTCAAAACTATAGTATAACCTTGTCGTCTTAAACTTTAATATCAAGAAGACCTTTGTCCCTCAAAAAAATATTTTCCCCGTTGAATTAAAGTACTATATAATTTTATATTTAGAATAAACTTGTTTTCTCAAGAGAGAACCCGATTTCAAGACATCAAGGTTATACTGTACTTGACGCACTCTTATAATTTATCTTGTGTTTCTCTTCCAAATTTAGTTTTTTTTTTCCTGGTTTAATGCTTTCTTAAAGTAGAACTTGGTTCTCCACAAATACATCAATCAAAGCATTCTCCTCTTGGATTTATTAAATGACTTTTTTTCAGCCGACGAACCTGCTTTGAAAAAGCGCAAAACTTCCAAATACTCCTCTGAGGAGTATCCCGTGAGCAGCTACGGTGCAGAGCTGGTTATCTATGACAAGTACCAAAGATGCCTTCTAACTGACGGCGAGTACCAGCTGGTTCTGCAAAGCACCAATGATGGGGCAGTACCAAAGAAACTCTCCTCTTCCTGGGAAACTTTCTCGGGTGAAGGGGGAAAGGAAAAATATGAGGTGAGCATCATAAGTTTTCTGTCTATAAGGGATACCTTGAAAGCATGAGTGCCATGTTTCAGTCCTTAGGACGGAATTCTTGTCTTCTTAAAAATTCTGTGAACAGAATTGAATCGTCAGTTTGAAGAAGGGAATGTCCAAAAAATGACAAATTGACTTTTTGTGCTCAAAACAATCTCCAAGCTTTGCCCTACACATGGGTGAAAAGAGGGGGAAAATAACTAACCCCTATAGGGAGATATCGCCCCTTGAAGTTGTGAAATCGATGTCCATACAATGAAAATTCCATTACTTTTTTTCGATTTTCTCAAAACTTGATTTTTGGACTTATTCCCTTCTTTAAACTGACGATTCAATTATGTTCGGGGTTTTATGAAATCAAGAAACAATCGGCAGATATTTGTATTAAATTTCGGCACTAACCTTGTATATTTGGCTTCTTTCTGACTTATATTTTTGGTGAAATTTGTATTTTTTAGGCCAATGGAAAAGTATTCATAACTAATCTCTGCCCAAATGGTATTTTTAGCGGAATCACACCAACACTGTGTCGTTTTAATAACTTTTTACAGATCCCTCAACATGTTTTTGAAAATTCTACCAACCTAACTATAAAAACACCAGACTGGGTAAAATGAATAACTGGATATGAAAGGGAGTGCTTCACCACTACCTCTGGTTAGAGGAATATGTGAGAAAACTCCAGCTCTCAAGCGTCGTCTCCAACCGTGGACCGGTTTCGCCCTTGTTAGGGCTCATCAGCACGGTATAGGAAGGTAACGCAAGAGAGCGGAGGAAGAGCTTTTAGTCTAGCCGACTATAACGGAAAAAGTGGTGACCATTGATCAGTCCTCCACTATCTGCCAGGAATGAACTGCGCATTCCATAGAACAGATTTAATTCCCGAAAGGACACAGTTATGAAAGGGAGTGCTTCACCACTACCTCTGGTTAGAGGAATATGTGAGAAAACTCCAGCTCTCAAGCGTCGTCTCCAACCGTGGACCGGTTTCGCCTTGTTAGGGCTCATCAGCACGGTATAGGAAGGTAACGCAAGAGAGCGGAGGAAGAGCTTTTAGTCTAGCCGACTATAACGGAAAAAGTGGTGACCATTGATCAGTCCTCCGTTATAGTCAGCTAGACTAAAAGCTCTTCCTCCGCTCTCTTGCGTTACCTACCTATACCGTGCTGATGAGCCCTAACAAGGGCGAAACCGGTCCACGGTTGGAGACGACGCTTGAGAGCTGGAGTTTTCTCAATAACTGGATAGTTCAGTATGCAAAAATTGCAAGACTGAACTGAGTGGCACCTATGCTTGTGTGACATATTTTAATTTTGAGATATTGTTACCATCAACATCAAGAATTGAAGCTGTGTTAAACTGATGAGACCTAATAACCATTTAGATAGTCTAAAATTGAATTTTGTCACACCTTTTATGATTTTACTTATACTAATCAAAAACTGTTTTTTAACTTCTATAAAATTGGTTGTCCATTTGCAGAGAATTTAGTTTATAGGCCAACAAAATTCTGAAGTTTTTTCCGCATGCAAAAAATATGTGCTTACTAAGTTCTACTGTGAGATCATATAACACTGGGGTTTAAACTCCTAATTTTAAAATCGTGTCATTTATGTTTGTATAAACCAGCGTGTATACATTTCTGTGACAAACATTTCTTTTGAGTTCTTTAAAAATCAAAAAGTTTTTGAATATTTTCTTTTGTGACCCTTGAGAAAGGGAGTCAGTAACTATTTTTCTATTCTTTCAATATTCAAAGTTTTTTATTTCAAAATTCTTTACTAACATTTACATATCAAACCTACTGAGGGTTGTGTTTTCAACCTCTGTTTACTATATTGTACTGAGTATATCACTGAGCTATTGCTTTGCTAAATAAATTTTTGTTATGTAGACCATCAATCTGATTGATGTTTTTGGCAAGGGGCCACTGGTCACTTTCAACCTTCAATGGAATGATAGCCTCGTTACTGGAACTGTTGATAGGCCAACACCCGCTGCTAAACCTGATGACATTTTCAATCGAATTGAAACACGCGGTAAAGGTAATAAGTTCTTAAGCTTCTTGATCTGTGATTCAATGTGTAATGTATGTTGACTCTTTATTCAATTTAGTTTTAAAAACCAGTTCATTATCTGTAAACTAGAAATCATGGTCAGCAGAACTGGTACTGAAATCTCTTTTATGTTTGAAAATGACTAATTCGGATATTTTCTTTCCTCAAATTTTGCTAAAGTTTCTGGACTTGGGAGAGAGTATCAAGTTAAAAAAATGTAACTCCTGCCTGGGTATGATTTACTATGAAAGGCTGGAAAATAAAAAATAGTCAATGGGCACCTCCCTCATATTTCTAGCTTGCGATCATAATAAAAGGATTAATACACACAGTTCAAAATTAAAAAACTTTCAAGAGAAACCTCTTTATTATGGTCAGATGAAGATTTTACATAATTTTTTCCAGTACAAGGGGGCCCCTCTTGCTCTTTTGTATGGGTGCCCATGTTTCTGTAATAGATTTCTTGCTGTGCCTACAATGTGCTGTCCCCCCCTGTAGATGGTGCGAATGGCCAAGTGTGTGAGCGAGGCAAGCGTATGCGAATCTTCTACCAGTTCCTGTACAACAACAACACCAGCCAGCAGACGGAAGCAAGGGAAGACTTCCAGTGCCCCTGGTGCAGAGTGAACTGCATTGAGCTCTACTGCCTCATCAAACACCTCAAGCTGTGCCATGGCCGATTCACGTTCAATTATGTAGTGAGTTGGAATTTAGGCTTTGTTATTTGGTTAAGGCAGGGCTCATACGCCTCTGGAAATTTGCATTATCTTTTTAAAGACCCTTAAAACACCTGAAAAAAATTTTTCTCCTGAATTTTCCTTTAAACTCTTGAAAAACATCCGTCCAAGAGCAGTGGGAAGATTTGACAAATTTGATTTGGTGAAAGTAACTTTTTTTATTTAAAAATTTTTTTGCAATTTTAATACAATTCGTTCTGCTCATGACATGTAAAGTAGTATAAGGTTAATAATTATTGACGTTAATTCCTAACTTTTTTGTAGTTAACTAATGAAAGACTCCAGAATTTTAATTTCTTAGACAGAGTATGAACCCTGTTAAGAAAAGTGGTTCTCCTAGCAAAAGTTTTTGACCCTCTAATATGAAAAATCTGAAAAGGCCTTGGATATTACACGAATTAAAACTTTTTCTGGAAGTATTTATGTGAAAAGCAGTTTATATATATAAACTAAAAACATCAGTTTTGATCACAAACTTTTGTTTTGTGATCAGGTCGCATATCTCGGGAAGTAGAACCCAATAACCCCCCTCCTTGAAATAAAGGAAAATTGAGATGCCCTTGAAAAAATGTTATATATTTTCAGCCAATTTTTTGTCCTAGTAATCTCATGTATGACTAAAACTTACAATTTCTCTCACATGAAGAAAGAATTTCTCAATGAAAGCAAAAAATTTTCAATTTTCTCTCTTATTAACATTTTCAGCCTCATCCGAAAGGTGCTCGAATCGACGTGTCTATCAATGAATCTTACGATGGATCGTACGTCGGAAATCCAAATGACCTCCATACTACAGGTTATGCTTTCAGCCGTACTGGTCCCGCCAGGCGAAACCCTGTAACGCATATCCTTGTATGCAGGTAAATTGTAGCCTCTTGTCTTGGGCAGTAGTTTCATGCTTAATTAAGTAGGTGTGTAAAACTTATTGTGTTTTACTTTTGCAGACCTAAAAGGCCAGTTCCTAGTTTGTCTGAATTCCTGGAGCCAGATGATGCAGAAATAGATGGTCTGCGGTCTTATATTTCAGGGCACAATCGGTAGCTATGTGTTTTATGACCATTGTTTGAGAATATTTTCAAAAATTATAACTCTTTAAGTCTAATTTTTACTTCTTTAAACTGATCTATTGACCATTAAAAACATTTTTAGTTAGAAACTTAAAAAGTCAGGGTTCCAGAGATGCCAACCATTCCGGATTTTGCGGAATCATTCCGCATTTTGGCCCCGAATTCCGCAATTACGGATAAAGCTAGAAAAACTACGGAAACTATGCTGCTTTTATTTAAAAGACAATGTATTAAATTTTTCTTCTTAATTCTCTGTTTTTAGCCTTCAATCCTTATAATGCATATTTTTTTACTTAGAATTGCGAATAAAAATGATAACGCTAGTCGCTAGTAACTGATGAAATGGGCAATAAGAAGGGGGAATCAATCGGAATTCGGAATATTCTAATCTGCACGGATGATTGATTCATGGGGAGAAAAAAGGCCTTATTTTCTCAAATATTTGCATTTTCAGGACTTTTCTAAAACTTATCAAAAGATTGGGGCATTATTCTACATGCAGAAGGCGTGGCATCGGTAGGCAAGCCACGCGTCACGCCAGATTTTTGTTCTTTTTTGCGGGCGGGGGGCGATTATGGATGAGCGTTGTCTCCGGTTGACAACCCTGGGGTTCCCACAGGTCAGGGAATGCATGGAAAACTCAGGGAACTGTAATTTTACCAATAATGTCATGGAAAATTTCTCTTTTTTGCCAAGTACCTAGAAAACCATACAGAATACTTGGAAATTATCAATTTTTAATGTTTGCATCTCATTTTTAGCTCTAGTGAGTAAGTTAAATAGACCATTTATAATCTTAAAAAAGCAAGATATATCTGAAAAACACTGTGAACTGCTAGTTTTTGCTTATCTAAAATTTTCGAAATTAACCTGGAAAATTAAGGGAGTTTCATTTCTGAAATTGTGTGCAAACCCTTAAAAGGTCAATTTTTTTGTATTCTTAGTCTTGTAAAAAATAATTTGCCTATCTACACATTTTTATTCTTGCATATTTGCTAATTTGTACACATTTTATTACAATCAGTATCATTTTTTTTTCGAATTATCTTGTTTTGTTAAAGACTAATTGAATGTTTTTTAAATATTTCTTCTTGTAGATTGTATTATCACACGGTCACATGTCTATCTGTTCGTCCCCAAGAAATTGATCGTGATAGTGAATCCGAAAATGACCCAGAATGGCTTAGAATCAAAACTCAACATGTAAGTTCTTTCCATTTTTGAGACTTGTTTTTATTTATATTTTAAAGAAAATTCCTTTTGTAAGAAGTGTGTGACAGCTTCTAATTATTTCATTGCATTGTCACTTATGTTACATTTTTAAGTTTAAGGTTTTGTGAAATGTTCCTTCTAAAGTTGTAGTCTTATAGTAATGTAAATCTATAAGATAAATTAGTTTTTCTTGAAATTCAAGAGTAACTTTGTGTTCCGTATTTAGATGATCGAT
Source organism: Tetragnatha versicolor (assembly GCA_024610705.1). Classification (NCBI taxonomy): domain Eukaryota; kingdom Metazoa; phylum Arthropoda; class Arachnida; order Araneae; family Tetragnathidae; genus Tetragnatha; species Tetragnatha versicolor. Next base: position 8,931,779 of record JANDEH010000013.1, read on the forward strand.
GAATTCACTGATGTAAATGAGGGAGAAAAGGAGTTAATGAAAATGTGGAATCTTCATATCATGAAACATGGGTAAGTTACAATTTTTCTAAAGCTATGTCTTTGTTTTAAATAAAAAAATACCTTACATGCATAAGTTTTGATATTACGTTATATTAATTTGATTATAAAGGAGAGTAATGAGAGAGAGAGAGAATGTGTAATAGCTAATAAATTAATTGTTGTGGCTTACAGTACCCATACCTTTTTTTAAAGCACCATATATCTGAATTTGCACTAAATGTTTATAGCATAAATAAATGATAATTCATGCCAAATATTCAATTATTACCAAATTTTTATTGTTGCTGTTCTTATAACTGAATATTTTAATCAATTGGTCTGCAATTTGTGTCGATATTTCGAATATTTGATGTTATTTGTGTAGAATATTTGATAAGACAAAATAGGGGCTGTTCAAATATTATGGGCATGTTTTTGAAATTATTGGTTTTGAAATTATTTAAACATAAAACAAGATATATTCAAAAATATAGTGTTTTTAACATCTTAAATAAGCATCAGTCATACTATACTTCACAGCAACGTTTCCTGAACCTAGTATGTCACTACGTGGAAGGAGAAAGTGAGTAAACACAAAGCCTGTTGGATTGATAGGAGGAATTTCAATACGCGAATTGTGATAAAAATTTAAAATTGACGTTCTTTGTTTCACTCGAAATTCAGACACCGCGATGAGAACTACTTTGTTAGTGACGTAGTAGGTTCCACTTAAGTTGCTGTCTAGTATACCCTCCTCCCTTGTCAGAAAAAATAGCAAAGTAGAGCAAACCCCCTCCCCATCTTAGGTGCTTACGTAATGGAACTAGCAGCAGAATTGAAACTAAAATCTTTTGTACCTAAAGTGTTCAATTATTTTAAAAACTTTGAAACCACTAGTAATGACGCATCTGGTATTTCAGTTTTGTCTTGACCCCTTCTTCGACGTTTTATTTTTCAATTTCTGAGCCAAAATTTTCAATTTTTTTATTATCTAAAATTAAAATATGTTGTATTTTGACACTGAAAAGTGCAAAAAATTTTATCCCCGGGCCCTTTTTTCCTATTTTACAAGTGTTCAAATATTTGATAATTCGCGTACTGATCTGCAGTTTTTCCCACAATACACCTTCTAAACCATTGCATTTCCACAGTTTTTTTATTAAAATGTTATGAATTTATATAAAACAATATTTTTGACTCTGAAGTGATTGAGATAATTATCTGCCCTAAAAAAGATTCAAATATAATTTATGTAGCGCTTACTGTTCTCATGTTTTTCCTGCAATGCACCTGCATTAGAAAATCACCCTCAACCTTTACGCTTTGTTGATCTTTTCTCAGACCATTGATAGGGGTCCAGAACATCTGTCTACAAAATTTCCAGGAATTCCAAGGGGGGCTATTGAGTTTCAGGGGGTCAGCAGAAAAAGAAACAGTAGTGGGAACTTTCAATGGAAGGTCCGGGACGATTTTATGGCTTGTAAATCTCCAGACCAGTCTGAAACGCCCCTTGAATTCTTCGCATTCATTACTGAATGGGGAAGAAGGTGTGAAAGCACATTGGGACTAGTGATGGGCAAAATCGATAATTTTAGGTATCGAATACTTTGGTATCGAATACTTTGGTATCGAATACTTATAGGTATCGAGTACTTTTAGGTATCGAGTACTTTTTTTCAATGTCGGGAAATGAACCTGAAGGGACAATTTTTTTAGGGCCTATCCATAATCAGACTAATATTCAAAAAACTGAAAGCGATCCATCAAAAAGCCCCGTAGCTACGGGCCTGGAGGTGGATAGAGGCGAAGGATTTGGCGGGGGGAAAAACCTAGCCGCTTCAAATTTCTCTCCCAGATGATAACGACTTGGGTTTGAGCGTTGCAAAATGAAAACGGAAACAGGCTGCGTTTGATCTACAGTAGGTATTATAAAGATTACTTCATTGAAAAGTTTAAAACGAAATATGTCAATAAAGTATCGATACTTTTGTGGGTATCGAGTACTTAAGTATTTGGTATCGATACCTGCCCATCACTAATTGGGACAACTACAACAACAAAATAACTCAAAGCGTGACGAATTATATGCACGTCGCATGACATGCGACCGTTTCAAAAATGGGCCACTTTGCGCTGGGCGTATGACATGCAACAGCGGCAGAGAAGGGGTTAACCTCTTCTGTGCATGTATTGTTGGAATTCTAATATTTTCTTTTTCACAGCTTTGTCGGCGACTGCCAGATTCCTCTTGCCTGCTCCATGTTCATCGAAGAGCACGGGCGCAAAATCCTCTCCCAGCGCCTGTACCGCAACTTTCTGCTGCACCTGTGCAACCTCTTTGATTACGGTCTCATCAGTGCCTCTGTTGTCTATCACACCATGCACCAACTCAACCAGATCAGAGACGATATGCTGGATTGTGGAAGCAGCAAGAAGTGGGCTGCGTCGTAGCGGCAGATAGGTCTTTTATGTGAATTGTATTATAATGAATTCTGAGTGGAGGTAGGAGCTGCTGTGTGAAGGCAGAGGGTGACATTTAAATAAATGTCTTTTACAACAATTATTTGACTGTTTTTTCCGATTGAGCCGGAGGTTAGTAACCTTTTGACTAGTGACAGAATAAACTGATATCTCTAGGTGTTGAGTACTTTGAACGGGGTTCCCAGGGGTCAGGAAATGCCTGGAACAGGGGTGCAGAAAATGTTCCAGGATCCAAAATTTCCCCAGAACACAATTTTTTTCTCTAAAATTTCCCCAAAATGAAATTTCATTAAAAATAGTTTATTCAGTTCTTAAACTTCTTTCAGATTCAATAATTTTCAAATAAACCATAAATTTAAATTTTAATGATCTTTATACTCTTTTTTTAGTCTTCCTTACACACTTATAATATTTGCTCAAAAAAAGTGCCCCTTTCCCAAAAATATGAAAAATTTTCTAGTTATCTTAAAATTTAGCTACCTGTAAATTTCTCCTTAATGAACTCAACATTTTAATTAAGAACATTGATGTGATTGAACAAGAACGCTATTAATAGTGAAAATTACCCATTTTACCATGGATAGATTGTTTTTCCTGCATACCAATCAAAAAGCAAGGAAAAGCCAACATCCAGGTTAAGAACCTAGAAAATTAGGTTTTTTAGCGCAGATCCGTAGTTTTTCCCACTCTACATCCGTAACTTCGCTGTTTTCACGTTGAAATTGGAGGTTATGATGTAGTCACAGCACAAAATGCTAATGATGTTGGATTTTTTAGTTTTTCTTTCTATCTTGGGGAAAAATTTCCCCAGAGCTGCTCGAATTTCCCCCGAACATCGTTCGGGCGTTCGGACATATTCTGCACCTCTGGCCTGGAAAAGTCGGGGAATTATAATTTGACCAAAAAAGTTGGTAAATAAGCAGGGAAAATTGCTTTTTTCCATGTTTGCAGTGAACTGTTTTCAACCTGAGTCCCGGGGACCCTCTAAGGGAAAAATATGGGTCCGAAAGCTTAAAAAATTGAGTCCTTAAAATTTTATGGGAAGGACATGCGTTTTTAAACAAAGGACACAATAATATTCCACACATTATTAGAAAATAAGAAAGGATTGATTTATTCTTATAAATTTAATCTCTTGACAATTTTTTTGCACTATTCTATTTTCATCTTTTGAATCTGCTTCTTACAAAGATATCATCATTATATTACTTATCTAAGTTTCCCCCAATTATCTCTTATGCAGAAGAGGCCTCTTTTCAGCTACAGCAGCTTACTGAAAGTTTTTTTACTGAAAAATCTTCAATATGAACTTGGAAAAGTCAGGGAATTTTATTTCTAAAATTGAGTGGGAACCCTGTTTGAAGAATTAGTACTTAGTTTCATGTACCTTTAAGTGGCATATATTGTTAGTATTTCTACAAGTATTTTTAAATACCTATTTAATATCCTTAAGTATTGGTTTCCCTTTCACTAAGCTAGATATAAAATTGTAAATGATGGATAAAATTAATATGAGTAGAAACCTTTATAGGTTGCCAATCTCTGGCTTTCATCAACAGGAATTTTAATGTTGTATTTCAAGTTATTTTGGAAACATTCGAAATTTTATTACCCTAGATGAGTGACCTTACTGATTTAAAGTCTGTTTTTTATGTGCATGGAATGTATTATGTAAGTAAAAACCGGCTAACTTGAAGTCCCTGCTTCAAATTTCAGACTCATACCATGCCTATTTTTGTTCATAATTGGTTTTTGTTGATATTAAAACAAGATGGCATGCATGAAATATTATGTGACTACAAGTTAAGCTTTTTTAGCACCCTCTTTATCATTATCAAAGTGGAAGAGAGCAGACTTCTTAGAAAAATGCAAATTATTTTGATTCCTTGGCTTGAGTTTCTCTCAGCATACTTAACCTTGATAATCAAAATTGAAAATGAATTATTATGTATGTCGTACAAAAGCAATTCATAAGTAAGATCACTCCTATTTCAGTCTGTAATGACTCAAAATTTAAGTGTCACTAACATGTTGCACTCAGCTCTTGGATTGTAGGAAAGGGAGAATCAGATATGAAGAATCTTTTATGTGTTTTGATCTGGTTCCCTGTGTTTATTTAGATGATGGTAGTAAATGCAAAATTGTTTTTACTCTTTTGGGGAGGAAGCTGTAAATTTATTACTTTTAAGTCTTTCATGTGCTTTTAAAAAGGGAATATCTCGCATGAACTTGGAGAATTAAATGAGGTACCTAAAGAGCACAGTGTATCCATGTGCAACTTTTTTTTTTGAAAATTTTTGTACTGTTAATGTATAGTATTTTTGTCTGTCCATTGGTGTTTAAGGTATCTCAAGAAATTTGGAGAATTAATTGACTTTTGTGTTTAGTAACTGAAACTAAATCAACTTCAAATTTGTAAATTTTGAAAGGTTGAAATTTTAGTTTGTTGGTTGTTAAGGCAAGACAGTTGCTTCTAAAATTAGTTAATAAATTGTATATTTGTTTAGTTGCTGCTGTATATAAAGTCTTTTTTTAATTAGGAAAAATTGATTTATAGTATTAAAGTCCCATGAAATATGAATACAAAGTTTCTGGCAGACTGTTCAGTGAATCCTGTATTGTTTCACTCATATTAAAAAATAGTGGGTTAAACCTGGAAAAATAACCTTCAGCATTAATGTTTTACATTCTTGATAAATCAAAAATTATGCATCTTATGGGGTGCAGATTTTTATCGATCACTACCATATTTAGAAAATCCAGCTTAAAAGGTAAAATATCAATATCACTACCATACAATTCTTGAAGGGTAGAAAGTAACTTAAATATTTGTGTAAAATCCTTTGAAAATAAACTTGTAAAGTAATTTCTCTCATGGGTGTTTCGATTATTCATAAACAATTTTGCATTTCAAAAGCATTCTCCATCTAAAAGCTCGTTTATTTTTTTAAAACTACAGTTGCCCTCTACATGCCATAACCTAAAAATTTATTTTCAATCATTGACAATGGTACAAGCAAAACTATGAGACAAAAATTTAAAACTTGATGGTTCAAACATCTATGTACCAAAATAATAAAAGAAAACTTCTAAATTATTTCTCCTCATTAAATGATGTGTAATAATTATGTTGTCTTTTTTGCTTATCAAAATTTGATGTAGAGGTTCAATTGCATTAATCAAGCAATCCACTATTTTAAAATTATATGCAATGGTAGCATCTTAAAGTTTCAGGCTCCTTTAAAATGAAAATTATGTTGTACAAAATTTTTAAAAAGGAGACAATGTGTTACATTCTTTTGTTTAAATACCCAGTATGTTTAGGTAGATCTATTGTTATTTTCTAAATGTGTACACTTCAAAAATGAGTTAAGCCAGTAATTCTCATTTCATTACATAGAACATTTTATTATTACTTTTTAATTAAAACAAGTTTCAGTACAAAGTAACCGGCTAACTTTTTAAAATGTGATGGGGATCGTCAGTTAGCAATGTTTTTCTCTTTAATTTGAGAAGTTGGTTTACTTAAAGCTACTAAATGCTACCATAGTGTATTATTTTAAGGTATGACTATCTGAATTGAATGATTGTCTTTGTTTATACTCATTCCAATATATATCACTATAAAGTTATTTACTTTTGTGACACTCAGCTCATGTTACTGCCATTTTGGACCTTTTGTGAATACCCTCCTCACATGAGTTGCCTTACAGCTGCCATTCAAAGCTAGCATCAAAACGTTTACTACTGTTCAGTATCAGTAGTAGAAACTGTTATGGGACTTAAACCTTACAGCTCTTTGACTGCCTTCTTATATGTAATGTTGTGTAGGTCCATCAGGTATTGGAAAAATGGTTTGTGAGTTAAATCCAACTGTTTTATGGTAGAATTCTGTTCCTAAAATCTGGTTGTGGTTTTCTGTGTAGTCAATAGTCAATGATATTTTCAAATATCATCTTTCAAACCTAATTTTTGTTTAATAAAATGGCAAATTGCTTGTTCCTGCTTAAAGCTTGATTTTCCATCAAAAATTTTTAGGTAATAATTTTGGCTTTCTGTAAAGCATTAAAACCTTTTTAGAAACAATAAAAAGACATTTCAAAGTCAGATGTGAATTAACTACCACTAACGGCCGTATTCACCGGTAACCTGACCGCCGGCCAGGTTACTGGTGAATACGGCCGTAATAGTACTCTAGTAGTTATAAAGTTAATCTGAATGGACAAATCATAAAAAGTGCAAATTCATTTTTCCAATCCTAAAAGTCATCATGAAGTCATTTTTGCTCACACGGATATCTAGTATTCCCTGGTCATTGTAATGATTGAGTTGTCTGGAATCACTGCCTAAGAAATGAGTGTGAAAGAGGTGCTTCTATTTTTAATAGTATCAAGTGTAAACTCAGACTCCAATTACTGCAGATTCTCGGAAGTTTCTACAATTGTTTGTTATTCTTGTACTTTGAATTACAGGAATTAAAAAAAAAACTACAGTAACCCTCCCAACAGTGCAGCTTAGTCCATTAAAAAATATTACAGCAATGGTGGACCTTTGCACCGCATAGACTTGCATATCCCAGTAGGGCCCCCTTATAAAGGTGCAACTGTTTTTAGTTAATAGCCTTATTCGTTACCATCGACTCCCACTCTCAAAAATTGTGTAGTTATAAACAATCCCTATTCAGATTATATGCGCAGGAAAATAAAAATTGTCTACTTAATTAGCAGAAATACGGTCGACTCTGCTTATTGTGATTACAGTTAATGTTATCAATCGGATAACGTTTATTATCTATTGGACATTGTTGTCATTCTACTCTCGGACAAAAGTGATCGCATTAAGTGGGGTCGACTGTAATTTTAAAACAATTAAATTATTTTTTTAAAAAGCAAATTTCTTTTGGGGGGAGCATTCTGGATTTTTGATTGCCTAATAAAGAGTTCAATACTATACTACTGGAAATCTTTGTTGGAGTCTGAAAACTTGTCTTTCCTTTGGTTTAATTGGGTTCTATCTTGGATCCATGTGTCAGAGGATAGATCCTTTTCGAATTAACTACACATTGTAAGACTGAAAATTGGTGAAATAACATGTTTATTTATTCCATCCCTTAGGTAGTTTGTTATGTATGGTTAGTTTATGTTGGTATGGAGACCCTTGCAACTTAGAAATCAGTATAAAAAATCTTGAAGTAAATTGTTTCAACACATTCCATATTTTATGATTAAACCTAACTGAGTTGGAGCTGAAAATAAAGTTTTTCTTTTTGGGGGGAAAACTCTTGAAGTTCTTGCTTTGTAATTTTCCCTATACATTTGTGCAAGTTCTTTCAAGGCTATAGTTTGGTTAACTTATTATGGATGCTTTCAAAATTCTTTTATGAGATTTCAAATGGGAGAAACCTAATTTTTTCGAGATATCCCACTTTCCAAATCCCTCTGAATTTGCAAGGTCTCCTATTTTGAATATATTCATTTAGTTTTTGAAATAATTTTATCTATTTTAAACTTCAAATAATTATAAAAGAGGATAACACATGGTTTCGCTAAACTCAGATTCTGAGTAAAATGATTTTGTATGCCAATATTTTTATGTAACTTTTCCCATGTTGAATGTGAAAATTGTATGTAAAATATTGTGAAATGTTTTAGCTGATTTTAATTTGAACACGCATTGTTTTAGTTTAGCCTTTAAAAAAATTTGACATTGTCTCCACCTGCATCTTAAACTGAAAGCTGACCTTACATAATCAAAAAGAGATGATGGGTTCAATCAATGACTTGATAGGTTTTTAGTCACACTGTTTGAATACTTTCCTTTGAATGCTTGTATTTTTTCTGAGGAATAGAAGATGGTTTGATTACTAATGTTTTACCGTAATTGCGCACGTATAGTCCGCAGACACGATTTTATGTAAAAAAAATTTTCAAAAGTCCTCTGATAGTCCACGGGCTATATGTCCGAAATTACGTTATTTTATAATATGGCAATATTAATGTATTTTAGAAACAAAGAACTAAGTATAAATAGAAAAAAAAGTACTTACTTACTAATATACCTTCAGAAATAAAACGCTAAATACAAATAAAAATCAGTGCTTACTAATTAATCATATTTTAATTAATCACACATTCTACTACATTAACGAAAACCTTCAAAGTCCGATTCATCAGTTTTTATATTTGATCATCGGCAGTTCATGACAGCGTTTTTAAAATTTCAACGATTTTACTTTGAAAAACCAGCGTATTATCCGCACTGGTGGATAGTCTGCAGCTTCAAAAATTCGCATTTTAAACATAGATAGTCCGCGGACTATACGCGCAAAATTACGGTACTATTTATAAGATGTCTTAGTAAATAACCATCTTTATTTCATAGCCCATCATTGAATAAGATCCTCACCAAAATAGAACCCCTGAATATTTCTTAGGGTTAATAACTTGTTTTAGGTATTTTCATTTATCAAAACTACAAAATACTGAAGACACATTGATTTTTCCATGTTTAATAATCTGGGGACCGCTCTACAAACCTTAGCTAATTATTAATAATTCATCCAGAAATTATGTGGTCATTTTCAAAAAACTACAGTAAATATTGAAATTTTTTGTATCCTACCAATCTCTTGCACCCATTAAAAGCTATTTGAGCCATGGGAATCAATTAGTTCTGAATGTTCTGCAGTTTGTATTCATCATACTTGAATAACCCTGATGAAACTAATGATTGATTGTGCAAGGTCAGTTTAAGAGAAATGTGTTTTTAATACTTGCCTATTATACCTAGGCATTAGTTTTCAATATTTTGTTGCTGGTAAACCTTTTATTTGTATACTTATTTTCTGTGTATTGACAGTTCTTTGTACACATCTTTCTGCTTTGTATTGTTGATGGCTGCTTTGTTTACAGTAAACTTTTTCAATGACTTCCTTGTCTCCTTATGCTATGCTGATGATAATTCAAGTATACTTGAGTAAGTCTAACATTTATATAAACAAAGAGGGGATTTTTATGTAAATGTTCATCTTGCCTCCTGTCTGAGGTTATAATACTAGTTGGAAATTTCACAAGAAAATATTAGAATGTAATTTATTTTCCATATTAAGTGGATGAGTGCATGCAGATTATGCCCCATCTGCTGATCTAGGATCAGAAAAAATTTTTATTAGAGGAGATATTGTGGAAAAGTATGGCTGTTGCTAGCCGACCATCGTACGACGGACGGCAAGTCCCACGGCCATGGCGACCGACGTATTGTTTCGTACTGTATTTCACAATCCCTGCAAGATTTTTATACTTTATTAGCAATGCGCATCCATGTGGACCTGATTCTTGCTGTTTCTATAAAATATTTTAGCGAAATAATTTTATTTTCAATAAATTAATAATTTAAATTATTTTTTTAAAAATTAGACTAAGTAAAACATTTAAAAAACCACAATGAATTTAATTAAATAAGGAATGACTGTTAAACAAGAGCAATTAATTCTTGCAATTTTTAATGGAATTTATAAAAATTTAAATTAAATTTACTGAAAAATAATAACCGGGCTCGAACCCACGACCTTCCGCACGCCAGGCAGACGCGCTACCTTTCCCCCATCGGGGCCACGCTTACCACAATCCTAAATACTTTAAAACCACGCCTTTAACCCGAGCATGCGCACAACGGTTACCCGACGGTCGGGAAGTCACTCCCGAAAAGTATACTATTTTGAATACCATTTTAATACAGTAATCAAAATTTATGTGGTGATTTTCACATTCACTCCAGATTGAAGGTCCACTTTCAACCTTTCATTTTGAGTTTCCCATCGTTATTGGTAACATCCTTGTCCCCAATAATTGGGAGGTAAACAGTTATTTAAAATAATGATTTTGACTATTGTATATCATCACAGAGGCTCTAAATAACCAGTTTTTAATTGTTTCAGATATTTTTAAAACACTGATTAATTTACAATCCTTATTTAAAAGTTCCAACGGACAGAAACAAAACATTTCCAGATGAACTACTAGTATACAAAGGAACTGCCACTCGCTTGAACTGCTCCAACCAGTTGACTGCTCAAATTTCCCCCCTCTGCTTCAGAACAATGACGTGCTCCACTACTATGACGTCATGCACTGAGCTACTGTGCATGTAGCTTTTATTTATTTAAAAATTAACTAATGATCGGATGTATAAAACTTCTTCATCCAATCTTCTTTTAAGAAAATCTGTTAGGAAAAATTAAATTTGAAAAGTGTTTACCAGCCAATTGTCACTATCAGAAAAGGTAAAAAATGTTTTATTTCTTTGTAAATTTATGAATTTAAGGTATTTTCTATTACTTTTATTCTATCCATTTAATTATAAAAATTTAAGTTTTATTTAACTTCTAAGAACTTATTTTACATATTTTTGATACCAACGAAAATTCAGAATTTTTGTAGGTCTTAATCATTTTTTAATATTTTGGGGATATTTTTGTATAGATTGGGGAAAAACTTGGAAGCGGACCTGGAAAAAGTGCCCGAACCTACGAACCTGGTTCGGGGGAAGCCCCTGCCAGCTCCATAGGAGCAATACATAAGGTTTGGGGAAATTGTATTAGGTTCGGGGGAAGGTTACAACTTTTTCCAGGTCCGCTTGGAAGTAAAAACATTTTCTTCATCCCTGGATGAAAAATCGGGTAAGATTTTTACTTCATGTGTTAATGTCATTTTAATTAAATACAAATATTAAAGACTAAAAATTTATTTAAAAAATATATTCAACAATGCTAAAAATTCAGCAAAACAGAAAGTATATGAATATTTACAGTTATATTTTACACAATATAAATTTTTACTTCAAACATAAATAACATTCACATTTATCTGGCTTGATAAGGTAGAAACAAGGAACTTTAATAAATATGAAGATAAAACTAAACACATAGGGATTTGAAGTAGTTATAGATTTTAGCATTAACATCTTTATAAAAGAATGAAGATGTCAAAGGATGACTACTTAAATGCATCACAGGTTTCATAACTTATTTATTTGGTTTTATTCCTGAAATGACAACTTTTAAAACCATCTTTTTAAAAGCAATCAAGTATGAAAAAATACCACTTTTCCCTATTTTTGAAAGATAAATGTAGTTATTGATGAAAAGTGTCTTTCACAAAAATATGGAAAAGGTTTACTTTTCTATCCATTCACTATTAGTGTCCAATAATGTTTTTATGCAGATCTTATTCTATGCTTGAAAGTTAAATGCAAACTTCAATAAAATCCATAGATTTTACTTAAAAATGTCAGAGCTAACCCATTACTTAATAAAGTATTCAATATCCATAAAGTAAATTATATTTGCACAGCAGATAGCAAATACACTAAAAGTTTCCCAGACAGGAAAAAGATTCCACTTGTACAGTAACGGACCCTTTATCCGGCAAGCATGGGGCCGACATCATCCCGGACTTCGGAATTTTCCGGATTTCGGGTCCGTTCCGGAAAAAACGCCGTTAAAGACGCAGCTGCTTTAGTGAAACGAAAATACCCGCTGAAACGACATAGTCCGTTCCAATCGTAACGGATCCAGCAAAAAAAACTTCCGGCAAAGCACGTGGGCAAGAACCGATAGCGAGGCAGCAGCCGATTTTGGAACAGTCGTTTAAGCGCGGGGACGATACGATTCGGCCGCGTCGAACGTCCCATTCCGCACCGAGACGATGTCACAAAAGGTGTGGCGCATCCAATCGTAACGGATCCAGCAAAAAAACTTCCGGCAAAGCACGTGGGTCGTCGCGGCAAGAACCGATTGCGAGGCAGCAGCCGATTTTGGAACGGCCGTTTAAGCGCGGGGACGATACGATTCGGCCGCGTCGGCCCGCGCCGAATCGTCCCATTCCGCACCGAGACGATGTCGCAAAAGGCGCGCGCAACCATTGCGCGTCGTAACAGCATTTACTCACTAAAAATTCTTCAAAATATAAAAAAACAAATTCTAAACGCGAGCCGGATTTTGGGTCCGTCCGGATTTTGGGTTCCCGGATAAAGGGTCCGTTACTGTATTTTGTTTCTTTTTAAGAAAACATTTATAGGAAACACATTATTTGGTAAAAACCCATACTTCCAATATAAATAAATGAATGCCTTTAGGTCACAAGACCAGCAAGACTATTTTATAGCACAAAGGTTGCTTAGTTCTTTGCAGATTTCAAGGTTGGGGAACTCTCGCACATTTCAAAAACATGAAGTACACGAGCTGGGAAACCCTTCGAAGTGAAGTGTCCACTGGAAAACCTTCATGGTAAGAATTGCATTTATCTTCAGATAAAAAGTGGCTTTTTTACCACAGCTTTTCCGATTTTGAGAAGTCAAGATCTAGTCATCTATGGATCATTTCAATCCGAGCGACTTAATAACCTGAAAAAAACCTGATTACACTCCAGTCAAACACATTAGTGGTAAACATTGAATGATATCTCAAAACTAGCCCACTTATTGATATTATTTCAAATTGTGTTTTAGAGTACAATATTTTAAACCCCATGCCAATAAAATTTCAGTATCCTTATTCTAAGAGAGCAATCATTTTTTAAAAAAAATCTTTAAACCAGACTATATTAAATTTGCTCATACTAAAGTAATTATTTCGCTACTGGGGTTTCAATGGGTTTGGTAAAGTTAACAAAGGATTCTTACCTGCTCATAGACTGTCCAGGCCATGGCAGACATAAGAGTTCGTCTCATTAACCTAGGAACCATACCACAGAAAAAACCAGGAATCCCTCTTTCCTATAAAAACAAACATTAAAATGTTAGTAAACAATTATTAAGTGTTTTTTTTTTTATTTAAATGAACATTACTAATAGAAAAAATTGTGTGAAATAGACTTAATAAGCCCAGCTATTAAATATGAAATTACCTTGAAAACTAAGCTGATTGCAACTACAACAGTGTTGTACTTTTTGGGGTACAGCTGCATTTTGGTTTTTATCACATCAGCTGGCTGTGTTATAGCAGCAGCCAAAATGCCAGCTGAGATACCACATCCGAAGTTTATTGGCACTGCTGAAACATTTTCACGGACATCTGAAAAAAATTAAGGGAATGAAAAAACTGAATAATATCTAATTACATTTAAGGTAAGTAGAGTAAAAGTTCAAGCCAACTATGACATTTTTAAAAGAGAAAAAAAAATTATGAATTTAATGGATCAAAGTAAAGTTAGAATTAAAGAAACCATATTTAATTAACAGGAATAAATAAATAAGAATATAATATTAGTGAACTTACAGGAAGGTACCATCTTTTTGGCTTCTGTGTAAAACATTAAATAGATTCCAGAAAAGGGAGCATCACGAAACAGAGTTGGCACTAACCCAGAAAAAAGACCTGAAAACAAACATACTATCAAAATCTATCCAACCATACAAATTATGGGTATTAAATTAATACAATTAATTGATAATCCATTTTCTCAAGAACTGAACTATCTATTGATAAATTTTAATTGTATTTAAAGGAAACAATACAATACTTATTTTACAGTTCCTATATTCATTTGTTACATATTTTCTTGTATTTGATACAGATGTTTTAAAGTGAAAAATAAAACATACCTTTCCTTCCTTCCAACTTGTAGATTTTGTACATAGCCTCAGACAGACTGTTATAAGCATACACACCACTCTAAAATATAAAATTGAATCATTAATTTTATTATGCAACAAAATAGCTCAGTTAATGTATGCATTTTGCAAGTTTCAAACTTTTTAAGTGTTTCTACCTATGAGCTCTGGACACTTAGATATGTTGGGTCATAGACACTAGTAAGAATTTACTCGTAAAATTTTGTGCAGTGCAGTTAAAAAAGCTTTAAAAGTCTATATTACTCCTTGTGAAACGCAAACTGTAGGCAATTTATATGAAATCATATGGACTTTATCATTAGATTATAGAGGTGCAAGATGAATATAGTGCAAGAAATAAAATGCTAGTTTACAATATAATTAGGTTTTATATTATTTTTTGTTAATGCATGTATCTTTCAGTCAATGTATTCTTTTACATGTTTTTTAATGTTATAAAGACATAATTACACACAATAAAAGAAAATATATACATACTACCTCATATCTAGTTTTGAGGACAGTAACCGGGAGAAGAGTCGTTCCAGCAAAAGATCTGGCTAGAATACCAAAACTTATGGACTCTAATGGTGATGGATCAGAAGATCTAAAAGAAAATGTAATAGTTTTTAATATGGTCCACAATAGGAATAATGACATCAATTCATACAGAAAATAATGTGTATGCAAGGCCAAAACTTTAGAGGGCTAAATTGGAGTAACTCTGACAGCTAAATTTAACATACATGTGATTATTCTGACAATAAATTGGCGGAAAATATTTTTAAAAAATATCTTTGGCACCTAAATGTTCCTTTATTTTAAGTAGAGGGAGAGAGAGTCCTGAGATCTACCATTCGATATGATAGTCATATTTTTCAGCTTAAATATTAACTAGTTTTCAAAATTACTTCCATATTTTTTTCTATTTTACTTAAAATTTATTACTAGGCAACACTTGCGGCCAGAGATTTAAGCAAAAAAAACGATTGGGGGAAAATAAGAAAGTGGAATTATGGTTTTGCAAATCGAACTGTCGGATTTTAATTTTGCTTAAGAAATTGGCGGAGGAATCACATGTATGATTTAAGTATGCCCAGTAACTAAAATGCAATCTGGTTTTTGAAAACTTATAACTCAAGAAGACCCTGGGGAAAATGTCAGTTTTTTTCATAGCTGACATTAACCTTTAATTTTTAACCCCTAAATGCCAATCAACAAATAAAAATGTTTGTCATCATGACTAGAACAATAAATTTTATCACTGTGGAAAATCTTTTTTTTTAGCAATTGCACAAATGCTTACTTAAAGTATTTACTTTAAATAAGAAGAATCTTACCCAAAATTGGTCTGCAAATAGTGTAAAGAGCTAAAATACATTCCAACACCGGGGACACATCTCATAATAGACTGAAATAGAAATTAAACACATTTTTAGCTTTAAGGAATTGTTAAAAAAATTAATAATGGATACTAATGTTTGCATACCTTATAATATTTTATTTGTTAAATTAAGTTTAAAGTTAAATAGGATTTAAAAGAAAATTTACATTACCATTAAGCATAATTATAATAATTAAATCAAATAACTCAGTTACAACTTAAGTAAGTACTTACAGGTAAGGTCCCTTTCCATAAGCCAAGCAACCTTTCATTTTGTAAAATATGAGCAAACTGAGGCAGCATTCCACTGCGGATAGTGCTGTAAAAGAAACAATTTTTTAAAAATTTAATTTTTTACTATAATATTAAATCAAAATGTATGCTTATTCTTATTAATTCTGAACTCTTTTTGAATATACTTCGAAAAACTAATAACTGCTGAAAAAAATACGAAAAAAACCTATAGGAATGAAAATAAAAATTGATGGATATTCATTTTTAAGAAGAGAGAAATTTTACAAAAAAAACCCTACACTTTATAGCAGGGGTTCCCAACCGGTGGTACGCGTACCACTGGTGGTACGCGAGAACGTTTCAGGTGGTACGCGTGAGTCAAAAGCACTAAAAGAAAGGAACTATAAGAAAGTTTTATCGATCTTACAGAAGATAGTTCTATGAAAGATTATTTTAAAGAGAAATCTTTAATTAACTTCTGGATGTTGAAGAGGACTTAAGAATGAAGATAAGTTCCATTACTCCTAACGTTGATATTTTAATCACAGGGAAACAACAACAAATTTCGCACTAAAGACTATAAATGTATATTTTGTATGATGATTAATTTTTTGCTGAGTTTGTACTAATTTTTTATTATGTTTTTAGACCTATGGGTATAATAAATAAAACTGTAAATTAATACCATTTTTATCTTTTTATTTCTCCTTTATTAAAAGCATGTTATAAATAAACAAATATCTAACCATTAAATATGAAGTTTTCTCAGGAATTTAATTCAAAAAGCCTTTGAACACTTTTAGAAGAGTAAATATTATACGTTTATTAAAATATTTACGTCTGGTGGTACGCCAAAATTTCTCAAAAAGACAAGTGGTACGCAGGTGCAAAAAGGTTGGGAACCCCTGCTTTATAGAATAATTTTACAGGAAAATCAGCAAAGATAATCAAATACTAACCCAGTTTTAGAAGCATTTTGAAGCCTTGTCTTTACTAAATCCAGTGGCTGAAATAGAAGAGTAGAACATGTTCCACTAACTGATCCAGCCAAAAATGACTTCAAGAAGGGATACTATCAAGAAAAAGAATATGTTAATCACATTTTATACAACGTAGTTCAAAACTTAATAAAAAGAATTCAAGTATTGTAACAAATAACTATAATGTAGCACATCTTAACTGAAATCAGAAATAACAGATACACTTTAAGTAATATTCACCCTAAATTGGTATTTGAGGTCCTTTAACTCAATTTTATTTTTCTACAATATATTTTATCAGTAATTTTTTTAAAAGAAAATACTCAAATACAAAGCTTTGTATCAAGCTTCCTTACTTTTAAGAAAAATCAAAGATTCACAACAAAAATAAAATTAAAAATAACTGAAATTTACAAACGTTTTAAACAATCATTACTTTTACCTAATTTATTAGTTGACAGAACAAGGAATTCTAAAAACCGAAACTTCTTACCGTTTGTACGATTTCCATACTGGAAGTGTTAACGATGTCTTGGCTATCGTCGATATGACACATTCAGGAAAGCTGCGATAGAAAAAGGTGCCATTATCTCTACGTCACCAATCCATCGAAATGTCACAAACAGATAAAGTAATCGGTGATTAGCAGTCTTCAATCAGACGGTAGAATCAAGCGATTATTCGGAGACTTAAGAATAAAAGCTTAACATCTTATTAAATATCCTATTTAGATCAACTCACCTTCATAAAAAGACATTGAATTCATACATGCAACGATACATTGCCCTTTCTAAAGTAGTTTTATTGGAGTGAATAAAAACAATGTGGTCAAGAATTTAATGACTAAGGATTCTAAAAATTTAACTTACCAGCCTATTAACATAGTATGCAAGTCAACAACACGATGATTTTAAATACTCGTGGAACTCAGGCGCCTCATGCGTGCTCTCCTTGTTTGTTTTGTTTACAGTTTAAGGGCGACGGAAGTTAAAAAAAAATATTCTTTTTGGTGTTCTTCTTCTAACAGCAAAAAAAATGAATGAAATTAACTTTTAAATGAAATTAAATGAATTACAGGATCTTAAAATTCAATTTTGTAATAGAAACCAATAATTAAAGAGTATTTAGATACTAGGGACCGAGTTGAATATTTTGACTTGTGAGTGGGCGGAGCTTATTCAATGGCCCCCGACAACCGAAACCTAAACTAGGTGCGCAAAACTATTGCTTCTGAAAAGCAGATATTAAGTAATATAATTTCAATACTCTTTGTTTTCTGATAACCGGTGGTGGTTTTAAATGAACCGCCTAATGGGCAATTCCCACGTTTTTGAAAACCGAAAAAAAATTCATTTTAATTACCATTAAGAAATAAAAAAATCGGCACTAAAAAATTAATTAATTCAATATTTTAAACTTACAATCGGCAAACACTTTCGTGTAAAATGACGTAATACTGTCTTCGTGCCCCAGTTGAACTTTGAAATTAAATTTAAAAAGTAAATAACCATCGTAATTAATAAAAAAATGTGGGAGTTTCACCCCCTGAATAAACTTGTGGAACCGATTGGACCGTTCTATATTTTGTTATTAAATAACATTTACTTTTGAATGCTTATTTTCATTTTCAACAAATTATTTACCTTAAATAACGAGTATTTATTTAGAGCTGAATCGAAATTAGAAGTCCTTTTTGGAGAAAATGGCCCATGCTTAAACTAAAAAAAATTTTTTTTGAAACTTTTCACATAAACAGTCTATTTAATTTTAGGTGTCTTCAGTTCAAGGTTCAATTGATGCATTACAAAACCATATATCCTCTTGGTTAAAAAATCCTTTGAAACGTATTGTATTATGTTGATAAGATATTACTCTACTTACAGAATATTTTAAGATAGTAGAATCTTCAACCTCTAATTTATATCCCTCTAGGTTCTGGGTGAGGGTGAAAGAAAGAGTACCTATAATACTAGGACTTTTTTCAACATACTGATGGTATTCTATATTTTTGGAGTTAGAAGACTTTGATCAGGCATGGCCAACCCGCGGCCCGTTTGAAATAATTTTGAGGCCCATGAGAATTTTTTTAGTCAAAAGTTAAAGTTTTAGGGTAAGTTAAGGCCCCCCCCCCCGAAATTTGGACAAATTGATCCAAAACGCGTTAAAATCTGTTAATTAGAGTCGAATTTCCAGAAAATTTTCTGGGGAGGACCCCCCAGACCCCCTTTAATACTAGGAACTCTATTGTTCACAACTTTTTTAAGATATTAAGTTCAGCCAGGTGCAAATACTACCAAAAATATATTTTTAATTTTGCATTGAACCTATTAACCATGCATGAGGACATCAGAGGGAGATTTTGGTGTACTCATTTCCTGTGCGAAAATCTAGCTGCAATTTTTAGAGAAAATTTTGGTCCTCCCGAAATAAATTTCTATAAGCGTCACAGGCTCCTTAGTTTCAAGTGATTCCAAATATTTTTAATGGCACCTGTTTAGTTCCTATGGATATACAGAAGGTATTCTTGGGGTTGCTCCTAAAGGTAAAATATAAATGAATATTATATTTAGGAATCTGTCAAACTAAGCAAAGGATCTAAGAAACTCCCTAATTTATACCCAGATTATTCAGTTTACTTCACTGTCATTCTGTGCGCCTAATATCTTAAAATTTTATATGCGGCCAGCGAGGGTATTGTGGTTTTCCAAAGTGGCCCTCAACATCATTTGAGTTGGCCACCTCTGACTTAGATTCTACTGAAAAATATTAAATCATTACGTTGGTAGTTATTAACAATTTTAAATATAGCCGATTCTTTTGTTTGTTTTATTCAAAAATAACTCAAATAAATATCATTCCATTAATTTTCCCCAAACTAAAACCTACAGAAGCTATTTATTTTAGTCGCACTTTTAGGATTTGGATAAAACCAGTATTTATCAACTTAAGAAAGTATAACAATAGCCTAAAAAGCTATTTTTGGAAACAATTATTTCAAAGAAAATGAAAACCATTTTATCATTCTTTTGAATAAAGAGATCAGTTTCTTTTTTTTTATTTTAATGCTCATTATGATCCATTCATTCCAATGTTTTATTCCATGGTTTCTCTTGCTCGTCTCTTCTTCATATCATCTTTGAGGATGAGGACAAAGGGAATTATCGATCATATTTGTTGCTAACTTTCTTGCATCCACGTTTAAATTAGGAGAGCATAAGAGGCAAAGAATTAGATAGATGGATTGAGGAAAATGGAACTAGAAGGCGAATTAACAAGGTTGGCTTTAAACGTATTTGACTAATTGTAACAAGGAGTGATTTTTTTTAAATATTTTCATTTGTTTTCTTATTTCCTCCATCTCCCTGTGCACTAAAAATGAAGGAGAGTATCTCGAGTGGCTTTTAACAAAAGTTTTTTTTAATTAAAGAATGTTATCGTAATGATTCGCAAATCAAGCTCCCGTCTACAAATGAGAAAAATGGGAAGGAAAAGAGGAAAGGATAAATGAAAGAGAAATTAGGAAAATGAGGGAAGACAAGACAAAAATAATAGAGAAAAAAGGGAAAATGAATGAGGGGGAAAATTTGTAAAAGAGAAACTACTAAATTACTGCCATGCAGAGAAAAAGGAGTCCTTTAAGGAGCTATTCACAAATAACGTCACATGTTTGGGAGAGGAGGTTATGTTTCCTATATGTTTGACCAGTGCTGCAATTAAAACAAAACATTTGGGGGGCTGAACGTTTTTCCACATTTTTTTAAAATTTTTTAACCGAAAATCCCGATGTTTCAAGAAAACGGCTAAAATACTTCGGGGGATGATACAAATATTTAGGGGACGTCATCCCTCAAAGTCCACCCCCCAATATCAACAATGTGTAGAAATGTGACAAAAGAAGGAAGCAGTTTAAACTTAGAGATATCTCTCCTTAAAAATTGGTTGGTTAATTTTTAAGGCGCGAGGCCCACATCAGGGCATAGAGATCTTAAAATTGTTGTTTCACTGCTGATAAAAGGCTCACTGTTTGGTCTGATATAAAACTAAAAAACAATGAAAACTCAAATTCCTAAGCAAAAAAATAGTAAAAATAAATTGATAACCCTTAATTTCGTTTAATTATAAAACTAAATGTGACAACGCAGTGGGTGGAGGGATAGGGTGTCTCAAAAAAAACTTTTTTTCGAAAAACCTCTCTCCCCAGGGCTTTTCCCATTCCCTTTGGTCCCAAAAGATAGTGTGTAAAGTTTCAGCCCCCAAAGTTAACTCTAGGGTTTGCCTGTAGAGCCCCAAAGTTTGAAAAAAGTGGAAAAAATGACGTATTTTCAGAATTTTTAAAAATTATATTTTCAGATTGATACTGCAATAAAACTGGTTCAAATGTGTCATTTAGGACTTATTTAGATGGTATTAACTGCACCCTATAGCCCTTATAATTTAAGATTAAAGCTTACTACTTAAGGACGTTGCACTCGCCAAAGCTTATAATGCACTACCGGTGGACGAAATGAATTAAATTTGAATTTCTTCGAAGGAACTCCCTCAAATGATGCCATTTGATGCTAAATTGATATTATAAATTATAAAAACCCTTGAAATAACAATAATGAGGTCTTCCACTGAGCTTTTAATGTAAAAAGTGATTTTCTTCAAAATTTCTCTTTTCCAGCTTATCAAACCCAAAATTTATATTAAAAATGATGGTTGTTGTACTTTTTTAGATACCAAACATTTAAAACTTTATGGGGGTTTCATTTTTAATAAGTAGAATTAAATTTTAAACCGCACAGATCAGAAATGACATGGATATTTCCTATACCAGACGTTAAAATCGATTTTCTTTTTTAAGTTTGGAAAATTACTTCCTTTTAACGTATTAGGGGAAAATTTTAATTAAAAACTGCTTTCTTTAACATTTCAACCAAGATTCACAAGCATTAAACTATTTTCCTAACTTTGAAAAAAGAAAATCAATTTTCACATCTGGTATAGGAAATATCCATGTCATTTCTGATCTGTAGGGTTTAAAATTTAATTCTACTTATTAAAAAAGAAACCCTTATAAGGGTTTCAGTGTTTGGTATCTACAAAAGTACAACCCTCTTTTTTAATATAAATTTTGGGTTTGATAAGCTGGAAAAGAGAAATTTTGAAGAAAATCACTTTTTACATTAAAAGCTCAGTGGAAGACCTCATTATTGTTATTTCAAGGGTTTTTATAATTTATAATATCAATTTAGCACCAAGTGGCATCATTTGAGGGAGTTCCTTCGAAGAAATTCAAATTTAATTCATTTCGTCCACCTGTAGTGCATTATAAGCTTTGGCGAGTGCAACGTCCTTAAGTAGTACGTTTTAATCTTAAATTATAAGGGCTATAGGGTGCAGTTAATACACATAAATAAATATATTCCATCTAAATAAAACCTAAATGACACATTTGAACCAGTTTTATCGCAGTATCAATCTTAAAATATAATTTTTAAAAATTCTGAAAATTGGTCATTTTTTCCACTTTTTTCAAACTTTGGGGCTCTACAGGCAAACCCTAGAGTTAACTTAGGGGGCTGAAACTTTACACACTATCTTTTGGGACCAAAAGGAATGGGAAAAGCCCTGGGGAGCGAGGTTTTTCGAAAAAAAGTTTTTTTTGAGACACCCTAGTGGAGGGAGTCACTGAAATGTGACGACGTATGGCTGTCACAGTCACATAGAGGGAGGAAGGGGTGTAAAATCCCTGAAAATTGTGCTAGGTAATTTGTGAATGTGCCCTCCATATCAAATTAGTTAACCATGTTTGCGTCTAGTAGTTTGCTGTTGGTCAACAGACCAAAGAATTTATTTTGCTTAAGTTTTGATACTCAATCAAGAACTCGTGGGTAAATATTTATTACTATTCTAATTTTAATCATTATCTCGTCAAAGGTCTAAAAACTGCGACGGATCTATTGTATACAAGATAGAGGAAAGAAAGTAAAAGTTCTGTGGTTCAATAAACGCGCTTTAAGCAAAGAAGTACAAATGGACTTCCCACATCACTGAAAACTTCTTATCGGTGAACTTTACTATCTACCTTTTCTATTGGCACGAGATGAACACGTGCTATAACATCGAAGAAATTAAATTTTCAACTTCGCACATTCTAAATAAGTTGCCTTTTCTTATAAACTCAAAAAAGGTCTCATATGGTAAAAAGGCATAGATACAATGGAAGTTGGAAATGTCAGTTTCAAATAGGGAAAGCTAGGGTGCATAGATAAGTTTGAAAGGAGATTAGAAACAACGAGAACGAGTCATCGGTTTAGAATCAGCAAGCTCTTTCAGGTCTTGAGCAATTGTAACTTTTTTGTAACTCTTTTCAGATATCGATAAATTTAAACATTTGCTAATAATTTCATATTTTGCTCCCTGATGCAAAAGTTGGGGACTGGAATAACGATGCAAAAAGGTGATTGCTATAGTGAACTAGATTTATCTATATGGAAAAATAATTAAATATAAAAAATAATATTTTTATATACAGGGTGTCCCATAAATAATGGGTCACACTTCTAGGGGGGATAGTAGACACCTAGACGAGTCAGAATCACATAGGATTTGGGGGTCCCAGACCAAATCCCAGGGAGCTAAAAATGGAGCGACACACCAAAAAAATTATTGAAAAATTCAATTTGTAGAAGAACTACTAACTATTAGTAAAAACTTGATCTTGGTCTCAAATTTTGCGGTTTAATAGTATCTTTAAAATTATCTGAAAAGTTTTCACTTTAAAATTTGTTTTATTATCAAAAAAGTTAAAAAACCACAAAAAAATTTGAAAAATCTGCCAAAACCTTATTTTGTATTTCGAAATAATTTCTTTTGATTTGATAATCGAAAAGATCATAGTTGAAAACCCTTAAGTCCAAAATTCCACGTGAATACAATCAATATTAAACGCTTGAGATCCTTTTAAAGTTTGTTTTTTGAGTGCGAAAACAGCTCGAGAAAACGAATGTTCAGGGAGAATCTACGAGTTACGGATAGATAATCGCTAAATTTCTTTTCTCTCCCAATTTGGCGAAACATGCCAAGCTCCTACAGATCGCCAAGCAGGCTAGGGCGATCTGTTGTTGGCGAAAGTTGGCGAGGAATCTCGTTACGCAAATCGTGGCGAGAAATTTAGCGAGGATCAATGGATCAATCCGTACCTTGTAGATTTTCCCTGAACATTTGTTTTTTGGATCTGTTTTCGCACGCCTTTAACAGGATCTCGAGCGTTTAATATTAATGGTATTTACGTGAATCTTTGGATTATAGGGTTTTCATTTATGCTCTTTCCGATTATCAAATCAAAAGAAAGGATTTCACAATACAAAATAAAGTTTGGGCAGATTTTTCACATTTTTTGTGGTTTTTTAACTTTTTTGACAATAAAACAAATTTTAAAGTGAAAACTTTTCAGATAATTTTAAAGATAATATTAAACCGCAAAATTTGAGACCAAGATCAAATTTTTACTACTAGTAGTTCTTCTACAAATTGAATTTTTCGATAGTTTTTTTGGGGTGTCGCTCCATTTTTAGCTCCCTGGGATTTGGTCTGGGACCCTCAAACCCTATGTGATTCTGACTCGTCTAGGTGTCTACTATCCCCCCTAGAAGTGTGACCCAACATTTATGGGACACCCTGTATATTGTTCCCATTTATAATTGTCACCACTATTTCCTAGCTTAAATATTCTGTTTGTGGGGTCCAAGAATAAACTCTCTCTCTCAGAGAAAAACTCTCTTATCAAGCTCTAATATTTAGGATTCATATTCTCCCCTTTACACACAAAACTAAAACAAAAAAACCCATCTGTTTACCCATTGGAAGTCTAAAACAACTCACACAATGTCCTATCCCCCTCTCCCTACCAGTTTTAAAAAAAAAACATTCCGTTGATAACCGTTTCGGATTTTTTAAAACTCCTAATCGTACAAATTGAGATAAAAAGATTGAAAAATGGGAGGGGGAACTTGAAACGATTTCTGTCATTTCTAAAAAACGTCGATTGTGCATCTCGACAATTAGTGGACATCGTGTTGTACACACTCTAGAATTGTACAAACTATACAGGGTGGTCCTAAATTCGTGGTACAAACTGGGTAGGGTAGGTAGAGGGGACCTAGACAAGCATATTTTGAAAAACTAGAGGGGGCGCAGATGCACCGTTAATAAGAGCTATAGGACCTAATGTATAGTGCGCGAGCGTTACAAAAGGACATTTTGCCAAGGCCCGTTTTACGAAAAAAAACATAATGAAATGAAAAAATTTATTGCGTGAGGTACAGCAGAATCCGTACTACTTTCACCATAAATTTGATAGAAATTGGACCACTTGCTAAACCGTGGGGTGAGTTTTAAAACGCGCAGTATTAATCTTTTAGCCAAAGAATGGAGTTCCCTTAATGGAATTTAGAAAAATGATGATCGGGGAAGGAATTTTCAATGCTCATACATTGATCATTGAAACTGTATGATCATTGAAAATTCCTTCCCCGATCATCATTTTTCTAAATTCCATTAAGGGAACTCCATTCTTTGGCTAAAAGATTAATATTGCATGTTTTAAACTCACTCCACGGTTTAGCAAGTGGTCCAATTTCTATCAAATTTATGATGTAAGTAGTAAGGATACTGCTGTACCTCATGCAATAAATTTTTTCATTTCATTACGGGTTTTTTTTCGTTAAACGGGCCTTGGCAAAACGTCCTTTTGTAACACTCTCGCACTACATTATGTCCTAGCTCTTTAACGGTGTAACTGCGACCCCCCTTTCTATACCAATTCTTGTTCGTCTTGATGTACTCTACCTACCCTATCCTATACCCAGTTTGTACCACGAATTTAGGACCACCCTGTATGTTACATTCGTACTTTTCTTATGTGCCTTTCACAATTTTTTATAACTTTATTATTTCAAATCAATGTTTTTTAGCATATCTTCGATCTATTGCGAATGAATTATACTTCTCTTGAAACTTAAAATCATTGAATTGTTGATGAACAAACCTTCTAACAATGAATCAAGATCAACATTTAAAATAGTATAATATCCTTGTCTTAAAATTGTGAAACAAATTTCACGCACCTTCCAGAATAGCCTTCAAAGTAACTGATTCAAAAAAGTAACAATTTAATCTAACCCTTTTTTTATTCAAGGGCGCATTGAAATTAGAGATTAGTTGAAGGCCTTAGAATTTTTCATCTTAACAAAGGTTGCTTCAATATGATAGGACGAATGAAAAAAATTAATCAGTTTGTTCGGACATCATTACTAATTTAAAACAATTTTTTAATTATTTAAATTTCAAACATGAGTCATAATGCCCAAAAGCACTGCACTTTAATGAATATCAACGGAGTCCAACATTCTCTGGATAAAAAGGTAAAAACTTTTTAATTTAAAAACAAATTTTGTTTTGGCTTAAATTACAACACAATAAGAATAAGAAAAATTAACTTTAAGGGATCTGCTTATAGGAAGTAGTTATTTTTCTCCTCTTCCCACTGGCGCGTAGGGGAAGCTTGGAGATTTTTTTTTAGAACAAAAATCAAGTTGCCATTTTTTTTACTTATTACCATTTTCAAACTGACGGACGTTTCAAATATCACTGTCATTTTTTAAGAAGTGGGAGCACTGAAATTTATTGCGTATTGGTCCAATCTGTTTTTAGTGATCTCGGACCAGCGGACCACCTGATATTTCAAAAGGGTTTATCGAATTCAAAGGAAAAATGTTATCGAGCGGGGTGAAATTAGAGCAAAGTGATAAGATTCACGGATTGAAAGGTATATTTAAATATTGACACAGATTTCCGGACGCATTTCATGTTGTGAGAAGTTAACCAGCGGTGGAGGAAAAGAATACATTATAAATCAGCGGCGGATTAATGCAATTTTGTTGGGAGGGGGGCGGATAGATGGAATATTCAATTTACAGTAAGGGGTCATCCATAAATTACCTGAGGTCAAAAAGGGGGGGGAGGGGTTTGGAAAAATCTCACCAAATCTCACCAAGGGGGGAGGGGGGTCGATTAAAATCTCACGTCAACTTTTTAAGTTAGAAATTATACGATTTTCTTTTTTTAAGTATGAGAAACAGATAAGATACTGCAAAATATTTTAAAAAAGTTATAGGTAAATCTCACTTGGGGGGGAGGGGGGGTCCAGCAAATTCTCACTAAATCTCACCAAGGGGGGAAGGGGGGTCCAGATTTTGGAAAAAACACCTCACGTAATTTATGGATGACCCCTAAGGCCTCCCTGGGAGAAAAATTTTTTCAAATGATATCTTTAAAACTTAGCACTGTTACGCTTTCAGAGACTTAAAAGTTAAAACTGGTTATAAAATAAGTGCATAATTAAACATATTAAATTTCTTTAAGATGCATAATGTAGTATATTTCAATTCATTTTTAGGTAGAATTTGCGTCCGAGGGAACTTAGTATTATATAAGTTGTTGCTAATAAAGGTACAAGTATATCAAAGGGGGGTCTGGGGGATCTCCTCCAGAAAATTACAATGAGCGTTTGAGAAGGCTCAACATGTATGTTACGGTGAAAGAAGAAGGAGGGGAGATTTGTGATTCAGCTATTCAAGCTAGTTAAACAAGGGATACAGAAGGTTTAAACTTTAATAGGGATAACAGAACAAGGGGCCATGGGCACAAATTGAATAAGACTAATTTTAATCTGGATTTAAGGAAATATTACTACTTTAATTGGGTAATTGATATATGGAACGCGCTGCCAGAAAATATAGTAAATTCAAAGGGTGTGTATGAGTTTAAGAAAATTTTATGGGGGTCACCCCTAGAAAAATTTTGGAACTTTGACACATAAAAACAGCTATTTAACACATTTTTATCCACCTTTACCTCTTTTCTCAGGGGGGGCGGTCGCCCCCCGCTCCCCTTTAATCCACCCATGTTATAAATTATCATCTATTTAATTGCAATTTCATAAAACTTGTGTCTAGCAAAACCTCAATTCCTGACAAAGTTGGTCAGGTGCCTGTTTCGGTTAGTTAATTTAGTAATCATGCCCGTAACTTAAATTTTTGTTTCGGAAATGATTTTAGCTCTCAATTATTTCTCCGCCCCTCTCCAAACGAAGCTTAGCTAGTTTTACGAGAGAAAACAATTAACCTAATATTGAGTAAAATAGTAATGATCCAATGTCAATTTTGGGATGGAAAAAATGCATTTCGATGTTTTGAAATTTGCAATACAAATTTCTATGATAGTCCTGATTAATTAAAAATTAAAAAATAGTTAGAGTGTTGGAAAGTTCGAATGATCCTTTCTGCAGAAGTATTTTAATATCTCATTGCAAAATGCAGGCTGAATTTCATTATTTCATCTAAACTTCATTTGAATTTTTTTTTATTTTTTATTTATTTTTTAATTTTTTTGCAAGCAATTTACAAGAAACCAAAATATATGCTGTGATTTTAGTGTCTTACAAAGGCATCTCTCAGCCCTCATTTCAGCCCATTTCATTCTCAGCCCGTTTCGCGGCTTTTATTTGGAACCAACGTGTCCTAGGGTCACGGAAGTAAGGTCTACTCTTAAGTAAGTGACCCTGGAGAATTCATTGAAATGACTTACATCACCCCTAGCGGCGAAATAAAAAGGTTAAAACAATTTATTTAAAAACTAAAGGAGATAGAGCAAAAATCTCAGTGAGAGTATTGTTGCCAACGTTATCAAGAACTCACTGAAAAAAATTTCATGAAAATATCGTAAATATTCACGGAGATATTAGCATGTGAACTTTTTTATTTTGCTGCTAGGGGCGTTATAAGTCATTTACATGAATTCTTCAGGGTCACTTACCTAGGGGTACGAGGGCTCATTAGCACAAAAATAAGCAAACAGCTTCTTGCTCCCTCCTCCTTAGGGTCCTTAGGTGCCTTATACGTAATATTTAAGAACTTAAATGGAATCTTGCCTCGATATGGCAAAATATAAATTTTTTTCTCATTGTTTTAGCAAAGTAAGAAAAGTAAGAGATTGTTGTATTATTTGTGGAAACGCCGTTAAATAATGTTTGGATCGGAAGCCTTTATTATGCCATCTTAAACCAGTGCTGTATCAGCTTAAACCAGTGCTGTAGTTGAAAAATAAAGAAAGAAAAAAATATTAGTGGAACTTGACTCTTAATTTTGTGGCATAAAAACTAAGGACTTTAGGGGACGGTCCATGAAGGTGTCCCCCAGTCTCCAAACAGGCTTCAACCTATAATAAATTTAATAAGGTTTGAAATTATAGGGGTACTTCACTGTAAAAAATACGACACTTTACACAAAATTGGTGTATAGAAATTGCCTCTAATACATGGAGAGATATAATATGTTACACCGTGATATGGAGACCTCCATGCTCCATACCCGTAGTGGAACCTCCCTCTAAGTCTAGGTGGTAGGTCTCTCCGTATCGTGGTGAAACATCTCCCTCAATGTACTAGAAGGCAATTTCTATCCTAGGTTCCTCCCAAGATGGACCCCGTGCTCAAAACTCAGAAGAAGCAAATGGGTTGTTAATGGTAAATGGTAGCGATTTATTCTAATTATTACTGGAACTGGTTTGAGAATCTAATTTTTAATGAAACGACTTTACGTCGCGTGCCACAGAGGCTTTAGCAACCTTCCGGAGGAATTGTTCAAAAATCGGCAGATAAAAGCATCGCACTCTGCAAACATTACCTCCTCGAAAAAAACGTGTCTAATCTCATAGGTCTCTCTCAGGTAGCAACTCACACATAAAAAATAATTATCTTCATATTTTTATTTGTTTCCCTATCGATATTCCCACTGGAGATAGCAGTTGCTAATCTTGCTCGATCTTCCTTATTAGGTTTAACATCTCTTGGTGGGAGCGTCATAACGCTTGCTATCGGTTGGGATTTCAAGGAGGCCTTGAAGCCACGATAGGGGATTCCACCAAATAAGGTTGTCAGTTGTCAGTCGATCCCAAGCCATACCAAAAGCGGCTTGTTTTCGAGTAGGGAGCTCTGCATCGAATTACCTTGCGAAACTTCGAGACAAAAAATGTGAAATTCGACCAGGTGGCGGTTACCATTGTTTTTTTATGTTCTTATTTGGTTTGCGTCACGCGGATGTGACCGTTTTGGGGTGTATCAGCAATTAATTGCAATCTTGGTTTTGCAGGGGGGATTTAAAACTTTTGATTGATATGTATGTGTTTGACTGGGGAGGTGTTTTTCGTTCATTGACTTCATGTGCAATAAAAGATTGAGTGGATAGCAATTGGAATTCGGAGGTCCTCAAGCTATCGCTTGAGGTAGAACCTTATTAGGTTCAGTAGAACCTTATTAGAGCGATCCCTCATGACCAGCGTTTGAAATTGGCGATGGTCCATTGGTCCAAGACCACTGAAAAACGGCTCGGACAACTATGGTCAGAAAATCATTTTTCCGCCGGACCAGTGTCAAAAAAGTATCCTATATACTCTCCAATTATATCTGTTTTTTTTTTCTGAAAAACTGATTCGAAATTTTATGTCAATTAGTGCAATAATCGAGAGAAATACTTAATAAATTTATATATTTTCTCTTATAAACTTATTTGTTTATTTTGTTAGTTTGTTGTTAGTTTAATTTTTTTAAATTAATTATATGTATTTACCTTAAGTGCAATGGTTACTTTAAAAAAATTGAAACCCGTTCTTTTTAATTTAGCGGACCAGTCATTCTGGTTGAGGGCCAGTAAACATTAATTTGAATAGTAGTGCTTCGCAGAATGTTTTTCTTCTAATCCCTACTTTTGATAGTTTTGACAGCAAACTGGAGTACAATGATTCTCAACCTGCTGTCCGTGAAAGGATTACGAGTTTCATTGATTTGATAAAGAATCTAGAGACTTATGGGTATGAAAAGGTTGAGAATAACTAGTCTAGCTTATGTCACTTCAACATATGATCCCTAGGATTATCAGGTTTTATTAATTTGGTAAAATGTCTTGTGGCCAGTGGTGGGTCGTAGTGAAAAGGTTGAGAATAACTAGTCTAGCTTATGTCACTTCAACATATGATCCCTAGGATTATCAGGTTTTATTAATTTGGTAAAATGTCTTGTGGCCAGTGGTGGGTCGTAGTGAAAAGGTTGAGAATAACTAGTCTAGCTTATGTCACTTCAACATATGATCCCTAGGATTATCAGGTTTTATTAATTTGGTAAAATGTCTTGTGGCCAGTGGTGGGTCGTAGTGAAAAGGTTGAGAATAACTAGTCTAGCTTATGTCACTTCAACATATGATCCCTAGGATTATCAGGTTTTATTAATTTGGTAAAATGTCTTGTGGCCAGTGGTGGGTCGTAGTGAAAAGGTTGAGAACCACAGCTTTAAAGGCCGGCCGTAACTAGAATTTCGGGTTTGAATCAAGATTTTTTCTGAGGTGCCTCTTATTGCGAGTTATTTTACATGATAAGTTTTGGATGACTTGTTATAAGATTTTAATTCAGAGGTGCAAATTAAACTTCAAAATTGTGTGAACAATGAGAAACTCAAGTAAAATTGGGGGGTCTGGGGGCTCCTTCCCCTCTATGCTCCTCCCCTAGGAAAGTTTTAGAATTCGTCCCTAAAAATAGCGTTTTAGCTCATTTGAGACCATTTGGTTAAAAAAGAGACCCGCACATTGTAAGCGGCACAATTTTCAAAGAAAAACAGTTAGTAATTAAGCAACTCAGCTATGAGGGGGGTCCTGCCCCAGAAAACTTTTAGCCTAGAAATGCTATTTTAACTCATTTGAGACCATTCATTGAAAGTCTTGAAACTTTTCAAGGAAAACCGTACATAATAGAGTGCAAAATGTTGAAAGGATTGGGAGTCCTCCCCCAGATAAATTTTGGAATTTTTATCCTTACAAGTAAGGTTCTGACTCATTTCGAGTCGAGACCCTTTGGGTTCAGGCGCGTCTTTTCAGTTTTTGGTTGGGGGGGCAAGGATTTTGTTAAGTGGACCTGGACCCCCCGGCCCCCGGCTTAACTATACTTTTTTGGGGGGTTGCCGCAACTTCATTTTTTAGGTATCCCCTGACGAGCAAATTTTATACACGAGCACTAAAAAATAGTATTTGAATGATATTAATTATAATATCAAAATTTGACAGCGTGAAAAAAAGGAGGGAAGGGTCTGGGGTTCACCCCCAGGAAAATTTTGAAAATTTGCCTCTTAAAGTAGTGTTTTAACTCATTTTTTGAGACCCTTTGAGCTATCGTTCAAAGAGAACAGTTTCTTGTAAACCACATAATTTTCTTGGGAAAAAAGTTGTTAAAAGACGTCAAAGTTTCAAGTGGGGCTAAGGGTTCTCCTCTCCCCAAAATTTTTTTTCGAAAATTTGCCTTTTAAACTATTGGTTTTTTTTTCAAACTTTTTGGGACCTTCTAAAGGGAAAAGCTTCTTGTAAGTGGCATAATTTTAAAGGGAAAAACACTGTATAACCGACAATAAAATGTTTTGGGGGGGAGCTGGGGATTTTTCCCCATAAAACTTTTTGAAATTACCCCTCTGGGCAAATGTTTTATCTCATTTTCAAACTCTTTGGGGAGCACTAAAAATTAAAAGCTTCTTGCAAGGAACATAATTTTAAAGGGGGAAAACACTGAATAACAGACATAAAAATTTGAGAGGGGGTCTGGGGGTCCTCCCCCAGAAATTTTTTTAATATGACCCTAAAAGGTAGTGTTTTAACTCATTTTGAGAGTTTTTGAGCTCCTTGTGGAAGTTACAGAATTTTCAAGGTACTTGCAGCAATTTTTCACATAGCAGTGGAAACCTTGGGGGGGGGCGGTTGCCCCCCCTAAAGGACGCCCCTGTTTGGGTTTCACCTAACGAAGTAACGCCTTGTAAGTAAGTCACAAAATTTTCAAGGAAAAAAGCGGTATAAAAATTGATGTTAATATTTCGGGGGGAAGGGGTTGAACCACTTAACTCCCCCTTTAGATACGACACTGACTGCTTTAGTGCATTTGAACCTGATGGTCTTTCTAGAATTCATCTGCAGGGAACACAGTACCACCCGAGCAGCGACTTATCTACCTCAGTCTCCCTTATTAGGTTTAACTTCCCCAATGCTATCGGGCAGCGCTCAAGGCCTCCTTCAATCCTATCGCGGGGATAGCCGCCAAATAAGGTGCACAATCCGAGTCGGATTCCATACCAAAAGCGGCTTGTTTTCGATCTCATCACCTGCGACACAAAAAGCAGAGGTCGAGGAGGAACCTTTTGTCGTTTATTATGTTTTTTTGCAACATGATTATCTGGTAAAGTCGAATTGAACGGAAAATTGTTTTTGATGTTAAACAAATATGTAGTAGATTGAGGAACAGCAGTAGCAATTATTGAAGAAAGGGGAAAATTTGTGCTAATTTTATCCCCTCCCTGGATCATATTTTGAATACGATGTTGTACCATTGTTTGGAAAAAGAGGGGGAATAAATAAACCAGTAGCGGATCCAGGGGCTAGTTCGAGGGCACGTCCCCGTCCCCTCACCAGAAAAATAGTTTACTGGATAGAATGACATCTGAATATAATTTCTAAAAAAAACCATAGAAATTTTGAAGCTTTTAAATGCTTTAATGTATAGCTTTATGACAAAAAAACATTATTCTGTAATGTAAGGGTCAGCGCAAACTTTTATGGGCGCAAGTTCAGAGGTGCGGATGCGCCAAGTTTTTAGCGGTAAAGGACTAATATGGTAAACCTAACTAATGTTAAGTGAATGATTTGGCTTCCAAATGTGCCGCTAAACAGCCAAAATTCGCCAAGCATCCGCACGTCTGAACTTGCGCCGGCGGATCCAGGTTTGTCAGCGCTAACTTTCATGATACCAACGACGACGATCCTTCGGGCAATCGGGGGAGATGGCAATCGCTGTCTAGGAGGGGAACTCTTTTGTTCTCTAATTGACCTCACCTAACCACATAAAGAGATGGGGGAGATATCCACTGCCCGATGGATCGTCGTCCTTGGTATCCTAAAAGGGCGCAAAAGTTCAGACGTGCGGATGCTTGGCGAATTTTGGCTGTTTAGCGGCACATTTAGAAGCCGAATGACTCTTTTAACATTAGTTAGGGTTACCATATTAGTCATGTTTACCGCTAAAAACTTGGCGCATCCGCACCTCTGAACTTGCGCCTTGCGGCGCAAGTTCAGAGGTGCGGATGATTGGCAAATTTTGGCTATTTAGCGCCATATTTAGAAGCCAAATGACTCTTTTAACATTAGTTAGGGTTACCATATTAGTCATGTTTACTGCTAAAAACTTGGCGCATCCGCACCTCTGAACTTGCGCCAAAAATTAGCGTAGTTAAATTAAGCTGCCATCTACTTGTCCTAAAAGGAACTAAATTTTAAGATCAGTGGTTTAATCATGCTGCCATCTACTTATGACTGCAAAAACCAAGGCTCAACTGGATCCTGCGCGCTGTGGGGTGCGCGTGGGGAACAGGCTATAACACTTGCTTCAAAAGTTGGGACCTGAGAATCGGTTCGAAAACCGTCGGCACTCAGCGCCTCCCTGTGGTGGAAGCGAGAATTAAAAGTAGTTTCGTTTTTTATCTCCGTGCTGCGTCTGCTTTGGAAAAGGAGGCTTGAAAGTTTTCTTATCAGAGGGCATTTTTTCTCTCAAAATAAATATAACAGAACCATTTTTAGATAGAATCGGATTTAAATTATGAGTTAAAACGATTACAATTTCACTGAAATTGTTTAATTATATTAAAATATTTTAGCCTATTCAATTAAAAATATGAAATTTTTTATTTTCAAATGTGTAAATAATATTTTTAAAACCTATTAGAGCGCATTATCATAACAGTTTACATTCATCATTGCTATTTTTTGTATTTTAACTATTTTTGTTAAATAAATGTTTTTAAAATTATCGGAAATATAAGTAATTTTATTCTTAGATAAGATATTAATTTTTTATAAAAATAAATCCTGAAAAGAGCTAATTTAGGATATATTTTACCTTTAACAAGATCGAAACGACTGTTCGTGTTTTTAGTCTCACAGGCAATAAGGATTTAACCTCATTTAATAACTATTTGAGTGTTTCTGAAAGACATTAACTTCATACACAACTGAAAGTTTTAGAACCGTAAAATTATATTTTATAGTTAAATATTGAAAGAAAATTAAAATAATGACTATAAATCTCAAGATAGGAGGTACTCTGTGAAATAAAATTTTATTGAATCTTATATACACATAACAGACATTATGTAATGAAAAAAGGACTATTTCACACACTGAAATGTTTTTCAAACATTTTAGTATAACTTTTAATTTTTCTTAAACATGTTCAAGTTTTATACATTTTTAAAAATAAGATAACAAAATAACAATGTTTTTAAATAAAACGGTTCAAAAATAAATTTTTATAAATGTGTTAAAAACAGGGTAAGCTTTTTTAAGGAAATTAATTGTTAAACAGTCTTAATCAACGGTCATAACAGTCTAAAGAAGTTCATAGAAACATTTCACACCTTCATTCACACTAAAAGGGAAAAGCTTCTTGTAAATAATTAATGATGCCGGAATTAGATTTTTCTGCATATTTTAACCTTTTATTTAGTGCAGACACCTGTGCTCGAGATTTGAAAATATGGGTATTCAGCTTAAAAAATTTGTTACTTTGGGCTAAGGGGTCTCAAAACTGAAAAAGCAAATTCTTTTTAATATAAAAAGCATTTATTTTCAAATTTAAATTTAGAAAATAGATAATTATCAGGCCCAAAGTTATATATTTGCACAGGGGGAGGAGACTTGGAATTCCCTCTAAGCCCTTTTATGCGTGTTTACATGTTTAACGTTCCTGTTTTATATTTTTGTAATATAATCGAGCCCTGTATATGCCCATGAGTAGGTTCAATGTACTTTCTAATGGGTAGAATTTGTATCTTAATAAACTTAATATAAAACAAGATTTGAAAAATAGAGCTCCAAGAACTTAAAAAGGGTCTCGGGGTCTCCCAGAAAATTTTTGCAAATTTTATCCTAAAAATCAAGGTTTTAGCTTATTTTTGAACACTTCGTCTGCATTTCTTTTTCGGTAAAAAAAATCAGACATTTATGGAAAAATCAGAATAAGTGAAAATTCTAAGAAAGCCGAAAAAGTCGGAAAATCCGATAAAAATTGGAAAAATTTCTCTTGCCTGATAATATAAATATACTCAATAAAAATAAAGTACTGTTTAAATCTTTGAGACTGTGATCTACATTGTAAAGACTAATTCATTCCCACCACACAAGCCTGTAATCACTAGAAGAGTATTTTGAATTGACTATAACCAAATAGCAAGGATTCTTTTTAGAAAGATCAAACACCTTATTTAAGATATAATGCTATAAGATCATTTATATCTAATGTGATGGAACCCAAATATTTAGAAGTGAACAGGGCTAGATTTTCAGAAATTTCTGTAAAATAAAAAGTTGAAAATTGTAATAAAATGCTATAAAAACTATATGGAGGGAAAAAATCCACTAAAATATTATTAGTTCTTATTTAAATCCAGCGGTTCTATACTGCTCATAGATAAATTGCTTTCAACCATAAGGCTGACAGAGATGTGTCAAAAGGAAACTCATGATATGAAATCTTTTCCCTCTTCCTATCTGATTTACAAAACGGCACACAACAATACGGCATGGTGAAGGAAGTCCCTGCTTTCAATTTACAAAAAAAACATCATCGAAAGAATGAAAATTTTAATAGAAATTACAAAAACAATCAACTGTTCTAACTGAAACCAATAGTAAATATGAGTAAATAACAGTCGGGACTCAGCGACATCTAGCGGCGAGAATTTTCTCTAGCGAGGGAACCTATTTGCTATTGTTCTCGATTGAAATGTTACAGCCTGGTATGCAAGAGAGAGCGCTGCCAGATCCAGTCTAGCCTTGGCAAAAACTAACACTGATTACAGTCACAGTTACTCGAAATCCCTTGTTTTTGTACAGCAACAGTTAAGTAGTGGCAACAGTCAATATACAGAAAGATGATCGCATTCAACAGCTGAGGTGATAGGTGAATTTAATCTATTTTTAATTGTTTAGTAACATTATTTTTCATAACTGGACTTCACGTTAATGAACCTTCTCCCCAAGAATGCTTGCTTCGGTTTTATGTTCTGTCTAATTGTTTTAGACATCTAGCAAAATCAAACTCTTAAGTTGTGTGTTTACGTTTGGAAGAGCTAACTGCATTTGTTTATAACACATTCAAGCACGGCTCAAGATGTATAGTTTCGAAGGAGAGTTTCGGAGACGTCCCCAGCAATCTCTAGGAGGTGCCAGCCGTAAAGTAGCTCGTGAGGAACTGCTGCATAAAGCTCAACGAGAGCGGCATCTAAGAGAAGAAAAGCGCCGGATAGTTCAATCGGCAACTACTATCCAAGCGTTTGTTCGAGGTTCTCTCTCTCGACAAACAGAAAAGCGCAAGTTGCGATTCGAATTCGATGGTAACCTGAAAACTTTCGATCAAGGCAGCGTGTCATTAAATTCTGACTTGTTTCACGATCAAGTTTCCATGTTGATGCATTTCTATGATGAATCGCAAGACAGTTCCCGGCTTTTGCATATAAATCAGCTATGTCTGAGAGATGCACCTGCCGTCACTGCTTTGTTTTTTATGAAACCAGACCATTGGATGTACAAGATTGAAAAACTCTTGTGGATGAATGTTAAATATCTTAAAAACTGTGTGAAACCCAACTCCAATATATCTCTTTCATTGAGGTTCATTGAAGTGTTTACCTCGGTAGACTTGTATGAAAAATCCAACCAAAATAGAGCAGATGAGCCTAACTTTGTGCTTAGAATATTGGAAAAAATTTGGGATTTTTTAATTAGAAAAGGATACTATGCAATACTACGTTTATTGTTAGATAATAATGTTCCTGATTCATTGATAGTGTCATCTAGACCTCCCACTCCATTGGCTGATTCATTGTTAGACCTGTTCACTAGAGCTCTGATTCTGAAGAGTGAAAAGAAACCATATTTCTTCCAGACTTTACTTCAAGATGTCTTTACAGAAGAGCTTTCCCAGCAAATCATATGCTTCCTTCTTCCTGCCTTGTCACACAGGACTAACATTATCACCATTGACACAATCTTAA
Source organism: Tetragnatha versicolor (assembly GCA_024610705.1). NCBI lineage: Eukaryota > Metazoa > Arthropoda > Arachnida > Araneae > Tetragnathidae > Tetragnatha > Tetragnatha versicolor. The sequence continues at coordinate 8,969,684 of JANDEH010000013.1, forward strand.
CTGCAATATATCCTGACAATCTGGCATTCAATTTCCAAGCTACTCATAGCTTACTTTACACATTCATATATCTTATTTCCAAACAGGCAAAATCTCTATCTGACCAACAGAGTGCAGAATACCTCATTTGTGTCCAGTTTCTCCTCCAATCCACTCCTCAATGGAAAGACCAGAATATGAGAAGTGAGAGCGAATCGGAAGATGGGGAAATGGTCGTTGAAACTGAGGAAAGCAAGTCGCAACTCTATGAAGAGATAATCAACATGGTGAACGAGATTAACCATGTCAATGTAATCCTCAACATTGTGGATAACGAGAAAAATTTTTCTCAATGTGTCGTGCCTATTTGTTGTTTGTGCAATTTGTTGTTGAGACATCAAAAACTAGCGATTCATAACTATCGCTTGTTGTACAGTCTTGCTTTCAAGCCCTCTTTTTTCCGTCTTCTATGGAGGTCCATAATAAGTGCTAACATACCATCTGCATTTGGCACAACGTCATCATTGCTGCAAGTCATCAACCAAGGCATGACGTTCAGTACGCATGACCAGGACATGTTTTTGCCTCAACTGATCGTTTTTTGTGCTTTGCTGAACCACCTCCTTTCAACACTGCATGATTTCGAGTTCTATGATCAAAGCATTGACAATAATGGCGTGAGAATGATGCCATTCAACCTAGTAGAGATGGCAACAGTTAGTGCCACGTTCAAAGATGTGTGTATGGGCTTGGTGGAACTTGCTTACCCTGATAAGAAATCATCATTTACTCGTGATTATGTCAATGCAATGAGAAGTGTTGGATCTACAAGTCTTGAAAAACCAACAACTACTTATAATGTTCTGCAGTGGAACCACCTGTTCAAGGTGGTTGTTGCTTTGTTACGTCAATTATACTCTCGCGACTGCAGACGCAAGTTCTGCCCTGATGGAACTTGGATTGCAAAGCAGTTTCACGTGTTCTCTGAAAAAGCTGCAGAGATGTATTTCACAAAACATCGTACTCACGGGTATGAACCATTCGTCGGACTGCACAACCTGACTCGAGAACAGATGGAAGAAGAAGGTCCACCTCCATCTGCCATTGAAATTCGCCAACTGGCGATTCTTAGGGAATTCCCGTTTGCCCTGAGGTTTCACGATCGCTTTAAGATCTTCCAGTCTCTCATACTGAAAGACAAGCAAGACAACCAGGGTGAACTTCTGAACTTTCAGATGGGGCCGTTGATTCGAGTGACTGTTCGCAGGAACTTTATCTATGAAGATGCGTCTACCCTCCTTTCCTTACAGAGTGAACCTAACATTAAAATGCGGATACTAGTTCAGCTTGTTAATCCTGTGGGCTTAGATGAGGTTGGTATTGATGGTGGTGGACTTTTCCGAGAGTTCTTGCATGAGCTCCTGAAAACATGTTTTGACCCTAATCGCGGTTTCTTCAAGACTACTCATGATGCATTGTTGTATCCAAACCCTAACGTGCAGAGAGTGATGCCCGATTTTGCTCGCCATTATTTTTTCATCGGACGGATGCTTGGAAAGGCTATCTACGAAAACATGCTTGTAGAGCTGCCTCTGGCAGCCTTCTTCTTGACTAAGATATTGTCAAGGCATACCACTTCTGACGTGGACATTCATCACCTTGCTTCCCTTGACCCCGTCATGTACCGGAACTTGCTGTATCTGAAAACCTATGATGGAGACGTGGCAGACTTAGGACTGGACTTTACTGTCATGAATAGCGAGTTTGGAGAGAATGAAGTTGTGGAGCTCAAACCTGGTGGTGCGCAGATTCCTGTGACTGAGTCCAACCGAATTAACTATATCCACCTAATGGCCGATTTTAAGCTCAATCGCCAGATTAAGGCTCAATGCCAGGCTTTCAAAGAGGGCCTTGCCAATGTTATAGACATGGAGTGGCTGTACATGTTTGATGCAAACGAACTGCAGATATTAATATCTGGAGCTCAGACCCCAATTGACATCGAAGACTTGAAAGCTCATACTACCTACGCGGGTGGGTATACAGCCGACCACTTTGTGATTCGTGCCTTCTGGAAGGTGGTAGAAGGCTTTGATGAACGTCAGAAGCAGCAGCTGCTGAAGTTTGTGACGAGTTGTTCGCACGCTCCTCTGTTGGGTTTCAAGGAACTTTCCCCTACTTTCTGCATTCAAAATGCTGGAAGGGAGATTCGTTTGCCAACAGCATCGACATGTATGAATCTTCTAAAATTGCCCGAGTTTGACAGCGAGGAACTCTTAAAGGTTAAACTGACTTATGCTGTAGAATCTGGAGCTGGATTTGAGCTAAGCTGAGTGAAGACTGAAATTCTGTGGTATCATTTTGTATTTTTGTAAAGAATGACTTACCTAGATACTTATTAATTTATTGCTTATAGTTTGAAAATATTTTAAGTTGATATTTTCTGTTCCTTTTTAAAATTATCTATTACTTGGGTTATATATGCATGGTTTTTAACTATGCTTCTGTTAAATAAATCTCATTTTACTATACATAGAGTACCAGTAAATTGAAAGCTCAACTGAGCTTCTAATAATATTTTAACACCTGTTTTAGGAAACAAGTAAAATATTCAATGTGCTTATATAGCATGAGGGAATTGAGTTTGTTTCCTTAGTTTTTATTATATCTTTTAAAGGTATATTTTAATGCTCAACATGTTCATACTTCATTATAATATCTCCTCTTTTAGTTTTTTTTCTGAAATATTATAATCCATTTTTATCCAAATAAATTGTTTTGTTAGGTTTACTGTTTTCCTATGTAAAGTAATGACTGGAGTTTCTTTTCATTAATAATGTCATTTCAAAGGATATCAATCAGTTGTAGATAAAATAAATGTGCATACTATTGCCAATTTCAATTGTATATTTTTTCTTATCATTCAATCATTTAATGGCAAAGCTTTGGCATGGACCCTACTTGGATAGTGCTTTCTATAAGGGTGCAGTATTTCCCAGGCTACCAAGCAGATCAGCTTAGCGACTTATCTAAAGAAAGTGGTCGCCAAGGAGGATCCTTTCCAAAGCTGAGCTCATTCGGTTTCCACTATCTCTAGATTTAGTCCAATTTAGATGCAAATTAGTTTATGAATTTGGAACAATAAGAATAATGTTTTTAAATTCAGGGAACACTTTTCAAGGAGTTGATGTTTCTTTTGTGCTATTTCGTAGGAGAAATGGGTAAGCAATCAAAAGCAAGTATATTATTAGCAGATAGACAGTAAAGTTTGAGTTAAGTAAGTATTGCATTTATAATTTTTTTCTATGTCTTTCAACTATGTATTTTATTTTGGTTTCATACTACAACCGGGTGCCACCAACTAGAGTGATAATTCATTTTCTATTAACATGACAGATATATACCGGATATAGTGGGTTATAATGTCGAGAGTAGTACTGGAAGAAAGTGCTTCCACACGAAGAGTAGCACCTGATGGTAACAGCACCACTCAGGCCCCCCAGCAAGTATCTTTTTTTCATCCCAAGTATCTTAAAGTCCTTTTTTCATAATCAAGGTGTCTTTTTTCTCTTTTTAATGACTTATAATTTTCATTTTTTAAGGAATTAAAACAGTGGTTTGGTTAGTGCAGAGGAAGGCTTTGGACCCCAACCAATAAAAAGGCTTAGACACTTTTTTGTGCTAGAATTCAAATATTTCCAGAGAGAACCCCCAGACCCCTTATTTACCTATGGAATTGGTTCTCAACTGGTTGTCTTCCAACCATAAATGGAGGTGGTCTCTAAGGGGTTTAAATCTGATCAGCCAAGTATTAATTAAAATATGTTCACAGTCGAATTTGTAAGGAAAGTAATGACAACATGGGTGCCACTCTTCGACTGGGGACAGAATTCCGTCTTTTTAAAAGTTCAGTGAACGGAATTCCGACCCAAGTATATTGAAACCCAAAGTAAGCTGATCAATTGGCAGCTATTTGTACTAAATTTCAGTACTTATATAGCTCATTTTGCTCACAAATAAGCCTATTTTACTCAGATACAGTTTTAGCTTAAAATTTAAGGAATTATTTAATTGTTCATATAATTTTTTAGTTTTTCTTCAATTTGAAAAAAAAACCTGCTATGACGGGGAAAATGATAGTTTAAAGTTCAATCCTGCAAATTTTGAAGAGTGGCATCCGTGAATAACAATAATCTTTATTAACAAAATGTAAAAATCTGCATTCAGCTTAAAGGAACGTACCCATACTACGTGACCCATTTTTTACCCCCCTCCCCCCCTTGGTGAACATCCGTAGTATATACCAAGACCCCCCTCCCCCTCTAGTTTTCACGTAGTAATTCATAAATACGGGTTTGCCATCATTTTTTGCAAACAGAATTAATTAACTTAATTTGTCTAATTTTAATAATTAATTTGGCTTAATTTGGCAAATTTCAATAATTAATTTGGCTTCATTTTGTCGTATTGACTAGAAGAAATTGATTACGTGACAAAACCCTAAGCCACCCCCTCCCCCCTGTGGCCGAGCGGGGTATTCTGAAGACCCCCCTCCCTCCCCTGAATGGGTCACGTAGTATGAGTACGTTCCCTAAGGTGGTTGCCTACCTATGGAGGCTTTTTTTAATAATTAAAATGTTGACCTAATTTGTGATTTATACAATTAAATGCATCTAAAAACTATGAATAATACAAAAAATAATTAATGTTAATTTAAATTTTCATATTATTGAAGAATTTATGCATAAAAATCACAAACAGCCTTTCTGCAAAACATCATAACTCAAATTTATATGAAGATATTTTTGTTTTGTAAACTTTATTATCCTCGTAAACACATATTTTAGGAGGCCTACTATTTTTATGTATGAATTATTTTAATATCAAAAGTTATAGCACTAAACTTGGAAGAATTAAAAAAAACACACCCAAGTTCAGTAAAGTTTGAAGTTATACTAGGGTAGGTGGGGGCAAAGCCACGCAATTATCAGTATTTTTAACATTGTGGTCGAAAGGGGGTAGATAATCCCGAAATTTCAATTGGAGATGTTAGATTGAGATCCTACCTACAAGACTAATCCAAGTTTAAACTCTTATCGATGGTATTTTAGGAGAAATTTACAATTAAGTAGAAAAAAATTCGCGGGGCTTTGCCTCGCAAAATGGGGCAAAGACCCGCACTTGCAAATCTTGGTGCCCAAGTGAAATAAACATGGATAAACAGAATTTTTCATTATAAAAACACTAAAAATAATGCTCTTAATGTTTTTTTAATATTTCTAAGTCAACCAACAATATTAAATATAAATATGATCAGTTTTAATGAAAATTGTCAATCTGTTGAAGCAATTAATTTCAGATTGACCAGATATCTTTCAAAAGGGAGAAAGGATGGTTTCAGGTAGAGGGTTGGCATCTCGGACACCTTTATTAACCTCTTTAGAGATCAAGTAGTCCCATTTTCCTTTTCGGACGAATTCCTGAGCATTTTAAGCTGCGTAGATTTGCCCCAAAACACCTGCGTGGATTTGCCCCGTTTTACTTTATTTTGAAAAACAAGCCGTATTATTTTTAGAGACATGTTGAGGCAATTCTTTCAAAATGAAACTGAAGTTGAATTGCTATCTTATCATTGGGCTATTTGTTTGTATTTCTCCTCAAGCCCTATTTTATGTAATTTTTAAGTAAAAGATCAGAAAAATTACATCAAAATGATGAAAAACAAACTTACAGCATTTTTTAAACTCATGAGTGACTTAGGGGTACGAACTTTCGCAGAACAATAGGTCACAATAAGACAAACCAACCACCTGGTTTTCAACTTTTGAATCGATCATTAACAATTAAAAATCGTGGTGCGTGGTTTTGCCCCGTGCAGGTTTTTACCCCCACCTACCCTATTCATAAAATAAAAAATATTACACCCACAGCCAAAAAAATAGTAGGACTCCTAAATCATATTATGTCAAGTATTGTGCCCAAGTTTTATAGAAATTAACTTATAATATTTTGAGTTATGTAGTTTTGCGGAGAAGGAAAATATCAAAAATGTGATTCTGAGAAAAACGCGAATTTCTTTATCATTTCCTTAATAATAAAATGCCTTTTTAGTTTTAAGTAAAATTTCTGTAACTTTGGTTCTAGGAAAGATAAAGACAAAATTTAAACTGATTTGGAAAGCTAAAGATGTGTTTTTTGAAATAAGATAATAATTTTTTTGGAATTTTTGGTCCGAAACGGCATTTTTAGGTAGGCAACCACCTTAAATTTTTAACACACTTGGATCCTTTTTCTAAAGATATTAGGTATATCTTTTTCTCTAAAGACGAACTAAATATTAATGGGGGTCCTGACTATTTTAGTTACATTTTAAGTTACTTTTGGTAATATTCTCCCATCAAGAGTATTTTATCTGATGGAGGTAAATTAATTCACCTTCTTTTAAGTTGCTAAGGAGGCTCACTGAAATATTAAAAGAATTCTACTTATTAGGGATGTGCATTTATATTTTAAGTTGAATTCTTGCATTTTTATTTTAGGACATACGTGTTCAAGTATTTAAATATATCTCAAAAATGTTTAGCCCCGTTTGAACTAACTCAATACTTCCTTACATTAGATTTTTTGTTATCCTCAATACAAGTTTCCTTTTATGTATTGAAATTTTTAAAATACATGCATTATAAAATTTCTTTTTCACAAAAAATTGGTTAATAATCAATAAATATTGATATATCAGTATTACCTGAAAAATGTCTTTATAGTTTAGTTTATCTCTAATTTCTGATATTTTTAAAAGTCATTTTAAAAACTTATACAAGCTCAATACAAGTTTCCTTTTATGTATTGAAATTTTTAAAATACATGCATTATAAAATTTCTTTTTCACAAAAAATTGGTTAATAATCAATAAATATTGATATATCAGTATTACCTAAAAAATGTCTTTATAGTTTAGTTTATCTCTAATTTCTGATATTTTTAAAAGTCATTTTAAAAACTTAAGAGCATCATCCATTTCTTCCTATTGAACTAATTTTAAATTCATGAGAATCTTGGGGAAGAATCTTTTTCGAAAATAATTTTATCCAGCGCTTCTTTGAACTCTTTGTAAAGGACACTCTATTAATCTTCCCTTTGTTCAAAACATAAAATATAGCATTATATGAAACTAATGTCACCATTAGAATAAGTACAAAATCTAAAGCTGCCAATTCTGATTTAGCCGGAAGATTTCGGTTTATTTAAAAAATCCTTTTTACCCTTATTTTATTCATACCTTACCAGATTATGATGTGTAAGATTTCAGACTTGTTAACTTAGTCACTAATTGGAAAATTCATTAAAAAATGAAACTATATCTAGCTAAACAAGAAGAATTGGCAGCTATGAAAATCCCTTTACATTTTCTGTAATCAGATTAAAATTTGTGGTACAACGTGTGGTTACGTGTTTTGTTAAATGTAGTTAAGATATTTTGTTGATGAAGACTTTAAGAATTGCAAACCAATCAATTAAAATATATAGTACTATCAATAAATGTATAACAATAATAATACAATAAATGTTTAATAATTTGTTGATATTTAAGTAGGGCTCGACCGATGGCATTTTTTTGGCCGATGGGCCGATGCCGATTGTTTGAAAATTTCCATCGGCAGGCCGATGGTAATTTTTTGGCCGATTGCCGATGCTTAAGGCCGATGGTAAAAAATGCAAACTATTCGGAATTATTTTTATAGAAAAGCATTATATATAAAATCTATCTTAGAGCCAGTAATGAAAATACATGTTTGCTACTGACATTGCCGTATTCAAGAGGGGGAGATAGAAGTTCAAAACCCCCCACCCCCCAAAAAAATTATTTTTTGCATTAATTTGTGTAAAATTTTTTTACCTTGAAAATTTTTTAACTCACAAGGAGCAATCCTCTTCGGATAGGAGGATCAAAGGGCCTTCAATAAGTTAAACACTACTTTTGAGGGATAAACCCCCTACAAAATTTTGACGTCTGTTTCACATTTTCTTTTCTTGAAAATTCTGCCAATTATAAAGGTTTGCTTTGGGGGATCCACAAAAATGTTTCAAAATGAGATAAAACCCTAGCTTAAAAGAAGAAAATTTAAAAACAATTTTAGTTCAAAACATCCCTTCAAAATTCTGACGTTTATTTATTATTTGTTAACCTAGAAGATTTCTGGGTTTACAAGGAGCTGTTCTCCTTGGATGTTGGAATATTAAAAAAACATAAATAAATTACCCTCTAAAGAGATAAGATTATAATTACAATACAATACTTCCCCAAATTAAAATTAAGGGACGGGAAATGCGCTCTCAGAAAAAATTCGCAGAATTTTAAAGGGAAAAATATAAAATTGCTGTCAAAACTTCGGGGGAAGGTAAAACCACTAACCTTATCTTGGATACTGTTTTGGTGCCTAGGGAGATTGGAATTTTGTGGGGTATGGGATAAATTTAGTTCATTTTTATAGACAAAAAATGAAATTTTCTGGATTTCGAGGGGGGCATATTCCCAAATCCGCCCCTCTGGCTACGCCCCTGAAGAGCTGGCATTATTTAATAAGCTTGATAAAAAATGTCCGGTTCATTCATTATAAGGACTAAAATTGTGGAAATCAATAGGATTGCTTCTGGCCTAAAAGACATGTCTACCTGGAAAATGTCCACTTTTCCACAGACAGCCTTGCAGGGGTTTCAGTTTTGCCCATTTCAGTTTTGGATTCTGACGGGTAAGATTTTTTAAGTGAAAATAGGGCACGCCGTCACCATTTTTATGGGGGGATGATGACTAAACGTCAATTTTAAGATACCCCCTAACGAGTATAATAATAGGTTAAATTTTAGATCGCTTAGTATTTGAATAATATTAAATTATATTGTTAATATTTAAGAACGTGAGCTCCAGGTAAAAAAGGGGCGTCTGGATTGTACCCCCTTAAAGTTTTTAAAAATTTGCCTTCTGAAGCTTATTTTGAGTCCCTTTGGTTACATCTTAAAATTAAAAGAAGTTCCCTGTAAACCACAAAATTTCATAAGGTAACCCGTCATAGTTTCAAGGGGGTGGAGATCCTTCCCCAAAAACATTTTTGAAGAAGAAGTGTTTTATTTCTTAGTGATTTTTCCTTTTAAAACTCTATAGGGGACACCCAAAGGGAAAAGCTTCTTATAAGCGACAGAATTTTCAAAACAAAACACTGTATTCCGACGAAATTTTTAGAGGGGTTTATGGGTTCTCCCCCCCAAAATTTTTTGAAATTTTTCTTCTTAAAAAAGGTTTCTGCTCATTTTGAGTTGAATTTCTAAGGGGAAAAATCTTTCAAAACGTCAAAGTTTTAAAGGGGGCTAGGGATCCTCCTCCAGAAAATGTATTGAAAATTTCCCTCAAAACTAGTGTTTTATCTCCGTTTAAAACACTTTGGGAACACCCAAATGGAACCGCTTCTGGTAAGTGGCAGAATTATCAAGGAGAAAACACTGTGAATCAGGCGTTAAAAGCTTCAGAAGGGGTAGTTTGGGGGTTCACCTCCCGAAATTTTTTTGTTTAACCCTCAAAAGTAGTGTTTTAACTCATTTTGAGACTTTTTTGGGTTATACCAGATTCTCTTTCTTGATCTTAAAAAATTGGGTCTTGTAACTATTTTTCATATAAAAATAGTAGCCTTGATGGGGGCAATCACCCCCCTGTTCCCCCTAAATGACGCCAATGTGGGCGGATGTTAAACTTAAAACTAAATTAGGAGCAAGATGGAGCAGAATCACGCTTGTTTTCGTCTTTTCGCCAATTGATTGATGTTATTCTGTTTTCTGGGAAAACATCGGCTTTTAGATGTTTTTTTGGGCCGATTTTTTTCGCAAGTCAACATTGGCCGCCGATGTCTAGGCCGATGGCTATTTTTTCAAACAATTGGCGCCGATGCATCGGCCAAACCGATGCATCGGTCGAGCCCTATATTTAAGTATTAGGTGTAGAATATTTTGGCTTTTTTAACTGGATATATTTAATAGAATTGTACCAAATTTGCTAGAATGACTTTAATATAAAAACTAATTAAAAATAAGTAAGTCATTAAATTATGTTATTAACATGATTATTATAATTTTGATATAAATTAATTTCAACTTTCTGATATTTCTGTTTCCTTCAAATTCACGTTATAAATCTATATATCAATTTAAGTCTTTGTGTGGATGTATCAAAAAATACTTTTGAAATCAGTGATTGTAGGAAAACATACATACAACATGTACCTTTTTGTTCTGTCTAATAATTTCTGACAAATAGCTTGTGACGAAAACACAAATTACTGATTAAACACTTAAAGATATGTCTAGTAAATGTGAAAAACATTAACTGGAATGCATGATTACCATTCTACACAAAATATGAAATAATAAATGAATTTTTAAACTTAAGTGTAACACTTGGTTTGATGAAAAAAATATGTAACTCACCTTTTTCCTAAAAGCATTTAATTATAATTTACTATTTCTCTGATCATACTTATGCAAGCACCCACTTTAACATTGTTTATAATTAAATTATAGTTTTATTTATTTGGCTACCAGGTTTTATACAAATTTCATTCATTGTTCAAATAAAAACAACACAATTGGAATAAGGTGTAGATAGATCTTTTCTGAATATCTCACCATACAGGAAAACAAATTGAGCCTAAATTGCTGAAAATTTTAATTAACATAAAAAATAAATTTGATTAAATACCTATGTCTAGAACTTGATGTTTCTATGAACTATCCAGCCTAGAGTTTAATGTGTAGCAATCACGTAAACTTCCTTACACCAATTAAATCAATATATTTTAAAAGTTGTTCTGACTTGTGTTTAGTATAAAGTGACTTTTTCCTGAAATTGTTCACAGTACTGGCATCAAAACCAGATGTTTAAAAACTCCAAATTTATTATTGAGAAAAATATACATTTCAATATTAATTTGTTAATACATACATCACATACAAAAGGAATCTAATGAGTAAAATTAAATACAAAACAAAATTTTCATTAAATGTGATTAAAATTACTCATTTAAATAAAGTAAATCGACTAGACTCAATTTATATATGCAGTGGCCAAAAATGTATTTACTTTAAGCACAGAAATACATAAAAATCCTGAAATCATCTCACAATAATTGTTGAAAAATTAAAAATAAAATTATTAAAAAGACAGAAAATTTAAATTTTTTAAAAATTAAAATAAAAAAATAAATCACAAGATATTTAGATAAAAAATACATATATGGCCACTCTCAGAACCTTAGAATTAAACAATTGTTAAAATATGGTGTAAATCAGTAATGATAGATAAGATGTTTAATGCAAAATTATAATTTAGAATATTTAACAAATTTTAAAAATGTTAACAATTCTTTGCTTAAAAATTCTTCTGAAAAATAATTTTAATGTAGAAAAATACATGTATTGTTCTATGATATAGTTAAATGATAAAGACATTTATAATTTATTCCATTATAAAAGAGGAATAGTTCCATACCATCATACAAAAGAAAAAAGTACTCAAGAAGAAGCTAGATGCAAGCACAAAGAAAAAAGGCAGGAGTATTCAAACATTAAAAAGAAGAACAATTTAAATATAACTAGAAATATGGCTTTTAAAATGAATGTTTTGATATGAAATTTTTTAAATGTTGCCAAAAATAAAAAATCAGATTGACAAAATAAGACTTAATCCTAAGTACAAAAAATATGCCATTTAAACCAAAAGTAATTAAACCATTGGAAGTAAACAACTTTCACAATATTGATATTAACAAAAAATATTTTTACTGAACCAAATTATGGGTTATTTTTTAAAAATAAAAACTGTTTTAGAAAGATTCAAGACTAACTGGTCTGTACAATATGTTCTAAAAAAATACCAGTTTTTCTATAGTAAGTAACAAAATAAGTTTATCATAGATTGAAAAAACATGATATTGATTGACTTAATTTTAACTTGATGTAATAAATTTTTTCTTCCCGATATTCAATAAAACAAATTAAAGGATAAAAATAAGTTTCACATAAAAGCACTTTGTAATATACCTGAAAGATATTAATACTAATTGTAATATTAGTAAAATTAAAGAAATAAAATGCTATTAGTCTTCAGGAGGGTGTGAGGATGAGTCTGCTTTTTCAGAGTTTTCATCAGATGATTTCGCATTTTCTGTATACTGGTCAGATGATTCAGATTCATCATCACTGACTTGCTTATCTGATGCAAGCTTTTCTTCACTATCAGAAATATCTTCCTTCAAACTTGCTTTGGATCCCTACAAAGGAGTAAGTTCTTTTAAGCCCTGGTTTAAGTATAAAGCCCTGGATGAAATGAGCTCTCCTCACTCAAGTAGAGACAAGAGTTCAATGGTCCACCATTTTGGGGACCACCACAACATAAATCAATCGTGGCACGGAGGAAAAAGGCTTTACTTAAACATAATCTTTTTACAAAGATGTTTGCAAAGAAATTTAAAAGTAATTTGCTATAATATAACAAAAAGAAATGTCTAATAGAAATTCATACTAAAACACTTCTATGTGTTAACAATAGTTGGACTAGAAATTAAAAAATTATCCTGCTAAATCCTCAAATTGCACTTCCATACTATCCAATGGCCATTAACTGCCGCTGAAAGTGATGGTTGATAGGATAATATACAAGAACCTCTTAAACTGTTAAAATTGATTAAGATTTCATATGAAATACATTTTTGTGCATATTTTTCTTGGTATTTTACATTTGACGATGAAAGTAAAATTGCAAAATTAAGTTCATTCTTAAATTTAAAACTATTTTCTTACTTTTGATTGTCTTTCAATTAAAAGATTTTGTTTTGATACTCTTTCCATCATTTCTTCTAATTCTTTGAGATACTCTAGCTCTCTACTTTTTTGAGATTCCCTATAAAGAAATGAACTAAATTAAAATCCAACTTGTTAATTTTATACAGCTATTTCTCATTTATACAGCCAAACTAACTTTAACCTTCAATTAATTTTTTACTCCAAGTAAAAAGAAATAAATAGGCAAAAAATAGATGCCAAGGATTAATAGATTTTTTGGCTGAACATCTTCAAAATTAACTGGGAAAAGTCAGGAAATTTTATTTTCATAATTGAGTTCAAACCTGGAAAATTTTTCTCATAAACCAAACCTACTATTATAAATTACAAAAATTTAAAGCTAACCTTACAATAAATTTCAATTGTAAAAGTTTTGGAAGATAACATACTTATAGCTTTTAACTTTTTCAATAATATTCTCTTCTAAGTTGGTGTTTTGCTCAACAGACTTCAATCTAGGCCAAATATTTTTAATTAACTCTTTCCTTTTCTTTTCAGTTTCAATCTTCATTAAATGACCAGTATCTTCTCTTCTTTCTCTCTTAATAATTTCTTCACTATAAAAAGATCATTATTCAAAATCATAATAATGAAAGTAGAAAGTCATCAAAAATAAAACAGAACTATAATCAGCTATTTCTCAAGGATACCTGCCTTTTAAAATAGAAAACATGCCAAACTTAAAGGATGTATTTTTAATAGGGGAAAAATGGCTAAATTATGAAATTAAACAGGTAATTTTTTTGTAGAGTATAATTTTAAAAAAATGTTTGTTTCATCAAATGAAAAAGTACTTTTAGATAAGCTGGGCGTAAATCTCACATATTGGACTTTATAGGCAAGATTTTACAAACTACACAAAAAATCTAGGTAGGTACTTAAACCACCATTATGCTAGTTAGGATAGTTTACATGTTTTTATTTCAATATTTGATTTATTTTTTGCATAAAACTTGGTATTTGTGTCCAGCTTTTATGATTAAGAGATTATTTTTTACTAACTGAGTATCGTGCAAAACTAAAAAATAATTTTTTTTAATACCAATGTTTTAAAATAAATGCCATTTTTACAGTGTTAATTACACATGAGAACCTTATCAGTTTCTGTAAATTTGGTGTCAGGCAAAGGTTATTTTAAAATTGAGCAACAGAAAATGTTTTGCTTTAAGAGGGTTACATCATAAATATAAGAGAAATATGCAAAACCTTTAAATACTAATAAGAGTCAAACAGTTAAAACCAGGTATAGGATCTCTATTCAGTTTTAATATACAACATAAAAACGATTTAGTACAACCAGACTTATGGTACGAATTTTGATATAAAAGTGGCCTCATAACAAATTATTACCGTATTAGCTTATCTCTTAAGATAGAAGCAGTAGACATACGGACAGGAAAGCTATAAAATGGTAGTGTACTCTCAATATGATCATGAGAGTTTTCCTGTTGGTTCACAGTTTTTGAAGTTTCACTGGGGACAGTACCTTTTTTTGGCAACAAATTGTTCTGTAAAACTTTATTGTTCCAATCTTCTAAGGCTTCTTTACACTTTAAGGTGTATAGTCTTTTAGTTACTGCATCAATTTCTTGCTGAGAGAACTTAGGTTTATTTTTACTTTTACCCGCATAATATGTCGAGTAATTGTTGCGAATATTTTTAGGGGTAATAGGAGACGATGACTTTTTGAGCATATCTTCGGCTCTCTGTGCATTTAGAAGTTTGCGTATTTCTTCCTTATTTTTGAGTTTCTTGGTTAGATTTTCATCCAAAATACATTTAGGCACAGGTTTAGCTTTAAAGTTTGAACCTGAATTTTGTTTAGAAATGTTACCATCAGAGTGAGATCTTGTTAGACTAGATTTCATGTAACTTAGCTTGAAGGGCTTTAGATTCTTGACGATTTCCTGGCTCTTTTCCTTCCTTTCAATTTTCCGTTTCTCATTTCTAGCAACCATCTCTTCATAGAGGGGTAGGTTAACATGTTTAGGAACAGGTTTTGAAGAAATCCTGACTTTAAATTCTTTCTCAGATTGTTCATTCAGCTCTTCTTGAATTTTAGCTATTTTCAGCTCCTTAGCTTGTTGCCTTTTGATGTTTTCATTACACAGGGAGAAGGGTTTTGGGACAGTAACTTTAATCTTTTCTTTAGGTGCTAAATAGTTATCACAGGGATTGCTAACAGAAAAATCATCACTGGAGACACTGTAAGTTTGATGTTTTTTTGAATGCGTTTGGCTTGATTTTGAATTTATACAGGAATATTTTTGCACAGTATGAAGTGGAGAAGATTTTGAATTGTTTGAAAATTTGTTAACATACTTTTTTGACACTTTGCATTTAGATTTACCAGTCGAAAGAGGAACTGGGGAATCACTCCCACTTTCATAACAAAGCTCAGCTTCAATTTCTGGGTACGCCTTAGGGGTCATAATTTCATCATACAGTGATTGTATATTTTTTAAAGCTCTTCTGGCTGCAGCTTCGGCATCACGAAGCTCCTCAAAATGCCCATCGCTAAAATTTGGAACCGATGATGTCAAATCTGTAGAACAGGAACTCATTCTGAAACTGGAACTAACTTAAAACTCAAAAACATAACAGTATAGAAGCAACAGTTCCATTTTGAATGAAATATTCAAACGAATCAAGTTATGATTTCAGAAAATGAATACAAAACCATATTAACTACAGCTGATCAATTTCAAAATCCAAACTGTTTTGATTTTTGAAAACGAAACATGAGAACAGACACAAGTTGAGTTATTTAAGTAATCACTATCACATTTTTAATTATTTTTATCGAATAATTTGTATTTATTATAGAAACTTTTAATCAGTTTAAATTTTAATTGTTTGATAACAATCCAAGCGAAATTATTTCTGCGTTTTTTTTGTAGTACTGTCAAAATTAGCCCCCAATGCTTATTTGTGACGTCTTAAATGGCAACAACTTGTTTGTTTTTGTTTTGAAAGAAAAGAGCAGAGGAAATTTGCGAACTGTGTCAGCTGCCGCAATCATGAATATATTTCGGACATTTAAGAGAATTCATTCGAATAAGATTGTGACTCTGCAGAGATTTTATTGTTCGCAATTAGAAGAGGCTGAAAAGATTTCGAAAACGAACTGGGATGTTGTGATATCTGGAGGTGGAATGGTCGGATGTGCCTTGGCAGCCTCACTAGGTGAAAAAAAATCGTACTTCATTATATAACTATTTTTAAGATGTCTGAGTCTTTTCTTATGTAAAATATATCTTTCATACTTGTTCTTTTGAGTAGTTTGAAAGAAACTAGTATTTTTACCTCATTTTTCATTTGTGAAATTATTTGTTCTTTTTAAATTATAAAGCAGTTAGACATTTTTTTTGTTTTTGAAATTTCTAATGAGGAATTCTAGCTTTAGAATTTTATGTTTCCTTAACAGTTATGGTACTTAGTTTTGTAGTACACCTATATGTACCAGTGGCGGATCCAGCCTGGACCTAAGGGGGGGGGCAACCACATTTTAAGGAGGTTGGAGGTTCTTCCCCAGAAAAATTTTGAAAATTTGAGTCTATTATTGAAAATACTTGTATGACGTCCCAGGGAAAAAGGGGGTCTGGGGGTCCTCCCCCAGAAATTTTTTGAAATTTTACCTTAAAAAGTAGTCTTTTGACTCATTTTTGAACATTTAAGATGGGATCAGGGGATGTACTTTTTTAAAGCATTTATAGGAAAGATTCGCATTTTGATATATATTTATAGTATATTTATGATAGTATATTTATAGTATAAAAATGTAAAAAAAAATAAAGAAAAGTATATTATGAATATAAAAGAGGAGACCTGGGGGTCTTCCCCGAGAAATTTTTTGGAAATTTGACCCTTAAAATAAGGGTTTTTTAACTCGTTTTGATACCCAAAGCCAAAGCCCTATTTTCAGGGTGGGCCCGGACCTTATCTGACTGATTGCTCCACAGGTCACCAATTTTCTTCCCTCTCTTTTTTCATCACTCCAGAGGCTAATATAGATTTTAATTTGGAAAGAGTCTCCAAATACATCCTCTAAAAAATTAGTCATCATCATGTTTACCAAAAAACAATGGACACGGTTAACAAATGATTAACTGGTCTCGTGGACATTCCCCTTCAGTGGCGTATTACTATAGAAATTTATTTTAGGAGGGGCCCAAAATTATTCCTCCCACCTCCCATACAAATTTAATAGGTTTAATGAAACTTTGTAGCCCATTTTAAGTATAATTTGCTTCTTAAAGAAGTGCAGAATAAGAGAAGTTGTGTGTAATTTATTAAGTTTGATGTACAAAGGGGGACTAGGGGCCCTCCCCCAGAAGATTTTTTAGAAAAATTGACACTAAAAACAAGTTTTTAACTAGTTTTGGTACCTATAGCCCGAATTTTAAGTATTACAATTTCGTGTAGGATTTTCATTTTAATGAGCAGAATGTAAAGAAGTTGTGAATAAGTGAGTTCCAAATACAAAAGGGGGTCTGGGGGTCCTCCCCCAGAAAATTTTCGGAAATTTTACCCAATAAAACATGATTTTAACCTGTTTTGTCTTGTCCGAATTTCGGATGTCAGATTTCCGTTTTTTCCTTTTCCTACCGTTATTTTTTAAAAAGGTACCTGAGCATCGACCTACCTGAGCCCAAGGGGGGGGCAAAAGGCCTGTTGCCCCCCCTGGATCCGCCACTGGAGTAAAATTTATTTATGCTTTCGTAATAAAATTTTTTGGATTATATTTTGCAGGTTCTTCGCCAATGTTGTCCGACAAAAAAATATTGCTTCTTGAATCAAGCACAAAAACAGATTATAATATTGTACCTAATAAATATTCAAATCGTGTTTGTGCCCTGAATCCCAATACAAAGTCATTATTTGAAAGTATGTATTCTATCTTGAAAAATTTATTTTCGTGTCATCCTATTCTTTTTGCCTAAACTTAAGTTACTGTTGTGTAGGTATCCACACATGGGATAAAATATGCAGTATTAGGATGAAAGAAGTCAGAAAAATGGTGGTATGTTTCTTGTTATAGTGTATATATTTTTCAGCTTTTTGTAATTGAAGCAAATGGTCGAGAAATAATTTTAATGGGAATATATGAGAAGTACTGGATTTTAATTTAAATATCTAGTATTCAAATGTCTTGCTAACCTGGGTAATTTGATATAAATTTCCTCTTGATATGCTATGGCAGGGTTCTCAAAATTTAAAACATCGTGATCCACTTTTTATGAAGATAATCTTATGTGACCCACCTCCTCTTCAGTTTCGATACTTAATTTTTTCAGGAAACAACTTGACTTATATATATTTATACGGAGATCATTTAAAAGGGGTCTTTTTAGATAAATTTCAAACCCTTCACAAAGTAATTTTGCCTTTAAATGAACACTATTTTTCAAAAAAATATGGGACCCTATTTTCACAAATTCACAAAACAGGCTCCTGGCTGAAAAAAACCTAATTTAATGCGGTACTCTTCCAAAATCCCGGCGCAAGTGATAAAGTTGCCAATGTGTTTGTTTCTGTTTCGGAAGGTCATGTGTGAGCTGTCTCCAAAAAATCTGCTTGGCGAGATTTGCGCCGGTATTCTGGAATAGAGTACCTTTAATGCTAACTTCAAATTCAAAAAATTATTTGTGGATTTTTACAATTTTTCCAAAACCGGACCCTTTACAAAAAGTCTGGACAGATCCCTAATTTAAATCAAAGTTTCTCAACCTGTTTCATCCTTTTTCCGTATTAACATGGAGACATTAAATGTAACTTTTCAGTAAATTTAGCACATCATATCAAATTTCAAAAATCAGCACATCAAATTTTTAAATTGTGTATGCATCACTACTGCTTAACCAACTATAGTAAAAGGGTCATTTGATAGACTCGAAGGGGAGAAAGGAAGTAGCTGAGGGGCAGTTGATCGAAAGAGGAAGAGGCATTTGCTTGTTCACTAGAAGCAAGACTCTGTATACATAAAAAATCAGTATGTTTTAAATAAAATAAAAAATATTAAAATAAGAAATCATGTGACCCTTTTACTATCGTTGGTTAAGCAGTAAGTTTCAAGTTTGAAAAATGTTCTAAAAATCTAATGTTCTTTCCCCAGATAGATTTTTGAAATTTCACCCACCCTTTCAAGTATTTCTTCTTTTAGGTTTGGGAGTCATGTTCTGATGCAAGAATATCCTTCCAACACGACGGAATGCAGGATGAAGTCGCCTACATTGTGGAAAACGAGGTCATTCTAAAAGCCCTCATGAGCACCATCAATGAGCTGTCTGACAAAATCAGCATTGTGAAAGGAGCCAAGGCTGTGAACTACTCATTGCCAGCTAACGAATCAGACCTTGTCTCCATTGAATTGGAGAATGGTGTTTCTCTGAAATCAAAACTTTTGGTTGGTATTTGTAAACATTTCAGAGATGATTTTTAGACATAGTCATGACTTTTTCGGTACTTTCGTATTAGCCCGTCCATCGTTTTCGCCAACTTCGCCAAAACGCGCCAAAATACGGGATTTCATCAGAATCGCCGAAAAACAAATTTTTTAACATCAGAAACATCTTTATAACATCAGAAAATAAAAAATAAAAGTTTCATGTGGTTGGGGGGGGGGGCTGCCGCCCCCCCCAAACCCCCCCTGCCCTAACTATAACCAAACTCGTTGTGGGGGAATCAGAAACAGTAAGGATTCAGAGAAAGGGGAATCAGTATTCTTGGATGTACCAAAACTACGGATATCACTCGGTAAGAGCATAAAAATAATTTTTCTTGCACTAACTTACTTGCAAAATGGTCGATCCTACCACCGACGATCCTTTGTCGATCCTACCACCGGTGATCCTCTGTCGATCCTTCCACCGGCGATCCTGTGTCGATCCTACCACCGGCGTGCATACGCAAAACATTGAAAGACTCGGGCACGGCAAAATGGCGCACCGTGAAACGACACGAAAGCATTTAGACTCCTACCTTTCAGATGCAGTCTTCGTTCTTACCTTGTAAACATTGTTGAATTTACGTTCAAAACAACCTGCGCGGTGCGCACACATTATTTCACCCATGGGCGTACCGATTTAAATTGCGCGCGCTTGCTCCAGCGATCGGAACTAGCGCGATTTCGCTACGTTTTCCAGGGTTACCAGAATCAACGGTAGTGTTGCGGGGTTTACCAGACTTGGTGACTTATCGCCCCTGTTGGCGAATGGACGGGCTAATACGAATGTACCATTTTTTCTATTGCAAGGGATGACTATCTTCACTCTATTGTACCTTAGATAAGAATTTCCAATAAGTAGTTGATAACCAAGCATAGAATTTTCTTGGGCCACAGGAGGAATTTCATAGAGTGAGAATGAGTAGTCAAATGAAAATCCTTTTTAGATAATGGATTAAGCTTATTTGGATGACTGAATAATTTATTTTTGCTACTTTTTCATTATACCGTTGTACATATGTACAGTCGGAGTCAAAAAAAACTTTACAGAAATTAAGTAACGGGATTGCAGAATTTCAATTTCAATAAATTCGCTGAATATAGGAAAAGATTGGCGAGAAAAATATCTAATTTAAGGAAACATATTTGGCTGGTTATCCATGATTTGGCGCAGTTTTTTTCCAAATAAAAATGCTTCAAAATAGTAGTATGGTGGTTAGAGTAACGTCTTCGTAATCGGAAGTTCGCGGGTTCAACCCTCAGTACGGATCATTCGTAATGTCATTTCGATTGATGTTTAAATTCATTTACGGATGATCCAATCTTTGTGGAGGAGTATTCTTACCTGATTTTTTATTCAAAGCACTCAATCGTATTTCTTAGCAGCTGTTAACGTTTCTTCCTAAATATTAACGCGTTTCTCTCTATATTAAAAAAAAAGTTACTGTCACCGCCGCCGCAGCTGCCGCCGCCGCCGCTGTTTCAGAAAATTTAATTTTTCAACTCTTTGAACTCTCATATCGCAAAAACTAATTGATAGAAATTTATGAAATTTGAAATGTTTGTAGAGGAATATTTGGGGCACATTCTCGAACAAAAAACTAACTGATGTGATAATTATTACTGGGGTATTTTTAAGGTCAAAGTTGAAGTTTTTCTTTTTTAGCCGCGTAATCCAGTTCAGCGAAATCTATTAGTAGCAGAACTATGTTTTTTTGCAGCCTAATACTCTGAAGTATGAAGATGTGCACTACGTCGCCCTTTTTTCGAATTTCGAATTAGGTTTAGAGTAATTAATTTTTTAATTTTCGAAATTTTTGACACTTTTTCGTTTTTTTCTATCCAAAATGAAAACTAATCACGGTATCAATATGATTTTTTAAACACTTATATTCTTATTTTTTAGAAAGAGATTGACGTTGAATTCTTTAAAAAATTCTAATTAGTTTTGGAATTATTAAGCATCAAAGTTTCATTTTTTTCATAGTTTTAGTAGGTCTTTATCAGACGTGTTTAATGTTTTTAAATTTTATATTTGCCTGTTCACTAGATTGTCGCGAGCACGGATATTTAAATTTAAAAGTTTTGAGGTGCACATTTTTGCTCTAAGTTTGCTAGCGATATAGTATAGACTTGGTTAATAATTATAATCTTTTAAAGATACTACGATATTTTTTGAACTACTAGAGAAATAAATAATTTAGCTTTTTTGAGTGTAATTTGTGCCGATGGAAGGAAGAGGATTTTCGGGAAGTTTGTTTTACTCTGCTAAAGATCGATTGCAGATATTACAGATCGCTTCGCGATCTGTAAAGAGCTGCATAGCAGTTACGGGGGTTGGTGAGCGTAAGCGAGCTGGGGGCGGTAGCCCCCTATCCATTAAATTATTGATAATTTAAAAAGGAATATTTCAGTAATAGTTTTATTTTGATATTTTCCAGGTAATGATCCGAATTAAATTATTGAAAAGTTTGAGAGATAAAAAGTTTCGATATTAAATGATCATTAACTATACTCTGTTCATTTAGAATTAGCACCTGAGACGTAATGTATCAGAAGAAATTATTCTAATTATCGTCGAAAAAATTTTCATCTGCAATGACAAGGCAGCCTAAGCAGAAGTAGTTAAAATACTGTAAAAAATCGATCACTGGAGTTGTCTGATGAGCGTTATTAAGCATTATTGAGCGTTTTTGATCCTGTTTCAGGCGCCTATTCTAAATGAACAGACTATAAGCAGACAAGTTCCAGGTTGTACTGGATGGTTGAGATGAAACAAGCGAGCTCTGCTCGCTAAGATCGCGAAGCGAACTTCAAAGAACTGCGAAGCAGTTCCGGGGGTTGGTGAGCGATAGCGAGCAGGGGGCAGAGCCCCCTAGTATTTATAAAATTTACTTGAAACTCTGTATCTTCCACTATGATCATTAAAAAATAATCAGCTCCGATAAAAAAAAGTAACTTTTTAAGGCATTTTTAACTTCACACTATAAAAAATATTTCATTTAAAGAATTTTTTAAGCCGAGAATTTTTATAAAATTCTTAACATAATTTTTATTAGTATTTCAGAAAATAATTATATTTTAACTATTTTTTAAGTTCTTTTTAAATTAATAATAAATATAAATTCTTTTAAATCGTGGGGTAATGGAATTTTAGATAGACTGATTAATGTGAGCTCTACGGATATAGTAAAAATTAGTAGTAGTAGTTTTGTTACGAAATTTAAAAATAATTATTTGCTTTGGAATAGTACTAAGCAGACTCGGGGGGTGAACAAGCTATATCTCTAATATACAGATATTTGGGTAAGTTGCATAAGCGACGCGTATCCAGGATTCCGCTCAGGGCAAGCAGAGTCGATCTTTTTCGTGTTTGTGGTGAACAATTTAAAAACCCGAGAAGAAGGGTCAGAGTTTTGCTTCGAGATGGGTTTTGGACCTTTCGTGAAAGTAATGCAAAAGTTTTGAGGATAATATACTTAGCCCCAAACAAAAGGGGTCTGGGGTCCTCCTCCGAAAATGTTTTCCAATTTGACCCTAAGAGTAGTTTTGTGAATCATTGTTGGACATTGGGGACTATTTAGGTGACAGTCAAGATCGATCACTCGTATAATCTTCAGAATTTTCAAGGGAAAATATGCCCATAAAAAGACATAAGAATTCTACAGAGGGCTCAACTCCCTAAACGCCTCCTACGGCTCTGGGGGAGCTCTTATTTTTAATTTCGAATCCTCTTTGATTAATGTGAACACAAGTGATCCGAGTTTTCAAAATTTTAACTTTTTGAAAACTAATTACTAAGACTTATGTATAAGTTATATTTGCTCTAATGATTTAGGGGGTAGCTCCCCTCCCTGCACCCCCTGGCTACGCCCTTGATGAGATGAGGGACAGTTCCCTACTTGTGAGAACTAGAAAGAAGGACACCAATACCCCCATTCTATAAGGTCGTCTATCAATTGATTCTCATTAATGAACAGCTACGGCTTGATCAAGCCATTGACAGGGTAGGTTTATTGCTTTACCTATTAAATAAAATTTTATTTAAAGATTGGAGAGAGATTTAATAAAGAGAGAAAGATTTAATAATTGTTTTAATTACTAGGTCACCACTTTATTATTAAATTTTATTTTAATGATTCCAGTCTACATCTCACAGCAGGCATCCTCGTTCTGGGCTCAAGCAGCATCCAGATGAAGAAACCGTTTATACTCGGGGATAAAGAGGTGTTCAGACATCTCCATGCTGCTTCCCTAATGCTTCCATGTTGTATACATGGGTGGAGTCACTGGAGGGAAATAAGTTTCCCCAGAAAATTCCCGATTCATTAGTGTAAACCATGTGTCCAAAGCCATTCGGGTCAGCTTGACTGGCGGTTTCCAGGGTGTCCCCAGTATGAGCATCACTTAGGGGGGCAACCACCCCCAAGGTATCCTCTGTTATGTGAAATAGCTGAGTCATATGAAAATTATGTAACTTTCACAAAGATCTTCGTGACTCGAAAAGTATCAAAATGAGTTGAAACACTACTTTTGAGGCCCCCTGAACCCCCCCTAATAGTTTGTTGTTCTACAGTGCTTTACATTTAACAAATTCTATTGCTTTCCAGAAGCAGTTTCAGTTGGGGGCCCCAATGAGTCTGAAAAGGAGATAAAACACTAGTTTAAAGTGGCAATTTTAAAAAAAATTCTGCGGAAGGACCCCCTTAAAACTTTTATGTGTTTTTATAACTATTTTACGACAAGTGTAACACGACAAATTGTTTTTTGATTATAAAAAACAAAGAAGTTATGATATTCTACTTAGTATTAAATCTATTTTGAAGCTGAATTAAAATATCTGCTTTATTTTATTTTTTTCTTTATTATAAGGTGTTTATGTTGAATTTTCTGGGGATTTTTTAAAAATTTATTTAAAAAATTAATTTATTTAAAAAAATTTTATTATAAAAGTTTGGGATCGAATTAGATGAAAAATAAAGAATATTTATAAAAACTTCTACTGAATGAATCCAAACATCACACTCTAAAAAACAACAAAGCTAAAATAAAAATGACTTTTGCAAATACATTTTTACTAAGTTTGGAAAAAAAGAACTACAGGAATAAAAGATCCCCTAATGTCAGAAATAGAAAATATTTGTGGGAGGACTGTAAAAAAAGGTTATTCTAATCGAAAATAAGATAAAAAAAGCTTTTAAATACCCAATATAAACTAAATATATAATTTACAATCACTTATTTTAATAACTTCTAACTCTTGAAAATGATAAATTAGCACTAAAGTCGCCGGTAACGTTTGAATCGACTTAAACTATACAACACCAGTGCTCTAACCGTTACGCTACAGGGATTCACATTGAGAGACGCAAATATTAACAAATAAATAAAGGTTTGGCTTAGTTTTGTTGGTTACTGTAGTTTTAACAAGTGGCAAACCTTTGGCGATCGGTATTGGCGAAATATTTTCAAACCTATTTTCCTGTATCATGCACACGGGGTTAATGTCTAGATTCCTCTTAACAGTCCTTGTAACGTTTTTTTTGACTCCGACTGTACATATTATTTTCAAAATTGTGCATCATAAAAAATTTGACAAAATTAGAGCTAAATAACATTAGGAGCTTTTACCTTGAACTACTTTACCTTCCATTATAAAATTTCAGCCATGATATGTGAGGCGGAAAGCGAAAAGGGACCTCTTGTCCGCGTTCGTCGAAATGGAGTTATTATTTTTTTCTCAATCTGTACAAATTTATGAGGATTTTAAGACCATCATCATCCTTGTAGCTCAAAAAATGACGAATCGCCAGTAATTAAAAGTTTTAATAGAATAAGTGGATTTCGCGAAAAACGACCTCAAACTTTCAAAATGCTACCCTCTCGTTATTTTTCACAGTTAAGGAATGATTACATCAGCTAAAATTCGGTTCTGAAGGGTCTAAGGATCGATAATCGAGAGAAAAAAAATTCGAAGTTTTGACCTTCTTTCGGTTTTTTGGCTGTTTCTCGAAATCAACTTTGCCGACAAGAGGTCCCTTTTCGCTTTCCGCCTCACATATAATGTTATGTAGTTTGAATGCATAATTATAATGTGTTCAAGCAAAGGTAATTGGGTACTTACCCTTATAACCACATTTCTTTTTGGCTTGTCACTTTTTGGATTTTGTAGTCAGTCTTAGCTCTAGACACGAATGCAGAATATGTCCGATCCGACGATCTAGGATCGGGGGAAATTTTAGGCATATGGGGGAAATTTTGTAGAAAAGTATATTATTGAATTCAATTTCAGTTCAGCAATCAAAATTTAAGAGGCGATTTTCACCTTCACCACAGATTTAAGGTTCCCTATCGTTTTTCTTTTCCAATCGTAACTTGTAAACATGAATCAGATTTTTTTAAAAATCTTTATCACTTTTCAAAATTTTGGGGAAATTTTGTATTGTTTGGGGGAAATCTTGGAAGTTTAAACATTTTTTGCATCCCTGGCTCTAGAATGCCTGAGTAAACATTGATTAGGTTCTGCTCAATGTTTTGTGTATTAAATGTAAATCCTTTGATGTCTTGGCCTTAATGTGCAGTTAAAAGTATTAATATCAGTGAGGTTCCTTTCTTCAACATTTATTGTTATATCTAGCAGGAATTTACTTATGGTACCCAATGGCTATACTCATATTAATATTGAAGCCTTTTTGGAAGGAACCAAAATTTTCTACATTTTCATCTTGATAAAAAATATTAGCTAAACAAATAAGCAAAACCCTTTCAAAGCACATTATAACAATTAAAAGGGTTGCTCACAATCCATCACAAATTTACCAAATATTCCTCATAAAAGCTCCTACAATATATAATTACCAGTGTTTGTAAATGATGATTTTATTACAATTTTTATGCAATAGAACATATTTTTTATAGTAAATATCTATTTGAGCTGTTTAAGTAATGAAATGGCGTTAATGATCACTGACCATGACCATCCCTAAAATGTCTTCTTACCTCAACAACTGTTTTCATTTGAAAATAACTTAACCACATACTGAAAACTAAGTTGGGATGCATACAGGCCCATAGCCAGGAATTTCCCTTTGGTGGGGCACCCACTTTTTCAGGGTGGGCAAGGGGGTTTTCAGAAGGTATCATAGGCGAAAGTTCAACTGTTTGACTAAGGGACAAAACCCATATGACCCTCAGGCCAAGGGAGCTGTTACAAGACTTTTGTTTCGGGAGGAGTTAGGTCCTAAATTTTTCTAGTTTTACCTTTTCTGAGTAATATTGTAAGGCAAATTTAAATTTTTCTTACAATACATGTTCTCAAACAAAAAGGGGGATCTGTGGGTCCTCCCCAAGAAAAATTTCTTAAAATTTGAAGCTTTGAATACTGTTTTAGCCCATTTGTAGATCATTTGGGTTAAATTATAGAAGGAACTGCTCTATATGTAAGCTCCAGAATTGAAAAGGAAAACTCAAAAACCCAGGTGGATCAATCCTGCTTAATCTTTAAATAGACATAATTTTATAAAGGTTGTCAATTTTCCCTAACCTCCCTTTTCAGTCAGTGCTAGGGTATATGGAAGTTTATTTCGGTAGGGGCCTAAAAATATTAGTCAGCCCCTCCCATACATATTAAATAGATTTAATGTAGTTTTTTATACATTTTTGGGTTGAATTTTCGTCCAAGAGAAATTTATTAACTCGTGTGATCTGTTCCTATATTCATAAAAGAACAGTTTTTTGTAATAATGGGGGATACAAGTATCAAAGGGGGGTCTGGGGGTGCTCCCCCAGAAAATTTTTGGAAACTTGACACTGAAAACAGGGTTTTAAATTGCTTTTGGAACTTGTAGACCAAAATTCGGACACACATTTTTAAGTAGAATTTTGATGAACTTGTTATTAAAAAAATTGTGAATAATAAAGGTTTAAATACATATGGGGGCTCTCCCCCAGAAAAATTTTGACAATTTGACGCTAAAAAACTGGGTTTTAACTTAGCTAGAAGTAAATTACTCGTGTTTAAGAAGGGGGCCCTCTCTGCCCCATGGCTGTGCTTGTGGATAGTATTTTTGAAAATTTTCTAGGGGGGCAAATGAAGATGCTAGGGGGGGCTCAGCCCCCCCTGCCCCCCCCATAGCTACGGGCCTGGATGCATATTATATTATTATTATATTATATTAACATATTTTTTATAGATTGGGGCTGATGGTGGCAATTCTTTGGTGCGGAAAAAAATGAATATTAAATATGTTTCTTGGAATTATGACCAAAAAGGAATAGTGGCAACATTGAAATTGTCTGAAGTAGGCATTTAGTTATAGTTATTCAATTTTTCAATTAAATTCCGAGCCGAATTCAATTAACTTTACACTAAACGTAATTCTAATCTTAAATGCTATTTTTTTAGCCAACTGAGAATATTGTGGCTTGGCAGCGTTTTCTCTCATCTGGCCCCATTGCTTTACTTCCGGTGAGTAGTTCAGTTACATCATGAAATTAGTGAAATCAATATCATATGATTGGACTAAAACCCCAGCTTTTGTTGTAGCTAGATTTATAGATGGATTGTAAAAATTCTATATTGTTATTGGATTGTCCCAGGATTTTTGTCCAACAATATGTTAAACATTTTATTCCTATGCAAGTATATATCTCTTCAAAGCAAAAATGATAACTTAAAATCTTTGTATATGATGTTTAAATTTTTTTCTTAAATGCACATTTTTCGCTTGCAAAGTTAAAGTTAGTAATGCATGGATCTTGATAATTCAGTAACTAAAATCTTTTACCACAGTTTTTAAAACTATTTTTGCTTATATTTCTGGTAATTCCAGTTAACTGATGATTTGTGCTCCCTTGTATGGACTGTTTCCATGCCCATGTGTGAAAAACTACTAAAAATGACTGATGAGGAATTTGTAGATGCATTAAATTCATCTTTAGTAAGTAACTTAAGATATTTTTTTTGCATTTTTTCACACAATAAACATTTTATTGAAATAATTTCTACTTTAAAATTCACGCAAGAAGTTCTACCACAAATATTAAGTTTAAAAGTGAAAAATTACAAAGAAAACTGTATTATAAAAATATACTCTAAGCCCTCAAACTGCCACAAGCATTAATTAATAATAAAGCTTTAGTGCTCACTAGGGGTTACCTACTTTTGGAATTCTAAGTACACAGCTCTGGACTGTAAAAGATTCTATCCTTTATGAAATTTTAATTCAATGAATAATTCATCTTTACTTAAATATAAAAGGTATTGTGAAATAAAACATTTGATGTAAAAAATAAATCGTTTTTTTAAGTGGGCTGAAGACAAAAAAAATTCTGTTGTGGAATCAAGTTTACAAAGTCTTAAAAGTATAATAACATCTATTACTCCTGGTAAGTGTCTTAATAAGTATTCAATTTGCTAGATTTGATAATGAGAAAAATCTAATTTCATTAATTAACTGACAGTTTTTAGTCTTTTTCCCTTTTACATGTGGGAATACTCTGTTACTAAATTTTAAAATATCCTTCTCAAGCCAACTCTATTCAAAATTGTTCAAGATACTGAGACTCTTAGAATTGATAACTAGATAAATCAGGTGTTTCTTCAAATTTTATTTTGCTCTGGAAAAATTTATATAAAAAATATTTTTTTTGGAATTGGCACTAATATTTGCATAAAACAAAAAAAATCTATTTAATCTCACTATGTACTTTTAATAATTTTATACATAATGCACTTTTATTGTTATTTTTTCTTATGTTATTATTTATAATACATGTAGTAAAATATTCGTCTTAGGTTATGAATCTGTTCGTCAACTACCCCCTAATTTATTGTCCTTGGAGCCTAATAGTAGGGCTGCATTTCCTCTTGGTTTAGGCCATGCTACAGAATATGTTGCTCCTAGAGTTGCACTGATTGGGTGAGCTAATTTATTAAATTTTGTCCCATATCCTGAAACTTATTTTTTTATTTTCGTTAAACTTTTTATATTCTTAAACACTGACACCCAAAGCTTGAGTGCAGAAAAGTTAACAAAAAAACTTACAGAAAACTCCTTAACTAGATCTGCATAATCTTAAAAAAACTGCTATGACTTATGTACACTGTAAAAAAGTTATATGGATAATAGATTTTTACACATTTGAAAATAATTATCAAAATGTCATAATTTTAGGGATTCTGCTCATCGTGTTCACCCTCTCGCTGGTCAAGGAGTCAATTTAGGATTTGGCGATGTGAAAACTCTCACTGAGTGTCTGGAAAAAGCAGTTCATGATGGAGAATCTATTGGTAAGGTATTAGAAGATTACGAAAAAAGTTATTTAACTATGAGGTATATTCTCTTATAAAACAAATGGGTCCTGAGCAGGGCCGTATTTAGGCACGTGCAACATGTGCTATAGCACAGGGCGGCAAAATTTTGGGGGGCGGCAGATTACAACAATTCAAAATGCTACTTTTGAAAAAAATGTACCACTGCACAGTTTTTACCACGGGTGGATTCTAGTTTCTAGGGTTGAGTCATTCACAACATCCAACGGTCACATCCCCCCAAAATATCTGAACGATGGATCTTGTTTCCCGGAATGGAGTAATCAGATGGCATGGTCATCTTCGTTTTGTCCCGATATTGTCAGTTTGTTACCCTGCATCTCAGGGAAAGGAGCTTGTTTTTTTTGTTAAAATGGATGGGCTTGCTCCAGTGGATCGGCGTACAGGAAAAAGGTCGGTGAGAAAAAAAATTTCTATTCTTAATTAAATACTAATTTCACCCATTTGGGTCCAAGAAGGGGCACTCTGGACAGTGCCCCCTCTTGGACTAAAAAATGTTCTCAAAATGAGTTAAAACCCTACTTTTACCTGTCGAATTTCAAAATTTTTTCTGGGGGAGGACCCCCATACCCCCCTTGGTTCCACAATGGAATCTTGCGTGACACTTTTGAGAATATACCCGAAATTTTGTGCCAAAAGATAAGTGATGGACCCAAAAAGGTTCTCAAAATTAATTAAAACCTTACTTTTAAAGGTCAAATTTTAAAATTTCTTCTGGGGTAAGACCCCCATACCCCCCAGCGGTACCATAAGGGGATCTTAAGTGATACTTTTTTAAAAATCCCCAGCATTTTGACAATTTGTGTCGAAAGGTAAATACCCCACCTTTAAGCAGTAGACCTTAACAGAAACAAGGGGGTATTTTCTTGGAACAGGAAATGAAATAGAAGGGGCGGCAATAAATCAATATGCACAGGGCGGCAAAAACCCTAAATACGGGCCTGGTCCTGAGTGTCTACTATATTCAGAGAAGCAGACTATTGATATGGTTTATAAGATATAGTTGAATGAATTTTTTCTACTTAACTTCTATAAATAGATAACTTAATGATTTTTATGGGAAAAATAAAAAATATTTGTACAGTAAAGCACCGTTTATACGTCTTTCAAGGGACCGATGTAAAACGGCGTATAAATGAATAGACGTATAATTGAAAACAATTTTGATTATTTGAATTAATTGGGACTTGGTGAAAACGACGTATAAATGTAAAAGACGTATAAATGAGAGACGTATAAACGGTGCTTTACTGTAATTTCCTTCTGCTTTACACATACTGTAAAAAAATTTTAGTTTTTTTTGTCTTAATAGATTTTGGAATTTCTTAAAGGTATTATGAGCCAAAAATTTCAACCAATTAAAATATTTACATCATTGTCAATACTAAAAGCTTTTTTTTGTTTATTTAAAAAATTTTTTAAGGACTGCAGTGCCTTTCTCATATAAACTAATACCGATTTCTATGTGAAAAAATATTTAATTCTTTCAAAACCAATAACTAACCGCACATTGCATCAATTTGGGGAACTTATTAAGGATAATACTATAATATTTTGTGAAAGTTTCAATGTAATTATTGGGATAACTTTTTAGTGTAATTTTTTGAAAACTTAAAGAAAGCTTCACTGCTATTTTTTACATTGACTTTTTATTCACTTTTAGGTACCATGAAGTATTTATTAGAGTATGAAACCAAAAGGCAAAGGAAAGTGGTTCCTACCATGTTTGCCATTGATGCCTTAAACAGACTTTACCAGACTGAATTTACTCCTATAGTTCTGTTGAGAAGTTTGGGTGTTGCAGCATTAGATGCCTGTCAGCCTATGAAGGTATGCAATTACTTTAATGTTGCTTTTATAATGTTAAAATATCAGTTTGTGTTTTTAATCATAAAATTAAAAGATTTAAAGCATGAATCTCAACCTTATGTTTAATTTTGAACCTATAACTACTTTTATATTGAAATAACTTGAAAGTTTAAAAGGAAAATTTGCAAATGCTAAGGTATTTTTTTCCTGTTATTATGATTACTTTGTGCTTATATATTATTTACTCTTATTTCTGGAATATTGTTTATTGTTTTACTAAGTATCAAATAATTTATATTTTATAGTCAATGATTGTGGGCCAAGCATCTTCTTGAATAAGTAAAGGTAATTACTATTTTTGTACCTAACTAACTGATTATTGGATGAAACTAATCCAATAATTCAACCTAACTTTGACAAAACTAATCAAATTAAATACTGTTAATTCCTTTTACTTAATTCAATGTATTTATTTTGTGATGGAATGTAATTTGAAAGGGTGAAGCTTTAAAATGTTTTACCTATTAACTTGTAATAATATAAAACAGCGGGTTATGTTTTCACAAATTGCTTGTAAATTGGCTTTTAAAAGTTAAAACCATTTACCAAAATATTAGTATGATCAACATTTGATGAAGTTATAAGTGAATATAATAAACAGGGGTCGATACAGGTTTTAATTTTTGGGGCCTGTTTTTTTAATTTTTGTGAAAATAAAATTATTTTTTGTGAAAATTAAATTATTTTTGTGAAAATAGAATTTTTTTTGTGAAAAATATATTTTTTACGTAAAATCTTAGAATTTTTGATTCACTATTTTATCTTTACATTCTTTAAATCGATTTGATATAATACCAGAAAAATTTTTAGTACTCTACTCTAGTACTTTACTCTAGAAAATCCTCATAAGTTGAAATACAGACTAATGTGATTAGTTCCAATTACGTCGCGAATTAGGCGCCGAGGCCCGATGGAAGCAGTCGCGGAAAAAACAGGACTTCCACGAAGAATCGCAACTTTTTAGCTTTCAAGATAGAGATTCTGCTGAACATCGGACATGTTGGCTTTTGACTATGTTAACATTGGGGTTTTTCTTTCATTACAATACGGACACGAGAAAAGCCGACATCTCTTGACGCCCGTGGTTCTACAAGGAATGGGTTGCGGAAAAAACAGAACATTCCGCGAAAAAAAAATGGAAACTTTCGCAAAAAATCACGATTTTTTAGATTTGTAAACGTTTCTGAGAAGGATAAATGGGAAAAAACGTGGATTCCGTAAAAATTTAGAATTGATCCGTAAAACTTAGCTGAAATCCACAAATTTTACAGACAATCCGAGAGCATAGGGTTGCCGGATTGAAAACGCAAACTGCTGTTTTCGTCGATCTATGGATTGTA
This sequence comes from Tetragnatha versicolor, assembly GCA_024610705.1. Classification (NCBI taxonomy): domain Eukaryota; kingdom Metazoa; phylum Arthropoda; class Arachnida; order Araneae; family Tetragnathidae; genus Tetragnatha; species Tetragnatha versicolor. Next base: position 9,002,535 of record JANDEH010000013.1, read on the forward strand.
TGATTGCTTTCCATAGTTCTTTCTCAACCGAGAATCGCGTTCGTTTGGGAGAATTTGAAGAGTTTCGTTTGAAATTTGGAAGTGGTAATTTTTTGTCACTAGAAATTTTGTGAAAGGGCCGATTTTACGAAGTTTATTTTTGTGAAGGGGCCGTTCTTCCGAAGTTTATTTTTGTGAAGGGGCCGTTCTTCGGAAGTTTATTTTTGTGAAGGGGCCGTTTTATCGAAGCTAATTTTTGTGAAGGGGCCGCAAAACGGCCCCAATTTTCGCCTGGATCGACCCCTGATAAATGATGCATTTTGTATTGAATTCACCTAGAATTTTATCTTTTAGGTTTTGTAAAAAAGCTTGTTAGTCTCTTAGTCTGAAACCTGCACATAATGGGGGCTCTTGAAGAAAAAAAAAGATTCTTCAAGAAAAGAAAAGGAAGATAAAAAAGACAGTAAACCTCATCTGAGGTTTTGGCAAACAAGCTGTTACATGTATGTTGTTAAGTCATTTATTTATTATGCATTTGCATTCGTTTCTAAAAAGCAAATACTTTTTCTGCATATTCCCATATTTATTCTTAAGAAGAAATGCCACAAAGCCATGTGTTATACCATTTACAGCTTTTTTAAAGTTTTTTTTCAGTTAGGGTATAATATATGTAAAATTTAATTTTTCATGAGGGTGCTTTCTATCAATAACAAAATAAGGATTTAAGCAGTTAGTTAAAAAATTATTGGATTTGCCATTATTGCATCATCCACAAACTATAGTATGTAAAGTTTTAAGAAATTTTTTGTATTTCATTTCACCGATTTTGTTATTAAAATCTTGTTATCCATAAATTTTGACTCTTAAGTTTTACTGTATTATGTTACACCAAAAGGCTAAAAAGGGTAGAGCCAAAATTCACTTACATGGAGTAGCTATTTATATCAACAAATTTTCCACTTGTTTTGATGCAATTTGGTGATTAGAAGTATGTGTCTGAAAACAGCCTTTAAGAAAATAGATGATTGGTCCCGTTTTTTTGAATCACTTTGCATAAAAAATTTAAAGCATTTGTAGCATAAAAAAAGCAAATAAAAGTGAAACATTTCATAAGATGACTATGCTTTTATCTAAAACCATTAGTTAAAATGTTTTCCTATAATGATATAGAAAAATTAAAATATAACTAGAAGGAGTAGAGAGAGACATTCATAGCATTATTGGCTTTGCTTGGAATTTTGAAGGAACATATACTGGGCAGAGTATCACTTATGAAATCCTTTTAGACTTCATGTTTTTTACATCAACCTTAATTAAAGTTAGAAATTCCTAGAATAACTGTAGCAAATTCATCCTTTGTTCAGACATGTTTCTGAAAGTTTAACTGAAAGTTTGAGATACCTTTGAAAATACTTACCACAAATTTAACACATGAGATAAAAATAGTTGATTTAAAATATCTTGATATATTAAAAATTACTAGCTTGAATTAATTTAACTTTTTTGTAGCACAGCTCTGAACTAACTTTAATTGTAGCGCTCTGGTGTAATTATTCTCTAACGCTTTTGGAATCCTTTGAGAAATCCCACAAAAAGTGAAATAAAACACTACTCTATGGTATAGGTTCCTCCCAATTCATTTAAATTTTGTAAAATTGAATGATATACTTATATTATTACCTTAGGAGGCATTTACTGTTTTGATAAATATTTTCTGACCTCTTTAATTGTTATTGTTATCAAATAAAGTTCTATTTACATAAAAACTGATTCAAACAAACATTATGACAGAGAAAAAAGTTTGATTGCAAAAGAATTTGCCTATTAGCCCCTATTTAGTATCTCCATAGCCTATAATCTCTTTTTTATGATCATTAATGTAATCATGATAGTTATAAAATTTCCATCCATAATATAAATTCATTCTCAAGCTTAATCAAAATAAGATGGTAATAAAAATATGATTTTGGTTGATTGTTATAGACAGAAAGGAACCTTAAATATATATTTTTTAAATTATAAAAAATTTTTAACCACGAAACCTTAAATATTTTCAGGGTGATTTAATGGTTGTGAATTGCACTTAAAATGAAACACGATACCATAATTCCAATATTTTTATAAAACAGACTATCACATCTTTATGCACAAGTATAATTGACAATAAATATTTTTACAGAAACTTTACAATGACTTGGCCTAACTCATCCTTTAATAGTACTATAGCACATATCATACTTTTAAACTGCATTGGAACCCCATGTAAATGAAGGCAGCACAGAATACATGTCAAATCACAATTTGAAAAAAGTTTCATAGACAGCAAAAATTTCTTTAAAAATCCAAAGTTCATATTACATAACATGTTAAATACCTATTGATTTTTTTATCCCCATTTATTATTTGATTTTTTGTAATTATATATTAGAAATAGTTTATTTGTTGTTAATAAATAATTTTTAATAAACATGTTTCCTGAGTTCTCAAAGATTAAATGGCAACAAAAGACATTTTTTTCTTCACTTGTCTTCTAAATTTTATTTTCTTTGGTTATCCTATAAAATTGTTTTGAAAAGTATATTTTGAATATATTTGTGTTTTTTACATTTATTAGAGGTGATTCTGATGTTTAACAAACTTTTTTAGTTTAAAACTTTGCTTTGAGCATTTATATTCTAATTGGCAGGATCTTTTTAAAACTAAAAACTACCCACTTTTTTTTAATTTAAAGACAATATTTTGGCTTCACTAAAGAGGTTACACAATGACTAGAAGAAATTATACTCTTAAATATTTTAAAGTATAACTTTTTTGTTTCAATTTTATAATATCAAGAGTCCTTTTATGAGCAAAAACCTAATTTGATTTAACATGATAACCTTACTTTAAAATATCATAACCGATACTCAGCACTTTTCTTCACCCAGAGTCAAAATAGTACATCTAAATGTGTCTAAGAGGAAAGTAACTTGTAGTATAAAAAATGTGCATGCTGATTTGATTTTTAAATTTCAACATTATTGTAATTTTTAATTTAATTATTTGAATTTTTCATTCTCAGTAACGTAATCCTATAGTTTTACATTTTTTTACAAGAAAATTTTTCTAACTGCCATATATTTAAGCTAAAGTTGCATGACAAGAAAACCATAAATGAGAAAAAAGATCCTCTTGTTTTGTATTAGATAAATAAAGTAAAAAAAGTGTTAAACTCTGTTTGTTATATAAATTAATTTTCTTTAAAGTAATTTAGGTACTAAGTATATTCCTAAAATGTTTTCAAATCACAGTATGAAAACAACTGATATTTCAAAAGATAATATTGATGTTCATCTATTAATACCTTAATTAACGTTTAGTAATAATTAATGCCTTTACAGTTTTTCTAATTTTTTTCAAAACAGGCACATTTATTGAGAAAGCTTGATATATTCTCATTGCAAAACAGATTACACATACTTTTTAAGCATTAAAGTATAATAGGAAGACATTTTTGAATGAACACATTTAAAGCACAAAGAATTTCAGCAGGTAGCATTTATTGCAAATGAAATTATTATTGACTTGGAAAATTGTTTTGGTTGAGAAAGCTGTATCAATTCAGTTCTCAGATTTCAAACAAAAAGGACATTTCAAATAGTTAAACAAATCACACACAACATACAATATGTACAGAATTTTAAAGAGTTCATAATTCACTTTTTGTTAAATACTTGAAAGGAATATGCATTAGAAAATAGCAAGATTTGAAAGTTCAAAGTAATTCAATTAGGCATAGATTATATATATTTACAAATATTATAGGCTCCCAAACATTTATTACTAAAAAGATAAACTATTTCAATGGCTTTATAACTTTTTTGCCCGTTTTAATGCACACACGATATTTCATTCTATTACCACCCCATTTACTAATATCAATGATTATTTTGGTAAGTGCAAAAACCAACACCCCCAAAATTTTGAAAATAAGATATTGGTCAAAACTTTGGTTGTCAAGGCACAAAAAAATTCTCATAACTTCTCACAAAAGTTAGCAGAAATTTCACTCAACAAAAAACTGTAAACAAACTTGAACTGTTTGAAACATTTCCAGAAACATTATATCTATCTGTCAGAAGTATATTTGAGACATTCTGCTTGTTCATTGATATCTTATTTAAAGTATTGAGTTATCTTTTCATTTACATTTTTAAAAAAATCTGATTTAGAGGCAAAAACCTGTTTTATAAAAATAAAGTTTTTAAAAATTTTGAATGAAAATAATTATAATTATCTTTAATAATTTAAAAGCATATAATTGTCAAGTAATTTAAAACTTAGTAGTGCATGTAACATTGAAATTGAACGGTTTAAGTTTTCAATAGAATAGGTAATAATTGATGCATACTACAAGCAATTGAGGTGTTTGCTGCAACAATCAGTTATCTCCACATTCAGAAACACACATCTTCCTAAAACATTCACATTCTAGAAGTTTGTTTTAGGGTAAAAAATGGCAACATTAGTCGCCAACCCTGTTATACAAGGCCCTGAAACAGTACCACTTTGGTGACCACTGCTGGCTGAAGCTAAGGTTATGGACACCTTTTGATGTGAATTCTGATTTTTTAGATAACTCCTTGTTGCAGAAAACACCTCACTTGTAGACTGCCTATTACCCTTTAAACCTCCTCCCCCTGAAAGTCATAGCTTACCTTTAGAGTATGCTTTGGGAACCTATAGTGTAGATAGAAAAACCATAGTAAGCTTAATAAGTTTTGTAATTTGAATGCACTTTTCCTCAAGTCAAAAGTACTTGTGTGAATTAAAAAAAATTAATATTAAGTTTTCTAATATTGAAGAATGCAACAACTATCCAATCTGCTGTAATATTTACATCAAAAAATGAAATCTTTAGTAGGAACTTAAATCTTTGTCTTTTACACTAGTGGCACTGCACCCAAATACTGAAATGTTTCTCAAAACAGTTGCATTTTGACAAAGTACTCAATAAATATGATACTTCATACAAACACATTCAAACAAAAGTAATTTATTCAATACATGCACCAATTAAACTAATAAATATTTTTTTTCACTCTACTCAGCACTTTTTATGCAGTACAATTTTTTTATCTAATATGTGTGTAACTCACAAAGCACCAAATATATGCTAAATGCATTTGCAATACAATTAAACACTATCCATTGGTTAATAGTTTCAAATTAGCCTGATCCGAGTTCCCTCTGTTATAAATTAAATTAGAAACTCTTGTTGCATGTTTTTAATGATCCACTCCTCGAATTTTTATCAAAGCCTTAAGTATGAAAAATTGGTAGCTAGGTGTCAAATGATTGTCTTGTATATCAAACAAAAAAATCAAGTTTTGTGTGTTTATATATTAATTCATTTTATTTCCTTTGACTAGAACTTGACTTAAAAATAATCTTGTGTGTGGTTGAGTTTTGTAAATGCAAGCATTTAACCAATATTTCCAAAAAGAGAAAAGTGAATTTGGGTAAAAGCAAAACCTTGGAAGCCTGCATGACTAGATTACTCTTGTTCTACTCTAATGATTTGGTTTAGAAAAACGTTACTTTAGTATACAAGCAATCTTGAATCATACAAAACTATTTCTGATCTGAACAACATGCACAATTGAAGAGTGTTATTTAGTCCAAGTAACGCACTTAGGAAGTGCTGTGTAGTTCTTGTACATCTCACACACAAAATAAAATAAAACAATCGACTGTACTGCTTTTACTGAAGAGAAACGATGGCAAATTAATACCAATGGATCACAGCTTTTGAAATTCCAATGCGGTTCCACCGTCCGAGGAACTGGACTCTTTCAATGGGAATAGAGAAGCTTGAAGAACCAAAAAAATAGCAGCGACTGCACAGCAATGCGGATTTTGGTATCGTTTTCTTGCTGAAGAAAGAACCATCTCTGTTTTTTTGTTATCCTAACAGTCAAACCTCGCTGAACAAGCAAAACGGAATCGACAACTATATCAGATAGGTGATATATCTCCTTTTCGCTTCAAGGCTCTGATTCAGTTTTTCTATAAGCGCAAATGTTATACATATGCATTACATACGTCAACTCTATGTGTGAAGATGGAGGTTTTCATAGATTTTTGAAATTTTAACAGTTAAACCTTCATAGCTTAAATTAAATTGGATGAACCAAATAGACTCAAGCAGACACTTAAGCAATCTATAGCCTTGCCTAAACCTAGGTATAAGTCGGAAACAGTCAATAGAGCTATAAAGTGTAAAATGTTTGCCACTGGAGGATACCAATCCGAAGGTCGACTCAAAAGTATACTTTGTAGCTTTTATCTCTTCAGTCGGTATTTATACCCCATTTGAATAATATGACTCTGAGTGGTGAATAAGCTCACCACATCAATGGTTGTTTTGGTGTAGTCCAGTAGTTAATACCATCACAGAATGATGGGTAAAAGCGTTAGCAGGGAAATTATGTTTGTTACCAATGTGGCCTTATCTGGTATTGAATAAGTTTTTAGATTGATGTTTGATAATGATAAGTGTGCTTTCTAACATTCAAAATGTAAAACTTAGGCAGCTATTAATGGGTTTGCAAGAAAAAGTTAAGTAAGAAATACAGACAAAATTATGGGCATGACTACTAGCCATTGTGTAATGTCTTTGTTTCTTTCTGGAAATTGTGTATGAGGATGAAGTATGGAGCTGTATCGGTATGACATATTGTGTATTCGTTTGAGATTTCCTGCTTATCAAAGGATATGAGACTAGATAGCCACAACTTCAATGCGTTGATCACTGAAAAGTATACATGGTGCTGCATTCTGTATCACAGCTAGAAGTTGAGTCAATGGAGCAAGGGGCCGGAAGAAAGGGGAACTTGCATCGTACAATGACCCAAGCAGCACAAATGTTCAAGATTCGCCCAAGTTTTGTCAGTTCGACCCAAATTTCGTTTACTTCTAGTTGCAGTTACGTAAACTCGACATATTTGGTATGAGCTGTGCTACTAGGGGGAGAAGCATCTCTAATAAGGCAGACACGCTACAAATTGCGTACCGTAGGCTTTACTGGATGACAACTGTCAGTGACGTCACTGATTGACGTGAGATCACACCACACTTTCTAGCTACTTAATTGGCGAAAAAGACGAAACGAGCGAGAGTCATCTCTGACTCGCCAATTAGGTAGCTAGAAAGTGTGGTCTTACGTCAACCGGTGACGTCACTGACAAGAAAAGTCGTCATCTAGTACAAAAGAATGTGTTATAGACAAATGCAGACTGTTTCCTAACTTGGGGGACTCTTTCCCAATGGAGAAAGGCGTTGTTTTGCTCGTTAAGCGAGGTTCCACCGTAGCAGTTCGTTAGCAAAAGAGTGCAGAGGCAAATCGGGGAGGATGAACATCCTCCCTCCAAGAGTTCAGTCTTCACCATCTTTGGAAGTAGTGTTACTTGAAATATATGTCCGAACGATTTTTCTAAATTGCCTATAGAGTGACTAGATCTTGCAAAAGAATTCCTTTTTACTTTTCTCGCAAAAGTCAGTGCTTTCGAGCTTCAGGAGGATTCACTGCCGGTCATGGGAAGGTCCTTTGGAGTCAGCGGGCGGTAACGCCTTCTCCTGAAACGTGGAGGAAATCTCTCTGAAATCATGATGTTGGAATAATAAACGGTTAGGCCGGTGGTCAGGTACATGTAGGGTTGGGGAATTGAGTGAACGGCTGATGGCAAAAGGAGGAGAAACCAGTTCAGTCTGATGGGTTTACTTACACAAGATCCTCTCTATATAGATGGCCTCACAACTCAGACGTGTGACGTCAAACGTAGGGCGAAATTGGTGAATTAGCAATGTTTCTCTAAAAAAAATACAGCACGTTATACAAAAAGTGGTGGAAAGAAATTGCCACCATATCAATGAGAGATGTTACATCGCGATACGGAGGAACCTCCCACCTAGACTCGGAGGGAGGTCTCCCTTGTAGTAGAGGTGGGAGGTCCCTTCGTATTGCGGTGTAACATCTCTCATTGATATGGTGGCAATTTCTTTCCACCACTTTTTGTATAACGTGCTGTATTTTTTTTTCATAGTGAATCTATGGAGCATCACAAAAAGGGGACGTCCATAAAAATTACGTAAGGTGTTTTTTAAATTTTTGACCCCTCCCTCCCCCTTGGTGAGATTTTTTTGGACCCCCTTATGGCCTCATATATGAAGATGGCCTCACATTTTGGACGTGTGACGTCAAACATAAGGCGAACAAGGGTGTTTATAAGGGGAGGGGCCGCGTGGGTCCTGCCCCCCCCCCCGAAATTCTGACTATGTATAAAAAATAAGTTACCTATACCCTATCTTTTTTAAGGTCGAATTTCTAGAATTTTCAGGGGGAGGCCCCCCAGACCCCACTTTGAAATTTGTAACCCTATTATTTGCCACTTTTTGTAATAAGTTTGTCGAAATGCAAAAACCCTACCAAAATGTAAATTAAATTCTTGAAAATATATGTCCGAAATCCGGATTAGGTGTAACAAAACGAGTTGAAAATCTGCTTTTTAGACTTAAATTTTCTGGGAGAGGACCCCCAGATTTATTGCCCCATTATTTGCCTGGCGATTATGCTAGCCTCAATATTTAAGCAGAACTAGAACAAGACGATTTCTTTAAAACAGTTTATTTGATAGCCTGGAACTCGTCAGCATTTGTCGACTAGTTCAGCTATTAAGGGAATTTAATGCAATTAAATTTAGTGCTTATAATTTTACCTTAAAACTAATAAAATTTTATTAAAATGTAGTGTAAAATTTTTTTTATAATTGGCTATTTTTCAATGAGTTTTTGTATGGGAAAATTATTTATCTTTTAATTAATTTATTTCTGCGGTCACGAAACTTATTTCCGTATTTTTACGAATGTGCTGAACAACAAGGTGGAACATTTTTTGATGGACACCAATTTACAGTATTCGTCTTATCCTGTTTGGATAACTTTGGTCTAACGCAATCTGATAGGGATATATATGGGAAGAAATGGAACTATCTGGAGCAGAAAATCATAGTTGACATAAAATACTTTCAGGGTTATCTTATCTGGGACTTTTACAACTCTTTAATGTCCTCTTAAATCATAGAAGAGAAGAAATCAAATTAAGGTATTCGATCACTCACAATTTGTAATTTTTGCATTCAAACATAAAAGAAAACGTGTATAAAGATCTAGTGGTTAATAATAAAGGAAAAAATAATTTTTTTGTTAACTGGTTAGTATAGCTTGGAGAATAAAGAAATTTAAAGCGTGTTAATGTTTGGTGAAAAACTCATCTCAGTAGATAACTCTCATCACATAACTTGAGGAGTGTCACAACTACTAAATTCAACTTATTCTTTGAATGAAAGGATATAGAAGACTATTTCTTATCAAACAAATTCAAGAAAATAACGTTGAAAAGAGTGAGAAAGAACAGCGCGACTATTTGCCATCACAGTTCACTCACTTCTCCTTTAAGCACTAAAAACACAGACGAAAAAACACTATTGAACAGCTATTTTGAAATGTTAGCATGCAATAATTCATTCATAAAAGTATAGTAAACATTCAGATTTTCCAATAGTTTCTCTATTAGCATACTTGATGAGGCAAGGATAGAAAAGTTTACAGAGACATTTAAGCAGGAGAGAGAAGTTAGGACAGATAAAGATGGCTTAAATGAAAAGGAGTTTTTGGTTGAGACAACATAAAAACAAAAACATATGTTAGAAGGTACAGTTTTATAACTATTTTAAGATTTCAGGTTTAATTTTAAGAAAAAATAATATTGTTCTTTGCCATGATTTTACTTTTTCAGTTTCAAGTGTAAAATTCTATTCCAGAAAACTCTAAACCTGAAAATGTTTGAATTCGGATAATTTTTTGGTGTTAAGTTAAGAATGATTTGTTCAATTGTTAACTAGACCCTAATTATCAACCAAAATCAATATTTAAAGAATTGGAGGGCTCAGAATTAAAATGGACCAAGTCCACTTTTTGTCATCTTTGAGTTAGCAACGCTATCACATGCACCAACTATGTAAAATTTCAGTGCAATAGTGAACCAAGTCCTAGTTCTGATAATATCCGCTTGTCAGAAGCAAGTTCTGTTGCGTTAATATGTAAGTTTGCTATGAAGCTTTAACTTAAAACGTCTGTAGCTCAAAAGTAGCTAAAGTGGACTTGGTTCATTTCTATTCTGAACCCTCCAATTGTGAACTTATTAATGCAGGTTTGACATCTAGTTTCTTGAAGTACTGTGGGCTCCCTTTTAATATACAGGGTGTTTCAAAAGTCCGTTTCGTGGCTTTTATTTGGAATCAACGTGTCTTAAGGTGGACACAAATTGGAGCCGAGCGGCGAAGGGAACAGCCACGAACACGCTCTGCGCACGCGCAACTCGGAGGCGCTAAGAGCGGCGCTTGCGCAAAGCGTGTTCGTGGCTGTTCCCTTCGCCGCTCGGCTCCAATTTGTGTCCACCTTTAGGGCCACGGAAGTAAGGTCTACCCCTAGGTAAATGACCCTGGAGAATCCATTGAGAGGACTTACAGCGCCCCTAGCGGCGAAATTAAAAAGTTAAAAAAATTAATTTAAACTAAAGGAGATAAAAAAACTAAAGGAGATAGAGCAAAAACCTCATGAGAGTATTGTTGCCAACGTCATGAAGAACTCACTGAAAAAAATTTGATAAAAATATCTTGAATATTCCAGGAGATATAATTAGCTTGTTAAAATAGCAATTTTTCAGGGGTCAAAAAATAAAAAGTTCTCATATTTGCAAATTTTTCAGTGCTATTGTGTTTTTTTAGTTGAAATAAACACAAAATTTAATCAAAAAACCTGTATATAAACACCCTGTATAAATTCTAAATACGATCTTAATAACTGCTTGAGACAGAATTTGTACAACTGGGAATATCCAATGATATTCCTTATTCCAGTATTAGTTGAGTGGGATATACTTTTAAGTTTAAAAGCTAATAGTTTTAATTAAAATTTTATTTCAAGTAGTGTCCTTTTTTACATCCTACTGCCAACTTCAAGCAGTGCATCCTATGCCACTTTCACCAGGAAGAAACTCCTAGACCGCACGAGATTGCCATTGAATCTTATGGTAAATTTGGGGCAGCTAGGACTGAAATGGCTAAGCATTGCCGTTGCCATAAAAGGTTAAAAAGTAGGATTACTTAGGATTTTTCAGGCACAGATGTTTTTATTAAAGATCTTTATTCAATATTGGATCGATTGCTACACCCCACGTATTAATTCATGCCTGGAGATATAAGTAGTAATTGGCTTTAGGGTATTTTTATCAGGACTGTTTTCCAAATTAAGTTGAAAGAAGCCTGTATGATTAAGGTAAGGGACAACCATGGCAAAGGTAAGATTATCATATGACACTGTTTAGTCCAGGAAAATAAAAGCGGAAAGCGATATAGACAAACTCTAAGTAAAAGAAGCAAGCAAAAATATTTTTAATATTTCTGATGTCTTCTGTTTACTATACTGAAAGTCGTACTATAATCTAAGTGGAGAAACACGGCCTAAGGTAAAGGGAGACGATTTATTGGCCCCCATTCCAGGGATGAATTAATCCATTACCAGCTATATAGTACCCAAACAAACACTGCTAGGCATCAAACATATGGGTCGGTAGTGCTCGTAGCCTGACCACCACTGATACACCGGCCACAATGTATCTTCAATATGTCTCTTTTTCAGTATGTTTACTAATGTTCCAAAGAGACCATTTTTTATTACAAGTAAAATCTGAGGTTGTAGTACTCAGTGGCGAATCCAGGATTTTTGTCTGGGGGGGCTGAGTTTCACAAATAACTTAATTGCTATTATGGGCTGTTTAAATATTAATGTAAGAAACTGAAAGGGGGAGGGGGTTGCCAGTGCCGTACTTAGATTTTTGTTTAGGGGGTACTCAACATCTTTTCTGAGGTCTGATCTTAAGAGTACTAAGTTTTAGGTGAGATGACTTCGTAAGATTTTAATTTTGATGCACTAAACTTCAAAATTGCGTAAATATTTCAACAATAAGTAAAAGGGGGGTCTGGGGGTCCTCCCCCAGAAAAATTTTGAAAATTTATCCTTCAAAATAGTGTTTTAGCTCATTTTGAAGCCCTTTAAATTCCACCCAAAGAGCACCACTCATTGTAAGCGGCAGAATTTTCAAGGAAAAAAGTTTATAATATTATGAATTTGAAAATTTCTAGGGGGTTTAGGGGTTCCTATTCCAGAAAATGTTTCGAATTTTGCCCCCAAAAGTGGCATTTTAACTCATGTTGAGACACTTTAGGTTACATCAAAGAAGATCACTCCTTGTAATTCCCTTAAGTTTCAAGGAAAAACCTTACTTATTAGGTTCCAAAATTTCGAGGGGGGTTGGTGGTCTTCCCCCAGAAAAATTTTGGAATTTTTACCCTTAAAAGTAGGGTTCCGATTCATTTTGAGACCCTTTGGGTAACACCACCGAATGTCCGCAAGGTGTTGAAATTTCCTTTTTTGGCTTTATTGCTATTACCAAAACCTGAATGTCTAATTCCTGGGGGGGGGCTGCAGCCCCACAGCCCCCCCCTCTGGATTCGCCACTGGTAGTACTATATTCCGCTAATAGACAAGGGTTGACATCTATATCATGTATTCGATAGTAGTAGACACATGCTTTCTGAGTCTGTCTATTTCCTTCTATTTTCCTGGACCAATTTAACACACTGAATGTTGTTAAGTAAGGTCTTACCTACCTTGGCTGCATGTAGACTGCTCCCTCCGGCTTGAACCTGGGAATGAGGACCTCGCTCTTGCAGTTCCTGTGCACTTCCGGCGGCTCCGGCTCGCCTTCGAGAGGCCTGGGCCTGCTGCGGTTGGGCCTGGGGATGCGTGACTCGACGGCCGCGGCGCCGCTGCGATGGCGGCTGCGGCGGCGCTCGCCGCTCTGCGCCGCGCTCTTGGCGCGCGCCGCCGGGGAGCGCTCCTTGCGCAGCTTGGCGTCCCAGCTGATGCTGCGTGTGAAGAGGTCGGCGCCGCCGCGCCGCTGCGACGCGTCCACGTCGGCGGGCGGCTCCGGCGGGCGCCGGAGCGCGAAGGGCTGCCGCAGCCCGCCCTTCGCGCCCTCGATCATGGAGCGCGGGCGGCGCCGCGCCGCAGGGAAAGGAGCCGCGCGCGGCAGCTCGCACGCGGCCGTGCGCGCCAGTCGCCAGCTGTCCGAGTCCGTCTCGGGCGTGGGCTCGCGCCCCGACGCCAGCACCGCCGAGCGCGGCCGCGGTGACGCGGGCCCGTCCGACCCGCCCTCGCGGTCCTCCTCGATCACCGCTTCGAAGTCGGCGTCTTTCAGCTTGCGCCGCAAGTACTTGGCGGCGGCGAACTTGCTGCGGGCGGGCTCCGCTGATATGTGGTTGGGCTCCGCCTCGCACTCCTCGTACTCTTCCCGCCGCTGCTCGTCGGAGTCGTCCTCGGGCGCGTCGAAGTACACGGACGGCTCGTCAAGCCGTCCGACAGGCTCCGCCACCGGCGTGGCCGGCTCCAGCGTCGGGCTTTCCACCTCGTGCTTCACCACGCTTCCTGCCCCGGCGTTCCCCTCGCCCCACTCGATGCTCGTCACCACCAGCTTGTTGCAGGGACTCGCCTGCTGGGCCGCAAGGGGTTGATCCGACCCCGACTTCCTCAGGATGCCCTTCGGCTTGACGCAGCAAGGGATAGGGGCGGACTTGATTCCTTCATTCGCCTCCGACTCCCTCTCCTGGACGCTCCCACCGCTCTTCTTCCTCTCGAAAGTGCTCGAGCCCACCGACCACCGCTTGTTGAAGTCCTCCCGGCCGCCTTCCGCGATGTCGGCCGAGTGGCGCCGCGACGACGAAGCCGTCGCCTTCTTCTCCTGATGCAGCAAGTCCAGGAAGTGGCTCTCGGAGGCGTAGTGCTTGACGGGAGAGCCCGGGAGGGACAGGTAGCCGGAGGAGAGGTCCGGGCAGCTCCAGGACCGCCCTCCGATCTGGAGGAGGAGCCTGCGGTAGGACCGCCTCCCTTCCGCCTCTTCGATCTCTATGAGTGGAGCGATGCGGTCGAAGGCGTGGCGAGGCGTGGAGCTCGCGGACGACGTCGCCCGCCTGCACTTCTGCTTCTTCATGCGCCAGAAGAGGCGGTTCCGCAAGAGCGCCGCCTCGTCCAATCGCTCGTCGAGGGCGGGCGGGTTCTTCTTCTTGGTTGGTTGGACGTCGGAGCAGGAGGCGGGCCAGCCCGTCAGTTTCGAGGGCGAGTCTTGAGCAAGGAAGGGGCGGTGCTCAGGGGAGGTTAGGTTGTCCTTCGCTTCCACCTCGTTGTCCGTCTCTTCGCTGTCGTCGAAGGACACTTGCCACTTGGAAGCCAGCGTCACCGCTGCACATCCCCCTTTAGTGACCTGAAAAAAAAACAATTTTAATCCTTGATTCTGTACTGACAATTATTGCCTGTCAAACCAACTTTGTTTCAAGTTATTATCAAGCATTTTGTACGAATAATTCACTGAACTTACTTCAAAAGATACTATTCTCAGCATTTTAATTGCTATGGAAGTGTTTTGTACGCACGCTTGAGAACTTAGGAAGGAACTCCATTGAGAGTGTTCCCCAGCTTCAAATTCAGTAATTTTACTTTCGAACTGAAAGTACCTACAATTCTCAAAGGATACACATGAACCACCCTTGTGCTAAAGGCAAAAAAACCCCTAAAAATTTATGAAGAGGGGAATTTAAAAAAACAAAAACCCAAGGCTAATAAAATTTTTTAAAAATTAACCACAAACCGCCGCTTTGAGACAGCCATCTAGAACAAGAAGGCCTGGACACTTCGCCTCGATGAGTCATTCTCGCCGTCTTCAAGGTGGCGAACCTAATAGTATAAGCGCGCTTTTCATGTTTTACCCCGCTCCTCAACCAATCGTTCGATGGCTCACGGGCGAAAAACTCATTTTTTTTAGCTGTCCGGCCTGCTGGCTCTAGATGGCTATGTCTGAGACCCCTCCGCAAAAGCAGAAGGTCGAAGGTTTTTTCGATACCAAAAGTACTCATATCGAAAAAGTATTGCTAGAAAGTTAGATACCAAAAGCATTGGTATCGAAAAAAAAGTATCGGATAGTAAGTTAGATATCAAAATAGTGGTATCGAAAAAAGTATCGGATACAAAGTTAGATACCAAAATATTGGTATCAAAAAGTATCGGATAGAAGATTAGATACCAAAAGTGCTGACGTCGAAAAAAGTATCGGATAGAAAGTTGGGTACCAAAAGTACTCATATCGAAAAAAGCATCGATACCATTATGAGCGATCTGGCGATACACCTCAAGAATCGATACTTTGGGTAAAGTGGGACATAGACATACACATACGTGACTCAATGCGGAAAAAGAGATAACTTCATTGAATAATTTTTTAAAGAATAAGTCAATAAAATATCGATACTTTTATGTATCGAATACTTAAGTTCTTGGTATCGATACCTGTCCATTGTCTATATACCAATTCTATGCTACTCACCTGTTGCAACGCAGATATGTTGTCATCCTCCGCCAAGGCCATCTGAGTGATGGAGATGTCCCTCGAGTACCTGGACTTGTACCCGGAGTGGTACCTCCTGTGCCGGTGCTCCCTCAGCAGTTTCGGGTCGGGGGTCTGCTTGTCCCCCCCGGGGTTCCGGTAGGACACCTCCCGGCTGCTGCCCCCGTCACCCTCGCGAGGGGGACGGGGGCTCGTGCCCCGGCTGCCCGCCGGCTGGGGCTCGCCCACGCACAGCTTGGCGAACTCTTTGGCGCGGTCCGTGTCCGGCGTGCATTGGGCGTTGGCGGGGTCTTCGGCTCCGCCTCCGTTCACCTGGGGCTCCTTATTGGCCTCCTCCTCTTCTTCCACTTCCATTTTCTAGAATGATAGAATGGAGAGAATGTAATTTACAGGCCCCCACAGACGATCAACTTGGTCGTCAACCAGGTTGATGATTTTCCCACAGATAGCCAACCTAAAGCCCTAGATCCTCTACCTTAAGTAGCGACATCACGCTCAATCGGCCGCCATTGTAGGGAGAACTCACTACTAGTGACGATAAGCAAGACTATCCAGACTAGTAGTGATTTCCCCCCACAATGGCGGCCGATTGAGCGTGATGTCGCTACTTAAGGTAGAGGATCCAGGGCTTTAAGCCAACCGGGTTGTGTACCAAAATGTGAACAATGAAGCAAAAATTATATCAGATTGATTGTAACAAATTGTTATTTTCGATACTTTAAATCCAAAATTATCCTTCCTTTAATTTTTCTCTCGAGCTAAAATTATGTATTTTGTTTTATTCTTAATGCTTACTTAGTTAATTTAAATTTCTTAATAACATGTTACGATGAGCTCCACCCACCAAGTTGATGACCAAATCGTCAACCTGATATTCAACCATCAACTTCCCCACAGACGGCCAACTTGGTTGCAAACATCACAAATTGACAACCGCGTTCACGACCAAGTTGATCTGTGGGGGGCTTTTAGGTATAGTGGTTCGGTGGTGAGAAAGAATACTGTTGATGCGATTATAGTCACCAGTAAAAGATTCGTATAAACATTTGGTACTATGAATTTATTTGTGAAAACTTTAAAATGTTCCGATGGTCTAAGCCTGGAGCATGGAGCCAGAAGCTCCATGGACACGTCTTCTGGAGGCACGTGCCCGAGAAAAGAGGGGAAAAGAGGGTAAAAGTCTATTGGATAAAATCGTCGCCTTAGAATCAAAAACTACTATCTCCGTTCGGCAAACTTCGGGGATCCCGATCCTTGGCTACTTAAAATCAGACGCCAATTCAAACCACTACCCATAAAAAATCCACCAATTAAATACCACTGAATCAAAAAATAATAATAATTACTCTAGATCGTTGCAGGCGCTCATTTGATTGGTTTGGCACTTTGCCAGCTCGATGATGTCACGCTTACGAACCAATGAAATGAGCTTTCTCGCTTGCAATTCCGAATATTTCCGAATCAGACCAGAAGGCAGTATTATTTGATTTTATGATGAAGAAAATATTGCCCCTGATATGGAAACCTGCTTACGATATCAGACCGCCAAGATTAACATTGAATCTAGCTCGTTTCGCAGCAGCCAATGAAATAATTGGAACTCTTTTTTCGTTATAAAAGAAAAACTAAGCATGGTAGAAGTACAATATTTTAAACACATATACAATTATTTTTTACTAAAATTGTCGTTTCGTTTTTTAAAAAATTCGAATTAGTTTTAGAATTATTAATATTCAAAGTTTCAATATTTTCCCTTTCTAGGACTGAAGTGAATTAACAATGGATAGCAGCAACCCTTTAACAACGCCAAAACCGCCAACAAAACGAGTAGAATGAACAACTACTGTGAATGAAGCTGCGTGAATTTTCAGAGATAGTAGTTTTTGATTCTAAGGCGACGAAATGACACCTGAAAAGGATTTCTAAATAAGTGAAGATCACTTTTAAATTCGGGCTCATTTTGGCATTGGGGCCATTTTGGCAAAGGACTCCGTAGGAGACGGGAGGAGAATTGTTGTGATTGTCCCTCAAAAGGATGTTTTCCTTTATTAAACGCAAAGAGATGAAGGAATGGAGGAAGTGGCTATTGGATAGGGGGAGGGAGGACAGGTCATTTGGCCTCATTTACCCTTCCTTAATGATTGACCTTCCTTGACCTTTCCTTATGACCAAAGAAGTAACATCGTAAACAACATTAACATTTCAAAAACATCGCAGTTTCTGCAGCTGGAGATGTTTTGAAAACCTTCGAGAAGTCAAACATGGATCCGCCACTGAATCCTGGACTTCAGAAAACTTATTCCTTTTATTTAAAATTAGGAACATTAAAATACACAGTTATTATTTGTCTTCAAGCTGTTGTGAGGCCGTGGCCCAGTGGATACGAAAGTGACTGCCATGCTGAGGTCCCCAGTTCAAATCCAGATCATTGAGTGCAGGTAATAATAGAATTGGCGGATTTGGGTGGTGGACCCTTGGGGGGCACACTGGAAACTTTGGGGAGGCAAGCTGTCCCTGATGGCTTTGGAAACATGATTTTTCCTAGTAAAAAGGGAGTTTTTTTCGAAAGTGGGGACATAGCCTTCCCATGAGCCCATTCAAATCCGCCCATGTTCTATGTGTACAGAAGGTACTCAGTTCAAACCTTAACTTAACATTCTATTTTAGTGTATTAACACTTAACCCTTTATGCCCCGACGGGACTTGCAAGTCCCACTTCCCAATGTTCCAAATCCGTCCAATTTTCGTCATGTAAGGCCAAATTTCGTTTACTTCTAGTTGCAGTTACGTAAACTTGATATATTTGGGACGAGCTGTGCTACTAGGGTTAATATGAAGCTTATACAGGGTGTAACCCGGTGGCTCAGTGGTAGTGCTTCGCGCTTCCACACCACAGGTCCGGGGTTCAAATCCCGGGCTGGGCAAGGTCCACTCAGCCTTTCATCCCTTCAGTGGGTCGATAAAATGAGGACCAAGCTTGCTTGGGAACTAAACACTGGGGGTCTCGCGTTGGATTGACCACCTAACCGGGACACATGCTTAACAACTTGCACCCCAGGGCCCCACGGTCACGAAAACGAATATGGGCATCGTAGGCCTTGGCCCACTAGGGCTGTTGCGCCAATGAGTTTTAGTTATACAGGGTGTCCCATAAATAATGGGTAACACTTCTAGGGGGGATAGTAGACACCTAGATGAGTCATAATCATCTAGGATTTGGGGGTCCCAGACCAAATCCCAGGGAGTTAAAAATGGAGCGACACCCCAAAAAAATTATTGAAAAATTCAATTTGTAGAAGAACTACTATTAGTAAAATTTAATTATGGTCTCAAAAATTGTGGTTTAATATGATCTTTAAAATTATCTCCAAAGTCTTCACTTTAAAATTTGTTTCATAATGAAAAAATTTTAAAAACCACAAAAAAATGTGAAAACTCTGCCAAAACCTCATTTTGTATTTCGAAATCATTTCCTTTGATTTAATAATCTGAAAGATCATAGTCGAAAACCCTTAAGTCCAAAGTGTCACGTAAAAACCATCAATATTAAATGCTTGAGAGCTTGTTAAAGCATGGTTTAAGTCCGTTTTTTGCGTCCGCTAACTGCCGTTTTGGAAACGGCTATAGGAAACCCGTTTGCGCACTCAAAAAACGAACTTTAACAAGATCTCAAGCGCTTAATATTGATGGTTTTTACGTGAAACTTTGTACTTAAGGGTTTACAACTATGATCTTTCATATTATAAAATCAAAAGAAAGGATTTCAAAATACAAAATGAGGTTTTGGCAGAATTTTCACATTTTTTGTGGTTTTTTAACTTTTTTCACAATGAAACAAATTTTAAAGTGAAGACTTTTGAGATAATTTTAAAGATCATATTAAACCACAATTTTTGAGACCATAATTAAATTTTCACCAATAGTAATTCTGCTACAAATTGAATTTTTCAATAATTTTTTTGGGGTGTCGCTCCATTTTTAACTCCCTGGGATTTGGTCTGGGACCCCCAAATCCTATGTGATTCTGACTCGTCTACGTGTCGACTAACCCCCCTAGAAGTGTGACCCATTATTTATGGGACACCCTGTATACTTAATATACTTATAAGGATAAGGTATAAGAAATATACAGCACAATTTTTCTGAAAAACATAATTTGGGACATAAAGGGTTAAATTAAAATTTAAACACGGAAAATTCCACTGTACACTTTCACCAGTAGCTGTTTCCAAAACGCCCTTGATGGCTCAGTTGGTAAAGTCGTGATCCAGATGCACAGAAAGTTCTCAGTTCAAACCCCACAAACTTAACATCCTATTTTAGTGTAGTTTATAGGTTAATTAAATTTTAAACATTGACAATTCCACTGTACACTTTCACCAGTAGCTGCTGCTATAACGTCCTTGATGGCTCAGTTGGTAGAGTCGCGGTCCTGGTGTACAGAAGGTACTGAGTTCAAACCCCACTATCTTAACTTCCTACTGTAATTGTGTAATATCTGCCTCTCTCTATGCTTTCAACTTCTTAATAGTTGGCTTCTAACTTAACCTAAGCAAAATGAACTTGAAAGTGGTGACCGATTCGAGTCCGTTCACCCGTCGAAGATGTCGGGGCTTGGACGAGAGTAGGTTTCCTGGCGGACCTGATCTGCTCCCCGGGGGTAGCGGGCCTAGGGGGTTCTTCGGATAACCCCCGAAAGCCCCTTTACCCTGGGGGTCAGCGGAGAAAGGTCCGTCAGGAAGCCAGTTTTGCCAAAAATTTTAATCCTAGGGTACAATTCGCAATTTGTGAATAGTCCCCTAACCGAGTGTAATATGGAGACGGTCCCCTTAGTTGTCAGATTACATAATTTTGACTCCATTACCCGTCTTCAGCAGCCGTTTTCCTCATAAATTTTATTGATGGATACGGTTAACTGTGACCGTAACTGTATCAGTCAAAATATTTTACGATGAAAGTCCCCAGGATCGAACCTCCAAACTTTGAAGCCATAGATTCATACCATACCTCTAGGCTAACGGATCCGCATTAGTATGAATGCAATTGTTGATGTGCATTTTTATTTTAAAGCTCTCTTCAAAGAAAACTTAAGTAATTTTGCAAAATTCCCGAAATCCCACCAGTGTTTCATCCGTGAACCTTCTGCACTGAAGTCTGGCAGTTAACCAACCAGGCCATGGGATCTACATCAGAAAGAAGGCAATGGATGAACTGTATTCTATTTTAAAGCTTTCTTTAAAGTAAAAAACTTAATTTACATAAATCTCAAAATCCCACCAGGGTTTGATCCGGGAACCTTCTGCACTGAAGACATTCACTTAACCAACCAATCTACTAGATCCGCACCAGCAAGAAGGCAATGGATAAAATGTATTCTATTTTAAAGCTTTCTATTAAGTAATAAACTGAATTTATAAAAATCTCAAAATTCCAACTGGGTTTCAGCCGGAAACCTTCTGCGCTGAAAACTGGCGCTTAACTAAACAGGCCACTGGATCCACACATAAGAAAGAAGGCAATGGATGAAATGTATTCAATTTTAAAGATTTCCGTAAAGTAACAAACTTGATTTCTAAAAATATCAGAACCCCATCAGGCTTTGATCCGGGAACCTTTTGCGCTGAAGACATTCACTTAACAAACTAGACCAGAGTTTCTCAAACTGTGGGTCGCCAGTCAGTTTTTGGTGGGTCGCGAGAAGATTTTTAATTTTTCACAAACGGTGTTATTGACTTTTGAATTATCAAACTATTAGTTGAACTTTTGAAATTATCAAATTACCATACTATAGTAAAAAGAATAAAAATTTGAGGAAAAACTACACTACTTGGAGTGGAACGGAAAAGGCAATTAGTGTAAATACGTATATGTGTGTCACTATAATATGCCGATAATGCAAATCTAGTCGGTTATTCAAATAAGATTTGAAAAAAATATTTAGTGTTTCTCCCCATCCACACTGGGGGGGTCAATGCAAATTTTAAGAATTTTCTTGGGAAATTATGCAACTGATGTAATTTATCCCATATTGCTAAAAAACAAGTTAAAACCATGTTTTTAAGGGTCAAATTTTTAAATTTTCTCTGGGGGAGGACCCCCCAGACCCCCCTTTTTACTGTGAGATAATTATCTCACTTCAATTAATTATAAATAACTGAAGTCGTTGGGTCGCGTTAGATTTTGTTTCTCAAGAGTGCGGGTCGCGATTTTAAAAAGTTTGAGAACCCCTGCTCTAAACTTTCAAAATATGCAAAAAAGTGGATTTCAGAAAAATATGGAATGAGCTGGTTTTGATAGCTAGCGCCTCAAATAAAGTATCTTTTATAATCACTGTCATTACTCATTAATGAGGTGGAGAACTAATTCTCCACTCGTCTTGATACCATATTACAGCGAAGTTAAAGTGCTTCAAAGATTTTAATGAAAAAGGATAATTAATATTTAAAAGTTTAAACTATATAGTGGTGACTTTTACTATCGCACATCAATAACCGACTTAAAAAAAACGCAAGAAATCTAAAAATCCGCAGTTTGAAACAACACAAACAGGCAAAAACGCACGCACATACCTCGAACTTATCCTGCGGTTCGTCCACCTTCAAGGCATTGTTGTTTGCATAGTAATTGTTGTTGTTCTCGTTGAGGGGGCGGGCGTTGTCAGGCACCCTGCTCCCCCCGGAGTCGGGGTAGTTGCCCTTGGTGAGGTTCTCTTTGGAGACGTCCCTCTTCCCTCCAAGCTCGTTCTCGCCGTGGTCTTCGAAGCTCGCCATGATGTTGTCGTCCAGCATGTTGTCCGTTCCGTGAGTGCCGGGAGGTGCCGTACTGCAAATAGATGAATTCGGTCAGAAAAGAGAGGTAGTCCTTGCATTGAAAAAATTGGGGGACCTTTGGGAGGGATTACGCGA
The DNA here is from genome assembly GCA_024610705.1 of Tetragnatha versicolor. NCBI lineage: Eukaryota > Metazoa > Arthropoda > Arachnida > Araneae > Tetragnathidae > Tetragnatha > Tetragnatha versicolor. Next base: position 9,024,975 of record JANDEH010000013.1, read on the forward strand.
AGAAAGTCTTCAAGGGGAGTTTTATAGATGGATTGTGGGTTGGGAAAAGATGGGGTTGATATGGTTTTAATGGGGCTATTGACTGTTGGAATGTGAAGATAATGCTCACTACTAAACCTTAGCTCCCTTTTTCTTCTCTTATCTACCCCTCCCTACCCCCTGAAGTAGCTGGCCGTTGAAAAAGTTTGTGTGCATTGTTCCCTGCCATTATTGGAAGTCTACTTTTGACGTCACACGTCTGAGTTCTGAGGCCCTCTGTCTAGTGTGCTGTGCCCTGCTATTAGAAAGGGTTTTGGCCTATACGTTGGACGTCACACTTCCGAGTTCCGAGGCCCCCTCCATCTAGTGTGCTGTGCCCTGCTATTAGAAAGGGTTTTGGCCTACTTTGGACGTCACTCATACGAGTTGTGAGGCCCTCTATCCTATCTAGTATGCTGTACCCTGTTATTAGAAAGGATTTCGGCCTACGTTTGATGTCACTCGTCAGAGTTGTGAGGCCCTCTATCCTATCTGTTATGCTGTACCCTGTTATTAGAAAGGATTTCGGCCTACGTTTGATGTCACACGTTCGAGTTGTGAGGCCCTCTATCCTATCTAGTATGCTGTACCCTGCCATTAGAAAGGATTTTGGCCTACGTTTGATGCCACTCGTCAGAGTTGTGAGGCCCTCTATCCTATCTAGTATGCTGTACCCTGTTATTAGAAAGGATTTCGACCTACGTTTGATGTCACACGTCCGAGTTGTGAGGCCCTCTATCCTATCTGTTATGCTGTACCCTGTTATTAGAAAGGATTTCGGCCTACGTTTGATGTCACACGTTCGAGTTGTGAGGCCCTCTATCCTATCTAGTATGCTGTACCCTGTTATTAGAAAGGATTTCGGCCTACGTTTGATGCCACTCGTCAGAGTTGTGAGGCCCTCTATCCTATCTAGTATGCTGTACCCTGTTATTAGAAAGGATTTCGGCCTACGTTTGATGTCACACGTTCGAGTTGTGAGGCCCTCTATCCTATCTAGTATGCTGTACCCTGCCATTAGAAAGGATTTTGGCCTACGTTTGATGCCACTCGTCAGAGTTGTGAGGCCCTCTATCCTATCTAGTATGCTGTACCCTGTTATTAGAAAGGATTTCGGCCTACGTTTGATGTCACACGTTCGAGTTGTGAGGCCCTCTATCCTATCTAGTATGCTGTACCCTGTTATTAGAAAGGATTTCGGCCTACGTTTGATGCCACTCGTCAGAGTTGTGAGGCCCTCTATCCTATCTAGTATGCTGTACCCTGTTATTAGAAAGGATTTCGGCCTACGTTTGATGTCACACGTTCGAGTTGTGAGGCCCTCTATCCTATCTAGTATGCTGTACCCTGCCATTAGAAAGGATTTTGGCCTACGTTTGATGCCACTCGTCAGAGTTGTGAGGCCCTCTATCCTATCTAGTATGCTGTACCCTGTTATTAGAAAGGATTTCGGCCTACGTTTGATGTCACACGTTCGAGTTGTGAGGCCCTCTATCCTATCTAGTATGCTGTACCCTGTTATTAGAAAGGATTTCGGCCTACGTTTGATGCCACTCGTCAGAGTTGTGAGGCCCTCTATCCTATCTAGTATGCTGTACCCTGTTATTAGAAAGGATTTCGGCCTACGTTTGATGTCACACGTTCGAGTTGTGAGGCCCTCTATCCTATCTAGTATGCTGTACCCTGTTATTAGAAAGGATTTCGGCCTACGTTTGATGCCACTCGTCAGAGTTGTGAGGCCCTCTATCCTATCTAGTATGCTGTACCCTGTTATTAGAAAGGATTTCGGCCTACGTTTGATGTCACACGTTCGAGTTGTGAGGCCCTCTATCCTATCTAGTATGCTGTACCCTGCCATTAGAAAGGATTTTGGCCTACGTTTGATGCCACTCGTCAGAGTTGTGAGGCCCTCTATCCTATCTAGTATGCTGTACCCTGTTATTAGAAAGGATTTCGGCCTACGTTTGATGTCACACGTTCGAGTTGTGAGGCCCTCTATCCTATCTAGTATGCTGTACCCTGTTATTAGAAAGGATTTCGGCCTACGTTTGATGCCACTCGTCAGAGTTGTGAGGCCCTCTATCCTATCTAGTATGCTGTACCCTGTTATTAGAAAGGATTTCGGCCTACGTTTGATGTCACACGTTCGAGTTGTGAGGCCCTCTATCCTATCTAGTATGCTGTACCCTGCCATTAGAAAGGATTTTGGCCTACGTTTGATGCCACTCGTCAGAGTTGTGAGGCCCTCTATCCTATCTAGTATGCTGTACCCTGTTATTAGAAAGGATTTCGGCCTACGTTTGATGTCACACGTTCGAGTTGTGAGGCCCTCTATCCTATCTAGTATGCTGTACCCTGTTATTAGAAAGGATTTCGGCCTACGTTTGATGCCACTCGTCAGAGTTGTGAGGCCCTCTATCCTATCTAGTATGCTGTACCCTGTTATTAGAAAGGATTTCGGCCTACGTTTGATGTCACACGTTCGAGTTGTGAGGCCCTCTATCCTATCTAGTATGCTGTACCCTGCCATTAGAAAGGATTTTGGCCTACGTTTGATGCCACTCGTCAGAGTTGTGAGGCCCTCTATCCTATCTAGTATGCTGTACCCTGTTATTAGAAAGGATTTCGGCCTACGTTTGATGTCACACGTTCGAGTTGTGAGGCCCTCTATCCTATCTAGTATGCTGTACCCTGTTATTAGAAAGGATTTCGGCCTACGTTTGATGCCACTCGTCAGAGTTGTGAGGCCCTCTATCCTATCTAGTATGCTGTACCCTGTTATTAGAAAGGATTTCGGCCTACGTTTGATGTCACACGTTCGAGTTGTGAGGCCCTCTATCCTATCTAGTATGCTGTACCCTGCCATTAGAAAGGATTTTGGCCTACGTTTGATGCCACTCGTCAGAGTTGTGAGGCCCTCTATCCTATCTAGTATGCTGTACCCTGTTATTAGAAAGGATTTCGGCCTACGTTTGATGTCACACGTTCGAGTTGTGAGGCCCTCTATCCTATCTAGTATGCTGTACCCTGTTATTAGAAAGGATTTCGGCCTACGTTTGATGCCACTCGTCAGAGTTGTGAGGCCCTCTATCCTATCTAGTATGCTGTACCCTGTTATTAGAAAGGATTTCGGCCTACGTTTGATGTCACACGTTCGAGTTGTGAGGCCCTCTATCCTATCTAGTATGCTGTACCCTGCCATTAGAAAGGATTTTGGCCTACGTTTGATGCCACTCGTCAGAGTTGTGAGGCCCTCTATCCTATCTAGTATGCTGTACCCTGTTATTAGAAAGGATTTCGGCCTACGTTTGATGTCACACGTTCGAGTTGTGAGGCCCTCTATCCTATCTAGTATGCTGTACCCTGTTATTAGAAAGGATTTTGGCCTACGTTTGATGCCACTCGTCAGAGTTGTGAGGCCCTCTATCCTATCTAGTATGCTGTACCCTGTTATTAGAAAGGATTTCGGCCTACGTTTGATGTCACACGTTCGAGTTGTGAGGCCCTCTATCCTATCTAGTATGCTGTACCCTGTTATTAGAAAGGATTTCGGCCTACGTTTGATGCCACTCGTCAGAGTTGTGAGGCCCTCTATCCTATCTAGTATGCTGTACCCTGTTATTAGAAAGGATTTCGGCCTACGTTTGATGTCACACGTTCGAGTTGTGAGGCCCTCTATCCTATCTAGTATGCTGTACCCTGCCATTAGAAAGGATTTTGGCCTACGTTTGACGCCACTCGTCAGAGTTGTGAGGCCCTCTATCCTATCTAGTATGCTGTACCCTGTTATTAGAAAGGATTTCGGCCTACGTTTGATGTCACACGTTCGAGTTGTGAGGCCCTCTATCCTATCTAGTATGCTGTACCCTGCCATTAGAAAGGATTTTGGCCTACGTTTGATGCCACTCGTCAGAGTTGTGAGGCCCTCTATCCTATCTAGTATGCTGTACCCTGTTATTAGAAAGGATTTCGGCCTACGTTTGATGTCACACGTTCGAGTTGTGAGGCCCTCTATCCTATCTAGTATGCTGTACCCTGCCATTAGAAAGGATTTGGCCTACGTTTGATGCCACTCGTCAGAGTTGTGAGGCCCTCTATCCTATCTAGTATGCTGTACCCTGTTATTAGAAAGGATTTCGGCCTACGTTTGATGTCACACGTCCGAGTTGTGAGGCCCTCTATCCTATCTGTTATGCTGTACCCTGTTATTAGAAAGGATTTCGGCCTACGTTTGATGTCACACGTTCGAGTTGTGAGGCCCTCTATCCTATCTAGTATGCTGTACCCTGCCATTAGAAAGGATTTTGGCCTACGTTTGATGCCACTCGTCAGAGTTGTGAGGCCCTCTATCCTATCTAGTATGCTGTACCCTGCCATTAGAAAGGATTTTGGCCCACGTTGGACGTCACACGTCCGAGTTGTGCGAGTCCCTCTATCTAGTGTGCTGTACGCTGCTATTAGAAAGGATTTCGGCCTACGTTGGACGTCACACGTCCTAGTTGTGAGGCCATCTAATATAGAGGGTCTTTAACATTAGAAAAGAGCAACTCACCCTGCGGGCGGGGGCTTGGAGATGACGGCTGGGGAGGTGGTGACGGTGGTGGTGACCGAGTTGTCGGTGTAGTGCTTCTCCCAGTCGAAGGGGTCGTTCTCCTTGATGCCGCGACGCTTCATGCAGCGCTCGAACAGCCCCGAGAGCATGTCGTAGTCGGGACGGATGTGGTAGTCCAGCGTCAGGATGTGGTCCAGGAACTGCCGGAAGTCTGAGGGAAGGTGCTTCAGCAGCAGCCGGTGGTCGTACTTCTCCTTCATGATACCCACCTGCAGAACACACAATGGAGTCCCGATATATGTTTTAAAAGATCAGTAACACAAAATCAATCAATACTATCAGACATTGTGATACCAATGTCCGATGTTTTGTAATATTGAACGCAGTATTGAGTATTGGGTCGCCATTGTTTAATGTCTATGCGTTACCTGAGGGGCACAGTTCGCAGTATAGCTACGTAATGGCAATACTTTTTTCCACTGCCTTTTTCATATACTCAGATTTCTATAATTTATTATTAATCAGAGAGTAAGTTAGAAAGCTTTGGGTAAACAAAGTAATTAGTTAAAAAATATTTTTACTTGTTCTTTATCTTTGATTTTTCTCCAAGGCAATTGTCCATTAACAAATTCTACTAGCATATAGAACAGAGACCACAGATCATCATGGCGACCCATTTCCTGAAAATAAAAAAAACTTTTTAAAATTAAAAAAAATTAAATCACAAAAGTAAACATATAATTATTAGATCATGGTTCATCAACATACAAAACAGCAGTCTGCGATTCAAAAACCCTATTATTAAAGCTTTTCTAAAAGCATTTCTTCCGAAACTTAAAAAAAGCAACAAATACCGTCAAATGCACTTATAACAAGCATGGTGAAACACCACCTTCAGCTTACAAAATCCAAGTCTTTGTTATAAAAACTGAGCATCTTAAGATTGGTAGAAATAAAACTATAAGATGACGTGAAATTAAGCTCAAATAGTTTTTGGTTCCGGGCTCTTTCAAACCATGTATTAAGCATATTGTTGGTTCAAGAGCGAGACACTTGAAAAAAGGGAGGGTGTAGGGAGGTGTGGCTGTTTGTGACAAAGGAGGTCAAAAAGGTTATGTATGACCCCTTATCGGATCTTTATGGCAAAATTTTCTTAAGTCTTCCTTCCTCTCACTCACTCAAAACCATTTCCTCCTAATTAAATCCTTTCAATCCCAGCCACCTTGAATCTCCATAACGTTTAATGGTAACCTCGGGCTGTCTATGCCTGAAAAGTGTTGAAGAATGTAACTGAAAAACCTAAGGCAGTGGTTTCCGGACAACCCCGCCTTCTATTAAACTTTGGTTCTGATGCTCGTAACAGCACTTTAAACGTTAGGTAAAACAAATTTATTTTAAAGAAAGTAGCATAAAAAGCGGTGATCAACTCACCTTGTTCCTGTGCGCGTTGATGGAAGCGTACCGCACGGTACCCCTGAAGCCCGCGGCGGCGCGAGGAGGGCGAACCTCCCCCGAAGCCGTCACGTACTGCCGGGCCAAGCCGAAGTCCAGCATGTACACGCTGCGGCTGTTGTGCGACAGGCGGCCCATCGAGAAGTTAGACTGCAACGACAGAATGACGTCAATGAGATGGCAACTAAATAATAAACATACATGGTGCGTAGAAAAAAAAACCCGTTCAAAATCCCAATAGCTAAAATTCCCGACACCGCAACGTTTGCTCGAAAGCTTATATTCCCGACTTCATGCACCCGAAAAGTCATTTGTACTAGATAGGAATCTCTAACATTGTTGAAACATGAGGAGGCTTAATATTTTAGGTTTGGTTGGTTGTATAAAGAGCGTTCTAGGATCCCCGGGCCATATGATAAAAGGGGGTTATTATCCAGAAGATCAAAGATACTTGCTATTACGATGTGGTCTGTATCGAAGTAACATGAGGTGAGGCAGGAGGTAATCAGCTTTGGATGATAAAGGCCGGCACTGTCTATCTCCACCTTTTAGCTATGTCTCTGAAGGGGGGAATGGTCTCCAGACGACCTTACCCATGGTAAACTGATTGCGTGCGAATGTAGTCGGAATTACGAGGATGTTGTGATTTTGAAACAAAGGGAATGCATCGGACGCATATTTATTAATAACCTTACTGTCCCGACCGCCCCAATTTCTCCATGAGAATCAAAAGAAATTTCTTGCGGCTTAGGAATAAAAGGGTTACAACGGCATTGAATTCAATACAGCTACACAGTAAAAAATGGGGAACGTTACACAAATTGCTACCATATTATCGGAGGTAGGTCCTACAGAGTCGCAGTGGGGCCACAGAGTCATCGCGGTGTAGTAACGTCTTAAAAAAAGGGTATGGTGGCAATTTATTTCCAACACTTTTTGTGAAAAGAGTCGATTTTTTTACAGTGCAGTGAAGGGATGGTGCTCACCGGCTTGATGTCCCTGTGCAGGAATCCAACCTCGTGAATGGACTCAATGGCCTTCAGGATCTGCAGGCCTAGCCGGAGGGTGGTGCTGAGGCTGTAGGCCCCTCGCGGCTGACTCCGCCTCAGCTCGGCCAGGTTCTTTCCTTGCAGCTGCATTACCACGTAGTTGAAGCGGTCGTTGCGCCCGCACCCGATGAAGCGGCACACGTGGTCCTTACCTGAAAATTAATAGTCACCACTAAGAATGTGCAAAAAAATGTAATATGAAACAAAATTATCCGTAGCTATTATGTTCTAAAACTCCTGTTATTAGTTTTCAATACAGAGGATGCATGACGATAATCTTCATAATATTTTAATTAGAAACAAAACCACGTTTAAAATAGTACTTTGTGCTATCATTTTAAGCATGAGAATCGAATCGTTTATTTCTGAACCTTGTTAAACGAAACTTTTTGGAAAAATAAGTTATTGGTGTCATGGGTTTCTGTAGAGGTTAACGCACATTTTAGTTTTGAAAAAAAAATAACGAGATTTTAAAATAAGATTTTCCAACGTGTTATATTTCAGCTTTAGTGCAGAAAAAAGTCAAGCGACGTCTCTTGTCTGGTTTCTGCACTAAACTGCGGGGAATTTCGTTCATTCTGGCTCTTCTGCAAGTTGTTTAGGACTGCTGTTTTTTATTTTATTACATGCAAACAGTATCCGTGATTGGGAATGTTTATTCTTCAGAAGTTTGGTGCATCAGGCCATATTAAAAACAGAATATCTTTCTTTGTGCGAATCTCGAAGACTAAGGACGTTTTAGTAGTAATATATTCAAAATTTCCCTGCTTGTGACCATTTATTACATCCATGTGATTGAGATTTTGGATCTATGAATCACTATATTAAAAAGGTGCATAGAATCTATACCCCCCATAATATAATTTTGTAGGCTTTTAAAGCAAAATTGTTTTACCATCCACAAAGTTACATCTAAACACTATCTAATTGACTTCGAATATTTCTATATTAACATTTTGAATTGGTTGGCTACTATTTTTGAGTCTAGAAATGAAATCATAAATAAAAGTATTTATGCATCTACTAACCGAAGAGAAAAATAAGAACTCTATAATAATTTTATAGTTCAGTATTTAAAAAGGATGGCCTGATGGTTCCTGTATCGAGTATTTTCAAAGGCATTTTAAGGCTTGAGAGCACAATAGTTAGGTAATGCATGAATGGGTAGGTGATGAGTGATTTCTATATGAGAAAGTTAAGTAATGTTGGGCGCGCAAGGTTTTTCTCAATACAAAGAAATCAATGCCATGAAATTATCATATGGGCAAAAGTTCATCGAATGCAACATCCGGCTTTTGAATATTTCAAAAAAAAGTCTCATGATCATTACCCTAGTAACCATTGCTTCCTTCACCACTATCTCTCCACTATGGTTGTTCCCTATTTTCGAAAACAGTCTATAATAATAAACACGATAAGATGTTGTCAAACCTTGCAGTTTCTTGAGCACCGCCACCTCCATCTTGAGCACCTGTTTGGCTTGCTTGGCGGACTCGAGCTTCAAGGCGACCAGCTCCTTGGTCACCAAGTCGAGCCCTTCGTAGATTTCCCCAAATCCACCACCTCCAATTTTTTTCACCTGCCAACAGAGTTAATTAGTCTCATTTTCGCTAAAGTAATGGCCAATACCAGCATTTTTGAAAACAGGAAAAATTTTTACAGTAAAATAAATAGATCTAAATTCAAAAATCGACATGAATAGTTTCAAAAAAATCTTAGTTAATTCAATATTTTAAAATAAAAAATCTACAATCCCTTTGCCTTTTGTTTATGATTGAATGACGTCAGATCTCTTTCGAACTTACTTTAAAGTGAAAACCAGCAATCACTTTGAATCTCTTTTTTATTCCAAAAAAGATTTTGGTGAATGGTTTCCAGAGAAAGGATTTTAATTATAGCATGTTTTTTGGTATCAAACTGTTCGGTTTCTTTTGAGGATATGCAATAAGCTATTAGAATTTCTAAAAAAAATTCTCAATTTTAAAATATTTCCATTTTTTAAGATTACGAATAAGGTTGTAGTTAGGAAGCAAATACTGTTAAACAACTTATTATCCCTTCAATCCCAAGGACCAATCAACGCCATACATTCTATGAAAATAATTCCTTTCAAGCTTTGAAAATGCGCTTCAAAATACTTTCTAAAAATACCTTTAAAAGACTAATAAGAGTTTTCCAGAAACTTACAGATATACTATTTAAATATAGAATTTCACACACCAAAATCAATTGTTTGTAAACATTGAGTGCAATGCGTACTTTCTCTTATTATTTTAAATAGCTTAAAAGGTAATGCTCAAAAATTTTGTGTTTAAACAAAAACATGAATGATAAAACACTAGACGTTTTGACGAGTTACTATAAGTACTTACTGCATTAAATTTAACAGATTCATTGGTGAACTTTTAAAAAAATATTGATGAACAATAGTTACGAGCAGACTTGATTAACTGTTTTCAAGGAAAACATGTTGATTAAATAAATTATTGATAATTTAGAACCAATAAATATTCCAACTTTTAAGAGAGAACTGTTCAAGATTCATGAAGATGACCTTTGTGTTTTTGTAAAGTTGGTTGACGTTTCTTCTACTTATTGCTTTAACGAATGTTTTGTAAAATAAATAACTTTTAGTGAGAATGGTTTTATAGGGATTGCGAAGCGACCCGAAAGGCCTTGCGAAAGCAATTAACGGGGGTTGGTGAGCGATAGCGAGCAGGGGGCGGTAGTACCCTAGTTGTTTAAGCAATTGAAGCATTGTTTTTAAATTAATATTGAAGGATTTTAGGATTAGCTTTGAATCCTGATAGGCAGGAAATAAATGTTTCAGATTAAATGACGTCACATTTTGACATTTAACGTTTTCGCGCCCCTTTTTTGAAGTCAAACTTTAAAAAATTAAAAAAAAATTAAATTTTGCGAAAAATTAATAATACTATATAATTTTTGCGCGTAAATTCTTTCTTTGGTACCTCTAAAAAATACTGGAATTATCTATTGTAGTGCAATTGTAAATAGTACTTAAATAAGGTATTGATCTTTCTCTAATGATCGCAACTCTACATCAACCTTTGTAAAATAAAGGCAAACCGGAATTAATCGGCACAGAACCAAATTTTTTTCGATGCTGTCAATTAAATACACAAAAATAACCGAGAAGGGAAAACAAAGACCCTCCTTATAGATGACCACACTTTCGGACGTGTGACGTCAAACATAGGGCAAAATCAGTGATTTTGCAATATTAAGTCCATGATGGAGCATAAAACCTTTTTACCCACGTTTGATGTCATAAAAATTCGAGTTGTGAGGACATCTTTATAAAGGGTCTCGGGAAAATATTAGTCTTTTATGTTGGTATATGTTTAAGATATTTAACAAATATATTGAAGAACCCTCTATTTGGTCTGCAGCGAAACACAAACTGTGTTCCACCAAACGTTCAAGATTTTCATTTGATACTTTGAAAAATCAAGCAGCGTTTTTCATCAAAAACGGATAATTTGTACGGAACGGATAACGGTTTGGCGATCAGAAAAGAAAAACTCGCTTCCATGGGGGTAGCCAGGGTTCCACTTAGGGGGGCAAGCAGGGTCGACTTTTTTATGTTTGTGGAAAACAATTTTAAAGCCCCGTGAAAGAGGGCCGTAGCCACAGTATTGTTTCGAGAGGGGTTTTTGACTTAATGAAATTAACGTAAAAGTTTTTTGTGAGTAGCGTGGAAACAATGAGGTCTCTTTCACCCATATTAATAGGTTTATTGTAGTTTTTCAGCAGTTTTTAGGTAGAATTTGCGTCCAAGAAAAATTTATATAAGAAAGATTTTTAGTAATAAAGGTTCAAGTTTCAAGGGGGGGTTTGGCGGCTCTCCCCCCGGAAATTTTTGGAAATTTGACCCTAAGAACAGGGTTTTAAACTGTTTTTTTAGTAAACGTAAACCCAAATTTGTGTTGATGGCTTTAATTACCTTGGCTCAAACGTAAACTGTCAGAACCAACTAGATTCGAAAATATAACAGCGTACAGTTGCTGCTAATCGCTGTTTTAATGGATTGAGGAATTTTCTTTACTCAAAGTTAGTACAAAGAAAGACTAAGATTTTGTTGTATAAAACCATTATCAGACCAATACTCACATATAGTCCAGTCGCCATGCCATGTGACCTGGAAGTAGAGTCCAACTAATATTTTATGATTGATTCTAGTACTTTTTGACCTACTGAAACATAATACGGCGGGTGCCAGAGTGGCACCTTTGAGCAATTCCAAATATCGAACGTCAAAGTTCTCGGGGTGAAAAAAGTAGAAATCGGGTGTTATTTTCAGGAAAAAAATAAAGTAGTCGTTTTTTCAACGGATTTTTATGTTTTTGAGGGTGCTTAATCCGAATTAGACTTTTTCAGCCAAATATTCGAACGGCTTCTTTTAGAATTTTCGAGATTTTGTCAAAATTTCAACCCTTTCTACGGTTTTATGCTTATAAAACAAAAGTTATGGGTTTTACAAAAATATTTTCAATTAACAAATTAAAGTTTAATAAACAAGCTACAAAAAAGTCAATTGAAACATTTTTGTCAGACAAATAGTTTTGCCGCTACAGCCCGCCAAAAGAAGATACAATTTTGGACGGATTGGGAAAAATTCAGGATGTAGTACCTGCATCTCGTGATTGAATGAAGTTTGGGAACCTACAAATGAGTGTCTTTTTAATTCGTATGATTGATACTAGTACAATTTTATATACTGAATCATAATATGAAGGGTGCCAGAGTGGCACCTTTTGTGAACTTTAAGTATCGAAGGTCAAAATTCACTGGATGATAAAAAAACACCTATTTTATTGTTAGTGAAAGGGAGTCGGCTGACCAAAATTAAATATCAGTAAATGTTTATTATGGGGATACTTTGTGATATAACGGTAAACTATACCTTTTCAACATGATTAAAAAGAAATTTAATATAAAATATGTTTAGAAATAGGTAGTAAATAGGAAGTGTAGTTTACTTTAACTTTAATTCAAAATTATAGAATATTTTACACAGTGGACATTTCACTGTCACTATCTTTAAATTAGGCTTCATTAGTTTTCAAATTGCCACACAATTTTCCACCTTCGCACGTGCAAAATTCTGTACAAGGTAGATCTACATGTGCACAACTGCACCTTGCTGTTGAACATGGCTTCTCATTTGAACAGCTGCACCTTAAACTTTTCAGCAATTCTGGTGGTGCCAACCCTTTGTTATATGGAAGAACACTGTGAATGCCTGCCCCATAGATTGTAACAACCTTTGAGCTTCATACATAGCGGTGATTACAGTTTGATGATCTGCTGGCTTCATATCTAAGACCTGCGAGTAAACTGTGTTGGTTCCTGAAGAAATATCCATATGTGATTCTCGGGCACACTTTGTCATGAAGCCACCATATTCTGGAGTGTTGCTGGGATCTTCTGACATTTGTTTAAAAAATTTGAAAAATTTGACTGGATCTAGCTGTTTCAAGTGACACAACTGTTCGTGCCAAAACTGATAGCGATTGAACAAACCTTTTAGCTGCATCGTCGGGCATGGATGGTTTATTAGTACCATGGTAATGCTGAATTTCCATGTCAGGTAGATTGAGAGCAATAGTTTCGGCCTTTTTCAAACGTTTAATGGTAACAGGAGATTCTCTGTTATCACAATCCTCAGACTGCTGTGATACTATCATAGCGAGGGAGTGTGTTGATCTCAGTCCATTTGAGGAGGAGATCTGTATATCAAAATTGTCTATTACCGTTTGAATTAGACAGTCTGATTTCTTTCAATTTATTTACCCCATGTAGTTCGAAGTTTCCTGATTGCATGTTACGACGAACTGTAGTTGCTACTGATGATTTGTACCTCATTACTTCATCATAGCTGCAACAAACTCCAAAGCTATACAGCAAGTCAATAAGTTGCCGTGATGAGTAAGCGTGATGAAGTGTTACACCAAGAGACACTTGTAGAGGAGTATTCATTTTTGACACAATTCCAGTTACGATATTTCTAATAAGACATGAAGCCAGATGCTCTTTTGGCATTAGCAGCATCAGGAGGCTTATCAATGTTTCACTTGTTGCTTTCATCGCATCCTAGGTGCAAATGCGAGTAGAGTAATCCTGCGTTTGTTCTTCAGAAACTGATTTAATTTCAGACTTAATTTTAGAAGCCATTCTAAACATGTTGAAGTCATCATCCTCAGAATTTTCGAAATTAAGAATGTGTGCTGCTTCTTTACGGAAGCAAATGATACTAGCTATTCCTGATGAACTGAGAACCACAAGATCATTACCAAAATAGTCTAAAAGATCAGAAATTAAAGTTTTACGGCTTCTTTTACCACCATTGCTAATGTACGTAGCATACAGCTCAACAGAATTCCACATACGACTACGATTACTTTTCATAGTGGAGATAACGACAGCAAACGATTCATCCTCTTCACTTGAAACACTACCGGACTGTTTGTTCTGAGCAATCTTTACACTTCGAGAGGCCATAAATTTTGCGTAGCAAGAAAGATGGTACCGTCCTGCTGCTGTATGTAGATCGCTCGTTGCTCCCAAAACACGTCCACGAACCTCATCTCCCCATTTATCACCGCGATTTTGGCAAACTTGAATAATATTTTTTTTAAATAAGTCACCATTTTTTTTATCCAATGTTCTGCACTCTCTGAAAGTGTTCCATCGTTTTGGGTTCTTAGGGTCAGGTGACAGGCATTCCAGCCCAAATATCTACATAACTCCCCCTTTAAAAATTGGAATCTTCAAATTGTTCAAAATTAATTAGATTTTAAACTTTCAGAAATTCCGTTTTCAAGGACACCTTAAACTACAGATATTACAGATTTTTAATTTTGGTCAGCCCTTTCACTCTCAATAAAATAGGTGTTTTTTTATCATCCAGTGAATTTTGACCTTCGATACTTTAAGTTCACAAAAGGTGCCACTCTGGCACCCTTCATATTATGATTCAGTATATAAAATTGTACTAGTATCAATCATACGAATTAAAAAAACACTCATTTGTAGGTTCCCAAACTTCATTCAATCACGAGATGCAGGTACTACATCCTGAATTTTTCCCAATCCGTCCAAAATTGTATCTTCTTTTGGCGGGCTGTAGCGGCAAAACTATTTGTCTGACAAAAATGTTTCAATTGACTTTTTTGTAGCTTGTTTATTAAACTTTAATTTGTTAATTGAAAATATTTTTGTAAAACCCATAACTTTTGTTTTATAAGCATAAAACCGTAGAAAGGGTTGAAATTTTGACAAAATCTCGAAAATTCTCAAAGAAGCCGTTCGAATATTTGGCTGAAAATAACTAATTCGGATTAAGCACCCTCAAAAACATAAAAATCCGTTGAAAAAACGACTACTTTATTTTTTTCCTGAAAATAACACCCGATTTCTACTTTTTTCACCCCGAGAACTTTGCCGTTCGATATTTGGAATTGCTCAAATGTGCCACTCTGGCACCCGCCGTATTATGTTTCAGTACATCAAAAAGTACTAGAATCAATCATAAAATATTAGTTGGACTCCATTTCCAGGTTTAAGCTTATTTTCTCATTTGGCGACCGGACTAATATGGCTCAGAAACCTGGGCAATGACAAGATCACATGAAAATCGGCTGGCTATATTCGAAAGAAAGGTTTTAAGAAAGATTTTGGGTGCTTTAAACATCGATGGCACATGGAGGCACCGATACAATAACGAGCTGTATAACCTTTATAGAGAGGCAAACATCATCACTTTTATAAAAGTCAACCGTATGAAACTTGCTGGACACCCCTGCAGGTTGAACCCTTCCTCTCTAACATCAATGATCTTTAAGTTTAAACCAATCGGGACCCGTTTAAGAGGCAGTCCCAAACTTAGATGGGTGGACTGTGTTGATGAGGATTTAAAAAAATAAGAATTAGCAATTGGAGAACCCTATCCAAGAAGAGAGCAGAATGGAGGAGGATTCTTAAGAAGGCCTTGTCCCACAAAGGGCTGTGGTGTGGAGCCAATGATGAAGAAGAAGAAAGAAGAAACTCAAATTTAAACAAATTTTGATTTTAATGAACTTATTATAAAAAAGTGAGAATAATACAGGTTTAAATACTAAAGGGGGGCCTGGCTTTCCTCCCCCAGAAAATGTTTGGAAATTTGATCCTAAGAACAGTTTTCAAACTTGTTTTTTGGTACACGTAAACCCAAATTTGGACATACATTTTTAGGTAGAATTTTGATTTTAATGAACTTATTATAAAAAAGTGTGAATAATAAAGGTTTTAATACTAAAGGGGGTCCTGGGGCCTTCCTCCAGAAAATTTTTGAAAATTTGACCCTAAAAACTGGGTTTTAACTTAACTAAAAGTAAATCACTCAGGACTTAGGTGGGGGCAGCTGCCCCTCCCTGTCCCCCTGGCTACGCCCATGCTCGCTTCGTAATCGTAACAAATGATCACAATTTTAAGGGTTATGCGTGATAATTTTTAATGAGTAACACATTTTGCTCCAAAAAATAGAAATAATTTTAGTCATTGGAAAGTTCCTCAATTATTACACTGGGGAACAGCCGTTTCGTTGTTTTAGAACTGTGACTTGATTTTGAATCACTTTTGGCCCCTGAATCCAAAAGTAATTGTAGTTTTTGTCTGTCACGTCTACTTTTTTGGCAAACAGCCCCGCCCCCTTTTTTACGTTTTTCAATGACTTAATAACTTTGAATTCGATTTTCAGGGTCAAAAATCATTACTTTAGTCTTTAAATTACACCCGAGAGGACAAGAATGGTTAAAGTTTCTAAAATATGAAAATTTGTGGCCAATGGATAGGTTAAAGGGGTTATTACCCCCCTAAAAACGCGAAAAAATCGTTAAAAATGATAGAGTTTATTTTACGCTATTTTTACACTTATTTTTTACGCAATTCCTTTTCAAAAGGTCCTAACCCATCACCAAGAATCCAAGTTTAATGAAAATTGGCCGCAATGATTTTTACAAAAAGCGGTTGAGGCATTAGTGCCCCCGAAGCACCTGCGGAAGGGTTCCGAATACTCTCTTTCGGTTAGAGGACGCGAACACGTCAACCGCTTTTAGTAAAAATCATTGCTGCCTATTTTCATTAAATTTGGGTCCTTGGGGAAGGGTTAAGACCTTTTAAAGAGGAATTGCGTAAAAAATAAAGAGAAAAAACCCTGAAATGCAAAAAAGGAACGTTATAAAGGATAGAGGTTATTTTAAGCTTTTTTATTTTTTATGCAATTCCTCTTTAAAAGGTCTTAACCTTTCCCCAAGGACCCAAATTTAATGAAAATAGGCAGCAATGATTTTTACTAAAAGCGGTTGAGGTGTTATCGTCCCCGAAGCGAAAGAGAGTCTTCCGGACCCATCCGCAGGTGCTTCGGGGGCGCTTATGCCTCAACCGCTTTTTGTAAAAATCATTGCTGCTTATTTTCATTAAATTTGGGTCTTAGGGGATGAGTTAGAACCTTTTGAAAAGGAATTGCTTAAAAAAATAAGTGTAAAAAATAGCGTTCAGTAAACTATCATTAACGATTTTTTTGCGTTTTTAGGGGGGTACGGGTAATAACCCCTTAAACCTATCCATTCGCTAAAAATTTTCATATTTTAGAAACTTTAACCATTCTTGTCCTCTCGGGTGTAATTTAAAGACTAAAGTAATTATTTTTGACCTTGAAAATCGAATTCAAAGTCATTAAGTCATTAAAAAACGTAAAAAGGGGGCGGGGCTGTTTGCCAAAAAAGTTGACGTGATAGAAGAAAACTAACAACAGTTTTCTAATCAGTGTGCCCATTGAACTCTAAATCACTCAAAAAATCGAAGTCAACAGAAATTATGCTAAAAATTGTTCCCAAGTGTTATAAAAATACTGAAAAGAACAACCATAAAAATTTAGATTGGCGGTTTTGGCACTGTTAGAGTCATATTTTTGATCGAAATATTTTTCATCATGAATTAGTCATTATTATCATACGAGTAAAAATCGTATCGCTGAAAAGTAATCTGGGGATTTTAAAACAAAACTAATTCTGGTCAAAATCTGATCATGCATTTTAAACACCTCAAACCAGGTCAATTCCAATTTTTAAAATAGTACTCAAAATCTAATCATTAAACCAGGTTTTGGCAAGCATGATAATTAAATTCAAACCATGCTAAAAATTAATACCTCCATACGCTAGTATTTCTATGTAACAAGCAAATAAATCCGTCAAGCCTAGTCATTGCATATGAGTGGACCTTCTCGGATTCATCAAATCAAAACCAAGTGGAACGAACCTTTAACGACGTAGTGGATCTCTTTCTCGAGTTCATTCCGTTCAATTTCCTTGTTACGATGACCGGCAATGCCACTTATATCTCAAAGGAACAGAGGGAACGCATTTTCTTCTGAAGCAACAGGTTATATGCACGGAAATCAGCGATTCACGAACTGTAATAGCCGTTTTAGTAGCCTGGATTAATGTTTATAGGGAGGGCCGAGGGTGCCGAAAATATTCGTATTTCAATGGATTTTCTAAATAAAAAAGTGGATGAATTTGTGTTCTTCAATTATCATCATAAATCCTTTTATTAAATTGGTGTCCAAAAATTAAGGATAATTTTTTGGGGTTGGAGATAATGACGTAAATCTTAGTTCCTTATCAATCAAATCATTTCATCACTGTAAAAAAAATATGGCACTTTACACAAAAAGTGTGACTTATCCCACTTGGTAGACAGCAACATCACACCAAGTCCATGAAGCCGAAATTTTCTAACAATTCAAAAACTGCGCGTGGGCTGGAGTACAACCCGTCCCTGTCACAGCCAATACACATTAAAATATGCGCTGGAGTAGCCTGTGTTGTTTGGCACTTTGAACAGAGAGGATAAACCTTTTGGCCCGCCACATGACGTTGGGCACGGAGGTGACCGGAGCGCAGCCTAGCAATAGTCGTCTGCTCGGATCTACTTTCAGCCTCGTGCAATGCCGCGCCAGGGCGGTTCCCAGCATACCAATCATGTAAAGGGGCTCTTCTCTAGGAGGAGTTGGCCTCTACTTTCACTCTTGAGGCAAGTTCTGAGTAAGAGAGACAACCATCGTCAACAAGATCCATGAGGCTGCCCTCCTTAGCAAGTGCATCCTCTACCTCATTGCCATCTACTCCCAGATGTGATGGAATCCACTGAAAACATACTGTGTGATGAGCTCTCAGACTGTTTAAAAGCCCTATGATATTAACAGTTGCCCTATCACCGTGCTTCCACCATTCAGCCAGATGCTGAATGGAGCTACGGCTATCGCTCAGAATCCATATGTCGGAATCAACTCCATCATTTACTTAGTAAGTCAAAGCCTCCTCAATAGCCATGAGCTCTGCACGAAACACTGAGCAGTAGTCAGGGTTCCTCTTACAGATCCTAATACCGCTCCCCTGTCTGATGAAACTCCGCTGCCTGAGACAGCTCCATCACTAGTGATGGGCAAAATCGATAATTTTAGGTATCGAATACTTTGGTATCGAATACTTATAGGTATCGAGTACTTTTTTTCAATGTCGGGAAATGAACCTGAAGGGACAATTTTTTAGGGCCTATCCATAATTCAGACTAATATTCAAAAAACTGAAAGCGATCCATCAAAAAGCCCCGTAGCTACGGGCCTGGAGGTGGATAGAAGCGAAGGATTTGGCGGGGGAAAAACCTAGCCGCGTCAAATTTTGTCTCGCGGATGATTAACGACTTGGGTTTGAGCGTTGCAAAATGAAAACGGAAACAGGCTGCGTTTATCTACAGTAGGAATGATAAAGATTACTTCATTTAAAAATTTAAAACGAAATATGTCAATAAAGTATCGATACTTTTGTGGGTATCGAATACACTCGATACCTATAGGTATCGAGTACTTAAGTATTTGGTATCGATACCTGCCCATCACTATCCATCACCCCTACTGCCATCAGTATAAATTTGTAAAGCCCCGTCAGTGATCACACAAAAAGTGGTGGAAAGAAGTTGCCTCTATATATGGAGAGATGTTACACTATGATAAGGAGGGACCCCTCACCTAGACTCAGAGGAAGGTCTCCTTCCCACCTTCCTCCCAGTCTAGGTGGGGGATCATTCCTTATCGAATCGCGGTGTAACATCTCTCCATGTAGGGTGGCAATTTCTACTACCCACTACTTCTTGTATAAAGTGCCGTATTTTTTTTACAGTGGTAGGATGTTCTGGGATTTTGTTGGTGAAATCGCATATATTTTAGTGTAGCCTAGCCACATAAATTTCAAAAATCGCGATTTTAAAGTAAGTTTGCTAGATGTCAAATTTTAGCTTTAGTGCAGAAACGAGTCAAGCGACGTCGCTCGACTTGAACAATTTTGGAAGAAAACTTTCCCATAAGTTCTCTACAAATGATGACGTAACTGTGACGTCACAGCACTTCGGTCCAATGGAAAGGTTAGATTCTAAATTGATAAGGAAAGATAAAGAAAATTTCAACCGTTTTCCCCAGCTTTCCCTATCATGTCCTGGTCGCGTCGCGGTTGCAAACTCGCCATAACAGCCATAGTATTCACCGCTAACCTGACCAGCGGCTAACCAGCAGTCAAACTTCTGATTAGCAGTAAAATAAGGAAAAGTAACCAGAATATCGGAGGTTTGACTCCTGGTTAACCGCCGGTCAGGTTAGTGGAGAATACAGAGGTTAATTAAACCCTTAATTGAATCGTCAGTTTGAAGAAGGGAATAAGTTCAAAAAATGACAAATTGACTTCTTGTGCTCAAAACAATCTCCAAGCTTTGCCCTACACATGGGTGAAAAGAGGGGGAAAATAACTAACCTCTATAGGGAGATATCGCCCCTTGAAGTTGTGAAATCGATATCCATACAATGAAAATTCCATTACTTTTTTTCGATTTCCTCTAAACTTGATTTTTGGACTTATTCCCTTCTACTTCAAACTGACGATTCAATTCAAGAATAACATACAGTGAATAGCGTAAAAAGAAAAAAACTGACCACTTTCCATCTTTCTTTGACGACGTGACCCGGTTGTAGCAGGTCTTCGGTGGTCATGTTAACGTAGAAGGAATCGTCCTCGTTGACCACTTCACTAGAGGCATTGCTGTCGGCTGAATATCTAGAAAGAAAACTCAACGTTATTATCTATGTTAATATCAGTCTTATATCCCAACACAATTAAATTAGTCACCACTGTAATATTTATTTTTAATATGTATATATATTAGGACATCTCTGCAGTACTGATAAATTTTCTGTCAAGAGTTAAATTAAAAACGAATTTGTGGATTAAACCCAAATTTTAGAACAAAGAAATACAGTAAGGAATTAATACCTCGAATAACAAATTCTTAACATTACAGGTTAGGGTGTCCCTCATATGACAGAATTCTTTTTTGAGAATTTGAAAACCGTTACCACAGAGTACTAGAACAGAGAGTCCGTCGCCATAGACGCTAATGGAAATTGAAAAGTTGGATGAGTGTGGGGCTATTTTGGCGCTGCGATCGCATCAACGTCACGAGAGGCGGGAGGGAAGAGCCTGATTGGTTGAGAAAAACTTTTTCCTTCTCCTTCGAAAATAGAAGATGGAGGGACAGCCAATCACAGGTTTGATCTCTCTGTCAATCATTTAGTTCATCGTGGCGCCCTCAAACCCATCCAACTTTTGAATATATCGTTTTGGACCCTCTGTTAGGATTTTTCTCTGTGACCGTTACCCTCTACTTTTTTTAATGCCTTGAACTATTCAGATATAAAATTTTATCCCTCTACAATAATATTAACCTGTGCAGGCAGAATCTCAATTGAAGATGTGATGGTCAATGTGTCTCCTTGTATCTCTTTTATGACCGAATTTTTTCTTTTTGCGACTTTGAAAAGAGATACCATCTACTTTTTTTTATAAATGCTTTGACCTATTCAGATTTAAAATTTTATCTCTCTACGATAATATTAACCCGTGCCGAATCTCAATTGAAGATGGTCAAGGAAGCTAAATTACCGGCACGCTCGCGCTAACCCACCACTTTTTTCTGTTTTCCTACTTTTTCAGGCTTTTTTATATTTTTTATATATTTCTGGTCATAGATATGTAATATAAATCTGCCTGTATGAAGTAGTGATTCTCAACGGCGGATGAGAGGATGCTTAGGGGCAGTGGACCTGTATTGGTCATTAAGGGGCTGTGGGTACTTTTTTGGGCGGTAAGGGGATATGATTCATGAATCAGTGGTGGATCCAGAGGAAATATTAAAAACAGCCTAAATTCAATTTTTTTCGTGCTAAAAATCAGAAGTTTTCGGGGGGGGGAGAACCCCTCACTATGGCAGAGGATTCAAACTGGTGGTCCGTTATATTATAATATATTATATTAAAATATTATATTATTTCATACAATTATCTATTATGTAAAAAATCCATTATATTATAATAAGGAAGTTGTACATGTCATATTTTCAAAAACAAACAAGTGCTCCGTATGGTTTTTTGTATGGTAAAATGAAATATCTAGTCAATTTTTCAAAAAAATGTACAGGTAATTAAATATTTTAATTTAAAAGTCGAGAAAAAAACACGTAACTGAAAACGTTTATTGTTAAATCGTACGATGACATCAACAATCATACCATCAATTCCATTGCTTTATAACAATGTTTATCGTATGATGATGTCACAACCCAAACTCTTGGCGTTTTCGCGCGCTTTTAAAAAGGGTATTTTTGTTAATTTTTTTGGCAATCATAAAATTTCTCGATCTGCCTCAAATTTTGGGTAGTTGCTTATTTTTGCAAGAAGAATCGACTAAAAAAATCAAGCAACTTCCTCATTGTTATATGCAAGCCACCCTTGCTGATTGATTTAAAAACCAGTAAATAATTTGCGTCACACAATTTTCGAGGGGTGTTTATATGCCACTCGCTAACCTGAATTAAAATTAGAAATTAAAACTGAACTTAAAAGTATTTAAAAACTGTCTTTACATGAAGATAATAAGTTATTTTGTGTCACATACAGGACTCATTCCCTTTATTGATAGGACATAATATGTGAATGGTTCTTCAGCTGAATCTGTTTCTCGAATCAGGATTAAAATAGTTGATAACTTTCGCTGTGTACAAACTATTCCTCTTTCTTAGAACCCTTTTCATAGAATTTGATAAAAATTGCTTTTGTTAAACGCATTTTGAGATATATTAAGTACCTAACTGTTGAAACTAAACCTTTAAATAAACATTTTAGATCTAAAAACCTATAAAAATATTATGAACTTACAAAGTTAAATTAAAGTTAATTTAAAAATAAAATGAAAGATATGCACCGGAAGACCCTCTCATCAGGGGGCACGGATCCCCCGGTACATAGAGGACTTTTCTGAGAGGCCCCATATCGTAAAGAAATGGGACCCCGTACCCCAAAGTCCTCCCACGCGAAAATAGAGTCTAGCACATCAAAAAATAAAATTACAAAGAAAAAACACATCAAAATTCTGATTACCTTACTCTCAACTGCACCCTGTTTTTTAAAAAAACAAATCAGTATTATATACCATAAACCATACGTTAAGATTACAGTTAAACAGCAGAAAACAAGAAATGAGAAAAGCTCTAGCAAACACTGAAACCAAAATCAAGAACCCACTTCTCCACAGCACCACGTGTTCGAAACCAGCAAAAAACATCATTTTTCATATCTGTTACAGAAACCAACAGGAAACTCACAACCTGTAAGATCTTTATTTAACACTTCCAAGGCGTTGGTTGTATCCTCTATATTATTGCAGATCTTTTTTATTCTATTCAACTGCCCAAAATAAATATTGTAGAAG
The DNA here is from genome assembly GCA_024610705.1 of Tetragnatha versicolor. Classification (NCBI taxonomy): domain Eukaryota; kingdom Metazoa; phylum Arthropoda; class Arachnida; order Araneae; family Tetragnathidae; genus Tetragnatha; species Tetragnatha versicolor. The sequence goes on from JANDEH010000013.1 coordinate 9,047,924, forward strand.
ATTTTGGGGCTCAGATTGCTATAAAAATTGGTTAAGACTCTTACTTCGAAATTAAAATCTTTTCTTTTGTCATAGATATGCGTAAGAACAGAATTATTTTTTATGACTATACCTATATCTAAGTAATTAGCACTCGTAACCACCGAGTTGGTCTTTTCTAAGCTGAGAACATTTGGATAGCAATTCAAAAAAACTTCGTACTCTTCATTAAATACAATAAGATCATCTATATATCTGAAAGCCCTCAAATTATCGGCATATTGCCTTTCATAAAAATGTAAGAACAAATCAGCAAAAGCACTAGAAAAGCAGGTTCCCATGGGAATTCCCCTTGTTTGTTTGAAAAATGCTAAACCATTGAAGAGATAATTTTCAAAAATATTACATTTGACCAAATCTATCCATTCTTGTTTACATAATAAATCCTTTAAAAAAGATTCGTAGTAAATATTACAAATTTCAATTAAATTATCATGAGGAATGCTTGTATATAAATTCTCAAAATCAAAAGTATTAATAGTAGTTATATGTTCGTTCCTCAAAAAATTAAGAACATCCATGTTGTTATTAATAAAAATATATCTTTCACTTTCCTTTATTTTCTTTAAAATTAATTTTAGAAATTTGAAAAACTTTTTTGCCATCAATGTATTATAGCAAGAAGTGCTACAAGTAACAAATCTGAAGCTTGTCGGATTCTTGTGAAACTTTACTGTAGGAAACAAATAGGGAAACCTGATTGAATAATTTTTCAGTTTGTTCCTCTTGTTCAAAGCCAGTATTCAGATATATAGATGATCTTATTGTATTTAATGAAGAGTACGAAGTTTTTTTGAATTGCTATCCAAATGTTCTCAGCTTAGAAAAGACCAACTCGGTGGTTACGAGTGCTAATTACTTAGATATAGGTATAGTCATAAAAAATAATTCTGTTCTTACGCATATCTATGACAAAAGAAAAGATTTTAATTTCGAAGTAAGAGTCTTAACCAATTTTTATAGCAATCTGAGCCCCAAAATCTTCTACAATATTTATTTTGGGCAGTTGAATTGAATAAAAAAGATCTGCAATAATATAGAGGATACAACCAACTCCTTGGAAGTGTTAAATAAAGATCTTACAGGTTGTGAGTTTCCTGTTGGTTTCTGTAACAGATATGAAAAATGATGTTTTTTGCTGGTTTCGAACACGTGGTGCTGTGGAGAAGTGGGTTCTTGATTTTGGTTTCAGTGTTTGCTAGAGCTTTTCTCATTTCTTGTTTTCTGCTGTTTAACTGTAATCTTAACGTATGGTTTATGGTATATAATACTGATTTGTTTTTTTAAAAAACAGGGTGCAGTTGAGAGTAAGGTAATCAGAATTTTGATGTGTTTTTTCTTTGTAATTTTATTTTTTGATGTGCTAGACTCTATTTTCGCGTGGGAGGACTTTGGGGTACGGGGTCCCATTTCTTTACGATATGGGGCCTCTCAGAAAAGTCCTCTATGTACCGGGGGATCCGTGCCCCCTGATGAGAGGGTCTTCCGGTGCATATCTTTCATTTTATTTTTAAATTAACTTTAATTTAACTTGGTGTAATAACTTTATGGAACGATGCTGCTATTAGCGCACGATCCTAAAGCTTATTAGATTTTAAATTTGTAGTAGTTCTTTTGAATTTAAATTTATTGCCTATATTATTATGAACTTACAAAAACACTTAACAAGTAGTTTAGGTGACTGTATGAATAACTACACACTACATTAAAAGAGGTTTTGAAGAAATACAAATAATTTATAGTTTTTCGTTAATCAATATATATTTTTCGGATTATTGACATCAAAATGAAAATAGTAGAGAAAGGATGGAGTCAGTTTACAAGCTTAGTTTCGTAGTTACTTAAAATTTACTAACAACAAAATTGTGTCTACCCAATGCAATGCAAACTAATACGTGTTCTAATGAAAAAGTTTGTTGAATACAATGACATTCACATTACATTAATATACATTGCATTACCATTAATAAATTATTAACCAATTTTGTACAAATTCGCGATAATTGTAAGCGCGTGTTGAACACTTTTGAAGAATTTTAATAACATTTTTTGTTGGAAAAATTATTTCATTTCAAACACCCCCCAATGGATTTTCCTCTTAACCTTCGAAATTCAGGAAAACTTTCCTCAAAGAATCCCTGAAGTACTAACTGAAACAATTAATTCGAAATGAAAACTTGAAAACACTCCTGACTAAGGTTATGATTCTGAGACTTTTTTGAAATATTCAAAAGCCTGATATTGCATTCGATGAACTTTTGCCCATATGTTAATTTTATGGCATTTATTTCTTTGCATTGAGAAAAAACCTTGCGCGCACCCAGCATCATTTCATTTTCTCATATAGCATCACACACACACATCACCTATTCAATCATACACCACCTAAATTAAGTTCCATCATGCCTTAAAATACTGGATACAGGAATCATCGGGCCATTGATGTGCCACAATCCAGTATAATGGCCGAGCGGGCTGCTAAGCTGATGGAAGAACTTCGAAAAATTTGTAAAAGTGTTAAATTTTTAAAACAACGAGTTTATAAATAATAATTTACAAATTTCAACCATTTTTATGATTTAATTTGTTACATTCCGCTTCAAACAAAATTTTATATACTGTCTCACAGTGCATCAGCCTTATATACAAAATCTTATTAGGCGCGCAAGCTTTTTTTCCAGAGTTTTCAAAAACAAATGTTATTTTCGAGAGTTACGGACCAATACTCATCATTTGCCACCACATGCTTTTAAATCTGAAAGAATCATAACCCTAATCCTGACCTTGACAAATCGGAATTTAATGTCCCCTTATCAGTCATATCTAATTAAAAAGGTTCATCGCAAGTAAATAGGTTTGGTTTACGCTGGTCTAATATAAATAAAAAATAAGTAACAGAGCAATCCCCCACCTTAACAAAATATCACCTATTTTAAGATTATCCAGTCACCTATTAAATGAGAAAACAGGTTTAAAAATAAGCTTATTTATGTGAAATTAGGAAATAACTCAAATTTAGTCTGTATATCAAGCACGTAATTGAACAAAATAAATTAAATGACTTTATAGAGTATAATTACACGTAACACATGCTATAAAATTGCATGTTATAAAAACATTTGTGTCCCACTTTATAACAAGTAAACATTTTATCAATTCCAAAGATCCAACATTTATGTTAACTTTTAAATGATTTAGCTACCACTATTTTTTTTAATTACGTATATTAAAATATTAACGTTTTGATATTGAATGCGCAGTCTAAAAATCCTAGCATTTTAACGTGGGGTTGCAAAGAAGCTGATCCCATATGCAATTACCTAAATACGAAATTGAGGGGGAAGTTTTATTATGTTTTTGTGAATCTTGGGGAGAGTAGGGAGCTTCAACAATTTCGCTTTTCTTTTAAGAGCCATTATTTTGAACTTCGACCAGGTCCGACAGTTGTATTTTTTGATTGCTCTGATTTTTTTATATGTTGAACTAGACCACAAGATATGAATATTGTGCAATTTACAGCCCCCCAAAAAATTTTCCCTTCCCCCTAGAAATTCTTGAAGTTCAAGGTAATTTCATGAGAAGAAATTTTTTCCTATGTTTTCGGTGCTATATCTCTTGAAAGCAACGATGTCCCGAAAATATGTTTGCACATTTTGTTAACATACATATACCTGATTATAAAACTTCGAACGTTTCTATGGGGGGTCGTTGCTTTCTATATGTATGCTGCGACAAAAAAGGCAAAAAAATCAGATTTTCCCCATTTTTAAACCTCATTCTTTTGAAAAAGCATTGATATCCCCCAAATTTTTTTACTCAACACGGTATTTCAGTATAAGGACAACCTTAATTTCACTACAAATTACTGGTGGTAGTGCTGCTGTTGGCAGCTATAACCGGTTAAAAGTGCAAAATATTCAAAAAGTGTCACTTTTAACTAAGTTTTTCTCAAAAAGGCATCACGTTAAAAAATATCTGAATGTATCATCTTGTAGCTTAGTAGGTCTGCTAACCCATGGGAAAGTGAAACCCGTGGGGCTGCCTCCGTTTTGACGAGAAGTGCGCAAAAGTCATAAATAGTAGGTTGAATAGGAATTTTTTTTATTTTGAAGACACATTAGAGCGGAAAAGTTCCCTAAGGGGGCAGATATCACCTGTGATTTTTTCAGAATTTTCAGATAATACCTTAAGGTGCCATATTGACCCTGAATATGTTTATCCTATGGAGCGCGCAAGCCCAAAATGCCGCTTTTGGATGTCAGATGGATTTGGCATGTATTTTATGTCCAAGGAATTTTTTACAACTTCATATAAAGGTGAAGTTCAATAAAAAAACACTGAGATCTCCAAATTTTATGGAAAATTTTTCTATAATAATTTTTAAAACTGTGACAGACATGATGCCGCGAAAGCTCTATTTTCGCTTTGCTTATTTTCTTTCAATTTTTTAGACTCTTAAATCACCTCAGAAATCTAAACAGTTCAAAAGCAATGAGAAATCGAATAAACCTAATTTTAATTAATTAAGTGGTGAGCATTTGACCTAAAATTGCACTTTTCAAACCTTTAAATAGAGCGTTTTTATGGCAACTTCGAGGACCTGTAACTTGACTTGTAAGCAAATACCAAAGACGGCCTTTGTACAACAGGATTATACCCTTAAAAGGTTTAACCAATAAAAATTTCAGATTTTTAAACCTTGTTCCACCAGAGATATTGGGGGTCAAAAATGTGAATTTTTCGAAATGATCTGATTTTGAGAGATCATTACTCTAAAAATAAACGTATACCGAGATCAAATTTTTTTAAAGTACAGTTTAGGAAGTATAGTACACATTCTTCAAGAAGAAAATAGAAAAATAATAGTTCCTTTAACAAAAATATGCGTTTCAAAAGTGAAAAATGACCATCTTATAGCTCGACTTTAAGGGGGATTTTTTCTATTTGGGACTCAATACCCATTATATTTGATTCAACCATCATAAAGCCTGTATCTTTCTGAGTAAAAAGGCTTTTGCTCCATGAATTTAAGTTAAACCATTTAGGAATATATATTGGAAATTTCAGTGTTTTTTTATTGAACTTCTCTTTGTATAAAGTTGTAAAAAATTCCTTGGACATAAAATACATGCCAAATCCATCTGACATCCAAAAGCGGCATTTTGGGCTTGCGCGCTCCATAGGATAAGCATTCAGGGTCAATATGGCACCTTAAGGTATTATCTGAAAATTCTGAAAAAATCACAGGTGATATCTACCCCCTTAGGGAACTTTTCCGCTCTAATGTGTCTTCAAAATAAAAAAAATTCCGATTCAACCTACTATTTATGACTTTAAAGCACTTATTCTCGTCAAAACGGAGGCAGACCCCACTGGTTAGCAGACCTACTAAGCTACAAGATGACACATTCAGATATTTTTTAGTGCGATGCCTTTTTGAGAAAAACTTAGTTAAAAGTGACACTTTTTGAAAATTTTGCACTTTTAACCGGTTATAACTGCCAACAGCAGCACTACCCCAGTAATTAGTTGTGAAATTAAGGTTGTCCTTATACTGAAATACCATGTTGTGTAAAAACAATTTGGGGGATATCATTGCTATTTCAAAAGAATGAGGTTTAAAAATGGGGAAAATCTGATTTTTTTGCCTCTTTTGTCGCAGCATAAATATGGAAAGCAACGACCCCCCACGGAAACGTTCGAAGTTTTATAATCAGGTATGGTATATGTATGTTAACAAAATGTGCAAACATATTTTCGGGACATCGTTGCTTTCAAGAGATATAGCACCGAAAACATAGGAAAAAATTACTTCTCATGAAATTACCTTGAACTTCAAGAATTTCTAGGGGGAAGGGAACATTTTTTGGGAGGCTGTAAATTGCACAATATTCATATCTTGTGGTCTAGTTCAACATATAAAAAAATCAGAGCAATCAAAAAATACAACTGTCGGACCTGGTCGAAGTTCAAAATAATGGCTCTTAAAACCATTTTCTTATTTGATAAGCGGTTAATTGAAATGCCACCTGGTGTCAAGGAATGTTTCTAATCAAAACAACATCTTTCCGAGAAATTCCCTCCATTTTTTGTAACCGAGTGAAAAGTAATAACTGAAACCTGTTGAAAGGCAATGCTCAACCTACGTTGAAATTTATATAGCACTCAATTCTTTTTATACAAAATAGTGGTGACTACCGCAAGGTCTTAACCCAAATACCGTTCCCATTGACCAAGATAAGAAAGAGCAGCGGTAGTGTACTACTGGATCGATAGAAGCGCAACCTTGAACTGGTCTCTCTCTCCTCGTGGTCCGCCCACTCCTCCTCCCACGTCTGAGGGGACACCTCCCCCTTTTCTACGCTAGACGGAGTCTGTGCACTGAAGATGCGAGAATTCGATATACCTGGATCACTAGATCTTAGGTTACGTACTACATCGATCTGGGATACATCCGAGTGCAGTTGAAGAGGTCAGCGGTTCTCTAACATTTTGATTCGCCTTTCTCTTTAACATTGATTATAATCAATGTTAAAGAGAAAGGCGAATCATGTTCAAAATCGAAAGCACATGTTTAGTAGCAGACCTTCTTTCTTTCGTATGCATCACATTTTTTCGGTCTTTAACCCTTTCAATACGGCAAAAAAATCAGTTTAATGCGCCTCATTACCGGGAACAGTTATTTTTCCTCCAAGTGAAAGTATGAAGGTCCAAGAGACGCATAAACGATCCCATAACGACGCATCAACAAAAACAACGATATTACAAGCTTTATTGATGGGACAGCATATGTCCCGCCGTAAACCCAGAGAACCTGCATACCGGGACAAGGTATGTCCCGGCCGTAATCCTGGAGTCAATACTGCAGGGACCATGGCAGGGACAGCCTTTGTCCCGCTGCCGCTTTTTGTTGATTGCAAACTCACACCTATTACTAGACCTCCAATAGTCGTTGGATCCGTAATTTGAAGAAAATAAAGGTGCAAAAATGCAAGAGCAAAGCGTTGGAATCGAATGAATAAACTGGCGAAAGTTTCACTTAAACGTTATAGTAATAGTGGTGACTGTAGTTTTGTAACAGATATGAATAATTTGGCATAAGAGTTAACAATCGAACAATATTGGGTATTTTCGCTTGTTTAATCATTTGGGGAACTAAGATTAGATAATCACGGGATCACACAAGAATCATGATGCGTTTGGTAGCGTAACTTGGCGTAATTTTCTGTTCCTAGAGGTTTTTCAGTAACTGGGACATATAAGTCTGGGAGTCCCAGCCGTAATTTCAAAAAATTTTCTGTCAAGGGAGGGACGAAGGTAATTTTTATGATGTTGAAAGGAGAAGGTTTACAATATTAAAAAAAATTCAGATGGTATATTGATGTTTCAGAAGTTCTTAGAGGGGTAGGTAAGAATCATTATCACATAGGAATGGGGGGGTTAGAAATGCTCACCGACCTAAGGGTTTTGAAAAGTGAGGACGGGAGGTTGTGCAATTCCCACATGAAATTGTCACGTATCCTTTTGAAATTAGTATATTAAAACCAGCAAAATCGTTCTATTCCGGCATTTATTACATAAAATCAGTGATATGAAATTTCAGTAAATGTTAAACGTTTAACCAGAAGAAACTTAAAACAACTTAACAGCATGTTGCATTAATGGAGGATTAAAGGTAAACATTATCTTAAAAAGGAGAATGAATCCAGACTTTAATATTGCCTTGAGTAAAGCTTTAGCCTTTGTTCAAAATTAACAATGATAAACTCTTTTTGGAAAACATTCTTCGCGTCATCAGAGCAAACAAATTCCAAAAGCAAACCCATTAGAACATGCAGATCGAAACAATCGAATGAAACTCCCAATTTACTCAACTTAACTGCCCCTCCAAAATTCATTTCGAGCGTAAGTAGTTATGGAACGAAAAATGTTCATCAAGGCTTACTTATTCTCCTCCTCGAAGCATTTAAGTTAATGACTGAACTTTTTTCTTTATATTTCTCACATTCGAGCCGAAGAAAAGTTCTCCAGATATCTTAATGTGACGGCTGCGTGAAAAGGATAAATAATGAGCAGCCGTTCAGAAATCCTTTACTGGGACCAGTTAATGACATGACATGGGAATAGGGCGTTTTAATCAGAGAAATCCAATCATTTGAGAAGGAGTTCTTTTATAAGTAGCATGATAGGATAGCTATAGAGCAGTGGTTCCCAACTCAAATATGTCTGCGGACCACTTTACTTAAATTTTAACCTCCGCGGACCATCTCTATCCCTAACTGTATCTTCAAAATTTTAACTTTTTTTCAGTGCATTCATTCCTCATGGAGGGTCTAAACTAAAACTTCGACTTTTTTCTAAAGTAAGGGAAACGGAGTCTTACAATGTTTCTAAATAAAACTTAGAAAATAGAATAATCTATTAAACTTTTTAAAAAATTAACATTAAATTAGTTTTATATCATATTATTTAAAAATATACCTTTTATAAAAGACCATTTAACCATTTTTATCAAGCTTTTTATCTATAACTCTGGAAAGGTTCTCACCTACACAAAAGTTATATATTAAATATAAAAGAAAAGGTATTTTTCTTTTTCATAACCAACAAATAAAGAAATATATTATTAGTAGATTTAAATTTGAAAGAAAGTATTTAAATTAAACTGCAGGACGAATGAGATAACCAAGAATTCTGTTGATCGCAGAAAAGCAAACTGGACATGCACTGACTGTGAGTTGTGGCAGAGGAAATTCAATAGGCGAGGCTGATGTTCTCCCGAAAGAAACCGCTTCAAAAGTCAATAATTATTTCAAAGGAGCGATTAAAATAGAAAATAATTTATGGGCATTTCGCATTTTCGGCAATAAATTTTTCTTGTATCTTCGAACAAACCTATTTCATTTTGATCTTAGAAATTTCCTCTTTTCATACCACGATTTCTCAAAGACCCTCTGTCTGACCATAGCATCCCAGTTTGAAGTATCTTTCCACACTTCCACTTTTTGTGCTTCGTATCAAACCAAGTATAATTCAGACCATTAGATTCTTTATTAGCCCCACCCCGACGCCTCACAGTTTTAATTAATCTGATGCAATACTTTTCCACATCACCACATTTCGTTTTCTCTGTAATAAACTACTGTTGAATAAAACTGTGCAAAATAATAGAAATGAAAAAATAATTCATAGGAGAGAAAGAGAACATAACATTATTTATGAGACGTATGATTTTTTTACTTATGTTTTTGTATCTGTTGTATTTTTACTATTTCCTGGAATGTGTGATAAGAAAACTATTTTTAAAAATTTTGCACATATTTTTTGAATAAGTTATTTAAAAATCTTCTCACGGACCACCTCGGAAGGCCTCACGGACCACCAGTGGTCCGCGGACCACCTGTTGGGAACCACTGCTATAGAGGGTGTTTCAAAAGGTTAGAGGCCAAAGTTAACATGCAGGTCCGTCTTCAGCATAGAGGAAAGAGTATAGAGGAGGCGAAATATGTATGCGCAGTAGAGCACATTTGAAGCCGGCGGTCTCGGGCGGCTTTCCTTTGAGGGCATAATAATCCCAGAATGCCTTGCGCGAACGTTCCATGGAATGCTTCGAATTCCGCGACCAGTGACGTCCCTTTTTCGCATCTCCTCGCGCAGTGCATCATGGGAACGTTATGCCCGAGCTGTAATGCGCAGAACTCACCGTACGGTGTCGCCAGTAATTCATTCGCTCAGTGGTATATTTCGCCTCTTGATTACTCTCTTCTTCCTGGTCGTCCTCATGATAAATAAGATTTTCATAGTTGAGTTGAGTTGAAGGAGTTGAAACAGTTGCTGACAAATGTTTGTCGCTTCGTCTTCCCTCTACTTCCAAGATTTTCATAGGAACCCATGTCCGCAAATGTTAACTGTGTCAACTTGAAGACAATGTTTGCGAGCTAAGGGACAGCGTTTAGCTCTTACAAGGCGAAAATGAGAAATTTTCATTTTTGTGACTTAAGTAAATGACTTAAAGTATTCTTAATTCATTAAATTGAAAATTTCTCGTTTTCGCCTCGTGAGGAGCGTTTTAAGATGTAAAATCTAAGATCTAAAGTTTTAAGATCTAAATTCAACCCAATTGAGCGTGCGTTTTAGGGGTTTTATTCAAGATATTTTTCCGCTTAAGGCGTCTTTTCCTACTAAATCGATTCTGCTCTTCAACTTAATAACTGACTAATTTAACAAATATCTAATAGTTATAAATAAATAAATAAATAAATTTTATTAAACAAACAAGAACAGAACAGAAAAAATACAAGTGATCCAGTACATGAATATCCCAAAGGAGCTACCGCTCGTCCATGGGGTCACATATTATCTTTGTTAAAAGTAAGATAAAAAAATTGATTTGGTTTATAGTGGAAGAAGTTGTTTTGCTTTAACACTAGACACTTAAAAAAGAATTGTAAATACAAGAACAAAAAAATAAGAAAAGGAAAACAAAAAGGCTTGGCTGGCAATTTCTAAGTTTATAGAGAAAAAATGAATAAATGGTGATATTTAAACCTGACAAAATTAGAATAAGGACTCAATGCTATTTAGATTCAAAATATATGCAATGCACAATTTCTTAAAGTATTTAATGTTAGTTTGAGATTGAATTTCTCTTGCAAGTTTATTAAAAAAAGTGACAGAAAGATATTGGAAGTGTTTTTTGTATATTTCTTTGTGAGGAATAGGTATATTATAGTAGTTATGATTGCGAAGGTTATAGGCAAAATTTTGGTTTATCGTGGCATAGCCAGGATATTTCTTCAGAAAAATAAGGCAATTGAGAACATATAACTGACGTGCGTTTAAAAGATTATTAAGAGGAAAGTAACGTAAAAATTTCTTTTGTATAGTAAGCAAAGGCTTGATATTTAAAGTTTTTAAAATAAAATTTATAACTCCTAAAGTTTCCGCTAGAGTGCGTTGAAAGTTGTGGCATCGGATAGGGCATGGTCACTTTATTATACCCTATTTTCATGACTCTATCGTTGGGAGTTTAAAAGTTAAAAGGTGTGGCCACTCATCTTGGGACACCCTGTGTATAACTTTAACTCTTTAACACAAGGGGGACCGTTATGATAATTTAAAAAAAACTAAAACTATTTTTAAATGCCATAATATAATAGAGGGCATTACAGCGAATTTCTATGATTGGCAGAAAGTTAAGCAGGACAATTGAAGGGCTTTGTAAATGAAGGGGCTATGTTACAAGGCCTGTCCTGAAAGTAACAAGACTGAATTCCAGTCAAAATTAGGGAATTCAGTCTCGTTTCTTTCGGGACAGGCCTTGTAACATAGCCCCTTCATTTACAAAGCCCTTCAATTTTGATATATGATCCGTAATTGGCCATGGCTAACTAAACTAATTAATAAGACAGAATGGAGAATTGCAGCATCTCTTAAAATGCTAAATATTCAATTTTAATTTATTAAAAATTCTCTCCTGATTCCAAAAATACGCTTGTCTTTTTCCACAAACTTTTTTAAGGTAATTATGGCACATTTTAATACAGGAAGCTCCTAACAATGTGACGTCACATGTGTCTCTTGGAAATGTGGGAAACACCGTTTTCATCGAAATTCTAGGCTGTAAAAAAACTAAGCTCAGTCTTTCAAAGCGGGATGATAGCAGCAAGCGACAGCAAGGCCCATTTAACGTCACAAGCTGTTTCAGCTTAGACAGAAAAGAAGCTCTTTTTAATTGAAAATAACTTAAAATTTAGGGATTTGAAAAGTAAATTAGAATGTTTTTTTAAGATTTAAAAAAAAATTGCCTCACTTTTATTATAAGGAGGTTTTATAAAATCTTAAAAGCGCTGTATTTTACGACTTATATTGCAACAGATTAAAAAATAATAAAAAATATTTTTTGTTTAATTACTGGTGGCGATTAAATTATGTAATATTTCAGATTAAAGTTGATTTTGTTAAAAGTCACTGTAACTTTCCTTTGAATCATCAACAAGGGGGGATATTTGATAGAGTACCTAGTTCGTTAGGTTAGACCAGAGGTCTCTGAACTTTTCAGTCCATGGGCCTCATTAACTTTTAAACAGCAGTGTAGGGGGTGCTGCTCTAGGTTAACCAGCTCGAGGTTAAAAAAAAGAACCAAAAACAGTGGCGGCTCGTCGGTAGTTCAAATGGGGGCACAGTAATATTTAAAAGAACAATTAAGTAGAACCTTACAATTAAATCACAATAATTACTAATTACAAAAGAAATAAAAATGCTTTTAAAAAAATTAAAATATGCACATGCGTTTCTAGTAAAAATAAATCAATTATAAATAGTAATCAGTAAATAATGTCTCAGTGGCATTATTATCATTTTTGATAAACCTAAAATGAATTTTATGAATTGAGTTTAAAGTAAAAAAAGGGGTGTCTGGGGGGTCCCCTTGAAAACTCTAAGAAACTCGACCCTATAAAACAGGTTTTTAGCTCATTTTTATACTCCGATTTTTTTAGGGGATCTTTGATCTTTTATTTAATTGAGTAAAAAGGTATCCGCGGGCCGTAATTTGGAGATCCTTGGGGGGGGGTTAAACCTTCAAACTCCAGTATAACCCAGGCCCTTTGGGCGGGTGAGGCAATGAGCAGAGCTCTTACAGAACTTGAGTGACTGACAGGGGACAGCTGAAGCAAAACCCCATGTTTTCCCCAAATAAAGTTGGTCCTCTATTTAAAGACCCCGGATAATAGTTGTACTCCAGATATTTTCCACTGACATAAGAAGTTTCGAACCGAGGATTTACAATTTTTCCACCATCAACGAACGTAAACCTAACAACTCCACATTAGATCAGACAGCTTTAGGGTTCTTGAAATTGCAATTTATAGTAACCCGACTTTATCCGAAAGCTAAAACTCCCTCAAGGTGTGAGAACACTCCAAATTGAAACACTGACGCAAATTTTTGATCCGGAACAGCGATTGGTTCCGTTCTGATTCACAATTCTTTGGAAGATTATCTGGATATAGTAAGATGTTGAAAAGGAATACTTGTACTATATAATAAAATTTTCCATTCTATGTTCATATATCCAAAACTCTCATTTGAGTTAATTACAAATAATATTAATTTTAATTTGTCATAAACTGTAAAGCAAATTAGTACTTAGAGCTTTTGTAAATGTTATCGGTGTTAAATCGGGAAGCTTATTTTCAATATTAGGGTGGGATACTGAATACAATGACAAATTTACTAAGCATTATTTATTAAATGTCTTACATTTTAAGAGGAAGAGGATGATAAATATAATAAATAGCTCCATATGGAAGAAAACTGAGCAAAATACTTCATTAGAAATAAAGAGAACATTAATCAATAAATGCTAATTCTATTAAACAGAAGACCCTATTTGAACAGAGGTCTACATAACATTTAAAAAGTGTCACTGACGGTCAAGGGATCATTTTAGATGTTCAAAACATAACCATGCTATTTCTTGGATTTATTTTACCGTGTTGTACAGATTTAGGTACAGATCGGAAGAAAATTGTATGAGGTACAAAATATACACACATATATTAATAGGGAGTCTGCAAAAATTCGAAAAATAACGGAAAAACTGTTTGTACACGCATTTTTCTTTTTTAAAAATGTGATTTTATTTGCTATAAAGCTTTTATTATGCACGCCTAAATATACACATCGGATGTTTTCCACATCTTAAATCTTATCTTAAATTTAGGTGTTTAGTTATCACGAAATAAGTTATATTTAATAATCAAAATTTTATTCAATGGATTACACTGTTCAACAAATTTGACCTTCAAAATTTTTTCCTTTAAGAAAATAGTCATTTCTTTTAGATTTTCGGTCGCTGAATACGAAAATCACCATTAAAACTCTCCATTGACTCAGGATTTTCGGGGAACAGCCCCTCTCTCTTTTCACGATTTTCGGCGACTTTATAACTTTAAACTCGATTTTCATGGTCAAAAAGCATTGCTTTAGTCTTCAAATTGTTCCCCCAGGGGACAAGAAAGGTTCAAATTAATAAAATATGATAAATTTATAACAAATGGATAGGTTTAAGGGGTAATTACCCCCCTAAAAACGCAAAAAAATCGTTAAAAATAATAGGATTTGTTATACCCTATTTATTTTGCTTATTTTTTACGCAATTCCTCTTTGAAGGGTCCTAACCCTTCCCCAAGGACCCAAATTTTAATGACAATATGTGGCAATAATTTTTACTAAAAGCGGTTTGAGGTGTTTGAGTCTCAGAAGCTCCCGCGGAAGAGTTCGGAAGACTCGGGTGTCATATTTGACTTCAGCAGGTCATTTTACACAAGAATCAGCTTAAATTCAGTGAGAGGCATTTTGACTTTTATTTTGCACAGAAGTTTGACTCTAAGTGCGGCATTGCACCCTTCCGGGGGTGCTTTGGGGGCGTTAACAGCTCAACCGCTTTTAGTAAAAACTATTGCTGCATATTGCCATCAAATTTAGTCCTTGGTGAAGGGTTAGAACCCTTCAAACGTAAATTGGGTAAAAAAATAAGCGAAATTAATAGGGTATAACAAATACTACTATTTTTAACGATTTTTTTTGCATTTTTAGGGGGGTAATAACCCCTTAAACCTATCCATTCGTTATAAATTTATCATATTTTATTAATTTGAACCTTTCTTGTCCCCTGGGGGTCAATTTGAAGACTAAAGCAATACTTTTTGACCCTGAAAATCGAGCATTTTCATACGCTGGCCGCCTGTTTATTCCAGTCTGGTTGAGAAGTTTGAGACTTTTATTCTGTTTTCTAATTTTGTCCATAATTTAAATTTTTAGATTTTCATTCAATTTCTTTTACTTACGTTCGTAAGCCTCGTGGCATACTGTGTGGTACACGAGGAGATTTATGTTTGTTTAAAAAAAAGTCGTCGAAAAACGTAAAAAGGGGAGCCCCCGAAAATCCTGAGTCAATTGAGCATTATAATGGTGATTTTCGTATTCAGCAACCCAAAATCTAAAAGAAATGACTATTTTCATCAAGGAAATTTTTTCATTGTTGGACAGTGTTACCATTCTTGGAAAAATAAATTAAGTTATGCAACTGCTCTCTCTCTCTCTCTCTCTCAAACAAATTTTAACATCAACAAATTTTAGTTCTTAATAAGGGAGTTAAAGAGAGAGGTCAAATGGTAAATGAATTCGCGTGCTAATAATTCCGTCGTCAATTTTTCCGACTGTCTTTATTGTGGCAAAAAAGGCCTCAACAAGCAAAAGTGACACCCAACTAATAATGAGGAAGTTGCATGATTTTTTTAAATTTTTTAATCGATTCTTCTTGCAAAAATAAGCAACTACCCAAAATTTGAGGCTGCTCGAGAAATTTTTTGATTGCCAAAAAAATTTAAAAAAATCCACTTTTTAAAAGCGCGAGAAAACGTAAAGAGTTTGGGATCATCGTATGTTGACGTCATCATACGATAAACATTGTTGGAAAGCAATGGAGTTGATGGTATGATTGTTGACATCTTTAAACAATAAGCGTTTTCAGTCACGTGTTTTTTTCTCGACTTTTAAATTAAAATATTTCCAGTACATTTTTTTGAAAAATTGACTAGATATTTCATTTTACCATACAAAAAACCATACGGAACACTTGTTTGTTTTCGAAAATCTGACACATGCAATTTCCTTATTTAGCACTTTAAGACATTTAAACCTAAGCCTGTTACCTTCTCAAAATTAAAACCTTTTATTTTATGTGAATTGTAGTGTTATTTTTGTCACATTTTAATAACTTATTTTTTTAAGTCCCGTGTAAGGGGACATCCATAAATTATGTGAGGTGTTTTTTCCAAAATCTGGACCCCCCCTCCCCCCTTGGTGAAATTTAGTGAGATTTTGCTGGACCCCCCTCCCCCCCACGTGAGATTTACCTACAACCTTTAAAAATAATTTTCTATCCTATTCGTTTGCATTTTACTTAAAAAAGAAGAAAATTGTAAAATTTCTAACCTAAAAAGTTGACGTGAGATTTTAATCGACCCCCCTCCCCCCTTGGTGAGATTTGGTGAGATTTTTCCAAACCCCTCCCCCCCTTTTTGACCTCACGCATTTATGGATGACCCCTAATACATTGTGGTGCACGGAGATCTTTTTGTTTGTTTAAATAAAAAAAATAACAATAAAAAACTCCTCAAACCCAGCTGTTCCCCCAAAATTTCTGTTCTGTTTTTTTTTCTGCCTGCTGCAATAAATCAATCAAAACAATTAAACTCTTCCTTCCAAACCATAGAGTTTAAAAGGCAGATAACACGCTTTTTAAATTAATCACTTTATATTAGTCTTAAATGACCCTTGAAAACAGTTATAAGGAAACTAAACAATTCAATAAAAAGATGACATAATCGGCCAGCATTTCTATATGATGACTCCTAAGTGGTATTAAAATGAGCGGTATATCATAAATAGCTAATTAATTTATTCTATTACAAGACTCTTGCTCTATGTGTCATGCTTTAGCGCTTTTGTTTTCATTATTAGCGTGATGAACAAAGCGATGAACGATAAAAAAACTGCCCTAACCTTTCATGCTTGGTTGCTCGACCTAATAACTGCACTTGGAAAAACTACTTTTTTTACATAACAGGCAAAGCCGTATTCAGCAACATGTGTCGCCTTATTTAAAACGCTGGAGACGACAAACCTAAGATATTTAAACGGTGTCGCGAAAAAACCGTTCAAGGCAAAAACCGTTCAGACAAAACCGTTCAAAAAACAAAAAAAACTCATAGCTTTACACAACACTTGTAATAAGTTTGTTTTTCATTGAACGGTTTTTCCGTATATCCATTTAAACATACTATTGATAAAAGTGCATTTTCACAGTAAATTTTACACAATTGAATCGTCAGTTTCAAAAAGGAAATTAGTCCTAAAACCAAGTTTTGAGAACATCGCAAAAAACCATATTAAGCATAGAATTTTAGTTGTTTAACTACCCAATGTTAAGTGGAAATTCAGGGGTCTATTTAGAACACAAAAACAGTCGTTGAAAAAATGTAAGCACACTAACACTTGACAAAATTTAACACCATTAGTAGTAGCCAACACAAAATTCCCAATAGGATTCATTAATGACAAACTCGGGTGGCTTAGGAGGTTTTTAGCGAAACTTTTCCTAAAAAAAGAGGTCCTCATATTCATGCATTATAGCTCTGTATAACATGCAATATATACGTGCACTAAGCAGGCGCGGATCCAAGGGGGGGGCACTTTTCCAGTCCATCGGCTTTACCATTTGACAGAAAAAAATCGGGGATTTTCTAAAAAGTACCACGGAATATCCCCTTGTGGTACCGCAGAGGTCCTCCCCCAGAAAAAAATTTAAAATCTTGACTTGTATAAGCAGGGTTTTTTCCTTATTTTGAGAACCATTTTGGGTTCAAGGGAAGACACTCCACATAATGCTCCCCTAAGAGCCCCGCTTGATCGATACATAGTGCACGTTTTGCGTTGATTGAGAAATTTAAATTAGTACGCTTGTAATAACATTTAAATTTTGATTCTTTTTTTATAAAAAACTTTTTTCTAACACTTATATTAATAAGGAACAAAATTAAACAGTCAAAAAAATTTTCCATTTTTGGTCAATTTTTCTGAAATAAATGTCACTGTTAAGGGGTTAATGTTTCCCTGCTGCATATTACTATTTATAAAACTCTATTTTAACCAATAAATTTAGTTGGTAATGAAACTCAGCTAGGCTGTACAATCGTATGGCAAGCGAGCGTAGCGAGCACAGGATTGCGAAGCAATCCTAGGGGAACTGCGTCAGCAGTTCCCGGGGGTTGGCGAGAGATAGCGAGCAGGGGGCAATAGCCCCCTAGTTATTAATAATTTCCGAAGTGGGGGAGGGCAATGGGATAAATTCAATGGCATTTATCAATGAAATTTATCACTTTGGCCGCCTCCAATACCCAATTAATCACTCTGGCCTTAACATATATTTATCTCAACTTTTTTCGCTACCAGACTACAATAAGTTTAACTATGTGTTATATCTTTTCATGTCATAACTCAACTAATTTATAAAACTTACCCACCGCGGCAGGTATCCCAAAGCTAAGACACAGATTTTAGTCTCTATTATATCATGAACTTGCTCCCCTTTTTCAACCTTATGAAATTTCAGCAAAAATAAATAATAAAAAACACTTGAATTGAAAATAAGGTTATATTTATGCTTAGTTCATAGCATAAAAATGAAAATTAGAAGACTAAGACTTAAGGGGTGATAGAATTTTCTCGGACTAATAGAACTGGAGTTAATGTAAGATTAAGATCCAAAAAGTGGATTTTCTTCCTTTATTTTCAAAAATTTTAATAAAATAATTACCAATAAAATTGAATAATAAAAACATTTTCTCATTTATATCATCGAAGAGAACATTTCCTGAAAGTTTCATTGAAATCTGAGAGGGTCAGGTTAAGAGTTTTTGGTTGATTTGACATGGAATGACTCATATGACGTGTGTTTATGAATTGCGTGCTAAATTTTGGTTAAGATTGAATTGAATGTCATTAGCGTGACTCTCGTTGACGAAACGTTTATTTATCTAGTTATCTTGTTAGGAAGCGATGCATTGAAAGAAATACAGGTTATTACAATTTCGTCTTCATATATATATATCAATTTCAAACCCTTCTTATTTAAAATTAACAAAAATATCCCATCTTAAAAAAAGTAGATCCGAGCGTAATGTTGAGACGCGAACTCGAGGAGAGATGAGGGAGGAAGACGATCCACGAGAGATGCGAGGATGAGTCATCAGGAAGCGTGTGTGGGGAAATACCTCTTAAGCATTTATGACGTCACCTCCAGAAGGCGAGAGTCGGATTTGATTTCCTATGCCCGCGGTTTTCGGTTATAGAAAGCATACCGATAAGGGCGGCAAGGGTTGACACATAAAGAATTATTTAATTCAAAATCATTGTATTGATCAACGAACATTTATATAGAACTGGAACGCGAAATTCGTTGATATATTTCATAGAGATGTGCTGCCACATACATATTGGCAAGCAAATGATAAATTTGCAGTTGCGGAAGTATTTTTCACTAACTCAGGGTAATTCAAAAGCTAAATACATGCAGTTTTAAAAGAAAAAAAAATTTAAAAACTTTTTTTGACCGAAATTGGAAAATGCATGTATGACAAAAAAGTGAAAAATCTATCAACACTTAATTGAAAGTCCATTTTGATCAGAGAAGGTTTTTTTCGACTGATGACAGCTTTGTGGACCTGTTTGCCACCAGATTTGTTTGGCTATTAATGAGGGGCTGGGGTATTGCTCCAACTCCCCTTTGATCTGTCTTTGAGTGTTTTCTCCGTCTTCACAAAATCACAATTCAAACCCTAATTCATACTTATAATGCCTCGATTTGATTAAGCTTACTGACTACATTTAGATCGGTCAGTCGGTCATAATTCAACACAGAACTGTGGCGCATATGCGAATCCAAGGCCGCTGTCGTGTGAACTGCCAGCAGAGCATCGATCGCAACTGTCCAGACAGTGCGGAGTCGGCCTTCCCTCCCATCAAGAGCAAAAAGCGTGCTCAGCCATTCAACTCTGATGAACCAAGTGCAGAAAAGAACCAATGCAACGAGCAAATTTTAGATAGAGTAAGACAGTGTTAGGAATTAAAGAAATAGACCATTGGTAATGCGGACCAGTGCTTTGTCAATCTTACTGGTCCTGAACCAAAATTTTTAAGTAACTATTGCACTTAAAGTGAATACCAGAAATTAATTAAAAAATAATAAATGCTAGGGGGCTACCTCCCCCTGCTCGCATTGCTCACCAACCCCCGATAAGATTCCTCTAAGATTGCTTCGCAATCTTGCTCGCTTTTAGCGGTTACTAAAACTTCATTAGTCTAGCAAGCAGATTGGGAGGGGCTATTCATTTCTATGAATGAGAAAGAAATTTACATACATGTGAGTGGAGAAACCCTAATGGAATCGCCTTTTCTCCACATCATGACCCATTATGTGATACCTTAAATATTTCGTTGGTGTCACCGATTGGTATCATCAACTTATTGTAGCGTAAGACAGAAAAATATCACTTATTGCATTGTGAATTTTTATTCCGTAACTAAATTAAAAAATAAGCGTTATTACTCTTTAGAATCATTAAGATTCAAATTAAGATTCATTCGATTTCATCGGCAAAATATTGCTAAAACTTAACGCTCCATTTTCACGCCTAAAAAAGTTTATTACGCTTTAATTGTACCCTCAAAATACATTAAAATAGTATCATTTAATCCAGTGGTTCCCAACCTGGGGGCGATCGCCCCCAGGTGGGCGATTTGTGTTATCAAGGGGGCGATAAATAAGTGGGGGGTGATTGGGGGGCGATGAGTATTCAAAGGGGGAAAATAAAATAGTACTGTACTGACAGACTGTATTCAGACTTAAAGTACTAAAACAAGTTAAAATCCTGTTTCTTAGGGTCAAATTTCTAAAAACTTTCTGGGGGAGGACCCCCAAACCCCCCTTTTGTACTTGGAACTTAATTTTTCAAAGCTTTTTTATAATTAGGTCATCAAAATAAAACTCCTACCTAAAAATATATGTCCAAAATTCGGAAGAGGTGTATCATAACTAGTTAAAAACCTGTTTTTTGGAGTCCTATTTACAAAAACTTTCTGGGGGAGGACCCCCGAACATAACATTGCTTAGAATTAAAATTTACAATTAGAACGAAAAGGGGGGCGATAGGTGTTAGTCAACCCCTAGAAAGGGGGCGATGTGCCACATTAATCCCTCTAAACACATTTGAACAGCAAATATCATTAACGACGGAAATCGGAAAAATTAAAATCAAACAATGCACTCATTTTGTAAGCAAACTGATTGTTTCCAACTGAAGAAAAGAAATACAGCGAAATCCGGGAGCTACGTAAGAGTATTATGTATAGATTCATAATTATTAAGTTTACAATATATGTAAATGTTAAATTTATACAAAATAAGTAACAATAAATTTGAGAAAAATAAACAATAAATCACTAATTAGTCAAATAAGTTAGAATTTATCATATTTATTTTCTTCAAAAAGATGTTAATACTACCTATTTATCGCAATTATAATAAAAACAAGGCTAAAACTGGAGAGTTTGATATTTTTTTCTGCCACTTGTCCAGCGGGCCAGTGAATTTCTGCCCGTAGTGGTCCGAGTCGTTTTCCAGTGGTCTCGGACCAGCGGACCCATTCACAAACTGTTTGTTTTGGAATGGGAGTAAACTAAATAATATCCCTTTATAAACACTGATCACTCAGAGACATTTACTAAGGTATAGAAAGCCTTCTCTAAGATCATTATAAGGAATTGTTTAACTTAAGTATTCAGTTAAAAAATTTAGGATGTTACCTTTAATTTGTTTGATAGGGGGTCTCAACCCCCCGAACATTTTGTAAATTTGACTCCAAAAAAGTGTTCTTTTTCAGACATTTTGGATGGGCTGATTTTTTGCAACGCAACAGAATTTTGAAGGGGAAAAACTGTAAAAAAGCAATTGCCAAAACGTGGATAACCGTATATACGAGCACCCTATACTCTACGTGAGGTCAAAAAGGGGGGGAGGGGTTTGGAAAAATCTCACCAAATCTCACCAAGGGGGGAGGGGGGTCGATTAAAATCTCACGTCAACTTTTTAAGTTAGAAATTATACGATTTTACTTTTTTTAAGTAAAATGCAAACGAGTAGGATAGAAAATTATTTTTAAAGGTTGTAGGTAAATCTCACGTGGGGGGAGGGGGGGTCCAGCAAAATCTCACCAAGGAGGGAGGGGGGTCCAGATTTTGGAAAAAACACCTCACGTAATTTATGGATGTCCCCTTACTATTGTAATTATCATCGAAAAACTTTTCTTGTGCAATGACAAGGCAGCCTAAACAGAAGTAGTTAAAATAATGTGAAAAAAATCTGTCACTGAAAATGTGTGATGAGCGTTTTTGATCAGGTTTCAGGCGCCAATTCTAAATGAACAGACTTTATAAACGCACACCCTTTTGTGATACCTTTATAGAAGTTCTTTCTTTAAATTTTCAAACAACAATAATAAATGAGTAATAATTCAGCCTACCTATTAACTCCCCGAAAATTGAATTCTTAATATTTTTCTAGTTTGATCAATGATCAAACTTAATCAGAAACGCGAGACTTTAATGAAACAGACTGCATGGAAAAAACTGTTCATTTGGTAAGTGAGAGAGTCAACTAACAATACCTCCACACTTTCGATCACGACTGTAGACTAAATGTAATCCACCATAAAAAAGCTAGTTAATTTACTCGTGAGCGTGATCACCATATGACATATTCACTGAAAAACTGCCAAGGCTGGTTTGAACTTTGAACCAACAATATTTTTCTGAGAAAAATAATATGATTTGAGTAATAGCTCAATGAATCATTTATAAAACAAATACGTAGTTTCATATTTTGTTTTTTCTGTGTACAAGTGCCAAGAGTTTTGATAAGCCGCCAAGTTACCAGCCGGAGCCGATATTTTGCTAACAAAGTAAAACGATGAACGACGACATCGTATTGTAAACAGTAACGCAAATTCTATGCATATGAGTAGCATTAATTAAATATTTTAATGAGTTAAGAACATCCTCCATAATAATTGCAGTCGTGGTAGCATCTCGGAATTTCTGTTAAATTCCAATAGTTCCACTGATGACCCGCATTACTCCATGTTCGACCCTCCATCCATTGTAATGACGACGATACGACTGACTTCCACCATTTTATAGTCCCTAAACAAAACAAAAACTCACGCGAACTTCCGTATCTCATACCTCAAAGCGTTACCATGTCAGAACAGAATCCCATAAAATCTGAAAAAGCAACTCGACAGAAAGATCCATTTTCAAACGATAAAAACCGAACTGCCTTGATCACTCACAGTAACCTCTCAACAGATCAATATCTAATTCTATGTCACCTCACAATGAATCATTTTCTTCAACTCTTCCTTTTTGCTGCCGGGATGTATTTTAAGCTGATGAGATCATATCTCGCAGAAAAGCCCGTAAAAGGGGCTTATCTGTTTCTTGAAAATAACTCTGAGGTTTGTTTCCCTGCAAAGTTATTGATCCAAATACCTCCGGGCAGAGAAGGTGTTTATCAGGAACGTAGATTTAAGCTCCTAGACATGGTAAGGAATGTCAGAGGGAAAACGAATAAAAGGAATAGTTTGCGTAAGAATTTTGGTTCTAAATTATCAACGGTCTGCAAATAAAGATGTTACGAATGACATACTAATATACTAGGGCAAAAAAGATGAAGGTAGTTGGCATTACCTTTTAATCGAGGTTTATAATATATTTTTGTAATAAATTGAGGCGTTTGCTATCAAAAACCAGCTCATTTCATTTTTGGAAATTTTACAGGAGAGACAAAAAACTTCTCTCGTCCACAGTTCTAAAGCTAAAATTTTGTTTAAAATTTTTAATTGTAGGTGTAGGTATCGCCGCCTAGAATTGGAATAGTTTTTCATTTTCATTGTGCAGGCTTCATTTCCCAGGTGCATTACGTAGGGCGTAATTACTCTAATTAGGTTGGAATGAGCTGATTGTGATGCAAAAACACGATTTTTCATGCTTTTAAAAAGTTTTTTTGTTCAATTAAGGTGTGTGAAATTGGTTTTTTCCAGTTTACCAGTTAATATTAGTGTCTTTACGAGTTTTAAATAAATGACATCCATATATCTTTTTCAAATTATCTGAAATTTCACAGTTGAGATCACAGTTTTAACCTAATTTTGGGTTGAATTAGCTGAATTTGAGATATCCCTTCGAGTTTATGAAGGACCCTCTAAACTTTCAAAATATGCAAAAAAGTGGATTTCAGAAAAATATGGAATGAGCTGGTTTTGATAGCTAACGCCTCAAATAAATTATCTTTTAAAATCACTGTCATTACTCATAAACGAGGCGGAGAACTAATTCTCCACTCGTCATGATACTCTTTTACAGCCTAGCGGAAGGGCTTCAAAGATTTTAATGAAAAAGGATTATTAATATTTAAAAGTTTAAACTATATAGTGGTGACTTTTACTATTGCACATCAATAACCGACTTAACAAAAAACCCGCAAAAATCTAAAAATCCGCAGTTTGAAACAACACAAACAGGCAAAAACGCACGCACATACCTCGAACTTATCCTGCGGTTCGTCCACCTTCAAGGCATTGTTGTATGCATAGTAATAGAATTTTCATGCTTTTTCAGTTTTTTTTGTTCAATTAAGTTGTGTGAAATTGTTGTGTGAAGTTGTGTGAAGAAATAAGTTGTGTGAAGTTTTAAATAAATGACATCCACTCAACTTTTTCAAATGATCTGTAATTTCACAGTTGGGATCACAGTTTTCACCTTTTCATCTAATTTTGGGTTGGAATGAGCTGGATTTGAGCTATATCCCTTTGTTTGTTTGTTTGTTGGTTTGTTTGTTTGTCTTCTAAACAAATCCACAGTTTTCTTCCTATCGAGACCAAACTTGGTATACCTACGTAAAAGAATCCCAGAAAAACTTAGGCTATGTTTCAAAGTTCTAGAACGACCCCTTGACCCCCTTTTGACCCTATTTATGGTCATTTTGCTGAAATAGCTTTATTTCTGCTGATCTGCTTACCCAATTGTTACAAAAAAAGCCTAATGCAAAATATTAAGTTTTTAAAAGAAAAACTAGATATAAGTCTAATAAAAAATTATAACTATAATCTAAAAATATATATTTCAACAAAATTTAAAATTTTAAAACTGTTAAGTATAGTGCAGAATATTTTTATTTGATAGTTTAATTTTTAAATAAAAAGTTTCATGGAATAGCATTGTCTCCATGGAAACGAGGATGGAAAATCAAATGAAGATCATATTTTTGTTGCTTTTAATAAAGTTGGTTAACAGACCAAAAACCTAGAGTAATATTCAAAACCTTTTAAGTGGAAATATTGCATTTTTTCTTAAATTGCAGGAATGTTTTGTTACATTTTATACCAAAGATATAATAAAATAATGAAAATACGATTAATTAAGGGCTCTAATTTGTTACATATTAATATATTACTAGTGTTAGAATTTATCTACTAGTCACAACTTAAATTAAACTAGTATCATTGTTTAAAGAAAACAACTTCTACTATAAAGTTACTGTTCTAAACATAGAGGAGATATAACAGAGTTACAACAGAGTTGTTATATCTCCTCTATGGTTCTAAAGATATTTAATTTATAATGTTTTGGATTGGAGTGTAGTTAGTGTAAATAAACTAGATATGATTTTTACAAGCTCGCCAGTTCTCTTCATAACCAACTAAGGTTAATTATAACATAACCAAATTATGTTAAATAATTGAGCATTTAAAGTGATTTTTGGAAGAATACTTTTCTAATATTTTGTTGTTTTTAATGGGAATCATGTGGTAAATGCAGAAATCGTTCAGAATTTAAAATGCTTGATTCGACACCTTTCACTCATTAAAATATAGGCGCGGATCCAGCACGGCTCCAAGATGGGGGGGGGCACTTTTCCACACAAGATCCCCGTTGGTACCATTGGGGGTCCTCCCCCAGAATTTTTTTTTAATTTGACTTGTAAAAGTAGGGTTTAAACTCATTTTTAGAAACGTTTTGATTCTAAGGGGGTACTTTTCAACATTATTACCTTTACTTTTTCACCCAAAATATCAAAATATTGGGGATTTCCTAAAAATTATATCTGAAGATCCCCTGGTGTTATTAATGGGAGGTATGAGGGTCCTCCCCCAGAAAAAAAAATTGGAAAGTAAACCGATAAAAGTAGGGTTTTACACATTTTGACAACATTTTTGGGTTCCGAAGGGGGGCGCTGTCCAGAGTGCTACCCCTTGGATCCGCGCCTGGAAGGTAGAAAATGAATTTAAAATTTTAAGGAAAAAAATCTCCATCTCCACCCGTGCAAGGCCGGGCATACCAGCTAGTAATAAAATAAGATAAACCATGTAACACTTTCAAGCTGTACTCCTAGTTTAAAAAACTGGCGAAAAAATGCCGAATTCTCCAAACAATGCAAATTATAATTATGCAAATAGTAACCTTATGGGTTGAATATGGGAAGAGCGAAGAGGATTCTTTTCAACACTAAAAGGATCTAAAAATTTTTTAATTATTTTCTTCCATTAAAAGGGGTGATCTTTTTTCTCTATGAATAATACAATAAGACCATCCTTATCACTCTACTTTTCGTATTCTATGATAAACTGAACTGAAAACAACTTCAAACAGAAACGATTTAAAAGGGGCCTACTGAAAAACTCACACTTTTTAAGCTTTGCTCCCATTTTCAAGCATCGAACCATTTCTTTCCTTCTTTGTCAGCGTGTGACACCTGAGAGGAGGTTAAAACAATTTTTCAAACAAACAAAAACTTTATAATCCCTAAACACAGATAAAAACATGGAGGGTTTTTCTCAACTGCATCTTTGTTTTACTAAAACCCAGCGTAAAACTGTTTATTTTTAGACACCGGCAATGAATGTTTGACATGAGTGTGTTATTTTTACTTTAACACCCAGATGTGCTCTATTTTCTCTTCACCATTACGTTATTTTTTTCAAAGAAAATAAATAAATATTCTTGAAGCATTAACTTTTATCAAAATTTCTTTTAGAAATATACTATGACTTAGAAGTTCTTGACTTTTAAAAGTATCAGAGGATTTTTTAAAATGACCCTTAGTGTGATTTCTTAACATACCGTTTAAAGTGGATCATGACAAAATTTATTTTTCTAGATATTACAATTTTACATTTTAGTTTTTCGGAAGTGCCATGGTGTGAGATTATTGTGACGTAGTAAACCTTTTTATTTTTCGTGATTGTCGTTCTGTGTATGTGTTCGTCGTATTAATAAACTTTGCTTATGCGATCCACTGGGTTTCTGACTTCATAAAACAAACAGTTTCTCCAACTTTCCAGGAGACGAAAAGAAGTTATTTTCACACAAAATACACAAAATTTACACATTTCTATGCATACAACGCCTAGCATAGATAAATAACATTTTACTTACTATATAGTAAAACTGACGATAGCAACGATTTAAAGGGATTTTTCCTCACAAAACTGAAATCAGTTTAGGAAGCGTCGAGTTTTGAACAGATTGTCACAAAAATCCAAACAATTACCAAATCCAAACAATGCCAAAATAATGTCATAAAACGCTTCAAACGACAATTTGTAATGCATGATATGTGTTTATAACAGTTAGATTGAACGGCAATCCCAATCTAAATGAAAAAGGAACTCATTTGCAATACGAGAATTGAAAGAGTAAGTAAAAAATTACATGCAATACTAATTCACTGTCGTATCTAACATATTTGATGAAGGTCCTTCCTCTAGCTTCAAAATCGACCAATTTGAATGGATGAAGAGGATTAGGATACCCAACATGATCGTAAAATGTTTCTCTCTTGCCAAACGCCGGTTGTGAGTGATGGCTTAATTACTCTTGAAGTGTTTTCGAATGTGGGGCTATTAATTACCTCGAGTGGAAGTCGGAAATGTAGTTCTATTGCATGATTTAAGGTAAAAAAGCATGTGACACCACATCTCAACAAAATAATACTGTTATTTAAGGTAGGGTTACTTGGGGTAAGTGGGTCACTGGGGTAAGTGGGTCACCCCCCTAAAACTATAATATGCACAGTAAATTTCACACTTACTCGCATTGATTATGTTACAGCTTGTCACACCGATGAGTTTTGCATATATTTGAGATTTGTTTTATTTATTTTTAAGATTATAGAACTAATTTAAAATAGATTCCCAGAATGGATTTTTTGGTGAGTTCAAGACGCATTTTTCAAAGAAGTATTTCCAGGTAAGTTTTCATTACATTTTAATGTTTATTGAACTGTTTTGCAGAGTTTGACCTAAAATACATACTACAATTTGAAATTTTTCAAAATTTTAAATTTTGAAGTGTTTAAGAGGGGTGTCCCACTTACCCCATAGTTTTTGCATGGTTGGGGTAAGTGGGACCCCTCTTTATTTAGTTAGTGAGACCCCTTATTATGATATAAGTGGTTCTAGAGAGTCCCTTATGATACAGGAACTATTAACTATTTCAGGGGGTTATTGGGACAATTTCCCCCAATATTTTCAGAAGATTTCGATTTATAGTAGCAAGACCTTTTACTCACCACTTCAAAATTCATTAAAAATTATAAATAGTTTGATCGGTTTGATCGACATTATATATCAAATTTGCGTTTTAATTTAAGTTATGGTGAGTAAAGTGAAATATCTCATCAACAGTGTTCATTCTCATTTAGTGTGTCCGATTTCTTTTTTATCGTACAATGCGTATTAAAGTGCCAAAATAAATCTTAATGAACCTTATTATGTTAATTCCACACTATTTTATATGCTAAAGTAAAACATATCCCTTTGGCCTTTCGAAACATTCTTTAAAATACTTATTTTGCTTTTTATTCGATTCTTACCATGTCATATTGATTTTGATGTGAGTATATTTCTCACTCATGGACGACACAGTTACAATAAAATATTTTATATTGAAATTTACTGTACTTTATCAAGTAAGAACCACTTACTTCCATTTAAGTTTTGCTTGCTTTAAATATAAATAAAGAGGGGGTGACCCACTTACCCCATCTCTTGGGGTAAGTAGGTCACCCATCTCATTATTGATAAAAAGACCAGTTAAGAAAAATGTAAAGCTTTATTTTAGAAACTACTGATAAATTTTTGTATATCTATAGCATGCTTGTCTAAAGTGCGGCCCACGGGCCGCATGCGGCCCAAAAGATTTTAAAATGTGGCCCTAACACAAATTGTGAAATTATTTAAATTTGCACATTTTTATTTTTAAAAAATAAATGTTTGCAATATTTTTCATATAAATCGATTCGAATTGAAATAAAAATATTTATGGAAACAAAAGGGGAACCTGTGATTGAATTTAAATACTAAGATTGGGTTTTAGATTCAGCTTTTTTAGTAGACTTAACAGACTATTTGAATGGTTTAAATTTGAGACTTCAAGGGGGAAAATCTATTTATTAATGATGTGTTCCAGAATCCAGACAATAACAGCGTTTAAAAGAAAGTTGACATTTTTGCACAATCAAATAAAAGTAAAATATTTGACACATTTCAGTACTTTGAATGCACATAAGCCTGTGAATTGCACAAAATATATGCTGCATTAATTTTTGATTTAATTCAAGAGTTTGAAAGTAGATTTCAAGATTTTCGAAAAAATGAAGATAATTTCATCATATTTTTACTCCATTTTCTCTAGAAGATAAATTACCTTAAAATAGAATGCATTGAACTGCAAAGCGACATTCAACTGAAAGAAAAATTTGAGAAAGTAATGTTTCTTTACTGGAGTTTTTTATAAAGATTACCTACCCCGCGATAAATATCTTAATTTTCACCATCATGCTTTATTAAAGTCTTCAGCTTTTGGCAGTATATCTAATTAAAATTTTAAAAATTTTTTATAAAAAGTTAATTTATTTTAATAAAACTACATGGAGTAAAATTTTATTTGAATTCGTTGAAAAATATTGTATGTGCGGCCCAGCAAATTTTTTTTGGTTGCAATGTGGCCCTCAAACGGTCGTAGTTTAGACACCCATGATCTATAGACTCTTTAACGAAATTAGTCAACAAGTACAAAATAAACCCTTTCAAATTTTTTCTATAAAGCTCCAAAAATGTACTAGGCCAAAAAGGGGTCCCACTTACCCCAAGTGACCCTATATGAAAATTAATGGACAATACCAGGATTTTTTAATAACAGGCATTGTTCCAGTGAAAAATAGATCTAAATGAAAAAATCCACAGGAAAAGTTTCAAAAACTTAGTTAATTCAATATTTTAAAATAAAAAACGACGATCCCTTTGCCTTTGTTAAGATTGAATGACGTCAGATCTGTTTCTGCCTTACTTTAAAGCATGGGTGTCTAAACTATGACCGTTTGAGGGCCACATTGCAACGAAAAAAAATTTGCTGGGCCGCACATACAATATTTTTTCAACAAATTGAAATAAAAATTTACTCTTTGTAGTTTTATTAAAATAACTTCTTTTTACCATAATTTTTAAAAATTTTAATTAGATATGTATAGGTACATGTTTAATTTAAATTTGTAAAAGTTTCGTTTCATTTAGTTTGGATTTCATAAAGATAGAAATAATTCAAATTAATGAGATGGATAAATTTGCTTTTGTTGAACAAGCAAATTGATATAGGGTTCAATAGACTAGGTTGTAATTCTTAATGCATTTTCAAGATGTTTGTTCAAAAATATAGGTATGCCAAAAGCTGAAGACTTTAATAAAGCATGATGGTGAAAATTAGGATATTTATCACGGGGTAGGTAATCTTTATAAAACTCCAGTAAAAAACATCCCCAAATGTTTCTTTGAATGTCGCTGCGCAGTTCAATGCATTCTATTTGAAGGTAATTTATTTACTTTTAGAGAAAATGGGGTAAAAATATGTTGAAATGATCTTCATTTTTTTCGAAAATTTTGAAATCTACTTTCAAACTCTTGGATTAAATCACAAATTAATGCAGCATATATTTTGTGCAATTCACAGGCTTCTGTGCAGCCAAAGTACTGAAATGTGTCAAATATTTTACTTTTATTTGATTGTGCCAAAATGTCGACTTTCTTTCAAACACTGTTATTGTCTGGATTCTGGAACATAGCATTAACAAATTGATTTTTTCCCTTGAAGAATCAAATTTAAACCATTCAAATGTTCTGTTAAGTCTACTAAAATAGCTAAATCTAAAACCCAATCTTCGCCTTTAAATTCAGTCACAGGGGGTTCCCCTTTTGTTTCCGTAAATATTTTTATTTCAGTTAGAATCGAACTACATGAAAAATATTGTAATTATTTATTTTTTAAAAATAAAAATGTGCAAATTTAAATATTTTCATAATTTGCGTTTGGGCCGCATTTTAAGGGCTTTCGGGCCGCATGCGGCCCGTGGGCCGCACTTTAGACAAGCATGCTTTAAAGTGAAAACCAAGAATCGCTTTGAATTGTTTGAATAAGTGAACTCCATTACTTAAAATCAACGTTTATGATTAAACGACGTCACATATAGACTTTTGACGTTTTCGCGCCTTTTTTTGAAAGTCAATCTCTGAAATTAAATTAAAAGCACAAATAATCATTTATAATTAAAAAAAATTTTGAGCGCATATTCCTATCTCGGATACTTCTTTTTTTTCCCTACAATTTATTTATTATTTTTTTTTAAACAAAGTAAATAAAGTATTACATCACCTGGGATCGTTGAACGATCCATTAGGTGAACAATAAACAGTTGGTTACAATTAGTTGCACATGAAATTACAATAAAAAATTTAGACATGGTTGTAAATAAAAGTATACATTACATGCAAACAAGAAAAAAATATAAGTATAATATCTATCAGGAAATTAGTAGTGGCAAACAGGGTGTCGAAAATTTGGGTTTACTATCTGTCGTAAGGTAAGTAGTAGTGCAAAAAAAAATAAGAATTGATTAAAATTACTCTGATAATGCAAGATCAAACAAAAAAGTTTTCAATGTCCCCAATAGAAAACAAAAAGTCTTTTAATTTCTTTTTAAATGCATGTTTGGTTTAAATAAATTCTATCAAATAAATAAAATAACAATACGTGACTTGCCCATTATAATTAATTTAGTAATGTGAAAAAAATTAATTAGGTTTAAACGAAATAATTTTTCTACTGCTTCCTAGATCTTGACCGCGAACGCGATACGCGAACTACTTCTTTCTTTGCACAATAATATTTGCTATATTCATCCCTAACGTGACTGAAAGTTAAGCTACAATCAAGCATTTCCGACAACTCTGATTGGCTTAAAACTTATTTCCCTCTTTCAACTATCAATTTGAAGCTTTGATTCCAGGTTAAACCTTATGTTTAGTCAATAACGAATACGGTTGTTGGTGTTGATCCTAATATAGTTATACTCGAATGCAACTTAAGTTGAGCCTGACGTCATGGCCACGCGGAAGAAAATCTGAGTAAACAGAAAGCCTGCTGGGTTGTTAGAAGCTCTTATTGGCTGGCGAGTTTGAGAGCGAGTTGTACTACTACGCGTTACGCTCCTTTAAAAAATAATAATACTGAATATTTTATGCAAACGGGATGAAAAGATGCTTAATATGCGTGGATTTAAAAAAAAACTAATCGTTTTTCAAAATTGAAGCTCTAAATTTCACTCAAAATTCAGACACCGTGCTGGGAACTGCTTTCTTTGGTTGCTCTCAACATATTTCTACGGGCTCAAGTTAAGTTGCAACTGAGTATAGCACCAGAGCTTGAAATTAATAATTATGAAGACGGCAACCCCCCTCAAAATCTGGTCAAAACTTTTTTGTCTGCCTCTTTTAAAAATCCTGCAACGTTTTTCATCAAACACGGATCATCGTTTGGTGACCAGAAAAACTCTCATCTTAATCATTACGGTTGATGAGTTCATTTTAATTTAAAAATTATCTGTGAGCATAATTTTTTTTGAGCCTAAAAGTAAAAATTTTGTCACACAATTGAAGGGTTTGGTGGATGAAGGGGTTATGTGACATTTTTTGAAAATACAATCTAATTCAATGGATGAAATAGTTAGGTGCAGAAGTGTTACGTAGAAAAATCTGAATATTTCAAAACAGCTAGAAACAAAAATATGAAGAAGAGGAAGGGGCTATGTAATATTTTCATGCTAAAGCCATAGAGGATGAAGGGGCTATGTGCCCTTAACTCCTGTAAATCATAACTTAACTTCATACAAGTAACTACATGATCACAAAAGGAGGTGTCCGAACTAGAGTTGCTTTGGTAAACTTATGTCTGAAAAAATTGAAGCTTTGGCAAACTTGTCTGAAAAAATTGAAATCATACAAAATAAAATGAAATCTGGTACAAGTGCTCCTCAACCTGATAAAATGGGTAGACATAATATGTGAGACCCAACAATACTAGTGAGGATGTCAAGGTTTCTGTTACAGAACATATTTTGAAATTTCCTTCCAAAGAATCACATTATTCTAGGCATGGTAATATAGATAAAAAATATCTTTCCACACTTCCATCTCTGTCCAAAATGCATAAACTGTACATCGATGAATGTAAAAACAATAAGCATCCTGATAAATTTTTTTGCTAAAGGAAAGTTATTACCGCCAAATTTTCGTTACACATCATAAACTAACTTTTGGACAACCTAAATCGGACACTTGCAGCACATGTGATTCAGGTGGAAAAAATGAGGAGCATATAGGAAACTTCCAAGCTGCATGTGAAGCTATTAGGTTAGAAAGAGAGCTAGCTAAATCAGATAGTAACAAAATTGCTTATTTAACGGTCGACCTCCAGCAAACCATGCCCCTCCCACGTCTTAGCAGTTCAAAGGCTTTATCTTGGCTAAGCCTGGTTTCACAACTTAGGCATTCTTATCACAACCAAAGATGTTTCGAGAGCTATATTTTGTACCTGGACCGAGGACCAAGCAAAGAGAGGAAGTTCTGAGGTCTTAAGCTCATTACTCACTTCATTTGAACTTGATGATCAGCTAAGAAGCAAAGAACATATCATTATTTGGTCGGATTCTTGCTCAGGCCAAAATTAGAATTTTTTAATGATATGTCTCTACCAATATTTTGATAAAGGAAGTTTCAAACTATTGACCATAAATTTCCTAAAGTGGGGCACACATTTTGTTTCAGTCAAATATTTCAAGTTAGATATGCTAAAATATTTTGTTTTTGTTCTGAAATAGCCCAAATCAGTCCACTTTGTATACTTTTTTTTCGAATCAAATATATAGAGCTTTGAAATAATTGAATTTATTTACATCTTGCTTCATTCATTCGTTAGATAATTTACAGATTAAAAAAATGTTTGGGGATGAAGGGGTTATGTGTACAAAATATATAAAAATACATATTATGAATACAGGTAAGTAAATAAAACTTGGTACATTAAAAAATAGAGGTCATTAGACTAATTTCATACGCTCACTTAACGACAAAACCAAAAAAACGAAAAAGTTGCAACAATAAAACTTTGAACCTAAATTAGTACTCGAAACTAGGATTTTGTAACATAACCCCTTCATCTCCCAAGCCCTTCAATTATTCTGAAAAATACTGAAGAGAAATGAAAATGTTAGATTGATGGTTTTGGTTTTGGCGAGGTGTGAACAATATGTTTTAATTCTCTTTGAATTTTATTTTTTCTCAAAAGTATTATTTTTGATTTTTAAGTGAAACCAACAAAATAACCTCTTAAAATCCGTTCATGAGTTTTGTGGCTACTAGATTACTGCTTGCATGCTTACACGAATTTGAGATTCATGTTTGTTTATAGTGTGCTATTTTATGAGACATAGATGATTGACAAAATAAATATATACAAATAATTTTAAATATTTTACTGGTGACTAAATTTCATACCTTAATATTGAATAATGCTTTGATTAACCAAGGCTAAATTTGATCATAAGGTTATAAGGCTTGATCTTGATCGTAGGTAATAAGGCTTATTCATTACCCAAAAGATCAAAAGAGCCGACGTTACTGGAAGTTTCTCGTTCTTACCGCTTGAGAGCGCATTTGCGTTACCCATTAAATTGGTTGGTTGGTTGGTTTGCTTCGGCTCTTCAAAATTCGCAGAACAGAGTGATTCGCAGTCCTTCATTTAATAATGATTTAAAAGCCTTAAATTGGATTAGACTGTTATATATTTCTTTGTTGATTATAAAAATAAATAAATACTAAAGCATATTTCTAATGATTATTTTTGAATTGTATGAAATCAACCAACTTATGATTATTTTCCCGTCAGAAAAAATGCTATGAATGACAGATGGCGCTGGTAGCGTTACCCTTCTCCGTAACATCGCTTTTTACGTAATGCGCAAGCCTGATACAACACAGGTAACGCTTAATCCAGTTTAGCGTTGGATAAACAAAACATTAATGTTGACAAAATGGGTGGTTCCATCTGTCCATATTACGATGACAATGATACTAAAGTAATCGAGAACATCACGCGACCTGATAGGTAAAGCAGCAGATATATGTTTTGTTTTTCTTTAAAATAAAACGAAATTTTGGTTGCTCAATTTTAATAATTCCTTTCGCTAAGCATTATTTTTTCATTACCTTTCCAAGACACAAACTTATAAAAACTATCCAAACTATTCACGGTTTCAATGGTATTCCATCAACTAGTTCAACTGGTAGTTTAACTTAGAAAATGCTCCCGCGTTATAACAATCAATAAGATACGCACAGATTACACGTAACACAAAATGTGGTATTAAATGGCAATCGAGACGAAAAAACCTTATTAAGATATAATAACGGTAAATTAATGTACAAAATGTGATAACACAATTAGTTTCTCAGTGATTGTTTTGTTTTCTACTACTATCTTTCGGCATTTACTTTTAGAAGGGACAGTGAAGAGAAATGTTTATAAAAATGTATATTAGATTGTACTTGTAAGAAATAAGTCTCATACGATGTAAAATGTAAGAAAAAAGTCTAGCGTTTATGTGTATTATTATACAGAGTGTTTAATAGTTTTTACCAGTATTTACGGGGTAACTATTAACTATACAAATACTATTCAGAATCACTAACGAAAGTAATATAGTAATAAAAACATTCTTTAGTCGCTGGAGTGCGGGAAAAAATACCAGGAGCATTAAAGGATGTTATTAGTTATAGCAGAAATAAAATTTCAATGCCGATTATCATAGTAACAGTTTTATTCACTGCTACGTTACCAGTGGTTTATCAGCAGCTAAAAAAGAAAGTGAGCTTTTCTGTGATTTTTATTTATCCTTGTTTGACCACTGGTAGACCGCTGGTCAGGTAGCAGTGAATAAGACCGCACTAAAGTGATTTATGAAACACGCCTTAAGTTTTTTTAAGAGTTGTTTTAAAAAAGGGATTATAGTTAATTTATCGTTAGATTTTGAAAACGACTCCGAAAAAAAAACGGGCTTCACCCAGTTTTCTTAAAAACTTATAATCCTAAACTTGATCTCGGATTTAGTCTCGTTTGTCCTCTTCCAAACAAGGCCAAGAGCTTGTCTCTGAATCTTACTACCCACAACACGATTGATGTTGAAAAAAAGTGGAATCCACGTAATCCCGACCAAAAGAACACGTACTTTGGACAAATAATCCGATAAAGACCACGAAGACTTGAGGCCAGACGCAGCTTCAAAAAGCGATCCAGGAAACTGAAATATTGTCAACCAAATAATCGAGGTATGCAATAAAAAAGATCTCCGTAGCACTCGTTTTCATGTAAACAGACCGGTCACCTTAATGTTTTTCTATTAATCGAACAGAAGTTTTTAATTAACAGCTATTAAATAATGATTAGTTTAATGCCGTCCGTTTTCTCGATCGTCTTTGAGAAGCCGCATCTGCCCGAGCGTTCGTTTTTGACACCCAAACAACCAATTGGGGTTTCCCCCTTTTTCGGGAATGTCTCGTCCTCAAATCCGGCAGCCGAATATCGACCATCCGATCGATGGAGACTCCATATGGAGCCGGATACACTGTTTCTCTTGGTTGAGACCAGTGTTAGGCATTCAGCTGGTATTCATCAGATCGGAGAATGCCGGAGCTAGTACCTAAGTGGCACAAACGTTCAAGATTGGCCCAATTTTTGTAATGTATGGGCAAATTTCGTTTACTCCTATTCGCGCAGTGATGTGAACTTGACATAATTGGTATGAGCTTGCTACTAGGATCGAATAGAAACTTGTTTCTACGAAATGAAAATCCGTTTATGGTATGCTTCTGATTACTATAATAATATTGTTATTACAGGTTATCACATTTAATCCCATAACACTATTTTTTACCTACAGACAAACTAGCTCATAAAATATACGAAAAACTGCCTTCTTTTTTCGCTTAATGCTAGTTCTCGTTATAACAGTATTTTAATGTTCAAAGTTTGATGTTTCGGTTTTAAAGTTAAAAAGAAAAAAAATTTAAGACCAAAACAGATATTCTGTAATAAAATGTAAGATGAAATATTATTTCCATAATTTGAATGCATGCTGGCTAAATAACAATAATATTTTAATGAATTGTCCGAAAAAAGCCATGAGAATAGTACTTAAAGTCGGCAAAACGCAATTCTTGGGTTTTATTGCTACGAATTTCACCCTAGTAACTTATTAAAGCGGCAACATCAATGGTCAGTTTCAGTGTCAACTTCTAACAAAAATTTAAATAAAAATTGGTAGACCGCACACTTCATCAAAACCCATGGGATCCCTCTCACTAATCTTTTAAAGTTGGTTAGTTCTCTCTTTGGTTTAATTCCGTTAACGTTCCCGCTTAATAATACCGCCATGATCTTTGCACACCAAAAAGTAGAAATAATTGCTAAATACAAACTCATAGATTAAAATGTTTTGTTTGATCAATAACTGTTCAGTTTATCAATAAAAAACATAAAAATTTGTCGATAATTGAGTATATGGCGTTCAAAAGAACTTGGCGATATTTAGCGGGAACGTTAACGGAGTTGAACAATCTCTTTAAATCTTTTTTGTTTAAAACCAAATACTAAACACGACTGAGTCTATTTTTTTTCTACATTATTTTTCAGAAATTTATTCACGCAATCCATGAGAATAAATACCCCATCCTCCCAACAAAAATAAATAGTATCTCAAAATAAAATTTTCAGAATTTCCGATCAGAAAAGAAGATTCATTTACCTTCCTTAAAATATTTCATCAAATTACGGATGAGTTATTGTATCATAACGATCGGGAGAAGCACAAAGTCTCACGTGACGATTTGATTGAGTTGTGATGGAATTTAATTTCGGAATGG
Organism: Tetragnatha versicolor; assembly: GCA_024610705.1. NCBI lineage: Eukaryota > Metazoa > Arthropoda > Arachnida > Araneae > Tetragnathidae > Tetragnatha > Tetragnatha versicolor. The sequence goes on from JANDEH010000013.1 coordinate 9,085,954, forward strand.
CTATTGAGAGTACTCTTCAGGAAGCGCTAAATTTTATTAAAGCTATACTTTTATAAATCTCCATGGGAATTGTTTACTATAATCTACACACAGTACCTAACCTACGATTCAAACTCACCACTCTTTTAGTTAACTTAATAATTTCATTTTGTGCTAAAAATTTATATAGCCGTCGCCTTTTATTAAGCGCTCATTTTACAGCGCGGACGATGTAACAAGTACAAGCTCGTTTATCAATAGCAATTGGAATTTGTTCTTAAAAACGCAAATCTCTGTTACTCTTAAATTTTGTTATCTTATAAATGACAGCGTTTTTCATCAGACCCGGATCCTGGTTTGGCGATCAGAAGAGAAAAAATCTCGTCATAATCATTATAATTCTTAAATGAGGAGCTGAGAGCCAGAGTGGACCAACCTCAGCAGCTGTTATTTCGAGAAAAACGCTTTACAAGATTGTAGTAATATTTAAACTTTTTTTTTTGAGGTTAGTATTTAATATTTAGTTTTGATCTTCTCGTGATCAATCTCTCAGCTCCTCAATTGTAAGTCAGAATCAGAATGGACCAAGTGGCTTGATCCATTCTGGCATTAAATTTTTGTGCGATTTTAATTACTAGATCAAACGAAAAAGTGATGCCATCTTGTAGGAACTAAAAAAATGCATTGTTTTCTAACTTAAATCAATAGATGTCTCTACATTCTACTGAAAAATTAAAAAAAAAACGCTTTTTCATTTTTTGTGGGTTGGTCCACTCTGGCTCTCAGCTCCTCAAATACTGAAGAGAACGCTTATCTTCGAAAAATTAGGTTGGCGGTTTTGGCGAGGTCTAAACTATGTGTTGGCATTGTTTGAGTGGTATTTTTTTGTGATCGAAAGATTTTTCAGTATAAATTATTCATTATTATCAAAGCAAAACCCTATCACTCCAAAGAAAAATTTATAATTTTTAATCGAAACCAATTTATTTCTATATCTGATCATGGGTTTTTTTACCCAAACTAGGCCCGATTTTTAAGATTTACTTAAAACTTAACCATTAAACCAAATTTATGTGATCAAGTCTAACCATTTACTAATTGAAACCCTGGCTATTTTAAGGTCCACTATAAGTGCATATGACTTGTGTGTATAAATTGCGTGCTAAGTTCTAGCTGAGATTGAATTGAATGTCATTATCGTGACTCTCGTTGACGAAACGTTTATTTATCTAGTTATCTTGTTAGGCAGCGGTGCATTAAAAGAAATATAGGTTAGTATAATGAAAACAAATCTGTAGTTAGAGAAGGATTTTTTGTGGAATTCAGCATGTGAGCTTTTAAATGGAATAAACGTTAACTTTGGGTCAATTGTAAACGATCTCAATAAGCATATTAACATATTCCGTGTATTGATATATTTCGTGTTTTTTAATCGTAATTTTAAAACAGGACAGTTACGTATCATTAAACCCAATTATCGAATCCTAACAACTTCTTGCTGTTCTGGCGGAGTTAGAGAGACAAAAACACCAATTTGTCGAAATTGTACAACCATTAGATGGCAATTTTAAAAATTAGTGTCATAGCATTCGATTATGATACAGAACGGAGTATCTTACAGATTACATTTTGAATAAACTTCATAGCAAGGAATAAACTAAAGTGAGAACCGTTAAGATCATATCGTAGCAACTGCCACACCGGTGCTCGCCGAGAAAATTATAGTTATGGATAATAAAATTATTTTACCCGGTTTTCCTCATACTTTTTGGATCTTTAGCCCCTTTTATAGTGAACTACAATGGTGTAGTGTAGTCAAAGTATTTTTCGGGGCCGGAGAGATATACTGATATTTCAGGAGGGATATGGGGTAAATTAAATTTTTTCTACGGTAAAAAATGAATATTTCTGTTTTTATAGGATCTTAGGAATATTTCTGTTGTTACGTCTCTTCCCTCATAAGATATTCTTGACGCTATAGAGAAGCAAGCACCTTACTTCAACTTTTAATTTTCAATTGATTTTATTTCAGAATATATGTAAACTACTTTAACTTTTGTTGAATTCCAAGCTTTAAATTTTAACTTTAATTTTAACTGTTTTCATTTTCATTTTAAAAAATGGTCTGTTTTTGGTTGTTGTTTGGAATATATACGGTTGAAATGAAGCGGATTGAGTGTTAATAGATGGGGTTATTTTCTGCGTCATTACAACGTTTTTAAAACTTCTCAAGAAACAATATCTTTAACCCTTTCCCTCCTAGCGGCCCCAAATTTCCAAAGGATACCATGGCAACCACGGGAGATCAAGGGATGAAAGGGTTAAATCGAATGAAGGAAAGCTGAAGGTGAAGAATATTATGATGACAGCTATTTTAATAGCTCGTAACTATAAACTTCAAAAGAACAACCTCCCCCAACACCCATTTACAACTTATGACCTTTAAAAAATCCTTACCATAAACTTATATCACAACAGCAAAGGTTTTTGATACTTTCATTAGCCCATCCCGCTGGTATAGAATAAGAGGACAAGACCAGCTGATCACTTTTTCTGGGTTTTCATTTTCCACTCTGCTGAACGATGAGATTGCATTTCTCTTTTGAACGTCCAACGGTCATGCGTGATTGAGTTTGTTGAAGCTGACACACAGTCTTGAATTCTTTGTAGTATAGATCGATTTCATTTGAATCATCCAGTTTAGGCATTAGTTGGTTTGGAGGAGTTACTACCTGACTCAATGTTTCTTGTTGTGTGTCAGTTATTATTTGGTATTCAGAACGGGGTTTTATATATAGAGTGTCTCAAAAGGTTGGTGTCAAACTTAAAATGCGAGTCTGTCATGTCATAACAAACAATATTTTATTAGAAACCCATGTCCGTAAATGTATGCCGTGTCCGCTAGAGAACAACATCCGGCAAAGGGGCAACGTTTAACATCTTCGTAGGTTCCTATGAAAATCTTGTTTGCCATAGCATGACAGATCTGCATGTTATGTTCTCCGGCGAAGGGAAAGGGTTTAACTTTTATTCTACTTCTTCTTCAATTATTATAACATATCCGAAGAAAATTCTATCGCTTACAAAAGCGATTCCCTTTAATTTAAATGCTTACTTTCAGAAAAAAATTGAGAGAAACAACATACAAATAAGTTTTTGAATAGTTAATTCATGGAATTTTTTTCGTCAAGCATTTTTTTTATGAAAATGTTAAATAAACTTGTCCTAGAGCTATACCAATTTAAGAATTCATATATACAAAATGGGAGAATCAAAAGGAAAACTGATTGGTGAAATAAATTTTTCTGGACTAAAGGTAATTTTTCCTATTTTATTTTACTTAGAATCCTTCACCCCGTGCTAGAGCTAGTATAAAAATAAGCTGATAAAATATCTACAATCTGTTTAGGAGTCAAAAGTCTAGTCTAGTCTAGTCAACATTAAATTCACAAGAAAATTTCATCAGGTAAATAAAAGGGGAAATGAACTTATCAAACACAATACTTAAACTTAATGCAACATGACAGAACCCATAAAACAACAATAAAAAATTTTTGTTGTTCAATCTGACCGACAAAGTTTTCATTTCATTAACTGCTCCACAAGAACCGCGGTAACCATAGAAACGTCAAAGAAACCGTTCTTATTTCGGCACCCTGTGGCGTGAAAAACAGGACATATTAATTTTGCCAGACACTTGTACTGACTGATACCAAAATAATGCGAATAAAAATACAGGCAGCTGACGTAGGAGTGACGTCATTTCCTTCAGATATACTTGCTTTTAATTCACTGTGATCTTGGATATTATCATGGAGCGTCGTATTTTTAGGTTTGTCGTTGGTGTTAGTTTATCGCTAGACCGGAAGGTCTTAGGAAAGATTATGAGGTGGAATGAATATACAAAGAGCGACGAGTTTGGAAATCGTAAGAAAATATTTGTTTCGTCAATTTTTGTTCCCCTCTTACATTGTTTTGGAGACATTTAATATGATTAGGGGAAAGTGGGGGCTATTGGGACATTTTTCAATAAAAGATATTAAAAAAAGCATAAATGCAGTTATAATAATTTTAATGAATTTAAAAAAAAAATTTACATTCCAGTTTATAAAATTATTCTTGGAAAATAAAAAACCATTCATAAATGTGTTATATCAACTTTTCTTTCTTTATACTACTGTCCCATTAGCCCCCATACGTCGGGTCTATATTGAGACACGTGCAGGGCTAATGGGATGTGATATAGAATTCAAAAATTAAAATTAATTTATGTACTTTAAATGCTTTTTTATAAATAGCTGCAACATTGAATATACAATAATTGTTAGCATTAATTAATATAATTCCACCTAATCAATAAAATTATATTATTAAGCTATATACAAAGTTGAAATTTTACAAACCTTTTGTGCTTTTTCTAAGCACTAACTTACTAATAGAACACCAACCCTAAAAAACCCGATGTAATCTTAATAAAGAGTAAAACATGTCTCATAAACCACCCATTGAATAGTTCATATGGATGACAAGGTTGACCTCATCGAAGTATTGCTGCAAACCTACAGAAATGCAAAGAAACGGAAAAATGCAAAGATATCTCAAGTTTTGTTACCATTTAGGAGCTTCGAGATATGAATGATTCTAATATTTTGGAGAAATGTTTAAAAATATTTAAATTTTTTTAAATGAATTCACAAAGGGAAATTTTGAACTATTTCTTCAACCAATTTACAAATGAAGATACAGTTTTCGAATGCATAACACATAAACCCGGAACTAACAAAAATAAATAAATTTTTATTAAATTTACAATGCAAAAAGCTTACATATTTTTTCGATCACACATGATGATACTTTTCTTACTTTACTTAGGCAATTTCTCTCCGTATTAACGGAAAAGTAATGAGAAAATTATATTGCTTCAAATCTGCGAAGATCAAACTAGTTCTAAATTAATAACTTGACCCGCCTTTCAGATAAAGTTTGACGGGTCTTAATGCAACGTTATTTTCGGGATCAGAAAACAATCTGTTTTGTTGTTATGTAAATTTATAAGCATTTAATTTAACTTATTAAGTGGTGACTTTTAGGGGTGCAGAAAATGTTACAGATTGCAAAATTTCCCCAGAACACAATTAATTATGTACAAAATTTCCACAAAAAATGTCTCCATATTTCATCAAAATTTCCCAAAAAATGTTCCCATAAAGCCAAAACATCGTAGTGTATAGTGACTAAACAAGAACGCGATTTTTAATGAAAATTACCACTCCCATCATAGAGAGGTTGTTTTTCCTGCATATCAATCAAAATCAAAACTTTAGGAAAAGCCAACTCCACCAAGAAAACTTCGGCGAGATCCGTAGTTTTTTGCTATAGTATACATCCGCAATTCCGTATTTATTACCCATTTTTTGTAGAATTTGGAGGACATGATATTTTCAGCGGCCAAAATATTTGTAACTAGTACAAGTTATTGTAGTTTTTTTCTTTATAAACCCCTGGTGACATTGATCGCACTACAACTTTTGTTACGTTAACACCCATGTTATCCCGACTTGGCTGCCTTTCGGAACAGGACTCATCGTTCGTAACCATCACGCTCCATCCATCTTTCTGCGTCGGCGGAAGTTACGCAAGCAATTAAAATCTTTTTTTTCTCGTTTCTCTGTGTTAACGTTTCAGTTGCCGGAGACGGTTTGCCATCAAGACAGCAAGAGAAATGGATTTCTCAAGCAAGTGAAAGCGTTATGCGTCGTTTACTATATGCAAAGCTTCGAAGAACAATTGTAATGGATTAAATATGAAGTTTAAAAAACAGTAAGCAGGTTATTGGGAATAAGGCCAACGTCACCGTGGGTGCAAGACCGGGCGTATCTGCTCGGGCAAATCTAATCAGCAGTGGATATCTAACCCCACTCTTTTGTTCGCTAATTGAGTGGGGTGGATATCCACTGCCGATAAGATCTGCCCGAGCAGATACGCCCGGTCTTGCACCCACGATGACGTTGGCCTAAAGAAAGATAAACCAAAATTCCTCATATTTTTCTAGTAAATGAATTCAGCAATTGTACACACTATATTAACAGTTTTAACACTCTACTGCCCATGGATAGGGTTCTAAATATTTCTGAAGGTATCGAATCGGAATCAAACCTTTGAAGGAATCGATTTTAGCAGGAACCGAATATTAGGAATCTTACCTAATTTTCTAATTAATACTGATAATTAACAAGTTTGCTAACTAATTAATTAGTATTTTGAAAATTAATATTTTGATGACTATTAATTAAATTAATAATTATTACTAATTATCTTTGATTTGTGATTAAATACAAATTTGATTCGTTCGATTCTACTTTTTCGCTACTGGGCTTAAGGAATCCATGAATCAAAAGAATCGAACCTTTGGAATCGATTTCGGAATAGAATTGAACGTTTTTTTAGATCCTTACTCATGGAAGCAAATAAGCTACCATAAGTTTAGCTTAAAATTTTAGCATGAAGCAGCATTTTTCAGCATGTTAAGTTATTGCAGCAAAAACTGCACCTTCAGATGCTATTATTTATAAAGTTTAGGTTCAGCGCCCAGTTAAAAAATTTAGAAAAAAATATTACTATTGACTTAATTAATTTACTATTGATTTGATTTTAAAAAGTCAAAATTTTAATTTTAAAATGCTATCTATAAAGTTTTATTAAAGAGTATATCAGAGGTCATGCTCACAACACAAATGGGCTTTTTATCATGGATTGTATGATGGTAAAAGTCACGTTGTGATTGATTTAAGTCACATATTCTATAATTAAATAATTTAGAGATAGTCACAGGGAGTATTCCATCTTTTCATGGTCATGTCATTTTTAATTAAGTAACGTCACTTAATAGGCAATTTAAATGAATTCTTGTGGTTCTATTAGTGAAATCCCAACTAAACGAAAAAACCGGAACCAAGATCTAATTTTCATTGCCATATTCGTGTTTAGCAGGCTGAAATCACATAAATTTTGCCATTTTTATCATTTTATGTCAGTGTTATTGTAAATCATTCATCATCAACAATTTTACTGAATAAATAAGATCTAAGTTTATTTAAAAGTTGATTTTTTCAAAATATGTCTTGAAAAAATATGCTAAATATATTGGTTAATTCTGGAGTCTATAAAAATAAGTTCTTTTGTTCGTTCATTTTATTGGTATTTTATTTTATTAGTAGAAATTAATTATTTTTACGATAGGAAATATAAATTGCCGATCGGTTTGGATGGCAGGTAGTATCCCCTCCCTTCTTGCCTAATCCTCGCCCATCAGCTGACGTTTCAGTAGGGCTGCAGCAGACACGACAGTGAATGTCAATAGAGATCGCGCCTATCTAATAATAGAGCGGCATGGCTAAAACGGGACCACTAGAGGAGCTTTCCGTGCCAGAAGACACTTACAGCGCCTCACGTCAGAGGGAGCATCGGATAAGAAAGCACCTGCTGACATGAAGACTGAATGAGATGGTAGGAATTACATCTATTAAGTTCTCAGTATTTTAATATTGACATCTTATACCGATTGAATATGCACTCAATCGTTTTTCGAAAAAAATCCTTACCAAGACCTACAATCCCGTATACGCTTTTGAGTATTTATAAAAAATAATTTAAAACAATTACTGGTGACTTACAGCAAAAATTTCTTGAATTAATTAGCATTTAAAGGCTTTTTTAAATTTCATTATCTAGGTAAATACAACTAAACCGAAAAGGTAAGATAGTAAATTTATAGAAGTTAAGGTAAAGAAATGGTTTGAAAACCTTAATGAGGAAGTTGCATGATTTTTTTTTATTTTTTTAATCGATTCCTCTTGCAAAAATAAGCAACTACCCAAAATTTGAGGCCGATCGAGAAATTTTTTGACTGCCAAAAAAATTAACAAAAATCCCCTTTTTAAAAGCGCGCGAAAACGCCAAGAGTTTGGATGTGACGTCATCTTATACTAAACATTGTTGTAAAGCAATGGAGTTGATGGTATTATTGTTGACGTCATCTTATAGTTTAAACAATAAACATTTTCAGTCACGTGTTTTTTTTCTCGACTTTTAAATTAAAATATTTAATTACCTGTACTTTTTTTTGAAAAACTGACTAGATATTTAATTTTACCATACAAAAACCATACGGAACACTTGTTTGTTTTTGAAAATCTGACACATGCAACTTCCTTATTAAACTTCAAGGAATATATATGTTACGGGCAAAGTTGGGCATTATTAATAATGCAGAGAGTGGAGGCACTCAAAATGATAAATTTCATTGATAAATGCCATTGAATTTGTCTTATTGCCCTCCTCTTATTATTGCCCGATTTATCAAATTGCCCGTAACATATACATAAGTGTAACTCCAACTCTCAAGCGTCGCCTCCAGCCATGGACCGGTTAAGTTCTTGTTAGGATTCAGTGGCGGATCTACGGGGGGGGCTTTCGGGCTGAAGCTTCCCCAAAAACGTCTAATATTTTACTAAGTTAGTCAAAACGCAAAAAATCTATATCCGAAATTCGGAAGAGGCGTACCAAAACGAGTTGAAAAAGTGGGGTTTTTGACTTAAATTTTCCAAAAATTTTCTGGGAGAGGACCCCCAGACCCCCCTTTTATTGGTTTGAGTACGATAATTCACTACCTTTTACGTATTACCATTAACAAGAAAATTAAATTGGATTATGAAAATTCTTAGCCCCCCCCAAAACCAAATCCTGGATCCGCCACTGTTAGGATTCATCAGCACGGCATAGGAAGGCAACGCCAAGTGAGCGGAGAGAGAGCTTTTAGTGGCGGACTAATCAATGGTCACCACTTTTTTCGTTAGAGTCAAAGTCGGCTAGAATAAAACCTCTCCCTCCACTCTCTGGCTTTGCCTTTCTATACCATGCTGATGAGTCCTAACGAGGACGAAACCGATCCATGGCTGGAGGCGACGCTTGAGAGTTGGACTTATTCTGAGACTTATTCTCCTCTAACCAGAGGAAGGGGTGAAATACTTCCTCTTAATTTTTTCATACATTTGAAGTTTTCAAGGAATAGGACATTGTTTTATTATTTAATACATTTTTGATTTACATAAATACAGAATAATTTAAATCCCTTGTGCTCAAACAAAAGCTCTAGCACTCTATCTTACACCATCTAGAATCTAGATGGTGTAAGATAGAGTGAAGAGTACCACCCACAGACAACTAAATATCCCCATGGAAACTGGGGGAGGGGACTCTGGATGAGCCGAAGAGCGGACATAAATCGCTAAAAGCAATGAAAGATTGGTTTATTTTGGGCAACCGGTTGGGGTGGAAGTAAAATTCTAGCGCTAATCATATAATGGATTGATTAATTTGTTAAAACTGGATAAAGCTTTCATCTTTAAGGGGTCGTTTTTAAAATATACAACGATAAAAAATTTGACTGTTACAACATCTTTATATCATATTTTACAGCAGAGAACTCTTATTTAGGTAAAAAAATAACAGCTCAGGTTTCTCGAATGTTTGCTATATTAGAAAACGAAAGGACGTTGGTTGCGCAGGTTTTTTCTCAATACAATGGAAATAATACCATAAAATTAACATATGGGTAAAAGTTCATCGAATGCAACATCAGGCTTTTATATATTCGTTAAAAAGTCTCAGAACCAAAACCCTGAGAGTGTTTTCAAGTCGTAGAAGCGTGAGGACCCTAAGCATAAAATTCGAACCTCACGGATCATCTTTTTTTTATAAAATTTTCCATCTTCTACCAAAATTTCAAGATAAAAGTTATCTTTCCCTAATTTATTCTGCATGGAAATTCATTATGATGATGATCTTAAATACAAAACTGTCTATTAATCCCTTCAGAACGGCTCTCACACGTGCTGCTGACATGAAGACTGAATAAGATGGTTAGGAAGTACACCGTCGATTCAGCTACCGCTTAAAGTGATTGCTTTTGTCTAAGAGTATAGAATGATAACAATATACGGTTGATAATAATAAGCGATGTTATACTAGAAGGTTTCAAACTGTGTCACTCAAGTGTTTGCTTTAAAATCACAACTATGTAATATAGTCCTTATTGAAGCATTTAAAGCGATTACCTAGTATGTATTTTGTAATATTTACATTCTTAAAGAAAAATAACAGAGTGGAACATACAACACTAATAAATTAACGACTCATTTTGTATGGTTAATGTATTGAAATTGGCCTTCGAACAGGAAAAAAGGAGTTTTTTAGAGAATGACACTAAATTTTGATAACATTAATCGATATATTGATTTTGCATTAGGTTAAATAGGAGTGATCAGGACCCGTCAATTTTGATGACATCCGATTGATTACATTAACCGTGATCACAATAAGCTGAGTCGACTGTATCTCAGTAATTTACTATTGATATCTGTTACTGATTGTGTTTATATCACAATCGTTTCTTGATGCACAACTTATACACTAGCGGAAATAAAAATCCCAACACCAAGAAGGAAAGGAGATATCAAAGTCAAATTTATTTCTAGGATTGCACATAGTATCAATGTGAATTGCTTAAAAAATCAGCCTTCCTGGATATTAGGGGGCCGAGAAAAACAGGGAGAAGTGTTGTCTCCATAGGTGTCCATTACCACCATCACACGTCATAGTATTGAGTGACAGGGGCTCTAAATGACTTTTGAGGGATTGGAGGACCAAGTTGCCTCCTCAGGTAGTCCAAATTCATATGGTGCACCAGCGGACGTTGCATACCGGGCTAGGTGATTTCTCCTCTTTCTCCGGACATGTTTTGTGAGCGTTGGTTCTTACGAACGGATAAGCCAGGGTAAAAATGCAACATAGGGGGTTCAGAAGAAAGCTTGGACATTGTATAAAACATGTGTTTGTGCATTTTTCTCTTTAAATTTGTCCCCAGGACAGGTCTGAATGTAAGGACGGACAACCGGCTAAAAAACCTGAATGAAGCAGCTCTGGTTGGCCAAAGTACCGGTAGATCATACTGAGGACAAGTGGCAGTGGGATGGATGTTGTTTGCAGTACTGCGGATTGTCCGTTTGGTCTGCATTGCTTCTTACATCTTTGTCTATAAACAAGGGGTTGAAAATGGGGCTTTTTGTTTCCAATAGTGCACGAAATAAGGAAATGAAAATCCCAATTTCATGACATTGTGTTTATGAGAGAATCCTGCTTCGGTTTGGAGCACCACGACGGTTGGGTATGCGTTTCAAGACACAATGAAGAGAGCGCACTCAACTGATGATTTTCTTATCGTTCCAAGGAGTGGTGATGCAGGGTAACGGAGTGGGGATGCATTGAATTCCATTTCTGCAACTCCTGAGTATGATTAACCAGTACTTTTTCCAACCAGAGCTGCATCATTGAGGTTTTTCAGCCGGTAGACCGTCCTTACCTTCAGACCTGCCCTGGGGACAAATTTCAGGAGAAACATGCACAACCACATGTTGTATGCAATGTCCAAGCTTTCTTCTTAACCCCCTAGGTTGCATTTTTACCCCGTCTTTCCCGTTCGTAAGAACCAACGCTCACAAAACATGTCCGGAGAAAGAGGAGAAATCACCTAGCCCGGTATGCAACGTCCGCTGGAGCACCATATGAATTTGGACTACCTGAGGAGGCAACATGGTCCTCCAATCCCTCAAAAGTCATTTAGAGCCCCTGTCACTCAATACCATGAGGTGTGACGGCGGTAATGAACACCTATGGAGACAACACTCCTCCCTGGTTTTCTCGGCCCCCTAACATCCAGGAAAGCTGATTTTTCAATCAATTCACATTGATAGTATGTGCAAACATAGAAATAAATTTGACTTTGATATCTCCTTTCCTTCTTGGTGTTGGGATTTTTATTACCGCTATTGTATATATATTTATACTCACGCAACTCTTATGCATTGAGTATTAATAACACATATTATTTTACAATAATTACTGGTGGCTTACAACATAAATTGGCTAAATTATTTGGTAGTATTTAAAGGTTTTAGAGTTTGATTGTCCTATACGTAAATGCAACTAAACCGAAAAGATAAGGTATTAAATTTATAGAGGTTAGGTTCGAGAGAGGGGTTGAAGTCATTAATTAAATTCCAATGAAAATATATTTTCAAATTTCTTAAGTTTTTAATTTTTTATTTTTTTTATTTAATAGTAATATTAGTTTTAATTTCTATAAATACAGAATAATTTAAAACCCTTGGGTACAGATAAAAGTTCTAGATGATGTAAGGTAGAGTACCCACAGACAATTCAATATCCCCCTGGGAACTGGGGGAGAGGACTATCCTGATACGCCAAAGTGCGGACATTAAGTTGTTGCTAAAAGCCAGGGTTAGAAATCGGGGGAAAACCTACTGGTCTGGCGGACCACTATTTTATAAATCTTACTGGTCCTCAACCAACATGATTAGTCCATCAAATTAAAATAGGACATATTTCAGTTTTTTGTAGTAACTTTTGCATTTAAAGTGGATACCAGCAATTAATTGAAACAATAACAACACTTAACAAAAAACAAACAAAACAAACAATTTGTAAAATATGTTATTTAACAAGTACTTTTCTTTATTAAATGTTAATATTGTACTAATTGACATAAAACTTGGATATAAGCTTCGCAGAAACAAAAAAAAGCGCCTAGAACTGGAGACTGGGGTATTTTTTTTACCATTGGTCCGGCGGACCAGTGATTTTCTGACCATAGTGGTTCGAGCAGTTTTCAGTGGTCTCGAACCAGCAGACCACCTTAATTTCGAACACTGTTAAAAGCAACGAAAGATAGGTTTAACGATTTAACGATAGGTAATAACGATACATTACAACGATAAAGAAATGTGAGTGTTACGATGTCTTCGGGGGTTCATCTAGAAAAAAATGGGTCAATTTTGGACCCTTCACAAAATTCCAATCTTCAAAAAGGGACCCTTCACGAAATTCTATAGTTCAAAAGTGGTTTGAAAATTGATTTTAAAATAAGTTTCCATACTTTTGGAATGGAATTTGCAAAATTTTGGGCCAATTTCAAAAGTTATGAATGCTGTGGTTGTACAACAAGCCTTTCATTTTTCACAAAATTTCATTTAAATTTTCACAATATTCTTAAAACAGGACCCTGACAGAAAAACCTGGATGAACCCCTGGTCGTTATATCATATTTTACAGTACCCGTTAGAGAACCCTTAAAGAGGTAAAAAATAAAAGCACAGGTCAAAAGTTTATCGAATGCAGCATTAGGATTTCGAATACTTTTTAAAAAGTACTAACTTCTTAAAGAGAGTGTTTTCAACTCGTAGAGGGCGTGTGGACCATAAAGCATAAAATTCGAACCTTTACGGATCACCCTTTTTTCAAATTTTCCACCTTCTACCAAAATTTCAAGATAAAAGTTATCTACATTCCCTAATTTATTCTGCATGGAATGGAAATTCATATGATGATGCTCTTAAATAAGACATAAATTTTATATCACGATATTGGTACAAGTAATCACGATAATAATAATCAAAATAATAGTCAAATAATAAATACGATAATTGGTACTGTAACAGATGAAAATTCTGCTATACAACTAAACCCTTTGTCTCGTAATATTTTACTCACACGCTCGTGAACTTTTTAAAATGATGAAAATGAAAATGATGTAAAGACAATCCAATGGGACGACCAGTCGCTTTTTTTGTAGTGGCGTCCCCTAGCGATCGTGCGAGGAGTTACAGAAATCTCAGAGCTCAAAATTTGCCGCCATTTTTTCCCCATGTCGTCACTCAATTGAATCGACAGAGGCGAGTATTGTTTTGATTAATCATTAGTTTCAGATCAACATAAAAAATTATAGACTAGCTCAGGTCAATTCAAGATTGGAATTACGAAGGTTAATATTTTGAATATTTAATATTTTTTAGATCCCAGTGAAAGTTATCTTACTCGACAAATTATATATTTATTAGCAGCTATTGTTTACTTTGTTTTAAATGGAGCTTTTTATTGATTTCAGTTGTAAAAAATAAGAGATGGTTTTTTTTAATTTTGTGTAAGATATTTTTTGCCATAGTTATAAATTACGTATTACTTGTAATTCTTAATTGAAACAGGGATAAAAATAATTTTTATTTTGACTGTTTTTCTCGTTCTTATTTAGCTAAATTACGCATTTTTCTAGAATTAGGAAATCCCATATTTTAAGAATTCTTATTCGCTTGTTTTTTGTTCAACTAGAAGTACTGTATTAATTTCTTTCGCATGAAAGTTTTTATCTTAAGGAGATTAAATATAGAAATTTACACCAAGATAAAATAAATATTATTGATTGCAAATAAGTAAACCTTTCATACTTCAATGAGTCAATTAATATAGCAATCAGTAAATTAGTACAATGTTAATTTTTTTTCCTGTAATTACTATTTCGATGTTGTAATCGCTTCCTATAATAATTGTTTTTTTTTAATTTCATATAAAATGCTGTTCTTTGTAAATCCATGAAACGAATATTGAAAAGGGCAGATTGTGAAGAATTTAAAAATGATGTATTTTAACAAAATGTCATGTATTTCAAGAATTAGTGTCGATTAATGTAGTCAAATAAACATTTTTCCTTTTGATAAATTCTCTTCATTTCTGAGTTATCTTTTGATGACAATAACCATTCTGATAGTGAAAAACCGATTACTGTATTTAGTAATTTTAAAAAATATTTTTCCTTAGAATTGTGACCATCAAATAGTGACAATTCAACTATATTTAAGCATTGAATAAACATTGAATAATTGATAAATTGTTGTAGTGCTAACTTTCTTGCAGTTCAGAACCTTCTTGTAATTAGAAGAGTTTTTTTTCAAGATTTAGTTTATATTACAGATTATGCTTTTAAAGTTTTACAAGCTACTCCAGGTGCCTGTTCAAGGAAAATTTACTACATTTTATTGGTACCTTCACAAAATAAATTTCTATAATGAAAGTTCTCTGATATAAGCTGTTTTATCCTATTTTTAAAATTAATAAGTCATTCTAAACAAAATTCTTATTATTTTTTGATCTTTTGAAGATTATGTATATGTGCATGTTAATTTATACACTATCATTTAAATTTTTTTCCAAGTTGATTTAAATTTTCCCAAAATATGTAGTTTTAAAAAAATCCTAGACAGACTCACTCTTTTCTTATTTCCAAACTGGAGTATTAAGAATGTGTTTGTAAAATCTGCCCCATCACCTTACATATTGTAAATAACTTTCCAGTTTTCTTTAAAGGGATATTTTAAATTTCTTTGCAAGGATTTAGGTTTTGATTATAGAATTATTTCTATTAGAAGTAAGAGATGGAATATTTTGATATTGTCAACCAACCAAAAATTTGCAAATGCAACACTATCAATCTTGCTTTAAGCTAGCTAAATTCGAGAAAAAAATACCTATATCTAATTAATAATAATTGAAGAAAATGTCCACTTAAAAGATAAGCTTTAAGTACGAAAGGAAGACTAAAATAGGGTATAATTTTATTAAAATTTTTATCCATGAATTATGTGAAAATTGTTGAAACTTAAAGAATTTCAGTAACTGAATCAACTTGGTATTATTTTACTATAAAATCTTCTTTTGGAGGAAACAATTATGTTCCTGCACCAATGAAATATCCTATTAAGAATATTTGGATTCATAAAAATGTACAATAATCCTAATTTTTTAATTTTAAATATCATTAACGATTTTATGTATTCTGTGAAAACAGAATAAAGTTGCTAAACAAAACCATATACTATTGCAGTTTTAGTTTTTTTTAATTAAAAAAATTAACATTTTATGTCTTTACTTAAAGGCTAGATTTTATTGTTTTTAATGATTTAATGTGATGAAATTAAAAAAAATGGTTTCAAATTAAAATGTTTTCTCATATATGTTTCAATATTTATTATATTTTATAATCAGCAATGATACGTTAATAAAAAATGATCAAATTTATGGGAACCCCAATTTATTTTATTTCTTCAACAAGACTAAACAAAATAAATTTTAAGGAATGGCAAACAATTCTAAGGAAGGTATTACCACGCATGCGCGGGCAGCCCTCCGTCACCGGCTAACTCCTCGCACGTTCGCCAGAAGGAAAATTGGCGCTGCGATCGCTCAGAAAGTTGCGACCCCTGTTACCATGGGAGCGTCGTTGCTTAAGTGTTGATAGCTTTGGTATTAGTTTAGTTTTGTTGCAGTTTAGTTTTTGTTGATGATCTGGCTTTTGTAAACAATGCTCAAAATTTGAATTAAATTATAATATTTTAATGTTTATTAAACTGGCGCCCAACACTCTTCTAGAGATATCTATCAATGGAAGGAAAGGAACGGGATGCGTTGATACTGGAGCAAGTCATACAATTGCTAGCAACAAACTATATATTCTTTTAAAAGCAGATGGGGTAAAGTTCAAGGCTACCAAAATGAGTGTTACTCTTGCTAATGGGTTTGAAAGGGAAACTGAAGTTTACAAGACAGAAGTTCAAGTCCAAATAAAAGATCGCTTCATTAAAACGGAATTGTTTGCTTTTAAAACCCCTAAAAACAACCGAACTCTTCTAGGTATTGATTTCCTGAAAAGAGCTGGAATTGTGATAGATGTTCCACATCAACAATGGTTCTTTGCTAGAAGACCTAGGAAGAGGTTCAGGTTTTCTGAAGATAAGGCTATGGTATTATCTCCCAATGATAAAGTAGATATGAATGTCAATTCTATCTGTTTAAGAGATGATGAAGGGAAACACAGATTTCTCCCATATTTACGTCTAGGGGAAGAAGCAAACCCCAAGGTTAAGCACGTCATTAATACTGGAGATAATCCACCTGTTTCAGTACCCCCTTCTAGGATACCTGAATCTGCAGTTATTATGCCTGATGATACAGTATACTCTCTGGATATACAATTTGGAGATTTACAGTTTGATACTGTTTCCTCGTCGTTTGATTTTGGTGGAGATACCAATAGTAGTTACCAAGACCTTGGGCAGAATTCTAATGGATCTAGCCTTGGGAATAGTCAAGCTATGCCTTCAAGCAAAAGATACAAATCTTATTCCAATCCTTTACCGTCTCCGGGAAAAACTGTTGGAAATGTATCGTCCTATGTGAATCACCGATCATATCAATCTGGTAATCCTGAAGGGTCCTTGATCACTAGCAAAGCGGACCAAATTGCGCTGAACTCTTTCAGCACATCGTCCCACGACTCTGCCTCGCCTTACTCGTACGGTAACCAGAATTCGGTGCTAAACTCTTCCAACTTCGTGCCGTCGTTTGTGAGCTACAACGCCTCTGCGGCCCTGAACAATGCTCCTGCCGAGAAGGCCTCTCAGCCAGAGTGCCAGGCTCATCAGAGTCATGGCCAGAACGCCTCTTCTTCGTGCGTCTTGGCGGCCTCATCGTATGGTCTGCTGCAGACGGTGAACTGTGGTCCCGTCATTATGAGTGGAAACTCCTACCCGTCTCAATCTGGTTACGGTTCTCATGCCTCTGCATCCTATGGAACAAGTGACAGTGGCTACAGAAACCAAAATCCTCCTGGACTTCTTCAAATACCAATCAATTCGCAACATCTTATATGGTCGCCTCTCCAAATGATTTATCGGCCCCTTTGGGAAGTCATGTCTCTGCCATTGTGTCTGCCACGATGCCTTGCAATCGACCTGATGCCACCCCAGTTGCTCCGATTCGAAGGCGTGACTGGCCCAGAAAGAAGATAGAGAATCTGATCTCTTAGTTTATCCAGTCTCCAAGACGTCCAACCTGCTTTCCGAGGACGTTTAGACCGCAGGTTGAGGGGAAGTGTGTAACAGATGAAAATTCTGCTATACAACTAAACCCTTTGTCTCGTAATATTTTACTCACACGCTCGTGAACTTTTTAAAATGATGAAAATGAAAATGATGTATTAGTTTAGTTTTGTTGCAGTTTAGTTTTTGTTGATGATCTGGCTTTTGTAAACAATGCTCAAAATTTGAATTAAATTATAATATTTTAATGTTTATTAAACTACAAGTTATTTTTATTATGATTATTAATTAATTTCAAACAGGTGAAAAACATTTTTTACTACAAAATTAACAGCCAAAAGTTATCTGAACAGACATCCTTTTTCTTTCAATACGCTCAAATTTCTATACGATGCCGATGGTTAGTTTTTGTGTGCTACCAAGGTCCTTGGAATTGGTTCCAAGACTCTCTCACCTCTGGTCCTCAGATCAAGGCATCAAACGACTGCTATGGGGATATACCTTCCCTCATTATTTCATAAATAACAATATTTTTACACACTAGCGGCCGGGCTCCCCTTCGTCTAGCCAAACGCCAAGTGTATTGTCCGTCAGCCAAAGACAATAGACAGAATAGAACAATTTCAGGGAGTAATTAAAGTCAGGCGATTCTTCCGCGTCTGGTTGGCAAGCTTGTGTGATCGCCCGGGTTGCTATGGAAACCGATTGCTTTCCCGACATCTTCTTGCCTTGCCAGATTGAAAAATGGCGTTAACAAGAAGGGGGTGGATTTTTCAATCCTGGTAGACACTGTTGGAAGTGGAGGTTTGATACAGGAATACCTCTGTGAGGATGTAATACAGATTTACATCTTGTTACCTCTATTTTACAATGATAATTGAAATGTTTGAGATAAATAGTTATCATTGTTTGTTCCGTCATGCCTGATTAGTGATTTATCCCATAAGCTATAATTTAATATTTATGTAATGGCTAGAAATTTATTAATAAACATTTTGGAGTTTGAAAAGTCTATTCTATTTATTCCCGATGCCATGTTATTGTTGTAAATTAAAACTTAAATAATTGAAAATAGAGTTCGATTTGAGAACGACCGAAACTTAAAAAAAATTTCAGAGCGATATTTAAAGATATTTATTCAATTAAATATTTATCCGTTTGTATTGAACTTGTCTGGCTTAAAACACGTTTAATAGTTTATTCTAAAGTAACGAACAAAAAAATCTGTAGAATTTGCGGAGAGCTGGCACTACTGTTTCTGATCTATGATTAAAAAATCATTCGAGAATTCACTACAATTCGAAGAGGGTCATGGGGTTGCAGAAAGATTATGTGTTTAAGATTTTCAAAAGAATTATTTACTTATTTTTCACTTTTTCAGAAAATAAAATTGTTACATAAAAATTACATCTTGTTATTCGCTACTTTTAATGCAGTTAGAAACATACTAGACTTTAGTATAAAAAGTCACAAGTTCGCTTTTAATGAATGAAAGAGAGAGGAGAGGAACAAAGGGAAAAATCAATCAGAAGTAAATTTTAAAGCCTCGTCCATGATATTCTTCTACAAATACGATCTACCCAGAGCAAATGTTTTGTTTATATCTCTTGAGCTTAACCAACCACCGATTTCATAAAGCTTCAGTATTCTCTTATAATAATCACGAAAAGAATTGGTTCGTAATGAGGTATTTGCATGAGTTGCTTGATTTTATACTTTTTAGATACATTATGGTTTAAAACTCCCAAATTTCTTATTTTTAAGTTCAAAATTGTGTTTTAAATAACTTAAATTTCAATTTTATTTTTGCCAAAACGTCAGAAAAGTCACATTATCAGAAAACGGGCTTCTATTGGATGTGACATCACAGCGCATGAAAACCATTGTTTTCTGTTTTCACGTGATCAGAAAACGGGCTCCTATTGGATGTGACCTCACAGCGCATGATTTGTGATTCGAAAGTGTTTTCGCGCCCAAACAAAATACAAAATTTCAAAAATTTATATCTTAGAAACTAGGCTACGAAAATACTTGATGTAAACGTCATTCTTCATGGTTTTTATCCACTATTTTAATAAAATTTAATCTCAAAACGTGAGAATACCTCATTCGTCATTGGCATGCTTCCGGGTCGTCCGTTCCCGCTTTTTGTCACAAGATTCGTCATATTGATTCGTAATACTACTTGCGATTTGCTTCAAGGACTCCATCAACTATGTTTGGGTCAGTCATCTGACTGGAGCAATGACAGTGTTGAAATATCTTTGGTGGGATACATTGGTCTTC
Source organism: Tetragnatha versicolor (assembly GCA_024610705.1). NCBI lineage: Eukaryota > Metazoa > Arthropoda > Arachnida > Araneae > Tetragnathidae > Tetragnatha > Tetragnatha versicolor. The sequence continues at coordinate 9,106,002 of JANDEH010000013.1, forward strand.
TAGAGACATAATCCCCACTAAAGTAATTAAAATACTTTTTTTTAAACTTTCAAGGTTTTCTAGGCTACGATGTCTTAAATATTTTAAAAATTTTAAAACGTTGAGAGCATCAGCTCTGCGACTGTTGTTTAAGTGTAGTAATTAGGGCTGTGATTTAAATGTAATTAAAAATCCAAAATATGTAGGTACATATAATATGTGTTTATTTTAGCAAAATATGTATTAAAAAAGGCCAAATATGTAATAATAAAAAGAAAATTTTAATTATTTTTTTTAAAGGGGCTCTAAATAGTACGCATATACATAGTAGGGAAGGGTGGTTTTCACTATTTGCCAACAGATCATGTTTTTATGCTGTCTTGTCGTAAGAAAAAAACGAAAACCATGTATCATATTCCCTTCTCGGAGCGCCTGACACATTTCATCTGACAATCCGGACTTACAACCTTTTAAAAGTTAAATTCAGCATTGGGTGCACTAATTTTATCTGCAATTGAATGCATATTTCATTTTATGGGTTACTTTACTTTGAAAATCGGTCAAACATGTGATTGTTTTTGAAAAACTTGAAAAATGAATAAATATGTAATAAAAATATGTAGTTATAGGTTGAATATGTAAAAATATGTAAGTAAACCGAAATATGTGAAAATATGTAAAATAAACATGGTCTTAATCAATTCAAAATCTTTTAAAACGTATAGAATTCAAGAGCACACTTTAATATCAGATTCCTGAACAAATATGTAATTACATATAAATCCTAGCCCTAGTAATAATGTAGGCAGAGGAATGGGAATCGTCAGTTATAAAAAAAGGGAATAGTAAAAAAAAGACGAAATTACCTTTTGTGCTCATAAATATCTCCAAGAGTGAAAAGAGGGTAAAAAATGCTCATTCATTGTATTTTTGCAATTAATTTGGAATTAAATTTAATTTGTCTTTATGTAATTATTCTTTGTGATGTAAACTAGGCCAAAATAAAAATCGCTTTTAATTCAAAGGTGTTTTTAACTTTTTTTCTTGGATGTTTGACTCCATTCATATTCACTTCCTCCATCTATGCTACTATAATCATAATGACTCAGTTTCATAGTAATTGAAGGGCTTGGTGGATGAAGGGGCTGTGTTACAAGGCCTGTCCCGAAAGTAACAAGACTGAATTCCCTAATTCTGATTGGAATTCAGACACGTTACTTTTGGGACAGGCCTTGTAACATAGCCCCTTCCTCCACCAAGCCCATCAATTATGAAATTTTATGTCTCTTAATCTTTCTATTTCTCACTTTTGTGTTGATAACTAAGCAGAAATATAATTTAAATGAAAATTTAAGTGGTTTTTAATAATTTTCTAAATTTCATAAGAAGGTTGAAAAAGGGAATAAGTCCAACGAATTTTTTCAACTATAAAATACTTTTGAATGTACTTATTATTTCTTTCGATGATTGCCCTTTTTTCTAAATAGGGTTCTGAATTTCCAGTAAAAATTTGGCGGTTATACAACAAAAATTCCCTTATTTATATACTTTCCCCCCCGATTTTCTTTATTTCGTTTCATGAAAAATATAGAGCTATTTACTTGAAGCATTTCGTTTCAATCAAAGCAGTACTTGTCCCTTTTTGGCATGTACCGCTCCATGCTTAACTTTTGGAATTGAGTGCATTTGAAACATAAAACCAATACCAGCAGAGGCTACTCTTCTGCATTTTAAATATCATCCGAAATTCTGTTTGTTTCTTATTTGATTTGAGTTTCGGTACAATGAACTACTTGCTAACAACACACTAATAAAAGTGTAATCTCACAACTCTCAAGCGTAGCCTCCAACCGTGGACCGGTTTCGTCCTTGTTAGGACTCATCAGCACGGTATAGGAAGGCAACGCAAGAGAAAAGGACGAAACCGGTCCACGGTTGGAGGCGACAAGCGACGCTTGAGAGTTGTGAGATTACACTTATTGTCCTCTAACCAGCGATAATGGTGATATTCTCCTTTCACTCATAACACAGTAAATTCGAAGACAAAAAAAAGTGTTTTTAAATACGTTGAAGGTCCAGCTTAAAAATATGTTATCATCCACAGGAGAAATTTAAAATTTCATTTGCTACACTGGAATGTGTGTTCGTCCCAACCAGCCAGACATGACCCACTAACGTCCTTGGTCCTAGTCCAATTATCCTCCCGGAAACACAAATTCCAATTCCCGTGTACTGACCGTCAAGCACGAAGAGTTTCTGTCTGAGGAGGAGATGACTGAGAAAATACTTTGCTGAGTCTAAGGACTTCCTATTTAGGAAGACGGTATATAGAGAAGGGTTAGCGTTTCAAATCACCCGAGCATAGAGAAATGGCGTTGCGATGAAGCCTGTGCAGAACATTGCATTGTCAAAATGGTACGGTATTGTTAATTACAAGGAAGACGCAGAAAAACCTAAATCGAATCGAAATTCTTATTTCCCATAATTATGCAGCGTTTTTTAAACCAGGATCATCGTTTGGCGATCAGAAAAGAAAAAATCACGTCATGATCATCCCTGATGGTAATAATAATTACAGAATATAAGTTATTTTTATTTGTAAGTTTTAAGAACAGTTAATTAGAAAATAAATGAAAAATGAAAATATATAAGTTTATATAAAATTTTAGCTGATGTCAGTTGAAACATTCGATTCAGGAAACATTGAAAATAATATTTTTCGAACTAAAAGTTACTGGATCACAATCAATATTACATTTAGTTCCAAAATAAAAATGAAATGGCTTGTCATGAGAAAAACAGTGATACTGTAACCTTCAAAATCTAAGTTTTTTGCTACCAGTTACATAATATTTATATACAGCATTTAAAAATAATAACTATTTTACTGGTGAGCATAATCACAGCTCATCCTGCCTTTCCCACTCCAAAACAGCAGGACGACACCATCGACACCATCGCAAACGATTTCTTTTCGTCGGGAGAAAGGAAAAAGAAGCGAGGGAGCCAAGAAGAGAACAGCGTCCAAAATCTTTCGAATCAGTGAGTCAGGGAACGACATAGCCCGACTCAGACGTTTTTCATCTCACTCCGGAAAGAAATCCTCACAGCGAAGTTCCATTGAACGTTTTTTTTTTGCAAGCTCTTATTTTGTTGTTCTGGAGGGTGGGTTGTCAAGCAATGGGATTGTGAAAGGGATTTTCTCTCTGTTATTCATCGTTTATTTCTTATTTGCGTCGCATGCATGATGGGATTGACGGGTTTTCGAGTGATTGCCAGGAGAAAGAGATTGACACGGGTTTATTTAAAGATTACGCATTAGTTTATTTATAAAAATATTTAAACAAAAAATAGCGATGAATTTTTTCCTGTCAATATCGAAGCACTTTTTTTATTAAATAACTGTCTGCCATCATTGAAATCCAGTTTATATAAATCGTATGAAGTACTTATTTATATAAATATACTTCACTTTTAGGAAATGATAGCTATCGATATATACTTATGGATATCAAACAAGGGTTAACATCTGGGCGCAAACGCCAAATGTTCTGATAAATCGTATAAAAGTATGACTGGGCAATATATCGATGTATCAAAAAATATCGATATCAATCCAATATCGATATTGAAATTGATATTTTTTCGATATATCGTCAATATCGATATTTCACGATATATCAAAATTGAACATATATCGATATTTCGACAATAATCGAAATTGACTATCTATCGATATTTTGACGATGCATCGAAATTGACGCTATATCGATATTTTAATATAGCGTAGAAAATATATGATTATGTATCGATATATCGATATTTGATCTACGATATATCACGATATCAAAATTCCGATATCGACCAGTCCTATATAAAAGTATTGAAGATTTCTTTCTTATCTACAACGGAAAAAATAAATTTAGCATCAAATGCTTACAGAGCCATCAAATGCTTTTTCGGCCTATATCGGATACTTTCTATCACTAGATTCCTGAATGTCTCTCTTCAACATGGAGATGTCCCCCGGCATTGCCCCATCGATAAATGAATGAAAAGATCCACAAGAAATTATCCCGCCCTCCCCCACACCAACAGAATAATCGATCTGGGTCGTACCCTCAGGATGAGAGGATGCAGTGAAATCGTTTGTCATCATTTTTATGGACTTGTTGGGGGTAGACGGGATATGTTAATGAATAGGGGGCAAAACAGGAAAATAGCAATGAATATGAATATCTGCAAATGAGCTGGACAATTCAAATCAAATAACTCATAACATTGAAGACAAATGCTTAGAAAGATGATAGCTAGTATTGAAAAACGCAAGTAAACCTTTTTTTTTAATTTAAAAAGACAAGTTTTAAAGAACAATACTTATATTGGAAAGTTATTTTACTGTGCCTCAATGAGCCGTTTGATAGCACTATTATTTTATTAATATTTATTGTGCATTGAAAGAATTATAAGTAATTAATAAGCAGTAATTTAATCAGTGCTCCCTATCGACATTATATTTCAAAGATAGTGTTTGATCATGATTTTGTTATGTTATCTTTATATATTTGAAGACAAAATTTAACTATGTTTATTTATTTTAAAAATAAAAAGTATAAAATCACAATTTTATAAAAAAAAATAGCGGAAAGTTAAATTTGATTATTCTTTACAATCAATTATTAATTAGCAAGCATGAACTCAAAAACCTATGTATGAAATCAAAAACTAAGATTTCCGATACATTAAAGTTCAATGCATTCCCATAAAATGTAAAATTTTACGCTTTAAAGTTTGCAATTTTGTAGTAGCATAGTATATAACGAGACTGTTAACAATTAAAAGATCATTAGTCCCAATTCAAAACGTATTTGAATTAACATTACTTAGAAAACGAGACACAATATAGTTCTGATAATCCTGTTAAGCTGTAATGTAGTATGTTTATTCCAGGAATTCATTAAAATAAAGCTACTTAATAAAAGAAACCACAGCCATGAACCATTGAAAAAGACATTAAAGAATCGCCCACTAAAACAAAGGTCAAGTTCATTCGCACTCACCGCAAGGCGTAGCTCACTACGATAGAGGCGTTACCCAGACTATTTGACAGACACGCCCTGTGCTTGTGTGGGAAGAGCATATTTGTCCGTTTTTACCGAATGGGCGTGTTTTAAAGAGTATATCTTAAGCTAGTATGTTTCCCTATGGTATGACTTTTAAACCAGAAAGCACTGAGAAGTCTTTTTGCTTTTCCCACTGCCCCTGAGATAGTCTTAAATTTTTCTAAAGAGTTAACGCACTTCGTAGTGTTAAGTTAAAGAACTGTTATACAGTCGGAATTTAAAGGATTAGTCTTTAAGGACAATGATTTCAGATAAGGATAAATGTTCCTTTGTTTTTTTCAAAATTAGAAAAAAGAACGAAGGCGATTAAAGGAAAAAATGGTTCCGAGCCCAAACCACTTATTTTCTCCCATAGAATAAAACGAAATAAAGCGAGTTTCAAATGTAACTAACTCTGACTAAATAACACGGTGAATTATAAATTGATGAAAACACGGTGAATTGTTCAGTATAATAGTTGATTATAAATGAAATTAAAAAAAATTATATGTATGGATCAATTTAGCAGGGTATTTATAGTTTTAGAAACCGAAACACTTATATTTGAGGCCCTTTGTTCAATGTATAATCCTATGAACCTCTATCAATCGCTTTTGAATGCATTTTTCAAATTACATGGTAGGTAGTTATTCATATTTATGGGGAAAATAATTTTTTATCGATTGAACAATGAAACTAAACCGGTTTTAATCAGAGTTGCTTTTATATAGTAATCAATTATATATCCCAAAGCAAAAAAAAACACCAACTACTCTTGCAAAAATCAAACTATTCATGCCAAGCGCACTACTTGAGTGATGTTGCCACCGTATCTTTAATAAGGCGTTGGGTGTGAGTGTCAATGTTCTCTCTACTTTTTTCCCACTCTATTCTGCCAGTGTTTCGCCGACCAATGTTAAGTTGTTTTTCTTGCATTACAACAGAAACGGAATTGAGTAGATTTTCTGGATCGTGACTCGTCGTACTTAGCTGCCTTTCCATCATAGATAAATATTGCGTGTGTGCTTTTCAATGTCTGCAGAAGAGATCTTTTAATTTGTTTGCAGAAAAAATAATCTATTTGGACAGAATAGGGTAAAATTCTTCAACGGAATTTCACGAAAATAGTGAGGAATTGTTTTGAAAATTAGGATACCAGGGAAAACACATTTTTGCAATTGTGATATGTTATATTTATGGTTTATCAAAGAAAAAAACACAAATAACGGACAATCACATATATTTTTATAAATCATTAACTTAGTGCATGAGAAGTTAGTAAGAACAAGGGATGAACTATTGCTTTTTAAAAAACTATTAGCTGCAATTAGTGTTCTGGTATATTTGAATATAATAAAAGAAAAATAGTTCAATTACCTTTTTGTTCTCCAAAAATGTCAAATTAGCTTCTTAAACTTTGCGATGCTATTTTTCATCATACGCACAAAACAGTTTTTATCCATTGTACTATTAATGTTTCATTTCTTTAACAATAAATAATTTCGATAATATATAAAGATAGTAATTTAATCTTCGGAACACGTGAATGACGATGTTGATTTATTTTTAATGAACTTTAAACTTTACATGCAAACTAATTGGTCAATTGTGGGGTTCCAGCAGCATAAACTGCTTTTGCCCCCGATTATGAGAAAAAGTAAAACCATGAACAAAATCAAGGGAAGACAGTGAAAATTTAAAATAAACAATGAATTTAATAAGAACATAAATTTAAAAAAATTTTAATACTTTATTGAGAACACAGCAGGCGCGCTTTTACTTTGCATGAGAAAATTATTAGAAATCCTAGTATAAATACATCTTTATTATGAGCGCGCAGCGCTGAAGGCGCTTTATCTCCGCTTGAAATAACAATATGAGATTAAAGGGACATGAATACAAATTTTTTGCTTGAAGTTGGTCATGGTACCTTTTGAAATTAATTGAAGATAGTAATATTAACAATGTAGTGGTGACTGTTATCCCTCAAATGGACAATTCCCGCATTTTTTTATTATTTTTTATTCGAAAGAGATCGATGAAAAAGGAATTTTAGCGCAAAAGTTTTTCAATTCCCATGTTTAGTTATTTTTTATTTAATTTCAAAGTTTGTCTTTTTAAAAAGGCACGAAAACGGCTACTTCGTCACACCCAGTTGTGTGACGTCAGTGGGCATGAATTACAGTACGATCATCCAATCAGGTGTATCCTTTCGGTAATTCTTGATGTTAGTTTGTGCCCAGTTACCTCACGCCTGTTTCGACGGCAACTCAAATTTAGCTATTTTTATTTTCAAATATGTATCTAATTAAAGAAATTTTTTTGAAACTTTTAAAGCTGATTTTTGAAAGTAAAACCATTTGTTTTACTGGAAATATTGCTTTTTATCCAATTTTAAAAAATACGGGAATTGTCCATTACGAAGCTGAACGAAAAGTCATAATAGGCACTAGTACAGGGTTCATTATTTCCTATATACTATTTATATTATTTGACACGTCTTTATATCCGATATACTTTCCTACTTCTTAATTTTCATTGTAAATGCATCTGTGTTTATAAACGAAAACAATCTGGGAAACTTTTGAAACTTTTCTGACATGCCCTATGTTTTTGGTGCAAATGTCCTACATTTTCGCTATGAACCCTGAAACATGATTCACTCCTTTCTCATTCAATACACTCATATTTCTATTTGTCGGAAAAATTTATATGCTACACTGGGCCACGGTATTAAAGAGTAGGAACTTCTATGAATAAGTACCCAAAATTAATGGAAAAACCGACAAAAATTTTCCGTCAGAATAAAAATTCGAGAAAAGTTAATCCAAGAACATCTAAGTAAGATGTCGAAAAAACAGAAGCTACTACCCTTTCTCTGAACACGTTTATTTTTTCTTCCTCCGTGTCCCACTTCCTCGTTTCTCTCTTCCCCTTGTTTGAATCTCCATGGTTTGAATGGACGACGATTGCAGCAATGATACCACAGCGGCGTGTTGATGATATCGTTTTCTTCTTGTGGGTCAATGGGTTTCGCTTCTGTCGGTCACTGAGCCGAAAAAGAAGAAGAAGCGCGAGTTTTTTATGATTGGTCAGTGTTTGTTTGTGTCGTAGATTCGGTCTGATTATGGTAATTGAGGGACAGTTAATGGTCGGGAGTTTTTTCTGGATGTGTTTTTGTGGATTTGATGGTTCATTCAGATCGTAAGGAGGATTTACATACAGTGATTTTCAGCGATGTGACCAGTACGATGAGAGGGGATAGCGGTCGAAACTTTCCCTTAACCCTTTAAATCTACTGAGGGGACATCCATAAATTACGTGAGGTCAATAAGGGGGGGAGGGGTTTGAAAAAATCTCACCAAGGGGGGTCGATTAAAATCTCACGTCAACTTTTTAAGTTAGAAATTATACGATTTTCTATTTTTAAGTATGAGAAAGGAATACACACAGATAAGCTACTGCAAATTATTTTAAAAAGTTGTAGGCAAATCTCACTTGGGGGAGGGGGGTCCAGCAAAATATCTCTAAATCTCACCAAGGGGGGAGAGGGGGGGGTCCAGATTTTGGAAAAAACGCCTCACGTAATTTATGGATGTCCCCTGACGGTACTCAAGTCCCACCATCTTTAGAACTACATAGAATGACCATTCTTGCGAATATACTAACAATACTTTGCAGGAACACACTCTTTTAGTTTTACTTTTCCAAGATAAAAGGCAGCACGGGTTCTATTATGAGTATTTTAGCGGGAAACGCGAATATAGATTTAAAACTGAAGTTGTGTTTTCAGCTGCCGTTTTGATCCACTTCCCATGATTGTCGTTTTTGCTTCCTCGAAAGTAGTTAAAGTCAAAAGGAAAGAGTATTATTTTTTAAGACTTACAACTGCGATAAAAAGTTCTACGGTGTTTTTTGTTATTTTAGCCCTGTGTGAAGTAACAGTACTCAAAAGTATCAATTAAATAAATTAGCTCTAGCGGATGGAATTTCTCGAACATGATTATTTTATTTATGTATATGCCTTTATTTTCAATTTAGTGACTCAAAATAATATTTGCACGAAAAAAAAATTCAGAAAATTATAATGCAGTAGATAAGAGTTAAAGACTGACAAAGCTACTACGGCTTCTACGGCTAAAGCTACCACAGGGGGGTACACAGAAATTTGTTTCGGAAGGGACTGAAATATTTCCCTAAAGCTTATCTGTTTAACTCTCAATGTTCATCCTTAATGATTTACGCTTGTGAATTGCTAGTTTGCACAGAAAAGTGATTGAGTATAAAGAGTGAAACACCAATTCACACTTTACACTTTGGATGATTCCTCCAAATTTGACATGTATGAATGAACCTCAGTATAATTAGTCAATATCATTATCGGGTCTAAATTTGTTCACCGTGGAAGAGGAGCCCAAATTATTTCTCTACCATTCCCATGCATAATTAAATGTCCTCTAAAGCTTTTTAATACAATTTCAAGTAGAATTTGCATCTTCAGAAACTTCATGAAAGAAAATATGTAAGTAACAGAGGGCCATGTAACAAAGAGTGTTCCCAAAAAATTTTTTTGAAAATTTGACAGCACAGAACAGGTTTTTAACTTTTTTTGTTCACCTAGTCCAAATTTCAGGGGGGGGTCCCCCACTTATATACGCTCTAGTCATAGCGCCAACAACCGTAACCTTCGAAACTGACATGGCCCTACTACCACGTGCATTGACGTCAGCAGTCATGGGTTCAACCCCAAGAACTGGAAGAACTAAATTCGAAATCGATAGGAAAAGAAAATTTTCGACCGTTTTCTCCTCGACGTTCTGGTTGAGTCGCTTTTGTCGCTGCATGTAAATCTGCCCATATTTGTATCCTCGATCAGTAGCGTTAATAAGCATTGTTTTGGTTTTTTTCAGTCATTGTCCAGATGGTTAATGTTGTTCAAAGTGGCTCGTTACATTGAGAGGAATGCTTATAATGCTCTATAGTGGATTGTGATTGCTGTTATGAATGACGCCATGGAACTAGATTTAGACAAGTTAAACCAGGCAAACAGAACAGTAAAAGAGTGTAAAACCTCTCAATAAGACATGATTAATACGTTTTTCACAATTACTTCTAAGTAATTTGTTTGTTACATGTTTTTCTTGCACTCAAAGATGAAATAGGAATGGCTAGTGGTAACATAGCAAAGATATCCCAATGGTAGGGACTATAGTCTGTGTAAATTAATTAAAAAAGGAGGCTCGCTACTGCTACTGGTCATCACTTTTACGATAATTTTAAAGATCATATTAAACCACAATTTTTGAGACCATAATTAAATTTTTACCAATGGTAGTTCTACAAATTGAATTTTTCAATAATTTTTTTGGGGTGTCGCTCCATTTGTAACTCCCAGGGATTTTGTCTGGGAACCCCAAATCCTATGTGATTCTGATCGTCTAGTCTAGGTGTCTACTATCCCCCCTAGAAGTGTGACCCAACATTTATGGGACAACTTGTATAACTAAATTTAAACTTTTCATTTTCCATTAAAAAAATAACACCAAGAATCTACGACCAACGCATCAAATGAATCATTTAATTTTTTAATTCAATTGAAACCTAATTATGTCAAAAGGATTATATGCAATCAGTTAAACATAGTAACTATTTGTTTGATTGGTGAGTTTTGTCAGCACAAACCCTCCAAATGGCGTCTCCGTTTGAAATTCACGCGCCAGGGTTATTGACCAAGTTCCTAACGTCCCGAATTAAAAAAAGAATGGGAGGAGTGGCTCGAGGAGAACATTTTTCCACGCGCTCTGTGGAACTCTTAAAACTTTTTGGCAGCACCTCCAAGGCTAGAGGAGAGAGTAACTGGACTGCATAGGAGCCATCGCGGCTTTGCTCTTGTGCCAGTATGGTGGTGTGTTGAGGTAATTTGATTTCTAATGGGGTTCGTTGCTCACCGCTAGAGTAATAGATAATTTTTTCAACGGGTTGCCCAAATGTAATGAGAACAGGATGCTTCGGAAAAAAGCATTTTTTAGATTTTGGTGATACGTACTCTCTGCCACCTTAGGCAACTTTTCCTCACTGACGCACAAAAAAATATGAAATTTTTTTTTCGATACACTCTAATGAAGAAGGCTATAACCAGTACATAACAGTGGAAATTTAATGAAAAACCAATTGAATCGTCAGTTGAAGGTGGGTTTTGCAAAACTCAACATCTCCACCCCAGACCAAAATAGGTTTTATTACTGTTTTGGACTGAGGTTCCCGGTTTACACAAGAGGTAAAAATCTCTTCTTCCAAAAGTGGGTATTTCCCCTCAAAAAAGCGGGGTGAAAATTAGTGATTTCATCAAAACTTAACATCTCCACACTCCCAAAAATCATTGTTAGAAGCACGTTTGAATTGATCAAAACTAAACATCTCCTTTCAGTTTCGCATAGCTATATGCACTGATTTTTCCAAAACTCAACATCTCCACACTTTTTGGAAAAACGCTTATTTTTTACTTTATTTTTGAAATTCTACAACAGAGAACTGTTGTAAAATTTGACAATAGAGTACATTGGTTTATTGTCTATACACTAAAGTGTGTTTCATTGCATTACGTCACCCAGTTTTACTTTGGGGCACGCATTTCCAAGTTTAACGCACAACATTTCATGTTTTTAAGGAAACGCTTCCTGGCCTAACTCTCCTGGCGCGTCATTCTCCTGGCATCCACATCTTCTAAACAAAACGGAGTATATTATTGAAATCTGTAACTATTTTTATTTAACATGTTTAGAATAAATATGATGTTCTTACTTGTTTAAATTATTTTTCTGTTGCTAAAAATGTTAAAGTTTTTTGTGATTTTTTCAAAACTGAACATCTCCATGTGATTGCATCAAAACTAAACATCTCCAAAACATTTCCCCCTGTTATTGCGTCTGGTTTCAAGATATTAAATTATAATTAAGGGTCAACTTAAAGGGTGGTAGAAGAAACTCTTTAATGGCGTTGGTTTGGTTTTCAAAGCTAACGCGACTCTGTATCACGTTTTTGGGCTCTCCTGAAAAATTTCTGAAAGTGGAGATGTTGAGTTTTGCAAAACTCACCTTCAGTTTGAAGAAGGGAATAAGTCCAAAAAATGACAAATTGACTTTTTGTGCTCAAAACAATCTCCAAGCTTTGCCCTACACATGGGTGAAAAGAGGGGGAAAATAACTAACCCCTATAGGGAGATATCGCCCCTTGAAGTTGAGAAATCGCTATCCATACAATGAAAATTCCATTTCTTATTTTCGATTTTCTCAAAACATGATTTTTGGACTTATTCCCTTCTTCAAACTGACGATTCAATTGGTCTGGCCGATCAGTGCGTTGCCGTTTTTACTTGCCCTCGAAATTAAAAAGGACATGCTTAAATTTTATTTAGTTTGTTCTTGATCGCTGTCGTATATCATACGCTCAATGCTAAGCAGCCCAATTTCGTAACAGTTACACATCGTGCGATGGGCTGAAATTTTGCTACGTTATGAGTTTATACGAGTTATTTTGTTGTGGTAGTTGCCTCAGTACATTTTCTCAGCCCACTTCCTATTCAATTTTGAAAGTAAAGAATTTAAGGGGCGGGTCAAACTAGTCTAGAGAATTACAAACCTTAAAATTGTAATGGAGTTTCTCTTGTAAATAATACACTTCTTTCATCCCCTGATTGATTGAAATTTTCAATCGAAACCAATTAAACTCAAAATCTGATCATGAAATTTGAGCCTTAAATCAGAGCTGGTTTTTACGATTTCAGTCAAAACTTAATCATTAAAACAAGTTTTGGCGATCAATTGTGATCATTAAATTCAAACCCTATTAAACTATACTTTTAAATGGAAAACCTCTTGTAAACGTAAATCATAATAAAAATTACACAATCTCTCCTTTAGTCCCACTAGACCACAAAAAAAGGAGATGGAGGTAGAGAAAAAAACAGACGCAATATCTTCTCCTGTATCAGAGGTAAGAAACGGGGCGGCGGGCGGTTCAAAGAGTTTGGTTTCTGGCGATAGCGCAACCCTGCCATTCAGTCGCTGCCAAAATGTGACGGCCTTCAACACATCTGGGCTTAATAGTGCCGAGACCTACTTAGAAACTTGATTAATTTTGCCATTTGTACTGAAAAGCTGAATACTAGCCACCACTAGAAAAATGAAAGAAAATGTTTTAATTAATTATCTTTGTCAATTCTGAACGGATCCAATTTAACATAGCTAGCTGTTTATTTGAAATATTCGAACTTTGGTTCAGAATATTAAGGTGTAATATGCTAAAGAATGTTGATATCAGCAACCGTGTTGGGGATGTAATCGTAAGTATAGTGCGACCTCCACGAGAAAAACTTTGAAAGGAAGTTCTAATAAATAGATAGCCACACAGCCTTGTCACAAACGTTTTTTCAGCGTTCATGAATTACCTACTACTTAGCCAACGATAGTAAAAGGGTCCCGGGGTTTTTTCCTTTAGTATTTTTTATTTTATATAAAATATACTGATTTTTTATGTACATAGATTATAGAGGGTCTGACTAAGGTTAGAGGGCGTAAATGTATCTTCCTCTTTCGATCAACTGCCCCTCAGCTTCTTTTCTCCCCTCCGAGTCTGTCAAAATCACGTGACCCTTTTACTATCGTTGGTTAAGCAGTACCATCCTCCCCAACCAAAGCTGAGAGGAATCGGGCGGGGATCCAGGGGGGGGACTTTTCCAGACCATCACCTTCACCTTATGACACAAATTGTTATGAATTTTCTAAACGTTTTCGCTCAAGATCCCCTTGCATCGCTGAGGGGTATGGAGTCCCCCTATATAAAATTTTGAAATTTGGCCTATAAGAGTAGGCTTTTAACTCATTTTGAGAACCTTTTTGAGTCCGAGGGGGGACTGTCCAAAGTTACCCCCTTGGATCCGCGCCAGAGTTGATTAAACAGCATCCACAACAATTACAGTATTGGACGACGTCAAAAGCTTTTATAGTCGGACTATAATAGCTAGTCAATAACAATGTGTGAAGCATTTCTCTGCATCTAGTATTGTATTTTGTAACTATTTAATTTTATAAATTCCATGTCATTTTATACATAATCGGCTAATCAATATAAAACTTATCAAAACCCCAATCATCTTCTCTAGCCCACAAAAGGGTGTACTCACAGAGAATAGAACTTACAGAGATTACAAACGGCAGTTTTCCTCTTTAGGTATTTAATTTAATTCCTGCTCCCAGATTATAATATAATTTCACTAGCAGCCAGTCAGAGAATGCGAAATGCGAAAGTGATTCCTGATTGGATATGGAACTTTTATTAAGGGGCATTTTAATTTCATCGGTACTGTTTTTTCCCTACACTTCCTATTTGGATTTGAGTGACAACTTTAGTGGGCGAATGACAGAGAATTAGCAGAAATGACGTGGTATTAAAGGAGGCGGTCCGATGTATACATGAAGTTAGTCTATGGGAAAAGCCCTGCTAAAAAAGTTGCCATTATGGTCTATGTGGGGATGAATACTCTGTTAAGCTCTATACTCTGTGGGTGTACCTCCCCCTTTTATCATTCATATAACAGTTACAAGAGTTTAAGTCTTTTATAAACACATGTTCTTCAAACTGAGAAAAACGTTTTTACCAACTCCATCTTTCAATCCGCGAAATTAATATATTATTTAACGCTCCGATTCTTTCCGAGCTTACAATTATAGTTCCACAAGCATTAATAAATGTTCTACAATCCCCTTTTACATTCGTCTTCATTAGTAAAATGTATCATCCAAGTGTTGCAGTTTATGTAGAAAAACTTAAGATTTTAATCAATATTGGGAAAAAATACTTAATATTCTTTGAAATCTAGCAAGAAGTGAGTACTCCATTTTGGATGAAAAGTTTTACCTCAGCAGATAATTTCATTAGAGGGGCTCCTTGAGATTATCCCTTCTTTTCTCAACTTAAATTTGCTTTTATGAACTCGTGGTTTTGGAGGTCATATAAAAAAATATCATTAAAATCTACTTATATCGTGCTTTGGAACCTTTGACCGAATAAATTTCACCACTTCTTTATTTTGAGGGGTGCTAAATTATTATAATGCGTAGTTTGAAAACATTTTTAATGTAAGTGTAATGTAAATATAATCGTTATGATATTAAAATATACATGCATCTCTATATTGATACTTTAATAAATATAGAAAATTTGCATTGCTAAACCTAAAAGGTGATATCAAATTCAATATTTAATGAGTCAAATAGGGAAATCTCCATAAGTAAAAGAAAAAAGATTTTACTATGACTCATTAAAGATAAACATTATAAAAATTATCCTTCATATTTCTTCCTAACTTTTTTAGAGTTTAAATGTAGTCACAACTATCTGCTGCAGCAAAAGTATTGAAAAAAATATACAGCAATATATTGTTATTATTTAATTATATATTATTAATTTATCTATAAACTTACTTTATACCTTTTACATAAAACTGCCCCACCCGTGGGGTAAGATGGGACACTTTAAAATGTTTTTTATTTGCTATTATAAATTCCTTAAAGACAATTTTTGGTTAGAAAAATTTATTTGACGTGTAAATAAAATTATTTGAGTTATGTTTAAAAATATTATTGAATAAAAATTTAAGAAAGATAATGTAATGAAAAGTGTCCCAAGTTGCCCACCTTTTCTTATTTTATACGGCTCTAAATAGCTTATACTTTTTATAATGTTTCTGAAATTGTTCTTAGGAGAAAAATCTGAATGAATTGCCCTTTAAAATAGCTCGGGAAGTATTAAAAAAAATTGATTACGTCTAAGTGATATACTTTTAAACTAGTAAAAACTTTTTGCAACTAAAGCAATCACGAATAATTTTTAATTTTTAAAGCTAAACTTTGTTTTTGATTTAAAAAAATGGAACAGTTTCTCAAGAAAAATTACTTTCTCCCCGTGAAAAAATAAAAAAGTTATTTTTTAAATCTCTTAAGACAACTGAAAAAGAATACTGAATAGTTTCTTTGGTAACTCAGTAAATATAATTTCCTAAAGTGGAAGCCGACACAATTTCCCAATCTTATTATAGGTTCTCAACAAATAAATTCTGGAAGGAACTGAAAAAGGTTTACAGCAAAATAACTTATATTTTCAAAAGTATTGAATTGGTACGAAGTAGCTTGAAGTAGTGGTAGTGTTTATAAAATAACTTTCTTCATGGAAAGGTGAAAAACATTAACACAACACTTGGGATAATTTGTTTTTTTTTAATCTCTCTATTCTAAAAAAAAGTTTTTGGTGAACGGTTTCCAGAGAAAGGCTTTTTAATTACTGAACCAAATGACACATATATGGTATCAAAATGTCCGAATTCTTACCGGATTTCCGAGTAAGCCCTTCGATTTTTCAAAAAAATTCTTAATTTTAAAATATTTCCATTTTTTTAGATTTCGGATAAGGTCGCAGTTACAAAGCAAGAAACTATGAATTTTAAAACAATTGAAAATATATTTCACTGGTTTTTTAACATTCAAATACATTAAATAATCATCTTTCTATTTATCACACTAATTTAAAAAAAATATATAGGATTCTTTTTAACAATATTTATATTTTTGCTGTTCACACGATTTTAATTATATTTAAAACTAATGTATAATTAATTTATCTTTTATTTTTAAATAATTAATTCATATTTATATATTTATCTTTGTCGTTGTGGCAACCTAATCATTACTATATTTACAATAAAATATAAACTCGCTTTCAGAAATTTTGAACTTTTGCATTTATTTATTACAATAATAATTATTTTTATATCCTTTTGCAAGTTATATTATTTAAGGTAGTAAAAGGTAACTTTTTTTATTATGCCAAAACGCAGAACTAGATATGGGGGGGGATGTTTTAGAAATAAAGATAAAAATCGAAAGTCAGAACATTCGTGTCATTGCTATGAAACTGACATAATTTCGATGTTTATTTGTTCTCATGAAGCAAAATTCTAAATTTTCGTGATGTTTACGATAATTACTACATTTTTCACAGACAATCCGGAGATGTTTCAGTGCTTCTGAATGGATCTGTGTGAGAATAACATTACCTTGGGGAAATGGTAAAAGAAAGTTTACACTGCTTTGTTACTAATTTTCTTGGAATTAAATGGCGATCCGCCAATTCATATTGCCATAAAGGAACTGTTAAAATTTCGCCGCTGAATGAATATTCCCCTTTTTTGAAAGAATACCCCAGAGAAGTAGTTCCCCTGTTTTAAGAATGTTTTATAAATGTGAGCTGTGTTTTGTGATGATGGCAAAGAGATCCTTAAGTATCAGCGTCAGCAGTTAACGGGGGTTGGCGAGCGATAGCGAGCAGGGGGCGGTAGCTCCCTAGTAATGTAAAAGAAAGTTTCTACATGAATAAAAATTGATTCAATAAATTATCTTTCCTGTCAGAGCAACAGTGAACATTGAATATAATTATTTCGGTTTCAGGAAACCTGGTAAGCCCGAGAGAAACTGTTTCTTAAATATTCCTAGCAAAGAACATATTTTGAAAAAAGAACAATTTTCATAAGAATGGAGTATTAAGTTCATGACATTTCGAATTCTGAAAATCTAATTATCCTCTTAGATCAAAAAGAAAAAAGGGAACAAAAACCGAGAACAAATACATCAGATATGACTGGCAATTTTAAAACCAATCTAAACAGATAATAATTTAATCAATGTTAATACTACAAACTTATCAATAACTATTTTTTTAACTTTTCCTTAATTAAACAATCACGCTTACCAAGCCAAAAAGTCGACTAATTTAAGAATAATTTAAATGCCGATCTTTCAACTGCTGCAAACTTTTTAAAACTATTAATTTCGTAATGTTTTTATGTATAAATATTAAGGGCAGTGTGATAAACCCTGGAGTTTTTAATAATGCCCGCGTATTTCAGGCAAAGTGATAAATACTCTTTAATAAATATCATTGAACGGTGGTTCGCGGACCATTTGTAGTCCACGAGATCTTTGGAAGTGGTTCGTGGAAGGGACTTTACCCAGCACATACATACTATATGACGATAATTACGAACATTGAATCCAAATATAAGTTAAGCAAGATGGGTTTAATAATATCCGTGCAAAGGTCGAGTTCTAGGGATAACAATCATCACTATAATTATAATCAATAATTTCCAGTAGTAAAAATATTCGAAATGAAAATTTTGAACAAACATATTCCCAAGTAGCACAAACGTTCAAAGTTCGTCCAATTTTTGTCCTTTATGGCCCAATTTCGTTTACTTCTAGTTGGAATTACGTAAACTCAACATATTTGGTATGAGCTGTACTACTAGGGTTTATACCTCAAAAGTTGTTTGAAGCTATTTCTGTTTTGTAAAACTTTTTTTAGTCAGATTTCTTAACTAATAACCGTGCTTTAAAAATGTTTTTATAAACGAAGTAATTAGATTAACAAATTTGATATCTCATTTTTTATATTCCAAGGCGATTGCGACATTCAGATTTAAACTTTTAAGGATGTATACAAAATAAGTTATTTCAATGATGATTTCATGAAAACTTTGTTTCCATTTTGCTAGAAAAATTGCCTCTAAGTATAACCCTAACCATTTATGATTGATGAATAGAGGGGATTCCCGGATAAGGTTATCATCATAATAAAAAAAAGCTACTCTAAAATTTTATAAAAACGTAATTTTGGGGGGACCTCGGACATTTTCCAATTACCTTTAAATAGACTGCTCAAGGGCATGGAGCTTCCTACCAAGCCTACTCCGTAACCATGACAACGTCCGACAAGCACTAACTTAGTTTACTTCGGTTAAGGTTAGTGAACATTATTAGCTTAGGCTTAAAACTAGTTTAGTCAATATAAAAACCGCATAAAAAAGAAATGTTTTGAGAAGGGTCGGGAGATATTACCATGGAAACCAAGGAAGATGAAGAGGTTTCGAAGAGGAGTCAATGGATTCCAGTCGACAAAAAGATTCCGATGTCGTTGGATTTTAAGATTTCGTTTGTGATCTATCCTGTTAAAATTCGCCCAAATACTTTGCATCACAATTATTCAAATGCTATCAAATTTTAATTTGTTGTCAGAAATACTATCCTATATTTTTAACTGTTGGTTTGATACTTTCGTGATACTTATCTATATTTATTGGTGTACAAAACAAATTGATGATTTTTAACGGGATAGATGACGAAAAAATAGCACGGTTCTTATATCAAAAATCAGATCTTAAAAAAGTTCGTTATTTTCATCATCATATTAAACCAGTGTAGTTTTTAAGGGGGCAAACTAAATCAAAATTATTATGAGAGCAAAAGTATTGATGAACTTTGACAGTTTACGTAAGACTTCTAGACAAAGTTACAGAATTATCTCAAATTTTTAAATTAGCAAATTTCGAAACGTTTGAAAAATAGTTTGAATTCTTTAAAGTCAAACATTTATAAATAAAACAACAAAGAAGATATATATCTTATTTGTGAAATTACTTCGATAGTAATTTCGATGCAATAAATGAATGTTTTAGCTTTAGCACTTACAAAACTATTTTGCAATTCCATTCACAGCTCGTTTTGATTTAAAATGCCGAACCTATATTAAATTGCGATCCAAATTTGCAATGTTAAACTGATAAAAACTTGAAATGCTTATAGCCACAAAATTGTGACATCATAAAGAGAAGAGCGCAATTGTCACTAAATGTGACCATTAGTATTATTACAAATACAAATTAAGTCGACCAACTACAGGCGTAAGCCCAAGTATCAGTATAAATTCCTCACAATTACAATGATTGACAAAATATGAGTGCAACTATTAACTTATTCTTTATGATCAGTGTTATTTCTAGAATTTTTGAAGGAGTAAATATACTCCTTGACTTTTTAGGACGAGTGAAATACGGAAATAACACATACAGAGACAAGTTTTCTTTAAAAAACGCTTAAATTTTTTTAACAGACAAAAGGAAGTATGAAAAAGTGAGGATGCTATTTTGGTTTTTACTAACTTAGCATTATGTTAAGTATTGGTAGAAAATATTAAACATAAATAAAGTAATTTATTTTACATTAATCATTCTAAATTAAGTATAATTTTAGTAGAAAAATGATTGTTGATATTATTTGTTGATTTCGGTGATGCATTGTTAAAAATTCAAAGCGTGAAAAAAAACGCCTGGCTAGTTTTTTTAGGCGTATTTCCGATTTTCAATGCATGAAATGCGCTCTCAGATGCTTTAAAAGTACTTCTCTTTATGGTTATTATAGTTGTTCAAGTGACATACAGATAGGACATGAAAGATAAATAAACATTAATTCATTAATATTATATATTAAAACCCACTTAACGCTACTAATATAATTACTTTACCTGTTTTGTTTATTATTCTACATAATTTTTTAAAATGACTATTTTTCAGAGTGATCATACTTGATTGAATCCTTTTAAAAACTTTTAAATCAGTAATCACAATTCAATCCTTACTGATAATATCGATTACATGAAAAGGAATATCTAAATTATGATTATATTATTGCATGGTAAGAAACTTTTACACTTCTATCAATGTAGAAATCTATATTTAACGAAAATTTCAAAACATCAAGATAAATTTAGATTAAATGAGTTGATTTAAAAAAGGGATTCATATGTATGGGAGGTGAAGATCGTATATAAGAACTATAATACTAACCAAACCTATAAGAAAATTTTTGGAATCGAAAATGACGATTTTGTTCTAAAGATAATGTTAGTTATATAATTGCGTTAAGGTAAAAAATGACGAAAAAATTCAATAGGAAATAGAAGTTTAATTGCAATAATAAAGACTTTTAAAGTATGGTTAACTGTTAATAAATAAACAGTTCACTAATTTATATAACTTAAGCAAGAAATTTTTTTTATTAATGGATGTAACTGTCTAGAAATTTTAACTCATAAAAATATATAAAAAAGTATCAGTTTATCTATATTTGAAAAGATCTTCAACTTATAACATGAATAAAGGAACACGAAAATAATTTAAAAGTACCCAAAGTAATCACATGTGCAATCATGGTTGCATGGAAATTCATTATAAATATATATTTTTTTTATTTTACATGAAGTTTTTATCATCAGATATTGCAAAAATATTTTACTACTACTTTTTTCACTCATTCTTTCCTTTTCATTGACTATATCAAACCATTTATGAAATTTTAATTGTTACAGTACCATTAGATATCCTTACTGAAATTCAAAGATAATTTTTAGTATTTTTCTGAGACCTATTATGACATGTTTTATAAAGTAACTGTCAATTAAAAATGCATGATTCGATTATGTTAATTCTAAGTTAATCCCCCTGTTTAATATTGAGAAATTTGAAAAAAATATATGAAACAACAGAAAAATATTACAATGCTTGGTATTTTGGTTCTCTGTTTACTACATCAAATAAGTAGTTGATTTTTTGCTTTTGATAGATACTCAGGAATAGAAACAAAAAAATTCCTATACAATATTTTACCTTCCCTTATTTTTTAACAATGATTAAAATCAGCAAAACAGGATTTTTATTCTTTTGTAAAAAATTAAGCATTGAATGACTACAATCAACAAAATATGATCTGCATGCAAAATATGATATGAAAATTCCATAAATACACCTTTTAGTTATGTGAAAATATCTGCATAAACAGGTTGTTATACAAAAAAGAAATGGAAAATGTAGTTAAAAAATATAAATGCTAAATCATTTAAAATTATTTCATTAATGATAGTACTACACAAATTTTAATGGGGATGTTTAGTTCCTAACTGACTCTAAAAAAAGTAACTAAATTTTTACATTATTAAAAGGAGGATAATTAAATGCAATCACAAAAAGATTATACAAATAAAAGTTCATTTATTGAGCTAAAAACTAAAATACTGATGAAGGTACTTTTACAATAGCAACTCAATGAATGTCATGATTTTCAATTTGTCTATTTTCACAAAATTGGTAGAATTCTTTCTAATAAAGTGTCACTTTTTTGCAACAAAGTTTTTGATTCCAATAAAGTGAAATCCATAAGTACTTCAACGAGATTGAAAACACCACCTAACCTCCAGCAATATCATTAAAAAAGACATTCAGAAATGTTGAATTTATCTTATTAAATATCCAGCATTTTTATTATTATTTATTTATCACATAAACAACAAACCATATTATAACCATAAACGAATAAAATCAATAATAGACTATCATGCAGAAGCAAACTTCACTGCTAGGCTGTATTGATTACGGTAACAAGCATTGCTGGAAAGACACACATTAGGGTCTACCAGCTGATGGCATGACAAGAGAGGTTAGTTTCGATATTCTCTAGAAATTGATGCCCTTTTATTGACAACAGGGAATTTTTTCTCAAAATGCAGTTTTTTTGGATGAAAAATAAACAAACATTGGGATGAATGTTATCTTTTTGCTGTCGCCAATATTGAAAAGGGTTAAATATTTAAGAGAATTAAGGATTGCTCTCGGAAGGAGAGGAGTTATCCTCATATTTTTCCCCAAAAGCATGCATCTCGATTCTTTAATCCTAAAATGCAACAAAACTAACCTTAAATCTAGGAATTTGCCTGCAATTGGAGTAAAAATTTATAAATGATGTAGGAAAGCTTAAAAATAGAAAAATCGTTAAAACATTTTCTTTCCACCCAAACCGCGTAAAGCAAAGGATTTCAAGGAAGAAATCAATGAAACAATTACCACGGACAAAACGCTTTGCTAAAAACATGCACGGAGAAAAACGCGGATTTTTCCACCTTTAGAATAACATAAAAATACATTTGATCCGCACCTCGTTCAGCTCTAAATGCACGCATAGAGAGAAATCCGAAGAAAAGATCGAAATGACTCACCGTTAGAGCTATTAATTCCATTTCTGAAGAAATTTCCAAAGCGTGAGGAGAACTGGTATCAGGATTTATCACAAACACAGACGATATTCCTGTTTTATTGGCTTTTATTCCTCCAAAAAGCGAGAGAGAACTTCGCGAAGCTACGGACGCAAGCCGCCATCTTTGACGACTGCAATAACTGCATCGCCTGGAATCAGACCGCAGGGAAACACACTAAACATAACAGCGCCATCTATCGAGCTCAGGGAGAAGCACGCGTGGAAATCGACCTCTATTATAACGGTTTTGGTTTGGGGAGT
Source organism: Tetragnatha versicolor (assembly GCA_024610705.1). Lineage (NCBI taxonomy): Eukaryota > Metazoa > Arthropoda > Arachnida > Araneae > Tetragnathidae > Tetragnatha > Tetragnatha versicolor. The sequence continues at coordinate 9,129,316 of JANDEH010000013.1, forward strand.
ATGGGATAGAGAAGTGCCATCTGCTCGTCAGACCCGCCCCTGCTGTTCTCCCCTGTGCTTTTATTAGTACTTGGAAAAGGTGTTCACCCTGGTTCGCCCCTGAAAGCTTTTTGTTCCATTAGTGTATTATCCAAACCCCCAATTGAAGTAATTCGGCCGTATACCATTTCCTTGTTGTGATATTTCTATTCATCAAAATGATTCAGAAAACAAACATTACATATTCAGTTATGATAGACATATTATATAGTTGATAGATGTATAGTATTATTTGTATTAGGAATGAGATTTTTCACTTAAAAATACATGTGAGGAACCTTTAAAAATGTTCTAATTTTTATAGTACGTTTCATTGAACAACCACTATAAAAATTATTATTTTTATTTATTCCATTTTCAATTTTCCCAAATAAGAAAGAGAAATATGAATCAAATTCACCTAGTCACCGCCGAAATATTTAAAAGATTTATCTGTGTTAGGGGCGAAGTGAGCCGGGTTATCTATGGTAAATTCAATTGCGTGCTAACTGTTTTAGAATTTTTATTTCATAAAAACACAATGTATATGTTAAGTAAACTATTAGCACAATACATAAGAAAAAATAAGTTAAATTTGAATGAAGAATTGATGTTTTCAGGTTAATTTTCTAAAACTCAATTTCAAAGCGGTATTTTCAATATATTCAACAAAATCCTGCTGAATATTGCACTTATGTTATGTTGCTCGTCTCCCTTGGCCTCTAGATCAACTAAACAAAGTTTTACAAAAACAAATTTTCACTTATTTTTGCCTTAATGAATTTGATGCATTTTCGAAAGAATATCTTAAAATTTATTTTTTAATATTACCGAAATTTAAGTGCCGTTAATTTGAAGTCCGATGACCATATATCGCGATCAATTTCAAATTTTAAAGATTTTGCCTATAAGCACCTTTACAATCCTACTACTATTATAATTGTGAATGTTTGTCCGGATGTTTGTTACTCTTTCACGCAAAAACTACTGAATGGATTTTAATGAAATTTTACCATAATGTAGCTTATACATCAGAATAACACATAGACTATAATTTATAAAGAGAAAATCAGTCCTTCATTCTTTTTTTCCCGTTTTTCCTGCTTTTTTTCACTTATTTTTCCGTGTTTGAAAACCTGTTTTACCAGTCATACAACGAGTTAAAAATAAAACATTGTTTCAAATAAGACACAGATCACTAGACTTTTTCATTTACTAGATCTTTTATTTTAGTTTTAAACACTGGTTTTAAATTTCTTAATTTGTTCACTAGACTTTTTACTACGGTTTCAAATTTGTTATTTTATAAAGGCACCAAGATATTATTAAACATTATCAGAAACATCGGAATTGTAAAAAGTGACAAGAACACCGGGATTGGAAAATTAGCGAGAACATCGGGAAGGAAAAATTACCGAGAACACTGGGATAGGAAATTTACCATAAAGACACCCAGAATACCGGAATATAAAAATTACCGTAAACACTGAGATAGGAAAATTACCGGGAACGCAGCCGGATTAGAAAAATTACCATGATCACCGGGCAACGGGATAAGATTACCGGGAACACTGGGATAGGAAAGAGGCGCCTGGGATACCGGGATGATTTGTAATATTGCTAATTTACAAAATTATAAATGTATTTTAAGAAATATTTTAAAAAATAAATTTATACACCCCACCCGTGCAAGGCCGGGTATAACAGCTAGTCATTAATAATTTAAAAGTGTCAACAATTTTTATTTCAAAAACATATTAAAATTTAGAACTAAATCACAATGTAAGTAACACTTTAGAAAATTTAATATCTACATTTAAAAATATTAATAACAAGGAAACAATTTTATATAAGTTTTTTAAAAACTGATTAAGGTGATATCCTACCCCTGGAGGCTTTTTTTAAAAATATTTAAAAAAATTTTTAAAAGTAGCATTATATGATTAAATACATCTAGAAAATTGCCAAAATAGTTATTTTTATTTCTAAATGGATTTTTAAAAAGCTGCTTTAAGTTAATTTTACTCCAGTACACAGAACATGAAACACTATAGTTACAAAAACATATTTGGATGAAACAAACTTGAAAACTGCATGATATCCTAAAATGTAAATTCACTTTTCTTACTTTATTTTTATATTATTATTTCTTACTTTTTCTTCTTATTCATTACTTTTCTTTTTTTTGTGTAAAATCAAAAAATATCCTGTTAAATTATAGATTTTCGTATTTTCTATGATATTAATGTAGATTATACAATATATTTAGTATACATTACAAAGATTTCAATGATTTTTATTTTTAGTATATATATATTTCCCAGGTAAAATGGAATTCCGGGACTTTTTTACGCTTTTGTATTTAGGTACATCAATTGATTTCATTAATTACTTTAAACTTTCACCAATGAAATTAGTTAATTGTTTGATAAAAACCAAGTAAAAGAAATGATGGTTTTGCTCCCAAGACTTTAACTGTAATTACAGAATGAATTAAATAAAATTTTATCAAATGCAAACTTTTAAATTTTAACCAATTTTGTTTTCCTAATTACATTTTTAATTTAGGGCGCATATTATTTCTTTACTAAATATAACAAGCATCAATACTATATTCCCCATACGCTAAATAATTCGGACTTCAAATAAGTTCTTAATATTAATTTATCTTAATTTTTTTGGTATGTTGGTGCGTATACAATATACATACAATTTTTCTAAACAACAAAAAATACTAATTCTGAGTGAAAACACTTTTAGTTCATATGACAAAAATACGCCCTACAGACATGACATGAATAGACACGAGTTTGAGGGATCCCTAATTATTACTCAATCGCCCTTATTATAAAAGTCTTTCATGTCCAAAGAATTATGTACAACATTATGAAGAAAATCGTAGTAAAAAAACTGAAATTTCCAATTACAATAATATTCATGAGTATGACAGACACGACATGTGTGAAAGCTATAATTTTGCGTTGCTTATTTTCTTTCAATAACTACAAATAGTTAATTATAATTAAAATCTTAAAAATATGTTTTATTTTTCTGATGATGCATTTAAAAGTAATCGATTTTACAATATTTTTTACAATCATAATAATATTTTTTGATAAAATTCTATAAAAGACAATTGCGAATTACATAATCGAAATTCGATCGAGCTATCTTATTTAGCTGGAAAAATCCGATGTAAATCATGTTTATGTTTTTTAATCACTGCTTATGAAGTGGAACGTAGTAAATAAATGAATTCCGTTCGTTTAGCAAATTGACTGAAGACAGATTGAAAATAGACTGAAGACATTGTCAGACATAAAAAAAAAGGTAAAAGACGTGACAAACTTTAAACTTTTATACAAACCAATTTTCCAAATACATTTTTATCCCGAACTGTTTTTTATAAATACAATACAAAGAAAAAAATGAAGTGTCACATTTTTGTAATGAAATAGATTTATTTTTAAGTTTAAAAAAATATGTTTTTCCTGAGATACATGAAAAGCATTTAGCTTACGTGTTTGATACCCTTATGAAAACAAAAAAAAGTTTTCAAAGTTTTAAGTTATGTTAAAAGTTTAAAGTCATTCTTTTTATTTCAGTGTTTTAGAATCCATCGAAACTAGGGCAGTTTATGATGATACTGATATTTTGTTTTTAAAGTTAGTAAAAAGCATATCACTATAAAAACTATTGGTACTCAAAATATGTATTTTATTTAGTTATATTAGTTAAATGATTCGGATGTCAACTTTCACGTGAAATTGGCCAGATTTCTGCAGGATCGGATTTGTTCCCATCGTTTTCTTGGAGTTTTCTTTAACTAAATTTTAATAAATAAGGAATTTAAACATCTATTCATTTAAATTGATTTGTAATATCATTTTTCGTTGGGATTCTGAACTCATTTATAGCGAGAAAATAATGCTAAATATGCTACTAAAGTAAAAAACAAAAATCATTTCTATGGTCTGTCGAGTACCATGGCTGGTTACACTCAATTGACTTAATCTTTATTAGGAACATGGTAAGTATTCTGCATTACAAGATCCTGTTTCGCCCAATTAAAGATTAAAACAGCAAAAATTGAGTATGGATTAGAATATTAAAAAAATTACTTCGCATATTTGGGACTGCAATGTTAAAACATTTTTATCAGTCAATTTGGGAAAAAATTTAGTATAATTTTGGAATTAAACAGAAGGCAAAAGCGTATTATTGCTTGCCAATACGAATTGTTATCTTGAATTTTTAATATAGCATTATTTCCGAAATAAATAAGAATACAAAGTATCATGGAAAACAAAATTTATTGAAACTGAATATAACATATACGAGACTATTTAAAAAATAATTAATTCAATAGTATCTAAGTAATATGAATCATACTATTTTGAAATGCATGAGAGAGTGTTTTATTTAAAATACAAAAGATAGGACAACTTACAACAGTACCAAAATAAGACATTTTACATTAACTTCTAATATAATCCATCAAATGATTTATTTTATGGTGTAAAGGATTTAATTGAAATGCTCTCCTGTTCTCTGTTAATGTATTGAGTTCAATCAGGGAAAATAAAGCCGTTGGTCACGATAAAATTTCGATAAATGTATATAAAATAATTTTTAAGCATAACCTACCGAATTTACAACCATTATAAATAACTTGCTAAATTATAAATCCGGTGATATAGAAAATTTAACTAACTATGTAGACCGATTTCGGTTACCAATCTTCTCAAAACTTTTAGAGAAAATTATGAGGGACAGACTAAATTGTTAAATTCATCTGAATTTATTGCAGGAAATCAATGTGGTTTTAAAAAGGGGTGTATGTGAACGGTGACGCGAAAAAACCGTTCAATGCAAAAACCGTTCAAAAAACAAAAAAATTCATAGCTTTACACATGTAATTAATTTGTTTTTATTTTATTGAACGGTTTTTTCGTATATCCGTATGAACACGCTCTGAATGAATTTTTTACTTTGATGTAGTAGTATAAATGAAAATAAAAAAGTGTCGCAATTTTTATTGACGTATATAAAGCTGATTAAATAAATCATAATATATTACTTTATAAATTGTCAAGAGCAGGTATAAGAGGAGTTCAACTTGATTGGTTCAAATCGTACCTATATAATAGAAAACAATACTTAAAACTGTCCGACAGATTAAGTGATTTAAAATTTATAAAAAAGTGAGTACCACAAAGGGTCCATTTTGGGCCCTTTGTTATTTTTAATTTTTATTGATGATCTATGTGAGTTAAGACTTTTCGGAAAAATTATATCATACGCAGATGATACTGAGTTTCGATTTACTAAGTCCAAAATGATATTACATTAGAAAGAAGTATAAAGTCGGATTTAATAAAATTAAAGGATTAGTTTCAAAGTAGCGATATTTCAATAAATACTAGTAATAAAACAAAATATATAAATTTTAGTTTAATCTATAGGAATAACCAAGATCTACATATCTATATATATACTAGCTGATATGCCCGGCCCTGCACGGGTGAAGAGTATATAAATTTATTATTTTTAAGTTTTCCCTATTACATTTCTAATTTTGTATAATCAGCATTTATCAATTATTCCGGTATCCCAGGCGTCTTTTTCATATTCCGTTGTTCCCGGTAACTTTTCCTATCCCGGTGTTCCTAGTAATTTTTCTTATCATGGTGTCCCCGGGTAGATTAAAATTACTTTAGTTCTCAAGCAATATAATTTTTGAATGATTTCCACATTTACAACATGGAAAAAATATTATAAAAATTATTTAAAATTGCTTAGATCCCTTGATTAATCATATCTTCAGGAATTAACGTGTTCGGTGAAATTATTCAACAATTATAAAGCTTATTCCATTTAGTTGAAAGGGAGTTTTAATAGTTTTTTGTTTGTTAACCAACTTTCTTAAAAGCTAAAATATTATCACCTTTTGATTTTACATCCTCGTTTCCATGGAGACTATTCTAACAACATGATAATCCATAAATCTTTTTAAAATATAAAAATCAGATAAACTCTGATAAAAATATGTTAAACTATACTTAAAACTTAATTGAAATAGATTTTTAAATTATTAATATAATTTTTAAATATACTTGTACCTAGTGTTTCAAATAAAAACGTGTTGTTTAGCATTAAATTTTCTTTGTAACAATGGAGTAAGCAGATCTCTTCTTGAGCAGAAATAAAGCTATTTCAGCAAAATGACCATAAAAAGGGTCAAAAGAGGGTCAAGGGGTCAATTAAAGTTTTCGAAACATAGCCTATGTTTTTTCTGGAGTTTTTTTACGTATGTATACCAAGTTTGGTGCAGATCAAAAGAAAACTGTGGATTTGTATAAAAGACAAACACACATACCCACATACACACATTCAATTTTATTATATTAGATAATCCAAATACCACTGATTCATTCATTCATCATTCATTCATAACACTCATCACGAAATCTCCAAAACTGCCTGACCGATTGGCTTGAAATTTGACAGAGACCTTCCTCTCAGCCTTTAGACGAGCACTAAGAAACGATTTCAAAATCGAACGACTCCTTCCCTGCTTTTCGGCGCTCTTTCGACTCCGTTTTACCCATTGAAATAGCATTGTGCATTGTTGAAATGCATAAATTGCAGTGTTTACTTCTCTATCTTAAGGCGACGTCTTGCCTCACTTGAATGAATATAACTGATTAACATTTATACATATTTTATTATTTACAACAAAATTTAGGAAGAAAAACAGTGTGAATATCTGTATTTAAATATTATAACACTTATCAGAAAACCGAAGTAAATTAAAATAATTAATTTACTTTCTTTAATATTTTAATTTCTCAAAAAAATATATTTAAATAGCAAGAAGTTAAAAGTTTCCAAGGAAACAGAGCTAAAAATTCATTGCTTCATAGCGGAATTGGTTTACTAGACTATAATCACTAGATTTTTATTATAACTAGCAATCTGTTTTTACTCTTTCAGAGAAGCTTTTAAAGAAGTTGGTTTTATTAAAAAGAAGACAAGCCTACTTGATAACTTTTTATCGAGGGATTTTTAAAATTTATTTTATATTGAAATTCATTTTTTGCGGAATTTTAAAAGGATAGCGGGAATACTTTAAGAAAATTCTGTTTAAGATTTTAAACACTGGATTTCAAATGACAGAGATGATTTCAAGTAGATTGTTTTTATCACATAGGAAGGATAAATGTTTAATAGACAAAAAATCGGGATGGAATGAGATATCACAGTTGGAACTGGGATGAGAAAAAGGCACCGGGAATACTGGGATGAAAATTATCGTTAACACCGGGTTATGAAAATTATCGGGAACACCGAGTTATGAAAATTATCGGGAAAACCGGGACATTAAAATCATCGGGAACACCGGTTTATGAAAAGGTACCGGGAAAACCGGGATATGAAAAGGTAGTGGGAACATCCGGATATGAAAACGTACACTTTAAAAGGTACATTTTAAACACTAGATTTAAAAAAAGAGATGATTTCACTGTGATTGTTTTTATTACATGGAAAGGATAAATATTTGATGGAATGAGATGTCACAGTTGGAACTGGGCTGGGGAAAAGGAACCGGGAATACCGGGATGAAAATTATTGGAAACACCTGGATATGAAAATTATCGGGAACCGGGGGTATGTAAAGGTGACGGGAAACCTGGGACATGAAAAGGTACCGGGAACACCGGGATATGAAAACTATCGGGAACATGAAAATCGGAAATGAAACTATCGGGAACTATCGGGAATTTGAAAAAGTACTGGGGACACCGGGGTTATTGGTGATTCGAAAAATTGGACATATAACTTGGGAGAACTTTAAAAAAGGAATTAATACACTCCACCCGTGCAAGGCCGAGCAAATCAGCTAGTCTATATATCTATATATATAAAATCCAAATACGGGTGATTCATTCATTCATAACACTCATCATGAAATCTCCAAAACTGCCGGACCGATTGGCTTGAAATTTGACGGAGACCTTCCTCTCAGCCATTAGACGCGCACTAAGAAACGATTTTAAAATCGAACGACTCCTTCCTTGCTTTTCGGCGCTTTTTCGACTCCGTTTTCCCCATTGAAATAGCATTGTGCATTGTTGAAATGCATAAATTGCAGTGTTTACTTCTCTATCTTAAGGCGACGTCTTGCCTCACTTGAATGAATATAACTGATTAACATTTATACATATTTTATTATTTACAACAAAATTTATGAAGAAAAACAGTGTGAATATCTGTATTTAAATATTATAACAGTTATCAGAAAACCGAAGTAAATTAAAATAATTAATTTACTTTCTTTAATATTTTAATTTCTCAGAAAAATATATTTAAATAGCAAGAATTTAAAAGTTTCCGAGGAAACAGAGCTAAAATTTCATTGCTTCATAGCGGAATTGGTTTACTAGACTATAATCACTAGATTTTTATTATAACTAGCAATCTGTTTTTACTCTTTCAGAGAAGCTTTTAAAGAAGTTGGTTTTATTAAGAAGAAGACAAGCTTACTTGATAACTTTTTATCGAGGGATTTTTGAAATTTTTTTATTTTTGAAATTTATTTTTTGCGGAATTTTAAAAGGATAGCGGGAATACTTTAAGAAAATTCTGTTTAAGATTTTAAACACTGGATTTCAAATGACAGAGATGATTTCAAGTAGATTGTTTTTATGGTTTTTATCACATAGGAAGGATAAATGTTTAATAGACAAAAAATCGGGATGGAATGAGATATCACAGTTGGAACTGGGATGAGAAAAAGGCATCGGGAAAACTGGGATGAAAATTATCGGGAACACCGGGTTATGAAAATTATCGGGAAAACCGGGACATTAAAATTATCGGGAACACCGGGTTATGAAAAGGTACCGGGAAAACCGGGATATGAAAAGGTAGAGGGAACATCCGGATATGAAAAGGTACACTTTAAAAGGAACATTTTAAACACTAGATTAAATATAGATGATTTCAATGTGATTGTTTTTATCACATGGTAAGGATAAATATTTGATGGAATGAGATGTCACAGTTGGAACTGGGATGGGGAAAAGGAACCGGGAATACCGGGATGAAAATTATTGGAAACACCTGGATATGAAAATTATCGGGAACCGGGGGTATGTAAAGGTACCGGGAAAACCGGGTTATGAAAACTATCGGGAACATGAAAATAGGAAATGAAACTATCGGGAATATGAAAAAGTACTGGGGACACCGGGGTTATTGGTGATTCGAAAAATCGGACATATAACTTGGGAGAACTTTAAAAAATGAATTAATACACTCCACCCGTGCAAGGCCGGGCAAATCAGCTAGTATATATATAAAATCCAAATACGGGTGATTCATTCATCATTCATAACACTCATCACGAAATCTCCAAAACTGCCGGACCGATAGGCTTGAAATTTGACAGAGACCTTCCTTTCAGCCATTAGACGCGCACTAAGAAACGATTTTAAAATCGAACGACTCCTTCCCTGCTTTTCGGCGCTTTTTCGACTCCGTTTTACCCATTGAAATAACATTATACATTGTTGAAATGCATAAAATGCAGGGTTTACTTCTCTATCTTAAGGCGACGTCTTGCCTCACTTGATAAAATATAATTTGAAAACAATTTATAATTTACAAAGAAATTTAAGAAGAAAACAGTGTGAATATCTGTATTTAAATATTATAACAGTAATCAGAACGCCGAAATATATTAAAATATTAATTAAGAAGTTGGTTATTTTAAGTAGAAGGCACGGTTTTAATAGTTTTTACTTGATAACTTTTTATCGAGGGATTTTTGAAATTTATTTTATTTTGAAATTGAATTTTTGAGGAATTTTGAAAGGGAAGCGGGAATACTTCATGAAAATTCTGTTTAAGACTTTAAACACTAATTTTCAAATAACTGAGATGATTTCAATTAGATTGTTTTCATCACATAGAAAGGATAAATGTTTAATAGGCAAAAAATCGGGATGGAATGAGTTATCACATTTGGAACTGGGATGGAAAAACGGCACCGGGAATACCGGGAGGAAAATTTTTGGGAACACCAGGATATGAAAATTATCGGGAACACCGCCGGTATATGAAAATTATCGGGAAAACTGGGATATGAAAATTATCGGGAACACCGGGTCATGGGAAAAGTACCAGGAACACCGGAATATGAAAATTATAGGGAAAACCAGGATAAAAATTATCGGGAAAACCGGAATATATAAAGATACAGGGAAAACTGGGATATAAAAATTATCGGGAAAACCGGGGTATCAAAAGGTACCGGAAACGCCAGGATTTGAAAAAGTACCGGGAACACTGAGATGTGAAAAAGTACCGGGGACACCGGGATATGAAAAGGTGCCGGGAAAACAGGGATATGAATATTACCAGGACACGGGGATATGAAAAGAGTAGGGGACACCGGGGTGATTGGTGATACGAAAAATCGGACATAAACTTGAGAGAACTTAAAAAAAGGAATAAATACACTCCACCCGTGCAAGGCCGGGCAAATCAGCTAGTGTTTTATAAATTGAGTAAGTTCACAAGGAACAAGGTTTCGCGAGTGTTTCGTGAGTGATAGCTCCCTAGATTAAAAAAAAAACTATCTTTACTATGATTTTTGCCCCTCCTCAATATACTAAACTTGGAATGTAATTCGTAAATAGCACCAACTTATTTGTAGTGTTGAAGGGTTAAACTGTTAGTCACCACTAAAAGTTTAAATGATACATTCTATATTTATTTGTTTCCGTTGAGTGTGGTTTGGGTTGTGTAGGAAAAACAAAATTAAGCAATCGCTGTGCTGTCTTTTAAGGCATAGTGAATGAAATGTTAATGTATTTGGGTTCATTCTCCAAACTTTACCTCACATCGTGATGGAAAATTTACTTAAGAACACTCTTTATTACAGCTCAAATAAATTTTACCTCGGTGTTTATTCCAAGGAAGTTTAAATGGTTTAGGGTACTTTCGTCCTTGACATTTCGTCCCCGTACAATGTTAATTTTTAGTTAATAAAAATCAAGGGGGATGAGGGAGTACATAGGTCGGTGGACCTTCAAACTCTAGTATAACTTGGCCTCACTGGGTGAGGCACTGGTGACTTTTTAAACAGCACAAGTCCTTTTTCTACAATTAAAACCCAACCCCCAGTTATGACTAGTTATGTATATAATGATTGTTTAAATATGAATTGCAATTGCTTAAATCTTGAAAGGGTGCAAAGTTTTAAATACCTGGGATTAAATATTAATCAAAATTTAACACACATATCCAGTATTTAAGAAATACATACTCCATATAACTTATATTTATTTTATCTTATAAAAAATTACGTAGACTTTTTGAATATTTTATACAGCTCATGGATTCAATCAAAAAGTTACAATATGGAATTATTTTTTGGGTACGTGATTATATGACAAATTTAGTTCCACTTATAAATTTACAAAAACGAATATTCAATTATGTTGATGATAAACAACATAATTATTTTCTATCTTTAAAAAACTGCATTTCTTAATAGTATTAATTTTAATACATGACAATATAAATTCATATGAAAGTAAGATTACCCAATATAACTTAAGAGAAACACCTTTATTAAAAATTCCTTAACCATAAAGAAATAATGCATGAAAGTTTTTTGTACATACCTACCAAGGTCAACTGCTATAGTATAATCAACTTCAAATTATTTAACTTCAAATACAAACAAGATAGTTTTTAAGAAGAATCTGTTTTATTTCTATCATATAGTTCTGATTTTCCACCTATTTAAATTTTTTTTGTTATGAAAAAAAAATTTTTTAGTCTTAAGTTGAACAGAGCCAAAAAAATGGGGTTAATTTATATTTGTGCTCTATCTTTTGCCAGAGTTAACTTAATTATTTATCTTGAAAATGTATGTTTTGTATTTTTATTGTAGTTTGATTTCTAATTTAGTGTCTAAATCTTTTTTTATTATTTTTTTTCTAATTTTGTTTCCTATATGTATTTGATATGCTCAAGGTTTTCACTGGGAAGGGCCCTTCGCCCCTTAGTGTACAATATGTATACCCATATATTTATATTTATATTATTATAATCTATATATATAAAAATGAATGTCTGTCTGTCTGTATGTATGTATGTATGTATGTATGTCCTTGATAGTTTTAAACTTTTCGAACCTATATTAACTATTGACTCCTTTTTTTAACTATTTCCACTTTTAGACTGGCGAAGCCCATCTGTAACACACCCCAAAATAAATTTTTAAAAATGGACCGGCGAAGCCCATCTGTAACCCACCAGGTGATATTTATTAAAAAACTGAAACCCGGGCGAAGCCCGGGTCTAGCGCGTCAGCGCTAGTTTATATAAAAAATTTCAAATAATTAAGCCACATCATACAAGGTGGTTATAAAATAAGTTACCCACAGTTTCAGTTAGTCCACTGAAAATAGACTTTAATCTTGGACAAATTGCAACAAAAATACTAGAAATTCCGACATAATCGGACCATGGCAATTTTTTTAATTGAAAAACTAACAATTTTATTAATAAATTTTGAGACTTTCAACTTATTGTACAGGTTTTAAAATAATCTATAGATGATGCTCTTTCAAAATGCAGGGTAATTCCTATTGTTTAATAAAAACTGACTCCTTACATCTATTTATCAAGCATACAGATGTAAACCCCAGGGAGATATTTTCCCCTTCAGAAACTCAAAAGTGGTAACCTCAAAGATCCTATGAACAATTGTATTACATGAATCTGCTGTCCTCGTCAATCCAATCCTCATATGTCTTCTGCTTCTTATTGGCCATACGAATTAATTCGATGACGCGTTTTCTTTTTTTTTGAAAACTCCAACCAATCACTGTATAGATGCGGATTGGCTTGACATGGACTACAAAAACTTCTAATGTCATTAACTAGATTCATCTCAAAGATAAGAGGCAAAGATGGAACGACGTCATCCATGTATAAAATCTGGATATATTTTGACTTTGAGTTCCATTTATTGATGATGACATATGAACTGTTCTTTTTATGCCATTCGTTTTCCCCGTGCTTCAAAAGCCATCATGTTAAGATTCGATCTTTTGTAACCATTCGTTCTCTTTTATAATTTAAAATAAATCTCACTGAATTACAATCATCCTGTACTTCTACAGAAATGTAAAAGAAGGAGTTAAACATTTCCCTGGATGCCAACTTCCCGCCAAATGCATTACCTTCTATTTTGTCACCTCAAGAAAAAAAAGCACTCACAAAATCAGTCTGAAACCGTCCTGTCACACATTGAAACCCCGTTCATCTCTCAGGGAGTAGCTCTACCTCCAAGGCTATCTTGTGACAGCCAGGGTGGTTTTTCGCGCATTACTCTTCAAGAGTCTCGTAATTTCATCACCGTTGATTGGAGGAAATGAGTTGGTCTGCCATCTCTGCCTTGGTTAGAGAATCTTCCCTCATGCTCAAGGACATTAGAATTCAGTTTGGGGAAACACTGAGTAAGTCAGACGTGCTTTTGGTGGCAGAGTTTGAAAATTAAAAATAGTGTTAAAACCAATAAAAATAATCAAATTTACAAATCTTCCTGGGGGAGGGACCCCAGACTCCTGTCATTTAGCAAGATACTTTCAATAAACACTAAAAAACGGAATCCCCCTACACATAATTGAAGGGCTTGGTGGATGAAGGGGCTTTGTTACAAGGCCTGTCCCGAAAGTAACGAGACTGAATTCCATAATTCTTAATGGAATCCAGTCTCGTTACTTTCGTGACAGGCCTTGTAACATAGCCCCTTCATCCACCAAGCCCTTCAATTATGTGTAGGTTACGCAAGATGCCTCACTTGACACTTTGGATATTAAACTTAATAATTTCTCTTTCAGGTTGAGCAAAAAAAATTTATGTTTCTAAAATATTAACGTATACATTTATTTTATCCTCAGCATAATTACAATACAATAACATAAATACATTTCTCTTTATTAAAAAATGCTTTACAAACTATAAGTGATTGTAAATTTGCACAATGCGAAACAAGAAAACTGATGTAAAAAATATCCAAACTTTCTAGACACACGAAAGAGTGCAAAACACGTTGTCAAGCAGATTCTAAGTGACATTTATTAGCGTCTAATAAGCACGAGTTCATACCTATAAATTTGTGCCAAAAAATACTCAGTGTCAAGGTGGGCCAGGTCCCAAGATGTGCCCCTGGTTTCGGTAATCAAGCATGATCATTAAATTCAAACCCTACTCTAACACCCTCAACGATTTTCTGAAACAAAAAAAGGTCTATTGTGAAAATCTGCAACTTAATGACCTTCATAAAGTATAACATAAACAAGACTACAAGAGTTGCCGTGACAACTGCTTGTCAGGGTGTATCATCATTGAAAGATGTCTCCTTTGAATAAGACGGATAGGGGTAGTTTTTAGCATGGCGACAGTGGATCGTTGGAATGAAGCTGTTCCACTGAATTTTTTTTAAAGCTTTCCTCTTTTCACTTGTTCTTAAATAGTTCCAGAGTTTGAAAGATCTATTCAGAAAGTACGTTGAACAGGATCGGCTAATTTAAGAGTAGAACGGTGTCATTCAAATATTTATTTTGTGTCCAGTTTTACTTTAAAGCGGGGTTTGAATTGGATGATCCCATTTTATTCAGGAAAACCGAGTTTTAGGATTTTAATTTTTATTGATATTTTAAAATTAAGGCAAGGTTTGTGGCGTAAAAAAATCTGCTCTTAAGTTTCATTGAAGGATGTATTGTATGTACAATAATAAAGTATAAAAATTTCACCCCTTTTTTCTCAAAGTGGCATTTAAACCCATATTGGAATTTTCAAATTAGCATAAAACGAACCGCTTAACATAAAACTATATGACCTTAAACTTTTCAAAGTTATGTACGGCTTCTATTGAATATCTGAGCAGTTATGTTCTTACAATATGCAATACATATTTTTGGGGAGAGGAGATTAACAACGCAATATATTAATTACACACCTGAGAAAAAAATAACTTTTCTGGAGGGGGGTTAGGGTTATTATACAATGATATTTTACCAAAAGAATAGAATTTGTGACAACAAAAATTTTTATGCATTTCAAAATTATTTTATTTAGTAATTGATCTAATGTGATCTATTGGCATGATAAAGAAACGAGATTTAATGTCTCAATATATCGGCAAATTCTTCGAAGGACGCTTGAGAATATCGTCTTTTCATCACTAAATGTGCATCAGTCATAGTACCTAAGCCAATTCAATGCTTCAAGATTCCTCTCCATTGTGTTGTTGATGTTGATGCATGCCGTCGAACTGTGACCAATCTAATCCGTCGTTCAGAATAACCATCTCCTTGTTTTTTTTCTGCGCATTCAGCGAAGCACTTTGGCTTAAAACTGAACTGGAATCACTACTCCCTACCCTCTTTCTCCTGTACTTTCTTCCTCATATAATTTTTTATTGTAGTTATATAGTGTGTTAGTTCCGCCAACATTTTGACGCAGTATGAAATGAACATTAATGCAGGATCCGTTATTTTTTTATTATAAAAAAATTTTAACATTCAGTTAAATTTCGTAAATTTCAGTAAAACTGTTTCAAATATGTTGAAGAGGCATTCCCCGGCAGGAACCGAAACCTAAAGAAAGTGGAAGTAGAAGTATTTACAGATTATATGAATATAAATAAAGAGGGCGCTACAATGTCACCAAAAAGTGTGTTAAAACCACTGAGTTTATATTTTTAACATGCGTTTTGGGGAAAAAATATTGGAAATGCATTCAAGAAAATAAGAAAAACTGCTCTTCAGTGGCGTATATAGAATTTATTTCTGGAGGGGCCCCAAATTATACCCCCCCTTTCATGCAAATTTAATAGGTTCAATGATATTTTTTACACATTTTGTTGTTAGAATTTGCGTCTTAGAGAACATAATATTATAAAAAAGTTGTGAGTTTAAGTTTCAAGTACCAAACGGAGTCTGTGGGTCCTCCCCCAGAAAATTTTTGAAGATTCAATTAAAAAAACTGATTTTTAACTAGTCTTTGGTACACCTAGTCCGAATTTTCGAAGTACATTCTTAGGAGGGATTAAGATTTTGGTGGGTGCTCTCAAATTATTGGGCCCTTAGTCCCAATCCTCACAGGCCTAATATAAATCAGTTTCGTGATGTATTCCTTAGCTATACTTCCTTTTGGAAACTGTATTACAATTGCGCAGGTGCAGTGTAACCAGTCACCTTTATAACCTAATTTTCTAGGTGAATTCCAACTATTTCACAGCCATTGAGCATGCAGACAAAGCCTGACACCCAATAAGAAAACAAATACAAGTAGGGGACGCCGGGAAGTCTTGGCCAACGATGCAGACGTTCAGGTTTAAAGGGTTGAAAAATCTGGCTCCCGATTTCTTCCCCAACAAGCAACGCTTGTTTTCTATGCATTGTTCTGGGGAGGGAGACCACGTGGGGGTGCTCGGCTGGGATATCTGCCAGTTCGGGAAAATCCATCGGCCGATTCGCAGCTGTTGAGGGTAAATTCACATCGTGTCTAAGCGTTGAATGTGTCTTGTCTTCGCTACGATGTGAATGATGGGATCCGAGGATGCTAATGGGGACGCGACGCTGAAGTGATACTTAGGGGAGTAATTTGGATAAGAGAAAATAAATTGTTTCCTTGAGGATCAGCAATAGTAAAATTAAGCTAAAGTTATGGGGGTCTATGGTAAATTCCTTCCTTTATCACAATTGCACGCAATTTGCACGGCGGTTCAGGAGTTCATCGTGAACGAAAAAGAATACTTCATTTTAACAGATAGTCTATCCGTCATTAAATCATTGCAAAATATAAATATAAAATGGCCAGAAGTAATTAAAAAACTAAACAGAAGCATTAACCAAGCTATGCAATTTGCAAAGGAAATAGAAATAGCGTGGATACCGGGACACAAGGGAATATATGAAAATGAAAAGGCAGATCAGGAAGCAGGGAAAGCTCCAGATCAAATTGTAATCAACGAGATATCACCAGAAGATGCCATAAGAAGTATATCAAACAAAATAAGAGAGGAACAGGAATATCAATGGAAAAGTTATAAACACTACAATGATTTCAAGCATATAGACTCCATAAACCAAAAAGACAAACTTATTATAGGCAACCGAAAGACAGACGTATTAATCTCCAGATTAAAAACTAAAACATTCATGACTAACTCCAAACTTTATAAATTTAACCTCATTCAAAATCCGTTATGTGATACTTGTAAAACAGAAGACACTTTTAATCATTTCCTGTTTGAATGCAATAGACACGTAAGTAAGAGAGCAAAGTTAAGCAACGCACTTCAACTAAAATCGCTAAATTATCAAGAGCTAATGAAAATAATCGAAGAATTAATAGAAGAATTAAAATCCAAGCAATAGCAAGATTCTTAAATGAAATAGTAGAATAACAAAGAAGAAAAAAATTCTCCAGCTACTAAGGAATTCCCAAGTTAATATGTAATTAAGAAGTATTATTACCGAAGACGTAAAGAGAAGACGAAGCGACAAGTTTTTACCAGCAAATGTCTCAAATCAATCTCAACTCAACTCAACTAGTAGACCTCTGCTATGTCTGAAATATGCAAGGTACCCAAATCTGTTGGTCGTACACTGTTTCGTGGAGTTTTTCAGAGTTCCTTAAATTTTAAGAAAAAATCTCACCTCCCCCTAACAAATATGTTGGCATTTTCTCAATAACATTTCAACGAATGTTATGATTTCTGATTATTTAATTGCTAACTATTTTATCGCCATTTAGTGGAAACAGCTTTTATGTTTAAGTTTGAAATCAAGTTAGCTTCAGTATAAAACAATAGGGATAATAAAATAGTTTGGCAGTTATCTGGTCTTTAAATTTTAGTTGCAATATTGTGGCGTCCGCGACAGTTAAAGAAATTTTGCAAGTCTTAAGCAAGTACGTCCTGGGTTCAAGATGAGGTTTAATTTATTTTAAGAATTCAACTGTAAAGCTTTGATTGGAATATGACAGAAAATAAGCCAGAGATAAGTTCCACTGAGTTGTGTCTGCGAGCCAAAAGAGCAAGTTGTCGTCGTCTTTTGACGATTGCCGCAAACCAGTTTCAGGAAATTCAAAAAGCAGTAAGATCAGATTCAGATACAGATATTCATATTCAATATGGGAAAACAGTGGAAAAAGCTGAAAGATTATTTAAGATTGACGAAGAAATGGAAAACTTATGCGATTTTTCCAGTGAGGATTATGAATCATCCGAGGAGTACAGAGATAGATTCTCTGAGATAAGAAGTATTTACCAGAGAAAGTACTACACCAAAGAGAGAGATGGATGCTATAACGATGGAAATATTCTCACTGGAAAAGGAAATTTGAATCTTCCAAAGCTACAGTTAAAGGAGTTAGATCTCAAGCCCAGATCATGGGTTGCTTTTTGGGGACAGTTTCAGAGAATACATGATGAAGAAAGCATTCCAGAGGAGGACAAGTTCCAATACCTTCTGTCTTCGATCAAGCCTAAAACCAAGGGACGTGCCATCGTTGAAAGCTATCCGCCTTCAAGAGGTAATTACAAAAAAGTAATAGATCATTTAGAGGCACGATTCGGGCGGAAGGATTTGCTGATTGAAGTTTATATCAGGGATCTTCTGGGGTTGGTGGGTCACAAATCCACATTGAAATTGACCGATTTATATGATCGGCTTGGATCGAACTTGAGAGCTCTTGAGACGCTGGGGGTCACGAGCTCCAATTACGCTGCGATGTTATTGCCTATGGTTGAGTCATGTTTACCTGCGGATACTCTTAAGGCCTGGGACAGGTGCAGGATGAACAAAGAAGAGAAAATAGACCATGAGGTTTTTAAGAAAGAGCGTGATTTAGAAGATTTGATGTCTTTCCTTCGACATGAAGTGGAATGTGAGGAACATCGTTATCTCGCAGAGCAGTCTTTTGGAGATGTGAGGGTTAAGGATATCCAGAGACCACTCCAGAAGGACCTACCCACTACGGTAACTTTGTTCAATAATACGTCAAGAGGGAGAAGTTGCATTTTCTGTAATGATTCTCATTCAAGTGAAGTTTGTCCGAAGGTGAGTTCAATGAGCTATGATGATATAAGAGAAAAGGTCATGAAGAAAATATGCTGTTTAGTTTGTCTTCGACCTGGGCATATAGCCAAGAAATGTCGCAGTAACATCAGATGTTTCATTTGTAAAAGACGACACTACGCTTTTCTCTGTCCGGATTTGTGCAAAGGTACGCCTCCTTCATCTAGAGAGTCTTTGGTTGTGGAGGAGAAACCTATAGGAGCCTTATCCACAAGAAGTGAATCAGAAAGAGAAATCTACCTAAAAACAATAAGGACAAGACTGCGTCACAGGGGCAGGGAAGCGTGCGTTAGAGTGTTATTAGATGATGGATCACAACGATCCTACATTGAAAGAAGTCTGGCAGAAGACTTAGGACTAGCACCTACGAGAAAAGAGGTTTTATCTCATGGTCTGTTTGGAGGTGGAATATATCCAGCTGTCAAACACAAGAGCTATGCAGTAACCGTAGAGAGCATGGATCGCAAGTACTCCACTCCCCTGTCTTTGCTTGATCAGCCTAAGATCTGTTCGGCACTCCCGAGGATCTCTGATAGATGTCTACTGAAGGAACTTGCTTCCAGGGGAATCAGCTTAACTGATGTGGGTGAAGACGCGCCCCCCATCAGAATGATTTTAGGAGCTGACATACTGGGAAGTATCTTGACAGGAAGGATAGAGGTCTTTAAGTCGGGATTATCAGCGGTAGAGACAAAACTTGGCTGGGCAATTTTGGGACAAAAAAACTGAACTGTGATATTAATTAATTCCTTTTGATAATTAATTTTGATCTTAATAACTAATTTTGGTTTTTATAATTAATTTTGATTTTGATAATTAAGTAATAATTTAACTTTGAAGTTTAACTTTCTATTCATGGTTTGTATTTCTCAGTTGAATTTAAAGTAATGTTTAAATCTTACCCCTCGAAATACAAAAGGGGGGAGTATGTTATGATTTCTGATTTTTTAATTGCTAACTATTTTATCGCCATTTAGTGGCAACAGCTTTTATGTTTAAGTTTGAAATCAAGTTAGTTTCAGTATAAAACAATAGGGATAATAAAATAGTTTGGCATTTATCTGGTCTTTAAATTTTAGTTACAATAACGAATGCATTAAAATTTTACTTAATCCCAAAAAAATATGCTGTTCAGAATTTATTTAAGATCCTTATTATCCAATAACCTCAAACAAAACCCCGCTATTTTTTAAGCATTTATTTATGGAAATCTGAGATAAAATAATTGTCGACTTTTATAATACTAGGGGGCTCTGCCCCCTGCTCGCTATCGCTCTCCAACCCCCGGAACTGCTTCGCAGTTCTTTGAAGATCGCTTCGCGATCTTAGCGAGCAGAGCTCGCTTGTTCCATCTAAACTATCCAGCACAACCTGGAACTATCCTGCTTTGTTAATGATAATTTAATATCGAAACTTTTTATCTCTCAAACTTTTTAATAATTTAATTCGGATCATTAACACGAAAATATCAAAATAAAACTCTTACTGAAATATTCCTTTTTAGCTTTTCAATAATTTAATAGATAGGGGGCTACCGCCCCCTGCTCGCTATCGCTCACAAACGCCCGTAACTTATACGCAGCTCTTTACAGATCGCTTCACGATCTGAGTGAACAAATCTCGCTAGTTACATTTTAACAGCTATGATAACAACCCTCATCCGTATAAAAAACGCTTTTCTAAAACCCAATTATATTTTTTCTCTTATCACTAATTTCTCTATTTAATCTTTAGCAGAGTAAAACAAACTTCCCGCGAATCCTCTTCCTTTCATCCGCACAAATAACACTCAAAAAAGCTAAATTATTTATTTCTCCAGTAGTTCAAAAAATATTGCAATACCTTTAAATGATTATTAACCAAGTCTGAACTACTATAGCTAGCAAACTTGGAGAAAATCCGTGCTCGCGACAATCTAGTGAACAGGCAAATATAAAATTTAAAAACATTAAACACGTCTGATAAAGACCTACTAAAACTATGAAAAAAATGAAACTTTGATGCTTAATAATTCTAAAACTAATTAGAATTTTTTAAAGAATTAAACGCCAATATCTTTCTAAAAAATAAGAGTATAAGTGTTTTAAAAATCATATTGATACCGTGATTAGTTTTCATTTAAGATAGAAAAAAACGAAAAAGCGTAAAAAATTTCGAAAACTAAAAAATTAATTACTCTAAACCAAATTCGAAATTCAAAAAAAGGGCGACGTAGTGCACATCTTCATACTACAGAGTATTAGGCTGCAAAAAATCATAGTTCTGCTGCTAATAGATTTCGCTGAACTGGATTACGCGGCGAAAAAAGAAAAACTTCAACTTTGACCTTAAAAATACCCCAGTAATAATTATTACATCAGTTAGCTTTTTGTTCGAGAATGTGCCCCAAATATTCCTCTACAAACATTTCAAATTTCATAAATTTCTATCAAGTAGTTTTTGCGATATGAGAGTTCAAAGAGTTGAAAAATTAAATTTTCTGAAACAGCGGCGGCGGCGGCGGCGGCGGCAGCGGTGACAGTAACTTTTTTTTAATATAGAGAGATTATCTATATTTCACCTATATGGAACAGCAATCCCCGGTGATATGATTTTTTTACATTAGGGTCACTTGGGGTAAGTGGGACCCCTTTTTGGCCTAGTGAGTGCATTTTTGGAGCTCAATAGAAGAATTTTGAACGGGTTAAACTTGAACTCATTGACTAATTTCGTTAAAGACACTATCCATAAACAAAAATTTATTAGTAGTTTCTAAAATAAAGCTTTTCATTTTTCTGAATTGGTCTTTATTTAAAAAATGAGATGGGTGACCCACTTACCCCAAGAGATGGGGTAAGTGGGTCACCCACTCTTTATTTATATTTAAAGTAAGCAAAACTTAAAAGGAAGTAAGTAGGTCTTACTTGATAAAGTACAGAAATTTTCACCACAAAATATTTTATTGTAACTGTAACCATGAGTGAGAAATCTACTCACATTAAAAAAAATCAGTATTATAAGGTAAGAATAGAATGAAAAGCATAATAAGTATTTTAAAGAATGTTTTGAAAGGCCAAAGGAATATGTTTTACTTTTACATATAAAATAGTGTTGAAAAAACATAATAAGGTTGATCAAGATTTATTTTGACCCTTTAATAAACATTGTAAGATAAAAAAGAAATCGGACACACTAAATGAGAATGAACACTATTGATGAGATATTTCACTTTACTCACCATAACTTAAATTGAAACGCAAATTAAATATATAATGTCGATCAATTTATTCATAAATTTTAATGAATTTTGAAGTGGTGAGTAAAAGGTCTTGGTACTAAAAATCGAGATTTTCTGATAATATTGGGGGAAATATTCCCTATAACCCCTCTTAAATCCTCCCATGTCTTCAGTAATAGTTCATATATCATTTGGAACCCTCTAGAACCACTTATATCATAATAAGGGGTCTCACTTACTAAATAAAGAGGGGTCCCACTTACCCCAACCTTGCTAAAACTATGGGGTAAGTGGGACCCCCCTCTTAAATACTTCAAAATCAAAAATTTTGAAAAATTTCAAATTGCATTATGTATTTTAGGTCAAACTCTGCAAAACAGTTCAATAAACATTAAAATGTAATGAAAACTTACTTAGAAATACTTCTTTGAAAAATGCGCCTTGAACACTCCAAAAAATCCATTCTGGGAATCTATTTTAAATTAGTTCTATAATCTTAAAAATAAATTAAACAAATCTTAAATATATTCAAAACTCATCGGTGTGACAAGCTGTAACATAATCAATGCGAGTAAGTGTGAAATTTCCTGTACATATTATAGTTTTAGGGGGTGTCCCACTTACCCCAAGTAACCCTATTTTGTATTTTTTTGTCTGTGCGTATAATAAATTTGATTAATTAATTAATTAATTAAATTCTGATAATATTTTTACAAAATTACTCCATAGTGTTACATTTACAGATGAAGTAGTATCTCGGGATCTGGTAAACTTTAGGAAGCATTTTTAAACTTTGAAGTTGCTACTAAAGTTTATTAAAATGGTTGTCTCTGCTATGATTTAACAGTGGACATGGGTGGGTCCAGGGGGTGCGCCCTTAAAGGCCATGGCCCCCTCCAAGAATCATAGCTTAAAATTATAGCTTAAAATCGCATTTTCAATGCTCAAATTCAAATACTTTTCCGGGGGCAAACCCCCAATCCCCTCTGAAATTTTCACACCTATTTTAAATTTTTTCCCCTAAAATATTCAGCCGCTTAGTTGAACTGGTCCTCTTTAGGGTTTTCCCAAAAGAATGTCAAAATAGATAAAACACTACAACTTATTGTGTGGTTTACTAGGTCTCAAAATCAGCTGGAACATTACTTTTAGAGGCAAATTTCATAAAATTTTCTGGGGCAGGACCCCTATAGACACCCCGTTTCTTTTGGAGGAAGAAGCATTATCAGGAAAAAAAACTTTTCATACTTCAGCAAAGTTTCGCATTTCATTTATGTTATACTCGGAAAAGACCTTGGAAAAAAATTGGGGGCCAAAACACCTCTCGAAACAAAAAGTCTGGTTATGGCCCTTAGAAATCTTTCCCTTCACTTTCATAAAGGTTGGCACACTGAGAGAAATGACAGTTTCAAATTTGAGTAAATCGGTGTTCTCATTTTGGTATGAAACGTTTTGTTTCAAATATGACCACCCAATGCTTTCAATTTTGAAACCAATTTAATAGTCACCACTCAAATTATGCTTATTTTTAGTATATATTTGAAAATTGATATGTATCTTAGATCTGTTAACCTTTCTAGGGTTCTAGTAAAAATAGCGGATATTAGACTGTATGGCTATTTGAAGACTTTCAAAATCATCTCTGAAAACCAATTCGGTTTCATTCTAGGCTTTAGTAGAGAGCCTGTGTACAAGAGAGAGACGACAACTCGCTTAAAAGCGTCTCTGCGCATCCAGTTCTGTCCTGTCCAAACTGTATCATGCCGCTGGTCTCGAGTCCAATGCTAATCCTATGAAGGGAACCGGCGAACAGAAAACCTGTTTACCGATCTGCGCGCGCTATACTGAGTTGTCGCCTCTCCCTCGCATATAGGCTCTCTAGTAGGGTGTATCGAAAAAAACTTTTTTTTTATTTTGATGATGCCTTAGTGCGGAAAAGTTGTCTAAGGTGGCAGAGAGTACCTGTGAATTTTTTCAGAATTTTCGGATAATATCTTTAGGTGCCGCCAAGGCCCTGAAGGTCCCTATGTTAATCCAATGGAGCGCGCAAGCCAAGAAGGCCGAAAATTGGTTTTTCGCCCCTCATTTCTACCCTTATCACACGACGAATGTCTTCACTCAAGTTATGGACCCTATAGGATCTAGGCTATCCGACAAAACTTGAATAATAGCCTAAATCTCTATATTATGTTGATTGTGGGCTCTGATTTGAACGAGAAAATACGCGATTTTCGACGAAATTGGAGCATACAAAAAAACGTAATATAGAGATTTAGGCTATTATTCAAGTTTTGTCGGATAGCCTAGATCCTATAGGGCCCATAACTTGAGTGAAGACATTCGTCGTGTGATTAGGGTGGAAATGAGGGGCGAAAAACCAATTTTCGGCCTTCTTGGCTTGCGCGCTCCATTGGATTAACATAGGGACCTTCAGGGCCTTGGCGGCACCTAAAGATATTATCCAAAAATTCTGAAAAAATTCACAGGTACTCTCTGCCACCTTAGACAACTTTTCCGCACTAAGGCATCATCAAAATCAAAAAAAAGTTTTTTTCGATACACCCTACTCTCTAGTAATGTTCGGCACTAGTTAACTAAAAGTAGTTGAAAAGTAGTTAACTAGTAGTTCATCTACTTTTGGTTTAGAGTAGTTGAACTAGTAGTTTAACTACTTTTTTCACCAACTACTAGTTACAACTACTTTCAAAAAGTTCACCTACTTCAAAAAATATTGAAAGATGAAAGATTAAAATTTCAAAAATATGTTACACATCTACTAAGGCTAAGCGCGCACTAGAGACTTCTGTCTCGGCGACTTAAAACACTAGTCACTCGAGAGCAATGCATTTCTATGAGGAAATTCTTGGCCTAGTGATCTTGGTCTCGTCGCCATGTGCGCGCACTTTAGCTTCTTGCAATAGCCAGGGAAGCAATTTTCGGGGTTATTCACTGTTCATGCGATCATACGATGCGATTTTCATGCGATCGTATGATGCAATGCGATCGCATGCTACCAAAAGCTCATTCTGTGGTCTCAATCGTGCGAGGCGTGGCTTCAGATCAGAGATGGGCAAAATGTAATCAGATTAATGATTAACGATTACGATTACAAATGTAATCTGATTACATTTGTAATCTGATTACTTTTTCACAAATGTAATCTGATTACATTTGTAATCTGATTACTTTTGCACAAATGTAATCTGATTACATTTGTAATCTGATTACTTTTGCACAAATGTAATCTGAATACATTTGTAATCTGATTACTTTTGTACAAATGTAATCTGATTACAGATTACATTTTGTAATCGTTAATCTGATTACAGATTACAATTGTAATCTAATATAACATATCTTGATTACTTTTTCTGATTGATAATGGTAGGGTGCGAATAGGGTGTAATGTTGTTCCGCCACATACAGGAAGTGGTCCACAACTGACAGGAAATGGTCCAAAATTGACCGGAAGTGCTCCAAAATTGACCAGAAGTGGTCCGAAACTGACTGGAAGTGGTCAACAACTCACCGGAAGTGCTCCGAAACTTCCCGGAAGTAGTCCCCAACTTGCCGGAAACGGTCCGCAACTTAAAAATAGAGGTTCGTAACTTCCCGGAAGTGCTCCGAAACTTTCCGGAAATGGTTCCCAACTTACCGGAAACGGTCCGCAACTTAATAGAAGTGGTTTCGTAACTCCCCGAAATTTGTCCACGACTCCCCGGAAGTGGTCCAAAACTGATCGGAAGTGGTCCGAAACTTACCGGAAGTGGTCCACAACTGACCGGATATGGTCCGCAACTTAAAAGAAGTGGTTCGTAACTTCCCGGAAGTTGTCCACTGCTCACCGGAAGTGGTCCACAACTTACCGGAAGTAGTCAACAACTGACCGGAAGTGGTTCCCAATTGACCAGAAGTGGCCCGCAACTGACCGAAAAGGGTCCTCAACTGACCGGAAGTGGTTCACATCTGACCGGAAGTGGTTCACAATTGACCGGAAGTGCTCTGAAACTTACCGGAAATGGTTCCAAACTTACCGGAAACGGTCCGCAACTTAATAGAAGTGGTTTCGTAACTCCCCGAAAGTTGTCCACGACTCCCCGGAAGTGGTCCAAAACTGATCGGAAGTGGTCCGAAACTTACCGGAAGTGGTCCACAACTGACCGGATATGGTCCACATTTTACCGGAAATGGTCCGCAACTTAAAAGAAGTGGTTCATAACTTCCCGGAAGTTGTCCACGGCTCACCGGAAGTGGTCCACAACTTACCGGAAGTAGTCAACAACTGACCGGAAGTGGTTCCCAATTGACCAGAAGTGGCCCGCAACTGACCGAAAAGGGTCCTCAACTGACCGGAAGTGGTTCAAATCTGACCGGAAGTGGTTCACAATTGACCGGAAGTGCTCTGAAACTTACCGGAAACGGTACGCAACTTAATAGGCATAGTTCTTATCTTCCCGGAAGTTGTCCGCGGCTTACCAGAAGTGGTCCAAAACAGATCGGAAATGGTCTACAACTGACCGAAAGTGGTACACAACTGACCGGAAGTGGTCCACAACTTCCCGGAAGTGCTACGAAACTTACCGACAAGTTGTGGACCACTTCCGGTAAGTCATGGACCACTTCTGGTAGGTTACGGACCACTTCCGGTTCGTAACAGATCACTTCCGGCAAGTTGTGGACCACTTCCGGTAAGTCATTGACCCAGTTCTGGTAGGTTACGGACAACTTCCGGTAAGTAACAGACCACTTCCGGCAAGTTGTGGACCACTTCCGGTAAATCATGGACCACTTCCGGTAGGTTACGGACCACTTCCGGTAAGTAACAGGCTACTTCCGGCAAGTTGGGGTCCACTTCCGGTAAGTCATGGACCACTTCCGGTAAGTAACAGACCACTTCCGGCAAGTTGTGGACCACTTCTGGAAAGTCATGGACCACTTCTGGTAGGTTACGGACCACTTCCGGTAAGTAACAGACTACTTCCGGCAAGTTGGGGTCCACTTCTGGAAAGTCATGGACCACTTCTGGTAGGTTACGGACCACTTCCGGTAAGTAACAGACTACTTCCGGCAAGTTGGGGTCCACTTCCGGTAAGTCATGGACCACTTCCGGTAAGTAACAGACCATTTCCGGTAAGTCACGTACCACTTCCGGTAAGTTGTGGACCACTTTTGATAAGTCACGGACCACTTCCGGTAAGTAACGGACCACTTCCGGCAAGTTGTGGACCACTTCCGGTAAGTTATGGACCACTTCCGTAGGTTACGAACCACTTCCGGTAAGAAACAGACCACTTCCGGCAAGTTGTAGACCATTTCCGGTAAGTTGTGGACCACTTCCTGTAAGTCATGGACCACTTCAGGCAAGTTGTGGACCACTTCCGGTAAAGGTACCAGAGTAATTGGATTGAAGATTACAAATGTATTTAGACTTAAAATGTAATCAAACTAAAAATGTAATCAAACTACAAATGTAATCAAACTACAAAAGTAATCAGATTACATTCACATTTAGATTACAAAATGTAATCTAACTTCAAATGTAATCAGATTACATTCATTCAGATTACAGATGTAGTTGGATTGAAAATTTCAAAATGTAATCAGATTACAAATGTAATGATTACAAATGTAGTTAGATTAAAAACTGCAAAAAGTAATCAGATTACAAATGTAATGATTACAAATGTAATGATTACAAATGTAATCAGATTATTAATCTGATTACAAAAGTAGTTTGATTACGCCCATCTCTGCTTCAGATCGTTCACTTATTGGCCAACTTATCTTGTTGATTTTAAATATTTTTAACCAATCATGGTACTTTTTTTTGGGATCCGGCCGTTTTTATTTAAAAAAAGCGAAGCAGATTGTTGTTGTTTTGTTTATTTACACGTGTTTCTAGAGCTGCATTAAATTGCTTTGATTTTTGTAAAAGGTTAAGATTAATGAGTAGAACTTTCATCCAATTAATTTTCGCTGACCAAAACTGAGTATATTACTCTAGTTCTTTTAAAACACATGAACTCACAAGTATAATAGTGGACATTTTTAAGATTTTACAAAAAAAAATAGTTATTTTTTATAGCTGCTTTATTAAGATTGGGGGATGGTTAAAGGAAATATTTAAAAAAAAGTTCATAGATGTATAATTATCAGTTTTTTTATTTCATTGATTAATTCGTAGTTGAAAATGGATTGGAAATAGTTTCCCGAATGTAGTTGGTCAAACCACATAAACTTTGAACTGAAGAGAACCTTTTTACAATTCGAGAATGTACTGGGATTTAAGAATAAATAAAAACTTACTTTGTGTTAAGAGAAATTATAAAAATAAAATTCTTAATAGTTCAATCACGTAGCTGCTCGCTTGCAGGCGAAATCCATCAAAACAGGTGTCGCGAAAAAACCGTTAAAAAACTCATATAGCTTTACACATGTAATAATTTTGTTTGTTTTTATTGAATGTTTTTTTTCGTATATTGAAACAGAACATATTTACGAGAAAAAGAACTCAATAAAACAAAAAGAAGCCGAGAGAAAAACGCGAGCGTCAAAAGAAAAAGAATAAAGCAAAACAAGGGAAGATAGTTTCTCTCAAATCCCACATTTGTTTAATATCTAATTTTTTTAATATTTGACTGCTTCTAAACTAGCCATTTTCCTACTTATTCCATACAATGCTTTTAAATTTCAATATTTTCTACTTATAATTCAATACTTTCTACTCTTAAATAATTTTCTTTACCATGGAAGAAATATAGACACATCTCTAAAATTTAAAAGTTTCAATAAAATAAAAAACTTCAACCTGATACTTGATTGAGTTTTAAATAAAATCAAA
The DNA here is from genome assembly GCA_024610705.1 of Tetragnatha versicolor. Lineage (NCBI taxonomy): Eukaryota > Metazoa > Arthropoda > Arachnida > Araneae > Tetragnathidae > Tetragnatha > Tetragnatha versicolor. Next base: position 9,158,567 of record JANDEH010000013.1, read on the forward strand.
TAGGTATTTGGCATAATATTGCTGAACTCAATACATTTCACAATTAACACCAGTGGAATTTTACCTTTTCCCACTTGCATCCTTTCCAAAGTTTCATTATGTGTTTTACAATTTTAATTCCTAAATAAAATAAGAAAAATAAAACAAAACTTAATTCTTTAGAAGCAACAAATTGTTGATACTAACTTACAACTTACCTTACTTCTGTCAAAAAACAAGGAACTTTAAAATAAACTATAAAATATAATTTTCATGTTGATTTGGTATGAACCATAGCCTGATTAACATTGATCTCAACACTATTTTTTAAATACAAAAGAAATTCAACAGTACCTAGAACTAATATACAAAAAAAACATGAGTATCTTGCAATGACTTTTTAATTTAACCTGGTCTCAAAATTAATTTAATTATGACTTCAAAACTGCAATCCATAAATTTTTAGAGCACTAGCTAGATACTTAAAATATTTTTATTAGGTATTTTTTCAGATACAAGAATAACAGCAATAGACAATTTCTTAAGCTTTATTTGTAAACAAACATCCATATAATTTTTCAGTTTAAGAAGAAAATTGACCTTCTAGATCAGAACTGCACAACTTTAAAAGTAGCGAGGGCTTAAAAATTATTCTGGGTAGGTCATATATGGACAAAATATCAATCAAAATTGTAAATTGTTAACTCATGACTTTCATAAATATTATAAACAAATTGATAAAAGATAAATATGATCCCATGTTTAAATCAATACAAATTTTTTCAAAATTTTTTTCAAAGATTAACCTCACAGTAGAAAGAGAAGATTTTATGGGCAAAATTATTCTTATGAACCTTCCAAAAATACAAAGAAGGAATTAGATGAATCACGAGAGTTTAAAAGCAAAATTATATCAAGTTAAATTTAAAATCCAAGATTACATGCATTGATTAATAAAAAAGCTAACTAAATACCTTATTTTCAATCATCTACACTATGAAAGAGTAATAAATATTTAAAAATATGAACAATAGCTTAACATAAGAAGACTTTGAAGTAAAAAATTTTATGTATATACTCATAAATGTAAGGTGGAACATAAATGAACACAAAGCATTTTATAAAGAAAACTTTAATCTACATACATATCAAGTAAAGCATTCATAGAACTTTATAAAATGAGAACAGCTGACAATTAAATATACCTCAAGAACTGTTAACTGAAGGAGAGGAAGAGACTAGTAACAGATCAACACAGAACAACAACTGCATCTCACTCAAATGAACTTGACCAAAAAAACCTCATTATTCAGGCCTTATTTATCTCAACAAGTCACTTGCCTCTAGTGAAAGGCCCTCTTGATCTCAGTCAACTCTTCAATCTAGAATTATTAAAAATTGAATGATTAGTTATAATGTTAGGAATATTTGATTAAGTCTTGAGTTTAGATGTAGCATAAAAGTAAACATTTTTGTCCCATTACACTGCTAGATGTAATTATAAAATATTAACTCAAAAGAGACTACCTATTATTTCAATGTTTACCTAATGACAAAGTTAGTCTGTTGATACAAATGAAATATGCATACTAAAATGAGCTTTAGAGCTTTATAGCAATGATTAAATACTGGTTAAAGTTATCCATGTCCCAAAGAAATATATAAAACTAAGGAAAACGTATTTCTCATACTCAGAATTAATTTAACATTTCCCCTACACTGGTAGGTATGCAAGAAAACTTATTGCAGAAATCCAAAATATCAACAAACAAATAGTTTGTGACTTTTCTATCATGAGAATGACCAAAAAACTATTGTCATTTAAAAAAATCTGAGTCTACTGATTTGCCTTACTTTCAAATAATGCACAAAAAGTTTGCAATTGGAAATTGTTTATAATGTTGTTTATCTTGTTTCTTTTAGTCAACAGCAATCTGATATTTTTGTAATTTGATTTTAAAATGAGTAGGTGTACCTTGTTCCAAAAATTATTAGTTTAAAATTAATTAAAATTTATTAGTCAAAAATTTTTAGAGGGGTATTTGGAATTTGGAGGGATATGGGGTAAATTTAGTACATTTCCACTGTCAAAATAGGATATTTTCTGGCTTGCTGAACTACTGCTTAATTACATGATGTATTTTTCTGCAATTATTTATGTTAGTAATACATATGTTAGTGCATATTATTAATGAGTGTGAACAGTTTTTTAGGTAAAACATTATGCTACAAAACACTTTTTAATTTACAGTATCTATGGTAGTATAAAAAAAGGTCTTCATGAGAAAAAAAGTATGAAAGTCTAATTTATATTTATGAATGGTGGAAAATGGGAAGGGTTTCAAATATTTAGAATGATATAAACGTTTGTATAACATTGAAACAACACTACTAGCTGATTTCAGATTATTATTTGATTAAGATTAATTACAAAAAATAGAAAACCAAAATAAAAACAAAACAACTACAGTGAAAATAATCCTATGTAGTACTCATTCATAACTTTAGGTCTACAAGTAAACATCACGATGGATATAAAATTTAAAAACATAAATAGAAAATCAATCTTAAAAAGCTGTATGCTAAAGATATAACTTATCTGATCACTTACAAATTGAGGGAGTTAGCAACAACTATAAATGTTTAAAAATTTTGTAAAGTAATCATGCATTCTTCACTTTCGTTTTATGAAAGTGAAACATTTCTTTTACGCTCTGATTCATAATATATGCTATAAGATTAACTGATAATGTTTTTGGTAAGACATTTTTGAGTTATTTGTATTTTGTAACACGATGATTGATGTGTAAGTTTTGTTTTCAACACCAACATCTATATTGTATAAAAGCATTCAATGACTGACTCTTCATGCACAAATTCAGGGGAAAAAAGAAAGCAAATGATACACAATAGAGAATATATAATGGGATAGAGGGTTAATCTTACCTTTTCGGCTCATTCATTGTGCAGCTATAGGCCTGGCGCACTTGGAATTAGTCCGGAAATTCGCCCATATTTTAGGCCTAGCGTCTTTAGCTGAGAAGAGAGCAGCCGCCATTATTTTCATCATCCGAGGCGGCTGATGTAAAAAAAAAATTCCAACCAATCAGAGATCCATGCGATTTTCGCATTGCTCAGACGGCTGCTAAAAAGCTCTCGTCTGGGTCAGCTCGCATGGAGACATCATACGCATCGCACGGAGCCCCAGAGAATACCGTTTTAGGCCATACGATCGCATCAACTATCCATACGATCGCATGAAGTGTGCAGTGAATAAGGCCGTTTGTCTTTGTCGCCGAGACAAAAGTCTCTAGTGCGCGCTTAGCCTAACAATGCCATTTTTCGTGATACATTTTCAAGTTTGGAAACCTTGAAATATATTTCATCCCAGCAATTGACATATAAATGCAACCCTTTTTTGAAATCCTCTCTAGAAATTAGGGAGTTCAGGGTTTTCTCTCCTGGAAATTCCAGCACTTTGAAAAGCGATTTTAGGCTAGGTTTACGAGGATTCTAGATGTTTTTCCTGCATTAAAAATTAGTAAGGCAATACTTAAAGTTTACGGCCCAATTTTGTGCTTAAAATTGACTAATGTAAATACAACTTAGAAAACTTTAAAACACCAAAAACCTGTACACCTATCAAAAATTGGCGAATCTTTAGCCATGATATTTTTGCTTTAGGTAATAAAAAGTAATCGAAAATTTGGGGAAAATATCTTATAAATTAAATAGACTAGTTAACTAGTAGTTAACTACTTTGGGAAATAATCAACTACTAGTTACAACTACTTCCAAGAAAAAGTAGTTAACTAGTAATTACAACTACGTTTGCCCAGACTAGTTGGTAGTTGGTAGTTAACTACTTTTTGACCAGTAGTTGCCGAACACTACTCTCTAGGCTTTAGTACTGAAAACGCATTATTAACTTTTACAAAATATAATTTCAATAACATATAGTCCAGTAACTTTATACATCACAGCATGCGTCAAATCCGGTAGTTCTGATTTTTTGCAGACTTGTTTATGATGTTGGTCTAATGAATAATATAATCCAAGTTTTAGACCTCGAGCGCCGAACGCAACTTTGTCAAAAATAGAAAAAAAACGTAGAAAAATCGTTTGTTTTTCAAATTTTGGCGATTATAACCTTAAAGAACTAGTTTTTGAAAAAACTTTCTTGCTACAAAGTTAAAGCAAACAAAATTTCCTACAAAATGCACTAATCAACTTTGATTTTCTGAAGAGTGGTTTTAAAGCTGAGCGCGCTGAAAACAACGATTTTTTTGCCTTTCCCCCCAAAAAAAAGGAAAACGCGCACTTCTTCCCTCTACAAAATGAAAACTATTCATGTTATCAACAAAAATTTTATACCACGTGAAAGAACATTTAATTTTCTATATATAACCTGCTTTACATTGTCATTTTTAAGAAGGGGGAGGGAAGCAAAGATCGATAATAAAACTCTCGCACCTCGCAGACCAAACGGACTTACGCGGTTGTTAATCTGAAATATGCGCTTTATTTCCGGAAAATTACCAATAAAATGGTTTGTTTTGGATTCATTGATGACTAAGCATGCTTAAAAAATAAATTTTTTATTTTATTTATGAAATATTGGGTGTTTTAGGCGGAATTTCAATCAATATTTTTAATTCATATATTAAATTATGAGAGTGTTTTAAGGAACGAATTTTATATGTTTTTTGCATCGCTTAATCCGAATTTTAAGTTTATTTTCATTTTCAAAGTCATCTTCAGATCAAAAATTGCAAAAAATCACAAATTTTTGCTCTTATGTTAGGTTTTCCATCGATTTTCTAAACACATATTCATTTTAGGAAAAATACCATGCAACCAAATTAAAGTACGTAAAATTTCCTATCAGATGCACTGGTTTATTTTTATTTTGCGATGAGCGGTGTACGTTTTATAGCGGTTTGAAGTGTAGCGATTATTTTGTTTTTCTACAAAAAAGTGGTAAACGCTTGATTTACGCCACTACAGCTCTACATAAATACAAATTACCAACAAATAGTTTATAGCACATGAAAGTACATTTAATTTCCTACAAAATGAACTATTTAACTTTGATTTTATGATGAAAGGTATTGATGCCAGAGCGTGCTAAATTACAGCTGCTTCCTGACTTCACACAAATTTTTGACACACACCGTCAAATTTTTAAAATTTGACCTTAAAATAACAGGGTTTTAACTCATTTTGGTGCGTAAAAAGTCATTTTATAGAGTAAAACTTTTCATTTTGGGGGGCTTGAGCCGGATCCGCTAGTGATATCAATAGGGGAGAGTGTTGTACCTACGGACGGTTGTACCTTCAGCCACCTCATTTTAAAATTCGGGAAAAAATGTAAATTTGAATTTGTGGTCGATTTTGAATGTAAACAGATGCTATCTAGTTGCTAACGTGAAATCAGCTGTTTAAAATGTTATTTAAATTTTCTATAGTAAAAATACTGTTTTTAGGTGCTCAAAGTTTTTTTTAGTGCATCACTACATTAATTATTTTCTTCCTCTATGATTATGATATGATAAAATGGGATATATGGGGGGAATCCCCGAGATTTTGACTTTTTAGTTTTGATATTAGAAATAGTCAGATCTCAATTCTTTTATCTTTTATAGAACTTTGAATGCAAAAACACCTGGTGTTGTACCTTCGGACACCATAAGTGTTGTACCTACGGACACGTTCTTGTGGGTGTCTGTAGCTAATCGGCGTTTTAGAATCAGGTTTCATTTAACTGAATACATTTTAATAAATGTTAAATTAATTCTAAATGGTAATCTATTTGTCAGCGATTATTTTCAAGTGAATTTTAGATGAAAAATCAAATACGTAGAGCCCCGATTATCCGCGCAATTGGGTGGCAAGGGTACCGCGGATAGCGAAAATCGCGGATAACCCGAAAAAAGACTAAAAATGAGGTGAAAACACGAAAAAAATATTTCAGCATAAAAACTATGTTTTATTGTACAAAAAACATGATGTGTAAAAATTTTAAAATATGTACAGTACAGCAGAAACCTTTGTTCTTCATTTAAAATGTCTCTAATCTCATCTAAAATTTGCTCTCATCGTTAAAAAATTTGTTTCGGGGCACTCGCGGATAATCCGCACCGCGGATCATCCGCTCGCGGATAATCGGGGTTCTACTGTATTTTGTGATCTAAACTACTTTTTTAAATTTATGATTCTACTTGGAGTTTAATTTAAAATATGGTGTAAAACCCTAAGCACCCTATCTCATTTAAGTATGCCGATTAAAAAAACTTCAAATTTCCACTGAAGACGATTTACCACCAAATAATTATTGTTATTACCACCAAATGATTGCACAACTAAGTGTCGATCGAATTGGGTTTTTTTGGATCAGTGAAGTTGTCAGATCAATCAGCATGATTGATGAAACTACTACCTTAAATACTTATCTGAAAATACCATGTGATTTTTGTGTTTTTGGTAAAAAATCAAGACTTTATCATTCAACTTCGTTTTAATGATCATTTACGATCTAAAACTACATTACTTTAAAAAATCTATTTTCAATTTTAAAAAGGCTTGAAATAGGTTATTAAAAGGTAAATCATCAATAAAAATGTTCATTCTTAGCTTTTTTCAAGTAAAACTTCCCTTTTTAAGGGTGTCCACAGGTACAACTGGGTCTGTCCATAGGTACAACAGGTTGTTGTACCTTTGGACACAAATTTTTCCAAGTTATTATAAATGATTAAAAATCCAATTTTCAAGATTTTGACTAGTAAAAAATATCTCTCTACTCACAAAGGTTAGGACTATAGGTTGGGCACTTTAAATGGTCAAAATGTGATTTTACCTGTCTTAGAAAAATCCAAACGTGATTTTTGTCCATAGGTACAACACTCTCCCCTATATATAAATGATTGTTTTATTTTACTAATGGTAATAGTTTATTAAAGATTGGTAGTTTGTTTTGATCAGAAATTAATATACTCTGTTTTGATCAGAAATTAATATCCATACATTTTTTATATATTTTCATTCAAAATTTCAAAAGTTTGCAAAAATTGTTGGTTTTTCTTTTTATATAGGGCAACTTTATAGACAACAGTTAATATCTTAATTATTTAGATGCAAAAAGTCTTAAAAAAATGACACCTTACACTTTTAGACCCATCTTATGGAAATGGGGAGGGATATACCCTATAAAACCCCTTTTGTTTTATTACCTAAATTTTCATAAATCATATGTTAATAGTGATTAAATACTAATGTTCGGCACTAGTTAACTAAAAGTAGTTGAAAAGTCGTTAACTACTAGTTGCAACTACTAGTTAACTAGTAGTTGCAGTGAGTTAGTTAAATAAGTAGTTAGTAGTAGTTAGTTAACTAGTAGTAGAGTAGTCAGAGTGGTTGAGAGTAGTTAAACTAGTAGTTTAACTACTTTTTTCACCAACTACTAGTTCCAACTACTTTCAAAAAGTTCAACTACTTCAAAAAATATTGAAAGATCAAAATTTTAAAAAATATGTTACATCTACTAACAATGCCATTTATCGTGATACATTTTCATATTTAGCAACCTTGAAATACATTTCATCCCAGCAATAAGGAAGTTGCATGTGTCAGATTTTCAAAAACAAACAAGTGTTCCGTATGGTTTTTTGTATGGTAAAATGAAATATCTAGTCAGTTTTTCAAAAAAATGCACAGGTAATTAAATATTTTAATTTAAAAGTCGAGAAAAAAACACATGACTGAAAACGTTTATTGTTTAAACTATAAGATGACGTCAACAATAATACCATCAAATCCATTGCTTTACAACAATGTTTAGTATAAGATGACGTCACATCCAAACTCTTGGCGTTTTCGCGCGCTTTTAAAAAGGGGATTTTTGTTAATTTTTTTGACAATCAAAAAATTTCTCGATCGGCCTCAAATTTTGGGTAGTTGCTTATATTTGCAAGAGGAATCGATTAAAAAAATATAAAAAAATCATGCAACTTCCTCATTGACATATAAATGCAACCCTTTAAGTTGTGGTTTCCTTTTTATTTTTTTATCTTGTGCTCTGTTTAAGTAAATCATAGCATCAATGCATCATATCATAGAAGGAGGAGGGAGGAGAGCATAGGAGGAGAGGAAAAATTTTCCAATTAACGCGTGCAGTTTTTTTGCTTAAAGCAATATCGGGTCTGTAGGACCAGAAGAAGAGGATAAATATGAACGGATAGATGCGAACATTTTGAGTAAACTTTACAGCTTGGCGTAAATTTAAAAGGAAAGCATTAAGAGCTCCGAAATTAACGGTTTTAAAAGAGCTTCATTTTAGCTAGTTCAGTCCTAGCGTTTGGATTGCACGTTAGGGTGTCCCTTAAAAATCGAAAGTCGGGGAAACTTTTGCGACACCCCCTAATTTTTTTCCTTTTGGTATCTCTTAAGAAAGTGTGCAAAATCTTAAATCGATCAGAAAATATTAACACGTGCCTCAAACGGCCTAAAGTTGGGAAATTTTGACATTTTTCTCATTTTTTCGAAAAATTTTAAAAATACCTTAAAATATCATTTTGTCAAATAATAGGGCTTTAACACATCTAAATATTCATATTTGACCGTTTTTCGTTCAAAGCTAGGCTAAATTACCCAGTTTTTAGCCTGGTCATCAATCGGAAAATCATCAAATTTGTCCATTTTGTACTGATAATAGAGGATACAAAAGTCAGTGGGGAATGACTTATAACCACGTAATTCCATAACTAGGTACCATTTGTAGACGATATTGATGTGTAGATAAATTATCTGGAGCTAAAATTAATTATTAGCATTTTAATTACAGGAGCCATATTGGATTGCATTACCCCTAAAAAAGTTCTGGGATAAATTGTATATACAGTAGAACCCCGATTATCCGCGAGCGGATGATCCGCGATGCGGATTATCCGACAAAATTTTTTTTTAACGATGAGAGCAAATTTTAGATGAGATTAGAGACATTTTAGATGTAGAGCAAAGGTTTCTGCTGTATACTGTACATATTTTAAACTTTTTACATATGTTTTTGTACAATTAAACATAGTTTTTATGCTGAAATATTTTTTTCGTGTTTTCACCTCATTTTTAGTCTTTTTTCGGGTTATCCGCGATTTTCGCTATCCGCGGTACCCTTGCCACCCAATTCCGCGGATAATCGGGGCTCTACTGTATTGGCATGTTTGGTATTGGGCAATGCGTATTTGACGTTTCTAATTTCAGTTAATACTGATAAAATTCTTTAACCACTTTTTAAAGCTCTTTACTCAATTCGAATGGCCAGCATATCTTTTATTACCATAACTATAGATGATAAAATTCTAAATGCATAATCGGGGCAAGAGATATTACAAAAAAATATTGAAAAACTATACTTCAGTATATACAGAAGTATTGTATTCTTGAAAAGTTGAAGATAGAAAATTAACCCACTCTTCATAATGATTGATCCTCCTACTACACCCATGTAAGTCATTAACCATGTTTATAGATCTTGTATTTCGTAATTTTATACATAAACATAAAAACTTCCTAAAATTCAGCAAATTAGTAACATGAAAAGACGATTAAACACTGGTATTTGGTTCTTAGCTAGGATAATTTTCAATACTAACTACAGTTTCTGTAACTCTTCAACTTTTCTTAGTATTTTTTCGCACTATGCAATTGTCATTTGGGATAGAATGACCTAATCTGGCCCTCAATTTTCATTGGTGAACGTTCTTGAAGAAGAAATTAATTTTCAAGCTGATTTTTGATAGATTTATTTATAAAATTTAGTTATTTTAAACTTTCAGTATTTTTTAAGAGTCTAAACTCTAAACTGTATAAAATTTTTCAGAGTGTAGTGTAGCTCTGACTTAAAATCTGACTTTGAAAAAGGACTGGTTTCAGCAACCAATGTCAATATTTAACATATTATCATCACTATATCAGTATCTAATCGGTTTTTCATGTTACAGGAATATTTTATGCTCTTATGTACTACTATAAAATCACGATAAAGCATATAAACAGGCTTTAAACATAGTAAATGGCTTATATTCTGAGTGCAGTAGGATCAATCATCATGAAAAGCGGTTAATTTTGAATGAACTTCAATTTTTAAACTAAGTTAAAGAATGCAACACTTCTGTATGTGCTGAAGTCTAGTTTTTCAATATTTTTCTAGAATTTCTCTTTCCCCTATTATGCATTTATAATTTTATCATCTATAGTTATGGTAATAAAAGATTGCTGGCCGTTCGAACAGAGTAAAGAGCTTTAAAAAGTGGTTTCATGATTTTATTAGCATTAACTGAGATTAGAAAACTCAAATACGCATTGCCCAATGCCAAACATGCCCATACCGTTTATCCCAGATTTTTTTTAGTGGTAATGCAATCCAATATGGCGCCTGTAATTTAAATGCTAGTAATTAATTTTAGCGCCAGATAATTTATCTACACATCAATATCGTCTACAAATGGTACCTAGTTATGGAATTACGTGGTTATAAGCCATTCCCCGCTGACTTTTGTATCCTCTACTCCAATATAAAATGGGCAAATTTGATGATTTTCCGATTGATGACCAGGCTAAAAACTGGGTAATTTCACCTAGCTAGGAATGAAAAATGGTCAAATATGAATATTTAGATGTGTTAAAGCCCTATTATTTGACGAAATAATATTTTAAGGAATTTTTTAAAATTTTCAAAAAAATGAGAAAAATGTCAAAATTTCCCAACTTTAGGCCGTTTGAGGCACGTGTTAATATTTTCTGATCGATTTAAGATTTAACACACTTTCTTAGAATACCAAAAGGAAAAAAAATTAGGGGGTGTCCCAAAAACCTGTAAACCTATCAAAAATTGGCGAATCTTTAGCCATGATATTTTTGCTACAGGTAAGAAAAAGTAATCGAAAATTTGGGGAAAAATATTTTATGAAATTAAATATACTAGTTAACTACTTTGAGAAATAATCAACTACTAGTTACAACTACTTCCAAGAAAAAGTAGTTAACTAGTAGTTACAACTACTTTTGCCCAGACTAGTTAGTAGTTGGTAGTTAACTACTTTTGACCAGTAGTTGCCGAACACCATTAAATACCCAAGTTTCATGATGATACGATCTTTTTTCTCCGTTTAATGCTTATTTTACCTACCGAAGTTGTGCCGTGAAGCTTAATATTAGTAAACAGTTCTAACATTTTATTTTTTAAACGTATGATCCCGTTGAGATCCCATCCTGAAAATTTTTAGAGGTCATTGGGAAACTAATATAAATAACTGTAAATTTTTTGAAAAATTTAGATTATATACTTTTTTAGTAATAAAATTTTGAAATTTTAAAGTTAAAATTTGTTAACTAAATTTTTAAATAAAACTATTATATTTTACAAAATTTTAAAGCTTGTTTAATTGTATTTAAAACGGTACCAATGTTTTTGCTGAGAAATTATTTTTTACGAAAATATGAGGAAATTACAAAAGCTTGTTCAATCGAAATTTCAGAATTTTAGCAACTTTGAAACCCTGTAATTCAAAAACTATAAGAGATAAAAATTTAAAAAATATCCCCAAGTGTTTTTTTTTCAAGGTTTTCTTTTAGTGTACCAAATATGAAAAGAATCAAAAATGGTGAGGGAAAAGTCATTGGTTCACTTGACGTGGAATGGCCCAGATTTGAAAAGAAAATGTATTTTCAAGTGAATTTTACGCTAAACATCTAAAAATAGTTTTCTACAAAATACCAACAACATAAATATTTCGGAAGTTCAAAACGACCATAACTACGAGAGAATGAATATTTATCCTTGAATGTTTGGCAACAGTCTCGTCTAACAACATTCGTTTTCTCCTCCCGTCTGCTTTTCCGTTTCAACTCCTTTGCATTTCACACACATAAGTCACAGACGTGAAAATTCGTAACCACAAACAAACCGCACAGTAATAAATTAGCGTTTCAGTTATAAAGCAAAAGTGTAGTTGGAAATATATTTTGTAAAATTAAATACAAATCATATAAATAAAATATACTAAGACGCAATTTTAATTTGTCAATACAGAACACCCTTGTTGCTTCGAACTTTGATATCTCCGAAAAACTTTAAATCTAGAAAAAATAATTTTCCCCTTTAAATAAAGTACTAAGTAATTTTATATTTGAAGTAACCTTGTTATCTCGAATTAATTTTTAGGTCCCTTCGAATTTGCGATATCGAGTTTATACAGTATTTTAAATTTTGTATAAATATTTTAGAATGAATTGATATGCATGTTTACATATGTATTTCTTATAATTACAATATTTCGGTGGTTTTCTTATAAATTATGAAATGTATAGCTTAATCAGGATTAGTAAATCAGTAAATTAAGTAAGTATCAGTAAGAATTAGTAAATAGCTTAATCAGGATTTTAGTATACACTAAGGTTGACGCATCAGTAGTTGAAACTTTAAGACCTTTTTGTCTGTTTGTTAAAAAAATCTCGGACTGAGTTGATAGCATGAAAAATTTATGGTTATTTCTGTGTTTATTTAATCAAGTGTAAAAGAGTTTATGACTATTTTTTCTAAAAGATGAATTCGATCCAGTAGTTTACAGTCAGAGGAAACAATGCGAACTAGTTGGTTGACAGCAGTTTTGTACCAACAGTTGTCATAGGGGAAAATAACTATAAATGAACCAAACACACACACTCTTGGTTCTTTTGACACTATGATTATTTAGGAGCGTAAGGCAGGTTGTATCTGTATATTTTTCTCTCTTTTTTCTCTTTCTTAAGCCGCGTTTACACCTAAGTTGACAACTAAAAGTTGTCAACTTTTGTTGAAAACATTGTTTTTAGAAAACTAAAAGTTGCTCTTCTCAAATTTATAGCAACAAGTGGAAAACTTGTTGCCAAAGAATTGGCGCGAAAGGCGGTAGTGTCATGAATTAGAGAATTAGACAGTAGTGTCCACTAGTTTCCAACAAGTTGTAGCGTAAAGCGCGCAGCAACAAATCTTCCACTTTTAGTTGTCAACTTTCTTTGATCTTTACCGACACTCCGCGGGAAACTAAAATTTAGTGGAAGATTTGTCTCTCCACAAGTGGAAGACAGAAAAAGTTGCTGTATTTTGTAAAAAAAACAACAAATTGCCGCAACTTGTGGAAAACTTTGGTGTAAACGCGGCTTTAGTCTCCCTTCTTCATTTGTTATCTTTATTTTATCTCTTTTTATTTTGTTTCATTCTCCAAACTAATTTTTCTGTAATCTTTTCTTTTTTTATCTCTTAACTTCTCTGTTGAATTCCTTTACTCCCTTTTTAGAGAGATAAAATAAGACAAAGATAAAAATGGAAAAAGATAATAATAGAGAACTAGAGAAAAATAAGACTGTAAAAAGAACTCAAGAGAAGAAAAGAAAGAGAAGAAACACAGGAAAGAAATGATAAAAAGAAAATTTAAGTAAACGGGAGATAAGAGAGAGGTAGAAATGGATGCATTTTTTCTGTTTTCAAAAAATGCTAGTATTGCCCATTCTCTTATTAAATAGTAATCAGCCTTTTTTCTTTCTTTCTTATTCGCTAATCTTTAGCATGCAAGAAAAAAAGTATTCAAAAGACACTACTTACAGTTTCTCCTCGCAAGTATGCGGCTTCCATTTAGGAACTTCAAGAAGCTCCTGATTTAATCTTACTCTGCCTTCAGGATTTTTTAAGTCGTCCTCTTTTGTGGACATAAGAGCTTTTAATTGTGGTTTTGAATGGGATCCTTCTGATTCATCCGGAAGTCTATCAGTCGGTGTTTTTGGCACTTTCGAACAGTCATTTTTTGTTTGGTTGACCTGACAGTTTTCTCCAGATTCGGATTCTGTATCTGAAGTTGACTCAGACTTCTTGGCATCTTTCCGTTCTGAACTTACTATTTTCACTAATGGCTTTGAATTTTTTTCGTTGGTTTTATCCACTGATTCCGAGCTTGACTGTCCAGTGCTAGTCTCAGCTTCACCTGTGTTAGATGGGATCTTGGAATCTTTTTTTCCAGGACATTTTGGAGAAATAGCTTCGTCCGTATTTTTGACATTTGTGTCAGGTTTGGGATTTGAACCTAATTCCCGAGTTGCTTTAGGGTTTAGTTCTTCGTGACTGCTATCCGAGGATTCAGAAGAAGATTCATCGGACTCAGAACTAGATTTGATTGTCACTTTAAGCCCTTGAGAGATAGGATTACTAGGATTCCTTATAGGAGGTTCTGGAGCTGGTCTAAGTAACGTTCGGTTTTGACCCACTGTCAATGTTTTGGAGTCTGTTTTTGTTTGCGATTCGTTTTTAGGTTTTGAATCAGATTCCTCTGAACTGGTATCGGAAGTCGTTTCTTCTGATTCAGAATCGGGTTTTGGGTTTGAAATGGAAGGTAAACCAGGGACAGCACTCAGATTGTTTGGATGGTGTAGCACAGTTTTAGGATTTATGTTTTTCTGAGGTTCGTTTCGTTCCTTTTTCTCCGATTCTTCTGAAGCAGACTCAGATTCGGAACTAGATTCTTCTGATTCAACAACGCGTTTTTGATTCGATCTCACATCACAAACAGGGTTCATTTTGGTTGGAGGTAATTTTGGATTCATCTCTTTATTGCTGATTTTACCATTGGGTTTTTCTTCACTTATTTCTGAGTCAGAAGACTCTTCTGATTCTTCAGATTCCTCAGTTGTAGCTTGTTTTGTTAAGCTCATTGTTCTTTGCTTTGAATTTTCCCCCTCGAGTGTTTTTGGGGACCGTGTTGAAACGGATTTATTCCGACCACTCTCCATTGCTGTAGAGATAAATTTCGGCTGACAAGCTTCAGATTTTGAATGAGAAGATGTCCCTGATTCTGATGTTGACTCCTCCGAATCAGGTTTTGGTCCATTTATCGATGCATACTTCAATTCCGGCATTGGATTCACTTTTACCGAACATGTCGGTGCAATCCCAGAGCACACTAGAGTAGGTTTGGATGTCTCTTTTAGGCGTTCCATGTTAGGTTTTGCATTGGATGGTCGTTGAACAATCTCTTGATCTGATTCTGATGAACTGGTTTCAGACTCTGAAGAGGATTCGGAAGATTTCAGTTTAGAATTCAAAATAATGTTACTTGGATTGTGAGACTCAGTTTTAGAGTTCTGTGGAATAGGGAGCTCAGTAACAGGTTGGTTAATTTTCAATGTCTCGCATTCTTGCCTTTTCCTTTCGGATTCTTTATTCGATTGGTTAATCCTTCCATCTACGTTTGAAACAGATTTTATGTCCTTGTTTTTAGAGTTATCTACCGGTATTGGATATTTTTGACGGGACTCATACACATTTTTTGATTTAAGATCGTCATTAGGTTTTTGCACAAGCTCATTACCGCTTCCTTTTGACTGACATGTAGTTCTCAAAAGTTGATTGGAATCACTTTTCGGTAGCTGTTTTGAGTTCACTCGTCCGTTGGAATATTGATTCAGTTCCGATTTCACAACACACTGCGTTTTTTGAATCACACACTTCGTAGCCGGACCGGAACCGTACAAAACCGGACATTCTTCCGAATCCGATCCTGAGGAATCGCTGGAACTCGTCTCCACTTCCGCGCGCTTTTCGGGGATGAGTTTCGAGTCCGGAACTGGTTCCGGACTCTGACTTTCCGAGTCATCGGAGCTGGACTCGCTGATGGAACTGACCGCAAACTTGGTCTTAGTTTCCAACAGCAGTTGGTCTTTTCTGTTCATTTCGGGGCAGGGATTGAATCCATCAGAAGAGCGAACCGACACGAACAGGAACCGAAGTACGAATGGAGCGGGAAAAGGAACTGGAGATTCTACCTCCCGAAAACAAAAACGCTTTCCCCGGCTTGGCTCATCTCTGACTCGACGACGGAGCCGAGAGATAACTCAAGAGAGGCTCCCAAAACAAGAACCTCACTGTCAGGAGTAAAAAAAGCTACGGAGAGAGAGAGAGAGAAGAAGATATCCTATACTCCGATCGCACACCTTCACCTATATACTCAAAAGTCTTCCGGGGAAACTTTTTTAAAAAGTTGGTTCTCTGCGATTCCTTTTCATCGTTATTGATGGAAGTGGAAGTTGTAGTTGAGTCACGCAATTTTTTTGGGTGATTTTGATTGGAGGGGGCGAGTCCAAATCGCGGAAGAAGGGTGTGGGTGCAATGAGTGAGCATGGTATTGGCCGTTGGGCAAGGTTCCAGCAATGGGGAGGGGGATGAGGAAATGGAACATACGGATGGATGGAGCGTTTCTGGAATTCATTTAACGGTAGAGAACAAAGTGGGGGTTGTGGTTTTGAATTCTCAAGCGGTCCGAAAGTAATTGACTTGAGTGTGAAGAGGCTATTACGGGACTGAATAAGCCTATTGGATAACGGGGTGCTATTTTTTGCTTCCCGACAGATATCCGAAATATCTTTATTTCTGTTGGTGTGTTTAGTTAGACCATTACGTGCACAGAATTCCTGTTAAGGAGGCAGCAATCTCCTTGGACTGAAATATAGAGAGTTTTCTCTTTATTCTATAATTACCCTTGGTGTAAAATACTGTTAAAAGTGATCAAGTATTTTTATTTATCGTTTAAAACAGTAGCGTATATGGAAATTTTTTCGGGAAAGGCCCAAATATCCCCTCTCTACTGCCGGATCTCATAGATTTTTGCTCCTGGAGAGAAGACCAGGGCCATCCAATCCTCCTCCATGTATGCATATTAGATGAAACAAATGCTTTTAAAACTTGTTTTTGGTGTAATTTGTTTTTTTTATAAGCTAATGCAAAAAATGTGTACAATATTGAAATTCAAAAACAAAAGATGGGTCTGGGGGGTCCTCCCCCACGTGCCCCAGAATATTTTTGGAAATACAGTAAACTCCCGTTAGTACGCCGTTCAAGGGGATTTGTGAAAACGTCGTAATAAGCGGTACGACGCTATATGCGGAATTCCATAAAACACCGTTTCGGCGATATACCTAAAACCCGTTATACCTAATCTTATACCTAAAAAACCTTTTTAAGAGGTATTTTATCACTAAAATAGAAGAGACAGGCAACCCCTGTTCATTCGCAAATTGCTGCTTATTCATAACACCTTTCTTCTCGTCATTAAGCTTGATTATCTTCAATTTATCATCGAAATTCAAAGCTTTCCTTTTACTTCCGGAAGAACTTGCCATTTTAAACTTATGTCGAGAAAGAATGGATACTGAATACGGTATCTGAACTTACACAACAGTGGACTGAACAGCTATGGAATTTGGAATACGGAAGTCGAATTGGAGGAGGGGGAGAATTTCTAAGAAATTTAGGGAGTGTTCTGAGTCGTCACAGGACAACCCACTTGCCCTGCAAGACACTGGTCATCGTTGAGGGCGTAACGGGGGCCATTCGAGGAAAAAGGGGAGCGGTTGGGAAAAATCAGTTCTAATATATTGTTCTACACGCGTTTTCTACGGTTCTGCAGCTCATACATTATTTGAAAGGAACTCGACGACGCATTAACCGGGATTTTTCTTCGGGGGACTGGGGAAAAGCGTCGAAATATGCGGAAAGTCGTAATAAGCGGGGGCGCTATAAGCGGATAGTTTTTAATGATAAAAGGCCTATTGGTACCAGGGACCAGAGAAAAACGTCGTAATATGCGGGACGTCGCACTAAGCGGGGGCGTACTAACGAGAGTTTACTGTATGACTTTTAAAACATTCTTTAAACTCGTTTTTATCCATCTAGTTCAGTGGTTCCCAAAGTAGTCCATATGGACCCCCAGTGGTCCACAGCATCTTCCAGGGGGTCCACGGGCATGAAAATGAAAATTGGGGGTCCACAGCGACTTTCAGAGGTTCACGGGACAAATTTCATTAAAATGGAAAACTTTGATAAGCTTAAAAAATTTTTTCTTTTTTATAATCAAAATTTAGTAATATGAAAAGTTGGTTATCACCAAATCCTCCCAACGCGAACAGGGGCTATGGAATAATTTCTCTTATCGCGGTGGAGAGCCCCCGATCAGCCTCGCATAATTCAATTTCATAAATTAAAACTAAATTTCAGTAATGTATAATTTTACTTCTTTGCATTGTTGAACTTAATTAAATATTGTTTGTTAACATGCCATATAATAATTGTAATTATTTCTGAAATTTTATGATTTGGTGAATGAATAACTCACTCATAAGCCTTTAACTTTGAAAAGTTTGCAACCAAAATTTTTACTGTTAAAGCTAAAATTCTTTGTGCCTTTTGAAATGTAATGTTGAATAATATTAAAAGCTTATATTTGTTTTTAATTTCAAACTTTTTAAATGCTTAATTTTTATAATTTAATTAAATATGTTGTGCCGCAATATCAAAGGCAATTTGATTTCTTTTCATAGTTGAACTCAACTAAATATTATTTGTTAACATGCCATTTACTATAAATTGTAGTTGTTTCTGAACTATTATGATTTGGTAAATGAATAACTCTCTCATAAGCCATTAACTTTGACAAGCTTGCAACCAAAACTTATTAAAATTAAAAGTTTTTGCGTCATGAAATGAAGAGATATTAAAAGTTTAGATTTGTTTCTATTTTAAACTTTTTGAATGTTTGATCGTTATAATTTCCTTAAAAATATCATGTAACCATATGAAGGCAAAAATAAAAAAAACAGGTTTTTAAAAATATGTAAAAGTGTGAAATGAAATGATTATTGATGCTAAAAACACTTGAAAAAAATTACAAAATTTATGCGTGGTTTAGAAGTTTATATAAAAAACATAATATTTTTAGTTACTTTTTGAACTGTCCCTAAGACAGGGGGTCCACGGGGTACGAAAAATGTCGTCAGGGGGTCCATGGGCCAAAATAGTTTGGGAACCCCTGATCTAGTTCTAATTTCAGGAAGAACCGGGACCCTATCGCCCCTCTTTATGTACACCCGTGCACTGTAAAAGAGTAAGGAACGTTGCACCATAAAGTTGATGAAAGAAGTTGCCGCCATATTATTGAGAGACGTTACACCACGAATTTGAGAGACGTTACACCGAGTTGACACTGTGACTTTGAATGGCATTACACCGTGACATGGAGGGAGCTTCCATTGTATTTAGTAATTCATTAATTCTATCAACTCATTAATTCTTTAAACCATGGTTCAAAATGTGCTTGATATAAAATAATAGAAGGTTGTGCATGGAGGACGCGAATGTGTATGGGGCGGGTAACAGTTATACTAAACAGCAACTTAAGTTGAACCTACTACGTCTCAAAGTAGTAGTTCAAAAAAGTAGTTCCCATCGCGGTGTCTTAATTTCGAGGGAAACAAAGAACGTCAATTTTAAAATATGATTACTTCGTTAAACACATGTATAAACAGTGTCTTTTTATCACAATTCGAGTATCGAAATACCTCCTATCAACCCAACAGGCTTTGTGTTTTTTCACTTTCTCCTTCCGCGTAGTGACGTACTGGGTTCAGGAAACGTTGCTGTGAAGTATAGTATCTTTCACATTCGTTGCTTTGGTCAGTAGGTGCCGTACTAATTGTAATCGGAAACTTTTGAAGGTTAACCATTGAAAAACTAAAGTGGCAAATAAAAGTTTCGATCCAATTTCGAGTTTTTTCTCCATAACCATTACTAGCAATTTCAACCCATTATTACGTTTCTTAAAAACCTTCTTATAAATAACACTACATATTATTAAGCACACAAGGTCGCAGCAGATGTCCTCTCTACGATACCTATTACTCTACCCTTTCGCTCAGCTTCAAATCATTTCGCGAAATCCGCACACACGTTTTAATTCCCTTCGCACAATACCCTCATCAGACTGTGCGCTAAGCTAGATTTAATTGATTGATGCCTTAGCCTGGGGGTTGAAGATCGTTTCGCTGGCACGGGTAGGTATAAAAATAGCCATAAAGGTCGTTGTGTACTCCGCGAGATTAATCTTTGGAGTGAATATCCGGGACGCACCTGTTACATTAAGAGAGATCGGGATGGGCAAATGTCCAGGGATCACTGGAGTCAATGGATGGTGTAAACAGCGTCGGTCGGTTCCTTAGCACCAAGTCGATTCGATTTAATGACATCTCCAGCGGCAAGTCTAGATGTGTACTTACCTATACTCACTGTAAAAAAATACGGCACTTTACACAAGAAGTGGTGGGTAGAAATTGCATACATATGTAACACCGCGATAAGGAGGGACCCCCCTAGACTGGGAGGAAGGTTCCATTACTGAGGGACCTTTATCCGAGTCTAGGAGGGACATCCCTAATGGTAATCTGTCTGTAACATCTATCCCTTTATGGAGGCAATTTCTACACACCGCTTCTTGTGTAAAGTGTCGTATTTTTTTAGTGCTACCCACTGAGCTATAAAACAAACTGGAGTGTCAACCTCCGATACTCTAACAAGCGATTGATCATGCCAGCGCGGAAGCTTACAATGCCCCGATTGCTCTCAGCAATCGGGGCAAGCTTGAAGCAAAGTTGGAAGAGCATTTCCCCCTTTAATCCGCCCATGCCTGTTTTTCAAAATATTATGAGCAAAATTTAGAATAGTCGTTTCAATCTGTGCATACAACTGTGCTACCAGATGGAGAAATTTATAAGAAGATGGAAATCCTTTCCGCGGTGTGATGCGGTTTCAGCACGCTAACTAGTCACTCCAGTTTGTTATATAGCTCAGTGGTGCTACCAGGAGCGGATTCGAGGGGCGTACGCACTACTAGACCCAAAGGTTCTCAAAATGAGTTTAAAATACTAGAAGTATTTTTTGGGGTAGGACACCTGATCCCTCTCTCCCCCGAAACTAAACTTAGCCGTGTACTTATTTACTGCTCTCTTCGTAAAAGAATCTGTGGCTTACAAGGAGCGGACCACTCTGACCTTAAAAGCCCCTGAAATGAGTTAAAATTATACGTTTAAGGATTAAAGTAGGTGAATTTCCCATGGAAAATCCCTTTGAAATTTTTTGCCTAGTTAGGGGACATCCATAAATTACGTGAGGTGTTTTTTCCAAAATCTGGACCCCCCTCCCCCCTTGGTGAGATTTAATGAGATTTTGCTGGACCCCCCTCCCCCCCACGTGAGATTTACCTACAACCTTTAAAAATAATTTTCTATCCTATTCGTTTGCATTTTGTGCTTCACAGCACCTAATACTTTTCCATTATTAATGATGTTGGGGAAAAGGACATTATTCCGCCCAAAAATCACCACAGTATCTTATCTGTGGGTATTATTCCCTTTTCACACTTAAGAAAATCGTATAATTTCTAACTTAAAAAGTTGACGTGAGATTTTAATCGACCCCCTCCCCCATTGATGAGATTTGGTGAGATTTTTCCAAACCCCTCCCCCCCTTTTTAACCTCACGTAATTTATGGATGTCCCCTTAACAAAAAGTTTTTTTCTTTGAAAGTTACGCATATAATGTAGTGTAAATTTTCCCATAGCATATTAGCATATATAATAATAAATTATATTAAACTCAACCGACCATACAAATTTTTTCATGTATCAAAGTCTAAACATTCTTCCGCTACGTTACTTTTATTATTATAAAACATGCTTATTTTATATAAAAATCCGTATTTTTGTGATAAGAAAACTATTAATTAGCGCAAGAAGAAATAATGAAATCTACAAAATTCCATATCCCACTAAAGAAATAATGCGTAAAATATTCTCATATCTTGGCCCAAAGTTTTACAACAACTTACCCCCAAGTATTCAAAACAGTTTAACCAGTAAAATATTTAAAAAACGTTTAAAATTTTACCTATTAACAATAATAAATATTGAGCAGTTCTTTTAAAACTGACTGAATTTAATTATAAACTCCTCCGACACCATACCGTTTTGCCACTTAGTACATATCTTTTTTATATGTATTTTTTTTCTTTTTTAACACTTTCTTTTTTCCCCAAATTTCATCTCTATGTATTATCAATTTATTACTTCTTTTTTTTTGTATATCACAAGTAGTTTTTTTATTGTATACTTACCAGTGTTTATTTTTATTGTATATTCACTTCAAGTATAATTTCATTGTATTTAATTTTCATTGCACTTGTTTCATGGTAGTATTATACCTGTATAGGATCTTTTCCTCCAGGTTATGGGTTTCTTTTTTCTTATTTTGTTCATGTGTCAATTGTCAATAAATTATTATTATTGTCAATAAATTATTATTATTGTCAATAAATTATTATTATTGTTATTGTTATTATTATTATTATTATTATTATTATTATTATTATTATTATTATTATTATTATTATTATTGTTATTACTATTATTATTATTAAAGCGCTAGACCCGGCTTTGCCCGGGCGCAGTAGCGCTGACGCGCTAGACCCGGGCTTCGCCCGGGTTTTATTTTATTTTTTATAAATATCATCTGGTGCGTTACAGATGGGCTTCACCAGTCCATTTTTAAAGAAGATTAGTCTGGTGTGTTACAGATGGGCTTCGCCAGTCCATTTAAAAAAATTCTTCTGGTGTGTTAGAGATGGGCTTCGCCAGTCCAAATGTGGAAATAGTTAAATAAAGGAGCCACTTTTATGTTTATGTTACAACAATGGATTTTAAACTGCAACAATCGAGAATAACCTACAACAATTAAAGTTACATCTTCTCTTATGATATTTACAACAATGGGGGTTTTCCATGAAGTTAGGCACGAAATATGGGTTTTTGAGCATAAAATGGGCCAAAAGAGTTGTTAGGATGCATCGATTTCAAATTATTTTTATTCAGAAACCTTCCCTGGAGTGAGTAGATCAACGTGGTATAGTTTACTAGTTAATGTAGGTTCGAAAAGTTTAAAACTATAAAGGACATACATACAGACATTCAATTTTATATACAGTAAAGCACCGTTTATACGTCTCTCATTTATACGTCTTTTACATTTATACGTCTTTTTCGCTAAGTCCCAATTCATTCAAATAATCAAAATTGTTTTCAATTATACGTCTTTTCATTTATACACCGCTTTACGTCGGTCCCTTGAAAGACGTATAAACGGTGCTTTACTGTATATAGATTATTATTATTATTATTGTTATTATTATTATTATTATTATTATTTATTATTATCGAGAACCTATGTATACGAGAAGTGTTGATTTGATTGGTGTTTATGGCGCATGATACACACAGAATGTGTTGATTTGAGAGTGGAAATTTGTTGCAGCTGAAGTGAAAGGAAGTGTGAATTTTTTTTTCTGTTCCCGGATAGTTTGTGAAGCCTTTTTTGTAATTAAAGACTTAAGTTCTTACAGTAGATTGAATGCAGACAAAGTGTTCATTAATGTTTCATTCCTATACCGTTTATGAACGGTCTTTTATAAAAGCTAACACAGCCGTTTACTTCCGTAGTCAAATTATTATCAATATGTAACATAATTTTAAGTTTTTTAACTGGTGACTAAGTTTTAAACTTATTTATTTATTTATTACAATGCCAGGCTTTGACAATTAAGTCATTTGCCTTCTGGCTTCCCAATATTTTTGAACTATACAATTAAAATCTAGTTTTAAACTTTCAATTCACATGTGTGTGTTTGTTTGTTTGTTTTCATGTATTTTCATGTATTTGTGACACACAGTTTCTAAGGGGTTTTTTAAAGTCTGTAAATACAGAGAAATTACTAAGGCGTTATCCCCCTTCTGTTCATCCTTTGACCTTGGCCATAGGAAGGGGTTAAATTTTCCCATATTTATCCCATATTTGGGTAATTTGGATTATTTATAAAAGTAAAAATATTAAAGTTTACGTTCATTATATATAAATGTGTGTTGCAATATAAATCACATGTTTGCATTACAATATGCTTTATTTGGTCAAAAAGTAATGAAAAAATATTCTAGGAAGTATAAAAAGTTATTTCTACTAAAGATTTTAATTTTCTTTTCAAAATAAGGGGGCCCCCAAATTGTGGGGCCCCTAGGCCTGGGCCTAGTAGGCTTAATAGTTAATCAGGCCCTGCTGTGGGGCATACTGTAAAACATGGGGGGCAAGCTGTCTCTGATGGCTTTGGAAACATGATTTTTCCTCATAAGAATGGAACTTTCTTTGGGCGGTATTGCACCCCCCATGACCACCCTTAAATCCGCCCGTGATTGACCCCCATTCCAATATCCCCCTCTGAATTTCGGGGACATCATAAAGAGAAAACTACCAGACCGAATGTTCTGTAACATGGTCAGATGGGGATATGAGAATTTATTTCCTGCGAGAAAAAAAGTAATTCAAAAATTCACCACCAGAGAAAAAAAGGCGCTGTATCACAGAGTATACTTTGTTGTCCAACGAAAGAAGAGAAGGTATCGCGAAAATTCTGGTCATTGCAAAAACCGGTCAACAAATTCCGGTAAAAAACAAATTAAAGCTTTACCCAGGTAATAAATTTGTATTGCATTCACCGGAATTTTGGTATATTCGTAGAGAATATTCGAATATAAATCTCCAGACTGATGAACACAAAATGTGTGATAGCAAAAGCACTTTCCGTAAATTGCTAAACTCGTGAGTTTAAAACTTTAATTTGGAACTAAGAAGTAAAGGGTATAAGAAAGAACCCTTTATGTATAAGAAGTAAGTATAAGAAATTTGTAATCCCTTTTAGAAGGGAACAGTTTATCGTGCTGTGCAAAATCTTACGCAAATTTGACAAACGGAAATATATTTTGGGATAATCTCTTTTGGGATTTAAGTTCGAAGAGCAGTGGTAGGATGCTTGCTTATAGCATGCGGCAGTTCCTACATTACATCCCCAATTTTTTTATTAAAAAAACTTTATTTTCCAAGAGTTATTTGAACCAACTAATCAGAACAGACCGCTAAAACTGACAGTTTGCGTTTAAAGCTAAAGGTCTTGTGGACAATGTGTCATGCAGATCCACGCCATTTTCCTCTTGTGGCGAATTTTTATACTAATTTTATTTTTGATGGAAATAAAATTCCATGAACTCATTTGACCTGTGACCATATGGTCATCTCGAATTGTAGGTTTAATAGCTGGTATTCTCTAAATACGTCTTTGCGTAGATTTGAGTGGAAAATATATTGAATTGATGGCTGTTTTTGTCAGTATTAGAGATGGTAAAATATTTTATCAGAACAGGAATAAGTTGATCTTGTTATCTAACCCTTACCCCCAGTTTTCTACAGGATTCACAGGCATCTCGGTCGACCTAGGACTGAAAGGGTTAATTGAAATTTCGCAAGCAGGGAGAGTCGAAGATTAAGAGAAGCCTATCTAGAACTTTTCATTCTTTTTTAAACGTTACTTCGCTCAAGTCAGACAAAAGGAATCACTTCTGCTGAGTTTTTATTTTCGGCATCCCGACATGTGTGAGAGCGCTGTCTTGGTTGAGTAAAGAAACCCATTGGCGTCGTTTAAGAGCGGTTGATTTGAAGAAGAAATATTGCTGCGACGACAAGTTCAATGAACTACAAAATTCTTCCGGATCTCTCACTACCACCGTCTTCTATTTCAAGGTATCCCAAACTTTTTTTTTAGAACATCAATCCCTAAACGAATTCAACTTTGTAATCTTGAACCTACTACTACAACTCTACCCATTATTCTTTTCATAATGTTTTATTGAGGGTCACACAAATTGTCCACATATGTGCCACATCTGCATATTTTGAAGGTTGCATAGACCCATTTTTTAATTTATTTTTAACTATTTCTTTCATTTTATTTTTGGGAAGAATCACATTAGGGGACATCCATAAATTACGTGAGGTGTTTTTTCCAAAATCTGGACCCCCCTCCCCCCTTGGTGAGATTTAATGAGATTTTGCTGGACCTCCCTCCCCCCACGTGAGATTTACCTACAACCTTTAAAAATAATTTTCTATCCTATTCGTTTGCATTTTGTGCTTCACAGCACCTAAAACTTTTCCATTATTAATGATGTTGGGGAAAAGGACATTATTCCGCCCAAAAATCACCACAGTATCTTATCTGTGGGTATTATTCCTTTTTCACACTTAAGAAAATCGTATAATTTCTAACTTAAAAAGTTGACGTGAGATTTTAATCGACCCCCCTCCCCCATTGGTGAGATTTGGTGAGATTTTTCCAAACCCTTCCCCCCTTTTTGACCTCACGTAATGTCCCCTTAAGGCATATTATATAAAAGAAAGTTTATCAAAAAGGTTACGTCATTAGGTCAAGAATTTCTATATTTCTATGTCCTATTGGAGAGTTAATATTTACCACTTTAGGAATTTCTTCCCTATTCCCCCATTCGTTCGTTCCTACTTTAAAATTTTATTTCAGAAGACGAACTTTTAAAATTCTTCTGGGGGAGGACCACCAGACCCTCAATTTTTACTTGGAGCTCACATTGAAAAAAAATTTACACTATATGCAATATAATTCAAAAGCTACCTTTGTGATCTAAAATTTAGCATATTAATATAATTGTACTAGTTATTTGTTAGTGTAGAAATATCGTTAAATCAAAAACACCCCCGAAACATAAGTTAGTCTGGTTACGACCCTGTGTCAGGCGCGAATCCAAGGGAGGGGACACTTTCACAAAATGTTGGGGGTTTTTAAAAAGTATCACGCAAGATCCCCTTGTGGTTCCGGGGTACCGCTGAGGGGTATGGGGGTCCTCCCCCAGAAAAATTTTGAAATTTGACTAGTAAAAGTAGGCTTTTAACTCATTTTGAGAACCTTTTTGGGTCCATTTTACCTTTACCTTTTAACACAAAATGTTGGAGGTTTTCTAAAAATAATCACGCTAGATCCCCTTGAGGTAATACCTGGCGCATAATATCCTGATATGGATCATGCGCCATAAAACACCAAATCAACCAACCCCTTGTGGTACCGCCGGGTGGGCATGCATGGGGGTCCTCCCCAGAAAAAATTTTGAAATTTGAAATGTAAAAGTAGGGCTTTAGCTCATTTTGAAAACCTTTTTGGGTCTAAGGGGGGCACTTTCCAGAGTGTCCCCCTTGAATCCGCTCCTTGTGTAAGCTATAACCTTCCTTTATTTTAATTACTAATAGGGCAAGAATTTGGAATAACCTTTATTCTTGCCAATTTTATAAGCTTTTCAATTAGCAAACGTTCATCAATGACCATGGCTGAAATCTTACTTGTTAAATCTTTAATCTACCAATTTAGTGGTAACTCAAAAATATCATTGAAAATTCCCGTTTCCTTTCGTTTTTTTTCTCTACCCCAAAAGCAGTAGAACGGCAACTCGTTTATAAAATGTCTTTACGGTCTGGATACGCCCCATAATTTCAGCCCGGACTTCCTATTTATTTACTCAGCTATTAAAAAACACTCTCGGTTGTTTCTGTGTCCCCCTTGCGACATGCAAATTTGTGACACTCCTCACAGCGCATCGATAAATCCATTTCCAAGAAAAGAACACTCGGCTGGAAAATGGCCAACGCGAAACCTCCTTCTAGGGGTTGCCAAAGTTTCATTGTAATTTTTTATGCCTTTTTGGAGGATTGAAACTTAATTTTTGCTTGTTCTAATTTAAAAACTGCAAAAACTATGCCAAGGTTGGGGAGGAATTAGGGGAGAGTGGGGCTATTTCGCACATGGGGCACATTCAGACAGACGGCATTTCCCCTAGTAATTATTATTAATTTAAAAATCTGATAAAAATACCAGTAGATAGAAGCATGACTACCACCTCCTGCATGAATTTTCTAAGTCCTGAGCCATTTTGTTGTATACCTACTAGAAATTTGCTAGCGTTAGAAGCAGCAAAGTAAATTTTCTTGTCATTTCTTCGGCCTAAAGTATCAATCAAAAATAACTCTCAAGTGGACATTCAGCATTTTATTCAGTTGAGGCACTACTAAAGTAAGTTTCTAGAAATGTTTTACTTCCCTGCTTTAATTATAAATATCTTGTTGGGACGTGGTAAGCTTGAACTGGTAGATGGGGCACATTCGTACACCAAAAGATGGGGCAGATTCGGACAGTGCGAATGTACAGTCGGAGTCAAAAAAATCGTTCCAAAAGTTAAGCAACGGGATTGCAGGATTTGAAATTTCAACGAATCGCTGAATATAGGAAAAGATTGGCGAGAACAATTTTCTAATATCTAATTTAAGGAAACATATTTGGCTGGTTATCCATGATTTGGCGCAGTTTTTTTTTTCGAATAAAAATGCTTTAAAATAGTAGTATGGTGGTTAGAGTAACGTCTTAGTAATCGGAAGTTCGCGGGTTCGATCCTCAATGCGGATCATTCTCAAAGTCATTACGATTGATGTTGAAATTTATTTACGGATGATCCAATCTCTGTGGAGGAGTATTCTTACCTGATTTTTTATTCAAAGCACTCAATCGTATTTCTCAGCAGCCGTTAAAGTTTCTTCCTAAATCTTAAAATAATTATTTATGAAATTTACTTGGAACTCTGGATCTTCCACTATGATCATTAAAAAATCCAACTCCGATAAGTAAGTAATTTTTTAAAGGTATTTTTAACTTCACACTGGAAAAAATATTTTATTTAAAGAAATTTTTTAATCAGAGAAATTTCTTAAGAATTTTTTTACCAAGCTTATTCAGGCGAATACAAGTTTAAACATAATTCTTTGTACTATTTCAGAAAATAATTCTATTTTAACTATTTTTAAAGTTATTTTAAATAAATAATAATTATAAATTCTTTTAAATCGTGGGGTAACGCGTTGCCTGAAACAATTGTAAATTCAAGAGGGGTAAACGAGTTCAAGAGGAAAATTGACAGATACTGGGATTCCGGTAGTTTGAGTTAAAAAGACTGGACCAACCTTGCTGGGCTTAAGCCTGTAGTTGGTCGACTTAATTTGTATTTGTATTTGTAACGGAATTTTAATTATATGACTTAATAATGGGAACTCTACGGATTTAGTAAAAGTTAGTAGTAGTAGTTTTGTTAAGAAATTAAAAAATAATTTGCTTTGGAGACTATTGAAATTGTACTAAGCAGTCTCGGGGGTGGGGAACAAGCTATATTTCTAATATACAGATATTTGGTTGAGTTGCATAAGCGTACCCAGGATTCTGCTCAGGGCGAAGCAAGCATAGTCGATCTTTCTCGTGCTTGTGGAGAACCATTTTAAAACCCGGGATGATGGGCCAGAGTTTTGCTTCGAGATGGGATTTGGACCTTTTGTGAAAATAATGCAAAAGTTTTTAAGATAATATACTTAGCCCCAAACAAAGGGGGTCTGGGGTCCATCTCCGAAATGTTTTGTAATTTGACCCTAAAGAGTAGCTTTGTGAATTGTTCTGGGACATTGGGGAATATTTAGGTAACACCCCGGATCGATCACTCGTATAATCTCTAGAATTTTCAAGGGAAAATGCCTATAAATAGACATAAGAACTCTATAGAGGGTTCAACTCCCTAACCGCCTCCTAGATACTGCCCGGGGAGATCTCTTATTTTTGATTTTTAATCCTCTTTGACATAGGTGAACCCAAGTGATCCCAGTTTTCATAATTTAAATTTTTGAAAATTAATTACTTAAGACTAAAGTTTAAGTAATTTACTCTCATGATTTAGAGGGTAGCTACCCCTCCCTGTATCCCCTGGAGTTGAGGGACAGTTCCATAGACTTATGAGAACTAGAAGGGAGGACACAATTTTCCCCCTCTATAATGTCTCTCAATTCATTCTCTCTTACCTCCCCTCTTCCCGAATTCCAGTTAAAATGTTCGGCTTCTAAAATTTCTAAAAAGCATTACACAAACACATGCGAGTTCAATCCAATGTAGCCATCCCTCATTCGTGATACATGATCATGAATGAACAGCTACAGATTGATCCAGCCAATGAAAGGGTAGGTTTATTGCTTTACCTATTCAAGAAAGTTTTGTTTAAAGATTGGTGAGAGATTTAATAAAGAGAGAAAGATTTAATAATATTTTTAGTTACTAGGTCACCACTAAATTATTAAAAATTATTTTAATGATTCCAGTCTATATCTCACGACAGACATCCTCGTCCTGGGCTCAAGCTGCATCCAGATGCGGTAACCATTTATACTCGGGGTGAAAGAGGCATTCGGACACTTCCATGCTGCTTCCCTAACTTTTCCATGTTGTATAGATGGTAGGAGCAGGCGCGGATCCAGCACGGCTCCAAGGGGGGCATTTTTCTATATAAGATCCCCTTGTGTTACCATTAGAGGTATAGGGGCACTTTTCAACACTATTACCTTTACTTTTTTCCCAAATGTCAAAATATTGGGGATTTCCTAAAAATAATCACTGAAGATCCCCTTGTGGTACTAAAAGGGGGTATGGGGGTCCTCCCCCAGAACAAAATTTTCAAATTAGACCTGTAAAAAGTAGGGTTTTTACTCATTTTAAAACTTTTTGGGTTCCCAAGGGGGGTCATATTCCAGAGTGCCATCCCCCTGAATCCGCACGGGGTGGAGTCACTGGAGGGAAATAAGCTCCCCCCAGAAAATTCCCGATCCCGAAGGTTTACAGTGTGCCCCCAGATTTCACTCTCTGTACTTTGTATCCCTCCATGGTTGTATACCAAAACTAGATTTAAGTATAACTGTCCTTCACGACAAATTGTTTTTTGATAGAAGGAAATAAGGAAAGTTATGATATTCTACTTGAAAATAAATCTATTTCGAAGTTAAATTAAAATATCTTTGCTTCATTTTATTTTTCTTTATTATAAGGCGTTCATCAGAATCGTTTACTCCGCAATTGTATATGTATAATTTTCTGGGGGAATTTTT
The DNA here is from genome assembly GCA_024610705.1 of Tetragnatha versicolor. Lineage (NCBI taxonomy): Eukaryota > Metazoa > Arthropoda > Arachnida > Araneae > Tetragnathidae > Tetragnatha > Tetragnatha versicolor. Next base: position 9,189,312 of record JANDEH010000013.1, read on the forward strand.
TAAAATTTATTTTAACAACGAATTGAGAAAAATTGGGATCGAATTGGATGAAAAATAAAGAGTATTTCTAAAAACTTCTACTAAATGAATCCAAACATCAAACATTAAAAAACAACAAAGCTAAAATAAGAATAGCTTTTGAAAATACATTTTTATTAAGTTTAAAAAAATACAAAAATAAAAGATCCCCTAATGTCAAAAATAAAAAATATTTGTTGGACGATTGTAAAAAAGGTTACCCCAATAGAAAATAAGATTAAAAAAGCTTTTAAATATCCAATAAAAACTAAATATAATTTATAATCACTTATTAATAACTTCTAACTCTTAAAAATTATAAAATCAGCACAAGAAGTTGCAGAAAACGTTCAAATTCGACTTAACTCATACAACACCAGCGCTCTAACCGTTACGCTACCGGGATCTACATTGAGAGACGCAAATATTACAAATAACTAAAGGATTGGCTTAGTTTTGTGGGTTATTGTAATTTTAACAAGTGGCAAACCTTTGGCGATCGGGACTGGCGAAATATTTCAAACCTATTTTCCTATACCATGCGTACGGGGTTAAGGTCTAGATTCCTCTTAACAGTCCTTGGAACGTTTTTTTTGACTCCGACTGACCTCGTCTTTCCGATTTTTGATTATGAAAGTGATTTATACAGGGTGTATCTGAAATGGTGCAACAAATTTTCAGGGATGATAGTACTCATCAAGACGAACAAGAATTGGTATAGAAAGGGGGTCGCAAATGAGTTTTAAGGGGTGAAACCCCGGGATGAAAATCTGCCAAAAAACTTGCATATTTGTGCAGGAAGAGACACAATGGTTCGATTCCGGTAGTTATTTTGTAAAACAACTTCAAATATTACTAAGCTAGTTTTCCCACCAGTAACACTTTTGCAGTCGACAGGAAAAAAACTTCGCCAATCCGTGATCGCCAAACACTTTTTTTGTGATTCTTACGGAAACTCAAATTTCTATGTAGTATTACTACTGACGATTAAATGATAGCTTGGTTGGTAGCGTAACAGTCTTGCAATCGTAAGACTGCGAGTTCTGTCCTACTGTATGAAGTTATTCGTTCTTAAATTCATATAATTTTTTTCAAAGATATAAGGTAAATGTGGGTATAGTGGACACTTTAAGGAAAATGTTTGCTTAAATTCTTAATAAATACCAATCAATTTGCTTCGAAACGGTTATCATCCTATTTTTAGGTTAATTGGATCTTCTTCTTTCGATTTTACTATTAAAAACTTTAATTAGATTGGGCAAAGTATTTTTAATTAATTTTTTAAAAGTACTCCAAATTGCATCTATAGTGGCCACATAGATGAAGCTGTTGCTTCTATGGTGGACACCTCTTGCATCGATAGTGGACACCTGTCTTTTTCTGCCTATATGAGGGGTTTATGCATGAAATTGAGGGGTTTTTCTTGGTATAGTCGTTTATTTCTAATTAAATCTTCCTTCCCAACGAAATGTATTTTAGATTCAATCAAATTAGCTTTATTTTAAAAAAATTGATATTTTTCGGCCCAAAGTCGACGCTGTAGCTGATTTGAGAGGAATTTAGCATGTAATTCAATGTTTTAGAAACAGGTTCCCGAAGCCAGAATGAAACCAAATTTATTTAACCCTCATTTTAAAGCACAGTCAACAGTTTATGAAGAAAAACTGATTCAAATTAAGTATTATTTATGTTTCTATTAGACGCCATTGCGGTGGCCACTATTGGAAAATCTAAGATTATGTGTTGGTAAAGTGGACACCCCCATAAATCCTCGTAAAGTCAGCATTTTCAAATAAATTTTATTCAGTATTATTTTATACACTCTTATTTATCTTGATATAAATTTAAAAGTCAATCAAGCGGTAATAAATATGAAAAAATCAGTTCCGACTTACTCGTTTCCTTACGCGATTCAATAAGCAAAATCAAATTTCAGTCACTCGGCCGATGTTGTTATTTTCAAATATTTAAATATCCTTCCCATGCTGATCTGTGGTATCGGTGGTAATTTATCAGCTTACCTGATTGCACAATCTACTATGCCTATGAATTTGGACGCTGTTCGATGCCTCTAACTCGTTTTATTTAAAATTAATCAGCTATGTGGCCACTATTGGTACAGTGTCCACTATACCCACATTTACCTTAGTTTGAAAGACATTGCAACATGTTTTAAAGTATTGAGATTTCATTTGGTCCCTTTTAAATAAAATTTATTTAGCTATACAAAATAAGTGTTTTTTAAATAGAAACATATTGATTAATTAATATCGTACTTTTAGAAGTAAAATACTAACACAAAATGTAGAATTAGAGATCCCTGCATTTTTAATTCATTATTAGTACTCTTTATGAAATTGCTCTATTTATGAAATTATTATGCACAGCTTTTAAAGACAAAAACGTCCTTTAATCCTTAGTCTGTGTAAGAAGCACTCCTTTCTCAGCTGTACAATTGCCCGAAGTTTCGCACACAATGGTCAATTAAAACCCTAGATAGAACAAGCGTAGCACTCGCACAAACCTTAGGAGAGTTGTAGCTTACTCCAATAAGCAATGCATGAGTACTGCTATCGAGCTAGCTGCTGTGACACCGTAAGGATTCATAGCGATAATAAACAAGAGAAAATTATTTTAAAAGTGGTAGATTGCCGCTGAGCCATCCAGCTGGCTCGTTTTTTACCGTGAAGAAATTCAGCATTTTGAAGATAATGCCTACAGTCTAAATAAGAATTGAATAAAGAAATTGATTTGTACAAGAAATTTGGAGAAGTGGGGAAAGATTATCAGACTGATGGCCAAGCGAAATCGAATAATTTTGATTGAATAATTTAGGAAATGATAGAGCGATTGGAAAAGCCATGGTTTGTTAGGTAGGAGGAAGAAGGAATTATGCCAAAAACTGATAGCTGAAGTTTTAAAGGAAAAATAAATTTAAACACAAAAATTGGAGGAGGGGGTGAAACATCACTAAACTAGTATTAATTTTACAAGAAACTAGTTTTAATTAAGTCACCACTCTGTTAATTAATTTTAAATGACTTTGTCTGTGTACTGAGGATGTGCTGTACAATCCGCTCCTAGGGTGTCGGCGCGTTTAGGCTCATAGGTTAAAACAGCACGTCTGTCCTCGAAGGCGGATAACGTAAACCCCTTAGGGAAAGTGTCCGTACTACGTAACCCATTTATTACTATTTTTCACCCCCTACCTCCCTTTGGTGTCCACCCGTAGTACATGCCGAGAACCTCCCATCCCCTTCTAGATTTCACGTTGTAATTCAAAAATGCAGTTTTCAATTATTTTTTACAAACAGAAAATTTTAAAAATTAATTCGGCTTAATTTGTCTAATCCTAATAATTAATTTGGCTAATTTTAATAATTAATTTCAATTTGGCTTAATTTTGTCGTATTGACAAGAGGAAATTGGCTACGAGACTACCCTCCCCTCCTTCAACACAGGAATACTAAAGTGGCCGAGCTCCCACCCCATCTCGACCGTGTATTGCTCGAACTTGTAATTTTTTTTAGTTTTGTCTTGTCATGAGAATAGTAGTTATAATTATGTAGTCACATCTAGAATAAGATAATTTAAGTATAAAACTGTTTAAAATGCTTAGGTTTTTAAACTCTTTTTTTTATTAACACGATATGTTTCATACAAAATTTAAGTCATCATTACATTTTCTTAAAGGATGTTTCACAAAGATCTCCCTAGTTTTAAAAACTAATAACAAATAGACAAAACAAGATAAAAATACCCCGTGATCTGTAATGTCTTCTTTTAGACCAAAGAAATTCTTAACACAATTTTTTTAAATTGGTCGATCAAAAAAAATTAGTACATGGCAGAACAAGATTTTGTGAAACGAATGAAAAGCAGTCCTTGAAATCCTTATACATTGTAGGGAAATAAAATTTACGGAAGAAACGATTTCCGAATAAAATGAGAATCAAATACTTTGTAATCTAATTGATCGTTGATTTAAAAATAGGGATTTCAAGGATTGCTTTTCCTTCATTTCATCAAATTTTTTGTTGCCAAATTTTTTTGAACTATCAATTTTCATAAATTCGTGTAAAAAATTTTAAACACCTGTCAAAGTTTTGTGTTGAGACAAAATGCGATTTAAAGCATTGTAATTACCTGAAAAAAATTACCGTAAAGAAAAACACTACAATTTAGAAAAATCAATAAAAATTCTCAAAATACTGTTACACATCCTTTATTTTTGTCCGATTTTTGGACCTCAAGCCATAAAACCCCAACCCACATCCTTTAATAGTACTCTTTCCGTGTATTGCCCAAAAATTATTGACATGACAGAATCCACAATCTTACGATTGCGAGTTAAAAGATTCCGGCTCATTACTCTATAACAAGTTGAGCTACCGTTTTAAAGATAAAATAGGAAACGAAAAAATTGCGCCAAATGGCTAATAAGTTGCCAAATTTGGTTGAACATGCATTAAAAAAGAGACTGATCGAATAAATCTTTCGCTACTAAAAGATAACTTCCTGAAAAGTTACAGTTAAAATTTCTTTTTGCAAGTACGGGTTCTATTTTTTTGGTGTTAAAAATTACGGAATCGAACAATTGTGTCTCTTCCTGCACAAATATGCAAGTTTTTTTGCTGATTTTCACCCCCGGGTTTCACCCCTTAAAACTCATTTGCGACCCCCCTTTCTATACCAATTCTTGTTCGTCTTGATGAGTACTATCATCCCTGAAAGTTTGTTGCACCATTTCAGATACACCCTGTATGTTTATAAGTAAAGTATATTTAATATCTTAAAATTTAATTGTTTTTTATTGTAATTTTTTCATAATTTGGTGATAATAGAAAATAACATCTTAAAGAAAGCTTCAGTTTTAAGGAATTTAGAAAATTGTTTAATACCAATAATACCTGAAAATTGTTTAATACCAATTGACTTGGACTTAGGTGATTTTATTCTAGTAGAATTTGCTACTAAAAAAATTTGTTATGTTGGTCAAATAGAAAATTTGGAATTGAATGGTGCTTATTCAATATGAATGATGAAAAACTTATAAATTAACGACGAAACTTTTATTTTCCCAGTAAGTTATGTTTCAACATTCATACAAAAAGATAATATCGTATTACAAGTTCCCCAACCGTCAGTTTCAGGTGTTAATAAGCGAGCTATTGGTTCACTTTTCTTTTCGAATAAAACCTGACAGTTAAAATATTGGTTAAACTTTTTCTAACTAATTATATTATGTGAAGTATGTCAATGTGCAATATACTCTTCATTACTACAATTGTTTTCCTCATCAAAAACTTAGATGTTCAATATTTTCGGAAGCTGTTTTCTTTTGTAAAAAAATCTTCAATTTAGAGGAAAAATATGTTAAAGTTCCAAATATTTCGTTTAATTACCCTTACTTTAAAGTGTCATAAACTTTTTAGTTCGTAAAAATAATTATTGTATATTTTTTGCATGTGTACGTACGAATGTGCCCCACACGTGTGCGAAACTGCCCCACCCATGGGGCACATTCGCATGAAATTTCTCGTTTTTTAGATTGATGACATAGGTTAGAAATTCTAGATAAATTCTAAATATCGTTCTAAAATATCGGGAAAAGTCTTAACTTTCATTTGAATCCTAGTTTGTTTCAATATCTGATCTAGATTCAAAGAAAAATGCCAAAATGCACTTTTTGTGCGAATGTGCCCCACTCTCCCCTATATTTTTTATTTGATCGATTTTTTTTCGAAATAAACCCCCCTTCGGTACTTGGAAGTCTATTATTTAAAACTTTTTTAATGTTAAGTACATCAAAATACAAATCCTACCAAAATATATAACAAATTCCTAAGAATGTATGTCTGAAATTCCTAAGCAAAATGAGTTAAAACTCGTTTTTTTAGAGTCAAATATAAAAACATTTTCTGGGAGAGGACCCCCAGAACCATATTTTTGTTTTTGAGACTCGATTATTATTTGTTTTTATATTAATTCAATGATCAAGTTGATTCAATTCACAATGAAAAAAATTCTTAGCCCCTCCTAAAACCAAATCCTAGATCCGCCACTCAGTAAAACTTCTATACCTAAATAAATAATTTTATTTAGTTTTCATAAAAATTTTGTAAGCAGCATTTTCACTGCGTTGGCATATGTAAATCGAAAAATACTAAATTGTGAGTCATCAGTTTTTATCAGTAGGTCTTCAGAAAATTTTAGGGGTTTGCAAAAAGGCACTGTCTAGCTAAGCCCCACGTAAGTAACAACACAACTCTAACGAATTTCGCTAATATACATAGACACTTCTTTGCAAAAAATGCATATTTTTAATAAAGCTTCCTCAATACCTCTGTCTTTTTTCCGTGTTAGAGGGAATACATCTCTTGCCTCTTTCCCACCTTTTAAAATGCATTTAATTTTAAAATTTGAGTAACGGTGATAGTAAATAGCAACAATACTTATTAGAACAAGGAAATGGGCTAGTAAATACTTTTTTAAATATAATTTTTCCTAACATATGTTCATAAAAGGAGATCATCAGTGTTGAAATTTTCCAAATACGATCATTAGTTAATTTTTAAATAAAAAAACTACATGCGCAGTAGCTCAACGCATTACGTCAGGGTTACGGAACATGTAATCGTTCGGAAGGGGCCGTTCAAATATTACGTAAGCACCTAAGGGGGGAGGAGGTTTGCTCTTTGCTTATTTTTCCTGACAAGGGGGAGTGGGGTATGAGTGATGCTTACGTAAGATACTGCATTTTCGAAAATATCTTGTTTCTTGATGCATAAATAACTTCAGAAGTCAACCAAAAATAAATTTTAAAAAAATTGAATTAGTACCGGCAGTTTCTTACGTAATTATGGTGGGGGTTAAGGTTTGCTTATCTTTGCTGACAAGGGGAGAGGGAGGGTTAAAAATGACCAAAAAAGTGCTTACGTTCTATTTGAACGGCCCCGAAGCTGAAAGGGGAAATTTGAGCAGTCGATTGTTGGAGTAGTTCGAGCGATCAGCGGCTCCTTTGTACTTCGCAACTGTGACGTCACGCCCGGTTTTTCTACTTTTGAACTTTTAAATGAGGATTGCAAATTAATTAGTGATAAAATAGTCAAAATCATCAATTTTAATGGGTGTTTATTTCCCAATTATCAACATAGGCCCACCAACTGTAGTAAAATGTTGAGGGGGTCCATTGCCCTCCCTCAAACCACAAAGATAATAAAATTTGAGAAGCTTGTTATTGAAAATTTACAAAAGAAAAAGTAAATTTTTTCAATTTTTCACTTTTGTTTCAAATTTTAATGCAAAAGGGGACCGATATTTAACATTAGCACTAGAATTTAGCGTATAGACATGCATCACAACCCTATACCACAAAATTTAACTTTAAGAAATTAATTAACTTTAAAAAATTAATTCTCTTGAAAAAATTTAAGGTTATTTGTTTCTCTCTATATTAAAAAAAGTTACTGTCACCGCCGCTGCCGCCGCCGCTGTTTCAGAAAATTTAATTTTTCAAATCTTTAAACTCTCATATCGCAAAAACTAATTGATAGAAATTTATGAAATTTGAAATGTTTGTAGAGGAATATTTGTGGCACATTCTCGAACAAAAAACTAACTGATGTGATAATTAGTACTAACGTCTCTTAGTAGCAGTGTATTCATACGGAGGAGTTTCTGCGCATGCTCCAGAACTTCAATCTTATTTCGCTTTAATTACGCATTCTTAAAATAGGAAATCCCATATTTTAAGAATTCATATTCTCTCGTTTTCCATTTAACTACATAATAATTTTGTTGAGCAAGAAGGTGAGAATTGAATTGGATTTTAAATAAATTTCGAATTTTACAATGAAATAAAAAATTAATGGAATACGAAGTGTCATTAAACAGAAAACAATATATACTTGTAAGAATAAAAGCACTCACGACGTTGAAGTTCTGGAGCATGCGCAGAAACTCCTCCGTATGAATACACTGCTACTAAGAGACATTATGGATAATTAGTACTGGGGTATTTTTAAGGTCAAAGTTGAAGTTTTTCTTTTTTAGCCGAGTAATCCAGTTCAGCGAAATCTACACTAGCGGAAATAAAAATCCCAACACCAAGAAGGAAAGGAGATATCAAAGTCAAATTTGTTTCTATGATTGCACATAGTATTAATGTGAATTGATTAAAAAATCAGCCTTCCTGGATGTAAGGGGGCCGAGAAAATCGGTGAGGAGTGTTGTCTCCATAGGTGTCCATTACCGCCGTCACGCGTCATCGTAATGAGTGACAAGGGATCTAAATGACTTTTGAGGGATTGGAGGACCATGTTGCCTCCTCAGGTAGTCCGAATTCATATGGTGCACCAGCGGACATTGCATACCGGGCTAGGTGATTTCTCCTCATTGACCGGACTTGTTTTGTGGGTATTGGTTCTAGAGAACGGGAAAGACGGGGTAAAAATGCAACCTAGGGGGTTAAGAAGAAAGCTTGGACATTGCATACAACATGAGGTCGTGCATGTTTCTCTTGAAATTTGTCCCCAGGACAGGTCTGAAGGTAAGGACGGTCTACCGGCTGCAAAATCTCAATGATGCAGCTCTGGTTGGAAAAAGTACTTGTGAATCATACTCAGGAGTTGCAGAAATTGAATCCAATGCATCCCCACTCCGTTACCCTGCATCACCACCCCGTGGAACGATTAGAAAATCATCAGCTGAGTGCGCTCTCTCCATTGTGTCTTCAAACTCATACTCAACCGTCGTGGTGCTTCAAACCGAATCAGGATTCTCTCATAAACACAATGTCATGAAATTGGAATTTTCATTTCCTAATTTCGTGCACTATTGTTAACAGAAATGCCCATTTTCAGCCCCTTGTTTAAAGACAAAGATGAAAGAAGCTATGCGGACCGAACGGACAATCCGAAGTACTGCAAACGACATTCATCCCACTGCCGCTTGTCCTCAGTATGATCTACCGGTACTTTGGCCAACCAGAGCTGCTTCATTGAGGTTTTTTAGCCGGTTGTCCGTCCTTACCTTCAGACCTGTCCTGGGGACAAATTTCAAGAGAAAAATGCACAAACACATGTTTTATGCAATGTCCAAGCTTTCTTCTTAACCCCCTATGTTGCATTTTTACCCTGGCCTATCCGTTCGTAAGAACCAACGCTCACAAAACATGTCCGGAGAAAGAGGAGAAACCACCTAGCCCGGTATGCAGCGTCCGCTGGTGCACCATATGAATTTGGACTACCTGAGGAGGCAACATGGTCCATTTCATTCCTAATCCATGGAATTTTCATTTCCTAATTTCGTGCACTATTGTTAACAGAAATGTCCATTTTCAGCCCCTTGTTTAAAGACAAAGATGAAAGAAGCTATGCGGACCGAACGGACAATCCGAAGTACTGCAAACGACATTCATCCCACTGCCGCTTGTCCTCAGTATGATCTACCGGTACTTTGGCCAACCAGAGCTGCTTCATTGAGGTTTTTTAGCCGGTTGTCCGTCCTTACCTTCAGACCTGTCCTGGGGACAAATTTCAAGAGAAAAATGCACAAACACATGTTTTATGCAATGTCCAAGCTTTCTTCTTAACCCCCTATGTTGCATTTTTACCCTGGCCTATCCGTTCGTAAGAACCAACGCTCACAAAACATGTCCGGAGAAAGAGGAGAAACCACCTAGCCCGGTATGCAGCGTCCGCTGGTGCACCATATGAATTTGGACTACCTGAGGAGGCAACATGGTCCTCCAATCCCTCAAAAGTCATTTAGATCCCCTGTCACTCAAAACCATGACGTGTGACGGAGGTAATGGACACCTATGGAGACAACACTCCTCCCTGGTTTTCTCGGCCCCCTAATATCCAGGAAGGCTGATTTTTTAAGCAATTCACATTGGTACTATGTGCAATCATAGAAATAAATTTGACTTTGATATCTCCTTTCCTTCTTGGTGTTGGGATTTTTATTTCCGCTAGTGTATTAGTAGCAGAACTATGTTTTTTGCAGCCACTCTGAAGTATGAAGATGTGTACTACGTCGCCCTTTTTTCGAATTTCGAATTAGGTTTAGAGTAATTAATTTTTTAATTTTCGAAATTTTGACACTTTTTCGTTTTTTTTCTATCTAAAATGAAAACTAATCACGGTATCAATATGATTTTTTAAACACTTATATTCTTATTTTTTAGAAATAGATTGGCGTTTAATTCTTTAAAAAATTCTAATTCTAATTAGTTTTGGAATTATTAAGCATCAAAGTTTCATTTTTTTCATAGTTTTAGTAGTTCTTTATCAGACGTGTTAAATGTTTTTAAATTTTATATTTGCCTGTTCACTAGATTGTCGCGAGCACGGATATTTAAATTTAAAAGTTTTGAGGTGCACATTTTTGCTCTAAGTTTGCTAGCGATATAGTATAGACTTGGTTAATAATTATAATCTGTTAAAGATACTACGATATTTTTTGAACTACTAGAGAAATAAATAATTTAGCTTTTTTGAGTGTTATTTGTGCCGATGGAAGAAAGAGGATTTTCGGGAAGTTTGTTTTACTCTGCTAAAGATCGATTGCAGATATTACAGATAGCGAAGCGATCTGTTAAGAGCTGCATAGCAGTTACGGGGGTTGGTGATAGCAGTTACGGTAGCTGCATAGCAGTTACGGTAGCCCCCTATCCATTAAATTATTGATAATTTAAAAAGGAATATTTCTAGGAGGAAGGTAGAGGATCTAGGGCTTTAGAGTTGTCTGATGAGCGTTATTAAGCATTATTGAGCGTTTTTGATCCTGTTTCAGGCGCCTATTCTAAATGAACAGACTATAAGCAGACAAGGGGTCATCCATAAATTACGTGAGGTGTTTTTTCCAAAATCTGGACCCCCCCTCCCCCTTGGTGAGATTTAGTGAGATTTTGCTGGACCCCCCTCCCCCCCACGTGAGACTATTTAAAAATAATTTTTCTCCTTCCTTCTCATATATTCCTTTCTCATACTTAAAAAAGAAAGAAAATCGTATAATTTCGAACCTAAAAAGTTGACGTGAGATTTCAATCGACCCCTCCTCCCTCCTTGGTGAGATTTGGTGAGATTTTTCCAAACCCCTCCCTCCCGCTTTTTGACCTCACGTAATTTATGGATGTCCCCCAAGTTCCAGGTTGTACTGGATGGTTGAGATGAAACAAGCGAGCTCTGCTCACTAAGATCGCGAAGCGATCTTCAAAGAACTGCGAAGCAGTTCCGGGGGTTGGTGAGCGATAACGAGCAGGGGGCAGAGCCCCCTAGTTTTATAAAAATTAAATTAGTAACAATTAAAATTGTTTCGGTTTTAAAGCTATTTTAAACATTAAACTGCAATATTCGTGGAAAAACAATCATGGCGCACACAAAAAAATGTAGCAAAAGTTTTTTTAAATGTATTTTTTTTCGACCAAAAAAAATTAAAATTCTTAAAAATATTGTCTTATTTTTATTTACTTTTTGCAGTATTTAGTAAAACAGGATTGTTAATTAAAAACAAGAGACAGTTTGAAAAGAAAACTAATTGGATAATTTTTTCTTTTTTGCTATGGGAGTTTTTCCCTTAAAACTTTTGTGAGACTATTTTTTTTATTTAAAACTGTTTCGAAATATTGGGGGGCTTGGCCTGTAGCCCCTCCCTCCTGCCGATATTTGGGGGATCAAGCGCATTGAATCAGAAACTACTCAAGAAGAGTCAAGCTTTTTCAATGGTTTCGGTTGATTTGTCTGTTAACAACGATTACGATTATTGAGTCTGAAGCGAAATGACAACCACACTTTTCAAAGATAATTAGTTATATTAAAACATATTAAATAAATAGTTAAGTTTACTTTATTAACAAGGACGAAAAGACTTCTGAACCAGGAATCAAAAATTAAATCAAATGCAAATTGGTGTTAAAAAGAAGAAAGCTGGGTTTCCATGCATACGATTTTACACGTACGAGTTACAAGTTCGCGTGTTGGCGAGACGGTTGGCGCGGTAAATAATCCCTACCGCCAGTCCGGGACAAGTGCCAACCAAACTTGAAAAGTCGACTTGTTCACGTGAGCGCTATGGACCAATGGGCTGGCGTATCTCGTCCTTGCTCCTTGAACTTGCTTTCGGTCCAGACAGCATGGACTTTTTTGCACGTACGTGAAAAAAAGTTGGTCACATGATAGAAATGCACCAATAGAACCGAGCGAACATCGTGTTGTTGTATTTCTTTTCTATTTCATCATCTCTCTGAACTCTCGTCGTTTGTGCATTTGCGATTTTAAAATTTCAAAATGAATTTAAGTTTACATTTATTCAGGAAGTAGAGAAGAGGAAGATCCTTTACGATGCATCCTACAAAGGATACAAGAACGCCGAAATTAAGGACAATGCTTGGAAGGAGGTAGGCCGAGAACTCGGCTGTACAGATCGTAAGTAGATTTTATAAATTATGTATTTATAAATTTGTATAATCTGTATGGTAACCTGCATATTAGTTTTTTCCTCTTCCCTTTATTACTTCCCAAATATCAGGGATGCACTGTAAAGATCTAAATTGTTCTCTGAAAACGGGACACGTAGTCTTATCATCAAGCTCCTTCATTATAATGATTTTGTTTAGTGCGTTTAATATCATATAAAAGTGTAGAACTTCTCAGAGAGTAATAAATTATTGGAATTACCAATAAATAATCATTAAGCTAACCGGCTAACTATACTGCAAACTGTCATAGTTACCTTAAAATTTTAACATTGTATAATCATAATTTGTCTACATTCTCTTAATGTTGATTTCTATTCTTACATCATTTATTACCTGCATAGCTATTTGTGTTTTCTTATCCACATGCCTCTTCAACTGATTGAAAGTTCCTTTGTGGAAAAAAATAAACCAGAATGCTAACTAGCCCTGCTGTGTTAAAAATATTTATCCAGTAGATAGTGAAAAATCGAAATTTATGTTGTGTTAGTTTTGTAAGACTTATGCTCTTTTTGTTACAATTATTATTAGCCCAGCAGCATGAGCATTAAAACAGCATGAGCAGGGACTAATATGCGTCAATTTTGGTACCATTTATTGGCACCTTCACAAAATTCTTCAAAATTATCAACATATTCACAACAAATTGTGCCAAAAATTGGCAGCTTCACAGTAATATCTTCTATAAAAATCAATGTGCTAAAATTTATTTGCTGAGACTTATATTGTTATTTATCTATTTTTTTTATTGATATGCTTATTTATTATTTGGTACAAAGGACAATTCCTGCGTACTTATTTTACTTTTTATTCAAAGAGAGGAATATATGCAAAAAAAATTTAAATTCATTTTTAAAATTTATCTACCACCGATACACCAGTGCTGTGGTTCCTTTGTGGAAAAAAATAAAGGCAGAATGCTAACCATTCCGGAATCCCACCTACAAATTAAACTTTTGACTGCAATAGAAATTTTTCCATATTTTAAATAACTTTGAGTTTATAATATTTTGTTGATATATAACAGAACTAAAATTGTTATTGGTTCTTACGTATTATGCCATCAACTGTGCCGCTGAATCTGAAAAGGTTTAAAATACCATTCACTGTTCTACAGCTGTACCGCTGAATTTAATGGCTGCTGAACAGTCGACGGTATAATACGTAAGTAACCTATTATTCTGTGGATACTCGCGCTTATGGGCTTTAAGGGAACGAGTTGCCGCCACCACTCGGTGGTATGTTTTAAAAATATTTTGGCTAATGAGTAGTCAAAAATCCAAATTCATGTTGTATTATTTTTGTTAGACTGCTCTTTTTGTTACCATTGTTATATGCTGATATTTCTTATAAGTAATGGATGAGCCAGCATGATTACTATCACAATAAAAGAAAGAAGCCTCTCCCGAGTGGATCAGGAGCCACAAAAACTTGGCCCCATTTTATATAGTATAAAGAATGTCTTTCTTCATTTTCCTAACAGGATTCCTCTGAAAGTCTATAATTACTAAATATCTCTTTTGTGTGATGACCACTTACTTAATGTGGCACCATTTAAAAGAGTTTTTTAGTTCAGAATTCAGCTCAACTTAAGTGGAGAAAAATACCCAGATGAATTTTTTGGAGGGGTTACCAGATACATTAAACTCATTGTAGCCTTGAGTTATAAGTAGTTGGTGAAATTATCTTTCTCAATACATAAGATTTGATATCAACTAAATTTTTTGTTACTAACAATTTTTACTCTAAAAGGTCAAATTAATTTAAATGAAAATGTTTTCTTCTTGGTGTTTGTTTAGAATTTTAATAGTAATTGGTGTAATTTTCATATTCTCAGATTTAATGCTTCTGAAATTTCACTGTTGAAATAATCTTATATATACTACTTTAAACTATTGGAGAAACATTCCATGAAAATTTATTTAAGTATACAATTATCAAGAAATGAACCATACATGTGAAGATAAGTTTACCTGGAAAACCTAACAGTTCTTTTTAGTATTTTTGTTAAAACATTCAGCTGTCTTACTTAAATTTTTGTTGCAGGATTCTTCTGAAGTTCTAGAATTACTAAATAATTCTTTTGAGTGGTGACCACTTACATTACGTGGCATCATTTAAAAGAGTTTTTTAGTTAGCTGTCTTAAAGTGGAGCAATAAACCTAGATGATTTTTTCCTGGAGTGTTTACCAGCTACATCAAATCCATTGTAGCCCTGAGTTATACATCAACTTAACTTAGTTGTGAATAATATTTAACTCTTAAAAGTGTGGAACAGCTATGATAAGAGTCGACCAGCCGTCATGTTTACCCACTGTTCAAATGATTACACACAACCACATAGATCTATTTGAGCTGTGAGTAAACATGGCAGCTAGTTGACTCTTATCGAAGCTGTGCCAAAAGTGTCAATGTACTAGGGTAGATCCAGGTTTTTTTATTTTGGAGCCCAGTTCATTACTTTTTGTGACAAATTGAAGCAGTGATAGTTAGATGAGTGCATAAAAGTAAAATTGACTCACAAACTGAGGAAAAATTCAAATATTTTGTGAATGTTTTCTTGCAAATTATCACTAAACCTAATTTGAATTTCATGAAAGGGGCAGATTTAAAGGGGAAATTTTTGTGAAGGGGCAGAAAAAGGGCCCCAAGTTTTGTCTGGATCAACCCCTGGTATTTAAATGAAGATGCTTTATTTTGCTTTGAATTTTTAAGTAGGTAACTTAATCCATTTCCAGCCCAGATTTATGCTTCTTAAAATGACTTCTAACTCTTAACTGTGTGAAACATCCGATGAAAAATTTATCAAAATAGTATAAAAGTAATGAAAAATTCATGTTTTAGAGAATATTTTAAAAGAAATGGACATTAAACACTGCTATACTGATAAATTACCTAACCATAATTATTTTTAATAAACATATCTTTACATAAATTAACCCTTATTATAAACCCCTATTTATTAAAAATATTGAAAGTAATTTATTGTAACTAATAATGTTTTTGGAAAAAATAATTTTGCAATAAATTAATTTTTTAATATTTAAGGTTTAAATAAAAATTCCACTTATCCATTTACATTTTCTTTAAAAATTTCAGCACAGCAAAAGTACTTGGACAACTTTTTTAGGTTTAAGAAAACAAGTAGCAAAGTCATTCCCTACGTTTTCAGATTTGCAGTTTAATCTCTAAACACAGTATGAATTGAGCAATGAACTCTTAGTAAAAACCCTCCACTGAACAATTAGAGAAAACAACAGCTAAAATGACAATGTTGTAAAAAAAATTTTATAGCACACCATACTTTTGTGAACCCTTCAGCCTTTTTAAAGTCACAATCCCATTCTTACTAACAATAGGAATGGTGGAAAAGTTCATATTTTAAAATTTTGAATAAAAATTTGCAAGTACACATTTTGAGTTTTAAATTACATGTAATTCACAGATATTTTAAAATAAAAAAGAAAAAATACACACACTTGTTTGAATATGTAAGGTATTTTTATTTCACACATCAAAATATTTTTTTATTAACAGAACATCATTTGCTTGGCCTTTTCCTTGTCCTCAAATGACTAATTCTTGACCTGTTGAGTAGAAATATTATGTATACAGGAATTGAACAATGCGTACCGGTGGCATAACCAACGGAGGTGGAAAAATGGATTGCCAATTGAAACTGTAGTAAACGTGTAATAGCCAATAGCTCAAGTTTAGTTAATTTTTTATATCAGTTTCGTCCTGATTGAGGCAAGGAAATGAGGGAGTACAAGCAAGCTATTTAACCTTTTTTAAAGATAATGCTTACTATTTTGTTTTATTTAAGTTTTACTTTTTAGTATGAATCTAAAATTGTATGCTAATATCACCTAAAAGTAAATGTTTAATTAGTCGTTAGGGATATACCGAGGCTATAAACGTATTATTTAAGTAAGGTAAAAATGCTTTTAAAGCAGTGTTCGCTATTTTTAAAGCATGCATATGCTGGGTTAGGTAGAAGTGATTCCTAAAAAGATTAAAACAAATAAGGGTCAGTGGTAGACCAACGCCCCTTCTAAAATATGTAAGGGTAGTAGAAGCAGAAACACATAATTTATTTCAATACCAAGCTCGGTTTGTAAATCCTGAAAACCCACACTGGAAATATACAGTTTAGCTTATTTATAGCAGGATTTAAAATGTCCCGCAGGCTGGATCCAAAATCAGGACGAGCCAAAACCAGCCCATATATAATTTACTATAAGGACCCAAATTGGAAATTTAAGAGGGTCACCCGGTGGTACATAAAAAATTGTGGAGGGGGATAAAAAACTTAAGTTTCGTACTTTCAGGAGGGGAATCAGTTTCGTAATTTCTTTTTTAGCATGAACATTAAACTGTACATGAGACTTGTAATGCAAATTTAATACAGAAAAACGCCAATTTTTCGAATGAAATCAATCGCGAGAACAAGTGCTTTCTTTGTTATAAATAAGAAAACATTTTACAATCATTAGAAATACACTACAAACTAAGAGAAACGAAAATTTAACTCACCACCCTTGCATAGCCGCCATGTTTGTTTTGAAGTTCGAAGGTGACGTTTTCCCGTACGAGATTTGGTTGTTTTCGGTCGACCGCAGCGCCACCTCTTCCTTGTTTTCAATGACAACCAAAAAGGGAAATTTTATGGCAACCAAGTTCTCGGACAACCAAACTTGAGCTCTCGTACGTGAAAACTCGTATGCATGGAAACCCACCTGAAGACAGATAACTGTTTCCTTTTAAGGTCCTAGGAAGTAAAACGCAGAATGGCAACAACAAATGTTTCAGACAGAAATGTTTTTTAACGATTATGAGAAAATTTAATACTTGCTGTAGTAGTGTTGCAATTTCTATGATTTCCTAATTGAATATTTGTGCAACATGTGTTTATTTTGGTTTTTACCGTGAAGTTAAGTGACCAGTATCACCTCTTATCAACTAACAGTTGATCAAGTAAGTGAAATCATCAAATAAGGAACGATTGTTTGACCAACTGGTGTTTTGACAGATTGAAGCGCAGTGCAAAAATATGTTTACCAACATAATGTCTCTGTTGTGTCACCACATTTTTACCAAATTTTATTGATTAATTTGTCTTTGGATTCTATTTTTGTTTAATTGAGAGCCTGCTAATCGAATGTTTTCAATTTACAGGTAATCTCACCCATCCGATGTTCAGTAGCAATTATTGTTTTTCTTCATGGCTACTTCTAGTAGTGGTCGGCGCAGAGTCGCAACGAAATTGTATACAGCCGAAGATCAGGCTTTCAACCAGATTGCTAAAGAAGTAAGTTTTTTGTTAATTATATATGGGAATCACTTAGTAATTGCAATTGGTTTAAAAGTAGAACTTCGTGAAGTTATAATATGTCTTGGTATTTGTAGAAAAATTCATAAACCCTGTAACATAGTCTTTAGTTGGATTTTATTGTGAATTGTTTGCATGGTTTCCATTTTCATGATGTGATTTGATCTTCATTTAAAAGTTGTTGGTATAATCCAAGAACTCAGTTTGGGTTGGCAACATTTTTTGCTACCAACTTAACTTTTTGTTATCCAAAATTCCTGTGGCGTTGAGTTAAAATTTAAAAAAAGTCATCGATTTTGTCAACTCTAACATACTGAGTTAAAATTCATTAAAGAACATCATAATGCATTAAAGAACATCATAATGCATTAAAGAACATCATTTTAAAGGCATCCACACTTACTAATGATCGGAAATATATAGTACACAATTTATGATCGATGCATCATCAAAAACTTCAGTGTAAACATAGTAAACTCTTTTTTGGTGATAAAAGTTATTTGTATTTCTGGGGACAACCCCATACATATTATATTGCACATTCTACTTGTAGAATGTTAACCCGCAACAGGGGAGGTGAAAAATTGGAACATACAAGGGGACGAGGGGTCTCAGAGACTCCGCATCTTCTTATATTTATTCAAAATCGTCTAATTAAGATACGAGTGATATTTCAGTACATTGTTATTTGAACATTTATCTCTTGATAGAAAAATATTTTCTTTAAACTTTATGATGAAATAAAAAAATTTTCCAAACAATTTTCCAATAGACTTAAAATTATCGATGTTATTGAATTACCGTTGCGGAGTCTGGGAGACCCCATGTCCCCTGCTACGGGTTAACAAACAGTAATGTGATTCACTAAAATAGCACTTCTTTTATGATACTGGGTATTCTAAGTTAAGCTGTTTGCAAGTGGCAGTTTTCTTAAGAATTGGGGAAAATATTCAAACATGGAATTAATAATTAACACTTCAACTACAGTAGAACCCCGATTATCCGCAAGCGGATGATCCGCGGTGAGGATTAACTGCGAGTGCCACTAAAAAATTTTTTTATCGTTGAGAGCAAATTTTAGATGAGATTAGAGACATTTTAGATGTAGAGTAAATGTTTCTGCTGTGTACTGTACATATTTTAAACGTTTAACATATGTTTTTTGTTCAATAAAACATAGTTTTTATACTGAAATATTTTTCGTGTTTTCACCTCATTTTTAGTCTTTTTTTGGGTTATCCGCGATTTTCGCTATCCGCGGTACCCTTGCCACCCAATTCCGCGGATAATCGGGGCTCTACTGTAAAAGTTTCTTTTAACTTTTTAAATGTTTTGATGTAGAATTTTTTAAATGTTGTCAATACAGTCTGATTGTCAAAATTTATCCCCGATAGTTTGTGAGATGAGTTTAAAAATTCTGATGGCACAACTTTGGTAAGAGTCTACCCTCCGCCATGTTTACCCACAGCTCAAATGATGACTGACAACCATAGAGATTAAGATATTAATTTCATTATTATTGGGGATCCTAAGATAATAATACTTTGTACATTATTATTTTAGGATCTAATAATGATATATTAATAGTTTAATCTCTATGATTGCCAGTCATCATTTGTGATGTGAGTAAACAGGGCGGCTGGTAGACTCTAATCGAAGCTGTGCCGATTATTCTTATACAAATTCATAATAATATGCCTGCTGTTTACCTGTTGTGTGCAGAAGAACATTGGATGTTCTGGTTTCTGTACATCCCAATCCAGCGAGTATCAGTCTTTCATTGTTTTATTTATGCAATGTATTCTTATTTCCTGATTCATGGTAAGTTTCAGCTAAGAGGAATAAAGATAAATTTCTAAGAAATTTGAGGTTATCCAGATTTGGATTGTTTCTTTACTGCACATCCTATGTTTCTAACTCAAACTTTGACACTGGTTGAATCTGTTCCTATACATTTGTCATGCTCCATTGTGTTATGCAGTAGGACCTTAAAAGAGCAACCCGTTCTGGAATCAACAATATTTGGTTGCTGTAATGAATGGACATTATAAAAAAAAAAAATTATGATAAAACTGGTGCTACTTTTATTTCCAGTTGTAACATAAGGGTCACAACACAATATCGCTGGGTTGTTATAAGAGGTTCTACCAGTGGCGGATCCAGGGAGGGGGCCGGCCATGCCCCCCCCCCCCCCGAGAAAATTTCAAAAATAGTTAAAAACCCCTTTTTCAGAGCTAAAATTCAAAAAAAATTTCATTGTAATTCATGGGATGTCTGACAAGAATAAAAACAATGCAAGGGGGGGGCCATGCTCCATCCCGAGAAAAATTCCAAAATAGGTAAAACCCCGTTCTGTTTTGTCACCATATCTTCGGACGGGGGAGATGCTTGGGGCTTGGTGTGGATAACTGCAAATGGAGTGTCCAATTTCGTTCAGGTGGAGTTTCAAATTGTATTGCCCCTTTCTTGTTTTCGCTTCCCACGTAAGTCACGTAACTTGACCTGGGGACGACTGGGGGTGACTTCTACTTGAAAAGGTGGGTCAGTTCATTATTTGTAATTTTGTTCTCGAGAAGTTGGTATCTCAGTGCTGCGATTAGAAGAAAAAACTATTTTTTCAGTCCCAGGCTTCAGTAATGGTAATTTGATTTAGTAATTAATCAGGGCGTTATCAAATGCCCCCCCGAAATTTCAATGTAAATTTTTTACTGTTTTTACTTAAAAATTAGTCTTAAAATGCATAAAACCCCTACTTTTAAGGCTCAAAATTCAAAAATTTTCTTGGGGAGAACCCCCAACTATTATTACAGATTACAGTCGTTCCTTGAAAATTTTGGGACTTACAAGAGAAAGAGGGAAAGAGTGGGAACTCGGGGAGGGAAAAAAAGGGAAAAGAGACTCCAAAACAAGTTAAAATCCTGCTTTTAGGGTCAAATTTCCAGAAATTTTCTGGGGGAGGACCCCCCAGACCCGCCTTTGGAACTTGGAACACTATCATTTACAACGTTTTTGTAAAAAGTTTCTCAAAATGCAAACATCCAACCAAAATGGAAATTAAATTCTTGAAAATGTATGTCCGAAATCCGGATTAGGTGTACCAAAACGAGTTGAAAATCTGCTTTTTAGACTTAAATTTCCAAAAAATTTCTGGGGGAGAACCCCCAGACCCCCCTTTAGCACATTAGAAGACGATTTTAATACTGAAGATTCTTCGCCCCCTCCACAAAAAAAAAAAATGGATCCACTGCTGTAACTTACCTTGGTCAACACCAAAATCGAACTAAAGTTTCAAGAAATTTTTGGCCAAACCCCCCCCCCCCCCCCGAAAAACGAGTCTAGCTACAGCCCTGTAATTAACAGTTACATAAATTAACTATTGTATGTAATATTGAGTCGTAAATGACTTTAAAATTAATAAATCTTAAGTCTATGCTTTCGAATAACAAATTTCCTTCCTCCATTAATTTTCAAAAGCTTTTTGAAATTGTTTTTTCTTGTACGGGATAAATTGGATTTCATATTTTAACTGCTTTTCACTTCAAAAACATAATTCTTCTAATGATATAATTACAAATATTCATTTTGCATACAAATTAATGTTTTTATAGAGAAGTATCGTATTTTTCCAAATGCCCCCCTCCCGAAAATTTGGTCTGGAACCGCCCCTGGGTTCTACGGTATATTTCTTGGAGTTTTTTGCTCAATAATTAATATCCTCAATACGTATGAAAATTTTCCCAAAAAATTATACATTATTAATTTAATTTTATATTTCCAAGATACAAATTAGTGAAAGTTGCCCCATGGTCTCTTAACCATCAGCTGTGGGAAATTTGTTGTTCATAGTTGAAACAAAATTTTTTATATTTTTGTGTGAACTTTCCCCCAATCCTAGATTGCTGGATCAGACATATTCTGTACCCCTGGTCATTATACAGTAAAGCACCGTTTATACGTCTCTCATTTATACGTCTTTTACATTTATACGTCGTTTTCGCTAAGTCCCAATTCATTCAAATAATCAAAATTGTTTTCAATAATGCGTCTTTTCATTTATACGTCGTTTTACGTCGGTCCCTTGAAAGACGTATAAACGGTGCTTTACTGTAACATAAAATTTCTCTCAATATCTTAAATTTACATTTTAACAGTACCCACATTTAGTGTTTAATAATCTTTTTACTAAAAATAAATTAGGGTTTCACTAACTTCCAACTTTATAAAGGCGAAGACTTTCATAGCTGGAATTATTACGATAAAACATTTTATTAGGGCTATAAGGCAGTTGTGGACGAAACATCGACTTTTAAACCTTTCAACACTTGACCACGGCCTTAGCCCGAATAAAATGTTTTATCGTATCCAACTTTATGTTATTAAAAGTAACAAAAATGTTTTGAGACTATTTTTCATTTCATTCTAACAATTAAATTTGTTAAATACAGTAAAGCACCGTTTATACGTCTTTCAAGGGACCGACGTAAAACGGTGTATAAATGAAAAGACGTATAATTGAAAACTATTTTGATTATTTGAATGAATTGGGACTTAGATAAAACGACGTATAAATGTAAAAGACGTATAAATGAGAGACGTATAAACGGTGCTTTACTGTACTTGATTAAAATTAAATAACATTTAAAAAATAAGAGATAGCTTAACTAATATCTATAATCTTTCATTTTAAAACTAGCCACAGGTATTTACCCTTTTCAGTAAGAAAGTGTTAAAGACATATTTTCTTTAGATATTTTACCATTCTTTAAAATAAAACAGGTCTAAGGAGGCATTTTGTCGCATATTAGTTTCATAAACTTGAAATAAGTATTAATTATAAATTCGGGTACTGTTTGCTAGGTTCTATAAATTTGTAAAATTAAGGTCCTGCTTTTAAATTTTTGTTGTGGGAAAAAACCAAAAGATATAGTTTTTCAAGGGGATTGTAGTTTATAATTAGTTAATATAAAAGCATTAATATGATGTCAAAATATTAAACTTAAATAAAAGTATCTGAAAGTTTCCATAAATAGGGTATTTTTTTACTGCTACACTTGAATAGGTTTGGTCCGATTCCATTAGTATACTTATTCCATTAAAAATCACCAAAACTTTTTTGTGTCAAATTCTGTAATATCCCCAAATTTTCATAGTATTGTCACCAATATTAATTACTTATTTGGTGGTTGGTGTTTAATTTTTGTTGATATTTCTAGTCTTGGCATCTAAAGCAAACTAAGCACTAAAATCAGTCATGGATTTTAAAGTAATATATAAAGTATTATTATTGTGTGTAGATTTTTTAAAGTTATTAATTTATTTCAAATTTGTTTTTAGGTTAAGGTATTTAAAGAAGGGTAAAATTCAGGATTGCTGATTTTAAAAAAATCGGATTTATTTGATTTAAATTGGATTTTTTTTATTTAAATCAGATTTTTTTATTTAAATGAATAACTAGCTCTGAACTTCCTGAAACTGGTTAATAATATACTGATATTGTAATTTCAATGTGATATAATAGTTTAGGATTACTTAATATCCCAATTTTGATCTATTTTATGCATTAATTAATTGAATTAAGGGGAGGAGTTCGCTGCCATTTCATGGTGAGATGCCGAAGCCCATCCTAAAATGGTGAATGAGCTATCAGTTACTAAAATTTTTATCCTTTCTATAACTATTTTTTCCGAATTGTAAAATCAATATTAGCTTTAAAAGAAATTGTGAGAATGATTTCTAAAAAAAAATCTATGCCCCATTTTTGTGTTAAAATTTTAATCAATCTTTGAATTATAATAATTCAGTTAAAGTAATTTTACTAAAAGTATTATGTATACTTATTTCTTTAAAATAATAATTAGTAATAAAAATCAAATCAAATAAGCAACTTATTGACAGTAATGTACATAGAGAATAGAGCTCTGTTCGCTGTAGTTATGTAAAAGAAAACAATAGTTTGGAAAACATGACTAACTATAAAAGCAAGCTTACGATAAAAATAATTCACATGCTTGTATTTTAAAAAGTTGATGTTACAGATAAAAAATTAAATTCTTGTTTAGTTTATCACAATTATTGATTCCAAGTTATGCTAAATCATCACTACTGATTTATTTTTAATCAGTTTCACAATATCTTCAAAACTATTTAAATCAAAACTATTTAAATCAAAAATATGATTTAAATAAAAAAATCAGCTACCCACAATATTGCTAAGTCATTATGTTTAAAGTAATTTTATTTGAAAGATTAATTTCTACAGCATCACCTATTAAAAATAATTATATTAATTATAATGCATAAAATTAAAAGTGTGTAATGTTAAGTAATGTAAAATTGTTATTTTGTATAGAAATTATAATAATGTACTATTTTCAATCAGTTTCTCAAAGATTACAAAACTATTTATTTCAATAAAAAATCCAATTTTAATAAAAATATGATATTATTTTTGTATTTAAAAAAACCTGTTAAGTAAGTGACATTTATAAATCAAAATATGTAAAATTAAATGATTTTGTCTAATTATTCTGATTCAAATTCAAAGAGTCAAGCTTTTTTTTGTTCTAATAGTGTGGTTACTTTAAATAAGAGTTTTTTAATGGGCCTATTGTCATCAAGTTTGATTTTAGTTTTTAGTTGCTTCTATGGGCCTTGTGGTGTTTTTTCAATAAAAGTTGCCTCTGTATTCAGTTCCTTTGTTCAATCTGTCAAAACAAAGGATAATAAAATTGGAGCTTCATTCCTCCGTAAAAGACTGGATCCAAAGACCAAAGCAAATACATATTCTCAGCTGACTTTTCTAGTATTTTTTCTGGTCCAGTGTTTCACAACCTTTTTTGGTTGACTTCCCGCTTTAATATCTAAAATTATTAGCGACTCAAATAAATATAAAAAATGTAAAAGTTTTACGTTTGTAAAAAAAATCTAAAATTATTTTAAGTTATTTTATTTAATTTAATACGCATATTTATATAAATAACAATTTTCTATGCCAGTTTATTTATTCTATGAGAGCCCGGACCGTATTAATTAAGGCACGGAATGGGACGATTCGGCGCGAAACAAAATTTTTTCTTCTAATTTTTAGAAGGATTATGAAATATTCTATATTACTTTCATTTTAATTCTCGCGCCGAATAGTAATAGACCGATTAAGGATTAAGGCAAGTGTCATAGCAAAGGGTGGCAATATCGTGAAGTTGCATTGAAATCCATATTGCAGATTTGTAAATAATTAAATTTGTGTCACAATTTAGTCAAGTTTTTTTTATCTTAATAAGGATTGTAGCCCCCTTCCAAGCCTCAAGAACCCCAAAAAGTTGCCTAAAAACACTTTTTTATGCTAAAATTCAAAATTTTTCGCAGAGGAAACTCCAGACCCCCAGTTTACTTAAGGGCTTAGGATTTGGTATAAAGCAAAAGCCTTATTGGGCGAGAAAACTTTTTTCCTTCTCCATCGAAAATAATTAACACGTCACAGCCAATCACAGGTTTGGTCACCAAAAATTACTGCCTATCTCCCTGTCAATCATTTATAATTCCTCGTGACGCCCTCAAACCCATTCAGAATTTGAAAATATCGATTTGGACCCTCTGTTAGGATTTTTCTCTGTGATGGGTGATACCAAAGGTGCTGAGATGAGATTTAAAAAAGTGGAAAACTATTATTTTAGTAAAATTTCTCCCAACTTTTCTATGATAAACCTTAAATACGATCCTGGATGAGCGAGTTTTGAACGAACAAATTGATTTAAAACGGATACAAAAATATCCAGCTATAATTCACATTTCATTAGAAACTTTAAAACGACTTTTTTTTCACTTTTTTGGGCATGATTTCTTGGGGGAAAATACGCTGTTTTTCTGGCTGTCAAATTTTGCGTCTTGCAAATTGCAGATGGGTTAATTTACTCTTCATATTCGTCAAACTATAAGGGAAGGAATCTACCTATTTAAAGGAAGTTATTTTTCTAGGGTACTGACTGTGTTATTTTGCAATTTTTACGAATAAAATTTGTCGCCTCCCGGAAATTATGCCCTTCTCTTCAGAATATAATTCTATAATTATTATTAATTATATTTGCTTATAAATTTTTTACACTATTCCCGTCACCGTGGGGCGATGGTTAAAGGAGTTATTATGCGCCCGATTTCAGTCGTAAAAATAGCTAGCGACTAGATTTTGCCCGCTGCTTCCTGTCTATACTGATTAGGGTGGTCCATTTGTCTATGGAGAAAAATTTTTTTTTGAAAAGTTGAACTCTCACCCTCCAGTTTGGTGACATTATGTGAGTTAATGCCCTTGTTAAAATATTAGATCATTTAAAGGTTATTTAGAGGTAGCTCAAAGGCTTTGAAGTTTTAGCCATTAGCGTCTATGGAAAAACGCATGTTTTTGGTAAAGGAATTTACATTTCAATTGATATAGCAGTAATATGTGTTTATAAAATGTATATTTGTGTTTTAGTCATAACAAGGTAATAATAATTTAAGTTTTTGACAAAGATTATTCCTTGTGTCTGGAACTCGCATAACAACTTAAACTCTAAATAACAACTTTTCATCCAACTCTAAATTAAACGTCTACTTCCACTCAAAAACATTAACACCAACTAGCTAAACTGCTAGAGCTGGTAAAAAATGCTATTTACTTTGCCTACTTGACTTTGTGAACTGAGACAAGATAATTTCTCGAATAAGCATTGATCTTTTTGTGCAAAATTCCTTCTAACTAAAGGTATTTACTTCAGAGCTCTAGGTGCCTTCCATCATGTAAAGTAGGTAATGAAGATTATTTACTGTTTAAAGATATGGCTGTTTCATCAACAGTTTAAACTATAACTATCAAGGTTTAAAAAAGGAACGATACAAAAGCTATTAAAACCGACTTGGTGTCAAAACAAAAGATATCCACCTGTAACGGTGAAGTGTCTGTCACTCCTCAATGCAATTTATAATTAATTAAATTAATGCAATTTTATATGAGCATTAACAGGAGCTTCTGTTGAGATAGTAGCAATGAACCAGTGCTTCATTTGTATAAAAGTGCTACAAACAGGTTAAACTCTTTTAAAGCCTTCTTCTCTCTTGGTTTTAGTTTAAACTTTAAACTGTTGATGAAACAGCCGTATCTTTAAACATAAATAATCTTTATTATATACTGCATATGATGGAAGGCACCTGGAGCTCTGAATTAAATACCTCAGAAGGAGTTTCACACCAAATAAATCAATGCTTATTCGAGAAATTATCTTGAGTTTTTGTGTGATTGCTCCTCAAATTACAAAGTCAAGAAGGCAAAGTAAATAGCATTTTTTACATGCTCTAGCAGTTTAGCTAGCTGATGTTAATGTCTTTGAGTGGAAGTAGACGTTAGTATTTAGAGTTGGATGAAAAGTTGTTATTTAGAGTTCGAGAAGTTGTTATGCGAGTTCCAGACAAGGAATAATCTTTGTTAAAAACTTAAATTATACATACCTTGTTATAACTAAAACAAATATACATTTTATAAACACATATTATTGCTATATCAGTTGAAATGTAAATTTCTTTACCGAAAACATGCGTTTTTCCATACACCCTAATGGCTAAAACTTCAAAGCCTTTGAGCTACCTCTAAATAACCTTTAAATGATCTAATATTTTAACAAGGGCATTAACTCACATAATGTCACCAAACTGGAGGGTGAGAGTTCAACTTTTCAAAAAAAAATTTTTTTGGACCACCCTAATACTGATAGGTTTCTTGGTATTTGTACAAGAGTGGGTGAAAGGTAGATAGGAGTCTTTCATTAAGAATTTATTTGTTATTTAGATTCAAATAGGCCGGTCTCTCTTTCTTCTGACAGAATCCCTGGACCAAACTACTTGACCTATTTTGTTTTTAAAATGTAAGATTTATGTATATAGAGGGATTTATGACCCTTAGAAAAGGCATGAAAGGTCACATTCCTCCGAATCCGTTTTAAAGTCATCCCTAGGTAATTAATTGCAGAGAGTGGCTTTTTAAGATGATGGCGTCGAAAGAGTTTGAAATGAAAATTTTGTTTACAAGTGTGCGGACGTGGAAGAAGTTGTAACCTTCCCCCGAATCTAATAAAATTTGCCAAATAAAATATGTACTGCTCCTATGGAGCTGCCAGGGGCTTCCCCGAACCAGGTTCGTAGATTCGGGCACTTTTTCCAGGTCTGGAAAAGTGTGTATTCTCGTGCAAGTACCGGTCAATGTAAAAATGTCAGTAAAATCGGATAAAAAAATAGCCTTACCCGTGTTATAAGTTTGTTTTTTATTGACCGGTTTACGTATACGAAAAGTGGTGGAAAGACACTAAGTGGACGAAAAGTGGTGGAAAGACACTAAGTGGACGAAAAGTGGTGGAAAGACACTAAGTGGACGAAAAGTGGTGGAAAGACAAGTGGACGAAAAGTGGTGGCAGTTCCACAAAAAAGTCGTGGAAAGAAGTTGCCTCAATACCATTGAGGGATGTTTACACCCCGATAAGGTGGGCCTTCCACCGAGTCCGGTGGGAGATCTCTCAATCGTGGAGTTGCATCTCTCAATGAGATCCACTACTTTTTTGTGTACAGTGCCGTATTTTTTACAGTGTTTAACCCCCACAATCAATATGCGTTTTTTTCTTCAAAACATCAAGGAACAGTACAAAAATTGTGGTCGAGTTTAGAAACTTTATAACTATTCAGATTGGAATAGGTCATATCGAGAATACTGAATTATATTTTTTAAATATTTTTTCTGTTGAGGTTCCGTTATCCATCATCTTGCTTATACGGTCCCGTTGGACTTCTCTAACTTTGCCCAATGGTCAATGTTGCGCCAGCATCATTCACCCACTTGCAGCACATTTCGCTTGTCATGTATGTTTAGAACCCTTCTCTCCGAAATCCAAGCATGATTAAAACATTGGATCTGAAAAGCACATAATAATGTAATACCGTTTTTACGGCGCCTGGCGATAAAGAAAAAAAAACGTCTCCATTGTAGCACGGCCGTGTCCGTGCATTAAATGCAAGTTAGTCCGGCGGATAAAGTATTCTTGCAAAGGCAAGCTCTTGGCTGGCTGCCGTCTTCCAACAGGTGCTACCGCGATGAGTTTTAAAGAGGAGTCTATTTTCAGGAGATAGATAGGTAGGTGGGTCCTCGACAAAAAGCCGACGCGCTCCATCGGACATTCGAACTCTATCTGTCCCGTTTGTAAAGAATAATATGTACGCGGACTGGGAGCTGGTGCTCCAGTGTAAAGTGGTGAGTTGATTTAACATTGTGGGATTTTTTCAGTGATTTTTGGGCGAATCTTGGGTAGGATTCTCTCTTTTTTGGTTGATTGGGTTTTGCTGGTTTGAGGTGCGGTATTTGCGCGGTTGATTCGGGATTTCTGAAGGATCTGGGGTTTATTTTATTTTTCCGTTTTAATCAAGCACAGCTAGATATTTATTGTGTTGTCTACAAAATTCTGGGTGAGAGTTGAAGCTTTTCTTAAAAATTTTCTGGATGCCAAACAGGGTTTTTATAATTTGTTGAGTAGACATTTTTCTAAATTCATGCTTTTAAATATTTCGCGCTTTGTCTCTATAAAACATAACTGTATGTTTTAAAGTTTTCTTGTTTGTTAAAGGTCTGTTTACAAAATTTTAATCTTAACAAAAAGGAACCTTCATAAAAGTACCAAGATCAAAAGTGGCTTGAAACTTGTTTTTACAATGTGTTTCTATCTATTTGGAATGAAATTTGCCAGATTTTGAGTCCATTCTAAAATTTATTAACACAATGGTTGTACACAGGCCATCTCAATTTTCAAATTCGTAAAACAAGACCAACAGAAAAACCTGGATGAATCCCTGATATTACAAATGAAATTTCATTGGGTTTTCTTCCATCTTGAGTATTTTGAAGGTTTTTTGTAATTGTTTATAATTCACCTTTAGCATAAGACTATTTCAATTATGTTAGTTTTTCTCACAAATTTCCTTTTTTTCAGGCTGAAGCTCGCTTGGCCGCAAAACGTCAAGCAAGAGCAGAAGCTAGAGAAATACGAATGAAAGAACTAGAAAAACTGCAAAAAGAGGTAATTTTTTACAATTCATATTATTAGTTTATTTATTCTGAAATATAACTTGACTATTTCCTGTCTCAAAGGGTAAAATACTAATATTTTGCATTGCTAAAATTATTTTGAGGGGTCATTTACAAATTATAATTTGTTTTGAGGTAAGAAAGGAGTTATATATGTGTGACACTATGTAACACCACTCTTTAAAAACTATTCTTCAACTGCTTTTTGCAATAGTAAATTTTTTCTACTGCTGCTTTTGAAATGAACAACACTTAAGAATTACTAATTGCCTGGAGTAACAAAAATAGCGAAATAAATAGTTAAATTTCAATAAATTGAGGTTGAGTTCATCTGAAGATTCAAATTTGTGATATCACAATGGAATGAGAAAAGGGTTACAAATATAAAATCTTGTACCGGGGGAAGAAAAGGGTATAAAGCACTTGACAATTTTTGACGGGATGTGTAAAATATAAATTGCCTCTAACCGGTTGGTACTAGTTTTCAAAAGTATTTTGAAAAGTAGTAATAATCATGAAAAACTTTTTGGCAATATTTAAAAAAAAAAGTTTTATTGCAATTTTTTTCTTCAAAAGGATTAGGGTTTGTCTAATTTACTACGCATTTTAGTGTAGTAAAATATTAAATGCATGCTTTTTGGATTGATTCTCTTGTGTTTAAATGTAGGCTGATGAACAAAGTGATCGACACTATGAGCTACTTACGGATTCTTCTCGAAACAGCCGTCCAGCTGCTGAAGTGGTAAGTATTCACTGTCAGTGTTTGTAATTTTTTCTGAAGTTATGGGAGTCAATTTTACATGTTACTGAAGACAGTTGTCCCACCCAGCTTCCTATTAACAACTCTTGTGTTTTCAAGATATTCCTTTTAGATATATTAAAACAAACTAATGTGTTAAGTACATAATTTCAGATTTAAGTGAGGGGAAAAATTAATATATTTTACAAAAAGCAACTTTGAAAATAAAATTTCTCAAACTATATGGTTTTTAAAACTAGTGGTCTTATACTATTTTATATTAACTTTTTTGTATATTTTTATTTAAATTCTAACTATATTTATTTCTTCCCTCAAAGGCAAGAACTCCATCTTATATGTCAGGTGCTTCATCTTATGCCAGCTCACGTAGAAGTAGTGAAGATTCCACGGATGCTCTAGAAATTCGAGATTTAAGAACATGTCTCAGTGGAAGAGATCTCAAAGTAGAATATTATATTGATCACATTTTTTGTTTGGAATTTTACGGTTTCATAGTTTTTATTTAGCTTTAAGATTTGGTTTTACATAACTTAAGCAAATAAAATACAGTGAAATCCTGTTACAACAAATACCAATACAATACAACAAAAAATCCCGTTTTTACGAAAGTCCAGAAAGTCCCCACCTGTTTTTATTTTTTTATTTGAATTAGCGATAGTACGGTTACAACGAAGAAGTTTTACGGTCCCCTGAAGTTTGTTATAAAGGGATTTTACTGTATTTCATTTATTGTTTCTAATAAAAGAAATATATTTTCCTATTTGTTCATAACCATAACCTACTACTATATGAAAAAGAGTAAATAAGAGTTTTACGGGTTTTTGCATTTAACTGGCTTTTTAGTCCTTACTTACTTCTTAAGATAACTAATAATATGAGTATGAATCTTTGTTCTGTAGTATCATTTTTTCAACATTTTTAAAAACTTTTTCCATCAGCTCCAACTGTCAGATCTGGAGGAAAAATTCCGAAGAGCGATGATCAGCAATGCCCAGCTAGATAATGAGAAGTCTGCTTACATCTATCAAGTTGAGACTCTGAAAGATGAAATCGAAGAAATGCAAGAGATACTCTTGCAGTCACAGAAAGACTACACAGAAAAAAAGCGGGTATGGCACTGTCCAATTTTCAACTTATTGACATGCATAAACGATGGTTTATCTACCCAAAATGTATAAACCTGCATTTTTTAATGTGCAGATTGCGTGTTTTAACTTTTTAATCTAGAAATTTTTAACTTGTAAGAATCATTTTGTTACTTTTTTTTGGCAAAAGCTCATTGTTTTAGCTGGTTAATCAAAAGAAATTTAGGTTTCTGTGTTTTGTTTGATTAAATTTAAAAATGATTTGTTTATTTGAAATGAAACCTAACCTTTAATTCTGATTTTACTTAAAAAACAGAATTTTTTTTATCATTTCTGTAATTTAGCTCTGTTTCTTAGGAACATGATCAACTAAACAGGGATTTTAAAACCATACAAGAAGAAAATGAATGTTTGCTGTATCACTTGAAACAAAGAGACCAGTTGATACAGGTAAAAATTTGTGTATTTGTTTTGAAATTACTCTGAATTGAGATGTTCATTTTGTTGTTTTTAATCAAGGTAACTTTTCATAATTAACTTATCCTTTAAGAATAGTGCTTAAATACTGTCATGGGTTTTCTATTTGTTTTATTTCCTCTTGCATTCTGAGAATGCATTATACGCAATTGTAGTGAACAGATTGAGATTTAAAAAGTGTGTCAGATTATAGTTCTACTTGTTCTGTTCTTACAGAAACAATTATTTAATTAAAACAAATCGAATAATAATTACCAAAGGCCCTAATTTTACTTTTGTTTTTAGAGGCCTCTGAAAAACTGCTTTTTTCAAGCCCTATTTATAATCTGAACATTTAACATATTTGTCTCATTCTCAAATTTTTTAAATTTACCTTCCCAGTTCTAGTAGATTTTATTACATTCCCTTAACAAGATTTAATTTTCAATGTATCTTTTACTTAACGTTGAGTATCAATTTAATTTATTTGACAGAATTCTACTCAGAATTTTAAATTTAATTAGATCACAAAATTGCTTTCTTTAAAAGCCCTTATGAAGGTCCTATTTTTAATTATAATTGGAATTTTTCTTGAAAGAGCTATCCTCCAAACACTAGAATGTTACATTCTAAAGCATAATTTTACCTACAAATCCATGTAGAAATAAAATTTTCAGATAGTTACTGGTACATTACTTAAGGAAAACCTGCTTTTTGGTGTTTCTAACACTTGATGGCAGAAAAAAATTGTAATCTGTTCTAGCCAGTTTCTTCAAGCATCCCTAATGGGTTCTGATAATCATATCATACTACCATGCTTTGACCTTTGTGTAGCCAAACTTTTGCCAGTAGAAAGGCTTCTGTAAAATCATATGCAACTGCTGTGATTCAAACCATTCATTCTTTTAGGAGCAAGGACTTGTCTTGGTGGGAGAGAGTGGCATGAATGGTGACATAGGTGAAGAGTACGACTCAGATATTTCTTCTAAGAAGAAAAGCAAACAGTACCCTTCAGCTGCCTTATTATCACAACGATCGGCCCTGCTCTTGGAAAAGCTAGGGAACGGTTCATTAGGTAAGACAGTCAATCCAAGGCGTTGTACCCACA
Organism: Tetragnatha versicolor; assembly: GCA_024610705.1. NCBI lineage: Eukaryota > Metazoa > Arthropoda > Arachnida > Araneae > Tetragnathidae > Tetragnatha > Tetragnatha versicolor. The sequence goes on from JANDEH010000013.1 coordinate 9,222,643, forward strand.
ATGTATGAACTTATGTCCAAATTTAATTTTTTTGTGTGTGCTAATTTCTTTTGATCTTTATAAAACCTACAGTGCCCTCGTCATTTCTTTTCTGCTTTAAAGCAAAATAACGCGAGTTTCATGTGTGTATTCTGGGTCCAGTGTTGGACTAGCCACTCGACCTAGACACAAGCTAAGTAATTAGAACCCTTCTGGACGGACCTGGAAAAATTACCCAAACTTACGAACCTGGTTCGGGGGAAGCCCTTGCCAGCTCCATAGGAGCAATACATAAGGTTTGGGGAAATTCTATTAGGTTCGGGGGGAAGGTTACAACTTTTTCCAGGTCCGCTTCTGGACCAAAGGCTATTGAAACGGGCACCGCCTGATAGGCCACTATACCTGGACAGAATTTGATTTTATGTGTGTATTTTTGTGTTATGACTTTTTTTAGATTAAAAGCCTGTTTTGGCTGTGGGCGGATTTAGATGGTGAACCCTGGGGGTGCATACTGGAAAACTTGGGGGTGCAAGCTGTCTGATGGCTTTAAAAACATGATTTTCCCCTATAAAAATGGAATTCTCTCAAAAAGTTTGGGGTGCGCTGCACCCTCTTAAATCCGCCCATGGTTTTGGCAAATGATTGTTAGTCCATACTTCTCAAAAATAATTCATTTCACAAAACTGATTGTAGTAAAAGCTTTGGGATCTGATGAGATGTTTTTGAATGCTAAACAATTGAAGAGCAGTTTGGGATTTTTTTATAAATTACAGTCTATAAATTTGCTGCCCAGATGTTTATTCCTTTGCAAATAACCTGATACTGTATCTAATTATATATAGATGTAGATGCTTTTTCTACAATGTTTTAGAAAAAGTTTGAGTTATGACCTCAACCAATTCTTCTCATTTGCCATTTCAGTCTTTTAAATGTGAAAACTATCACAACCCTAGCTAACGAAAGTTTGAAAGTTTTCCTGGAGATTTTTTTCTTTCATCCAGAATATTGTTCAATTTCTCAAACAGCAAAAATATGGAATATATATGAAAGATTTCTTATGCTCATGTTTTATGTAATATCTGTGGTTGTATGCATTTTTAGTTTGTCAAATCACTGCAAAAATGTTTGATTATTTCAGATGTCCGGTTAAAGAAATTTGTAGAAGAAAAGCAAGAACTCTTAGATGAAGTAAGATGGTATTTTTTTATTGCACATAAATGTTTACTAAAAGCTGCAATAGTTTATTTTCTATTTTAACGATTGTAATTTTGTAAAAGTAAAACCAAATGTTTGTGTCAAGCTTGGTAAGTGTTTTTAGTAAGTAGGAAGTAAGTTACATTAGAATATTTCAAAATATCCAGTACATAAATTTTAGAACTATACATTAAAATATTAAGTTATTTTAATGTATATTTTCTTGTTTTTCTTTCAAAAGTATTTAAGCATTTCACTAATGTTAATTTCATTTTATTTTACTTTGTTAAGATATTTTATTTCTTCTTTTTGTTGTCCAATTCAGCCTTTATCAGTATTTTAATGCTTTTAATTTTCATAGATTTATAGGTTACGTTTAGATTTAGAAGAAGAACGACAAAAACTTTCTAAAATGGAGAACTCTTCCGTTAACCACAACCATGTCAATGGACCTGACATCAAAGTTTTAGAAGTTCAAAGTATGTTTCATTATTTTGTATATTACTACTTATAAAAACAGTGGTAATGTAAAAGTACTAAAGTAACCATTTACCCTTTTCGTTTGCGTTAAAATTTCTTGAAGTCCACTCTCATGATGGATCATTCTCATAAGACATGCTTTTTTTGTTTATTGTAGATTTATTACTCTATTATTTTTTCTATAGGTCAATTTGTCTCTTATTTGGTTAGTCTCATTATCATCTCTCTATTATCTTTTACCTGAATCAAATATTCTTTAAAAGCAAGTACTAATGTAAAATCTTTTTATTCTGTGCAAACTTTTTGTTTATAAATTTTTTTAAACATTTCCTAGACCCATTAATTATATAGGCTTGTTAGATAAGTAAATTTAGTCAAAAATTCATCACAGTATATTTCCCGGTTCGATAATTTTAACTTTAATTCCAATTCACATGAAGGATTTCTAATTCTTCTACATAATAATTTAAAAATCAAATTAAAACTTTTTGATAAATTAGAATGATTTTAATTTTAGTTGATGTATAACTTTCTTTATTTTCCAAACAATAAATTACTTTTGTGTGGTCTATTGTTATCTACCTAATCACAATTCAAAAGAGCATTAGCCTGGGGCTTCTAGAATTCATTTTTCTCAACCTGAAAACATGAATCTCAAAATCCATTATTATTGACCAGGATTAAAATTAGTCTATACCTCAAGATTTCCATAAAGATGGTCCATGAAAACTATTTTAAGTTGTGTATTGAGGCAATACTTGACCCCCTTCATAAATCAATTTTAGGAATAATTTTATTTTTAAAACAGTTTTTTAATGCTTATTTTATGTAGTCATTTTTTTAAGTATCTGATGAAATGATTAATTATTTAGGAGAAGCAAATAAACAAGTTAGTGACTATAAATTCAGGCTCAAGAAAGCAGAGCAAGAAATTACTACTTTGCAAAGTTATGTAAGTATTCAGTTTTCTAAATTTTGTTTCTGGACTTATAGTTATTATTTTGACTTTTTTGCAGTAAAAAATTGTTCTGAACTCTACTGCATTGCTTAAAGCTTTTATTTAGCTACTAACCTATGAAATAAAAATGCTTTTTTATGCTGTTTTATTATATAAGTAGGTCAAAATTTTCCTCACTGTCATTTTTTTTATTTACAAACTTGTGAAATTATCCTCCAAAAAGTAAACATACAATTTTTGATTTCTTCCTTTTTGCCTTTTGGTCAATCACATCCCTGAGTGTAATTAGATTTGTCATCATTCTGAAGAAATAAATTTTTGCATTATAAAACCACATGCAAGAGTTTCCAAATATTAGTACCTATAAGTTGTAATTATAATAGAGGTATATATTCGCTAATGAGATTTAATTAGTACCATAATATACAAACCTCTGTAAATGTAAGAATCAATGAAAATTTCCTGATATTTGCCAAAAAATTAACTGAATTAATTGCTTTTTTAGATTTCTAGATTAGAAAGCCAAGTCAACCGGTACAAAACTGCCACAGAAAATGCAGAAAAGGTTGAAGATGAGCTCAAGGCAGAAAAGAGAAAAGTACAGAGAGAGGTAAGAACTTCATGTGTCCTTTATATTTGCAATTTATAATATAAATATTTAATAAAACCTAAATTTGATGGTTGAGAATTCTAAAATATTATTACAAAGATTTTTATCCTTTAACAATTTGATGAACAACAAGTTTGCCTTGAAAATTATCATTCTCTCATCTTTTTAGTACTGATTTTTAGGGCATATTAGCATCTGATAAAATATTTGCCAGTAAGTTAAATGCACTGCCCTTATTCAAACTACTCAAAATAAAGTAGAATTGTATGCCACGAAAGTTTCAAAATGCATCACATAATATGTGCTTTTAAAATTAAGCTAATATTTTCCCCTTTTTCCTCAGTTAAGAGAAGCTCAGTCTCACATTGAAGAACTGGAGACTTCCAATGCTCACCTGCAAAAGCGCATTGACAAACTCAAGTCGGCCAGAAACGCTCTAATCAAAAGCTAATTACCTCGTGACCCTTGAAGAAATGTTTATGTTCTGTAAAAAAAAGGCTACAACCAGTGGTTATGATAACGCTGTCTTGCCCATTTGGAAGTATCTCATATGCAGTCTTGTTGCTTGAAATCTCTTATTTAAACCCAGAATTTTATTCACTTTAAAATGAAACTGGGGAGTTTTTTTCAAAATTCGGTCAGTCTTATCCTAATGGTGTAAGAATATTTCCTCTGGACTTACTAAAGTGCAAATTTTCTGTTTAAAATCTTGGTTTGCATTGTAAATTGTTGTCTTCTAGTCTTTATTGTATGAGCAAATAAAGACGAGCATAAGTGATGCAAGTCATAAATGAACACTTTAAAAGTTCATGTTCTTTTATTTGAGTTTGACGAGAAAGAGCGTTCTTATCTTATTGCTACCAGGGGCGTAGCTAGGCCCGCGGGGGCCCCGGGGCAGGTCTCTGAAAAGGGGCCCCCTATATATATATATAACATATTTATTAAGAAAAAACTCTGATTACACATATATATCAGTAATGGAGTATTGACAAATACTTTCAGGGGAAAAAGTTTATTATTGCACTAAATATCGGTACTGCAAACTTTTAGACTTGATGGCTGTCTCATAAAAAAATAAATGTATTAAATTCAGTCTGAAATCCAATTTCTGTTGATGAAAAATTATTTCGTATCAAGGAAACTGCTATTATAACAAGATACTTAAACGATTACCTGGTATGTATTTTACAATTTTTACGCTCTAGGAGAAAAATGTGAGAGTGGAAAATTTTTAACATTAATAAATTATGACTCCTTTTGCATGTTTATGAATTAAAATTGGCCTTCTCCAATGGGAAAAAAAGACGTTTGGAAGATTTCACCAAATCTTGACAACATTAAGTTTTATTTGGACACATCAAACGACTCATTTTTCGGTAAATTAAATAGGAGTATTGAGACTGGACAATTTTGATAAATTTATTCGATCATTAACCGTGTTCGCAATAAATGAGTTGATATGTGAAACTAAAAAGTTTAACAAATACAATAACATAACAATTGATATAATTGAAGAGACATTATTTTAGGTAGGTAAATAAGTTGATGGTATATAAACAGTTTTAAATAAACTCATAAAATAATTATTCTAAAATATTGGAAAAAATTAAATTTTTATGAGATAGAAAAAGTCACATTTAAATGTTAAACTGGATGTGTGGATGGTTTTTTCCCTTTTTTTTTTATTCTACTCCCAAAAGGAAGAAAAACCATTTCTTTTTACCACATTCTCCTTTAAAACAAAATGTGTCCTTACCTGTAGACTCCTTGGCATTTTGTACATCTTGTTGTGGATTTTCGGTTGGGGTATCGAAGTTGGTATTATCCACGATGACAAGGATTTTGATCCCGAACTGATTATGATCCCTGACTTCCTTCTTTTCTCCTTCCTTTTTTCAGCTCCACTTTTGTACGAACGCTTCATTTTCAATCGCACGACTTACGCTAATTTTAAACAACTACTTCGCAACAAAACAAACACGTATATACTTATTTCTCAACTAGACCACCAGAGGGATTGATTACCAAGGGTTTTTTCTCAGAAAATGTATCAATAGAAGGAGACCCCCCCCATGCTCATTTTGGCCAGTGTCGTTTTCCCACGCGTCGGCGATTGTCCAGACAAAGTCCGGCGACATCCTTATCAGTTAATGGGCAGGCATATGGGACAACTGGAGAGAGTGAGGCCCCTTGGAAGGAAACACCCCTGAAACACGAAACCCTGAAACCCTATCCCACGACGTTGTTCTAGGAAGGTTTTATGAGTGGGCCGTCCCCAAGGAAATGGTTGATTGAAAAGGGTTTCTAGATAAATTTGAGGCTTAGGACTATCGGCTCTGGGGGCCCCTTCGAAGCTGGGGGCCCCGGGGCCTTGCCCCGTTTGCCCACCCCTAGTTACGCCCCTGATTGCTACATATTTTTGAATTAAACTACAAAAAGTTTGAAACGAACAAGTTGCATAGGAGATACTTCCAATGTGGTGCCCCTTGTTATATTGTGTTTCACGAGGAACAGAATGCTCTATTTGAAATGTTCAAAACATTCAATATTACATGTTCTTTCTTGAAGAGATTGTGTGTGTGTGTGTTAGTGGCACTGATAAAGTGAGAGTAAGGTGTGGATGCACAATGTAGTGAAGGGTTACGAACTTATATGTAAATGTTGTACTTATGCTTTTGGCTTTTGTTGGACTTATGTAGCATGTTTAAATCAAGCCTTGAAATGTACAAAAATTCTCAAAAGGCAATTCCAACTTTTTTATTATTCAAATAACTTTTTTTTCCAAAACTGTTAAATCCGATCATTTTGCGGTTTCTAACTTTGCTAGTTTTCTGAAAGTATTTATTTTAGTAAAGCAGTCGGTATTTACTGGAATTTTTTTAGTATTGAACACCGGTGGCAGTTGACACAATTGAAAGCTGAAACTAAAATTGTGCTACTAACTACATTTATTAACCAAAAATGTTCTGTGTATTTTATGAGGGATAAAATTTGTCACACCATGCATTTTTATTATTTTTCAACTTCTTGTATAGCCAGTGGAGTTGCCCTATATTGCTACCGAGCTTATTGCATATTTACATGTATCTTAAAAGTTTTTTTTCAATGTACTGGAATTTTCATTCTCATGAAATTTTCTTGTTATGCCTTTATATACTGATTTGAACTTTCTTTGGATTTATTGAACTCATCTGAAATAATTGATGGGTAGTTGGTTAGATATGTTAGGCCAGTGTAGTAAACACTTAACTGCACAATCTCCAAATAAGACTCTTACTTTCTTAACTATCCATGATTTTATAGTTATTTGACTCTATTAAAGTTATTAATATTTTGTGACTATCAGCTACAATATAAGTATTCACTGTGTTTTTGAAACTAAAAACAAAAGTGAATGCTTTTTATATTATGTTAATATGTTATTTGCTTAATTCCATTTAATGATTCCTTTTCTTTATTTCAATCATTATAAAAGATATGGATCACTGATTTCTTTTTATAAACTTTCTTGTGGAGTAACCGTAACTTTTTATTTCCAAACTAATCAGTATTATATTCTATTATTGTTTCTGTGATTTACTTTTTGCATTTGAGTATGATAGTTCCAATTTTCTTCGTGTACTGAAGTGGTATCCAGGTTTTCATTATCTCTTAAATCAAAGATGGCTATTGCATTATTTTTAAATTATTTACAACCTGCTAATCATTTTGGTGAAGCTTGCTGCTAAATAATTGTAAAAAACATTTTCAAAATTATAACCCATTTTACTCTAATTGCATTAAATTGGCTACTTTGTTATGTATAGTTAGAGTATTGCATAACATTTACCTTTTTATTTCTTCATGAATTGATGTCTTATTCATACTGTTTCTTTTTTTAATATTTAATTTAGCTTGCGAAGTTTTGCTGTTTTTGCCTCCAATAGTAGTACTTGTTTAGATTATTTAGTTCAACTTAAGTAATAAATGTCTGAAATTTCTGATATCATACAAATATTCTGAAGCCATTTTGATTTTTAAGTAATCTTTAAGAACAGTTATTTTTATTTTGAGGGGTCTGTGATACTATATTATGTATTTTATTTTTAATTCAAAAGCTTGACAGATATTTTGTTAGTTTCTTTTTTTCATGCTTGTGCTAAAGGATAAAATATGTAAAATATCACTTTTTTTTGTTTGGCGTTTCAAATCTTTTTACAATATTTAATGCATTATACGAGAGTTACATTATTTGTATTTTAGGCTTGAGAACTGTAGATGTATATATTTATTTTATATTTTATAAACTTTTTTTGTAATATGGTGATATTCTAGCATGGCTATATAAAAAAAATTAAGTGGAGTAGTGTTTTGGGCAATTTTTTGAAATCAGTGATCTTTTTCTTATTTTTGAGCTGTTTTGTTTGAAGTCATCAGTGGTAGTTTGATGGACATGTTTGCATTAATATTATCTCCTCAAAAATATTTCCTAGGGTCCAAAACTATTATCTTACAATTAAAAACAGAAGCTTTGATTTTTTAGTTTCTTATTGTTTTTATATCTTTTAGGATGTTGATTTCATTTATAACATCTTAAATTATCATTCCATTTTGTATTCTTTCATGGTGATTAAGATTTTTAACCCGTAGTATTGATAGTGTGGTGACCTTTCATGGATGATGAAAGTGTTAATTTGGACAGATATTTTCTATTATTCAATCATATCTTCTTTGTTACCAGATAAGGGAATTGGCATTTGTTAGTTGTTTTCTTGGGATTTTTCTGCAGACATGCCCAGCAAACTATTGAATTGTTTCCCCTTATGTTGAGCTGTAATGTGACGATAAACTGTTTTGTAAGTGCCATGTTGATTTCTGTTGTTTTTTTAACCGACTATATAGGGAAGCTGTGCATCCTTGTACTCAATTTGTTTATGCATTATAATATATATATCTTAAACAATGACTCTGTTGAACAGAGATCATTTTATGTAACTTAGTAAGCATATTCATCTGTTCATTCCCAACTGTAGGCGTAACTTGTCTGGGCTTAGGAGAGTATGCAGGAATCAAGGGAAAGTTTATTGCCAAAGGAAGCTTTTGTATTGTATTGGACGATATCGTGTAACTAATGTTCCTACTTGTAAGAAAGTGGTCCTTGTTTCCTCTTAAGTTTAATAACAATTTAATATTTTTAATTACTAGTGTCAAGCATCTCCTTTCTCTATTTTGTAAAATCCTGGTGAAACTGGGTTAAATTATTTAATTTTGCTGGTATCTCTCCTTACAAATTGTTTACTTATTAAACTTTTTTTTGAATCCTACATATTTATTTTGTGCCTGGATGCAATAATTGTTTACGTCATGCCAGTATGTGAACTATGCAACTTTTCTTTCACTCAGTGCCTATGTGTTCTTATAAGGCTGTTTGTATGGATAGGGGTCCAAAATAATAGCTTTGTTTAAAGCTTTTCCATTTAATTAGGAAGTTTACTCATGCTGTAGATAATATTGGTTCTTAAAAAAGAATCAAGGTGAATTTTCAAATTTTTATTTAGTTTACCATTAACATGTGTCGAGCATGTCTTTCAGGAAAAAAAACTTTCTTTTAAAAGGTATTTATTTTTGTGATTTTGTTAACTGCACAATTTGTGATGCTTAAATTTTAGTTTTGACTTTATTATATAATAATTATTGTATATTTGTAAATTTCTCTGCGAAAATGTATCACTTTGTTTATTACATTATCTAGGCTTATTTATGTTAAAAAATAATTGTTTTTTTTATCCGAGCTGTAGTTTTTAAAGCTATTATTTACTGCACTATTTTGTAAAATAGTCCATCATTCATTCTAAAATGTGAAATTTATGAAATTTTTTTGGTTCTTAAAAGGAGTGAAGACAAGACAGTAAAAAATTGTCAGAAAAATTCCTATCATTACTGTATGAAAGTTTTATCCCCAATCTTGGCAAATATGATATTTACCATGCTTTTTCATGAAAGTACTAGACTTCTACTGTCTGAATAACTTGATTGAAATAGTGCTGTAAAATAACCATCAGTACAAATGTAAAAGGGTACAAAATACTGAGAGAAATCAGAATACACATATTGTTTTAACTCCTTTTTAATGGTAGTACAATTTAGTTGAAAATTTTTTCTTTTACTTAAATTGTAGTTCATAATTAATTTGATTATGACCAGAATTGCGTTAACTTTTCTTTGTGTTTTATATCTAAAGCGAGGCAATTTTTAAAATTAGGTTACATTGCTTGAAATAGGATTAAATGTAGATTGGTTTTTGTAACCTTTTACAATAACAAATTTCCATCTTCAATATTTGGAAATATGGATAATTGGTTAATTTTAATGTCTGATATTGATCAAAGATTTTAATTATTACTTAGCAGTTAGGATTACTTTTCAGAGACAGTGAGAAGTTTTTAAGTTATGTAAAGGGATATTATATACTGGCAGTATAACTATTTCTAGTTTTAAGCTAACTAAACTATTCCTTGGATGTAATTATATGAGTAAAAATTTCATTTAAAAAACTTGAGTAATGTCTAAATTTACTTAAGAACAAATAAGTATACCTTTATGCGAAAATCCAACTTCTATCATTTACATGTACTGATAAAAGTAAGGGGCTGTTTAAATATTACATAAGCATGTTTTTGGTCATTTTAACCCCCTCCCCCTTGTCAGCATAGATGAGCCAACTGCATCCCTCCTCATAATTACGTAAGAAAACTGCCTCCCCGCCGAAAAAAGAGTTGAACTAGGAAATATGTTTTCCTTGTTAAGTTTTTTTTGTAAAATTTAGTTTAGGTTGATTTTAAAATTATTTATGCTAGAAACAAGAGATTCGCAAAAATGCAGTGTTCTGTACATCTTAAGTAATCATCACTAGTATCCCCCTCCTCCACCTTAGGTGCTTGCGTAATAATTGAACGGCCCCCAATCACAAATGAGTACCATAATAATGACCTTGTAAAAGAAATATTGCTTGATGCAATGAGCCTTGTGGGGACTAAGTCTATTGTGTGTATGCTATCAGTGGTTAATTTATTAATCTAATTAGGTTAACAATGCTAGTTTTTACAGCTGTATAGTCTTTTCATACATTACTACATGTGAAGCCGAACTGCTTTAAAGGTCAGGTATTGTATGTTATTGAGATTTATTACTCTGTAATATGTACTAGTATATAATTTTATAAATAAAAATGTTTTCATACTTTAATAATATAATGAGTGGTTATTTTTTTTAGTTTGAATACTCACATTTAACCCGATATGCCCAGAAGCATATTGACAAACCTTTCTTAGCATCTTAATCAACATTTTTAGTTTTCTAATTGATCAATTTGTTGCTGCACCATTAATTTGTTGTTTAAATTTTAAATCATGTTTGATCTTAAGTTTTTTTGCTACTATTATGAAGAAATTAACACAATGCTAGGCTGGGCTTTATTTTGAGAATCAGGAAAAAAAGTCATGGTTTGGTTAACAATTTTAAATTAGTGTAAAAATAAGTAATAAGTTATTTTCCCACCTATCTCATCATTCATTATTTACTTCAAAATATCTAACTTTTCTCTACAGGAAATTACAGTTTTTCTGAAGTTTTGGCATTAAAGGTATTATGATCCACTCATGTCCTCAAGTTTTTCCTGATAATCATTTTCCCCCATTTAGTCAATTGAGAAGAAAACATTTTTCAAAATTCTTTAGTATGAAACGCACTACATAATTATTTGGGAATCCGCTCAAAATCCTTTGTCTTAGACAGGAATAGATTACTTAGTGGAAATATGAGGGGGCTTAATATTTTTGGTTTGAGTGGTTTTATGAAGCTGCATCCCAGGATCCCCAGATCATATAACATAACAAAAGGGGACCACAACCTGAAAATTGAGGTCCTATCGTTAAAAAAGTGGCACCATAGGAATAGCATTGGTGGCAAATTTATTTGATCTTTGATCATACCATCTTGATGTTTGATAATGACTTAGATATATATGTTACAGGCAGTGTGATAAAACGGGCATTATTAATAATGCCCGAAGTGAAAGAGGGCAATGTGATAAATTCAACGGCATTTATAAATGAAATTTATCACTTTGCCTTTGCCTGCCTCCACTCTGTATATTATTAATAATGCCCAATTTATCACTTTGCCCATAACATACAACTACTTCACTTGCAATAAAACTACCATTATTTTCATAAATTCTTGTTGACTATAAATAAAGGAAGTTTAAGATTAAGTTATAAAATATATTCATTAAAAAACATTTCTTTGTAAATAATAAATCAAATTTATTATTTCTATTTTCAATGAGTAAAGAAAGCATACTAACATAACACATGATTGCATTATTTTGTTACATATACGCTTTAAAACTTAAATAACAAAATATATATTGGAGATTCAAATATTTGTAAAAGAATTCAACAAGTTGTAAAACATTTGTACATCACACAACCTACAAATGGGATAGTTCCACATTTGCTCCTAGACTTTAATATTTGAAAACATCAAAGTAAAAAGAAAATACAGTAAAATCTCTTTACAACAAAAAATCCTGTTATTACGAAAGTCCAGACAGTCCCCAACCGTTTTTATTTGAATTAGCGATAGTACAGTTACAACGAAGAAATTTTACGGTCCTGTGAAGTTCGTTATAACAGGATTTTACTGTATTACAAACTCAACATAGATTAGTCAAGAAAATGGGAACAAGATTTTAATGAGAAAGATATTCAAACGTGATGTCTATTTCAGTTAAGGGTCTTAGAGCACTTAATTTTCTTTAACTCAAGTACTATTTCTTTCACACACTAAGGAAAGGTTGGGAAACCAGGAAAATGTATTTGATGAAATTTTCACCTTCTAGAGTCCAGAATTTGAAAAGTGCATTGTTTGTTTTAGAAAAATATTTACTACTGAAACCAACAATTAGTGTATAAAATGGATACTAATTTTGATGATTACAAAAAGAAATCGAGGAAAGAGTTAAAGAAAAATAGTTGATAACATAACAATTCCCGTGCTGTGCTAACAAAAACAAAATAGGATATGTGTGCTTTTAATAAAATAAACAATTTAAGTCTTCTCAATATTATGCAGGAAGACAAATAATTTTTAAAAATAACAATAGGGTTTAAACATTGAAAATGAATCAAATTCTTAAAATCTCGATTTTTACTTATTGAAATCAAGAACTCAGGCTAACATGAAAACTTAATGAAATAACTTAGAAACAATGGGTGAAAATTTTCAACTGAGAATAAGATAAATACAAGATAGTTGAACATTAAAAAGCACCAATTTCATTTTAAAAGGACAGCAGTATGCAGCATACTACAGTACCACAGCACCCAGTGCAAGGACATTAATGACATTTATTCAAAATTTAAAAAAAATCAAATACAACACTAAAAGTACAATCATATTGATATAAATATTAAAAGTAAATACAAAATTTTTAAACAGGAACTGAAAAAATAAGAGAAAATAATCTTGAGCAAAAATTTTAAAATATACTAAAACAACCAATATAACATGCTTCATAAACAAAATATAAAATATTGCATAATGTAGAGTCCGACCATCCCGAGAAAAACTTTTGACATCGTACAAATGGAAATGGGTTATTCCACTCAAAATTTTAGGGGTGATTGTAGTTCATTAAGTCTGAAAAAAGTTTTGGTCCAAATCTGTGCGATTCGTGCCAAATCTGTGCGAAGGTTTCGTTTTTCCTGTTGAAGTTATTCTCGTTGGGGTCGGACTATATGTGAACTAAGATTCTAAAATATGAGCTAATTGATTATCTCGCTATAAAACCCTATCTACAAACTAACACAATGTTAAACAAATAAATTAACAACCAAATTTTAAAATTTCATTCATTAAATAAAAAGAATCAGCAGAATATAAAAAAGTTGGTTGGTAAGAAAATTTTCTTAAGGCTTAATGAATTTAGAGAAATATTGAATATATGTAACACACATTCTTAGTTCAATCTTAATTCAGTTGTTATTCTAAAAATATCAGGATGAATCAACCTCATATTAGAATAAATAGTAGTCTTCAAATTCATTTACAAATATTTTTTCAAGTCTACAACCCGAACAACTTTATGTTTATAATTTAAATTATATATTTTCCATTATACCCAAATACTCCTAGCAGTTTTTCTTTTAAAATTGGAGAGTAAAAAGTTTGTTTTAAAAGAGCAGTAGATGCAGTAAACTTCTAATTTTTTTTAAAGTTTTGACTGACAATTTACACATACTTAAGACAAAGTGGTAGTTATGTCCAGTTTAATCTACTGAATACTAATAGTTTTAAAGCATTTTTTAAACTATCTCCTTCCCTGATTAAAATTTAAAAAGCATCATTATTTGTGGCTTCTAAATTGATTCTTAGTTTAAAATGATTCTTTTGGCACACACACACAACTTTTATATAAAATTGGTGATTCAGAAATTTTAATTTAAAACATAATTTCTTAGAAAAAACAAAACCTTAAAAAATATTTGTAAAAACATTTTCATTAGGGTTAGTACTGTGAATTTGGACTAAAACAAAACTAATTCAATACAAAGTTTTGGTAAATAATTTATAGACCACTTTCTTTTTAGCTATCATTAAAAAATATTGCCAATACCTAAGACCCAAAAAGGGAAAAAATTATATAGATCTTTCAGCATCTTAAGTATAACAAATAATAATTGACTAGCTTTCAGTTATCTACACACTAACATTAACATAATTAATATACTTCATGCAATAAGTTAACAAGGTATTATTATTATTATAAATCTAATTATTTTAAGAACAATCTAGTTATATGTGTACTTGACTGTATATTTAAATCAACACATGATAAAAATACTACTATTTGTTAAAATGTGCTAAGGGAGTCAAAATTGGAAATTCATAAGTTCTGCTCTTGAAAAATCAAGAAACTACCTAATTAATACTTGTTGCATTTTTAAAGCAGACAATTCATTTAATTTTTAACAACAATTAAAATTATTTACATTTTAAAAAGATGTGTAAAAATAGGATGCTTGGATTATTTGGGTATAAAAATATTTTGGTATAGGTTGGTTAGTTAAAATGAAAGAACTTTAAAAGCTAAAACGTTCATGAAAAAGATAATAGTTTTTAAATTTTTACAACTCATTGGTATCATAAAAGACTTTAAAAAAGGAGGATAGAAATACAACGAAAAACATTTAACAAAAGAAATTAAATGAGGATTGTATTTCAATAAGCTCCTCTCAAGAATTGGTTTATGGTAAGATAATAATACCCCACCTTACCTGATATGTGCAATAAGGATGATTTAATTCAAAATAGGTCAAAAGCACATTAACATTATCATCGACATTTCATTGTATAACAAGGCATTAACGATGTGTATATATAAAAAGAGACTAGGTTGAAACTAATTAGATTAGTAAAACTCCTATAAAAAGTGAAGAATTTGAACCCAAGTTCAGGCAGATATAAGCACTTTAAGTGGCAACAGCATTGTAGTCTTTCTCCGCTTCTTTTTTCCTGAAGCTGAAAATAAAAAAATGGGAAAACTTAATACCATTTAAAAATCTTATCATGAGAGGTAAAATTTCATTTCTGATTTGTAATCTTCAAGTCTGGGCTCAAGAGCCAAATACAGTGACCAGTTGCTAAATATCCGATTCATTAAAATTACTTAGAACTTGTTAAAATAATTAACCAACAGCAGAGATGCTTGTGATAGTTACGGAAGAGACTAATTAAATACATTAACTTCTTTCAAAATAATTAAAATATCTGTAGACAAATACTTAAATAGCAAACAAGTGGGCAGCACGAAAAAGGAAAGGAAAAAGCCTCGAATGTTCGAGGTAGGTTGGACTTTAAAATCCATGAATAATATATTCATGCCTTTCCTTCACTTTTCCTTACATCCATGTGTGACTTTTCCCCATGACATAATTTAAAAATTACTCCAATTCATAACTTTTCAGGTGTGCGGAAACCCTGTATGAGATCCTTGAGCTACAGAATATGGGAACCCATTCATTCTCTTTCTGAAAAACTTGAAAATAGTTGTATATTATAGTTACCTGTATTATAATTACCTGTTGCAGCATCCAGCAGGCACAAGGCAGAGGGGCTGGTCCCTCCCAAAGGCCTCCCCCTCCTTCAGGGAGTGGGGGAGGTGCTGGTGCAGGGTCTCTGGCAGACTGACCACGACCCCACCCACCACCAGCATCAGCACTCCACACACCACCAGTGGCAGTCCAGGGAACGATTGTGACTGGGGGTCAAGAGAAAGTCACTTTTAGTAAAATCAATGGGCAAACCAGCATTTTTTTAAATGAATGAAATGGATTTTTCCAGTAAAAGAAATAGATCTTAATTAAGAAATCGCCATGAAAAGTTTTTAAAGAAAATTAGTTAATTCAATATTTTAAAATAAAAATCCACAATCCCTTTGCATCCGTTTAGGATTGACTGACGTGAGATCTGTTTCGGCATTACTTTAAAGCGAAAATGTACAATAGCTTTTATTCAAATCCTAAACCGTTGTTTGAAACCGATGTTTCGGATTAAATGACGTCTCATGCAGTTTTCGCACCCTTTTTTGATGTCAAATTTTGAAATTAAATTTCAAATTAAATAAGCATTGTAATTAAATAATTTGTGTGCCTATGTTCCTTTCTTGGATACCTCTATCGAATAAAAAAAATTAAAATACTCGAGTTTCCCATTGAGAACCACAATTCCTTTCAGCATGTCATAGATGCTATGTAATCACTCTTAAAACCAAAGGGGGGACCAGATTCTTCAACAAAGACAGGGGTCTGTTTAGAAGAAATTTGAGTTCGTTTTCGGACCCTTCACAAAATGTTTCATTCTGAAATCGGACCCTTCACAACAAATTTTACCTTAAAAACGGACCATTCACAAAGTATTTTGGCCTTTAAATGGACACTATTTTTCAAAATACTGCAAATTTGTGAGCTTATTTTCACAAAAACAGGATCCTGGCTTAAAAAAAAATAATTTAACGCTAACTAAAATTCACAAAATTGGGAGTTGATTTTCACAATTTTTACTAAAACCGGACCCTTCACAAAATGTCTGGACAGACTCTTGAAAGATATTGTTAAATGCTCCAGCCCTGAACTTATTTTCTACTTGTACCTAATTTTGAGCTTTCTTGTGGAGCTTGAGATTTTTGAAAATTTTGATAAAACCCGGAACTCATGCTGTTAAAAAGACAGATTTACGGGGATACTCTGGAAAATTAGCTCCCTGCAATGATCACAGTGTTTGGAGCCTTACTCTTACACATACTTTAAGTGAAGAAAGATATACTGACCAGGTAAACGATGGAGGGTGCAAGGTAGAGCCCCAGAGTGCCCATCAGTCTGAGAAAGGCAAGTCCTCTTCCCCTGACCACAGTGGGCAAGAGCTCAGCAGAATACTGCATGATCACATTGTAAGCTACAGTCAGACTGACACGTTGAACGAGGGACAGCAGCAATACGACCATCACAGCATCTGCAAGGGGTGAAAAAAAGACTGCATGAACACTTAAATTAAATCGAAATTATTACTTACAGGGTATCTGCCAAAATGAAATTTTTCAAATCCATGACATTCACTGACTATGGCAATTCCTTTTCCATGACGTATAAACACTTAAATTACGTAATTTTTTACATGTTTTGTCTCAATGCATGTTTCTCAATTAAGTACAAAAAATTTGAGATGAAAACACCGTTTTTTTATCGTTTTATTAACCTGCAAACTGGTACAGGTGAGTATGCGGAGGTTAGACGATAGCCATAGGAGGCCATCTAAAGTCATCTGAGAAAACTTATATTTTAGTCATTTTTGAGTTTGGAATTTGAAATCCATGACTTTTTTCATGACTATCCTTAAATTTTTCCTGAAATCTACGACTCTCCATGACAAAATTTAAAAATTACTCCAATTCATGACTTCCCTGACTTTTCAGGTGTGGGGAACCCTGTACTTAAAACTTATACCTTTACTGAGGAGCAGTGGTGATCCAGGATTTGGTTTTGGAGAGGGCTAAGAATTTTCATAATCCAATTGAATTTTCTTGTTAATGGTAATTTGGAAAAGGTAGTGAATTATCCTACTCCTTCCCAACCCCCCCGTAGATACGCCACTGATGAGGAGAACACATGTTTTTTTTAATGTTCAGCAAAAAAAAATACTTACCATAATTGTCTGTAACTGATCCATAGTTAAAACATGTCAGGTTAGCAATAAAAAAATTTTAAATTTAGGAATTAATTTTGGAGCATTTTTAAAAAGTACCTTGAAATAATTGAGTGCAGTTAAGTTACTCTGAAAAGTTTGTATTATATCTTACAGTAAATACTATCAACCAATAAGTAAAATTATTAAGGAAAATAAAGAAATTAAGGATATAATAGAGACAATCCGTGCTTTAAATTATGAAACTTTATGTAAACTTGAATGAAATGTGTTGCCGGCTGTGGAATAATGTTACTTAGATTTGTTTTTTATTTAAAAACAACACTTTTTTTTTAAAAACGCTGTGAATGGGTCATCAAGAGTATAAGTATTTTTTTTAGTTTTAAGAAATGTTAATGCTTTACTGACTTGCAGGAATCATGATGACAGTCAGTCCTGCAATGGCGGCGAGAAGCGCAGAGGCAGTCAGTGGCGCCTTTCTTCCGGCCCACTCTACCCCAAAAAGTATTATGGGTAAAGAAGGAAGCTCCACGAGAGAGGAATAAGTAAACGAGTCGTACACATCTGTACCTAAATACGCAGCATTTTGAGTGTTGGTGTGGTAGCAACAGTACACAATGAACCTATGAAAGTAAAAATAATGTTTGAATGCAGAAACTGGATGTATGGAATAATAAAACCAGTAAGGGAACATCCATAAATTACATGTTGTCGAAAAGGGGGAAGGTGCAGATCCAAGGGGAACTCAGAACAGACCTTGAACCCCCAAAGGTTCTCAAAATGAGTTAAAACCCTACTTTTACAAGTCAAATTTCAAAATTTTTTCTGGGGTGGGACCCCTATAGCCCCCAATGGAGCCACAAGGGGATCTTGCATGATATTTTTTAGAAAACCCCCAACATTTTGTGTCAAAAGGTAAAGGGGATGGTCTGGAAAAGTGCCCCCCCTTGGAGCCGCGCTGGATCTGTGCCTGAAAGGGGGGTACAACTAAATCTCTTTTGGGGCAGTCAATTAAAATCTTGCAACAACTTTTAGTTTAGAAAATATACGCTTTTCTCTTATCTTTTTTAGCAGGAGTTCAGGAAAAATACACAGATTGGTCAAAAGCACATATCATTTGTCATGATAATTACAAGTTGAGACCGTGTTTTGGATTTCAACATGGATTTGTATCAAAGCTTTTATTACTTAAGATACTCATTTACTAAAAAGTTATAGAGTTATTAAAAAGTTAAAAGTTATATATATTTGATGGGGGGATGGGGGTCCAGCAAAATCTCCCCAAAGGGAAGGTTTCAAAATTTCGAAGACACCTCATGTTATTTATGGATATCCCCTAAGGAAGAAACTGGATGCAAAAAGAAAACAATGATCTTTCCAAATAAGTTTAAAAAATTATGTCATTTTAATAAGTTGGCATAAAAATGTAATCAATGGAAATCAAATGCTTAAAATTGTACAAAATCCTGTCAGGTTTTGATGTATTTTAGTAAATGAAAATTAATAATGCTGGATAATAAAAAACTAAGTAGTGTGAGAAAAGAAGTAAGTGATAGAAACACCGTCGAAAGTGGATAAATTCTTCAATAATCCTGATGTTAAACAGGTCAGAAAATGTTTGAAATTAAAACAGACATAATTTGCAGTTCTGTAAACTACTAAAATATTATTCATCAACAATAGTGATTTTGACAAGCTGTGAAATCAGTAAAAGGATGTAGTACCATGTAATTGCTAGCACCAAATTATTCCTTCTCATGCGGGGAGTACGAAACAAGTCCAGTGCTGTAGCTTGCTTTTCTTCGTTTCTTTCTTCATCTTCAAGGCTTTTTTCCTGCAAGAAAAACCATTGTCCATTATCCTTAGTAATGTTTGAATAGCTCTAAGGGGCCATTCATTAATTACGTAAGGATGATTTTGGCAATTTTTGACCCCCCTACCCCCATGTAAGGGTACGTAAGATTTTTCAAATCCCTCCTCCCTTATTCTTACGTAAGATTCCATTTTGTTAAATTAGTGTTAACTCCAATAAAAAAGATACATTTGATATACCTTCATTTTTTTAAATTAAAGCTTCTATAATATACCGAGATCGTCAGCATTTTAAAGATTTTCTGGGGTTTTCGATAATTCAATAGCAATTTGATTAGAATAATTGGAATGTTAACTTGGAAAATCTTACGTAAGAATTGGTTTGACCCCCCTACCCCCTAAGTAAGGGTATGTAGAGATTTTCCAACCCCCCTCCCCCTCGGGTCCCTTACGTAATTAATGAATGGCCCCTAAATGTCTTGCTGCAATTGAATAGGATAGCAGATGTTGTCATAGATGGTATTATTTCAGTTCAGTGTCCTTGCAAAAAAGAGTTAAAATAAACTGGAAAGTGTATTATTTTTCAGACTTAAAACTGCGATGAAAAACCATGTTTTTTTTGTATTGTGAAAATATTTTAGCCCTGTGTGTAGTGACAGTAATCAAAAGTATCAATTTAAATTATTAGCTCTAGCGGATTAAATTTTCTGAAGATTATTTTATTTATGTATATCCCTCAATTTTCAATTTAGTGACTAAAAAACCCATTTGAATGAAAAAAAATTTCAGAAAATCATAATGCAGTAGATAAGGGTTAACACAATGTAAAAATAGTTAATTCTTTAGCACAAATGATAAACCAAGCCCACTTACACCAACATAGCACTCTGCAAGCTCATCAGGGCAGCCTTTTCCATTGATGCTGGCAACCCTCTGCAAAAGCAATACAGCTTCCTTCCTCCTACCTCTTGTAAGTAGCCAACTGGCAGACTCAGGCACAAATCTGTAAGATACATGGCTATCACATTTGCAGGGCCCGACTGGCAAGAAATTTCGGCCCGTGCATTTTATGTTTGAATCGGCCCACCTCAGAATTTTCATGGAAAATGTAACTTAATAGAATTAAAAATTTTGGAGGGGATCGTGGTACCTCCCCCCCCAAAAAAAATTTTTTTTTAACACCTATGGAATAGTCTAAAATCCCCCTTGAAGCCCCCCGTGCATGCGCATTAAACTCAATTTAGATTTTTAATTCTTTGTAGGTAAATTCAGTGGGTAGAATTTTCAACTTAACGAACTTAATATTAAAAGAAATTGTGAATGATGTAGCTCAAAATAGAAAGGGGGGTCTGGGGGCCCTCCCCCAGAAAAAGTTTGAAAATCTTACTCTTAAAAGTAATGTTTTAACTCATTTGGGAGCCTTTTGGGTGTAACATCTGAAATGGTTCGCTCCTTCTACGCCGTAGAATTTTTGAAGATGAAACCAGAATATAGTGGTCATGGAAAATTTGTTCATAAAAAGATTTTAAGTAATGTAACATGTTTTTTAAATTCAGTTATTAATCCCTTTTATTGAAATAGAAAAAATATTTAAGAAGTAACACAAAAAGTTGACAATCATGTGTAATACTAATTATAAATGTAAAGAAAAAACGCGCAGTTGAAAATTTACTTTTTTAACCATAAAAAGAAAATTCATTAAAACGCAAAAAGCCTGATAATAATTTGTAAAATTCGTTAGTTCTGTAAAATATTTTGGTTGTAGGAGGCCCACAAACGGCCCTCGGTGGGTAGCGGCCCACCGGGCATTTGCCCAAATGCCCGCATGGCCAGTCGGAGCCTGCACATTTGCCTACAAAAAAGCTGCTGAGACCTGCTGTTCAATAGGCTTCATTTTCAGATTTTAATAAATCTGTTTTTTTAATCAACCAATGTGATTTATTTGGGGGTGGGGGATTCTTTTGCCAATTCAAACAACATTGGCAAAAAAGTCTCCATTGTCTGTATTCAATGGATTTACCAAACATTACAAGAGCAGTAAGATACAATTGTATCAATTAACTGACCTAGGATGGTAGAGTAATGTAAACCTAAAAATTGCTCGAGTCCACTTATCCAATTGCATGTATTTTTATTGAATATGAATTGATGCCGTATCAAATGTAGATCAAAATGAACAAAAATGGTTCACAAAGCCATAAAAAATATGAATCTAAACCAGGGGTTTCCAACTTTCAAGAATATGTGGGCTGCAATCAAAAGCACAAGTCGTGTTGCAGGTCACAAATTAATCTGCCTCCTTTTAATCCATGATATATTTTTTGGGAGAGTTATTATGGAACTTTTCAGTAAGAGATAGATGGAGGTTATTTACATAATGTGAAGGTACTACTGTATTTTCAAAAATTTCAGAGGATATATAACTTTTTAGCCCAACATCTTTTAATACTGAATATTTCTTAATCTTCTTCATTGGCTCCACAGCCCCTTGTGGGCCAAGGCCTTCTTAAGAATCCTCCTCCATTCTGTTCTCTTCTTGGATAGAGTTCTCCAATTGCTAATTCTTAACTTTTTAAAATCCTCATCAACACAGTCCACTCATCTAAGTTTGGGTCTGCCTCTTAAACGGGTCCCGATTGGTTTAAACTGAAAGATTCTTGCTGTTAGAGAGGAAGGGCTCAACCTGCAGAGGTGTCCAGCAAGTTTCATACGGTTGACTTTGATAAAGTTGATGATGTTTGCCTCTCTATAAAGGCTATACAGCTCGTTATTGTATCGGTGCCTCCATATGCCATTGATGTTTACAGCACCCAAAATCTTTCTTAAAACCTTTCTTTCGAATATAGCCAGCCGATTTTCATGTGATCTTGTCATTGCCCAGGTGGGGGCCTTTCTCCAGAAAATGTTCATGAATTAAAAAAAAGTAAGGTTTTGCCTCAATTTTGGATATATCCTTGTTTGGGAGAAAGGTTGCCCTGACCCCCATACTCTGCACAGGGGTAATTAATATCAGGGTATACTACCTCCCCTTGACACCTCAAACTTTAATTTTTCACCATGGAAAATAACCAAAACCAAGAGGTAAAAAGGCAGTTTGATGGTTTTCTCCTGGAGTATTTTTGAATTTTAGTATGCTAAAAAATATACTAAAGCTACTTTTTTTGGGTGGGTAGGGGGTTCAGGAAGCTTTGCGGGCCACCAGTTGGAAAACCCTGATCAAAACTAAAGGCAATAAAAGGGATTAACTTACTTCCAAGCAAGAGGCACTATTGCTAAGGGTACAGATGTTATAATGCAGAGCAATCTCCAATCTCTCAGAGCATAAGCAATCCAAGGACAAATGGCAGAGAAAACTATGTAGCCTAGGGACCATAGGATTATCGCAAGTGTGCGTTTTTCAACACCTATGTACTCAAGACCTGCATATAATAAACAAAATGTTTTTTAATGATAAAGATGCATAACACACTTGTAATGAGATTTTTCAGATGGAAGAAATTATAATTTATGGATTTTAAGACTTAGCAGGGGTCATTCATTTTTGTAAAAAGAGAACCTGTACTGTCATTACAAAACCATGCCAAGTTGTAGTGTAACTTTTGACAAGACTTTATTACAAGATGGGCGTGAGACTCGATAAGGTTTCCCTTAAACTTACTCTTTACTCTAATCTTACAATCATTACATCCTTAAGTAAAATTTCTTTACATAAAATTGCATAATAATGACAGGTCTCATATTAAACATCAAACCATTAGCCAGTAAGTCATGATAATTACAAGTTGAGACCACGTTATAGATTGTAACACAAATTTGCAAAAAACTTTTGCAATGTGTATGTTAAGTGTGATGCAAGGAATTATTAAGCGTGATATAAGGAATGACTTAACAAATATTCACTTACTCAGTACATAAGGGTCTTCTGAAAGTGGAATAATGGTAGCCCCAACCAAGAAGCGCAGAAAATTGAAGGTGTAGAAGTTGGAGGTAAAGGCTGTTGCAATTCCCGCAACACATGCTACAGTGTAACTCAGCACAATAGAGGGTCGACGGCCATACCTAAGAAATATGAACTGGAATAAAGACTCGAAACATTTACTGAAATGATGGACAGAATTGATAAATTTGTGTTTTGAATAATATAGATATTTAATATCTTAAATTGGATACTCAAAATAGATAAAAGCATTCAAACCATTATAAGCAGCATTCGAAATTGGCGGTGGTTGGCTGGTCCGAGACCACTGCATTAGTGCAATATCATCATTTAATAAAGAAAAGTACTTAATAAATAAGATATTTTCTAACTTATTTGTTAATTTAGTTAGAATGCTGTTTAGTTTAATTTCATAAATTAGTTATTGGCATTCACTTTAAAAGCAATAGTTACTTTAAAAAATTGAAGGATGCCCTTTTAATTTGGCAGACCAGTAAGGTTTGCAGTGGTCTTCAGGACCAGTGGGGTTTTTCCCTCAATTTCTAATGCTGACTATAAGTATTCAATATATGGTATCAATAAGAAAAGTATTGATTTTTCCAATTATAGTAATTTGTGCATAAAAATTTTAAATTTACTGCAGTATCGATTTTTAAGATAATCATTAACCCCCGACAGGACTTGTAAATCCCACTTCCCAATGTTCCAAATTCGTCCAATTTTTGTCATGTAAGGCCAAATTTCATTTACTTCTAGTTGCAGTTACATAAACTTGACATATTTGGGACGAGCTGTGTTACTAGGGTTAATATGAAACTTATATACTTATAGGGATAACCTATAAAAAATAAACAGCACAATATTTCTGAAAAACATAATTTGGGACATAAAGGGTTAAAAAACAACCAACTGAGATGATCTTGCACCAGGTAAATATTGCAATATTGGAAATTGGGGTTCTTGCATATTACCTTCTCGACCATCAGTTTCAAGGGCACAGTCAATGTACTTTGGCTATGCCTTTTGTTTTCAGCAGTATGATCGACAGAACAATACCGAAGTACCAAAACTTGAATTAATACAAATTTTCATACTTTACCCTCATAGCTTACAGTAAATCAGGAAAACTATAAATATAAATTTTGAGAAGAATACAAGAGTAAAAGGATGAAATATTCAACGACAAAACATTGTAAAAAAGAGTAATTACCTATCTGCTATAAGTCCAAAGAAGATGCATCCAAGACTGGTACCCACATAGAAGATTGTTTGTGACTGGTATGGGAGGCGATCCTTTTGACACACCCAATCGAGCTAAAAAGATAACAATTACATGAAAGTATTTAAGTGTAAATCCAATCATAGGTGAATTCAATTACTTGAAGCAGTTAATACAGTAACGGACCCTTTATCCGAAAACCCAAATTCCGGAAGGATCCGAAATCCGGCTTGTGTTCAGAATTGTTTTAAAAGAATTTTTAGTGAGCAAATCCTGCTACCACGTGCAATGGTTGAGCCACACCTTTTGCTGCATCATCGGATTTGGCGATGCCGTTTCAGCGCGGGGCGATTTCACCTTTTTTATTTCTTGTGCCGAATCATCCCCACGCCAAATCGTACCCGTGCCGAATCGGAAGTGCCAAAACGGACGAGCCGAACAGTAGTATACTGCGGAAAATGATAGTAGAGAGGGGAAAGCAAGTATTTTGGTTTTACTAAAGCAGCTGCATCTTTAATGGCGTTTTTTCTGGAACGGACCCGAAATCCGGAAAATTCCTAAATCCGGGATATTATCGGCCCCGAGCTAGCCGGATAAAGGGTCCATTACTGTATTAAAGATGATATTAGTGTTTTAGGGAAATAACAGGATATGAAATCCAAATAGGCAAATGAAAGATACCTCAGTAGCAATTGTGGGGAAGTACTCGGTGAAATCATATTCCCATCCACCATTGCATCCAAACTGCGTCCCATTCACTATCATTTCACACTCCCCTACCAGAGTCACGTTTTCTGTGCTGTTTCCATAGCGACAGGTGTGTGGGCCCACCAACAAGATGAAGAACTGTGAGAAGTAGACAAGAGCACAGAGAGAGGCAGAAGGGATCACAAGCAGGGCACACAGGAGCTTTTGGTACAGTCCAAAGTCTCCTGCAGAGCGCAGGGCTGCATTGAAGTCTATTGGGTCCATAAGGGCTGTAATGTAAGGAAGGTGATTTAACTATAATTGTGTTTTCCAATTTTTTGTTCGGTAATTGAATTGTCAGTTTGAAAAAGGGAATAAGCGCAAAAACCAAGTATTGAGAAAATTTTAAAAACCTGCATAAACAATGGAATTATCGTTGTATAACCTAACCACTACATTTTTACTGGAAATTCAGGACCCCATTTAGAAAGAAGGGTAATCAACAAAACAAATACAAGTGCATTCAAATGCATTTTACATTTGAAAAAAGTTGATGGCCTTATTCCCTTTTCCAATCTTATGAAATTTCAAGTGACGAAGTCTTAAAAACCACTCAAATTGACTTTTAAATTATATTTCTGCTTAGTCCACATCACTAAAGTTTGAAAGAGAAAGATAAAATTTTAAAGAAAAAGAAATTTTAAAGAGAAGAAAAAAAGAGAAATTTTTAAGGAAAAAAGATAAGCAAATAAAATTTAAAATATTTGCCCTAAAATGGGGAGGGGGGTCGTGGTACCTAAAAATTTGAGAACGCCTGGTTGAAATGCTTGCTACTATTACTTGTATGTAGTAATTTAATATATACTATTCAGTAAACTTAGGCTTCAATTAGTCTCTAAACCCTTGGCTACATTGGCAATGGTACTTATGTGCATAATTAATACAGCAACTTCGAGGAAGAATGAAAATTTGTTTTGGAAAACATTAAGAAAGGGTCCTCCTTGGCTACCAACAGCTGAGCAGTCAAACTAGGCAGCTACTCAACAGCGGCCAGCCTTTTATTCTTGGAGATCCATTGCCGTTCTCGCCAAGGAGAATAGGTTTTAATTCTGATCCTTTGTTTTTTTTCTTTTTGAGGAAATGGGATTTAAATGGATGACAATTTAAAAAACAATTCAATATAGACACATGTAAAAAAGTATACCAGAAAAATTCAAAGAAAGTAAAGGATAATATTAATGTAAATTACAAGTTGTTATATAGGTTCAAACCTATTATTTTAATGTGATTTAGCTAGCAAACTTTTAACATTAAAGTTTATTTCAGAAAAACATAATTTATTACAATCTTGGCAACACTAAACAGTGTGTTTCTCCAAACTACTAAATAGAAAAATTAATGATATGGGGATAAACCTTAAAGTGTGGTATAGAAAGGATATTTTCAAAAAAGGAAATTTTCAATAGTTTCCCAAATATGATAAAATGATGCTCAAAATCATACCAGATGCTTTACAGTCGGAAAAAATTTGTGCAAAGCTTTCAGTAATGAAATGCCAGATTGTCAACAGTTCTTCATTCTTATTCGATCTGAAACAAAATAAACAGTTATTCCACAAAAGATAAACTTGCTAAAAGAGATACAGATCTTTACTGAGATAAAACTGGTATTATTTCACCGCCTAATTTTTCGACGAAAGGATATCCTTTAGAATGAGAGTGCAATATTTAACTAAGAATTTTGGGATGGAAAGATAGATTTCTTTATGGAATCTCTAAGGTCGGAAGAGAATGCAAGCCCATTTTTGCTATTCGATCAGTTTGAAAAGCAATGTTTATATGTTCACTCAATTCTACAAATCCCAAAAAAGGGATTGTTAACTTATGTCAACAGACGTGCAAGTTTATGTTTTTTCAAATTAGCTAAGGAACTTCGAAGAATGTCTTACTGGGTATTTTTGGATGTTTTCTTTTGCGCAAAAGAGTTGAAAGAATGTTCATTAAAAAGTAAGGACTCGATCTCTTAATCATCTTGACCCTGAAAACGTGGGTGACCGAATCATGCCGAAAGACACGGCTCCAAACAAAACAAAAACATTGGGTTGTTATGTTGTTACTGGTACTATTACGTAACTGTTATTATAAGGTATTTAGGTAAAATAACAGCTATTTTCTTAATTGGAAGCTTTAATAAAATTATTATTTTAGAATTATCATGTATTCAGTTGTTTGTTTCGTAGAAAACTTACAGATTTAAACCATTTTAGATTAAAAAAGAGTAAATTGTAAATCTGCATTACTGCTATTTCTATTAAGACGACCTAAAAAATTAACAGTGATTTAACAGTTTCGGTTTGCCGATTTTGAGTTCATTTTTGTAAAGAAACTTGAGATCACTTTGTGAGAAACTTGAAGATCACTTTTGTAAAATTTATTCTTCAATGCACAAAATACTTTTTTACTTAGATTGTCTCATATTCACAACCACCGAAAACTAGCTTGTTCTCAGGCTTGTTTCTCAGGGGCAGGGGCGTCATTTCAGCTTTTGGTTGGGGGGTTGACTGAGCGTCATTTTTTAAGTACCCCGTAACGAGAGTGCATTCATACATGAAGTGTTAGATCACCTAAAAGTAGTATTTAATGATGTGTGATTTACGGATAATGTTAAAATTTTACAAAGTGAGCTCCAAGGTTCCAAGTTCATTGAAAACCACATATTTTTCTAGGCGAAAAAGTCATAAAACGTGTCTCAGGGGGGCAGAGGTTCTCCCCCATTTTTTTGTGAAATTTCCTCCAAACTTGTGTTTTATCCTATCTTTAGTCTTTAAAAAGCGACAAAACGAGAAAAGCTTGTTGGTAAGCGGCAAAATTTTCAAGGAGAAAATTATCTGTAATACACGTCAAATTTGAGAAGAGGGGGAATTAGGGGTTCTCCCCCAGAAATTTTTTAAAGTTTGCCTGGTGTTTCAGCTCCTTTTGAGATCTTTTTTGGGTTACAAAAGATAACAGTTCCTTGTAAACCACAAAATGTTAAAGGGAAAGTAATTATAAATAAACATCAATGTGTTTTATCTCCTTTTCAAACTTCTTGGGGAGCACCCAAAGGGAACTAACTGCTTCTTTCAAGTAGTAGAATTTTGAAGGGAAAAACACTGTTCAACAGGCGACAAACTTTTAGAGGGGGTTTGGGAGTTTCTCCCCCAGAAAACTTTGTAAATTTTACCTTCTAAAGTAGTTATTAACTGATTTTGAGACTTTTTAGGTTATACCTAAAGCTCCTTGTGGAAGTTACAGAATTTTCCAGTGACTAGCAACTTTTTCTCACATAACAATGGAATCCTTGGGGGGGGGCGGTCGCCCCCCTAAATGACACCCATGCTCCAGGGTCAAGTAATGTTGCAATCAAGTATAATAGTAAATTGAAATTGGTTCAACAAAACAAACAATAAATAAAAAACTGGAGTTCTGATGAAATTTGCTTAAGCTAATCAAATTTGAAATTCATAATGATGACAAAACTTAAAAGACAAACATTAGAGGTTTAAATCACATTTTATTTGATACTATACAGAAAACAACTTCAACTCAACAATTCAAATTCCACTTACAGTTTTTTTTATATACACTAGGTTCTACAATGAATATCCTCTGCAAAATCAACATCGTTCTATTTTCATAACAGCAGTGATAAAATAGTGTCAGTAGGTTTCTCAAGACTCTTCGAAAGATTCAACAAGATTGTCAAGACAACAGTAGGAGTTTGAGACTAGAGTAGTACTTATTGGTTGGATCCTCAAATTATACATCCCATTCATATTAATGACCTTTTAACACTTGACATAAAACCTACATTCTTAAATTTTGAAATTAATATCATTGTACATAGTACAAGAGCTTTTATTAATTACTTTCTCTAAAATTAAACTGCTTTTTTGGAAGATTTAAAATTGTGCAAGGGTACAGTAAATTTTCTTTTAAGAGGAATGGGAGAATATACAATTAATTTTAAAGGAAGCTAAATTAAAAACAATTTAAGACCTTTTCAAATTGTTTACCTTAAAATATTAACCTTTTAACGAAGTATAATGTAACAGAATTATTTATGATGTTCACCTTAAATTTTTTCTTGTTTCCATTACAGAAATTAAAACTTTTTGATTAGCTGGGCTCAAATTTTGCTAAAACATACTTTATTGGAGACATTTGACAAATTACCCAAAACAATTAAAAGTAACACATAGTTAAACCACCCCAAAACTATAAAATATCTTATCCCATTACTTAGTGTTAGTCCCTGTTAATTGAAAAGTACACAGAATTCAAATAATAGGCATAGGCTTAGTTTTATGAGTGTTTTTACAGATAGAACAAACAAAGGAACAAAAACGTAATAAATATAGAGCTTAGACATGGTAAGTATGGAAGGATCTTGAAAATCACAATCAATTAACTACCAACTCTAGCCTTTTTTCCACTTTAAAATCTACAATTACATACATGCTTAACTAACAATCTTTCTTGAAAACATCACAGCTGCTTTTACCTGTTCTTTCTAATTCTATTATAGTTTAAAAATATATTTATATCAGAAGTTAACTTCTAACTCTTCTACAAAGTAGCAGTCAAATCCTGTTTACCTTGATATTATATATTCTATAAGACATCACATTATCCTTACAGTACAGAAAATAATAGTTCCTTGTTGTGTGATCCATAAATTGATATAAAAGTATGGGATACTTAAAAATCAAAGAAAGTTTATTTTAATCAACTGAAAGTTCTATCCACAATAACAACACACGTTTTCCAACCTACTTTTCATATCACTTCAAGAAGCTTTGAGCTAAACTAAAACAAAAAGTAAAAAAATCTGCAGGTTATCAAGCTCTTTTCACAAACAAAAAGATATGAAGCACACTCACAACATGGACGTTAAGTATTAAGTGAGAAATATTAATTTTAAAAAAATTATAAAGGGATTCAGATATTTACACTTCCTTTAAATTATGTATCTGAATATGAAGACATGCGAAATTAAGCAAAATGACATTTTACAAACCTCAATAATAAAATTAAATTATGGTATTTTTTTACTCAACTAATTTTTATTTCACTGTTAAAGTTGCAAAAGCATAACAATGAATAAAGCAATCACTGGGTTACAACTTGTCAATTCTAAACGTAAGACATTAATTTCTACCATATAAACTACATGCGAGTTAATGCAAAAACAGAATCCTAGTCTGGTTTTAAATAATTAACTTTTAATTCAAATTCCCATTCACACCAAGTCTCAATTTTCTTTTTCAGTAATACAGAAGCACACGAAACTAAAATTCACTGGTGGGGATAACAAAGAGGGGCAAGAATTTTGACCTTGATAAGAAAGAAAGAACACAAAATGATAACTTTTTATGGACGGGATTGAAAGTTCTGTTTTCAGCACTGAAACAAGTTCTATTTTAAAGCAGGATCTGACTGCGCGAGTGAAACATTCTGACTACATTTACTCTTCTAAAATATGCTTCTCACTATGAGATTTAAATGTTAACAGTAAACCTTCAATATAGCAGGCAGGATTTCACTAGCTCCCATTGAGTTAATCAGTTAATATAATGGTATAACTGATACAGACATTATAAAATTCATCACTTAAAAAGTGTTTAAATTGAATAAAATACTTGGTCAGTGTTGCCAGAATCACGACGTTATTTTGATAGAATCTTTAACCCTTTCAGTTCTTCCAGCCCCAATTTTTTTATTGTATTCAATATAATAAAAATCTTGGTCATCTTTGACTGAAATGGTTAAAGCAGAAAAAGTAGGATGTCTTAAAATTCATTATAGTTGATGTTCAGTACATAAAGGTATCTAGAGTTGCTTATATTGCGAAATAATATATTGATATATTAAATTAATTTTCCCATATTTTATACATAAAAATGGCAAAAATATTGATTTTAAAGAAGATTTGAGTAAAACAGCATTGAATACAATAATTAAATGATAACACAAAGAGAAAACTTATTTTTGATGAATGCTTCACAAAAAATCAGTACCTTTATAGTTATTTTTAGTTACCTTATCAGTTTTTAGTTATTATCAGTTACCTTTATAGTACCTTTATACATATAATTAGTAATGAACTTACATAGTTAGGCCCATATAATAAGGGACCGAATCCAACAAGCTAGTATTCTGGCAATACTAAATTTAGAATATTATTAAAAACTTTAAAACATTCATTTAGAAAATTAAAGGGGTCTGATAGAATACACAATGTATAATTATAATGTTCATAAAATATACGAAATAATTGGCAGTGAAATAACAGAAAAAGTAACAATTGGGGATCTGCGACAGTGAGGTAAAACACAACAATTCAATAACAGGAAACATAATCAGTTGGCAGGAAAAATCCTAACTACTTAATTCAATTCAAAATCATAGCTCTTGTAACAACTTAATAATCTTTAACCAAAATCTTATATGTGTTAATAAAATCATATTTTATTAATTCCTTCTTATTTATATATGGAGTCGCCACAGATCAATGGTTTGTAAAAAGTGACCAAAGAATTATATAATATTTTTTCTAGTGAATTATTCAAATTAGAATGAAGAATGGATAGTAGTTAACAACAACCCATTGGATTCTACCAATGCTTGAATGTTCATTGAATAACAATAATACACTTTAAAAACAATAACAGTTTACACTTTTCATTACCTTTTGATTTTAAAACATTTCGTAGTAGGATAGCTTGGGTAAAATTTACTATTCACAAAAAAGAGCTGCTATAAATAGAATAAAATCACAACATTTTGTTAAGGAAAAAGGGTGTGCATTCCATAAAATATGCAAAAACAATTTAGGTAATCTATCAGTATGCAATGATTATGAACAAATCCACTAATGAATGAAACACTGGGGTACAGACAGGGACACTTCCTTTCTTATAATTTTCAACTTTAACTTACTAATACACTTTTCTAAATCTACTTTTGAAATATTACTTTAATGGCAGATATCTTAAATGAACCACAATACAAATATCATAAAAAAGATAAACAATATTTATATTTCGTTTAAAACTGATGTGGACTTACTATTTTGGAATGGCAGTAAGTTGATGTAAAACATTAATATTTGATAGCTAAACAATGGGTTCAACTTTTATTAGAATTCATTATTATCTCATTAAAAATTAAATTTCCACAATAACTATTAACGTAAGTTGTATTTAGTTAAAAATAATTAGTGGGAATTCCAGTTAAATGTTTTTGAATGACAATAAGTTAGGGTAAAAATTCATGGATACTTTTTACACAATGGGAATTTATTTATTAGTTAATTAAAATCATGTTTTAAAATAAACATTACTGTTACGAGAGGAAGAATAAAATAGCTGTATTTAGTTAAAGATAAAGAATATTTTTTATTTCATGTATTATAAAAAGTAGTTTTCAGCAAAAATCTATCGCCTTTTTAAATAATTTATTTTTAAATTTGTACTTAAAAGTTGGCAAAAACTTCTATTTTCATGAAGAAAATTAGAAGAATTAGGACTTTGTAATTTTGAAACATCTGTCAGCAATAAGATTGTAAACTTATATTGTGAATATAGCTGCCTTAAAAGAGATTTTAAATTCAAATATATAACAAATGCATACAAAGAAATCTTTATGATAAAAGCAGTATCGGTTTCAGAAGATTCCAACTTGTTTTTATTGGAAGAAATGTGATGATATAAATACATTTTGAGTTAAGATCACTATATTTAAAAATGTGTATCTGATGATACTTCCAAACACTATATTCTTATAATTGAAAACATGGATAAAAGTTGATTGAGCTAGTTTTATTTTGATTCTGTTTTTGATTGGTTGGACATTTTGATTAAAAACTCTGAAAGTTACTAGCAAAATGCCAAGGTAACTACCTATAGAATGATTTCATGAATTAACTTAATTTTAAAAAGTTCTACTTAAGAATGGAAGAACTATGGAGGAAGAGTATCCAAATAGTATCTAAAGATAGATACTCAGTATTCAAATAAACTGTACAAGTATCTTATACAGGGTGTCCCAAGATAAGAGTCCACCCCCTTTAACTTTTGAACCCCCACAGATATAGTCATAAAAGTGGTGTCTAGGTATAGTAAAGTGACCATGCCCTATTCGACACAGCAACTGTCTACGCCCCTAGCGCCAATGTTAGAGGTTTTTATTATTATGTAAAAGTATGTATGTATTACAAAGTTGTAGAGTAGCATCGATTTAGTACGGGGACACCTTGTGCAGAGAAATGCCTCAAGATGTAAAGTGTATGTGAATTCTATCTAATTGAGCTTGCATTTGAGGGGTTTTATTTAACCCTTTATTTACCGCATTATGATTCGCTGCAATTTTTTTCGTGCAAATACTTTTTTGAGTCACTAAATTGAAAATTAAGGGATATACATAAATAAAATAATCATCTTTTGAAAATTGAATCCGCTAGAGCCAATTACTTAAATTGATACTTTTGGGTACTGTCAGTACACGGAGTGCTAAAATATTCTCACAATACAAGAAAAACATAGCTTTTTTATCGCAGTAATAAGTCTTAAAAATAATACACTTAACTTTTGACTTGAACTACTTTTTGCGGGAACAAAAATGACAATCATGTGAATCCGATCGAAATGGCAGCTAAACTTACAACTTCAGTTAAATCTATTCGCATTTCCCGCTAAAATACTCAACATAGAACCTTTGCTGCTTTTTATCCTGGAAGAGGATAACTGAAAGAGTGTTCCTGCAAATTATCGTCAACATATTCGCAAGGATGGTTATTCTATGTAATTTTAAAGTTGGCGGTACTTGTAAGTACCGTCGGTAAATAAAGGATTAAGACATTTTTCTGCACGAGGTGTCTTTTCATACTAAATCAATTCTGCTCTACAACTTTGTAATTGACTAATTTAGAAAATATCTAAAAGTTTTTAAAATAATAATTATAACTCCTTAACAATGATGCTAGGGGCATTGAAAGTTGTAGCATCAGATAGGGCATGGGCACTTAAAAACCCAAAAGTCCCAAAAATAAAAGGGGGGACAGTTATCTGGGGATCCTGTATTACTAAAATACCTCAATTGTGAGATAAATGCTAATGAATATTTGAAAACTAAGATGACAATGCAGTGTGGATAAAAATATGACTGGTTTCCAACATATCATGAAACTGTTCATTCCTTATGTTGACAAGGTAGTGATTCTTAGAAAAAATAAGTTGCCTAAATAAGAGAATCTTTTACAAAGAATTGTTTGAAAACATTTCAGAAGTTTGAAATTATGGCAAAAAGCTATGGGTTGTGTTTAGCAAAAAATAAAAGGATAAAAACAATCCTGCCAGAAACTTATTGAAGATAAGAAGCGTTGTATTTCTCTAGGTTGTTGTATATTTAACCAAACACTATTAATAACTGAAGGGAGATCTTTACTTCAGTAAAAAGATATCGGTACCTGATACATTGATTGATAAAATTTTTAGATATTCCCCCAAATTTTAAAAATTTAATATAAATTAACTAACTTCAAAACTTTCAGTGAAGTTTCCTAAGATAGTGATTTCAATGGTTACACTATAAAATGATTTTTAAGTTAAAATTTTCAATTGGTTCAGCATTAGATATTTTCTACATATTTTGCAGATTTAAAATTAGAAAAAGCAATAAAAAAACTTAGTTCAACCCTACTTAACAAATCAGAATAGTTCTGATAATACAAATTAGGCTGTAAACAGTAACAATGCCTAGCTTAATTTATTTCTGGCAAGAGTATTATTTATCCAAACATGGAAGGAACTTTGAAAAAATATTTTGCAAGGGGCAGAAAAAAATATGGATCAGTCTGTACAACAAAAAAGTAGCACACAATTCTGCAAGCCCTTAAGGGTTATGCATGAGTGCTACCATTAAAAGTAATGTTCGGCACTAGTTAACTGGATTAGTTGCAACAAATAGTTAACAACCGATCAAGTAATAGTAAAACTATTAGTAGTTGAACTACTTTTTTTAATAACTACTACTAGTTAAAAGAACTTTGCTATAATGTGATAGATTTTAACAACAGCTTTGTTAAAATTTTATTAAAATCTTTTTGTGTGTGAAGCATAAACCTTTTAAAATTTGGGCAAAAATAGGTTATGAAATTAAATAGACTAGCTAACTAGTAATTAACTACTACTTACAACTATTCCCAGGAAAAAAATAGTTAACTACTAATTGTAACTAGATTTTGCCAGACTAGTTAATAGTTAACTTTTTTGACCACTAGTTGCCGAACACTAATTAAAAGTCAAAATGGGTCTTTTAATTATACATATCATCACAGACTCTTGTCCATTGTTATGTCCCTGAGCAAAAATACACTTCACTGACTGTATGGGGGTCATCACCCATCTAGCTGCTGGTCTGGGAATTGCTGCAACACAATGCCTTCGAGTTTCCTGCGGGCTGCAACCTCTTCTGATAGTGCTTGCTTCAGAGAAGATACTTCCTGCAAGATTCAAAACCCTTATTAGCACTTAATACGGGTGAAATAAAAAAATATCACTGAAGAAATTATTGAATATGATAAATTTTACATCCTTATGAGATAGCTGAGAGATTGCATTAACCTGTGGTATATATAGAAATTTATTTTTGAGGGGGCCCAAAATTACTCTTCATCCTCTCCCATACACTTTCAATAGGTCCAATGTAGCTTTTTAATAATTTTTTGATAGAATATGCATCTTAAAGAACTTAAAATGAGAAAAGTTATGAGATATTAAGTTTCAAGTACCAAAGGAGGGGTCTGAGGGTCTTCCCCCATAAAATGTCTGGAAATTTGACTCAAGCAGGTTTTTAACTAGCTTTGGTACACCTAGTCCAAATTTTGGACTTACATTTTTTAAAAGGTAGTGTTTGCATTTTCGTGAATCTATTATAAAAAAAGTTTTGAATAATAAAGATCCAAGTACAAAGGGGGGTTTGGGTGTCCTCCTCCAGAAATTTTTTTTGGAAATTACACCCTAAAATACAGGGTTTTAACTGGTTTTGATACACCAAGTCCAATTTTTTTTTTTGGGGGGGAGGGGACATTTTCAGAAATTTAGGTTGGTTAGAATTGAGAAAGTTAAGATGTTAGGTTACAAAGGTTTAACTATTGCTACCAAGAAACTTTAAATTTAGTAATTAAGGATTCAAAAC
This sequence comes from Tetragnatha versicolor, assembly GCA_024610705.1. NCBI lineage: Eukaryota > Metazoa > Arthropoda > Arachnida > Araneae > Tetragnathidae > Tetragnatha > Tetragnatha versicolor. Next base: position 9,258,997 of record JANDEH010000013.1, read on the forward strand.
AAATAAAAAATAAACTTAGTTTTCTAATGCAATTTTTGGACAAAAAATAAATTTCTTTTAAAGTCAAATAACACTTACCCCTTTCAGTTCTAGAACATAATCTTTCAACATGTATACAGTATCCACTAAAGTTCTGAAAGAGACATTAAGGATTGATGAACACGAACTATTTTAAAAATAAGGAACACAGATCAGAAATAATAGAGAAAAAATACCATAATCTAAAATAATAGAGCTTCTGATGCAACTACAGTGCAACTTGGATAGTTCAATGGTCTCTAATTTATCTTTTGGTAAAATAAATTTTATTATTAATTTTTACTTGACCATTCTTGGTGTTCTTTTCAGCATTGAATTATCCAAGTTGTACTCACGGAATTAACTTACAGAAGACTTTAAAGGTACCTATTAAATAAAATGGTATAAAAACAACAGGATATCTACCTACAGTTAAGTTGGTTTTTTAATGTTGATGTTGATTGAGAAGAGACATTTGCTATTCAAAACAAATAAAAATATACTTTATTTTTAAAACTTTTTGGACAAAATAGATCTCTTTTAAAGTCAAATAGAACCTACACTTTTCTGTTCTAAAATATGATCTTAATAGCATATGTATGCAGTACCCATTTTAGTTCCCTATATTAATATAAATTCAAAATAATTCATCTACATTCATCATTACATTGCATCAGAAACATTCAAAATAATTCATGGTTTTTTAATATAGGAGACACACAAGTCATACAAACCCAAAACCAAAATAGTAGTTTTAAAAAGACAGTAGTGAAAGCAAACCCTTAGAGATCTAATCAAATAGAAGCCCTCCATAATGTTTTTTTCAATCTACCCTTTTGTGTTTTATGTTTAAATAAATAAATATATTAATAAAATACAAATGCAAAACTCACTTTTCTTGTATTTGGTCATCAAAGCCATCTATAATGATTTTGTCTTCTTCAAAATTAAGACGAGGTGGTGCACTAGCTGTAGCTACAACAGAAACCCAATTTTAATTTGGAGAAATGCCGAGTAACAACTCACACACAAAGTTTAAGGGATCAATGTTAATACTATAGGTAGAATAGTTAGTTCCTGATCATATTCCAGGTGAAATTTCGATTTTCACACGTGAAAAAAGTAACTTAATGTAATTACATTTGGGATTTTTTTACTCTTTTAACCAGATTCAAGATTTTTATTTATGTTAAGTCACTCTCATAGAGGAAAAGAATAATACGGAAAAAATTTTCATTGATTATTTAAAACTTTACCTTTTAACTTGGTTGTTTGGATGGATTTTTAAAACAACTTTTAGATATTTCAAAAAGAAAATGAATTTATACATTTAGAAAAGTACTTCTGGATGACCTTGAACCTCAGTTAAGAAAACCACTTACCAGATGGAACTGTATTTCTACTCCTATCATGAGTATTCAAGGCTTCCATCATTTGTCTCACAGGAATATCTCCCTCAGACTCGTGTTCTAAAGAAATATAAGAGTCAAAATAGCTGAGAACATATATGCAAATACAGTAACTCTCATTATTTACAATTTAAAATAATTTCAAAAAAGTTTTTTAATCATACAATTTCTGACACAAAAGTTCTAAAGGTGCTAGGTGACCATGGGCCTTCATGTGTTTGAATTCAGGAGGGGGCCAAGAAAATTTTTTTGCAAGTTAATAAGACAAGCTTGTAACTAGACTTAAGTTTCTTTTTTAAGGGGGGTTGGTTCATAATTATTTCAGAGGGGGCCTCACAAGTATTTAATGAAAAAAATTGTACAAAACACTGAAGTCTCAAGCAAAAAGGTTGTGTAGAGTCCTCCCCCAGAAAAGTTTTGAAATAAGTATCTTCAAATAATCTTTTTAATCATTTTCCTCCAGTCTAACAATTTTTTTAATTGCAGAAAAACCTATAAAATATCATAAGAACAATTAAATAGGATCTTAAATTTTAAGTTAAAGCTGTATCTGAGTAAAACAGGATTATTTAGGGCAAAATGAGTCATGTAAGATCTGAAATTTTGTACAAATCGCTGCCTACTGGTAAACTGGTTTAACATTTTGTAATAAACCCAGGATGGAATCCCAATCGTAGAACTTTAAAGAAAGCTGGAATTCTGTCCCCAGGACAGAAGAGTGGCACCCATGCATCCCAAAAATCAACAACTTAGAGGTTTAAGTCTGTACAGTGGTCTGGGCAAGGCAATTTTACTACTGTTTTGCGGTACCTTCACAATTTCACCATTTGATAAATCGGTCCTTTCACAAATTCAGTTTTAGTAAAAAAATACCTTCACAAATAAAATTTTTTAAAGAAAGTTTTATAGGAAGCTGTATTCTCCTTACAGTTAACTTTTTAGCCATTCTAGACAAGACTGAATTTTCCCTTGTTTTTAATGTTTAAAAATTATTTACATGAGATTTTGAACATATTTTCCCGAATTCACTGAAAATTTTTCACAAATTAGCATTAAATTTTCACAAAAAAGGCACCTCTAAAAAAACGTAGACAGACCTCTGCTGTAAAACAGAATATTCCTACACAGCAAAACACCAAACAAGCTAAGTAAAAAAATACCTCTTTCTTTTTTTGAACCCCTCCTCAAGAGCTGTCCGTTCCCAGTGGCCCCAGTGGAAGTTGGCCGGAGGAGAGAGGCACGCAGGGGCGGATGTGGACGCAAGTTCCAGTTGGGCCACACCTTCTTCCCCACCTGGCGTGCAGCGGCCGCAATTCCACTGCGACCGCTGCTCTCTCGACGGTCTTCTGGGGAATCGTCTCGTAACCGACTCTGAGGAAAGAATAATCACTTTTTTATGATAGGGTAAGAAACAGCGTTCAAAATTGGCAGTGGTCTGCTGTTCCGAGACAACTGATAAAGTCTCGGACCACTAGGTCAGAAAATAACTACCCCACTCTCCAGTTTTAGCATAGGTTTTTTTGTTGCTAAAGTAATTAGAAGTTTTATGTCAATTAGTGCAATATTAACATTTAATCAAGAAAAGTACTAAATCAATTAGATAATTTCTAACTAATTTGTTTATTTAGTAGTTTATTCATAGTTTATTTAAAAAAAATAGTTATCGGAGTTTGCTTTAAGAGCTATAGTTATTTTTTAAAAATGAAACCTGGTCCTTTTTAAATTGGCAGACTACTAAATTTGGTTGAGGACCGGACCTGGAAAAAGTGCCAGAACCTACAAACCTGGTTCGGGGGAAACCCTTTCCAGCTCCATATGAGTAATACGTAAGGTTTGGGCAAATTTTATTAGGTTTAGGGGAAGGTTAAAACTTTTTCCAAGTCCGTTGAGGACCAGTAAGATTGTTAAAGTAGTGGTCCGCTGGGCTAGTGTTTTTATTCCAATTCCTAAAGATGGTTAAAAACCAAGGGGCACGAGTGACATTACAAAAAACTTTAACGAAGTGCAATGAGTACAACAAGCTACCAAATCTGAAAAAAGCAAAGTCTTTTGAAACAAACTTCTTTACTTTAGAAAAAGCTCACCTGAAGGGAGGAGCAGCGGAGGGAAGAGTGCCTCAAAAGAGAAGACGTCCTTACGTTAGGGAAGACAGACAGCCACTGCTGAAGGCTGTCAGAGGAAGCGCAAATGACTGTTGAACGAAGGGATCCACTGCCTGCCACAAGAGAAAAGCCACCATCACACATCCAATTTATCTCACAAAGTAACACAACATACATGTCAACATACACAGCATATGGTAAAAAGAATGAAACTTTCTGACTTTTGGGGGTTTATCCCCGAATCCCCCTACCCTCTGGCTAAAACCCTAAATGTAGATTAAAAAACTTTTATTAACATCCTAATACACAAAAGTTATTCCATAAAAAGAGTCCCCACTCAATTTGAAGATTTTTCGGTAAGAAAACTACAAATTAACAGCATTTAAAAAAATATTTCTTGCTTTTTTAACATATATTTTCAATAAATAGTATATAATTCTAATTTTCTAGAGCCAAAATTGAGAGGCAAACATTAAAAATTGTTCATTTACCAGGTTTTTAAAAATGAGCAATGATTTTATTGTACAGGTTTTCCCTGACCCCAAGGGAACTCTTCTTAAATTGAGAGGGGATTGGCAAAATACTGAAACTAAAATGAGGTTCACTGCAGATTAGAGGTTGAGAACCCCTGGGAGGAATTAGATTTGTTTTAATGCTTATTCATGCATTTTATTCTTACTTATGAATATTAATGAGATAACTTACGATTACCTGTCATTTCAAAGGCATAGAGAGGTCCATCAGAAGGATCAACCCTTCTGACACTTAAACTTGCCAGAGGTAGCTTTCCCTGTAAGAAATTTTATGATTAGATTAAACTAACTATGATATAATATAAGTAACTACACTAATGTTGCCACAAAAGTAAAAATGCTGCGTAATGTCTAAAGAAAACTTCATTCTGAGAAAAAAATAAGGATTTTAAATGCACTTTACGTTGATAGTTGAATCAATTAAAATGTAACCAATGTTGAAGGCATAACAAATGGACTAGATAATTAATGAAAGATGAACTTCTTACAGCAGCATACAGATGTTGACAGAAAGCATTTGGGCAGCTTACTTTCAAATCAAAGGATAAAAAAAAACGATTTAAATCTTACTTCAAAGCAGAATCCTCCCCCTTTGGAGCTTAGAATGAGGAGAGTTTCAGGAAAGGCCACCAGAAATCGGCTACAGCGCTGTAGATCTTCACCCACAAGGATCACAGACCCCATATGTGTAATGGCACCAAGACTCATAATGGGCTGAGCAAAAAAGGAAATTTAGTAAAAAGTGAACAAAAATTTTAAAAAAATTACTGTAAAGGGTACAAAGAAACTAAATAAATTCACCTTACTTGTAATAAAAAAAAGTCTGAAAAGATTTAATTTTCTATGGCGTCTCACTATATAAAAAAATAACAGTGTCTGCTGCAGCTGAAATTTTAATTATAAGAAAAACTAATTGCAGTAGAACTATGATATTTTGGTACTTATGTATTATCCCGTCGACTGTTCCGTGACTGTCAAATTCAGCGGCACATCAATAGAAAAGTCAATGGGTTGTTTACCATTTTTGGATTCAGCGGTACGGTCGACGGGATAATACGTAAGAACCGATATTTTAAACTCACAATATTTTTTTATAAAAAGAGGATTTGAAGCAATATGAAAATAACTATGATAGAAGCTTAGTCCTCTGGTAACTCAACAAAATTTATGGGAAAATAATTAGTCAATTAAGTTATTTACTACAACCAAAATTAAGATTTAAATAACGTAGGAAATGCTTACTTCTCCCTCCCAGCCTTTGATTGGTTCAGTCATTATTTCCAGCTCCATTTCCTTCTGCTTCCTGATACTGGCACAACTACTCTGTGAAGAAAAAGAAACTTACTACATCATACAGATTGCTGCTTACTTTTTTAAACAGTCTGTGAGTAATACGGTTTTTATAACGATAGAACAACTATCAAGAATAGACCGGCTTTCAAAGACAAACAGTATAAATATCACTTTATAAAAAGTTAATCAGATATTTATCTAAAACAAAAATGGATGATCTGCAATATTTTTCAGCAACAGTAAGCAATATGACATGTAATTAACTTTTTGTGATCTAATTATGATTACTTACAGCAATGTCACGATATAAACCAGCTGCCCTTTGAGTGTCACCTCGGTCAAGGTGGTTTTCCTGAAAAGTTTACAAGATTTAAAGTAATATATAAAAATTGGTTTTGGACAGATCAGCATTAATATTTATTACATCACTACAATGTATTCACAATTTATTATTAAGTATTTCAGTAGAAAACGAGAAGCTACTAACTGGAGTATGCCTTAGAAGCTCCATCAGTAAAGCTGGGTACTTATCAACCCTTCGTAGAGGTTTGCTTAGACCTGTTGTTAGACCAAGAACACTCAAGCCTTTTTCGTCTTCTAACCAGGAACTAAGAGCAGATCTGAAATGGATATTTTAAAATTTGAATATTCCATTCTAACACTATGAAGAAAAATTCAAGAATCTTGAAACTTTAAGAATATTTTAAAATTATTTACTTAATTACACTTTAATATCCCAGTTTACATGGAGGAATAAAAAATTGATTTGTTTAGTTATTTTAGAAATGTGATAATAGACTTTAGCTGCTTTATTTTACTATATGCTTAACAAATCTTCAAAATATTGAAGATGCCACCAGAAACTGATACAGTTTTTTCACCTGATGAACTAGAAATCAATGAAAAAAATGCACCCTTTAGCAAAATTTTATTAATCATATTTTAAGAATATTCTAAATTCCCCAAATTCAAAGATGTCTTTCTTTTACACTGTTTTAAACAAAAAAGTTAAAGTCACAAACAATGTTTTAACTCTTTCTATTTTAAGATGCTAAATTATTTTTTTCAACAAATAAATAACAATATTTTAAAATGTATATTTGCTATGATGAGTTTAAACTAAATGAAAGCATGAGCAGCTGGAGAACTTTTAATACCCACACACAAAAGTCTTCTATCCTTAAATATTCTTTCACAAAATACTTTATTGTAATCAAGGAATGTTAATAAAAACATTAACTTACATTAACTTAATACATTTTTCATGAAATCATGTAAGGTTTTAGTTTTGTCCTGAGTATGTGTTAGATGTCGAACGTAAAAGAGTGGTATTATTTTTCATTAGTAGATAGTAAGCTTAATTAACCTGTTCTTTTCAATGACTGCAGCTGCTCTTGGATGACCAGATGAGTAAATCAGATGAATATTCTTCATGTAGACTGACACACGAATGAACTCGCCACCAATGCGCTGGCTGTCTAATGAACAACTATAAAAGGAAAGTACTCATTAATTATGTAATCAAATATTTTTTTTCTAAAACAAAATTGCACAGAGGGGTACTCTTCATCTATTGAAAAATGTATAACAAAGAAAGTTATTTGCAGAAATAACATTTCATTCAGTGATAATGCCAGTTCCTGATAATTTTAGGGCATAAATTATCAGAAACATCCTAAGCTTAATAGTTCAATATTACTTTACACAATTTAAAAGGAAAAAGGTAGAAAAAAGATGCAAAAGAAGGATTATACTTCAACAATTAGTGACTTAAAGTATAGTATTAACACTAGCTTGAAATGTTTAAGTAATCGCTTAGTCTTACCTTTTGACATCTTCTAGCATTTGTAACAAGATTCTACTAGAAATACACACTTCTTCTAGATTGTTGACTAAATATGAATACTCTACATCACTTAATCTGAAAATAATAACAAAAGTAAGCTCTTTATTACAAAAAGACAATATACACATCTAGTAAAAAGACGAGATAAAAAAGCAAATGAAAAAAATTATTCCTAAACATTTATTTGTTTCTAAGTATTTAAAGAACAGGGTTTCCCAAAGGGGTCGGTACCGACCCCCTGGGGGTCGATGAAGGTTTAAAGGGGGTCGATTGGGGGTCGACGAAGCTTAAGGGGTCGGTAGGGGGTCGATGAAAGTTAAACAGTCATTAAAATAAAATAGCTGATGAAAGCAGCTTCTTATTACTGTAGATGATTCAAAGAATTTTTCTGGTCCCTTGAACATTCTTTAAATACTAATTTTTAATTTCAAGGTTTTGAAAGATTAATGCTTCATTGGTGGTCTATTGCTTATTTGGATCACCTATAAATTATCCAGATTAAACTGTACACTACTAATGAGTGGAACACTAGAGAAACCAGGGGGGGTTAGGGGGCTTTAGCCCCCCAAAAGGAATAAGAACTAACAGTGAGAAATAGGGGATGTTAAAAAAGGGAAAAGCGACTCCAAAACGAGTTAAAATCCTGTTTTTAGGATTAAACTTCCAGAAATTTTCTGGGGGAGGACCCCCCAGACCCCCTTTAGAACTTGGAACTATATTATTTACAATTTTTATGTAAAAAGTTCGTCAAAATGCAAAAATCCTACCAAAATGTAAATTAAATTCTTGAAAATTTATGTCCGAAATCCGGATTAGGTGTACAAAAAGGAGTTGAAAATCTGCTTTTTAGTCTTAAATTTCCAAAAAATTTCTGGGCGAGGACCCCCAGACTCCCCCTTAAGGATATTAGAAGACTATTTTTTCATATTGAAAATTCTTTGTTGCCCCCATAAAAAACCCAAATCCTGGATTCGCCGTTGGAGTGGAACCAGTTGAAAAATTTTAGTTAGTTTTTCATTCATAAACAACTTTTCTTAAAAATTTAGTCGGATTTTCGAAAGGGGGTCGATGGCCTAGGTAAAATGCCTACCAAGGGGTTGATGCATGAAAAAGTTTGGGAAACCCTGATTTAGAAGTTGCTTTCAGTTTCACTGACATTCTAAGTCAAATTTACAGAAAATCTGAAATTATTTGGGAAATATGAAACAGGACATTTCTTTCTTTAAGAATTTTGTGGGTCTTTCAAAAGCACATTTCACATTACTTCTTTATTACATCTCAAGTATTAATAAATACTTAATCAATTATATTTATAGAATAGCATAGTAGTATTAATAAATTTATAAAATGATTTGAAACATGATTTAAATTCATCACATGAAAAACTATACAATGGCATGGTAAAAATTCACAATTTCTAATATTCCCTCATTGTGAACCACATCTCTTAATGTGGATTTTAAGGCAGATGTCATTTAAGCTTGTCAGCAAATCCTACATCCTTGAAGCAACTATCACCTTAATGTACTACTGTTTTAAAATCAATTAATTTATATATATATCTAGTCTGCATTCTATATTTCCTAAAACCACTGCTTACATTCAAAATTCTTACTATACTCAATAAGTGAGATTATATAATACAATAAATGTACAACAAATGATCACAAAGCTGCTGTACTTACATATCGGTATCTTTCAAAGGATTCAAGTAACTAGAAATTAATGACTGCAATTCAGAGAGATGGTTTGTTTCAGATTCTACAATATCTTGAAACACCTACAAAAATCAATTGGATTACCATTAAATATTTAACTAAATTTTATAGCTAACTCAATAAAATGAGTTTTTAGAAACAAAGAATTTTTATAACTACCACCATAATTCAACTCTTGGTTTTAGCTCCCTATTATATATTTAATCAGATCGCTAAATTAAAATTAACACAGTAGAGCATAGGGTTTTTTAAATAAGAGAACACACATTTAGGATTCTTTATTCTGTTTGATGATTTAAATATTTCATATGAATATTTTTATTACTTAATAAAAGAAATGCATCATACAAAGAGAAAGATTAGATTATTTAAATTTAAAGATTTATACAGAAAAGTATTACTTCGTTTAGTGACCTTCAATGTTTTCATAGAAGTAAGATACGAGGGTTGTTTTTTAATTAACTTCCGTTTTGCTCCTGTAAAAAAAGTAGTGAGAATTTCGAAATAATTTTGGTACTGGCAGATAGGTCTATCCTTGAGGATCAATTTCCCTCTTTACTGGAAAAAATTGGACATTTTTTCTTTTATTTATTGAATTTAAAAGCGCGCTTCTCGAACTTATTTCCCGCCGGCCCATAGAGAATTTCTCTTCCTTTAAACTCTGTTCGCATTAACAATAGACAATCGGCAGGCAGGTGATTTTTGCAGCATGCTATTGTGCATGTTTAAAACCATATGTTTTGCATCTGCCAAGTTCCAGGCATTGGGGATTCTGGAGGTTCAGCCATATTAAACAAGGCAACATCTATAGATTCGCAGGCAAAGTGTGCGCTGGGGGGGAAAACGGCTGTCCGAACCGATGCGAAGCTCAACGAAAAATCAAACTTTTCATGAAGCGGAATCGACAAACTTGTAAAATGGTACGGTAAATGTTCTATTCAAAGGTGATTACGTTGAAAAGTAATTAAAGATGTTTGTATCCTTCCGTAATAACCTTATTTTTAAATATTCTTCTGTTTTTTATTTTTAAACTATCAAAAAGGGGAAATTTTAGAAAAATATGATTTCTCTATGGGTTGGCGGGAAATAAGTTCGTGGAGCGCGCTTGTAAATTCGAAAAATAATAGAAAAAATGTCCGATTTTTTTCCAGTAAAGAGGGAAATTGATCCTCAAGGATGTACCTATCTAGCAGTAGCAAAATTATTTCGAAATTCCAACTACTTTTTTTTCAGGAGCAAAACGGAAGTTAATTAAAAAACAACCCTCGTATTATGCAAAAGTAAAATTAGAAAATTTAGTTCCGAAGAAAAACCAATTGGATTGACACTTCAAAGCATGACTTTTCTTAATGTAACCAAATTATGCAACAGGGAGGTCCTTACAATTCCTCTGTATAGCTTGACATCATTGAGATTAGGGGAGGTAGGCACTTGGGTTGTAAGGACGGTGTTCTTTTCTACTCGAGATATTTCTGAAGAAAAAAAATTACGAAATCAAGAATGTTAATGTAATTTTTGGGAAACAGTGTTTATTGTTTCTTAAGGTCGATTTGCTTATTTACTCAGAGTAATTTTAGATTACCTGAAGGGGCATTGGCATTGTGCTGTTTGACGTAGTTGGAAGGAAACCACCCAGTGACTCCATTCAATGTTCCTTCCCACCAACCTCCTTCAAGGGTTTGTGTCACCGTGATAAGATCGCCCTTTTGAAGAGCCAACTGTGAAAAATAAAAAATACTCATAATGCAATACTTGTTGCCTTATTTACCAATCTAATATTTATGTGAAAATTTATAAATCCAGGAAATATCAAGATGGGAAAAACATGTTTTTATTTAAATAAATAAAAACAGAAACATTTTTTATTATTTGCTTCTTTTTACCCTTGACACAGAAATGCTTGAGAAAAACATGATTAAAAAACTTAACTTGATTTTTAAATTGAAATTAGATTGAGAAAGCTAGACTTTCTAAATACAGTGCAAGCAGTCTATCCTTTCAAATGATTTTTGTAAGTTTGCATCACAGAATCATGTACTTTATCGGGCAACTCATCATTCATGTCATGGCAATTTGGTGATTGCCTTGCCTTGCATTCAATTATTATGTCATGACAATTTGGTGACTGCCAAGCCTTGTACTTAAGACTAACATTTTAACTCTGGGTGATCCACACATGAAAATGGCGAGTTCGTTTCATAAATAAAGTGAGCAATTTTCTAGTGTTAAAATTTTTTTAACAACTATATAAAAACAAGTGTTTTAATAACCCTGTGTAATATTAAACTAGAGAATATACCTACCTCATCATTGTTTGTTGGCTTGTAATTATAAATGGCTTTAACCAGTAAAACATCAGTCATCCTGATTTTGGGATTTGAAGGGTACTCAGAAGAACTCTGAGACAACAGCAATATGTCTGCAAAAATAAAAAGAAGAAAACTAAATAAAAAGAATTCGATTATCTCTAAAAGTATAATACAGTCAAGTCCGCTTAATGTGATCACAATTGTCCGAGACTAAACTGATAACATTATCCGATCGATAACAATAAGCGATCTCATATAAAAAACAGCAAACAGTGTAACTAGATTGTTTGCTTTAAAATCAAAATAATGTAATCGTAATAAATGTATTCAAAACTCTATTTTTACGCTAGGAAAAATTTTAAGGGGAAAATATAAGAGCAGTTCAGTTAATAAAATTAAAATAATCGCTTACCTACTGTGTATTTTTATAGAAAGGTCTCTCTTTTTTTCCGCTCCATTATATCCTTCCACTCCAATAAACCACTTATTTATTACGTAATCTAAATTTCATTAAACAAGGAAAAATCAAAATCTCTTATCAGAAACATCTGAAAAGAGTGGATCTTGGTGTTTCTTTAACCAATCACAAGTATGGATTCGGACCCCCCCATAACCGTTTTCTTTCAATATAATATACGGAATGTTTTATTTTTCTTACCCATACTGAATTTCAGAAAGAAGAAGCGCCATTAGAAGATGTTCTAATGGAGAAGATTTTTACTTGTGTTAATTGACCTTCAAAATGAAACTCGAACCCAAAAGCGGTCGTTTTAAAGGGGATATGGACAAATTTTGATAATATTAAGCGGATTGATGATTCATAGTCGATCACATTAAACGATGTATTTTACATTAAATTAAATAAGAATGATCGGGACCTGTCGGTTCCGATAACATTATCTGATTGATAACATTAACCGTGATCACATTAAGCGGATTCGACTGTACATACATATATAAATATGACTGAAATGAATGATCAAATTTAGAGTTTGTGGCTGATTCACACTAGAAGCTCTGGAGGAGAAAGACAGAACCACAAGTAGTATAATGCAGGAATATATACTCCAAAAAACAAGGGGGGATACTTATTAGAGTACATAGGTCACTAGACCTTCAAACATAAAATTGTAAACAGAGAACTTTAAAATCTTTGGTTAAATTCAAAATAAAATAAAGATGTCAAATCATCTCTAGACAAAAACTCACATACAATGTTACAATTACACGTTAAGATTTCAGCCAAAAATATTGTCTTTTAGTAAGGAGTAATCAAATTGAAAAGGATCATAAGTTCTTACTTGGACAGTGAGATTGAAGTGTACTGTCATTGATTCAACGAACAAAAATATTTTAAAATGAAAGCAAATTAACAGTAAGCAGAAACGAATGTCAACAAAATATACAAGTAAACAAACAGATTTATTCAATTAAAACAATATCAAGACAATCAACAAAACATGATTGATAAATCATTAAGGTTTTGTAAGAAGTAGGAAAACTTAAACCACTAAGGATAAATATTGTGTTGTTTAATTGCCACTTTTGGCGACAATGATAAATTAAAAATATTTTATTTCATTATAAGAACAAATTATTGCTTCAAATATATCCAATATCCTAAAAACAAAGTAAGATATACTGATTTCATTCAGTAAAAAACGTAGAAAATGAAAATAATTCAAGGAATGTGAAATATTTGCTGTCTTATGGCGCCAAATATTTCTTTTGGCCACTTTTGGCTTCAATATGTTTTCCTTTAACTAATGGAATTTTCCTGTAAAAAGTGAAATTTCTCCAAACACGGTTGTGGTTGTTTTTTTGCATTTAACTTTATTGTGTTTAATAATTTAAATTTTCCAATTCTTCCTTTATCTCCATTTAAAGGATGCTGAAATGTATTTCTGTTTAGTACTAAAGATTGTCAATCAAGAAAAGTTTGATTTAAACATAAACTTATCACTGAAAAATGAATAAAATATTGATGAAATAATATTTCGTGCTTAAATAAATACACAAAACATATGACTTTGTTTGAAAAATATTTCCATTCACCTTAAAATGCGTTTTTACAATATTTAACAATTTTTTTTAAATCTCAAATTGATACCAAAACTGAAAGTGAATGGTAAACGCATGGAACGCATGCGTACTCCTTCGTCTGTTTCGGGCCTGGTGGTTCCCGTTTTATCGGCATTTTTACAAAACAAACATGTGTTAGCCTCCCGAGAAAACGACACCTGTGTCTTCAAGTAGAATTTTAGTCTGTCCTCGCTTCAGGAAAGGATTTAAGAAACCTTCGGCCAAAATATTTTCTAAAAAATCGAAATGATTTCGAAGGGGACCTAGCTCAAGTTTTTAATTTTGTGCCAAAAGCGTGAGTGCGGCTTTTGATCCAGGAATATCGCTGTGGATTATATTCTCCTGTGTTCGTGCAATTAGAAAACCAAGGGGACCTTTTTTTATAAAAAGTTTTTCAAAATAACCAGGGCAGAAGTTAGACCTGCAATGGAAATGATGAACGAAGACGAGATCTTGTTTGACGACGTTTATGAATTGAGGGAAATCATTGGAAAGTGAGTTAAAAGAGATTTATATATTTTTTACAAACACCCCTCAGAGCAAATTTACTACTATGCTATTGCTATCTGAAAAAAATCCTTTACTTTTATGTTTTTCAAATCTTCTAACATTTATGAGGCAAATTGCATTTGTCAGTAATACAAACAATTGGGTTACATCTCAACCATTTTTTGTGATTTCTTAAAGGTTTCTTCAGTAATAATATTTTGTATGAGCTGCATATGACTCATTTACCTAAATATGGTTATAATAAAAAATTATGAAGACATTTTCTGGTGACAATTACAAAATACTCATTTACTAACTGTTTACATAACTATGATTGTACAACATATTTTTCTAATATTAAGATATAGTTGGTTAATCATACCATTCATTGTGTTAAATGTTCTACTTGTATATAATCTAAATTATTAAACACATTAAAATTTAAAAATAGTTATAATAGTTATTTATTACTTTGGTGATATTGCAAATATCATTTTTCATTGGTAACAAATATTCAATTCTATACCATCAACCCTTAAAATATAGTTTTGTCAATTAGTTACCTTTCAAGTAAACCATTGAACACTCATGTTTCACAAATTGATATAGCATAAATAGAAGACAGGGCAGGGATGGGACACGGGGTGGGATGGGACACCTTCAATAAATCTTATAATTAAAAATAAAATTAGTTTTTGAGTATTCCACCAGGTAAAGCCACCATGGCTTCATACTTGTTGCTGTTTACTATTTTAGTTGCAAGCTCCACAAGTTTCTGAATGAAAAAGATGGTTTCACTATAGCAAAAGTAACTAAGAAATATTACACTTTTCAAAGTCAATTTTCAATCTGATTCTTGGTTGCTTTCTTAATGGTTTATATTGTTTTCTAAATGGAATAATGTATTCTTTATGAATAAATAGTTGAGTTAAGCCTAAAAGCCACAGTTCTTTTGTAAGAACCTATTTTTTAAAACTGTTGCTACCGCGGTGGGATGGGACACCATGACATGGGGTGGGATGGGACATGCCCAATTCCTCTCAATACCTAAATACAAGCTATTGCATACAATTCTTTAGATACCTTTGTTTTGGAACTGTTTAGTATTGCAGTTGAAAACATATTTTTTTTAGATTAAAGAAGAATTTTAACTATTTTGTATTTTTCACATTGTTAGATTTTTCGAAGTAAATATAGGGTTTGATAATGATGTTTTTGTAATAAATCTTTAAAATGTGTAAAATACTTCCATCTTTGTGGTTTTTAATCATATTCATCCCACCCCGGCACCGGGGTGGGATGGGACAGTTTTAGACTTACTGTTGAACCAACCATAGTAAAAGGGTCACATGATTTTTACAGACTTTGCACGGCCGATAGTTGGGTAACCAGTGATAGTTGAGGTCTTGCTTCTATATACAAGCAAATGTCTCTTCTTCTTTCGATCACCTGCCCCTCAACTTCCACCTGTCTCCCCTCCAAAATACTAGTTCCAGCGTTGTCAAAATCACGTGACCCTTTTACTATCGTTGGTTCAACAGTACTTTAATTCGTTTATAAATCTTAAGTTTTATTTGCTATCACATTGGTTATATTTTTTTAAATGTTAAAATGTTTCAAGATGTTATTTTGAAAGTTTCAAATTTATACAAGGAAAACTGAATTTTTAAAAAATATTCTTGTAAAAAATGTCCCATCCATCCCCGGTCTCCCCTATAGAATAGGATTTTCAAATCTTTCTTTGGTTACGGGACTGTGTATGTTGATTTACTCTGACCCATGCAAAATATGGTTCAATTCTATTAACTCTAAGTATTGCCAGGCTGTGTTTTACACCAATGATTAGAAGTATTAATAAAAAGAACCTTGCTTATTATCCTGTTGACCGTTAGCTTCAGTCTCACAGTTAATAGGCTTTGGATAAGCATTTTTGTTTTCAGCTGGGCATGGTCAACAGCACCTTAAACTTATATTTTTAATTTGATTTTAGACTGTGTAAATAAAATTGGCAGCTCATCATCATGGCAACGATGTGGCAGTGCAATAGAAATGCATTGTGACTAGTGGGGAAACAACTAGTTGTGAGCCGCCTATTTTATTTACTCTGTCTATTATTCGTTACAAAATCTTTTGATGTTTTATTAATTGTGCAGATGATGGAATTGAAACCCAAAATATTTCCATTATATTTGCAGTAAATTACCCAAATGTAGATCACAATTGCCACCTAAAATACCAGTCTTCATATCTCCTGGGTCCCATTTTTATGAACATCTAATATGTCTATCTACATCAGTGGTTTTCAACTTATTAGAAGTTAGTTGACAAAAAGCATTACCTAATGTCTACTCTGGAATGATAAAGCTCATGTAGATGAAAAAGAATGGAGTTTTCAGCATCTCTTAAAATTCAAAATCTTCAATTTTAACTTATTGAAAATTTTCTCCTGAATCCAAAAATACACTCGTCTTTTCCCACTAAAATTTTGTTTGGTAAGTATACGATATTTTATTACAGAAAAGCTTTTGGCAAAGTGAGGTCAAACATGCCTCTCGGAAATGTGAGAAACACTAGGCTGTAAAAACGAAAAACACTTTAGCACAATGTCTTTCAAAGCAGAATGATTGTAAACAAGGCATGCATGATGTTATAATCTGTTTCAGCTCAGACCGAAAAGATGAAAATGGGGTTTAAAGGGTGAAAATCACAAAAATAATAAAAGCAGGTACCCTTGCAAATATGTTCAGAAAGAGACATTCATTTAAGGTAGACTAAAAAACAAAGTAAAACTCTTGTTTCCAACATTTATTGCCCTTAACCGACTGAGATTCAAAAAATTGTGTACTAATTTACAGTTTCTTAAGCAAAAGTCAACTCAATCTCAATTATTTTTATGGAATGGCTTTTGATAGAAAAACAGATCTTAGTGCATAGATTTAGGAATAAGAGTTTTGGAGAAGGAATCTAAAAAAGATCTTCTAAAGAATTTTTTAAAACAGGTTTATTTCTAACTATTTAGTATGTTATGCTTACGAATTCAAAAGCTAATAGTCATCTACTCTGATAACCTCATGTTATAGTGAAAATTTTTTCACCTGTGGTTTGGTTTATGAACCCCTTGTTAGGTACCATTCATCTACATTTGAAAATATGAGATATTGTAGAAGGTTTAGAAAATATCTGACACTACCAATACCAACCAATTATGAGATAAATGATTCTTTCCATTTAATATTAAGTGGACATGTTACACTTAAGTATCTTGTAGTTTGGAGTCTTGCACTCTAATTAGAAAATTTTTCCAAATATTGAAAGATACCGACTCTTCAAAAGTCATTCAGTCTCAAGACTGATACTGCAAAATATTATATATTTGTATTCATTTTTTATATTACAGCAACACCAAAAAAAATTTCCCCCATTCTATGTTGAGGTTATTTAATAGGAGTTGCTTTCATATTTTTATGAAAACAGTTATTGCAATCATGCAAAATTTCTGGTGAAATTTTAATACTTTGAATTTTGATACTTTCTTCCATACTGTTTCTGATTGCTCATTACCATGGAAATAAAAAAAAGGAACTTCTATGAAAAAATTAGTTGGGAAGCATTTAGCCATTTAGCCTCCCCCATACCACCCCCTCAGTAAATCCACCCATATGGTTACTCTATTGAAACTCATATGACGGTTTACTACCAGGGGCAAATGAGATAATGCGGACATTTTAAAAGTGCGTTATATTTCGACTTTTACTATATTATAATTTTTCAACATAATTTCAGGTTAGAAAAATTATAAGAAAGAAAAAAAAATAATTTTAAGAGCTATTGTTATTAATTTTGCATAAAAGGCCGGTTAAATATTACATAAGCTTAACCCGTAACAGGGGAGGTGAAAAATTGGAACATACAAGGGGACGTGGGGTCTCAGAGACTCCGCAACTTTCTATATTTTTTAAAAATCGTCTAATTAAGATATGATTCTGATATTTCAGTACATTGTTATTTGAACATTTATCTCTTGATAGAAAAATATTTTCTTTAACTCTATGATGAAATAAACATTTTTTCCAGACAATTTTCCAATAGACTTATAATTATCGATAGAAACCATATGGTGCAATAAACTCTTTAAACTTAAAAATAAAAAGGCATCTATTGTGAATTAACTGTTTTGTTTTTATGATTTAATATATAAAGCAAATTTTAATAAGAGAAAATTCTGTGTAGAACAATAGAAAATCTTTTTGACAGTGCCTGAAGTATCAGTTTTTTACCATTGCTTTGGAAGCATAAAATTTAAAAATTTTCACAGAAATCATCTTCACAGTCTCTTCCCCACTGAAATCACTCATAATTTCATCTATTTTTAAAAAAACTCTTCCACACAACGTGGATTAGAGATAATCATAAATAATATCCGCGGACCTAGCTTCAATACCATGCGTACTAACTCTGGACGAAAACTGTTACACTGCAGAGGAGGTGGGGTCTCTGGGACTCCTGAAAAAGAATTTGTGGAATTTCCGTACTGTCGCACATGTCAAAACTTGCTGATAAGAAGGGGTCAGGGCCAAGGTCACGAAAGGTGAAGCTAGCGGAAGAATCCATTCAATTTGACAAAGCATGTTGTAGGGGGGAGGGGAGGAAAATGTTGCGGAGTCTGGGAGACCCCACGTCCCCTGCTACGGGTTAAGCATGTTTTGGGTCATTTTTGAACCTCCCCTTTGTCAGCAAAGATAAGTTAATCGCAACCCCCTCCCCTCATAATTACGTAAGAAAACTGCCCGACCCCCCTTTATTATTTTTCTTGTTAAGTCAAAAAATGCTTGAAATTTTTTTTCCTACTTCTATTTTTTACGTTGTTTGAACGGCCCGCCCCTAAGATCGATTTTATCAACGTTTTTACGACGTTGTCTTAGATAAATTGCAAGACCTTCGTTAATTTGATAAAATTTAAACATTTAGAATTCTGCTTTATTAATTTTACCAGGCCTTGTCGAAAAATAAAGTTTATTTCCAGGAATGGCCCATAAGGGTCCAATTTTAGACTTGGTAGTCCGCGGACCACTACATGCTGGGAAACCATTGTGATGTTATAGAGAAACATTCTTCAAAGTCTATGAAATTATGAATAAAGATTCCAAAAATAAATAACATCGTATTTTTATTTTATTTTAATATGAATTACTAGCTGTTATACCCGGCCTTGCACGGGGGGGAGTTTATAAATTTATTTTTTAAAATACTAGGGGGCTCTGCCCCCTGCTCGCTATCGCTCACCAACCCCCGGAACTGCTTCGCAGTTCGTTGAAGATCGCTTCGCGATCTTAGCGAGCAGAGCTCGCTTGTTTCATCTCAACTATCCAGTAAAACCTGGAACTTGTCGGCTTAGTTTATGATAATTTAAAATCGAAACTTTTATCTCTCGAACTTATCAATAACTTAATTCGGACCATAACTACAAAAATATCAAAATAAAACTGCAACTGAAATATCCTTGTTTTAACTTGTCAATAATTTAATCGAAATGTTTTTTTAAATATCCAGCAAGTCTACAAGTTATCATCAACTATCTTAGAGAAAAAGCATGCCATTAATATCTTTTAAATTTATGAAATGCACGTGTATCTAGTGAATCGTTGGAAATAAAAGAAATCAGACTCACATAAAAATCGGCTGTTTCTCTAGTGAACGACCAGAAAGAAATGAAAAAATTGAAACTTTGAATCTTAATAATTCTAAAAATAATTCGAATTTTTTAAAAAAGGAAACTCCAATCTTTCTATAAAAAATAATTGTATGCGTGTTTAAAATATCATATTTCTACTGTGATTAGTTTTTGTATTAAAACGAAAAAACCGAAAAAGAGTAAAAAATTTCGAAACTTAAGAATTTAATTACTCCAAAAATAATTCGAAATTCGAAAAAAGGGCGACGAGGTGCAAAACTTCATACCTAAGAGTATGTGTCTGCAAAAAATCATGTTTCTGCTGTAAATAGATTTTTCTGGGGGCGAACTCGCAGCCGAAAAAAATAATTTTCGACTTTGACATTAAATAACTCCAGAACTAATTATCCAATTAATTAGGTCTGGAAACTGAAATGACCCTCATACATTTGTCTACCAATGGTCAAAATTTCATAATATTCCTTCAAATAGTTTTTGCGTAGTGATAGTTCAAAGTGTTAAAAAATAAAATTTTCAAAATCAGCGGCGGCGGCGGCGGCGGCGGTGACGGCGACGGCGGTGACGGTCACTGTTACTTTTTTTTAATATAGAGAGATTTCTTAAAATACATTTATAATTTTGTAAATTAGCAATATTACAAATCATCCCAGTATCCCAGGCACCTCTTTCCTATCCCAGTGTTCCGGTAATCTTATCCCGGTGGTCACGGTAATTTTTCTAATCCCGGCGGTCCCGGTAATTTTCCTATCTCAGTGTTTACGGTAATTTTTATATTCCGGTATTCCCGGTGTCTTTATGGTAAATTTCCTATCCCAGTGTTCTCGGTAATTTTTATAACCCGGTAATTTTTTCCATCCCGATGTTCTCGCTAATTTTCCAATCCCGGTGTTCTTGTCACTTTTTACAATCCCGATGTTCCTGATAATGTTTAATATCTTGGTGCCTTTATAAAATAACAAATTTGAAACCATAATAAAAAGTCTAGTAAATTAGTAAGTCTAGTGAACAAATTGACAAATTTAAAACCAGTGTTTAAAACTAAAATAAAAGATCTAGTAAATGAAAAAGTCTAGTGATCTGTCTCATTTGAAACAATGTTTTATTTTTAACTCGTTGTATGACTGGTAAAACAGGTTTTCAAACACGGAAAAATAAGTGAAAAAAGAAGAAAAATTGGAAAAAAAGAATGAAGGACCGATTTTCTCTTTATAAATTATAGCCTATGTGTTATTCTGATGTATAAGCTACATTATAGTAAAATTTCATTAAAATCCATTCAGTAGTTTTTGCGTGAAAGAGTAACAAACATCCAGACAAACATTTCACAATTATAATAGTAGTAGGATTTCGCTACTTTTCCTTCATGTCATCTCAAATATTTTCTTGTTACTAGTTTTATCAGTTCGTTGCTTCGTACCTACTATGTTTTTCCATCCAATACATTTTTGTGTAAGACCATCTAATATAATAAAATCAAGTGTGGGTATATATGTATGTTTGTTTGTTTGTCTTTTATACAAATCCACAGTTTTCTTTTGATCTGCACCAAACTTGGTATACATACGTAAAAAAACTCCAGAAAAAACATAGGCTATGTTTCGAAAACTTTAAATGGCCCCTTGACCCTCTTTCGACCCTTTTTATGGTCATTTTGCTGAAATAGCTTTATTTCTCCTCCAAAAGAGATCTGTTCACCCCATTGTTACAAAGAAACATAATGCAAAATAACAAGTTTTTAAAAGAAAAACTAGACATGAGTCTAATTAAGAATCATTACTATAATCTAAAAGTACAATTAAATGAAATTTAAAATTTTAAAACTGGTAGGAATAGTACAAAATATTTTTATTTGAGAGTTTAATTTTTAAATAAAAAGTTTAATGGAATAGCATTGTTGTTAAAATAGTCTCCATGGAAACGAGGATGAAAATGTTCATAAAAAACGAGATCATAATGTTGCTTTTGGTTAACAGACAAAAAACTAGAGTAATATTCAAAACCTTTCAAGTGGAAATGTATTTTTTCTTAAATTGCAGGAAAGTTTTATTAAATTTTATACCAAAGATATAATAAAATCATGAAAATAGGATTAATTAAGGGCTCTAATTGAGAATTTTAAGTGATTTTCGGAAGAATACTTTTCTAATATTTTGTTGTTTTTTATGGTAATCATGTGGTAAATGCAGAAATCGTTCAGAATTTAAAATGCTTGATTCGACACCTTTCACTCATTAAAATATAGGCGCGGATCCAGCACGGCTCCAAGAGGGGGGGGGGCACTTTTCCACACAAAATCCCCGTTGGTACCATTGGGTATAGGGGTCCTCCCTCAGAAATTTTTTTTTAATTTGACGTGTAAAGTAGGGTTTAAACATATTTTTAGAAACGCTTTGAGTCTAAGGGGGGCACTTTTCAACACTATTACCTTTACTTTTTCACCCAAAATGTCAAAATATTGGGGATTTCCTAAAAATTATATCTGAAGATCCCCTGGTGATACTAATGGGAGGTATGGGGGTCCTCCCCCAGCAAAAAAAATTGGAAAGTAGACCGGTAAAAGTAGGGTTTTACTCATTTTGACAACCTTTTTGGGTTCCGAAGGGGGGGACTGACCAGAGTGCTACCCTTTGGACCCGCGCCTGGAAGGTAGGAAATGAATTTAAAATTTTAAGGAAAAAAATCTCCATCTCCACCCGTGCAAGGCCGGGCATACCAGCTAGTTATATCTATAGAGAAAAAACTCCATTAAAGAAATATCAGCCATCATATCTCTTGACAGTGAAAGTTTGGCCTTATTTAGAAACTTTTTTATTTTCATCACGCCTGCCGCTAATGAGTTAGCCATAAACATCATCGCTTTGGTCCCCGAAACACGAGTAATTTCCTAGAAATGATCCTAACGACGTAAGTTCCATTTGAACATCTTCCAAATGGAAACATCCGCGGGTAGCTGATGGAATACGGGAAGATTCTTTTTTATGTTTTCCCTCACTTTAGGAAAATATTGAGTCGGAATCCTTTGCAGCCTCCTTTTTATTAAATATTGAATAAGTAAACCACCGTTTATACGTCTTTCAAGGGACCGACGTAAAACGACGTGAAAAAACGTATAATTGGAAAAAAATCTTTTATTATTAGGTTTCTAATGCAGATTTACGTAAATACAATAAATTTGGGTGGTTTTATAAATGAAAAATTACTCCAAAACCAGTTTTTAAACTAAAAATAAAATTCAACTTTAAAAAATTAAAACATTTTACATTAAAGGAGACAAACCATATCTTTATAGTTTTATCCTAAATATTTGTTATTTTTCATATCTTGAGCACAACCCAAGGTGTCACGGACGTTTCGCCTACTGGAATTTTTTTACCCCCCTTGATAATAATTTCCCTAACAAAAACCTACCTACAAAAAAGAAGAAAGGGGGAAAAAAATTTCCCAGTAGGTGAAACGACCGTAGAACCCAACCTAAACACATCCGAATACATTGCATTGTATATTAATATGATTACACTGTTCAACAAATTTGATCTTCAAAATTTTTTACTTGATGAAAACAGTCATATCTTATAGATTTTGGGTCGCTGAATACGAAAATCACCATTAAAACTTTCAATTGACTCAGGATTTTCGAGGAACAGCCCCTCCCCCTTTTTACGTTTTTCGGTGACTTTATAACTTTAAACTTGATTTTCAGGGTCAAAAAGCATTGTTTTAGTCTTCAAATTGTCCCCCAGGTAACAAGAAATGTTCAAATTAATAAAATATGATAAACTTATAACAAATGAATAGGTTTAAGGGGTAATTACCCCCTAAAAATACAAAAAATAGCTAAATATTATAGTGTTTTCTATACGCTATTTTTTCCTCTTATTTTTTACGCAATTCCCGTTTGAAAGGTCCTAACCCTTCCCCAAGGACCCAAATTTGATGACAATATGCAGCAAAAATTTCTACTAAAAGCAGCTGAGGTGTTAGCCTCCCAGAAGCCCCCACGGAAGAGTTCGGAAGACTTCCAGAATCGCGAAGGCGCTCGCGAGCTCAGGAATTAATATTGATTATTTTGAAAAGATTAAAAATGACGTTTTCTTATATTTTGGGTCTATCCTAAGTAGAAACTCTTCAGTTCTTTAAAAACTGACCGGGTTAATGGAGTGAGGATTCAAAGTTTCAAGCTGTTAATAGATGCACGGCTGTGGATATTAATTAGGGGGCATTCCCTTAAAAACTGAGGGTGATGGAGGAAAATGGGTGTCATATTTGAATTCAGCAGATCATTTTACAGCAGATCATCAGCTGAAATTCAGTTAGTGGCTTCATAATTTTTTTCGTACAGCACTGTTTAACTCTAAGTGCCGCATTGAACCCTTCCGTGGGTGCTTTGGGGGCACTCTCACCTCAACCGCTTTTAGTAAAAATCATTGCTGCATATTGCCATCAAATTTGGGTCCTTGGGGAAGGGTTAGGACCCTTCAAACGTGAATTGCGTAAAAAATAAGGGGGGGAAATAGCGTATAAAAACCTCTATAATTTTTTTGCATTTTTAAGGGGGTAATTACTCCTTAAACCTATCCATTTGTAATAAATTTATTATATTTTATTAATTTGAACCTTTCTTTTCCCCTGGGGGGCAATTTGAAGACTAAAGCAATGCTTTTTGACCCTGAAAATCGAGTTTAAAGTTATAAAGTCACCGAAGAACAAAAAAAAGAGGGAGGGGCTGTTCCCCGAAAATCCTGAGTCAATTGAGAATTGTAATGGTGATTTTCGTATTAAACGACCCAAAATCTATAAGAAATGACTATTTTCATCAAGGAAATTTTTTCATTGTTGAACAGTGTAATCTATAATCAATAAGTTTTGAAAATTGCTGTGTCTGTATAAAAAATAACTCCGTAAATATGACTGTTTTTAATTTTTGTTTCGCGACCCCCAGGGGGTCGCGACCCACCGGTTGAGAACCCCTGGTCTATGTTGTGTAAAACTAGTTAAATCCCTTTAAAATTTTTCTCCAAAGCGTTGAATTACGAAAAAATTGACATACTATATGCTGTGTATCACTTTTCCTTTCATTATATCAATGCCGGCGCATTCTAAATTTGAAGTAGAAATAACAATGGGGTATTCGGTATTTTGTCGTTCTCGAGACATTCCAAATATCGTTCTCCCCACATCCGTCTGTCTTCGATCCGCTCCTAACAGGTTGTTCTTTTCAAAACCGCCCCTTCGGTTGGAATCGATTGGAATCTCCTCCTCCCCCTCTTCTTTTGGAATATATCGAAATTTGTCATCGAGCACGGTCTTCGTGCTGTTGTTAGGGGTAATGTGCAATAACGGAAATCCTTTATCTTTTGTTATAAGGGTACCTCGAGTAATTTAGTGCTGTGGTTTTAATTGAGGGGGTGAGATGCAAATGTTAGTGCTCCTCAGAGAGAAAAGACAGAAGGAGAAAAAAGGAAAGAAGGAGAGAAAATAAAGGGTTATACGACAATTCCGGTCAAAGCAAAAACCGGTCAGCAAATTTCGGTCAGTAAAAAACAAATTCATTACATGGGTAAAGCTATTAATTGTTTAAATTGTTTTGTTTTTTGACCGGAATTTACCGACCGGTTTCTGCATTGACCGAAATTTTCACGACAACAAATAAAGAAAGAGGAGAAAGAAAGATTAAAAATAAAAGAAATGGAAAGATCTCAAACTCAACGAGAATTAACTAAAGAAAAAATAATAAGTAAAAAGAGGATGGGTCGCAGGGGCGTATATTATGGGGGCCCTGGCCCTCCCCCAAAATGAGGACTAGATATACCAAAGCAAGTTAAAACCCAGCTTTTCAGTCCCAAAATTTGACTCCAATGCCTTCAGGCCCCCTATTTGTACTTAAAACTTTATTATTCACAATTTTTTATAAATTCATCAAAATCCTACCTAAAAATGTATGTCCAAAATTTAGGCTACTTGGACCAATAAAATCTTTGAAACCCGATTATTAGGGTCAAATTTCCAAAAACAATTTGGGAGAGGACCCATGACCTCCCTTTGGTATTTCGACTTTTATTTTTTATCCACAATTTTTCTCAAATCTTATATTGAGTTCTCTCGCACGCAAATTCTACCTAAAAATATATGGAAAAGCTACATTAAACCTGATTAAATATGCATGGAGGGGGCTGACAGATAATTTTGGGCCCCTCCCGAAATAATTTTTTATATACGCCACTGATGCAAACGATAGTTGTTTGGGTCATACCACTTTGCTGTTCAGGTCGTTCGAAAGATGCTTTGAGGTAGGATATAGACGATCAGTCTAGTAGACTCGCATTAATTTGATGATTAATGTGGTCTCTTTTGCAATAGTTTCGTCATGAAACCTTGTTGCTTTTCATTTATAGTAAATGTTTCATATCCTTTCTTGGATTTAAAGTCGTTGGGAAATGGTTCGTTGTTTGCTCAGTTGATAGTTGTTGGGTAGAAATTTTATTTTTAGTAGTAGTTCGTTGAATTGAATCTTGAGGATATCTCTAATGGAGGAATATGATGCACTTCTTTGTGAGTTTTCTATTAAGTTTGTAGACGAATATACAGAAATGCTATTCAGGCGAATACTTAGCGAATAAAGTGAGAAAGTACGAATTTCGATAGTAAAAATGTGTTAATTAGTTCTTATAACACGCTTTCACAATTTCATGAAATTCGAATCACACTCCTTCAGGACTACTTCAATATGAATTCCAAAGGAAAGGAAATTTTAACCAAATATTCAGCGTGAAAAACTTACCAAAGAAAAAAAATCATCTCCCCCTTAAATTCTTTTACAACCAATGAAAAAGTAAAGGTCCTTGAAGGTAGAGCCTTAAAGGAGTTTTTCAAAATCATTGACATTTAACATGCGTTTTATTGGTACTAGAAAACAAAATTGGTTCAATTCCGTTAGAGTTCCCGCTAAATATCACCAATCTCTTTTAAACGCCTAAAATATTCAAATATAAACAAATTTTTAAAAATTTTTAATGATAAACGGAACAGTTATAGATCTAATTAAACATTTTAATCTATGAGTTTGAAATTATTTAGCAATATTTATTCTCATATCGTATATATTTATTCTCATAGCAATATCAATTCTTTTTGGTGTCCAAAAGAGATTGGCGATATTTAGCTGGAACTCTTACGGAATTGAACCACAAAATTTTGCTGATAGTATCGAAACCTAAAAATATCGACTCTTAAAGATACCTGAAATTTTCCCATTCGATTCCTTAAAATGCAACATCGATTCTTAAAACTTCTTGAAAATTTTCTATTCGATTCCAAAAGTGCAAGTATCGATACTTAAAACTTCTTGAAAATTTTCTATTCGATTCCAAAGTGCAAGTATCGATACTTAAAATTTCTTGAAAATTTTCTATTCGATTCCAAAAGTGCAAGTATCAATACTTAAAACTTCTTGAAAATTTTCTATTCGATTCCAAAGTGCAAGTATCGATACTTAAAATTTCTTGAAAATTTTCTATTCGATTCCAAAAGTGCAAACATCGATACTTAAAACTTCTTGAAAATTTTCTATTCGATTCCAAAGTGCAAGTACCGATACTTAAAATTTCTTGAAAATTTTCTATTCGATTCCAAAAGTGCAAGTATCGATACTTAAAACTTCTTGAAAATTTTCTATTCGATTTCAAAGTGCAAGTACCGATACTTAAAACTTCTTGAAAATTTTCTATTCGATTCCAAAAGTGCAAGTATCGATACTTAAAACTTCTTGAAAATTTTCTATTCGATTCCAAAGTGCAAGTATCGATACTTAAAATTTCTTGAAAATTTTCTATTCGATTCCAAAAGTGCAAGTATCGATACTTAAAACTTCTTGAAAATTTTCTATTCGATTCCAAAGTGCAAGTACCGATACTTAAAACTTCTTGAAAATTTTCTATTCGATTCCAAAAGTGCAAGTATCGATACTTAAAACTTCTTGAAAATTTTCTATTCGATTCCAAAAGTGCAAGTATCGATACTTAAAACTTCTTGAAAATTTTCTATTCGATTCCAAAAGTACAAGTATCGATACTTAAAACTTCTTGAAAATTTTCTATTCGATTCCAAAAGTGCAAGTATCGATACTTAAAACTTCTTGAAAATTTTCTATTCGATTCCAAAAGTGCAAGTATCGATACTTAAAACTTCTTGAAAATTTTCTATTCGATTCCAAAAGTGCAAGTATCGATACTTAAAACTTCTTGAAAATTTTCTATTCGATTCCAAAAGTGCAAGAATCAAGAATCGATACTTAAAACATCGATTCTGCCCATGCATTGTGGTGTCTGATATGTGCTGTTAATTGAAAGAGGATGGTGATCGATCGACCTCTTTGGGACCTTTCCTGGCATGGAATTGTTTCTACGTTCCCATGGCGCTAGACGCGGCATCATTAGTCCGACCCCAATTACCCTCTTTCCAAGTTTCATGACAATTGCTCCGAAAATCGATGACCTCTTTGTTGTCGAATATGACCCCCCCTCCCTTACACCCATCCTTATGTTATCTGTCCTTATTGCAATTATTCATCATCATAATTGGTCGATTGTGGGGTATCAGCAGCATAAGTGGTTCTTGCACCTATTATGAGGGAAAAATGAGGGTATATATAGAAAGCATTTGTATTGGCAAATGTTAAAGACACCATTTGAATGAAATTAAGGGGGACAGAAAGAAACTAAGAAAAGAAAGACGTGAGAAAGTTAACAGAGAATATCGGATTATGTACAAATAAAATACAATATGCAGTATTACACTTAAATACATTGCGAATAAATTGAAGGGCTTAGTTGATGAAGGGGCTATGTTACAGGCCTGTCCCGAAAGTAACTACGAGACTGAATTCCAGTCAGAATTAGGGAATTCAGTCTCGTTACTTTTGGGACAGGCCTTGTAACATAGCCCCTTCATCCACCAAGCCCTTCAATTATAAGAATAAAGCACTGAAAATACAAAAAAGAGCCGGCATAGTGAAAGGAGCAGCAGTTTTGAAATTAAAGTCATTGAAAAGGTATGCAGATGGGTTCATCTAAGAAGACAGTGGTTCGCAGCTCGTACAAGTTATAACGAAGCAGTGAACCTAAAAGTATTGGAACCCTCACAGACCACCCCTGAGTTACTCAAGATTCTTTAGCCTCATAGATTTTCAAAATGGAAGTTTATTTTCCCTAGTGAAGCATATAAAAATTTATTAAATGCCCTGAAATAGAACTGTGTTTTAAGAAAAATTAAATTTTGTCTTACGAGAAATACTTACTTTTTATGATATAATTTTGTGTGATAAAATCTTTGGAACACGCGAGAAGTCTTTTTAGAAAACTCTAAATTTAACTTAACAATTCTTTGTACTGCTATACTCGAATGCAACTTAAGTTGTGCCTGACGTCATGGCCACGCGGAAGAAAATCTGAGCAAACAGAAAGTCTGCTGAGTTGCTAGAAGCTCTTATTGGCTGGCGAGTTTGAGAGCGAGTTGTACTCCTCGCTCTCAACGCGTTACTTCACTTTCGCATTACGCCACTTTAAAAAATAATAATACTGAACATTTTATGCATATCGGGATGAGAAGATGCTTAATATACGTGGATTTAAAAAACTAATATTTATTCAAAATTGAAGCTCTAAATTTCACTCAAAATTCAGACACCTCGCGGGGAACTACTTTCTTTGGTTGCTCTAAGCAAATTTCTACAAGCTCAAGTTTAGTTGCAGCTGAGTATATAAATATTTTAACTATTTAGTGGTGACTGTCATCCCCAGAAATGAAACAAGTCAAAAGTCATCGGCACGGGTTAATAATTCAATCCTTTTCCTTTCAATGCTGCTCTCAAATTTCTATTTATTCCAAGACTAACGGAGAACCAGTTGATAACCAGTAACGGAGAACCAGTAACTATAGATATAAGCTAAGAGGACCTAATCGACAACATATTTTGATCTTATTCATGGAACGTTTGCTAACTTTTCTTATTTGAAAAGGAAATATATATATTTGCATTCGAGATTAAGTAGAATGTTTGTATATTGATTTAAAGATTTGGCTGGATTTCTATGGATTGGGGAAAAATTTTATTGCTAGTTTTTCAAAGAATTTTAGAAGATTTCTAAGTCCAGAATTTTCGTCCGTCCATGAGTTTTGAATCACCCTATGAGGCCTATGACATAAATTGTCAATCAAGTTACAAGGGTGGATGTATCTTAAATCTTATGCTCGTCTGATACAAAAAAGACGTGCACAGTATATAATAATTTATACAAAAAATCCCTTCTCCTTCAGTCTTGTATTCATACAGCAAGCGTTCTGCGTTGTTCCAGTTTACGGCTGCAGTTAAAATTTCTTGTTGCTTAGATGTTTTTTTCGATGTGGCTGTGATGTTTCAGAACCAGTGGGCCAGACCCTGGAATTCATGGATCAGAGAACACGTGACAAAGTGCACCCCTCTTTAATCAGGGGAAGTGGATGATACTACATTACTTCTTCGTTGAAGCTTTCCTCCAAAGGAGTTAATCTTGGAACTTTTTTCTTTCTCCTTACTTGTTATGAATCCATCTGGGCTGCGTATGATTTTATGATGCCCTTGCTGGGTTTTTACGATACTTTTGTTTCGAAAAGGGTATTTCAAAGGTAACCCCCAACAAATACTTTTACACGTTACATTATAAATCACTTGAGAATAGTATTGGAATTATGTTGCTTATTCTGTCAAAATTTTACAATAGGAAATAGTACAACACTTGTAGAGTTTCAAGATTTCGACTATTGGAAATTATTGATGGGGTTACAAAATGCATTTCTTCAAATTTTTAGATTTTTTTATCATTAGTTTTTTAAATTTGATTTTCAAAAATTAGGCTCGCTAGAATAGGAGGTGTGGCCGACCTGACGTCACCTCTGCTGTCACCGAATCTTCAACCAATCAACACTTTCAAAGGAAATGATTTAACCAATGCCAAATACGCTTTCATGTGCTAAAGGTATGGGCAACCTTTTTGAGTCCGCGGGCCGGACTCCAAGATTATAATGACGTGGAGGGCCATAAAGTAGATAATAGGTATAATATTTTTTAAGTAAAAAATGAGTCGTTTAGTTGTATATATATATTTATGAAGTTTAGTACTAAAGTTAAAAATTAATTTGGACTAGAATAATATTATCTAGATTACATACAAAAATTTATGTTAAAGTTACAAAAATCTGGACTGGAAAATCTAGAAAAATCTGGAGTACTTGAGTTTGAACCTGAGTTACAAGATTGTCAACATTGGGATCTCTATCTCACTTATGCACGAGTTTTGTCCAGATTTTCCTCCGTAAGCCTGGTTTGATACTTCGATTTATTAATTTTCATTCTGGAAAAGAACTGTTCACATTTACAAGTACTTCCAAATGCGCAGACCATTTTTCTTGCAAATGCTCTAAAGTGGGGGAATTTTTCTTCAGCTAGGTATGTGCTGTTGAAATCACTGGGCTTTACGTCTTGAAATTTTGATTTTAAATGCCAGTCTTCCTGAAGCTCGATCAACTCCATTTGCAGGTGTATCGAAGCTTCATCGACGTTACTTCTCAAGGGAGATGGAAAAAGGTTGAACAAGCATTCACGTTTTTAAAATCGGAAAATCAACCATCGTGAAGTAACAACTCTCCCACGCTTATAGACACCTCCCAAGAACAAAACATAGTTGTACAGCACGTTTTAACTGCTAATATAAGTTCTTTTCGGGGGAAACTTCTGTATCCCCTCTTTCGCTCTTGTTAATGAACACAGAGTGACTTTTTAGTACAATTTTTAAAATGTTCCGCGGGCCAGACCAAATGACGAGGCGGGACGGATTCGGCCCGCGGGCCGTAGGTTGCCCATCGTTGTGCGAAACCAAGGACCCTTCTGCCCATTTTAGTTTTTAATTTTTAAAAAATAAACCAATGATCAGATTTCGAAAAAATATTTTTTAAGAAGCTATCGAAATAAATTAAAATTGAAAAATCGTTGTCTCGTTTCTTTAATATGGTGTTTTTCTATTTTTTAAAATATAAAATCGACTAATACTTTTTATTATACTTTTTAACCATACTTTATTTTTAAAGATGCCTTTCTCTTTATTACACCTTGACCGATTATGGACTCTGATACTCCTCTTTGTGTTTTTTTCTGATCTCTAATATACCATCTGATTTTTGTTACCCGTATTATACGTGAGGGTAGTTTTAAATGCCTTCAATGTTTATCCATAAGCGAGGTTAATTCTGGCTGAATTGTCCGACGAATTTATCAGTTGTTGATCCTGTCTTTAAGAGCTATCAAAAGAATGTCATAAAGTGTTTATTGAGGAAAGGAAATGATTATATAGGTCTTCAACACTTATCATCTCTGGTACTTATACTGATAAGGATGTGTGGGCTTATCTACCTCTTATGAGCATTAAGATGGTATTAATATCTTATTGTCTTGATGATAAGAGGCTATCCATTGAAATCTAGCATGGCAATCCTAACTCTTGAAGTTTCCAACGTACAAAAAAGCTCCCTTGGGAAATTTTGTCCAAATCAATTAAGTCACCGTCAATAAATGAAAACAATATTAAAAAAGTTGAATCCAATTTGCAGATTGGGAGGACAACGTTCCCGAAATATTTTGACCGTGCCCCTGAAATATTTTGTCTGTGTGTAGCAAAAAAAGTAAGTTACTGAAATATTTTTACTGCTACAGCGGCACTAGTTGAAGCATAAGCGTTCTACACTGCTGGCCATCCAAAATGGTACACCAAGAAGGAAAAGAGATATCAAATCTAAATTTATATCTATGATTGCACATAGTATGAATGTAAATTGATTTAAAATTCAGCCCTCCTGGATGTTAGGGAGCCGAGAAAACCAGGGAGGAGTGTTGTCTCCATAGGTGTCCATTACCACCTCCACAGACCATGGTATTGAGTGAAAGGGGCGCTAAATGGGTTTTAAGGGATTGGAAGACCATGTAGCCTCCCCAGGTAGTCGAAGTTCATATGGTGCACCAGCGGGAGTTACCTACCAGGCTAGGAGATTTCTCTTCCTTCACCGGACATGTTTTTGGGGAGTTGGTTCTTAAGAACGGATAGGTCAGGGTAAAAATGCATCATAGGGGGATAAGAAGAAAGCTTGGACATTGCGTTCATCATGTGGTTGTGCATTTTTCTCTTGAGACTTGTCCGCAGGGGAGGACTGAAGGTTAGGATAGAAAACAGGTTGCCAAACTTCAATGATGCGCCTCTGGTTGGTCAATGTGCCGGTAAATCATACTGAGGAAGTGTGAGAGAGGAATGCATGTCATTTACAGTGCAGGGGACAGCCCATTTGTCACGCATAGCTTCAGAAAAATTTCTCTCTTCAACACAGGATTTGGCATTGGCAATAGAGCCCTAAATAATGAAATGAGCATCTCAATGTCATCGTACTGAGTTTATGAGAGAATTCTAATCCTGTCTGAAGCACAGCGATAATTAGAGATGTCTTTAAGGCAGCGCGAAAAGAGAGCACTCAGCTGTTGATTTTGTAATCGTTAGATTTTTTCTGTAAGCAGGATAAAGCAGAAATGAAGAATTGGATTCCACTCCCACACTTCCACAGTATGATTTACCAGCACAATGACCAACCAGAGGTGCATCATTGAAGTTTGGCAACCTGTTTTCTATCCTAACCTTCAGTCCTCCCCTGCGGACAAGTCTCAAGAGAAAAATGCACAAACACATGATGAACGCAATGTCCAAGCTTTCTTCTTATCCCCCTATGATGCATTTTACCCTGACCTATCCGTTCTTAAGAACCAACACCCACAAACATGTCCGGTGAAAGAGGAGAAATCACCTAGCCCGGTAGGCAACTTCCGCTGGTGCACCATATGAACTTCGACTACCTGGGGAGGCAACATGGTCCTCTAATCCCTCAAAACCCATTTAGAGTCCCTTTCACTCAATACCATGGCCTGCGGAGGCGGTAATGGACACCTATGGAGACAACACTCCTCCCTGGTTTTCTCGGCCCCCTAACATCCAGGAGAGCTGAATTTTAAATCAATTTACATTCATACTATGTTCAATCATAGATATAAATTTAGCTTTGATATCTCTTTTCCTTCTTGGTGTACCATTTTGGATGGCCAGCAGTGTAGTATAAGGCTGAGCGCGCACTGGAGACTTTTGTCTCGGAGACTTAAAACACTAGTCACTCGAGAGCAATGCATTTCTATGAGGAAATTCTTGGCCTAGTGATCTAGCGACGAGACCAAGATCACTAGACCAAGAATTTCTTCATAGAAATGCATTGCTCTCGAGTGACTAGTGTTTTAAGTCTCCGAGACAAAAGTTTCCAGTGCGCGCTCAGCCTAAGTCTTTCCAGCTCACCAAAAATGAGTTAGACCTTGTCTTTAAGGGTCGAATTCCCAAAAAGTTTCTAAAGAAAAAGGATCCTGATCCCCCCTTTCCCATAAAAAGTTGCTGCCAATTGACAAAAACTTAAACCAAAGTTATTTTAATAGTTACGAACCTGGAATCTTTTAAGAGGGAAGTTCTAAAGGTAAAAGAAACTTTAAGTTTCTTAGATATTAAATAGGGTTTCTTAAATCCGAAATCCGTACCTCTAATATTCTGTTGCTGACAAAGCTCGTGATCTTTAGCATGAGGACCGCCCTCGGCCATACTCTTATCCTTTGAGGGTACAAACTGCAGAAAAAGACGACAGCTTTTCTGTGTACCTAGGGATTTTTCTGTCGATTTGGATATTTCTGTATACAGAAATATTTTGACAACTTTTTCCCGCGAAAGACATAACCCACTAAAATTTCCGAAATTGTGAAAAATAAGACACCAGTCTGCAGAGACAATAAGTTAAATAGAATATTTCCAATGTATGGATAAGGGACAGTAAGATATAGAATATTTCCCATGCATGGGTAAGTCCCCATAAGTTGCAAAAATTATCTTGGCATTCAAAAAAAGTTAGCTCGAGAGTGAAATCTTGTTTAAAGTTTTAACACTGCGTACATCTGCTGCCAGAAATTTTTATATTTTTTTACAGTGGTGCGAAATGTTGAGAAAGGATGTCCTAAACCCAATACTTCTCAGCGACACGAAGTTAATTACTACTACATATCTCCGGTCCCTAAAGCTTTCGCAAAATGCGTCCGTCTTTCTCTCCAAATCCTCATTATCTCCTTCGATATTGGAATTGGAAGGTCCCTTGATCCCTGTCTTCTCCGTCGGGGTGGATCAGCGGTTAATCCCTTTGCTCCCCGTTCGATTGCCATCGATCGTTTGGAAAGCGTTCGATTAGAACCTTTCGGCGTGTGTTCATTTTGGGGGAGGGTTCTTTGATGTTAGCGTTTGGTTCTTGTGTGATGTCGTGTGTTTCATTTGCTGTATATTTTTTAATGTATAGGATGTGTCTGTTTCCTAAACTATATGTGTGTTATGTGTACAGAACTTAACTATACTAAACAGCAGTGTTGGTTGACCTGACCCTACTACATCGCTAAAAAACAAAGTAGTTCCCATCGCGGTGTCTGAATTTCGAGTGAAACAAAGAAAGTCAATTTTAAAATACGATTATTTCGTTAACCCATGCATATGTAGGGTTTTTATCACGATTTGCGTACCGAAACTCCTCCTATCAACCCAACAGGCTTTGTGTTTACCCGCTTTCTCCTTCCGCGTAGTGACGTACTGGGTTCTGGAAACGTTGCTGTCGAGTATAGTTAATTGTGAAGCGTTTTCGATTCCATCATTTGTTGACGACTTTTTTAAACTTTTATTTCTTTAATAACCAAGTAAATAAATTTTGTGGGTGAATTTAGATTGCAGGGGGTTTAAATTTTCCCAACTTACTAAATACCCAAAAATCGAAATTTTAAAAAATATGCAACTTTCTCATTGCCACACTTTAAAAATTTCCCCGAAACCTTAATGAATAAAAAAAGAAAGGTTAATTGAATCACTTATTTCTGAAACATGTTAAACGCCACTTTTTTCAAAAATGACTTACTGGTGCCATCGGATTTTGTAGGGGTTAACGCACATTTTAGTATTGAAACAATTAAAATACCGTGATTTTAAAGTAATTTTAGCATATAATCTGCAGCTTGATTGGGGCTGCTAGTTTTTTATTTGAATTGATCGCATTCAACCAGTACATACGATTGGAAAAGCTTATTATTTAAAGGTTTGTATATTTTGTATATTCCATATTTGTAGAGGTTTTGGACACATCTCAAGACAGGACGTTTTGGTAGGAATCTATTCAAAATTTCCATGCTTGTGGCCATTTATTACATCCATGTGATTAAGATTTTGGATCTATGAATCACTTTATTAGATCCCAGATCCCCAGATCATAATATTGAACTACCTTTATAGGCTTTTAAAGCAAAATATTTTTAGTCTACAAAGTTACATCTAAACATTATCTATTTTTGACTTTAAAGATTTCTATAATATCAACATTTTGAATTGGCTTACCACTATTTTTGAGTCTAGAGTTGAAATCATAAAAATAAGTATTCATAACATCTACTAACCAAAAGAGAAAAATAAGAACTCTATAATAATTTTATCGGAATAGTATATTTAATAAGGAAATGTTATTTTTTCAAATAATATTAACATTTTTATTACTAAATCCTTAAAAAATTCGAGTTAAGCAATGAAAATAGGCATGGACACTATATTTCAGAAACCTGTCAAATGCAAAAATTTCCATAACTGTTTTTGCAAAGAATAAATTGTTTAAAAAATTTTTTTAATCTGTAAAATATCCAAATGAGGTCTACTTTAAGAAAAATATTACTAAACACCTTCATAAAAATGCGGTTTTTCTCGAACTAGAAATGAGGCATTTAACATGTTCCTGAAATATAATATAATATGCGATTCAATTAAGGTTACGAGTTTTTAATTGTTTAATTTCATCATTAAAGTCACTGTTAAAATGACTTTAAAAAAAAAAGATTTTTCTTCAATTGTTTCAGTCTCCAAATTTATTTCTTTATAATAAAAATTACTGTTATAATTTAGTGGTGACTGTAAATGCATGAGGAATTACTTTCAAACAAAAGGAAAAACTGCCAAATCCTGTTGTTTCATTCCATTTATGATCTCTCTTAAGTATTGAAAACCATGAGATGACCCCTTTCAAGGCTTTCACGGACCGTTTGTGGACCATTATATAGTTGAAGTCAATATAACTCAAGGGTGTAGGCAAGAAGGGGTAACTGTCCCCTAACTCACTAGTGAGTTCTCTTATTTGGTTTTTATCTGTTTTTACATTTTCTTAAAGCATGGATTGTAGTGAAAGTGAAAAAGGGCTTATACATTTGTTACAAAAAACGATAATTTCTCCCCCACTTCAAACCCCTGTTATTTTTTTTCAAACATGCATATATTTTTTTCGGAACTAGTTTTAGAACATTTTTATACCCCTTTGAATCGATTTAACGAAACTAAATTTTTGTGCGATTGTATAACATCTGTTGCGTTTGAATTCCCAAGTACTTTCTAAAAAAATTTTAAATCGTCAGTTAATTTTTAAAAAAATTTTATGAGACCCTTCTTTTAATTGTACGTTTTTTAGTCACAATCTATAATAATTAAACCTGAAGTTGACTTTTATACCATTCTCTTTTCATATATTATTACTTGCTGTTCTCACACATTAAAATTTTGAGGTGAAAGTCTTATCGTCCGAATCACTGTTTGGATCTTCGCCAAGACAAAGTCTTGACGAAGAGCTATTGGTTTCTGATTTTTTAACTCCCAGATTTTCTCTTGGTGACAGAAACTGGGGTCATTTGAGTTCACAATCTTTTGAGACTGAACCAAGGATGCAGCGTCAGGGATGCTCCATTGTCCAATCTCTAAATTTTTTTTATCTCGTTTACTCGTTGGAATTTTTTTTAGCATTGTTCTTTCTTCCGTTATTGACTCACAGATTCTGCACTCATAGTTTGTTTGATAAAGTATGAAAAAGTCTGTTCGTTTTATCTAATCCTTGCACTCTTGAAACGATAGTCTCAAAAATGAGTAAAAATTACTCAAATCTGAGTATGTCACGCACTCAAACAGGCTCCGATCCAAATTTACTCAAATTTGAAAACATGCGTGTATTCATTTTTGAAAATGTGCAGATACTCAAAAGTAAAACATCATATACTCATTTTTTAATTCGTCCATAACATTCTTATAAAGAGAGTGCAATGTGTTACAGTTATGATGATTTTTATAACCATGTTACTATGACGTGGAGAGTAGACCAGTAAGTTGAGTGCGAAGTCACATCGTTGTGTCACACGTTATCATTAGGGTGGGCCGAAAAAACCTTTTTTTTCGAAGTTGTAATAGCGTGGAAAATTTGCGAATTATAAAGACAAAGAAAAGGAAAAATAATTTTTCAAAATCGGTTAATATCTTCCGATCGCGCATAGGCCCCAAAGTTTGACAAAATATGAAAAAACTTCATTTTTGCGATTATTTTTTTAACCAAATCAAAGATTAAACTATCAAATATTGTTCATGATTTTTTATGTGGAATTAATATAGTTATAGACATAATCGTTCAGGTTCCATTCTTCTATCACTTTTTTTTTCGTTAGATATAATTTTTTTAATGTTCATACAAATTTTGTAAAGTTGTTTTTCTTGCATTTTAAAACAGCTAATAACTAGAACTATACAACTTAAAAACTTGAAATCAGTCCCATTTTGTTCGTAAATTTTGTGTCGTTAATTTGGTGTATAACATGATCATCATTTTCAAAAAGTTTTTTTAAAAATTTGAAAAAGTGAAAAAAATTTAATAAAATTTTTTTTGATTTTCTTCTGAAAAAATATTAATAGCCTTTTAACTCTTAAAATGAACAATATGAACACCCTCAAGTGATTTGATAAATTTTCCATGAGTGAATCGCTCTTGGTGTATAATTTTAGGGAATGTTTAGGGATTTGACTAAATTACGGTTATTTTTATTTTTTAACATGATTAAATT
Organism: Tetragnatha versicolor; assembly: GCA_024610705.1. NCBI lineage: Eukaryota > Metazoa > Arthropoda > Arachnida > Araneae > Tetragnathidae > Tetragnatha > Tetragnatha versicolor. The sequence goes on from JANDEH010000013.1 coordinate 9,297,527, forward strand.
TTATTTTCAACTTGAAATTGGGTAGTTATGTTCATTAGAGAGAGAAAAAAGAGGTTTTTTTGGCCCCACCCTAGTTATCATACCACCATTAAATTTTCGATTTACCATGAATTTAAATAAACTTAAAATAAGCATAATTTGAGTGGTGACTATTGAATTGTTTGAAACTGAGGCCGGTGTTTCAAAAGTGAAAGTCTTTCGTCATATTTGAACCAAAAAGTTTCATACCCAAATGAGAACATCGATTTACTCAAATTTGAAACTGTCATTTCTCTCAGTGTGCTCTTTTAAAAACTTAAGGTATCCGGTTCTCGGTTTACTGTCATTCTTACTGCCACTAACTTTATTCACCGCTAACTTGACTGGTTGTTAACCGGGAGTCAAACCTTTGATTGGTGGAAAACTAGTTCTCCATCTTTAACTGCCATTCAGAAACTTTGTTCCCGGTAACCGCCGGTCAAGTTGCCAGTGATTACGGCCGTAACCTGACCTAAGGTTAACCTGGAATCAAACATTTTATAAGGTTGTTTTGAAGAAGGAAGACAAGTTTTAAGCCAATCAGAGCTGACGAAAAGCTTTGATTCCAGGTTAACCTTTAGGTCAAGCTAGTGATGAATACGGACGTTAGCTTTATTTAAAAATAGATTTTCGTTTTTTTAATATAAAAAGTATTGTATAACGAATATACAATCAATGAAACACACGATACAAAATATTTTATGTATTACTAAAAAGACATCATGTAGCATGGTTCAACAAGTTCATCCAACTTCTTCAGTTTGATTCCTTGTGTGGTGTAGTATAGTAAGTTAGTATAGAGTTTACTAAGTTAGCATTGTGGTATAAGTTAAAAGCTTATTAGCCAAAGGAAATAAAAATTAGTGAGGACCAAGCTTGAAAAAATCTCAAGAGGAAACAAAGTAAGTGGAAGTCTGGCTTGATAGCGGCAAATATAAATACGAATTCAAACTTGAATTCAATTGTGCTCTTTGAAATGGAGTAAGTAGAAAAGTTTGAATTTTTTTTGGGCAGGGTGGCCATAAAATAATTATACTCTACTTTAAAACTCTTTACAGAGGAAATTAACGGTAAAAAAACTGAAATTTTACTGAGGGCATTTTGATGCAATGGGAATTTTTTTGAAAAAAAAATCATTTTTTTCTTCATAGATGCGTTTACCTAAATTTTTGCCTTGCTTTTCGGACCGTCACCAGAAGTCTAGAAAGTATTCAAACTATTAAATCAGACACTTGCGATAAAAGAAATTATAGCTATTTCTAAGAAAGTATGGCCATTATTTTTTTATCTGATTTGATAGTTTGAAGAAACATTTACCATCTAGACTTCTAGTAACGGTCTGAAAATCGAAAGCAAAAATTAAGTAGACTAATTAATTGACTAATTTTTTGTACTAAGAAATTTCCATCCCTTCAAAAATAATATCTTTCCGGCAGATAGTGGAGGACTAGTCAATAGTCACCACTTTTTCCGTTATAGTCGGCTAGACTAAAAGCTCTCCCTCCGCTCTCTTGTGTTACCCTCCTATACCGTGCTCATGAGCGCAAACAAGGGCGAAACCGGTCCACGGTTGGAGGCGACGCTTGAGAGCTGGAGTTTTCTCTGATATCTTTAAAGTTTCAGATTTTTTTCGACCATTTCGCCTGTAGACAATTTTAAAGTATGGTCGTTATTTTATGGCAACCCAGTATATTTCTTTTTGCCTTGTTTGGAGCTAAATGTTCAGATATGAACCTTACGCCCTAAAACTCCACAAACCCCAATATTATCCCATGAGTATCCTACTTAAAATTGGCGGAATGTTTCCATCTCACTTGGTCCTCCAGTTAGTTGAGTTGAGTCGGAGAAGCTTCGACATCGTTTTGAGATGTGTACTTAAATATCACACAGTAGAGTGGAAGTTTCGAATCATTCAGAGAAGTTGGTGGTCACGTTTCGATCTCAAGAGGATTGCTCATTCGACCAGTAGTGTTTTTCTCGAACGCACTCCGTGGTATTTCCCCAAGGGTCATCGCTCTTGATGACCACTTCACCATTCGATGGTATTGTTTATGTTGGATTCACTCATTGTTTTACGAATGGAATTTGTGTTCTCTCTCAAATCTCTAGAGTAGAGATCTAAAACTGTACTGGTTTAATGGACTTCTAAGAGTTAAAAGAATTTTAGAAATTAATATAATGCTTACAAATAATTTAGAATTTTAATAATAAAGTGAAATCAATTGAAAATGAATTCATTTCAGTAAAACTTTATTTTAAAAATTGAAAGTTAGTAGCCAAAAATAAGTAGGTCTTGTAATGTTTCATCTCATAGTCATAGATTATAGGGTCTTACAGTAAAGCACCGTTTAAACGTCTTTCAAGGGACCGACGTAAAACAACGTATAAATGAAAAGACGTATAAAAAAATCTTTTATTATTAGGTTTCTAATGCTCCTAATGCAGATTAAATGCAATGAATTTGCGGTTTTTCTAAAAGAAAAATTACTTTAAAACAGTTATTAAACTGTAAATGATTACTAAGTTTTAAAATAGTTATTAAAACATTTAACCTAAAAATGAAACAAAACATACCTTTATATAGTTAATAATAAATATTTATTTCATTTTTCACGCATATACTATATTGCACATCCTAAACATCCCATCCGAATACATTGCATTGTATATAAATATCAAATCTTCAATTTATAACATTTAAAAAAATCCTTCATTGAGACTAACCAATATTGCGCGTTGTATGAACGAAGAATTTTTGCATTAAAATGAATAGGAATGAATAAGGAAGTTGCATGTGTCAGATTTTCAAAAACAAACAAGTGTTCCGTATGGTTTTTTGTATGGTAAAATGAAATATCTAGTCAGTTTTTCAAAAAAATGTACAGGTAATTAAATATTTTAATTTAAAAGTCGAGAAAAAAACACGTGACTGAAAACGTTTATTGTTTAAACTATAAGATGACGTCAACAATTATACCATCAACTCCATTGCTTTACAACAATGTTTAGTATAAGATGACGTCACATCCAAACTCTTGGCGTTTTCGCGCGCTTTTAAAAAGGGGATTTTTGTTAATTTTTTTGGCAATCAAAAAATTTCTCGATCGGCCTCAAATTTTGGGTAGTTGCTTATTTTTGCAAGAGGAATCGATTAAAAAAATAAAAAAAAATCATGCAACTTCCTCATTGGGACTTAGTGTGAAAACGACGTATAAATAGAAAAATCGTATAAACGAGAAACGTATTAATGGTGCTTTAATGTACTTATATTAATTATTTAAAATGGTATCTTTCGGATATTCCTCCATTAATCAATAATGCTCGCAATTTTTGTTGTGAATTTAGATGTAAGGATGTAATTGAAAATTTATGCAAGTTATTGAAAAAAATGGATATTTTCTCCATTGAAACGTTTACGTGTCAATCCAATTCAAAGTGTTCAAAGTCCACGAATTTTAGGGTTTACCCATTAATTTATAATTGGCTGAAAATTTCAGGATAAGCTCTCTACCATAACGCAATAACCAACAACGTTCAGAAACAATGATTTAAAGTTTTTTTTTTCAAATTTAATCGGAATAAGTGACAAATTTTGCATCATTTTTTCATTGAAGTGACTCTTTTTTTATTCATACAAAAGGGTGATCACATGACGCTCGTAGAAATCATGAAACATTATTTTTACAAATTCTAAATCTTGTGGTGACTTGGAGTTTTAACCTTTTCAATAAAATAAAATATACCGGAATTATTATTAAAAAAAGAAGTGGCTGTTTTGTAGAACTGCATTTGCATTTAGTCGATTTACTTTAATGGCAATGTCTTTTTTTTATGATTGTAATAGTAACACTTTTTTTCAGAGGTCCTTTCAGTGAAGTTCGACGCTGCGTTCACCGCACTACGGGTCAACCGTTTGCTGTTAAGGTGGTTGATGTAGCCAAATTCACAGCTTGTCCCGGACTCTCGACTGAAGGTAAGTCTATCAAGTGATAAATAAAAATTTAAATATCATAAATAATGGTTGGTCGTGCCGTTTTTCTTTGATGGGGAAATATATAGGTGTTGTTTCTGCAAAATTGCCTTAACTGTCCATGTCCATAGTCAAATTTTTTGCATGGGAGTACATAAAAATGCCAAGAGAACTATACCTCTAAGCATAGTTTTCTTGAAAATGAGGTATTTGCATGAGTGAGGGATTTGCTTGATTTTATACTTTTTTGATACATTACGGTTTAAAACTCCCAAATTTTCGATTTTTAAGTTCAAAAATGTGTTTTAATTAATTTAAAACTCAATTTTATTTTTGCCAAAACGTCAGAAAAATCACGTTATCAGAAAACGGGCTTCTATTGAATGGGACTTCACAGCGCATGAAAACCATTGTGTTTAGAATTGTGTTTACTGTTTTCACGTGATCGGAAAACGGGTTTCTATTAGATGTGACCTCACAGCGCATGATTTGTGATTCGAAAGTGTTTTCGCGCCCAAACAAAAAACGAAATTTCAAAAATTTATATCTCAGAAACTAGGTTACGAAAATACTTTATGTAAACGTCATTCTTCATGTTTTTTATCTACTATTTTAATAAAGTTTAATCTCAAAACGTGAGAATACCTCATTGTGACAGAAAACAGATTTGACACCATATCTGTTTCCCCTTCAGTCGGAATTATGAAATTTTTATGTGAAAATGTTTTCCTTTGGTACACAGTATAGTATGGTGATAAATATCTTAATTTAAAATTTTCAAGTTCCTAGCTTAATATTTAAAGAAATTACAGACCGTCCGGTGGTTTTCAAATTCATCGGCTAATGGGTTGTTGCCAACCGGGAAATACAAATTTACTGCTTCAGAGATAATAATATGAATGTAGAGTATCAACTGAAAATTTTTTTCTGGATTTCGAGTGATTTTGAAGAAAATAACTAGGTTTAAAGTTGATGTCCGGTATACCGCACACCAGGTCCGAAGGGGGAGTTGAAGATATGGTTTTCAAAACATCGGCTAATGGGTTGTTGCCAACTGGGAAATACACATTTACTGCTTCAGAGATAATTATATGAATGTAGAGTATCAACTGAAAAAAAATTTCTGGATTTCGAGTGATTTTGAAGAAAATAACTAGGTTTAAAGTTGATGTCCGGTATACCGCACACCAGGTCCGAAGGGGTTAAGAAAAGCTCTATGGGTGAACATTGTTACTTGTAAATGATTGGTCGTGTCTAAATGATTGGTCGTTCCACGGTAAACTAACTGCAATAAAACATAACTTCAGTTTTACTCCTTCAAACAAATCCAGATTTAACAGGAATGAATGGTTTAATCTAGAAATTTATAATATCATAAAATCTAAACAAACCCTTTATAAGAAAACTTTACGTTACCCGGGAGATACTTTTTACAAAACTGCTTACAAAACTACAGTTAAATTACTAAGAAATAAAATTAGAGTAGCAAAAAATAACTTCTATGAAACTAAACTGAGTGAATGCGATTCGAGTCGAAAGCAATGGAAACTGGTTAATAGTATCTTAGGAAAGGAAAGAAATCCTACCTTACCCGAACATAAAAATTGCGGCCTATTAGCTAATGATTTAAATACATTTTTCTCATCCATCAACGATCATATATTTAATCATAATAACGAATTCAAGAATTACATAGTTCCCTCCGTTAATTCCTTTCAATGGTTTTCAATAGAAGAGGTAGACATCAAAAGATGCATACGCAACCTAAACTCTAAAAAAAGTCCTGGCTCTGATGAAATAGACGCGAAATATTTAAAAATTCTATCATGCACACATCTAAGTATTTTGACCAAACTATTTAATGATCTTGTAAATGAAAGCACCTTCCCAAAATCATTAAAAATTTCAATCATAACTCCCATTTATAAAAAAGGAAATAAAAATGACTATTCTAATTATAGACCAATCTCCGTCTTACCATTGCTTTCAAAGGTATTTGAACAAATTATCAAGGATCGATTGCTTTCGTACTTGAATCATATACATTTTTTTTCAAATAATCAGTATGGATTTCTGCCCAACTCAAACACTGAAAAAGCTTTGCTAGAGTTTACCAAATTTATCTATAATAGTGTTAACAATGATAAAAAAACTGTTGGTCTTTATTTAGACATTTCCAAGGCTTTCGATTCAGTACAACATAATATTTTACTAGAAAAATTATTTTTGATTGGCATTAGAGGTCCCTTTCACAGTTTCATAGAGTCATATTTATCAAACCGCTATCAGATTGTTAAAGTACATAATACCCTTAGCGGATGTCTCCCAATAAAATGTGGTGTCTTCCAGGGATCTACTTTAGGTCCCCTTTTGTTTTTAATCTTCATTAACGATCTGTGCAACCTTAAACTATATGGTAAATTGATAAGTTTCGCCGACGACACAGTTTTACTTTACTCGGAAAATTCTACGGAAGACCTTAATTTTGTAATAAATGATGACCTTATGAAAATTCGCGACTGGTTTTTCCATAATGATTTAAATTTAAATGTTGATAAAACTAAATATATGGTATTTTCCCTTACTCAAAACCAAGCACATAATCTCTCTGTAAAATACCATGAAAAATACTGCAATACTCATAACAATTGCACCTGTAAACCCTTAGATAACGTATCCTCAATAAAATACCTCGGACTTCACATAGACTCAAATTTGAAATGGAAATCCCATACAAAATATATATCAGACAAACTAAGGTATGTACTGTGTAACTTTTATTACCTAAAACAAAAGATAAATAATAAATTACTAATTAATTTATATTATTCTTGGGTTCATTCACAACTTAATTACGGTTTAGTTGTGTGGGGAGGGGATTACATGATCAACTTAAAAAGAATTGAGAGGCTGCAAAAGAGATTCCTGAGGTTTTTAAATAATGAAGCGCACTTACACACAAATAATATTAACTACTTCAATTCCTTAAATATACTTCCAATTCGCCATCTTTTTTATTTTAAAATTTGCCTCCATCTCTATCTAAACCCCAATATTTGTCAAAAACGCAATGTCGTAAACCTACGAAGACCTAACATATTATACTTTGTTCCTAAACCTAATAAGTCCATATTCTGTAAAAATTTTTGTTACATAGCCCCTAAGTGTTTTAATAAGTTACCTATACATATTCAAAATAGCCCTTCAAAACATTCATTCAAAAAACAATTAAAAGAATATCTGTTTACTATTGAGGATATTGATGATTTATTTTGTTCTGTTTAATATATGATTTAAAATAGTTTTAAGCACTTTAACTCATGATTATGGCAAAAATATAATTTATTGGCGCCCTGTTTGCCACTATATCCACCTGATGTATGTATTTCCTGTGTTTTTTTTTCTCTTCTCCTAGTTTTTACTTTAAATTTTTGTTACTTATAATTACGGTCACCTACATGGACCATGAGATCCCAGGTGACTATGTGAATTAGTAAATTTTCTTGTTCTTTTGTTTGTATTTCAATAAAATGATAATAAAAAAAAAAAAAAATTCCCTGTATATTGATTGATATTATACAGGGTGTTTCAAAAGTCAGTTTCGCGGCTTTTATTTGGAACCATCTTGTCCTGGGTTACGGAAGTAAGGTCTACCCCTACTACTCATAGGTAAGTGACCCTAGAGAATCCATTGAGATGACTTACAGCTCCCCTAGCGGCGAAATAAAAAAGTTATAAAAATTTATTTAAAAACTAAAGAAGGTGGAGCAAAAACCTCAATGAGAGTATTGTTGCCAACGTTATGAAGACCTCACAAAAAAAATTTCATGAAAAATTTCATCTTAAATATTCGCGGAGAAATTAGCAAAGGAAAATAGCTTTTTTTTCAGACCTCAAAAAAGAAAAAGTTCGCTAATTTGCAATTTTTTCAGTGTTATTGTGCAGTTTTGTGTTTTTTTAGTTGAATAAAAGCAAAATTTAATCAAAAAATTAAAAAACTTGCAAATTTGCGAACTTTTTTTTTTTGAGGTCTGAAAAATTGCTATTTTCACATGCTAATATCTCCGCGAATATTCAAGGTATTTTCATGAAATTTTTTTCTGTGAGTTCTTCATAACGTTGGCATCAATACTATTAGTGAGGTTTTTGTTCTATCTCCTTTATATTTTAAATTAAATTTTGAAACTTTTTTATTTCTTCGCTACGATCGTTGAAAGTCATCTCAATGGATCCTCCAGGGTCACTTACCTAGAGGTAGACCTTACTTTCGTCACCCTAGGACTCGTTAGTTCCAAATAAAAGCCGTGAGACGGACTTTTGAAACACTCTGTATAGTTAGTCCAAAATTTTAATAAACTAGGGGGCTACCGCCCCCTGCTCGCTATCGCTCGCCAACCCCCGTTAACTGCTTGCTCAGAAATTTTCGCAATCCTCACAAAACCCAGCTTACTGCACTTACTCACTTTATAAAACATTCTTAGAGCAGGGGTAGTACTTCTCCGGGGTATTCTTTCAAAAATGACGGATATTTATTCAGTGGCAGAATTTTAACAGTTCCTCCATGGTAACATGAATTGGCAGATCGCCCTATTATTCCAATAAAATTAACAGCAGAGCAATGTAAACATTCTTTTACTATTTCCCCTAGGTAATGTTTTTTCACAGATTCATTAAAAAGCACTGAGACATCTCAGGAATAAATTTAACTTTTAAAAAATTTGTAATGATTTTTATCGATTGGCTGTGAAAAATGTAGTAATTATCGTAAACATCGCGAAAATTTAGAATTTTATCTTCATTAGAACAACCAAACGTCGAAGTTGTATCAGTTTCATAGCAATGACACGAATGTCTAGACTTTTAACATTTTCGATTTTTATCTTTATTTCTAAAATATTCACCCGTGTTATCTAGTTTTTTTGCGTTTTGGCATTATGGAATAAAAAGTTACATTTTACTACCTTAAAAACATACCTGCAAAAAGATATAAAAAATAATAATTATTGTAAAAAATAAATGCAAAAGTTCAAAATTTCCGAAAGCGAGTTTATATTTTATTGTAACCTTGATTGTAAATATAGTAATGATTAGGTTGTCACGTTGCCACTACGACAAATATAAATATAAAAATATCAATTTTTTATTTAAAAATAAGATTTAAATTAATACTTTATTTTTTAATATAATTAAAACCGTTTGAACAACAACAAAAATATAAATATTGTTAAAAATAACCCAAAATATATTTTTTAAATTCGTGTTATAAATAGAAGATGATTATTTAATCTATTTGAATAATAAAAAACCAGTGAAATATGTTTTCAATTGTTTTAAAATTCACAGTTTCTGGCTTTGTAACTGCGACCTTATCCGAAATCTAAAAAAATGGAAATATTTTAAATTTGAGAATTTTTTTGAAAAATCGAAGGGCCTACTCGGAAATCCGCAAAGAATCCGGACATTTTGATACCTTATACGTGTCATTCGGTTCAGTAATTAAAAAGCCTTTCTCTGGAAACCGTTCACCAAAAACTTTTTTTTAGAATAGAGAGACACTTAAATTGATAAATATTTTTAGTTTAAGACCTTAAGTTTTATTTGTATGTAATAAATAACGCATCCAAGTATTGGATAACTTTTTCGAAAACAAGTAGATCTTAATATTTTTAAATAAATGCTGAGGTAGTTTGAATAAATGCTGAGGTTCCTCCAATGCTGAGGTAGTTTGGGGGAAATCAAACTTAAAAAAAAAACAAGGGAAGGTAGTTTGTATACCCCTTGCACAAATGCTAACTCAGAAGAATGTTTTTTCGAACAAACCTTCCTTAAATGAATATTTAAGTGATATGATGTGAAAGGAGTTGCATTGAAAATGTTAGAATTGCGTTGAATTGTTTGAAAAATATTTCGTGGAAATACTATTGGAAACAGATAATCTCCCTAGAAATAAGCTGATTTTTATGCTTGCTTTCTGTATCTTTCATGCCTGTGTGTAAAGTAATTCGAAGCATAATTGAAGGGCTTGGTGGATGAAGGGGCTATGTTACAAGGCCTGTCCCAAAAGTAACGAGACTGAATTCCCTAATTCTGAACGGAATTCAGTCTCATTACTTTTGGAACAGGCCTTGTATATAGCCCCTTCGCCTTCATCCACCAATTATGAAATGTTAAATGTAGTCACCAGTAAAAAAATTTTTAACAAGATTAATAAATATATAAAATTTTTTCAAAAGTTTGTATTTCTAAAAACGGAAACTTGATTTAATAACATCGTGCAGTAATTGTCATGGTGGATATCCAATATTTATAATTCAATATGGGGAGCAAACAATCAAACCATACTTTCTCCTTCAAATACAAATTTTCAGGAAACACAAAAAACTAATAACTTAAAAAATAACTTATTTAAAAACCTAATTATTGTTTGTTTAGTTCTATCACGAGTAGCTGAGAAGATTTATAGTCATAATTTAAAAATTAATTATTATAAAATGCATTTGAAATTTGGAGAAATCATGTTTTGGTCGAACACATAGGAGGAAACATGGTTTGAATGTTTCCAACATGGACTAAACACTTTTTTTAAATGAAAAAAAATAATCCTACTCTTCTCAAAAACCATTCTTTTTATTTCTGATTAAAACAATTAACAATGTAAATTTTTAAAATAAACATTAGGTGATTTCGTATCAAAAAGTCCCCACCAATATTTTTACATCACCAACTTTACGCTGACAAATGAGTGGGTCACGTGACGAGTAAGAACAGCTATGATTGGCTGTGACTGGAGGAATCACTGTTTGACTGAAAACAGGCTCTGGAGGAAACACTTTTTGATTGAAACATCAATTTTCTAAGTAGTTTTAGAATAGGTTAAAACTTGTTTTAGTTGAAGATAATAGCATTATTTTGTGCAGTTTAATGTGGAGATCATGAAAATAGCAGTAACTCATTTTTATTTTTTTTTGGAGAAAACGCGGTTTGATTGGTTGCTCCTCATATAATATAATGAATCTGAATTGGATTGATCATTAGAATACTACACTGCAGGGATCAGAGTTATCCTATATTTTTCAACTACATAAGTTGCATTGTTAATTCGTCTGCGAGAAAAACCTGATGATTTTGATCCAACATGTCCTATATTTTTGGTGCAAACGTCCTATATATCCGCTATGAATCTTGCGTGAATCAATAGCGTATGATTAAAATCAGAGTTTTCTTTTATTGTTAAAATTATTTTCTAAAAAAAGACCATAAAATCTTATCGATATTATCAACCTTATTGCGTACGAGTACATATTTATGAACTTTAACTCAATCACGTAAACTACATTATTAGAGTCCCACACAATTTATGTGGCGTAAATAATTTTTGGTTATCAAGTTCCCATTTCGTATTTTATCTTCCTCTCTTTCCTGCAAAAACTCATTGTTTAGAAAAAGAAGTTAAGAGGGGAACATCAAATTATTTTGTTATATTTTCCAATATTAATTCTTTTCGAACAATTTTTGAAACGAAAATTTCCCATTTCTTTAACTGCAAAATTTTTCAGACCCCCTAGTATAAAACCGTACTCTATTTCGCAATCGACTTTTGCTCAGAGTACGACTGCTAAAATTCAAACAGCTCTCCGACCTAGACAATGATAGTCTTAATGAAGTCAGATGGTAGTACCATCTATTAATGCCTGTTAAGGAGCCCCATTATGGTACTTTAAAAAGCATTTGGTACTGAGAAATCGGGATCATTAAAGGTCATTTGTCCGTTGCTGTGAGCCCTACTCTCAAGACGGAAGTTTCTCTTAGAAAGGCATTTTAGACGTTGAATAACTATTATACAAGGCAATTAGAGGTCGCATGTGTGCACTAACAATATCTCAAGTTCTCCTAACGTTGACCAAAGAGAAGTTCACCTTTTGGTTACAGTTAACTAATCAATTTATTTCCTTCAAACTTTCATTTCTATGTATGGTAATCCCAAAAATTAATTAAATAATTTTTTTGCACATCAACTGTTTTTGTGTGTATTTTTATATCTTATTACAAGTGAAATAAAATAGAAATTTTAATTAAAAATTTATTTAAAAAAAACCATTAAAATTAAATTACAGGTTTAAAAATGTTTCATGCGACCTAAACCCAAAATGTTACCCTATGGGGTCTCAGGACTCTTAACTATGGAGGACTCTTAACTAGGGTCGAACTAGTATTACACTAAAACTAATTTCTGTAGAAATTTAAAATTTTTACCGCATAATAACTATATATCAATTCATAAGTACCCAACATTTTAAAAAGTTCTGATGGTTTTTTTAGGAGTAATCAAAAAAGGAAAAAAATCACTGCGCGCAAGATTTTTCAAAAACTATTCAAGTTATAAACATGAAATTGGGTACAAATACGTATCTTCAGGTACTTAATAAGACATACATACTTTTTTAAAAAAGATACTGTTAAATTATTTTTAATCACAGTTTTAAAAAAATAATTCTTAAATGTGAATAAATTTTTTAAAAACTGTGATTAAAAATACTTTCAACAGTATATTTTAAAAAAAAGTATGTATGCCTTATTAAGTACCCGAAGATACGCATTTGTACCCAATTTCATGTTTATAGCTTGAATAGTTTTTGAAAAATCTTGCGCGCAGTGAATTTTTTTTGCCTTTTTTGATTACTCCTATAAAAACCATCAGAACTTTTTGAAATTTTGGGTACTTATGTATTGATATTGTTATTATGCGGTAAAAATTTAAAGTTTCTACAGAAATTAGTTTTAGTGTAATACTAGTTCGACCCTAGTTAAGGGGTCTCAGGACTCTTAACTAAGCAGGACTCTTATCTAAAATAATCTTCTATTAAAATGTGTAAATGAAGTTCCATGCATTGATTGTAATGGTTATAGTTAACGTGAAGTAAGAAATGTATTATTCTAATGGAGAAAAACCTTAAAATATGTTTCGTTATTTTGTAGAATACCTTAACGCCTTAACTAAAACCTTATGGTTGAAGTTAAAAAAAATTGCGTTTCCAAGAGTATTGAAATACTGTATTTCTTATTTTCTCAAAAACTTGATTAAAAACTACTTATTTTTTCCATACTGATTTTAATTTCTCTACTGTATCCTAAATTATTACTGCATTGGAATATTATTGAGTTTATAAAATAGGATTTTACTTGAATTTCTTTTCAACTTTCCTTCTCAACAATTCCTTTTATTTTGATAAAATAAAAAAAAACTTGTTTAAAATAAATTTCAGAGCTTGCGTTTATAAATTAACTCGTTATATATAATCTATGTATTATAATAAAATGTGTAATATATTATTATTATAATTATTATTAAATAATCCAACACTTTTAACTTTCATAAATTGAACACTTCGATAAATTTTCCTTAGAGCTCCCTAGATGTCACTACAAAATATTGTCTTAAAGAAGGCTTCCGAGTCAAGCAAGGAATTTCAAAAGATATCCTTATTTGAATTGGAAATTGAAGGTTTCATAAATAATTTTTTTCTAATTTTTCATCATACTTGATTTTATTTATGCCATAGGTTTTTCAGTTAAAATTTCAAATTTTTGATATACTTGAAGAATATGTTTTAACAGACGGCGTTTACATTTCATAAATGCAAAATATTTTAGAGTTTAAAATCGAAACTAAAAAACTTTTGGTATTTGCGTGAAAATACTATTAATCTTAGAAAAATTTCAACTATTTCAAACTGATCAAACATTATATTATAAATGTACTTCTTCTAAGTTTAAGAAATTATTAACTCATAAATTGTTATCCACATATTTTAAAATTGATTTTAATAGCTTTTTTAATAAATGTTATCTATTCTTTTCTATCAATGAGGTTCTTGAATTTTTTAAATTAACAAATTTTATGATTAAAATGCCCAACATTTGGTTACCTCTTTAAGTTAGGAGCCTGCCACACTACAACGAAAACGACGCCAGTGCCATTAATCAAGTTATAGAGGAGAAGAGAAAGCGTGGAGTTGAGCCTGTCTCCCCTCCTCTTTATAACTAACTAGATTAATGGCAATGGCGTACTTTTCGATGTAGTGTGGCAGGCCCTTTAGGAAACGTAAATGATTAAAACCACAATTAGTGGAACAGAGGACACCCTTGTAAAATAGTATTCCCCCACAAACTAATATCATGTATTCAACACTTCAATTCCTCAAACGGTGTGTAAATTTACACAATTTAACTTTTAAATGTGTGACAATTTGAGATATGTGGGTAAACTATGTAAAACTTTATGAATTCAGTGTAGTGACAACTTAATATTTTTGTTTTTTAGACCTTAAACGAGAAGCTACCGTCTGTCATCTACTGAAACACCCTCACATAGTAGAACTTCTCGAAACGTACAGTTCAGATGGGATGCTGTACATGGTTTTCGAATAGTAAGTTTTACGAGCTACCTATTTTTACCTAAGCGATATCCGAACCTATGATTTGTATCAGTTTTTTGGAACTTATGTGTGGTAGGGCTAGGCACAAAGTTTGGCCTGTTTCATTATGGCACTAACGCGCATGATTATAATAAAAATGATGGAATACTTTACAGAATTAATTCAATTTTATTAGAGGTTGTGTGCATTTCGCACCCATTTTTATCATTCACTCTGATGTTTTCCAAATTTTTATTCCTTGCTGGCATCATAATACGTACTACCTCATTATTCACTATAAGGGTGTACTTGTGGGGTATTCATAGTGAATTTTTATATGGTTATGGTTTAGTGCTGTTCCCTTCCAAAGCCGTAGAGTAAGCTAAGTTTTTGGGTGGGCTCAGTCTGAAGTTTTGCACAGACTCTCTTTAAGTCAGTAGTTCCTTTAAGAATAAATTCGTCATAAATTTGTCGAAAAACTTAAGAGGTACTGTTTTAGTGAGTTATGTTTAATTGGATAGGTAGTGCGTCATCTCCCTAACAGGAGTCTTGACTAAGCCCATGGATAAACGTGGGATTAATGAAAATTATTTAAGTTTAATCGAATGAATCTGGTTTATTTGGTAGAATATTTGATTACAAAATTAGAAACTTGCATTATAAAAATCCTCTTAAAGTTGTCCTTTTTTTTATTTTTCTTCTGTAATAAAGTAGGAAAAATTTTCGATTTAAATTTTCAAGATGGGCTTATATTTTATTTTTTCCGATAATCATGGAACCACCATAGAGTAGTAGGAACCACAGTAAATTAGATAGAAATCTATGAACGTCCGACTTTTTAAAGAGTATGCTATAAAATAAAGTATTGTAGGATTTTGTGGTTTCATGAACAGCAAAAGTTGCTGATTTGCAATATTTTGAACGGTTACAGTAACTTGAGGGTCGACTGTTTGGACGCCGATTTTGGTGCTATTAAGATCAAAAACTGGAGGTCCACGGCCAAGAGGAGAACAGCCTGGTTGAGTCTTTTAAAGAAGGCCTAGGCCCACAACGGGCTGTTGAGCCAGTTATGATGATGACAGTAACTTGATACTTGATATCGCATCATATTGATGAACGTTCTTTCTATTTCAGCATGGAAGGTTCAGACTTGTGCTTTGAAATTGTAAAGCGGGCTCATTTAGGATTTGTTTACAGTGAAGCTGTTGCAAGGTAACTATTATTTTCTATATTAGGGAGGTTGGATAAGTTCGTGCCGTTTTGTACTTGATTGCGTCACGAGAACTAATTATATGGTTTTAGATTATGATGTTATTTTCTGGAGAAATATTTGTAAATAAGCTAAAAATCTAGTATGAATCTTTTTCATGAAGTGTAAACTAATCTGTATTACCCTTCTTTAGCCATTACTTGCGCCAGGTCTTGGAGGCGGTCAGATACTGCCACGCGAACGGTATCCTGCATCGGGACATCCGCCCCCAAAGAGTACTGCTGGCATCTCAACTCAACTCTGCTCCCCTCAAGCTCAACGGTTTCTCTTCTGCTATCAGACTCAACAGGACGGCAGAAGGTGAGTTGGTTGGTCGTGGAAATGCCTAGAATAGAATGTTATAAATGTATATTTAATTAATTTTTTATTCTGTTGTAATCATATGATTGCATTGATTTTTTCTTGACAGACTACACTGTGCAAGACTATCGCACCAATGTTGGAATGAACGGACGCTTTTATCTGAAGTGTGATCACTTTGGTAAAACCTTTTGTTAATATTATTTTTTATTGCAATTGACTTTTTTGCCTCATTAAAATTTGAAGCATTCAAGCACAACTGCTTCAAACTATAATACCGGGTAGTTGTAATTTAACTTCTGTTTTGAGATGGCTATAAAAAGAAAACCATGGACTAAATATACTCTCCAACTTGAAGTAATGAGAATTTATTTCCAGTGAAAAATTTTTTAATTCTCCTTAAGAGTTAATAATTGGTGCTGCTTGACGTGTTTTCCAACGAAAGAAGAGCTAGAATAGAAACTTTTATCCCCGCACAACATTCATAAACAAAAGCTAGATATCATGGAAATTTTTCGCATGCTTTTACCCAATCTTAAAAGTGAAATAGAGGGCGACATTGAAATAAACTTGTTTTACAGAAAATTAAAAGGTTACGATCTGAATATTTTGGGTTCCTGGATCCAACCTATTCTTAATAAAATAAGTTTCGAAATCATGAGGAGTATATAAAAAGTTCCATTCCCCCTGACGTTTTGTGCCTTTGGAAACTGGCCCCTTATTTTAGTGTTAAACCTTTCAGTCCTAAAAACCCAAATATCCCGTATGTTTAAATAACAACCTCAGGCGTTAAAGCTGGGAGATTGGATACATGCAGTGAACTTTCAGTGCCTTACCAGTTAAAAATTAAACTTAAAAAATCATCATCATAACTGCCTCCACAGCCCTTTGTAGGCCTTGGCCTTCTTTAAAAGACCCAACCAGGCTGTTCTCCTCATGGCCGTGGACCTCCAGTTTTTGATCTTAATACTAACACCAAAATCGGCGTCTTAACAGTCAGCCCATCTCTTTTTCGTTCTACCACTTGGTCGTTGTACAAAAGGAATTGCATTGAAAACTTTCCAAACAGCCCTATCACTTTCAATTCTCATGAGATGACCGGCCCATCTCATTCTGTTCAGTTTAATAAGTTTCAAAACGTCAATATCACTAAATAGTTGGTAAAGTTCAAAATTGAATCGTCTTCGCCTAATTCCACTGTCATTGATGCCACCAAAAATAGTTCGCAGTACTTTTCTCTCAAAGATAATTACCATTTTCTCTTCTTTTGCTGTTATGGTCTAAGAGCTGGATGCAAATTTTGGGAATGATAATGTGCACGAGATATTTCACATGGAACAGATTCAATTGATGATGGGAAAACTTATGTCACCACCGCCAGAAGGCTAAGTGGAAGCTTTTAGCGTGGAAGGGGTGGTTGAACATGCAAACAGCGCGCGGTCCCTAGCGACAGAGATTTTGAGGAAATCGGTTGAAAATTCGCACAGTTTAAGGAGAGTGAATAAAAGATAATGTAGCATTCTCAAAAGTATAAGTTGAGTTTTAAGGGTTGTAGAAAACTAAACGAATTTTCGAATGTTTATATGAAAGTTATGTACGGGCCGACGAGGTGCAAGGCTGGACATTGTCCAGCCTTGCATCCAGCTCTCGGTCTATTAGTGACCATGTTTCAGATGCATAAGTTAATACTGGTTTTAAATTAAAAAAAACAATAATCCTAATTAATTGGGGGGGTCCTGTCTCACCATAGGCGACGTGTTTCTCGATGTCATGAGTCTTTCTTCCCGTTGCAGGTCGCCTCGGCAGCATACACTTTATGTCCCCGGAGGTAGTGGATCGTCTGCCGTATGGGAGGGCGTCGGACGTCTGGGGGTGCGGGGTATTGCTCCACCTCCTCCTCACCGGAACACTCCCCTTCACGGGCGCCCCTGGGGAGAGCCTGGAGCACCGCATCAGGACTGGAGCCATGCAGGTGAGACTGGGCGCATTATGATCAAAATTGGTTCATGCGGCCACAAAACAATAACCAAACCAAAGCAGGGGAGAATGGTGGTTTTAAAGTTGGAACTGAAAATGAGCTGTGCCGAAAAGTTGAGTTGAATTGGATTCTTCCGCCGTAAAAAAGACCAAACCAAAAAGTTGGAAGTTTGGCATAAGATTATGCATATACGGTATATCATTGTTAAAGTTTGTATAAGAACGGCTGGTTGGATACTAATATTGGAACAGGGTAGCCAAGATACTATTTAAGAGATAGTATTGCATACTGCTCAGCCAACGATAGTAAAAGGGTCACGGGATTTTTACAGACTTTGCACGGCCGATAGTTGGGTAACCGGTGATAGTTGGGGTCTTGCTTCTATATACAAGCAAATGTCTCTTCCTCTTTCGATCAACTGCCCCTCAACTTCCACTTGTCTCCCCTTCGAAATACTAGTTCCAGAGTTTTCAAAATCACGTGACCCTTTTTTTACTATCGTTGGTTTAGCAGTACTTGCCGACTTTAACGGATTGTCCGTAATATTTACGGAATTTCTTTAGTATTACGGTTTTACGGATTGATCGAAAAATATTACGGATTTTTGTTTTTGTCTTTTTAACTATCCGTGAAAACGCATATCACTCGTGACGTAAACGATTTTCTCCAATTGTATCTTTTTACTTCAAATTCAGATTCTTGTACTAATCCCTTCCCTTACGATTTTCTCAATTTTTCCCTTTTATTGAGTGAAATTTAGCTATTTTGCTAGTTTTTTTCGGATTCGCCGGCGAGTCTTGACGTTTGTTTCTTCTCTTGTCTAAAGTTTGTTTCTTATCGTGTTCCGTTCTGAATGCCGAAAAAACAACTTTACAGAGATTGGATTCCGCGTTGATGTTTTTCAGGTTTGTTTACGCTCAAAGCTTCATGTTGTAGTTTTGTAATGTTGCGCAAAAAATGTTGAGAGAGAGAGAGAGCATTCTCCGATAGAGAAAATGGACCGCTCCGTTGAATCTTTTAATCTGTTGGTGCTGCCATCTCTGAAGATATGCTGCAATCAAATATCCATGGCAGTAGGAGCGACGAGGTTAATAAAAGCAATAAGTATAAAAAAAATCCCTTTTAGAGATTTCATAAGTGAATGGAAAATAATCATAAACCATTTAACCTTTTTTACAAGGGGGAATTCTATAAAATTTCACTTCGGGATAATTTTTCTCTTCCTATTTTAGAAATTCATAAAATTTTTTTTTGCAAGGGAAGTTTTAGAAGACTTACATATAGGATTTTAATTTTGGTGCACTAAATTTGAAAATTGTGTATACAATTTGAATCTCAAGTACAATTGGAAGGACTTCCCCCTGAAAACTTTTGAAAAATTGCCCCTCTAAAAAGTATTTTACCTCATTTTGAGACCCTTTAGATAACAACCAAAAAGAACCACCCATTGTAAGTGGTAGAATTTATAGGATTAACGGTTTATTTATGTTGTTTTATAAACAAAATAATTTGGTATAAATTGATGAAAACTTCCACGACCTGAAGATACATTTATTTGATTTTCCGGGATAGATGGCCGTGTTTGAATGGAATTTCCAAACGTTTCGCTCTCAGCTTCGGAGAGCATCCTCAGTGGCAAAAATCAACTGATAAAAATTGATCTGATTAGTATCTGATCTCATTTTCATTCCACGTTAGTATTCACGCTGTAATTGTTTGGTATTTGTTTTTATTTTCAATTTTTATCAGTTGATTTTTGCCACTGAGGATGCTCTCCGAATCTGAGAGCGAAACGTTTGGAAATTCCATTCAAACACGGCCATCTATCCCGGAAAATCAAATAAAAAATAATTTGGTGTTTCTACTCCACAAAAAATTTTGAATGTTGCACATAAAAGTGGTGTCTTAACTCATTTTGAGTCCCTTTAGTAGTTCCATCAAAGAGGACTACTGCTATAATTCACAAAATGTTAAGGAAAAAGGAATTTTTACTCTTAAATGTGGGGTCTGACTCGTTTTTTGAGACCCTTTGAGCAACACCTGAAGAGGACCGCTTCTTGTTAGTCACGTAATTAGCAAGAAAAAAAACAGTATATGTCCAAATTTCTGGGGGGATTTACCCTTACCCCCCTGTATTCGGCCCTGATTTGTTATTTTTTTTCAGATGATTGGTCGTCCTTGGGACGGAATAAGTAGCCAGGCCAAAGATTTGTTGGGAAAGATGCTGTCGCTTGATCCAAATGACAGACCCTCGGTTGAAGAAGCCCTGCAGCACTCTTGGATCAAGGTTAGAAATTATCACTGCTCCTTTTTACCATTTAAAGAAACGTTCATCATTACCGTTGTTTTTTGTTTCTTTCTTAGTTTAAAAATCATTTAAGTGATTGTGTTGTGCTTTTTTTAGGATCGGGAATTGTGTGCACCTAAGAGCCATCTTCAAGAAACTGTCGATGAGCTTTCAAAGTTCAATGCCAGAAGAACACTCAAGGTTTCTTTTTTTATTTGCTCTTTACGTGTTTCTATTTAAATAAGATCGACCCATATTGTTTTGATTAAAAATTTTTTAATATTCCTTCCAAATCAAATCGTTTGAAGTTCATGACGTCACATCGGCCTATTCGAAATGAATATACCATAAAACTTAATATATATTTAAATTTTTAATGTCATTTGTGAGTTTGTGTTATCAACATTGTTTATTGGTGAAATTAACATTATTGTAAAAGCTGTTAAAAACCTTGGATTACTCAAGAGAACTACTTTCGATTTTAGTGACTGTTTTGTTCTTGAAAGTTTATTTAATACGATTGTTCGCCCTATTTTGGAATACAACTGTGTCATTTGGAATCCTGTAACGAAATCTCTGATCATTTCAATTGAAAAAGTGCATAAAAAATTTCTTCGTTTTATTAACTTAAAGACAGTTAGTACTCCTATACATAGTTTCCCTTTAGAGAATAGAAGGCATATATCCTTATTTAAATTTTTTTACAATATATTTCACAATAATATCGACTGTTCTTTAATTCTACACGAATTCAGTTTAATTGTTCCACAATACCATACTAGAAATAAAATAACTTTCCTCGTTCCTCTTCTTTCAAAAAATTACTTAAAACAACAACCTTTAATACAATTTATAAAACTTGTCAATAGTCTTCCCAACTCTGATATTTTTTTTGATAGTTTTTCAAAGATAAAAAGTGACCTGGATAGTTACCATGCCTCTCTGGTTCTAGGAAATTTGTCCTCTATTTGATGTACTTAAATTCAGTTTTGTTGTATTGATTTTTTCTAATTTAATATTGCTCCTTCTATTTTATACGGTATTTGTATCTTAGATTAACTTATTTTATTTTATCGGTATATTGTAGTCTGTGTTTTGTCATTGTTTCCCCATGTAATTGGATTTTGTGTCTGTTTGGGTGAATAAATAAATAAATAAATAAATAAATAAATAAATTAATTACTGTATTGAAGATAACCTATCTATTCACAATCTTTAACCTTTTACTTCCATTTATATCAAAGCAAGGTTGACCCTAGCAAATAATAATATCCCTTTTTGCAGGGTGGTGTCATTTCGGCAGTGTCCAGTCCAAAGTGGAGCGATTTTTATGATGATGTTGACAAAGACTCCGACTATGATTTGGAGGAAATCGCTTCGGCAGGTAAGAAAACATTTAGTTAAGGATTAATAGTGTTCCTATTATCCTAATCCTCATAATTTTTTTGACCCAATTCTATCCCAATCCCAATCTTGGTCTATATTCAACCTTAACTTGACCGGCATTCAAACTTCTGATTGGCAGTTGAAGATGAAAAACTAATTTTCCCCCAATCAGAGGTTTGACCCCCAGTTAAACGCCAGTCAGGTTAGAGTAGAATACGTCCATTAAGGGGACTCAGTACCAAAAACATTTTTTACTCTATTGACAGGATTTTATTATCTTTTTAGGTGTTAAATTATGTATTTACTTTATACTAATTCATATTTAAAACAAAAAGCAAATTCAAAAATTGATTTATTTCCAAATTTAAAAAAAGTGGCCAAAATTACCCTACTTCAAAATGCTACTCCTCCTTTAATATACACTCTTTTCACTTGATATTTTTTCTCAACATAAATCCATCATATATTATTAGCTCTACGTATGGAAATTTAAATATCTACGAGGGTTTCGGAAAAATAAAAGAAAATCTGAAATTTGACATATTTTTTGAAAAAATATGCTAAGTTTCTAATTTCTTGCTTTGTAATAAATATATTTTAAAATACATACGTAGAGGTGTTTAACATACATTGCTGATAATGACTACCAAGTTTTAAGTGATTTGAACAATTAGAAAAAAAGGATTTTAAACGAAAAAACCTTGTTTTAAGAAAAACCCGTTTAAAGGTTGAAAGCTATGCTTCAGTAAGCCTATCTTTGGATCAGAAAACCTCACAATTCTTATATTTAAAAATCTCATATTATGATTATTCTAAGGGTAGTATCTTCATTTTTATAGCAAAATCTCAAATTCGAAATTTTGACTAAATTTTTGGTACTGAGTCCCCTTAACTATTGGGTTGTCCCATAAGTTCTGTTACTTTTTACGAAGTTTTGTGTTTGAAAATTTTTTATGAAAAACTGGTAATAGGTGGAGATTTCAAACAAAAGGGATTTTGATATAAGTATATTTATGAACATAATGTGTGATTTTGGTAGTTTTCGTGATATTATTTCTTTTCAAAATGGCGGTTTGAAAAAAAGACCAAAAACGACGATTTTCGCGTAATTTTTTTCTTTTGTTTAAAAAACTAGGAAGAACGAATAATTCATGGCTAAAAAAAGTTGTACTGTATGTTTGAAATGTTTAGTTTAAGATGTCATAGTTTCAAGAAAATTCGATAAGTTTATCTTAGGAAATTTCGGTCTCAAACATAACATCTTTGCAAGAAACTTACCTCAGTAATATTAGTCATTTCGAAGAAATTTTCACGAAAAAAAGCATCAAAATCAATAAAAAAGCTTACGAAATACACAAGTATTCCTAATATGCAATATATATTAAATTATATCTGAAATTAAGTTCAGAAAGTAGTGCGCAATATTCAAGCGCGTAACGTTTTAGCTTATCAGAATTACACTCGCTGAACTTATGCTAAGCGAACAAAGCAATTATTTGCTTCATACGAAAACACTACAATAAAAACAACTCGTTGGGATTTAGAAATAAATCAATTCAACGACATTATGAAAAGAAGCTTTCAATGTTTAAACCTTAGAAACAAGCCTTATGGTTCAAAAAACATCTGCCTTTAATTTGCTTCACACCAGCTGCTTAGAAAAGCAATAGGTGTGCTTTAAAAAACACGTGAAATTACCAATATATGAAGATTTAAAGTCAAAATTTCCTACCTTAAACTTATCGAATCATCTTGAAACTATGACATCTTATTCTCAACACATCAAATATGCAGTAAAACGTTTTTTAGCCATGAATTATGCGTTCTTCCTAGTTTTTTAAACAAAAGAAAAAAATTACGCAAAAATCGTCGTTTTTGGTCTTTTTTCCAAACCGCCATTTTGAAAAGAAATAATATCACGAAAACTACCAAAATCACACATTATGTTCATAAATATACATATATCAAAATCCCCTTTGTTTGAAATCTCCACCTATTACCAGTTTTTCTTAAAAAATTTTCAAACACAAAACTTTGTAAAAAGTAACAGAACTTATGGGACAACCCACAACAAAATAACAGGGTTTAATAAATTACATAGCATTATTAATATCAAAATATCAGCTATTTTTTATGTGTGCATCAAATTTACATATATTTTATTCTATTTTATATGTTTATTATATTTATGATATTTTGACATTTAAACTAGACATGTACTGTTTCTTAGAAGTGAATACTTGTCTAAACCAAAGTAACAACATTTTAAATTAAATTAATAAGTATGAGAAAATAACAATGTTTTAAGAACTTGATTTGTGTTATTATATTTTTATTTTTGCTTGAAAGAAATTATTTTTTACCTATTAAAGTTTAGCTTCGATAAAATATTATAAAGTGAACAAAACATATGTTCATTCAGGATTTAAGAAATATTAAAAGTTAATTTGAATTATCTTTAATTTTTGAAATAATAAATGTAGCAATCATTACAAAATGTGTAAAAAATATGTCGAAATTAGCTTTTAAAATAATATAGGATGGACAGAATAAGATTTGAAAATAAAAACTTATTAGCACTATTTAATGCAATGTGTCAAGCAGAAAAATCAAAATTTATTTTAAAATACATTACTTCCTATGTAACTTGCTTATGTTGCTAAGATACAATCAGGTTTGATAAAGTATGGTTTTTTAACTTTATGATTTTACAATAATATTGGTAGGAAATTGTAATTACAAGGTTTGAAACTTTCTCATAACTTCTATAACATGTCAACAAAGTACCCAAAAAGGAATTTAGGAAGGTTTTACCTTGAAAAATGTTTATTTTGTTGTTAAATAAATATCTTGAAATATATTGGGGTCTATAAATAATGTGATGTATATCAGCGTATAAGTATCAAAAAATATATCTAGTGATATAGTACATCAGCAAACCCTGCAAAATAAATGTAAAAATGATTTGAGAACTTGTAAAAAACTTTCATCTACATTTGTTGTTTCTTTGAAGTTACTGGAATTTAGGGAATGTTACTAAAAGAACAATAGATTATATTAACTTAATTTTTGTGAAAAATATTTGTCTTGCCCTAATTAATATTTTCAGTACTGTGGAAATTTGAGCTATAAATCAAAAGAAGCAACCTCATAAGAAAACAAATTATCAAGTCTCTTAGGTACTAGGTTCAGCAAACTTTAACAAAAATGAGGCGTTTGCTATCAAAACCAGCTCATTCCATTTTTGGAAATTTTACAGGAGAGACAAAAAACTTCTCACGTCCACAGTTCTAAAGCTAAAATTTTTTTCTAATTTTTAATTGTAGGTATAACAGCCTAGAATCTGATTAGTTTTTCATTTTCACTCTAGGTGCATTGCCTTGGGCGTAATTACACTAATTAGGTTGGAATGAGCTGATTTTGATGCAAAAACACGAATTTTCATGATTTTTTTCAGTTTTTTTGTTCAATTAAGTTGTTTGAAATTGGTTTTTTCCAGTTTACCAGTTAATATTTGTGTCTTTACGAGTTTTAAATAAATGACCAAGGTTGTTAAAGTTACTTTGAAATAGTATTTGAGTACAAATACAAGTATTTCAGAAAAAGTAACTAAGTATTAAGTACAAATACCAGAAAAAAGTAACTAAATAGAGTACAAATAGAGTATATGAAAAGTATTTAAGACTACCTTCAGTTACTTTACCCGCAAAATTTAAATTTAAAAAATTTAAAATAAAAATTAAAAAAAAAAAAAATTTAATAAAACGAATTAAAAATTTAAATAAAATTTAAACTAATACTTAATAAAATGAATTCATTTTAAAAATAATTTTCAAAATTAATTTTAATTAATAAAATTTATTTTAATTATTTTAAAAAAATTGAAATATAATTTTAATAATAAAATGAAATTTTAATATTTGAACTAAAACTTAATTGAGAGAACGATGTCTATTCAACAGGAAGAAGGTGGACGCAATCGATACTCCAAATTTTTGAATTTTCAACTACATAATAAGTTAATTTAAACCATAATATTTAAAATTAAAGGAAATTTAATTGTAGATTGCTAACGTAAGTTTCTACAGTAAATTGCTTAAGTTTTTAAAAAAAAGAAGTTGCATTTAACTCAAAAAAAATTTAAGGTTACTTTTACTTTACTTTAAATTTTTAAAAGTTTGTAAAGATAATGGTCTCCTCCTTACCTTTCATTATTATCTAATTTTTAATAAAATAATTATTTTCATAAGCTAGTAAAAAAGTTTTTCATTTTCTTTCACCACTCTTTCTTTGGAAATTTAATTTAATTTAAAAATTGAAGCATTTATATTATTAATACTTTTGTCTTAAATGCTTTAGCGATGTTTTAATTTCTTAGGTTATCAAATTTTTGAAATTAATCTTTTAATTGATATTTTGCCTTTTTTTCCAATTCAAATGGAATATTCATATTAAGCAGAAAATTATTTCGGTCATTTTTAAAAATTAAAAAAAGTTAAATTTAAGTCAGTAACTCTTTTATTACTTTTAGTTTTTCTTCAAGAAAGTGAGAAAGAAAGAATGTTATAATAAACTTTTAAGTGAATTTTTTATAGAATCTTGTAAGAATATACTACATAAAGGCTTGAATTAGAGTAAAAAGTTTTTAAAAAACGGCTTTTAACCCTTTTGGGCAAAAGTGGGCGAAGTTTTAAGCTACGTGTCATACAAATATCAAAACATAAAAATTAATTGTAATTATCTAGATAAAAATTCAAAGCGAATTTAAATCGTCAATTCCCTCACTACTTTTTAAAAAAAATTATTAAAAAACCTACCTCTTTTTGGGGACATTATACTTCCAACAAACAATGGTAATCCGGGAAGCAGGAACGGAATGGGACGATTCGGGGCGAGACAAAAAAAATATTTGTCTATTTTTTAAGAATGATTTTGAAAAGGTTCGATTTAATTTCATTTAATTTCTCAAGCCGAATATCGTCCACGTGCCAAAACGGCCGCGTCGAATAGTAGTAGACCAACAGCCTTTCTGAGAGCACAACAAAAAAGCGACTGAAAGACATCTTCTCGTAAAATTTGATCTGTCGGTAAAAATGTCCCCCCTCTTTGGGGTGTCCTATCGGCTTTTCGATCTCGAGCAATTCGACCTTGCGAGGTGGACCCCCAAAGACACTCGCCGGCTCCTAGTGACCCCCCAAGGGTGGGTGAAACAAAAACGGCACTTTCTTCAACACAGGGGGGTAATAAATATTCTTAAAAGGATTGTCACTTGTCAGCGATTCGGGTGGTCGGCCACCGCCGGGGACGCTTTTTCCCTTCGGCAGATGCGAAAGCAGGAAGAAGTGTTTTGTTCCCATCTCCAATGTTTGGATTGCGTTTTTTTTAAATTCTGGGTTTAGAAAGTAACTGAAGTACAGCATAGGTACTTAAGTAACAAGGATTTGAGTTACTTTTAAATTTTTGTAGTTAAATACCAGTTCGATACTGAAAAAGTAACGAATGTAACTAAATACTTTTAAAGTATTTAAAAAGTATTTCCGTTACTAAGTATTTAAATACTTAACAACCTTGTAAATGACATCCACTTAACTTTTTCAAATGATCTGAAATTTCACAGTTGAGATCACAGTTTTCACCTGTTCATCTAATTTTGGGTTGGAATGAGCAGGATTTGAACTACATCCCTTCGTCAGGTTATGAAGGACCCTCTAAACCAGGGGTTCCCAAACTTTTTATGTCGCGGAGCCCTTTTCAAGAGACAAATTCTTCGAGGAGCCCTTTTACGAAGATTTTAATTTTTCAAGCTACAAAAAGCAAATTACATAAAAACCATTGCTACAAGAAATAAAAGCATAAATGCAGTATGCGTATTTCACTATAAGCGTATTTAGAAATTTATTTCAATAGGGTTCCAAAATTATTCCACAGCCCTTCCCATGCATATTTAACGGGTTCAATGTAGCTTTTTAAAACATTTTTAGGTATAATTTGCATCTAAGAGAATTTAATGTAAGGAAAATTGTGATTAATTAAGTTCCAATAATGATTAGGGGAGTCTGGGTGAATTTTGTGAAATATGATCCTTAAAAACCGTTTTTTATACTTGTTTCAGGTATATCATAGTCCAAATTTTGGACATTCATTTTAAGGTAGGATTTTAATTTTAACTAACGTATTAAAGTAATAAATAGTATTAATAAACAGTAATAAAGTTTTAAGTACAATAGGGGGTCTGGGGGTTCTCCCCCAGAAGAATTTCGAAAATTTGACCCTAAATAACATGGTTTTAACTTGTTTTGGTAAACCAAGAAAGACCTGAAAAAAAGACAAAAACCAGAAAATAAACTATAATCAACAGAGCTCACTTCATTGGAAGCTCCCCACCAAATCCACTTAAATTTAAGGGTTATTTAGAGCTCTAAAAAATTTGGGTAGGAAGGAGCAAAAGTAAGTTCTCAACAAGAAATACCTTACACAAAGCTATTTATATAACATTTCGAACAACGTAAATTAGAAATTATCAAAAAATGTGTTTATTTCCAATTTCTTAGAGGAGCCCCTGGAAATGCTTGGCGGAGCCCTAAGGGCTCCGCGGAGCACAGTTTGAGAACCGCTGCTCTAAACTTTCAAAATATGCAAAAAAACTGGATTTCAGAAAAATATGGAATGAGCTGGTTTTGACAGCAAACGCCTCAATTATAATACAGCCAGTCATAAAACCCAACTGTCATTAGTATTATTTATCTTGAGGAATATCCCACATTGTACTGAACTGCAGGATTTGATTATTCCTTTTCTATCGATTTTCTCCATCAGCATAATGATTTTAGATCTTAAACATCTTTTATTAATAAAAAAACTGGTGATCCTTACAAATTAAAATTGATTCCAAAATAGAAATTACGAATTCGCTATTTTTTACATCGATGGAACCAATCGTTAGTTTTTAATGCATTTGTTATTTCATTATTCTGTTATACAGGGAGTTTCAAAAGTCCGTTTCGCGGCTTTTATTTGGAACCAACGTGTTCTAGGGTCACGGAAGTAAGGTTTACCCCTAGGTAAGTGACCCTGGAGAATCCATTGAGATGACTTACAGCGCCCCTAGCGGCGAAATAAAAAAGTTAAAAAAATTAATTTAAAAACTGAAAGAGATAATGCAAAAACCTCAGTACAAATACAAATACAAATACAAACTAAGTCGACCAACTACAGGCGCAAGCCCAGCAAGGCTGGTCCCCAAGGTTATGAAGAACTCACAGAAAAAAGTTTCATGAAAATATCTTGAATATTCGCAGAGATATTAGCATGTGAAAAATAGCACTTTTTCAAACCTCAAAAAAGAAAAAGTTTGCAAATTTGAAATTTTTTCAGTGTTATGGTGTGGTTTTGTGTCTTCTTAGTTGAATAAAGGCAAAATTTAATAAAAAAATAAATAAAACTTGCAACTTAGCGAATTCTTTCATTTTTGAGGTTTGCAAAAGTGCTATTTTCACATGCTAATATCTCCGCGAATATTCAAGATATTATCATGAATTTTTTTTCTGTGAGTTCTTCATAACGTTGACAACAATACTCTTTGGAAGTTTTTGCTCTATCTCCTTTAGTTTTTGAATTAATTTTTTAATCTTTTTTATTTAGCCACTTTCAATAGATTCTCCAAGTTCACTTACCTAGGGTAGATCTTACTTCCGTGACCCTAGGACACGTTGGTGACTTTTGAAACACCCTGTATACAGGGGTTGTTCCAGCAAGTCCGCCCAAACTCTACAAAGCTGGAAGACAAAAAAAATGCCCCAAAAACTGTATATCTACCAGGCATAGTTTAAGAGAAGCATCTTTTAGCATCTTTTCCAGCTTACCCTAAAAAAGAGTTTATCGAAAACCTGAACATAGTCATTTGGAAATGCTTGCAGACTAAGTAAGATGTTAAAAATTGTCCTCTTCTCAAACATAGGAGTTGGGGTGGGTTGAAAAAAACTTTATTTTTTATTTCTGGTCTTATAGCGCGGAAAGGGTTCTATTTGGGTCCAACATGGACGGTATAAAATATTTTTCAACTTTTTAAAATGGTAAAGCAAGGGGACACCGAGGGACTAGATTTCAATACGGGTAATAGAACAAGGGGTCACAATTTCAAATTGAATAAAGTAATATTTAAGACGGATTGTAGAAAGGGGCATTTTTTAATAGGGTAGTGGATAGATGGAATGCGTTGCCTGAAACAATTGTAAATTCAAGTGGGGTAAACGAGTTCAAGAGGAAAATTGACAGATACTGGGATTCCGGTAGTTTGGGTTAAAAAGACTGGACCAACCTTGCTGGGCTTACGCCTGTAGTTGGTCGACTTAATTTGTATTTGTAAAGTTTGAAAAAATGGATGACTTTTTTTTACAAAACAACTAAAAAACCAAAGATTAAACTCTCAAATATTATTCATGATTTTTTTACGAGGAGCTAATATAGTTATAGACAATGTTTCAGGTTCCATTCTTCCATCACCCCTTGTTTCGTTAGATATAGTTTTTTAAGGATCAAAGAAATTCTGTAAAGTTGTTTGTGTATTTTTAAACAGCTAATAACTCTGTCTAGAACAACTTAAAAACCTGAAATCAGTCCCATTTTGTGGGTAATTTTTTTGTCTTTGATTTGATGTGCACCATGACCATTATTTTCAAAAAGTTTTTTCAAAATAATAGTCAAATTTTTCGGAAAAAGAATCTTCGTAGCATAGTTATTTAGGCATTATATTAAGTAACTCCTGGGAAGAATCTTCAGATTTGTACGGACTTGTTGAAATGCCCTGTATGCACAGTGAAAGCCCAAAGTTTAGCGTGATTCAGTAGTGATCCAGTAGTATTTAAAAGTGATCCAGTAGTATTTAAAAGTGATCCAGTATTATTTTAGTTTTTGCCAGTATTTTTAGTTTTTCAAGAGAGTAGAACTTATTTTTCGTATTTTATTTAAAATTTACAAAGCTATTTAATTAAACCACTGTATCTTAATATTGTTACGTCAACAATTTTGATTTAGGTACCTACTTTGTTGTGAGGTTAGGCCATTTAAACCACAAAAAACCTGTAAAACATTTGAGAAACATACTTATTGCCATCGTAACGGCATAATTCAATTCTAAATGCAATAAATTAAAATATTATCTTCATAATTTTTTTTACTTGGACCATTTTTGGATGTGTTGCTTACTTAAGAACTGGGACATGGGATATTTCTGAGTTATTTTTTTAAAATTAAATCTTATGGATACAGGTTTTTCTATTTCAACAAAAATATTTAACCTACGAGTTTCAATCGACTGAGAAAAATTCCACTCGGTTTTCATGTGTGAAATGAAGTTGACTTTGACGAACTGACAACAGAACAAAGAATTACAGAAGTCAAGTGTTTATCAGAGGTTCAAATGTTTTAACTTCACTAAAAAAAGTGGTGATTATAACAAACTAAATTAATCCTTTAAGTCCTAATAATAATTGCCCCCAATTCTCCATAGGATTCAATGGAGATTTCTCGCACTGTGTAGAATAAAAGGATTAATCCCAACTCCTGAGATATTATTTGCCAATTTTTATAAACTGAATCAAACATTTTTGTTTAAGTTTATTTTGTGAAACAAAATATTTTGCAATACTTTTTCATATTGTCTTTTAGGTGCCGTACAGAGAGTGTTGGACAGCCTCGACGCCCTGGAGTGCTTGAGCGACCGACAGCTGGTGATGCCCGAACTGCTGGAGGACATCAGACTACACGCCATGTTAGACGTAAGTAACGGCTTGAACATTTATACAACCTTCTATTGTTCCGTTTTCTTACTAGAAGATCTGCCAAAAAGAACCTAGTTAGTCACACTCTTTGTGGAAATACAGGGTGTTACAGAACTAATGAAAAAAGTATTGGGTGGTTAGAGGATAGAGAGATTAATTATTTGGTTCACGGAAGATTTAAACTCAAAGCTGAATTTGTTTCTAAGTGCCATGATTAATATTATCATTCATTTTGGGGTACACACATTATAAATATAGTGCTGACTGTTTCAATATCGATAACCATGTTAAAAAATAATGAAAGCACTCTACTCGCATTGCACGAATGAAAAAAGCATGAAATGGTTAAATTTGCTTTAAGTGATATATTGCTTTAAATCTGTGTTTTAGTTCCAAAGTGTTGTGAACTTGAATGTGGATGCGAACTTGAATAGTCTAATATTTTAAAAACTTTCTTTCAAGCAGAAAATGCACTTTAATTTTCGCGAATAATATCTGAAATTATAATTTTGCACATCAATCCCTTAGAAATATGCACATATTATTCACATTTCTTGCCACTAGTAAAAGAACTAACTCGAACTAAAGCTTCATGAAAAACGAACCTGATGAAGCAAAATAAGAAAATCAAGATTGCATTGATTTCAAATTTAGTCAAGTGAATCTACTCGGATACGTGCAACGTACATTCGTTAGCTCAAAAGTTTATTAAATATTTACTGCTGCATTCTTTTCTCGTAAGCTCCGAATCATATTTCCTTTTTTCTGGGGGGAATATATCTCCTTAATCAAGACTTCACCTATCAAGAGATAAAACCAGTTTCTCATGTAATTGGATTGATTGAAATATTATTCTCTGTCTCGCTCTTTTGGGAGTATTCGTTAATTAAATGTCTTCTTTCTTCTTTTGGTATATGTTCTTAATAAAATGTAAATTAGCCTCTCTTCTTTTTAGTCTCCTGTTTAAAATTAATTTTCGAGAAAACATATTGGAGAGAAGTTATATTTTTATAATGAAGCTCGTTGCTTTTTGATGAAAGTAAACGGATTATTATGTTTCTTTGAAGTTTTATGGTGTCATTTTCAAAAGTGGAGATAAATTTGTTTCTTTAAAGTATTGATTTACTACTGCAGTGTTTCTTTGGTATAATATTGTAAAATATTATTTAAATTTAGTTTTTAGAGAGTATTTCAAATCTGAGATTTGAGGTATGGTTTCATAAATATTTTGTTAAGCAGTTCAACTAGGAGTATCAAATTACTAATAAATTTAAAAAAGGCAATTCCGATTATCCTTAATTTAAAATTATAATTTTAATAAAAAAAGGAATGTGGAACGATTTGATAATTAGTTTAAAAGTATGTACTATCTGTTTAAAAACGGTTTGTTGTGTGAATATTTTTAATAAGAAAGTAAAAAAATTATAACAGTTTAGAAAATATTTGTTTTTTTACTTCGAAATTCGTGATTATACTTTCATGTATGTATGCTTTCAGTTGAAAGTGTAGCTTTTTAAGGAGATTATTCTAAATCTGTCATAGTTTAGGAATTCAAATAAAATTGACCTTTATTTAATATTTACTAGTTAAGATATTGCAGGAGACTTAGGGTTTAGAATGTGAGAAATATTAAAATTTAGTTAATATGAATAAAGCAGTGCTTGCAATCAAGTATATCTGTATCGTGTATTTAAACCAGTGAATCGACGAAGTTCATAAGGTTTTAATACACTCATCCGCTGAATATCTTAAATTTAATAGATTTGCATCAATATTTAATTAGTCGGTTTATATCTGAATCAGAGGTTACTATAGCTATCGTTTGAGATTCTGAATAAACGACCGGAGGTATTGATTAGAGCGTTTGCATATTTTATCATCAATAACAAATTTAAACGTGCGTGACCGGAGATGAATTACCTATTATAGTTAGCGGGGAAGTAATTTAGAAGGATTGGAAAGATAACTCATAATTTATAAAGTTGTACGCGCTTCAGTCTGTTTTGAATTAGCAATCGGAACGTCTTAAATGGCAGTTAGGTTGAATCGCAGATGTGCATTTCATGACCGTAACCCTATTGAATATATTTTCGAACGTCGAATATTTGAGTCGAATAAAGGAGATGGAACAAAATTTTCCATGAGAAAAATCTTTGCAATATCTTAAACTTGCAGAAAAGATTAAAGAAAATACCTTTAATATTAGAGATATTAGTATGTTAAAATGGCACTTTTTCATCCCTCAAATAAAGTTTGCAAATTTCCAAGTTTATCGTGGTTTAATTGAAAATTGTTTTTATTTAACTAAAACTCAAAATGTTACGCGATAACACTGAAGAAATTTGCGAACTTTTTCTTATAGGAGGCCTTAAAAAGTGCTCTTTTCACATGCTAATATCTCCCCGAATATTTAAGATATTTTCTTGAATTTTGTTTTGTGAATTTGTTCATAAACTGAGTAATTGTTTGGGGGTTTTAAATAATATTTTCAGTTAAAAGTTGAAGTAATGTAATTTTGTTTCTTGTATTATATAGTTAAGGACATTAAAATAATATTGTTGTGTTAATTAATGTAAAATGTAATTCCTGTTTATGTAAAAATTAATATAAGTGTTGGTTTATCTTATTTAATATAAAGAAAAGTTATATACTCTCCTGAATCTAACCAATAATCCTGTTAGAAAAAAAAGAAACTCTACGTACTGTGTAAATGATATTAATTTATTAATTCCGAAATCAGTATGAAGATGGCATAAAATTACTTTGATTTTTTTTAAAGTTGCCTCGTATATCCTGAAATTTGAAAGTTTACAATGTTACAGGTAATCCAGGTTTTTCATTTTCATTCACATCAGAGAAAAATTCAAAGATTTTCAAAGTTGCATCACATAAATTTTAGGCTACCTCTATTCTTTAGACTATCGCAACTATGAATGTCTAATTTGTATGTAGACAGCTCTCGTTTCTTACTAAGTAAGTTTTTTACATAGATTTTATATCTGAAGTTTTAACTAGGCCTTTCCATTTCACTCCATTTAATTTTTATACCTTATGGCTTTAATAGCGAAGAATAGTTTATGAGCATTATGCAAAAATTTCGTAATCTTGTGCTTCTTTTTAACATCAATCTTTCTTCAAATCTTTGGGGACTGTTAAAAGATGTCTGTTGGGGGGAAATTGTGATAAATTTTATTTTCTGTTAAAGTAGTCGTTTATCTCTTTATCTGATATGCATGTATGCAAATTTCTGTTTTGAAGTTGGAGAAATTTTGGAAAGATTATTCCTCATTTATGGGGCATATAGATTCTCCGGGATTTGCAACATTCTCTCCATGACCACTTTGTACTTTTGCAGCATCCAAATTTGCATCCTTTATTCTTCGAAAGAAATTCAGCGCTTTTGCAAAAAAAATATCTCGATGCCTGTTTATGTATTTCCTGGGAACAATAAAAAATTAGCTCTGTATCTCTCTGGAAAAAATATTTCTTTCGGGGATATTGCAAACGATTTCGCAAATCCGGGGCGAAATTCCTTTTTTGTTTGGGAGATTTGACGAAATCTCCCAAAGAGAGAGAGAGGGAGTAGAAGTGTTTTTTCTTGGAAGTTTAATATCGTAACAATTCCTTCAGATATGAAAAAGAACATCCGAACTTCTTTTCCGAACGAAAGAAGAAGAAAAAAGGAAATAAATTAGTTCCTTTTGCGGAACATCTGCAAAAATGCAAGCGAATCAAATATTCACGCGCTCTTTGTTCTTTTTTCATTCTTCTTCTTCAAAGCGAGGAATAAACCCTTTCATTTCAGTTCTTAGAGCGCTTTTCTCTATTGGGGAAGTAAGTTCCGTGTTTTGGGGGGATTTTTCGGAGGGTGTTTTGTGTTTTTGGGGACGTGACAATTCGGCGCGTTAAGTTCTGCTGTAATCTCGAGGACGATGGAATGAAAGTGCGCCCCGAAAAGAGTTAATTTCGCGGCGAACGTGACGATTCGGCGAGTTTAGCTCTCCGTGAATGGCAACAGGGCTGATTTCGGCGTGAGAAATGGTCCTACTCGGAAAGAGCTTTGTCAGCTTTAAAAGTCATTTTGGACCGACTCGGCTTTTTAGCGTTACTTGGGTGCATCTCCTTTATCCGTATTTTTTTGCTCTTGTGTTTTATCCTGAAAGTTTCAAATGGTTTCTCTTTATGTATGGTGGTGATGTAACTGCGACATGCTCTACTTATTTACATGTTTTCCTTTAATAGTGAACTGCATAAACTAACATAAAATGCTTTCGGTTTTTTAAACTGTGATAGTTAAGAGTAATGGTTCTCGCTTCATATGCCATGTATTTTTATCTTACATAATATTATATTGACCATTATTAATGATTCCCAAAGTGAAAGGGTTTTAATAAGCGGACATTGAAGGTTGTATAACCCCAGTGGAAATTGACACCTAACCTTTTAAAACTAGCAAAATAGTTCGATTCCGGCATTTATTACTAAAACTGAATGGTCTGAGAAAGAATGTTATGGAATTGAGCTTTTACATTGGTCTTTATGAAATAAATGCCGGAATCGAATGATTTTGCTGGTTTTAAAAGGTTACACCTAAATTTTCACTGGGGATTATACGACCTCCCATGCCGCTTATAAAAACCCTTAAAGCGTCAGTGGTGCATTTCTAAGCCCCCACCCAATGTGATTCTGAGTCGTCTAGGTGTTCTCCCTACCCTCCTAGAAGTTATAAAACATTTATCTGAAATACCCTGAAATTTTACTTTACAAGAAGTCTTTGATGAAAAAAAATGACTCAGGTTTGAACCGATATCTAACAACTTTTGTTTTTTTCTTTTTGTTCCGATTTTAGTTTATATTCCTTCCTTGCTTTTTTTCGTCTCTTTGACCACCTTGTGAAGCTCATACACGATGCAAATTTATTTACATTTCCCTGAACTGGGGTCTGTAAAGTTTTTTTTCCCTCTCCTCACATGGCGACTTCCAATCAAAGCCGATGCCGCACATACGTTTTTTTCCCAGTGATGACGCTTTCATCCATCATTGGCGACCCTTGGCGACTCGCCAACTACGCCAACAAGAAGAAAAGTGGGCCAGCCACATATTGGTGTCGATTCGTCTTCATCCATCAGGGCGCTGTTAACACCCGCTCTCGTGTTTACTTCCATTATTTCTCGCTTATCGGTGGCAACGAGAAATGAAGAGAAGATGGTCTTCAGGGATTGGCCTCGGAACGTCGTTCTTCATCCAATGGCAGTGCCGCGCGGGAAATGAATTGACCAATCTTGAGGAGGTCTTTTTATGTTGAGCTTTTGTTTTTATTTATAGAGAAGAGGGTTCTTAAGTGAGAGTTTGACTTTGTCTCTTACTTAACCCTTTATTCCCCGACGGGACTTGTAAGTCCCACTTCCCAATGTTCCAACTTCCTCCAATTTTCGTCATGTAAGGCCAAATTTCGCTTACTTCTAGTTGCAGTTACGTAAACTTGACATATTTGGGACGAGCTGTGCTACTAGGGTTAATATGAAGCTTATATACTTATAGAGATAACTTATAAAAATATACAGCACAATTTTTCTGAAAAACATAATTTGGGACATAAACGGTTAAAGCAAGTTTTAAGAAAGCATGAGCGAGTTGCTGAAAGATTTACAAGGTCCCCAATACACAGACCTAATTTATTCTCATACATTTTTGTTGGTCAAGGACAGCTTTTCGTAAAAAAAGTATCTTGTCTTTCCATCATCCTTTTTTTTCTTCTACAAGTTGAACTAATATCTTTTGTTGAAATAAGTTAACATGTTTTTAAACGTGTTCGTAGAAAAAGTCACAATACAGGACTTATTTTCCTCATTATAATCAAACGTGATAAAGTATTAGTAGCTCTTATTTAATAATTAATAGGGGTTGTCATAACTAATAGATTGATGGCGGACTGTACAGGTTTTAGATTACTCCCACAACAAAGTTTAAATAATTATAGGGTTATTAGCAAACATAAATAAGATTATTTCCTTAAATTTTCAAAAATTTAAAATTTTATTACGAATAGAAAACGTGTGTACTCTTGCATTATGTGTTACCTTAATTTTTTTACATTTTCACTAAACTCTCGTTTCTTAGAAAGTTGTCGACCATTCTTTTTTATTGCAAATTATTTCGTTGAAGAGGATTTTAATTTAATTTATGTACTTTCTAGGAAATATTTAATGTTCGTTAAGTGAAACCTATTAATTTGAAATTTTTTTATCTTTTCCAACTAGAAACCCTTTGTTGTCTGCCAACTATAAACGTGCATACTGTAATGGACTTATGAATATAAACTTAACGCATTAAGAACATTCCATTAAATATCCTATCTATAACGTCAATATATAAAAATAAGATGTTCCATCTGATGGGATCAGTTTTTCTCTTATACTTTTTCAGTAGTTTTTTTACGTTATCCATCAAACTTTTGTATTCTTCATGTTAAAAGCTTTTTTAAATTAATTCCTTCACATAGTTTCCCCTCTCTTGTTGAAAGTTATTTTTTTTATTTCCGGTAAAAATGTGTGTTAAGTCCCCATTAGGAAGGGCTATTTTTTTCAGCACTTCTATTTTTTACTGAAAAGCTTAGAAAAAACTTTATTTTTCTAAAGTGTTAGTAGATAGAAAATGACAGTTCTGCCCCACTGGGCAGGAGGGCAGGGTTGCGCCGGCGGCTCCGCGGCTTCCTTCCCATTCTACTGATTGGGGCTCCCTTCCCATTCTACTAGATTGCGGAGTGTCTAGGCCGGTACTTTGCGGCTCCCCGAGTAGAGGGGAGGCTAATTATGAAGATTAATTAGTAATTAACAGAAGGCATGCAGATACTTTGCGGATATGTCTGGACAGGTACTTTGGGGCCCCTGCCCAATCTACTAGATTGCGGAGTACCTGCTCCGGTTGCGCCGGCAGATCTGTGACCCCTGCGCATTCTACCAAATTGCGATTCCCTTCCCAATCTACCAAATTGTGATTCCCTTCTCATTCTACTAGTTTGGGGCTCCCATTCTTCTTTGCGGAGGTGTCTGGACTCACACTTTGCAGCTCTACCAATAAAATGCGGTTCCACCACTAAATTGGGGCTCTACCAATAAATTGGGGCTCCACAACTAAAATAAAAGTTATTTTACACATCAATAATACTCTAAGACCCACCAGCCAATCAGCAGAAAGCATGATAGTTAAAATTATTTTACTACATAAAATTATAAGGTTAATTAAAAAACTGTAACCGCTTTTAACTGTAATTTGAACAAAATTAGTAAATTGCAGCTCTTCCACTATATTGGGGCTCTAGAACTCATGCAACAACAAGAAGCTAAATTGAGACTTTCTAAAT